>OX243898.1:27730414-29005056 GCA_945859665.1 Anorthoa munda
ATTGACGTCGCTTGACGTCTGAAGGAGTTCTAACTGGGCGGCCATACGGCGGAGTAGCACTGCTGTGGAGAATATCTGCCTTCCCGTCGGTGTCGGTTATACAGTGTCGTAGTGTGCGTCTCGCGGCAATTAAGGTGAAACTTGACCTTGAGCGCACAATAATAGTGTTTACGGTATACATCCCTACAAACAAAAGTGAAAACCTGCCAGTGTTTTCGGAGTGTCTTGGTGAAATATGTGCAATAATTGATAGTAATAATGTGGAATCTGTATTTGTGCTTGGTGATATCAACTCACCCCCTGGCGGTTTATTTGCGAGAGAATTGTTGGATTTTTGTGAGGAACAATCGTGGTCGTGTGTAGATATGGAGTTGTTGCCGAGAGACTCACATACGTTCGTATGCCAGGTGAGCGGTACACAGTCTTGGCTAGACCACTGTTTGGTAACTAGCGCCGCGCGTTCATCTGTACTTAATGTGTCCGTCATATATGATACCTACTGGTCGGATCATTATCCTATTTCAGTTAAATGTGATTTTAATGTTGTTGTGCCTAAACGTATTGATCCTATTAAAGTTTGTAGTCGGGTAAAGTGAGGGGAAAGGGATCAAACTCAGATAGAAAAATATTTTAATTATTGTAATTCAAATCTAAGAGAACTAGATTTTCCATTGGAATTTGTTAATTGTGCGGATACATTATGTAATAATCAGGACCATAAGTTGATATTAAACAAAATGTACCTTGATATCGTTTGTATATTATCTAGGGGCGCGGAACTAAGTTATAATGTACCTAAACGGAAGTGCAATACATATGTACCTGGCTGGAACAAATATGTGAGTGGTGCCCACAGGGAGGCTCGACTTTGTTTTCAGATGTGGCTATTACAGGGTAAAATTAAATTCGGACATATTTATAATAAAATGTGTAAGACTAGAAAAATATTTAAATCAAGATTAAAATACTGTCAAAACAATGAGGATCAAATATAAATGGACAATTTTTTTTGTGAGACTTCACGCGGGCCCAGTGTGTGTTGGTGGATTTTACAATATGTCTTCCAATTTTTGGTTCTAGACCATGCCGGTTTCCTCAAGATGTTTTCTTCGTTTTGAGAGCAGAGGTAATGAAATAATTTACACAAAATAAAGCTCCTGCCTGGATTTGAACCGACCACCTACAACTTGTAAGTAGCGGCCTTTAACACTGGGCCACCACTGCTCTACTTGTAAGTCACGACCATTACCACAGGGCCACCACTGCTCTCACATTTGCTCTCGCTAACATAGAATATGATTAGAGAATGGGGGTATACTATAATAAAGCAATTACACGTGTTCTTGCCTGTAGCACACCCACGCCTGTTTTTGTAGGAAAACATCCTTGAGATCACGGTGCTTCCAATTTAGCGTGAGATTTTTTTGTGCCTATATATTCTGATTTCCATTTCCAAGAAATAAGAAGTTATTAGAGGTTGTGTTTTTCGTTTTGGAAATCCCGACTTTTCAATTAAGTTGGCATACATTATAAAATCATTCCGAATACCAACATAAAGTGGTTTAAAAAACTGCCACTCGTATAAAATGGGTAGTTATAAATAATTCCATTGCAAGTCCATTTAGTAGTGGCAATATTGACTTTGGTTTAATTCACGTGGAACGAAGGCTAAAGGAAGGGATCGCAAGCATTTTTATAAACACCCATCGACACGAATCAACAGTTCATAGTGATGTGAACGGGCTGTGGAGACGTTTAGAAAAAGGCTTAAGTTTTTCTTTGTTTTCATTCTGGTAATACCTCAGTCAGAATACGACGTTACTATGAGGTAGGTAGCTCTCTTTGTAATCTGGAGCATCGTTATAGATAACACACTTTATGTCTATTTAATTTGATTCAAAAAGACTAAAGACCTCTTTACTGACGACGCGACACAATTCGATTATATCACACAGATAGTCGACTTTTTTGATTTCAGGAAAGGGCTTTAGAAAACATGTGTAAGTACTATAAAACAGATTATATCTAGTTGTTACAACATCTTTGTACCCTTTTCAATAATATATCGACAAAATATTTACATGAAATATCAGGAAATCATCGACACTTGCCAAACACTAGCAGATTTCAGTATAATCGATGGAGACCATCGTTTGTACTGCATATTGGATATCAACCCCTCACTATTTGCCGAGACCTAAGGACGTGATAGAATTTGTAGTAATACGTTATCACTGTCAACCTTTTACGTATTATTGATGTTAGTACCTCGGAAAATGTTGTTGGCAAGAATGTATTTAAATATTACGTGATATAACATCACGCGTTCTTTGAATGAAGGTTAAGCAGGGGTGTTAAGTATCTTTCTTTCTTCAGTATCTTTCTTATAAAACGAGTTACGAGGCACATGTAATGTAACAGGAGAATCTATTATCATTACCCGCGTCATAAATTCAGAGTTCAGACTACTACTGCAAAATTTCTGACGGGCACACCAAGTAACATGCCATTTTGTCCGACCGGAGATTGAGTACAGAACCAGAACCAGCCTTTTGATTTAGAATTATAATAAACTATGGTCCGCTACGGATTTGCCTGGCTCATAATAATTTATAAACTACAACCATCTGGAATAATGGGTATAGTGGTTCCAGAGATTGCCTTACACGTCAGCAGGAACTGTAAAAATCCGGGTTCTCTGTTTATAACATTAGTTAACGATTAAGATGGGCTTAATTTTACTTAGTCTGCTAGTGTTAGTTAAAATTATGACTCCTACACTAAAGGGGTACTCAGTGTATTATAATGAAGTACTACGCAATTACTGACACTCAACGATTTTTTGATTTTATATATTTCTCTCACAATTGTTATTTTCATATTCTTATTATTATTAAAACCCAGCTTAATTTAAATTCATCAATCTAAACACAATCATTACACCCGATCTCTTTTATAATAAGTTCTAAATAACCTTCTCGGTTACCCGGTTTTTCGCGGCTACCCGGATTGATTGAAATCCGGTTATTAATATTCTTCCGATCGCACTGTGTTTGGGTTTGAATGATACCATTGTGTTTATTACAATGTAGGTTACTCTTATTTGAATATTGGCAATCGGAATTCGTATTTTTAAATGTTTGTTAGCATGATCTAATAATCTAGATATTTGACCGTACCGTATTAAGACTGTCCGTATGCCTAAATGAATTGGCTCCGCTCTGTTGAAAGTTTTGCGTTATCCCACGGAAACGTACTATCGAGCTAAAGCAATGGGCAGTCTGTTAAGAGGGTCTAGCCGTGTTCCAAATCCGTTTAGCGCACATACATGGTTGATTAACGCACATCCAGACTTTCACATTCTTATTACTTGAGGTTCTATGAGCTGTAGACCTCGCGAGTCTGTATTTTTGTGTTTTTTGACGATTTTTGTTTAACTTTTAAAAATGTCGCAGTCATTATGAAAAAAAACTTATTTGACAAAAAAAAAATATATAATTATCCTCCTAACAAAATTTTACGAGAATTGCTTGAGAAATGTGACCTGTACAGGTGAACAGCCGGACATCTGGTCTATGATTGATCTGTACTTGTTTCATAGTTGTTGCAATGCATCACACCTCTCTGCGGGATCCTTAAACCCAATAAAAATTTAGATCAACGTTAACTGTGATGCTGCCCTGACACTTGAAAGAATTTTAGGATAGCCTTTAAGTTGTGGTTGAATGTTATGTTTGAGTAAAACCCAGTTTTTTTTTTTTTTCGTTTCTTGGTTATATGTGCTAACCAATGGTTCCAAAATTCGGTAGAATGCGTTTTAATCTTTGGTTGAGTTAACTAGATCAAAAAACTGGGCCTAAGGGACACATGATTACACACACACAACGTCGACCACATCATCGCTTACCGTCAGGTGAAATAGTGGTCAAGCGTGAACTATGTAAATTTAAATTGAGATTATTGAATAAAAAACCACCCCTTTTTAGTTTGGTTTTATACAAAAAAACAAAAACCCGACTGCTTAGGAAGCGGGTTAATTGATTTTTTTAATTAACTTTTTTTATTTATAACTTTTTAATTAATATTTTATTTTCGAATTAGGTACATTTAAACATATAAGTGTTCTATATTTTTGAAATCACCCCAATCCAAAAAAAAAATCTTTATGATAAATGTAAAGAATACTCTTTTTTTACCTGACTGCCGAAGGAGGGTAATGTGTTTATCAGTCTATGTATGATGTATGTATGCTTGTTCCTATGTGGCGTTCTAGAGACCAAACACGGGCGATTTTGATGATTCATACGAAAATTTTAATTCGTCTTAACCTTGCGATTGTCAATGGCTACATTAAAATTGGATAATAGAAAAATAGCGGCTTTTGGGCACCTTATTTTGGGGGCCCAATTTTTTTTCTTCCTACCCCATCGTGTGGGGTATCAAAATTAAGGGTTTTAAGAGGTGATTTAAAAAAATATATAATTATAATATGTTTAAATGTAAATAATTCGAAAAAAAAGTTAACTAAAAGTAATAAATAAAAAAAGGTAATTAAAAATCATAAAACCCGACTGCTTAAGAAGCGAACTAAAAAGACACGGGCGATACATCTGGTTTTTGGTCAGCCAGCTCGCGAATATTTGTGTCCTCCGACTGCACAGCTAAAAATGTTCATGGTAAAAATTGCCATGGTCTGCTTGTATGCCAATACAAGCAGACCATGGCAATTTTTACCCCGGTATTTTCATTGAAGCGTGATCGATTAACAAACAAACAAACTTTCACAATTATAATATTAACTAGGAAGTATATTTTAGTAATAATAGGTCTTACTAACAATTTGATTTGTAAATATGAATCTGACTACACATTTCATACATTCTGACCACTAAATTGGCTTACCTCCTAATTTTAAGTCAAACCCCGCAAGATTTTAACAAAGTATTTACCACCATTGGAACATTGCAGAGCTAAAGCCCTGTCAAATTTACACTGCACATTCTTTTAACAAATCCATATACCACAGACTGGCAGAGCAAAATGCTTCAGCTCCACAAAACTGAATTCTGTAAAAAGTACAGACTGCTAAAAAAAACGTGAAGACGTGCGACTCTGACTCACCTACCAAGAGTGCCGTAGCTTGGTAGGAATAATAATTTTATTTATTTTCGAAGTATAATTTTAATGTTATGCGATCGCAAAGCTAAGTTTGTTTGTAAAAGTTCTTTCTGATTACTAAATAACTGTGCTAGTTAGAGACATCGTTTTATTTTTCCTGTAATATTTACATAACCTCGATTAACTAGTTTTTGTTTTGTTTTCAAACTTCGGAGATAAGAGGCATGGTATTTTTACGGACCCTTTTCCTTATTCTTTATTATACACAAAAACATATACACAAAAACAATATTATGCAGCTTATGTACAAAAGCGAGGTTACTCTTTTTATCATAAGTCAAAAATATCTGACTAGTGATTGGGAATATCTGTTCAAATGTTTTGTATTACTTTATTTTATTCCTAATTTATAAAATTGTTTTTTTGCAGATCTAAAGATTTCTAATAACAAGGGTTCTTTTTTACCGATTTTGTTACGGAACCCTAAAAAGAGAAGTCTGGAATGCTGACTTCACAAAGGAAGGTTGGGAATGCTCCGGATTGTTTCACACTCGAATTCCTTTGTTCAATCTTTTCATTTATTGAGTTAACTATACTACTGTGACGTGTATACTGATTTATCGGTGAAGTACTGAGAAGGAAAATTGGTTTGTTTCTTATGTTAGTTTCATAAATACAGTAAAAAATGTTGAAATTCTTTAGGCTTGTATTTTGAACTTGTCGATATATTGGATAACGCAATGGAAGATTCTAGACCAGATCTCGAGATGAACATATAACTTAGGTTGCTTGTGGCGTAGACATTTTAGAAGTCACACATACTCAATCATAATTAGTTTCAACACGAAATCATCCACTTCTGGATAAAGGATTCATTTCCTTCTTGCCATTCTCCCCTCTTTCAGTCCAGGTGTTTTCCACATTTTGACTATGTTAGCGTTCCCAACATGCTTTCGAACATCCGAGATTTCTTTAAACTGCCAAGGCAACTTTGTCAATGAATTCCACCATCCACCGTCATACACACTAAAATGGCCCCTAAAAGGTTCATAACCCTCTCTATCAACACCCGTCGGCTAAAATGTCACCCAAATAGATACGTGAACAGAACCTAGCCTTACTGCCATAGCTCAGTCTCAATACCGTTTGAACGTTCGAAAGCACTAGAAAATCCGATAATTTGTCACACAGAAATCCACAAGCAAACTTGCGGACTCAGCGGGCATAAAGTTACCTTGCAGTTTCAAAAGGCTCTTTTACAAAAAAATTGTTTGAAGATTTTTTTGTCAAAAACTAGCGGACCGATTATACAAAAGTTACAAACTTAGTTTTGCACTAAGCTAGTTACTTTTGTATAATCGGCCCACTAGCTTTTCGAATTCAAAAATTTTGTTATCAAAGAGACGGGAAATCTGTAATTGTTTGAGACCAAGACATAATACGGCGGTTTGTTGCGGAATTCTTTTTATTTCTTTCCAACTAAATGGGTTTGCGGGATTTATTTTGATGCCGAGATCTGTAAGTTTCTAGTATTGGACTTACAAGTTTGCTTTGATTTTTGTGTTGAATGAAGCCGCGATGGTGCATATCACATAACATATCAGAACACCTATTATACCTCGAAGAATAAGGCAGAGGTGTACTTTTGCGGCGGGTTCGCGGTGAGTGCTTACGCGTGCTCATGTTCCCGCCATAAGTGGCACATGAGAATACCGTTGAGTTTTAGTGGGTTATAGTCCCACATAACTGCACTATCTCCCCGCGGTAGCGCAGTATGCAATAACATTTCTCAAGGAAAAAATAAATAAAATGGGTGTACTTTCAGTACACTCACATTTCACAAGTTAAGTTTAATTTAAGTTCTTTATAAAAGGAGTTGAGCATACTGGCATCAGCCAGACACTATTGTCAGACCATGGCGCTAATGGGAAATTCCAAATATAAAAACCCAATAACACTTTTCCCGGCCCGAGAATCGAATCCAGGACCTTAGTTCTCTCTCTAGATTTTTCCATTCTTATGTACGTACCAATAATTATTTACTATTAATAATAATATCAAGATCGTTTCTAAGTTGTGTACCTTGTTACTTCCTCATTCTACAAAAGAGCTACAGAATTTCGAAATGTATTTGCCCTTTGCTAACCGGATTCAACTGAAACAGTTACCTCTTTGTCTAAAACGGATCCTTGACATACCTATATCTAAACAGCAGTTAGAGACTACAAAGTTTTGATTGCCAAAGGAAAGATCACTAGAATAGAATAGGAGCACTATTTGAATGCTAACTAGCTGGATTGTGAAGGTTCTAGTGAATTCTGAACTTGTAAGTGAAACACCAATTTGGGTTTAAAGAGCAAAGGAATAGCAGAAATGTTGTCCAGTTTCATTAATGTTAAATGAAACTGTCGTCACAAAGTACGTAAGGGGCGGCGCGCCAGCCGTATTGTGGGCTGTCGTGCTATTCTGTCAAGTTCACTTGGAACCTTAAGGCGCAGATACCCTTGAGTAGCTGATTTTAAAATGAGAATCACGTCTAAACGGCTTGTTGTAATGTTTTTGAAAAAATATATGTTATATTAGACCATTTTCTTAATAATTTGATCTGAGAAAATTTTGAGTTTTATTCGTATAACATAGTGTAATTAATTTGTAAAGTTATGTTTAAAACGGACAAAAACACAACAATCACACTAAAACCGCTGGGCGTATTTTAATGAAATTGACACCATCTCAAAGACAATTTAATTATCTACATTTTAATCTGAGCCTTTTTTTTTTAAAGTCATAGAATAATAAGGAAAGTACAAAAAACTACAAAATTTTGGGTCACGCGGGTGTGAAACGAGTGCGTGTTTTGTTCCCTCAAGGTCTTTGGCGTTAGTCATCGTCTTAACTCAAGTGAGCGCACACAATTAGAAAGCGAACTCATTTGTTTTGAAGGTAAATCATTGCAGATTCACAATGAGACAGCGTTCGAATTTCGAAGTCATGTTTACAGAAATAAACTTTCTGAAAAAAAAAACTGTTTTCCTTTTGTTTTTAAGCATCTATGAGCATCATATAGCTGTCTTTCTCATAGTAGATATTTTAGAGTTGCACGATCAAAACCCAGTTCCCAAGCTAAGTCCTTTTTTTTTGGTTTATATTACTACTAGCTTACCCGGCAAACTTTGTTTTGCCATAAAAACACCAAACATTGATCTACTCTACCTACTCTGCCTACCCTACCCTACCTACAATACCCTACCTACCCTATCCTACCTACCCTAACAACCTTACCCCACCTACTCTACCCTACCTACCCTACCCTACCTACCCTACCTACCCTACCTACCCACCCTACCTACCCTACCTTAGTACCAATTTTTTTTTTTTTTAAGGACCTTCTCCTATCAATAACAAACACAACAAAAAAAGAATTAACGAAATCGGTCCAGCCGTTCACGCGTGATGCCGTGACCAAGGGAAAAATCAAGATCAACGCTGCGCGATCAACTTAATAAGATCAACGCTGTGCGATCAACTAAATAAGATCAATGCTGAGAGAGCAGTGGTGGCCCAGTGGTAACGGCCGTGACTTACAAGTTGTAGGTAGTGGGTTCGAACCCAGGCAGGCGCTTTACTTTGTGTAAATTATTTCATCATCACATGCTCTCAAAACGGTGAAGGAAAACTTAGTGAGGAAATCGGCATGTCTTAGAACCTAAAATTCGAAGACATGTGACATCCACCAATATGCACTGGGCCTGCGTGGTGGATTACGGCCCATACCATCTAACAGAGAGAAGGCCTGCACGCAAAACGGACCAAATGCGAGTTTAAGTGCGGAATGGGGTCCATCTATCCTATCCTAAGATCAACGCTAACTTATCAAATCAATAATCAAACGGATATTACAGCATCGATCAGCAATCGTCCGATTGATTCAGTAACACTTTATGCATACCACTTAGACCCTAAACAATATAACAAAAATAATTCTAGCCAAGTCACGTACTCCAAATCCATGGAGTATCGGAGCTACAGGCTGATAAAGTATGCATGAAAAACCATTATCTACTAAGGATTTCTTAACACTAGTCAAGCAGAAATCAGTTGTGCTGTCGACTGTATAGTGCTCGCCAAACTTCTGGACCGCCCTGAAGTTGATGCGCAAGGCACGAAACGGTGCTGTATTTGAATGAGATTTACTACTGCGCAGCCATTTTAGCCAACTTCAGGGCAGCCAAGAAGTTTGGCGGGAACTATACCGACACGTAGAAGACAATTTGCAGAACTGACAAAACTCATTATACAAGTTTTTCACATCACATCATCACAAATCATCAGCCTAATAATGTTCCCACTGCTGGGACACAGGCCTCCTCTTTGTGAGAGGGAACCATATTTTCATTTTTACCAAAATAAAACATTTAAATTTAAGTAAACTTCTATTATAAATATCAAACTCTTTGTTGGTATTGGACGTAATAGTAAAAATTTACAAACTTAATCAACCAATAGCTGGTGGCCGATATCTGGTAAAGT
Organism: Anorthoa munda; assembly: GCA_945859665.1. Classification (NCBI taxonomy): domain Eukaryota; kingdom Metazoa; phylum Arthropoda; class Insecta; order Lepidoptera; family Noctuidae; genus Anorthoa; species Anorthoa munda. The sequence goes on from OX243898.1 coordinate 27,740,063, forward strand.
TAAATATAAATTATTAATAACTCGACCATTATAATTATGGCTGAAAATAATAATTAAGGGCATGATTTACGAACAAGAAATTATTAACATTTCAAAATAAATGTTGTTTGGAAGTGCCGATATTTAAGCTGATTTGAAGGCGTAGATTTAATAATTAATACACCATATGCCTGTTTAAAAACACCAACTTAATTATTACGCTTTTGCGGAAAAGTTGGTAAAGATATTGTCTTTATTTATTTGTTTTAAGTTCTTTCGTGCATGTGATAATAAACTTTAAGTCCATCTTATGAAAAGAGTTACGGTCATTTTGTAGAGAAAAAAGCAAAGGTGACAATATGTTACTAATACATATAAAATAGTGTGAAAGACAGATTGGGAACAAGGTTTCCACAGACAGGCGTGACGGCTTGTAGAAGTGTTGTAGAAGTAGTACCTACGTGACGTAGCACACATAGAAGTTGTTTCAAAATTGATCTACAAACAGAAAAAAATCTATGAATAAAGAAGGGATGTCGCATAGTTGTCGCAATGTCGCGTCACGTCTACGGGAGTCGTTCAACTGTTAAGTTAAAATGTCTTACCAACTTATTTTTAACTGGTACTGTATCTTTAAAGGGGTAGCAAAGCTATGCTGTTAAATAAATATCATGTTGAACCTTACTGGATGACTGTCTTTACAAAGAACTCGATTTCCATTCAAAATAGATCGTATTCAGCCATGTGTTACTACTGCCACAAATAATCACATCCTGTTCTCGTTTGCCAACAGATCCACACAACATCACGTAAGAACCAACATGTCAAAGTAAACGATATATCGCGCCAAAAAATCAAAAATGGCGGACAAAGACTGGGGCGATTACTTCGGTGACTTCAACTCGACGAAAAAAATCGTCGATGGAGACAGCAAAGATTTAGACATCTCAAAAATAAATTATAATTACTATGACAACCAGACCGGGTACCCTGGATATTCCAATTTCACTACAGACGACTTCTGCCAATCCAACCATTCACATTTCTATTTGAATGTGACTTGTGTATTCCCGATCAATTATGCTGAGCCTATGTATGGGTGAGTACCTTTTTGATACTCATGCTTTATGAGTTATTTACCAAGCCTAAGAAACAGAGGGAAAGCTGGCAAGGTATTTGAGCTAGTATGTTCAGAGTAAAAAGTTGATGGCTGCGAGAACCGACCAACACCAACTTTGAGTCAGGTTACATGCAAGCTTACCGAAACGCATTACATCATAGCGTAGTTTTAACGTCCAAGGTATATCTTCTTTATTAGGCCTGCTTTTGCACTCAGAGTCCATTTAAAATGTATCATATACATAGTATGTGAAACTAATTTATTGACGTTAGTCAGGAATTAAACTTCGTAGAATGTAGGCTGAATAGATAATATCTACTTATCAATGTGCCTGTATTTTAAAATAATAATACCAAAAAAAAAACATGCCCTAGAAACCCAGAAGACAGCCAGTCTACCATGCTAGTAAAAGTCAAAAATAAATTTTGGTAATTAAAATCCCTTTCGTTTCGGAAGTTGGTGCCTTTGGTATCTCTTGTTTAATCATTTTGCAACACTGACTGAAATTATATTGTGCATTTTAGATAGCTAATATAAACTCATTTCTCTCACAGCTTCATCGCACCCTTCCTACTCGCCACCACCACAGTAGCCAACACACTCATCGTGGTGGTCCTCTCCAGACGTCACATGCGAACCCCCACCAACGTGGTACTGATGGCCATGGCTCTCTGCGACATGTTTACGATGCTGTTCCCGGCACCCTGGGTGTTCTACATGTACACGTTCGGCAACCACTACAAACCACTGAGCCCTGTTAGAGCGTGCCAAGCTTGGAATTATATGAACGAGGTAAGTTTTCAAATCGTCGGGACCTTTTACTCCGGTTCCGTCTTTCTGTCTTTTTACAGAAGCTCTGTGCTTTGAAACGGTACAGAATTCATCTGAGAACAAAAATTGTCAAAAAAATATAACTACAGATTTTAGCGATGGGATCTTAGTCTATAAGTAAAAAAGATTAAAAAATACAAAGTTACAAGTGAGAATTATGAATAGTTTCCCTCTCTGAAATAAAGCCAACAAATTAAAAGGCTCTGCATAAGGTATATACATCAAAAGCCATGCCTCAGAAAACTTCAAAGAAAAGGCAAAACACACTCACGACGCCGACGGTTATAAATTACACTTATTACGATCTAATGAAAATTCTAAGTTTAACTTCGATAAGACCTAAGTTCTGAGTCGCGTGTAGCATGCTAGTTTCATGTATGTTTTATTAATAGGAGCTTATAAGTGTGAGGGAAAGTTTAATTGAGTATAATGTACATTACCACTACTGCGTATGTGAGTGGGTATGAGTTGATCGCAAATAGCATTGTTCATGGTTAAAACAACAGAGCATTAAGACTTCCGCAGACGGATTCCATGTGAAAACTAGTTTTCTTAGAAGTGCTTCCATTGGTAGACAAAAACATACAATACGTTGTCGCATCGTTGTCCTGCTGTCGCGTCGCGCGTCGTACCTGCCTTAAGGAGTCTTTATACAGAGTGGTAATTTGAATTGAGTTGCAACTCTATTGCCATTAACAGGGTTCAAACCTAGACTCCGAGTAACCCTAATAACACTTGCTTGACCCGAAAATCGGACCTCAGAACTCCACACTCAGAAAGTACAGACGAGCGAAGCATTTAAATTGACAAGCAATTTTTAAGTCGTTGTTAGTATGATTCTCCTTTAGCCATAATTAAACATTACCAAAAACCTTAATTTCCTTTTAAATAATATTCGGAATAATAATCACTCTCACAGAGATTCTTAAATAAATTTAACCTAGAGTAATTAACACCAAAGGGGATACTCCAGGACCATTTGGGACATTCGGGGTCATTGACGGATATTTCGAGATAGGACCCGTTATATACCTTCTGTGATAATTACAAGTTTATTTACTTAGATATTCGTTTTATATTTATTTATTCGGGCGTGCTAACAATATTTGGATTGAAATATTTTGTAGAATTTTCGTTTATTTGGCAGAATACTATGTATTTTAGTTATTTTAGGATTATTTTTGTTTAGATCCTCTGGAGGGTCAATTATAATTTGCTGAGGAAGATAGGTTTAATCTGACAGTGGCAGGAGAAGCTGTTTTTAATCAGAAGTTAAATTATTCGAATAGAGAGAGGGTAAATAGGCTGAATAGGCTAAAAATTCTACCTATTCTATTCTTTTATCTTCTACCTTGGTAATGCATAAGAGACTAAGCTGTTCTTAACAAAGTAAAAAAAATAAGTTCTAATTAAAAAATAACTCGACTACTTAAGCGAACTAAAAAGTTGTAAACAAGAAGAAAATCATGCTGTGCAGTCGAAGGATACATGATATATTCGAGAACTGGCTGACCATAACTATAATAAGGTAACCTTCTACTGCACAGCATGACTTCAAATAAAAAAAGTTAATTTAAAAAATCAATTTTTATTTATAACTTTTTAGTTATTTTTTTTTTCGAATTATGTACATTTAAACATATAATGCAGGCAGTGCCCAATATTCAAATTTACAACTCTAATTGGGCTTCTAAATATGTGTGCCAATTTCATAAGTGTATGTATATGTATCTTTATCCATGCATTTAGCCGAAACTACATATCGGAATGTGGCCGTTTTTTTTAAATTGAATTTCGTATCTCTCAACTTAGGGAATAGTGCAAGTTTCATCAAAATAGGTTACGCAGCTTTAAAGATATGGAACATACAACGGAACTCTTTAGCGACAAACCTCTTACCAATTTTTTATTTTTTTCTGGCTTGAAGCTCACAGATCCCATACTTGAATTAATTATGCATTATGTCTCGCAAACCGTTAGAAAATTCTAATTGTTTGAAGTGTTTTGGTTTATTATTGTTAGTTTGAAGCGGTTTAAGGCTAGGCAGACTGTTTAGAGAATGACAATACTGACCACGAAGTTGAATGAATGAACTATTTAACCGACTTACCAAAAAAGGAGGAGTTTCTATGTTCGACATTATGTATGTTTTTTTTTTTTATTTTTTTTGTTTTTTTTTCACCGATATCTCCGTCAATTGTGGACCGATTTTGAAAATTCTTTTTTTGTTTGAAAGAGTATATTCCGAAATTGGTCTCATTTTAATTTGGTGAAGATCTGATGAAGAACTTCGGAGATATACAACAGAACTCTTCAATAAATAACGGCAAATCTCTCGGGATTGCTGCAATCGCATGTCTGTTTATTGTTTATACTATTTCATAACATAACATCACGCCAGTACGCTCGAAAGGGGTATGCAGATCTCTCAATTCACCGGATATATTCAAGTTTCATGTTATTCGGGTAATCTATTCTGTCTTTATAGGTACTTACTTAACTACTTCCCTATTAGGTAGGTACAACTAAAAAGTGAAAAATAAAAACTTTTTACAAAAAAATACTACCGACTTCCAAAGTCTTTGATAGGTTCCAAATTTTTAAGTTATGGACACCGATTTCCAAAAATAAAGTTATTTTTCATTTCTAGTTTTCTTATTTGGAAGTCGGTAGTATTTTTTTGTAAAAAGTTTTTTTTCATGAATAAAAATGGCCTTGATTTCTGTAGGAAAGTTACAAAACTAAAACTATGGCGAACTTTTATTAACATGTCAAACAGAAATGAAAGCAAATTAGAACACTATCAAATTGGAACTTTGTTGAATGAACAAGTCCAAACTTTTGATGACACCTGAATTTACGTCGCCTAAACGGCTCGTAAACTTTCTTTTTGTTTGACACGAGACAAAGTCATTTTGTCGTTGATTAAGCATTTTTCAGCCATTTGTCAAGCTTAGTTGCCACGAAAAACCGCATTAATGAAAAGGTTTTATTATGCTATCCCAGTATGTCAAACTGCCTCGAAAACAATTCCTAGTATCTCAGTAAATCTTGTCAAAATATGTGCTTCGGCTCAGTAGGTGGCCAGGTCAATTGAGACATTTGAAATGTTTTAACCAAATTCAAAGAGGAGGAGGTTTTCAATTTGACTGTATTTTTTGTGTCCTCAAAACTTTTTACTAAGTTAACCGATTTTTATTTAAAAGCTGGTGCTTCTCATTGTGGTCCCATTTAACACGTGATGCCGACTCAACAAGAACAGGCTACTGCGCTGACCTACTTCACCTGGATTTGCTGCTGTCTTAGGCAATTTGCCACCGTGCGTACTTTGGCAAAACGGCTTGAAATATTTTTGCAATAGCCCAGTTCAAATATCTGCTGACGCTCAAAGTTCGTTGTCCGTGTGTGTAAATAATTAAGTGCAAACAATTTTACGTAAACTAAGCTAAGTTAGGAATTATCTGTTTATCATTATTAATAGAATTTAATTTTAATTTGCAGCTGTTTTAGTAATTAAGATTATAAATAAATCAATATATCTCTGTCACTATCCTAATGCCACGAGGTCTAATGAGAACCCACCCGGTCGACATGTTGTTACTCCTAGCGAAAACTCTATATATTTGCAACCAGTTGATCTAAATGAAATAAAATTTATAATTAAACACTTAAAAAACAAGCAAAGTTTTGGTCACGATGAAATACCACCATCGCTAGTTAAATCATGCATGGACGAATTAATGATGCCTTTAACGTTTCTCATAAATCAGTCATTCATGGAGGGTGTTGTCCCAGATTTACTAAAAATATCTATAGTAAAACCTATATATAAAAAAGGCAAGAAAACTGATGCAGGAAATTATCGCCCTATTGCTTTATTATCTACATTCTCAAAAATATTTGAAACTGCAATGTCTAAGAGGCTAAATAATTTTTGTGAAAAGTTCAAGATTTTTAATACCAGTCAAAATGGATTTAGGAAAAATAAGTCAACGACGTTAGCAGTATTTAATTACGTACATGAAGCATTAAAAATATTAAATAATAGGAAATATGCAGTAGGGCTACTGTTAGACATGAGTAAAGCCTACGATCGAGTATCATATAAAGTTCTACTAAATAAGTTGTACCAAATAGGTGTGAGAGGTATCGCGTATGAGTGGTTCTGCTCGTACCTCAAAAAACGCACACAGTACGTGGAAGTGGAATATCTTCACCCGGACACTGGCATAATGACTCACGTGCGATCAAAAATGGAGCACGTAATAATGTCTATACCTCAAGGCAGTGTCTTAGGGTGCATTCTATTCCTTATATATATAAATGACTTGCCAAGTGAAATAAAAGTACAGAGTGTCCTCTTTGCTGACGACATCTCGATAGTGTTTCCATGTGACGACGGTAGCAAAATAAATTCAATATTGGACGATATACTAACAAAAATAGTGAATTGGCTAAGGGATCACAATTTGGAAATAAATTTCTCGAAGACAAAACTTATGCAATACAGACCTTATCAAAAACGTCCATTAATTATAAATTACTCATACAATAACATACCGCTCCAATGTGTTGATGAATTTAAACTCTTGGGTCTGACTGTTGACACTAATTTAAATTGGAAGGCACATATTAATGTCGTGTCAAACAAACTTGCAAGTTTCGCGTATGCCTTAAATGAGCTGAAAAGATCAACTAATTTCAAAACAGCGATGATAGCATATTATGCCTACGCCTACTCGTGTTTAACTTATGGTATTATAGTGTGGGGAAATTGTGTTGAAGTAGAAAAACTATTCATCTTACAAAAAAGATGCGTGAGAATTCTCGCAAATATTGACCAAATGCAGAGCTGTAAACCATATTTCATTAAATATAAAATGCTAACTGTAACAGGCATTTACATTTTGGAAGTAAGCAAGTTTGTTAGAAAACACGCGTCACTATTCCCTGTAGCTAAGAATCAAAGGCCGCTGCAACGCTCCATAAGAGTCAAAAATGAATTAGCTTTGCCGAGTTCCAAACTAGCTATGTTTCACTCAGGACCTCTAGTGATGTGCATAAAAATTTATAATAAACTGCCCAATGACATAAAAGACATAGAATTTGATAATAAATTTGTAAATGCACTTAAAATGCACCTAATACAGAAATGTTATTATAGCCTAAATGAATTCTTAACAAATTAACACTATACTCGTACGTACCTATTGTGTATATAAATTATCAGATGAAGACGCAATGTAATAATGTAGAAATCAAATAAATGACATCCAATATTTAATTAATTAATAATGAAATTTTGACATTATATAATATAAACTGATAATGTAACAATGTATTTTTCTTAATAATTTTATATAATTTGCTAATGTAACAATGATATATTTCTAAATAATATTGCATGCAATTAATATTAAGATAAGTATACAAAATGTTGCGGTGCCCTCGCAGGGTTCATGTACGATACTTATATTTTATAACAACACCTTGTAAACGACATGAATGCAATAAATAAATAAATAAATAAATAAATAATGTTAAGAAAATATTGTAAAAATGATTTGTCCTTCCACTATATGATCGCACGCTTGTTCGACCTCCCGAGTACAATCACCCTTGGTGTGACTGACAGGCGTAATAAATGGCGTCATCATCTGGTAGGCGTGTATCAGTCACACCTTGGTTGGGTCGCTCCCAAGCCCTATAAACCCACCTTTCGTTGTTCTGGAATGTACGATTCTGCGTGTATCGCTCCACTTGCCGCTTGTACCGACGAATACGGTTTGCCTATGCATAGATCTTCTGCTTCAGGAAGTCGATACGCTCTGTGACGCGGGACAGATAATCTCGAGAATTGATATCAGTCCCCGAGAAAGCCCGCCTCACAAAGCGCATCACTCTAGGACAAGTGTTGCCATCCCTGAAGCAGATAAGCTTGCCTATGAGTGCTCTAGCCTCACCGATACGACGCTCAATCCTGGACTGCCCAGCTGGTACAGCTGGTCGTGTAGTTCTGTCATTTTTGGGAATTTGAAGTTAGCTACACGACATGCCGCAGCAGCCGCACAGTACAGTATTGAGTGGGTATCGGCAAGGTCTTTGCTGCTATCAAAAACATAGCCCCGTCGTCGTCACCCTCACCATCATGATCGGGTCGCGGTGAAACACTGGGTTGTGTTGCACCGCGGCCGGTGTCAAGGCAGGCGAGACACGGCTATTCCGTGATTCAATGCGCAGTATATCAAGTACGGCATCATCCAACATACGGTTACGTTAAATGACCCGCACCTGATCCGACAGACGTTGGGCCGAAACGTTGACAGCTGGTTACTATTATTTAAATTTGATCAAGATCTGAGTAGTAGTTTTTGCGATATCCTTAATAATGCGTATTTTCATGTTAATAAATAAGGTACCAAAACTATAAAGAGAATAATAAAAACCTTTTTAAAAAAAAAAAATAATTGACTAACAAAACAATACAGAGCGAAAATTAACTTTCTTTTCGGTATTCTGTGACAAAAACGTAAAAAATTGTTACTAAAGACACCGACTTTCGAAAAGAAAGGTATTTTTCGCTTTTTTTAATAACCTGAGTGCATTTCAACGTACACTTTGGTAATTTCACTAGCTAGGCCATGATCGGTTCGGGAGTACCGTAAGTAAAGAAAAATGATTCCGCCCCATTCTCTTAAATACTGCCAGTTTTAACGACAACCAGAGTACTTTTTGGAAGCAAATTGTTAAAAGCCGAAAGGAGGAATATTTATCTTCTCTATACTTTCCCTTTACTTATAATAACTCTATGGAAAACGACATACATTCTCCATGAACCACAGAATACTTATGTTTAAACTCTTGAGCTAACCTTCTTCTCTCTTGTCCCCAGGTGATACTAGCTATGTTCCACACGGCGAGCATCTGGGTAACGCTGGCGCTGGCAGTGCAACGATACATTTACGTATGCCACGCGCCGGTAGCAAGGACTTGGTCAGTGATATAGATAGGGAAGACAACTAGCATCTAGCTAACCCTGACGGGTTTTATCGCTAAGGCAGTAAACATAAACACTGCTGAGAAATAGTTGATGTCATGTTATATACCCAAAAATATGAGATCTTAGAATGTTTCGAAGCAAATCATAGGAGACATTGAAAGTCATATTACTTTTCATGGGTTTTGTTTTGATCTACAAAAACAAGTCATAATGGGTGACTTTATCTGCCCTTTTCTGCACTTTCAAAGCAGGGAAAAAAAAACTAATAATTTATTATCGACTCGCTAAAAAGAAGATCTAGCTACACATGTTCAGTTGTTTAATCCAAGGAAAGATAACTTTTCTAGATAAATACCTTTAAAAAACAGGTTTTTACTGTGATATAGACTTTACTGGACAACATTTTTTTGTAACATATTAACACATACATTGGTTTCGGAAGTCCGTGTCTTTGGTACCTCTTGTTTTATCATTTAGCATCATCGACTTCCGAAGAAGTCGGTTTATTTTTTGTGATATCTTTTTACTATTTTAATCTTTAAAAATCGATACTGTTTTATGTACCGCATCGTCCGTCCACGGGATTGTAACGATCAAAATTAAAGGGGGAAAACCAATGTTCAAACTCCCTTTATCTCCTCTTGTCATAAGTACACGTTCGCTGCCATGGACTCGCCTCGTACGAGACGCAATGGCTTTTAATTATTCCAGGAATTACAGCAGCGAACGTGTTATTAGTCACTAATAGTCATTGTTACCCCATAACCCGTTGTGAAGGGCGTGACACATCCTACAATTCCGTCAGAACATAGCGTAAGGGGTAAGGGTCCTGTCAAACTTACCGAAGCGGAATACGGCTGAGCCGTTCGCAAACACCGTGGATACTCGCATAGCTATAGCGTTATACGAGTACCCAGGTACCTATAGGTAGATATTTCTGGCGAATCAGGTTCCTTGGAATGAAGTGAAAGGGTACCCAAAAATTATAAAATAATACCAGCCTATTACAGTCACACTGCACAAAGCCTGCTGTCATACGGAGAATATATGAGAAGTTGATTTCAGTTTGACCATTACGTAATCCTCCTGTTCTCCCTCTCTAGGTGTACCATGCCCAACGTGATGAAGTGCCTGATTTACATCGGCGTGGCGGCCTTCCTGCAACAGTTGCCTAGGTTCTTCGACCGCCGCTACGTGCCATAGATTACCGTCTGGCGGGGACACTTCGAGGAAGTCTGCAGAGTGAGTATATCTTCATAAGATTTATCATGACTTTACAGAAGCCATGGTGGACCGATGACCTAGTTAAGGTTACAGGATTCCACTGGATGCGAGACACACAGGGTCGGTTGATGTGGCAACACCTTTATTTGATATCCATAACTCTCTTCTTCTTAGTCGGGCACTCTTGGCAGAGTGTTCGTGGTCATGGGTGGGTCCTGATGCATGATGGCTCTTGCTTTTCGTCGCCTTTGGTTCTATTGGAGGCAATGTGGGAACAGTCAGTCATTGTAGCTTTGGTGATGTTTTTAATAAGATCAGCCTATCCGGTTGGAGAGTGACCCCGGGATCTCGTGCCCTCCATTCTGTCTTGGATTACAAGACGCTCCATTGAGTCTTCATTGCGAGTTATATGCCCAAAGAACATTAGTATTCGTATTTGAACAGTCGACGATATCTGTATTATGGGGATACAAAAAAAAAAACATTGGTCTGCCAACAGCATGGTGGATCGTGTTACACTTTTACTGGGTTGTGCTGGTCAGATAAACAGGTCACATACTTCCATATACCACACACGTTTAGATCTAGTGATTGAGGTTAGACCCACATGTGTTCGTCAACTGTCTTCCCTTTTTTATTAGGAGCACCTATATTGTGATCTTTATATAGTAGAAAAAGGTAGGTATGCCTAATGTTGGGACCTTTTTTATTCTAGAATTTTAGTTCTATATATTATATAAAGTTCCTTCGAAACCTTATCTAAGTGAGCGCACACAATTCAAAAGCAAACTGATTTGTTTTTAAAAGTAAATCATCGCGAATTCACAACGAGACAGCGCATCAGTGTTTGAATCTCAAAATGAAGATCAGAGAATATTTTTCAGCCTAGAACAGGTTGGTGCCAATTTATCATTAATAGTTGCCAGTCTGTCGGTTTTTATCGGTTACATTTCGGGGAGAGTGCGACGGAACTGCACAATATTTTGTAAATATTGATTTGGACCATGGCGAATTGAACATTATGTTAGGTGCATATTATTAAATAAAATGAATAAATTGTATAATTTTCGTTGTTTTATTTACCCAACCTAAAATATATCCCAGAATAAAAAAATCGAAGACATGATGACATTCTACAATCCGCACTGGACCCGCGTGATGGATTACATCCCACTCCCTCACACATAACCTAAACGTGTGTCCCAGCAGTATAAAGGAACGATATAATCTGATAATGTTATGCAAAGCTTAATATAACAATATTTCTTCCTAGACCATAGTGTAACAAAGAATATTCTGGAAATTAAGAAGACATATATCTGTGCTGAAAAATATAAGTTCCATTTTTCTTCGTAATAGGCCACACTTTGTCGGTGCTGCCCCCGAACCCTGACGTGTCAAAACTTTCATAGTTCGACTATAAAAAAAGGACAGATGTATACAAGTCATCTGTCCCTTACGCACACTCAAAATAACCTTACTCTAAAAGCTGATGGTCAAGACAACTTAATTCATTAAGACACAATACATATTTATAGCATAGATAACAAATACTTATATCAATAAATGAAAGGAGGCCTATTTCCAGTTGAAGATGAGTCAATAATGTTACCCTAGTCTATCTTCAAATTTTTATTTTTAAGCTATTGGCTCGCGCTTGACCACTATCTCACCTAATGGTAAGCGATGATGTGGTCGAAGGTGAAGCACGTTTGCCTAGAAAAATCAATTCATTCTTGACTTAAAGACTTTTAGATTGTAGCTATCGGGAAACACAGACTCTGGCAGGGAATTCCACTCCTTAGCTGTACGCATAATAATAGTGTCCCCAAAACGATTCCTGTCTCTGACTTAGCTGTTTCAGACTTACATTAACTGTATAATTCCAGGTATCCTCACGATGTTTTTCTTCACCGTTGCCTGTGACGTCCAAAGTAAACTTAGAAAAAATGAAGAACAGTACGAAGAAGAAGTAAAAATACAAAAGACCAATTTTAAAAAATTGGATTGTTTGAGGCGGAAGTTCGTGACAAGTGAAAGCGACAGCAACTACTTCACGCAGGCGCTCGATGTAGACTTTGTGAAAGCGTTGATTACTATAATCAAAGAAAATCAAGAAGACAAAGAAATTTTTTACCGCCTTATGGCACCCGCTCCCGGTATTCCGAGAGATATAACATACATTCTTTATGTTGTATACGCATTCACAGCAATGTATGGGGAGTTTCGCATGCGGCCAAAATCACAAAGTGGCATACAAGTAAAGCCATGGGCCACGCTGTTGCAGCTACGGGGAGTGGCGTCGACCCCGTGGGAGTAAAAGGACTGAAGACTAAAAAAGTGACTTTTGTTTTGTGTTTTTGAAACTATCTTCTAGTTAGTAATGTTGTAATTTTAGATTTCAGTGTATATTTATGTAGTTATAGAAAATTAAGTATTACACTTTCTTTATATTTTACCCTGCTGAAGGAGGGTAATGTGTTTATCAGTCTATGTATATTTATTTGTTCCTATGTGGCGTTCTAGAACCAAACGCGTTGGCCGATTTTGATGATTCTAACGTCAATCGTGTCGTATTTAAATTTGCGAGTGTCACTTGCTACATTAAAATTGGAAAACAAAAATGGTGGATTTTGGGGGCCATAAGCAGTCGGGTTTGCTTCTTAAGCAGTCGGGTCTTTTGCATTACTGAATTAACTTCTTTTATAAAAAAAAAAAACTCTGAGCTGTATATGATAAGCAGATACTTAATTAAAATTTTCTATAAAATATGTAAGTTAAGCGTCTGATAATCAGTCGCTAAACAATGTCCAGATTATTTTAAATATTTTTAGTACTTACTTACTTTGTATTTACATTTTTAAACGTAAGAACATTAGGCTTAGTCAGACTTTAGATTTAAATTTATATTTATGTAGTCATAGCTAATTAATACATTGTATATAGTTTTATCTTTGTACAAAGATGGTTTTAAGCTATTAAACTTGCTGTGTATATTTGTACCTTTCTATGTACATAAATAATTTTAACATCTTTTTGTAAATAAATAAATGTTTTTCAATCATGATTTCTGTTTTATTACAATGTAGCTTAAAACATTTTTATGGATTAATTTCTGGAAACTTAAACAAATTAGTCATACAGAAAGCATCTTCAAAAATATCCTTTATCTGTGTTATTTTTTCCTCATTTGAAGAAAATTAAATCCATATTTTATTTTACGTTTAAATCCAATACAATAATGTTGCAATAAATATCAACTGGGAGCAGAGGCCGTAATATGTTCTTTGTTCCATTACATTTACAAAAAAAAATATGGCACGAATTTCGTGTCGTTACAAAACCTGTTGCGGTATCCGCCAAACATAATATTTTGGAACCTGTTTGTAAAGCGTTATTTAGATTACTTCAACATACTTCTTCACTTTTAAAATACTTCAAGTCGTTCAAGTATTTTGAAAGGGGAACTAAACATAATAAAAACATATTTATTTTTCTGATATTTTGTGGTTTTTAATGTTGCCTGATGCCCATCTCACCCGAAAACCCAAAGCTACGTTTCAAAATTAAAATCATATTTTTTTTATTTTACCTAGGCCTACATGGGCACTTATAAAACGTCGACAAAAGGCGCACGGTTCGGGTTGGTCTTTTCCTATGGAGAAGAACCGGCAAGAAACTCCACGGTTACTCTTTTAAAAATATGGTTTGTTTTTACAATATTACCATGTTACAGCATTACTTAGATATGGGGGGACAACGTAGGCCCGACAATAAGACGCTAAAAACTAAAAATAAAAAGTAAAACGAGATAAAAAGTTATCAAATGTTATCAAACATCTAGAAATCTAGAAGGCCTACAATGTTCACACATTCACAAAACAATCGGTAAAAGAATATACAAAGGAAAAAATTAAAATAAATGTATAACATCTAATTAAAAGAAGAGAAAAAAAAGAAAAATGAAAAGTGTTGAAGTCGGCTCCTCTGATTGAGGAGGGACAGTGCTCCGCGGTCCGCACTGCCCTATGAGTTTCGCCTACTGGCTTGGATAACTCCCTATCGACTATAAGTGAATTCCAAATTATGTTTTTGTTATGTTTTGGAAATTTACAGTTACAAAATTATTGATTTTTACATTGAAATTTGTTTAAAAGTAAACAACAATATAAAAGCCTATTAGGAATACCCTTAGTTGCAGGAACGTAATGATGATAATATTGTCATGTTGACCCTTTTCTTAAGCACGAAGACAATCATGGGTTACAAGTAGGTGCTTTTATAAAAGAATTTATGGTTTCTAGATGTAAGTATTTTATTTATTAACATATATACAATTGAATATTCTAAGAAAAACAAACCTATATACAAATACAAAAGGCAGACGGCAAAAAAAGCTCATTGTGCATCAAAAAATTCGTCCACATCGATGTCAATGGGAAACGTGCCCAGAACGCTGGCGGCATTGCCACGTTGTATGGCAATGCTAATTCTCTGGCCGAAGAAAAGGCCAGCCCTCTGGTCACGTGAAGAGTCGACGAGCTTTGTGCTAATTTCTCGAAAAACTCGATGCGCACTCGGACCCCATGGACCTAATGTTTCAACCCCAAACGGCTCAAACATATAACTTCCAATAAGGTTGTTATATTTGCGCCGTTTGAGGTTTTCTGCACCGGCAGCAGCCGCCCCAGCACAGCCCGCCGTGCTAAGAAGATGGGATGGCGCAAGGGTGTCGACACATGTTGCATCCCACACCAAAGGCCTACCCACCTTCCAAGGCATTATGGTCATCCCGTCTGGTCTCTTCCCATCGTCGCGTGCCAAGCCATTGGGTTCTAAAACAGCTGGCACCCCGGCGGTGACAAGAGCCCGACGTATGATGTCATTAATGCTGGCGTGCCGTGCTATCCGGCCAGCGCTCCTACTGCAGGATAGGCCATGGTGACCGAGGCGGTCGACTGATTCACCACATTGACAACGATGTGGAGCTCCACTAGGAGCACCCAAACGCAGACAAGTAGCGATCCGGAAGGTGTTGTCACTCAACATAGTACCTATGTTGAGTGACGGTAATGCCTGTAGCCAGAGGCCCGACTCCCACTCTCCCACAGCCAGCAGGCGGGCACGCTCAGCAGTATTGGTGGACGTATTAAGTTTATTCCGTACCAAACTGCAGACCGGCTCATCCCACTGTCTCTGGGAAGATGGGTTCTCGGGCAACGCCGTATTCGGGCAAGCCACTTTCCAGGCGCACACTGCGTCGGTCGAGCACGGCACTTCACAGTTAACCAGTGAAAGGATTAAAATTTTTTTGGTTAACGTTTCAGTGCTGTGGACCGAAGACAGGAACGCCGGTAGGCTTATACTAGAAATTTTGCGGATGCCGAGCCCGCCGAAGCGAATGGGTAGTGTAGCTTGCATCCAGGCTCGATCATCCAAGGCCACATTTAAGATGGATGTCAAAGTGCATCGAATAATTTCGTCAATTTTTTCCAAGAGATGTGGCTGCTTCCATAAAGGGGAAGAGCGGAGAAAATACATAAAATTTGGTCCAAAACAGCAATACCTAATAAGAGTAAAAGCCGAATGAAGGTTAATTTTGGAGAGTCTATCCGAAATTTCATTAAAATGTATAATTTTGCCATCAATGAATGAAGAAAAACTGTCTTCCAAAACTGAGGAACCTAGGAGGTGCAGTGAACTTTTATCTAAAATTTTGATATCTGGGGCTATTGCAAAGAATTTCTGTAGGGTCGGTAGTCTGTCGGTATTGTCACTAAGAAAAATTTCACATTTGGAGTGGTTGAGGTCTAGGCCGATGGATTTAAACTTCTCTTTCAGGAATTGGAAATCTCCTAATACGGTGTCTACGTCACCTCCTAGTGTTCCATCATCCAAATACCATAAGTTAAATTTCGAATTTAGTTTCTGAATAATGGGATGAATAGCCAGACTGAAAATGACTGGTCCGAGAGGGTCACCTTGTTGGCAACCAACTGAAGATTGCAAAACATTTTCTTTGTACAACAATTTTGATGGGTACCTATAGCATTGCCACAAAAAGCCGAAAATTTCTGGAAGCTCTTTTTTTGCTTCAGCAAACAAAGTGTCCCTGTTGACGGAATTGAAGGCGTTTTTAACGTCAACGGTTGGTTGACGTTAAAAACGTTTTGGTTTCTTAAAAGTCTAACATGCGGTTTTATTTCAAAATGTATATGCTGATAAGACTTGTGTTACTTCTGCCAACACGCTCTATTTGTTGTCTACTTAAAAGTATTTAAAAAACACGAACGCGATAAGTGAAACAATTCATATTTGAAAGCAAGTATTTTACTTTTTTATACGTAAAACCAAAACAATGATAAACGACTTTCTTCTATGAATCATAATTAAACAACCCACAATATTATCATCCCTAAAAATGCTATTTTTTTTCTAGAAATATTTTTACTTACTAGCTGCATGCGCTGCAATGCCATGTAAAGTAAAAACTGTGTGTTTATAATTTTCGGGCCAAGCAGCTTCGTGGGTGTACGTAGAACCACACACCAATGTTTTATTACTAACAATTCGATGGCTTAGGAATGCATCGAGGACAAACATACAAACTTTATTTTTATTTATAAATTTTTTATTTATTTTTATGCATAAAAAAATCACATTCGTCCCAAAAATTCCATAAAACTTTGTTTTCCTGAAAAAAAAACAAGTCATTAGCCAAGTTAGCTATTCATTAAATTTTATGAAAATGTGAGTTAATTAAAAAAATGGAAGAAACAAAAAGTAACAAAGAAGAATTGTCTCGTCTGTGGTTTTGTCTTTGCTGGTCTTTATTATTTAATTTTTGATTTTAGAACGCGGTTTTTTCTGAGCTGACGGTGACATTTTGTAGTACAACTGGTGAAGTTATATATCTTTTGTTTTAAATATGTAGCTTGTAAATGTCTTAATCTTAACATACTGTTATAGTAAGCTGAAAAGCAATTGAAAACCTGATGTGCCGTGCTTACTTAAAAATATATTTTATATTTTGCTAATTAATTTGAGTAGTTATCATAATTAAAATGAGTATACTTATTAAATATATAGGTGACGACTCTTTAATATGAATCCAAATTAACTTCAAATTAAATTAACTTCCTACCAAAACGTTATGAATATGATAGTTTGTGAGAATGGATGATTGTTACTCTTTTATGCAAAAACTACTAAACGGATTTTGTTGAAACAACGAAGTTTAGCGTGAGAGGAGCCGCGGGTGGCAACTAGTATTCTTTTAGTTGTATAGAATGCTGTAATTTATGCGAAATCCTCGATATTCTACCCAAAGTAAAAGGTATGGGACTAGTTCGTAACTTCTTCGGTTCTTTACCATTGTTCATCTTATAGAGTTATTTAATTTAAAATACTTGACAACTGACCTACCGCCGACATAGTACTAATAATTGTTTTCTTAGAATTGGACAATAACATAAAATATACCACTTAGTAAATCACAATAGGTAATTTGTATAACCCCAAAGTAAAACGTGCCGCCCTCTGATCGTTATCTAATCATATTTCAAAGAACCAGTATTGTTTACCTGAGTCCAGTGTCATAGTTATCATTACCACCTCTCGTGGTGCATAAAATAGGACATCCTGCAGTCTCTTGCTAACCTTCTAAGTGATCACATCGTTTCCAAGTTGCAGTTTATTACCAAGTTACAATGGAGTTTTCAAGCAGTGTCCATGATACGAAAGAAAGCGTGGCCTTCGATTTTTTCGCGAGTGTTCTAAATCGCGAATTTCTGGACGCTGACCTAGAAAGTATCCAGCTGCGATATGTCCCTGAGTATATACGGGCGCTCAGGGAAAAAACAGAGCAGTGGAAAGGTGAATTCCTGGAGTTCCGGGACTGTTCGGCGTTCAAATACTGGCGAAAATATGAAGAACAGTACGAAGAAGAAGTAAAAATACAAAAGACCATTTAAAAAAATTTAGATAGTTTGAGGTGGAAGTTCGTGACAAGTGATAGCGACAGCAACTACTTCACGCAGTCACTTGATGTAGACTTTGTTAAAGCGTTGATTACTATAATCAAAGAAAATCAAGAAGACAAAGACATTTTTTACCGCCTTATGGCACCCGCTCCCGGTATTCCGAGAGATATAACATACATTCTTTATGTTGTATATGCATTCACAGCAATGTATGGGGAGTTTCGCATGCGGCCAAAATCACAAAGTGGCATACAAGTAAAGCCATGGGCCACGCTGTTGCAGCTACGGGGAGTGGCGTCGACCCCGTGGGAGTAAAAGGACTGAAGACTAAAAAAGTGACTTTTGTTTTGTGTTTTTGAAACTATCTTCTAGTCGATTATCATTTAGTTTTAGTTAAGTAATAATTTTAGGGTTATTAATATTGTAATTTTAGATTTCAGTGTATATTTATATAGTTATAGAAAATTAATTATTTATAATTATTTGATTTAAGCGTATGTTTATATAGTTATAGAAAATTAAGTATTACACTTTCTTTATGTTTTGAACAGAATTAGTGTTTTTTATTAAGGATTAGTTAAGTCATAACTTTAGACTTAGTTCGACTGCAATTTTTGATTTAAGTATGTATTTTTGTGTTATTTAAGTATTTTATATACTTTTGGCCTTATGCCTCGACTGCTGAAGGAGGGTAATGTGTTTATCAGTCTATGTATGTTTGTTTGTTCCTATGTGGCGTTCTAGAACCAAACGCGTGGGCCGATTTTGATGATTTTAACGTCAGTCGAGTCGTATTTAAATTTGCGAGTGTCACTTGCTACAATAAATTGGAAAACAAAAATGGTGGATTTTGGGCGCCATAAGCAGTCGGGTTTGCTTAATTTGTAAGTTAAACGTCTGATAATCAGTCGCTAAACAATGTCCAGATTATTTTAAATATATTTTTAGTACTTTTTATTTATATTTTTAAACGTAAGAACTTTAGGCTTAGTCAGACTTTAGATTTAAATTTATATTTATGTAGTTATAGCTAACTAATACATTTTATATTATTATCTTTGTACATAGATAGTTTTAAGCTATTAAACTTGCTTGTGTATATTTGAAACTCTCTATGTACATAAATAATTTTAAAATGTTTTTGTAAATAAATAAATGTTTTTCAATCATGATTTCTGTTTTATTACAATGTCACTTAAAACATTTTTATGGATTAATTCCTGGAAACTTAAACAAATTAGTCATAGAGCATCTTCCAAAATATCCTTTATTTGTGTTATTTTTTTCTCATTTGAAGAAAATTAATTCAAATTCAAATAATTTTATTTGTAGAACATAGGTAAGTAAAATAAAAAGGTACAGATGTCAATGTTAATAAAATGAACGCTATGTCTTGCCGTCAACGGCGTACAAATATTCTAATTATAATTTATAATTAATAATAGGTAAGAAATAATAATTCATTCAAAATTAATTAATAAAATGTCAAAAGATTACAATTTGTCTTCCAGGTACAGATGTCAATGTTAATACAATGAACGCTTTGTCTTGCCGTCAACGGCGTACAAATATTCTAATTATAATTTCTAATTAATAATTGGTAAGAAATAATAATACATTCAAAATTAATTAATAAAATGTCAAAAGATTACAATTTGTCTTCTAGGTACTCATTGACTGTATAGTAAGCTTTCTCGCCCAATAGATCAAGAAGAGCCTTTTTGAAGTGGTTTATGTTATCAAGATCTCTTATTGTAATGGGCAACTTATTATATAACTTGGGTGCCATTCCTAAAAAGCTCTTTGAGTATAATGCAGTCTTGTGTGGAATAGCACATATCTCCCCATTGCGACGTTTCGATCTCAGTGTTTCAAACAGATGCAAGTTTAATTTTGCGAATACTGCTGTCTCGTAGATGTACATACAAGGCAAAGTTAAAAGTTTATATTTATTAAATAATGACCTACAACTATCAGTCTTTTTCAACCCAAACATAGCGCGTACACACCTTTTCTGAGCATTGAACGCAATGTTTTTGTCAGTGGAATTTCCCCAATACATTATTCCAAAACGTACCGTTGATGAGACATAGGCTTTGTATGCCATCAAAACTACAGACTCACTTGTAATTTTGGCGAGATTATAAAGCGCATAGGAATATTGGTTAAGGTTTTTGCAAACAGTTTCCACATGGCATTTCCAATTTAGATGACTATCCCAGTAAAGTCCCAGAAATCTAGCATTGTTGGTTTTAGGTATTTTTTGGTCTGCGTATTTAATATTTAAATTTTATTGTTTTGTTCTTTGTTGAAAAGTCATAATCTGTGTTTTTTCAAAGTTAATCTTAAGTTTATTCTTACTTAACCAATCTATAATGCAATGAATGGAATTATTTATTTCATTTTCATATGATTCTAAGTCTTCACACGGTATGATAATTGTAGTATCATCGGCAAACAGGACGGTCTGATAGTCAATACATTTCGGCAAATCATTTATAAAAATGAGGAAAAGCAAGGGCCCAAGGACAATCCCCTGGGGTACACCGCAAGTTGTATACCTAATGGACGACTTGTGAGCAACTTGTCTCTTAGAATTGGGACAAATTCTATTTAAAACCGTGATTTGTTTTCTGCCACATAAATAAGACTTGATTAGGCTCAATATATTGCCTCGGACACCATAACGCTCCAATTTACCCAGTAATATTGTATGATCCACGTGATCGAATGCCTTAGACATGTCCATGAGTACTGCGGCAATAGGATTTTTTTTGTCAACATTACAAACAATTTTTGCCACTAACTCATAGACTGCGTTGTTAATATTTCTACATTTTCTAAAACCATATTGTTCTTTAGCGAGTATATCATTTGTTTCAAAGAACGAGTTAAGGGATTTATAAATCACTTTCTCAAAGATTTTTGATAATACTGGTATTAAAGCTATTGGACGATAATTTGAAATGCTTGTTTTGTCACCTTTCTTATGAAGTGGCTTAATTATAGTCGTTTTTAATAAGTTTGGAAAGTGACCATGCTCTATGCATAGGTTAATTATAAAACTTAGTATGGGTGCAATTATATGCGACACAAATTTCAAAATTTTTGTAGAAATTTCATCAAATCCCGTGCTATTGGTATTTTTTAGCTGATTAATGATTCTGAAAATGTCCATAGCATCTGTTGGTGTCATAAAAAGGGTTTTTGGGAAGTGTCTTATAAGAGATATAGCATGACCGTTTGCATGATTGTTTGCAGGATGCACCGAATCTATAAAATAATCATTGAAAGCCGTAGCTATGTCTTTAGGATTGTTAATTTGCTTATCACCAATAACAATTTGCTTTACAGATTCCGGGGGAAAGTTAGATTTACACCTATTAATTAATTTCCACGTAGCTTTGGTTTTATTTTCTGCATTTTTTATAATATAGCTGTTTTGAGACTTTTGTGTCAGACTTATTACTCTTTTTAATCTTCTCGAATATTGTTTAAGTAATTGTTTGTTTTCAATATTTGGTGATCGTCTGTTCAACCATAACATCTCTCTTTTCCGTCTACTACAGTTTCTGATACCATTAGATATCCATCGCGGAGTCTTACGAGTGGAAATCTTTTTCCTTACGGTAGAGAAGCACAAGTCGTAAAAAAGTTTAAAAGTGTCATAAAATGAATTAAAAGCTATTTCCGGGTTTGTGCTATTGTACACTTCAGTAAAGCTTAAATTACTTATGGCTTCAATAAACTTAGATATATTCTCAGAGCTATAATCTCGACTTAATACATACCAGTGATCAATTGAACACGATTTTCTAACAGAACATTTAAAAAGTTGGGCGGTGTGGTCTGATAGGGCCAACTCTAAAACTTCGCCAGTACCACCTCTAACACTATGCATAACGTTGTCGATACAGGTTCCACTAGGTACACGTGTGGGCTCTTTTATACTGGGCTTAAGATTGTAGTTCAGTAGTAGATGTTGAAATTCGGTGGATATTCTTGTTTTTTGAAGAATATCGATGTTAAAGTCACCGCAAAGCAAAACCCGTTTTCCCAAGTTTCTTCCGCAATAGTTTAAAATATGATCAATTTTTTCAAAGAAAGTAGAAGTAGCATCTCTCGTGTATTTTGGAGGTCTATAAATGCAAATGATAATTAACTTGTGAGTTATCAGTTCGATGGCACAACACTCTATAAAACTGGGCATACTAAATTCTTTAATGTCTATGACCTTGAACTCGTATCTATGTCTAATAAGTATACATGTACCACCATTCCTGGTGTTTCTTGAAGAATATGTTGCAAGTTTATATTCAGGTATAAATAAGTGCATGGTATCATCATCTTTCATATTGTGTTCTGTGATGCACATAACATCCACTGCTTTTCCTCTGCATAAAAGTTCATTTATACTAATGCTTAACAAATCTGACTTTCCTATTAATCCATTAATATTTTGGTGTAAGATATTTATTTGATTATAAACGAAAAAAATCATGCCCCGTATTGTTAGAAATGTTTTCAGTTTGGGTTGACTGATCACTATATAACTTGTTATTATTGTTGACTGATTGGTTAAAGATATCCCCGACAGCAGTACCATTAAAACAACGACGAGAATGACAAGTAACTTCATTAATTTCTGCTTCTGAACCTAGATATTTAATATATTGCATTAATTTTTTAAATATTATAGCAATTGCTTTATTGTTTACTGTTGCAGTATGTTTTCGGAACATTTTGTATGTGTATTCCACACAATAATTGGCATCAAAAAGATAAGCATATTCCCATAGTTCCTTATCCAAATACATCAAATGATTAAACATTTCAATACGCTTATTAAATATAGAAAAATTGGTACTTAATCTAAAATTAGGCGAGCAAATCACAATATTAGTATGAATCACATTACCAAGCTCCTTCTTTATATAGTCGATTAATAATCTATAGTTATTGGAGACTTCGAAATCTCTTTCACCTATATAAATTATACAATAATCATTATGGGTAAAGTTTTCAAGTTTCTTATCTAAATTTGCAAACAACTGCTTTATGCCTCCATTTGGTATGATATAATGACAGAACCTATATCCTGCGAAGGTACTTTTCCCAATATCTAACATTTTATTCACATTATTACTAGAAACCATACATATTTTTTTTTGATCCTGTTTATGGATTTCCGATGACATTTTGTAGTGGCTATCAGTACTTGTCGGTAGAGTTTGTACTACAGGAGTGACACTATTATGCAGATGTGTATCTTGAGCTTCCTGAGCATATTCGCGTGGATTATTCTTGGATCCTTTTTTGGCTGATGTAGGTCTTCCCGAATCAGCCATAGATTTTCTCAGGGAAGTTACATCTTCAACAGTTGTTTGTTGTGTTAATAAATGCTTTATCGAAGTTGATAACTTCTTTATTCTTGAATTTGGTGAACCTACGTCGGTTGTTAGCATTTTAGCTGTTCTTTTCAAGAGCTCACATTTGTTAGTGATTGCAATCAGTGATGATTTTAAACTGCTATTCTCAATGGACAGTACATTAATCTCTTCATGGGCTGATAATAAATCCAATTTTAGTTTTCCTATTTGACTTTTTAAGTCTTAAGTTTCATCACTTTCGTCGTCGGACATGTTTGGTAGACTATTTGTGCTGCCATCTAGTATCGAGTTATTTATACTGGATTTTTCGAAAGTAGTCTCTGCTAATGACCGAGTTCGTGTTCTACGTAGCGTGATATTCTCGAAAGAATTCATTATATGTACAAATTAGATCCAATTTAAATTTAGAAAATATAATGGAAAAAAGTTCCTCCAAGCGGGGATCGAACTTACGACCACAAGTCTCGCCTCTTAGTTTACTGGGTAGTGCCACCACTAGGCTAAGCGAACTTATCTTAATTGGTTGAAATTGTTGACCGCCTCTGGGTTTTGGTTTGTTGATGTGTCGAGTATAGTCCAAAGGTCGTTTCTTTGTTCACCCGACGGCGACGATAAAAATTTACGGTTGAAAAACAAAAAAAAAATCACCGTTCTTTTTTTGTTGAATTCACAATTTTACCAATACTTTTGCTTGTTCTCAGGACAAGAATTTACATTGAGATAGTTTATTGGTTTGTCACACGCACGCACTAGAGAAGAGTATTTAAAACCTTAGTCCGGTTTTTGACTCAAACAATTACTTTTTTTATTGTTTACGCTTTCTTCACAAATTGTCACAATAACCACTGCATAACAATGTCACATGTATGTTGTAGTGTCTTTTCACTAGTTGAGATTTTTTTTCACTTTGTTTACGACTTTATTATTTTTAAACAATTTTAAGTACGGAGCTTATGTTTGCAACGTCTATGCACGTCTACCCGCTCTGACTACTCGAATATGTTTTTTAGGTACATCAAATCGTGATGATAGATAATACTTTAAAAAAGGGTAATAACGTATAAGGACGACGCCAACGCACGTTCGTCCAGAGGCACTAAGTCGAAAAGTGAAGCGGCGGCAGCTGATGCTGAAGACAACACGGTGACCACAGGATATAATGTTCTGTCGCGACGACCAGGAGCGCGCGGGATTTGAATCGAAGGCAGAGTTGTCCGTAACGCTGCAAAGATGGCGTCAGTAGTCGGTTCTTAACAGCGGGCATTGTCACAGACAAGTAAAACTTGAAATCAAATATTTTTATAACAGGTACTATAAAAATGGCATTACAAAACAAAGAAAATTGGAAACTCCTTAGTGATTAACTTCTTGGATTTGTCCTGTATCGTAATAGAAAAAGAAATTGTTTTATAGCATTATTTTGTTAGAGAAAAAGTGTTATAATAAGATTCTATTTTCAAATTTCGGTATTCTGTTTATAAAGTATGTCAATATAAACTCGTTTTGAAGTTTATGATTCGAATATTACGATATAGAGTACATAATATTTATTTGCATGTCCTCGAAAAGAGCATTTTCCAAGCAGCCAAACTGTACGGAAAGTGTCACTTTTTTTAACTAGTGCTTTTTACTTTTCTGTATTTTTTTAATTTTTAACTCCTACGTCAGCCCGACGCATAGAGTTTTATTATTTGAGAAAAGTTTTACAAATTAGTTAAGTACAGATTATCATTCATTTAAAAGATAAAATAAAACAAATACTTCATTAAAGGCGTTTTTAATTACTCTAGATTTAGATTTTGATCAATAAATTAATTTTAAATATTCATAAAATATGTTTGGCAGAACGTATATTTGGTCGTGCCTTTTTGCGTTACGACGTGACAGCTATTTAAACATGCGCAGTAGATATGCCCGAGGAACTATTAATTAATCTGTGGTAAGCTGAGCGCGCGTGAATAAGCCCGCCATTTTATTAATTTCTTGCTTGGTTGAGATATATTTTTTTATTTTCTCGCACAGTGCATAGTCAAATGTTGTATGATACACGAAATCGTCTTACGTACGTAAGACGATTTCCGACTCGTGTCGATTTATCCACTCACTAGCTTCGCTCGCTCGTGGATAAAAATGCCAATCATCGGAAATCACCTACCTTCCGCACTTGTAGCATAAATAACTATTATGCTACAAGTGCGGAAGGTAGGTGATTTCCGATGAGAAAGGGCCGTAATCTAATTCGTAGGCCTAGTGTGGTGCGAGTAATTTAATGAATTTTTGAATTTTTAGTTTTCGAACATGTCGGTTTTTTCACTACTCGTAAGTCGGGGCCGTAACCAATGGGCGAGCACAGTTCTCTTGACTAAATAAAAGCTTTATGAGTGTATAAAATCTATGAAAGTAAGTGCGATCCTTGTTTCAAAAATTAAAATGTTACCCTTATTTGTTAACCTTTGTTTGTTTTTTAATATAAAAGGGAAGCAAAGTTGAATAAACGTAAATCTGTAGCCTCAGAGGAAAGGTCCAAGTGTACGTGAGAGATCTTTTTGTACCTATAGTAGGAATCCTGAAATATTAATTTTGAAAAAGGGATCGTCTTTATGAAATCAAGTTAAGTTAGAATGAAATAAAAATAAGTTTAAGGCACAAACTACTGTGAAGTTCGATGTGATCGGGTATTTCTGTAATATTGCAGAGTAGGTAAAGTTCTCCCAAACATATGTGTATAGCTTTGTTTATAAGTAAACTGATTGTAACTTAGTTTACACATGTGTTCGTGTGTGTGTGTGTGTGTGGTGTTTTTATGAATAAGGATTATAAGATTATTATTTAGTATCAATCTTAATATTTTTAAAGATTCTTATACAGAAGCATAGTCAAAATGAATGAAAAATATATATTTAATATTACAAAATCTTTATTCATTAGTAAACAATAGATTTGGTTCTCAAAAACGAAATTGAGGGCTTCGGGCGTCGCTTTATCTGAGTTCCTTACAAAGGGGCGGCATGACGTTTTCTTGGCTGCGAGGGAAAGATGCGGCGTCACCAAGAGCTGGACTAAGGCAGGCTGCGTCTATGTCCTTGGTCCTGACGATACGCGGCACCGAGTGGAGTCCTTAGCAGAGTTGGACAAGATTGCGCCGGTGGAATCGATTCCCGGTGGGCCCGGACTGAGCAATCCAAAAGCGGCTGTGCCAGCTACCGCTGCTGTTGTGAAGGCCGCAAGATTAAAGCGGACTGGAGCCTTAAAGAAGTGATGTTTTGTGTAGTGTTAGTGATTGATGCAGTGTCCGGGTAATGTTGTCTTATTATGTTTCACCTTCACTTGTTTTGTTTTTGGCCACACTTTGGTCTGTTCTTGACCCTTAATATTTGTTTAATGTTACTCAATTTAGTGTCTTAGCTCAGTAAATACACACAATCTAATTAGCTATGTCAACAAACAAAAACTGGTGAAGTTGACAAATGCAATGACAAGTTGTCAGTGTCACTGTCAGTCAACTTTCATTCATGATAACAATTGTCATTATTGCGTTCCGTTCCAGGTAACGATGCACTAGTACACCGTTGCCTGAAACGGAACAGCAAGTTGGGAGAAACCTTTTTAAATTTAATTTTTAATGTTTTATTTTTAAGTTCCTCATGTTGGGATTTCTCGTTTCATGTTTTTATTAATTTTGTTTTTTGCTACCCGGACTGCTAGTGTTGTAGAATGTATTATTATTTGTAACTTATTAGCGCAACCGGCAGGTGGATCTGATATTGGTGTAAATTGATATTGGATAGGACCTTTTATATATATATTATATATATGTCGGGTTTAGTCAATAGTACGGACGTCAAAACAAATCGCAAGCACGCCATCTGGCGGCAAAGCAAGAACAACTACGCATTGGCATGCTTTTTATAAGCGGTTGCGTGGTGGGGAAGAAGGCAGTTGAGTACTGACAGCCGTAGAGCTAACACGTCGTAGAATCAGTGTCGATCCGTAATATTAGTAAGCAAGAATGTAACTTGTGTCTATTTGAATATACTCAGTGTATCGAATAATTTGTGTGATTTCATTTTCACGATTGTACCCAACGACCTGCCCACACACGATGTCTTAACCTAAGGGAATACATCCTGACTTCCCGATGGTTTACATCTATCGGCCAGCCTTGATGCGACATCAGAATTGGGATTCGGTCGTGCTAATGAGATCACACGTAAAAATAATGCTAGTGAAAGTGGCAGTTACATGCTTGCAAAAAAAAAAATCGCGGTGACAGTTGCGACTACCCTCAGTCTTGAATAATAAAAAGCGAGTCTTGAACGGAGCAGCAAGGCGGCTAGCAACAACCAAGGAGTTGGACAGGTCAAGGAGGAGCGTGTGGACTTGTGGAGAATTCCATACACACGGATCTTTATGCGAATCTGGTGAGTCGTTTTCATTTTGTTATGACTATGGCCAAGAGTGTTCATTATTCAAAATTCTGGTTTTGTGTACGGTATGGCGGCCAGTGGATTGTCGGGGTGGCCCGTGTCGGGTCCATAATTTCATGTTAATTATCGCTGGTCAAGTTTTGGTGTTATTGAAGAGTTATTATTCTGCTAACACTGGCAGTGACCCTTGACTGGCCTTGGCCGACTATTATTGCGACGCCGACGGCCTTAGAACGATATGGTGCCTGCCTTACACTTTAGTCTGGAAAATAACGTACCTACCTTACACTTCAGTCTTGAAAATATTATAATTCCAAATGAAATATTTTGATTAGTTTTGTAGTGTGATAGTTCTATGTAGTGAGAGTTAGCAAAGTTTGAGAAGAAGCATAGTATTCTTCTTTTGTGGTCGTAGGGCCAAACTATCTTAAAAGTGGTAAACTCTACCAGGCCTCGTTATGGCATTCATTGGATTATCTAGAGCCCATCGACTAGCGACAGCGACAGCGACCTGGGCGCTTGGGACACTAATGTGTGGTTCATGTTTTGGACAGGAACTCTGCACTCAAATTCGGTGTCCATAATAACCTATTTGGCCATGCCGGTTTAGGTAACTATTACTACTAGAAGCTCGTGGCTAAATAATAACAGCCGCACTGGTCGATCATCAAGGTTAAGCAACGCTTGACGAGGTCGGTCCGTGGATGGGTGACCATTTCAACATACCGGGTTTCCTCCGTGCCTCGGAGAGCACGTTAAGCCGTTGGCCCCGGCTGTCATTTGAAGATCTTTGACAGTCGTTACGGGTAGTCAGAAGCCTGAGATCTGACACCAGTCTTGCCAAGGGGTACCGTGTTATCCAGTTACTGAGTTGTGGAGGTCAGATAGGCAGTCGCTCCATGTATAACACTGGTACTCAGCTGAGTCCGGTAGGACTGGAAGCTGACTCCAATGTAGTTGGGAAAAGGCTATATAATCGATTAATTTCCATCAAAGCTGTGTATGGTTAAGATAACCGTGTGAACATATACTCTCGTAATGTTTTTCATGTTTCAGATACCATATTGTGTCGCAGCCTGAAGCCTCTGCTGCAGGCTAGCGATTCAGATGCTGAGCGTGAAGGTTGACGTGTCAACATCTGAGAGGTTAAGACCGATGGCAGGCTAGCAGTTCGCAGGTGGTAGTCGAACGCTATGACCACAGCTGTGATGTCGGGAGCGCGCGCAAGTTTGGAATGGAATACTCGGTGAGTCGCTTCCATGTTATTTCGATAGTAAGGTCGAAGGTTCTCTAGTGAAGAGATGCTAGTTCGAGTTTTAAGTTTTCATGTTTGACCACTGAGTTGGTCGTGGTCATATCTAGCACTATCACTAGGTAATTAAGACACACTTAGTAAAAAGCAAGTAGCTAATGAGTTTCCTATTAGCTAGTTAGTACTTTCCTAGTTTCAATATTAGGTTTAGTACGAACCTTAGGATGAGATATCCCATATGAAGGAGTTGAGATATCCAAAATGACTGAATAACTAGTAATTTTCAGTGGCAAAGCGAGTTTGTAATGTCGTGGGGTAACGAAGTTGTATCGAGTTAGTAACGGTACTGGTCATTTACCTGTACTCAGAAAAGATCTTGTTGCGTTACGACTTACACAGCCGTCTTCAGATCTGAATTCACTTGCTTACTTTCAAAGTAGTGTTATGATAGCAGAGTAGATCTCGCGATCGTTTTCCTTGCTTGAAAACTGAGTTGGTGAGCGATAGTAAAGGGTTACTGTTAATAATCTTATTTTAAAGATATTGATCTGAGTTAATTCGTGAAGCTACTTCACACGAGGTATCAAGAAGCAAATCAGGCTTAATTCCCCTCATATTAACAGTCTGTATGTTTCAAGACCTTTATGTAAAAAGCGCGAATCTTGTTGGAAGGATCCCCGATCACAAAGTTCCTTGAGAATTGGACATTATAGTTGATAACAGTGGTAGTGAAACCAAATCTGATTAACATGTCTGCTTATGGGACAAATTCTGGACCGCACCTCATGCGTAACATGTGGCGATGGGTTTTTGAAGAGGTTTCATGAGTTGAGTATGCATTGCCTTTGAATTATAACAAACTGTAACAGCATTGTTACTATTGCTTTGTTTAGTTGTTGAACTTGTTGATCGTCTGACCTTTTTTTCTAATGAATAGTGTTGTGTGGGAATCTCTAGTACGAAAACTAAATAGGCCCTGTATTAAGTCCGCGATAGGTGATTATGACAGGATGGTGAGCGTTATACACCGAAAGCTTTAAATAGGTACGCTTAGGACCTACAAGTATGCACACGGTAGGTTAGAAAGATGCCAGCGGGCTATGTACCAGTCGATGTTGATGTCAAAAGGGTTTTGATAATGATGAGCAAGCTTAAGATGTCGAGTGATTGAGTCTATCAGCCATATTATGTTTGACCGTACCAGTGGATTCTGGCGGAGGTCGGGGTCTAGAGAGACCGTTGTGCGAGAGCAATATAATTGCTAGTCGGCTATAGAGCCGTGGCGTTAGAGGTTTTACTCGAGAGTTTCTGTAAGCTTGGCAGTTTTTGCTGCAGAATAAGTTTTAAAGTTTGTTTGGAATGACTCTGGTACATGGCCCAGGGTAACGGTTTAGTTAAAGAGTAGGGTTCTAAAATCTTTATTTTCACGAACCGAATAGTCTAGTTTGGTCAGGAGTAGCCGAGCGTTGTGTGGCAACTGTGAGCCTGAGTGGCGGGTGTTGGCCTGAGTGGCAACTGTTGGTCTTTATGGCAACGGAAGGCC
This sequence comes from Anorthoa munda, assembly GCA_945859665.1. Taxonomy (NCBI): domain Eukaryota; kingdom Metazoa; phylum Arthropoda; class Insecta; order Lepidoptera; family Noctuidae; genus Anorthoa; species Anorthoa munda. The sequence continues at coordinate 27,770,811 of OX243898.1, forward strand.
TGTATGGCAACACTTTGACACTGTCTGGCGTGAAAATTCATGTTTGTGTTAGGAATCTTACAGAAGGTTCTTATTGAGTCATGAGGTTAAAAGAAAGTAAACTCGCAGTCATGCGTTTGGTGAGGTCACCATGATAATTTTGATGACGTTCGAATCGTCAAGCCCTCATTACGAAAATTGAAATAATTTTGGTTTTCTAATTTTGATTACTTTGCGTAGATCGTGTTAGTAAGACACACGAAGCTCAAGTACCAATTGAGATAGTAGATGAAGTAGATAATAAATTGACGTAACATAGGACAGACTAAATCTCTGTGTGAACAGGTTCTGAGTTCAGAGAGTTGGGTTGACTCGACATCGTGGAGATGTTCGAGTAGAGCAATTGTGATTGCTAAGAGAGCTATAAGATAGCTAAATATCGTAAATAAGATACTAGAGGTTTCTTTTGCTGGATTTAATTTGAGATTAATGACTATCAGTGGTACTTGGACTTTGTAATCACTATGATTGGGTGCTTTTAGGTACCAAATCGATGATTAACTTGCTATTTTCTTTAAATTGGAAATAGAATTAATCTTTCCTTGCAAAGGTGAAAGGAGACATTTAAATGATCATGTTTGGTTGATTCAAGGTGTTTCCTCACTCACCTAGAGTATGCGTCAGGATTGGACGAGTGAATACTGTTTGGAAATTTTGTGTTTCAGAAAAACATCCCTGGTATGATGGGAGACTCGCGGGTCGGAGTAGACTAAGAGGACGTGTGGCGCAACACGACATGAGGTGGCATGGAGCGAGGACAAGATGACGAAGCCTGCGGGTGATAGATTTGGGGATCTGTCACCTGAGAGAGGCCCGAGAAGGCGACGTGTGTGTTCCACGCTCGCCTCTCAAGAGGAACTAAGGCCTAGAGAACACCATGTGGTTTTAGTCAGTAGGAGTCTGACAGACCCCTCAGCTTTCCCCAAGGGCTGAGGACATCCATTGAGGATTTCCACATGATTCGATACACTGTTAGAACCTGACAATAAGGAACAGACGAGGACGCCTGTCTCGCAGGATGGCCGTGTCGGGTTTAGTCAATAGTACGGACGTCAAAACAAATCGCAAGCACGCCATCTGGCGGCAAAGCAAGAACAACTACGCATTGGCATGCTTTTTATAAGCGGTTGCGTGGTGGGGAAGAAGGCAGTTGAGTACTGACAGCCGTAGAGCTAACACGTCGTAGAATCAGTGTCGATCCGTAATATTAGTAAGCAAGAATGTAACTTGTGTCTATTTGAATATACTCAGTGTATCGAATAATTTGTGTGATTTCATTTTCACGATTGTACCCAACGACCTGCCCACACACGATGTCTTAACCTAAGGGAATACATCCTGACTTCCCGATGGTTTACATCTATCGGCCAGCCTTGATGCGACATATATATATATATATATATTTTATTTTATTTTTAATATTTATGGATTTCGATCTGAGCAGCGATAGCAATAGTTTTTTATCTCAAACAAGTGACGATGACAGTTTTGTGTCCATTCCTTCTCTTGCAGACAGTCTTGAAGCGCAGTTTTCTGATGGTCCTAAGAATTTTAACGTTATTCATATCAATGCCCAGAGTATTCCGGCCCATTTCCACGATATGCTGGCAAGTTTTGACTGTAAAAACATTCATGCTATTCTTGTATCCGAGTCATGGCTTAAACCTTGTCTCCCTTCAACTAGCTATTCTCTTCCTGGCTTCGTGCTTATTAGAAATGACAGGACGGTTGGTGGTGGTGGTGGTGTTGCCATATATCTCCGTGCGCACATTCCTTTTTCTGTAGTCCATGTGTCAGCGCAGCCACCGCCATCAAATGCTGGTGAACACCTGTTTCTTGAAGTCGAGCTACATCACTCCAAACTACTTCTTGGCGTATATTACTGTCCCTCCTTACGCATCAATTTCTTTTCATCTTTTGAAAAACTCTTAGAAATTCTGATCCCTTCTTACAGTCATAGTATAATCATGGGTGATTTTAACACCTGTCTCCTGAAAAAAGATCATCGCTCTTCTTCTCTGACTAATGTTGCAGCTTCTAGTAATCTTTCCATTTTGCCACTAAGTGCTACTCACCATTTTCCAAACTGTACCCCTTCGCTTCTTGACTTGATTTTTGTGTCCTCTCCTGCTCGCGTCGCTAAGCATGGCCAATGCTCAGCCGACGCCTTTTCGTATCATGACCTGATTTTTCTTTCTTATAAAATTCGACCACCTAAGGCTAAAGCCAAAATTCTCATGCAACGCAATTTTGGTGGTATGAATGCTGACAGACTTTGCGAGGATGCCAGCAATATTGATTGGGCTCCTCTGTTTGCCTCTACGTCGGTCGATGAGCAGGTGGAAATCTTTACTGCTAAACTGGTCGATCTTTATGATGTTCACGCACCTGTACGAGCAGTTAAAGTTAAACATTTGCCGGCGCCGTGGCTGACAGATGACATCAAACATTTAATGAACAAAAAGGTTGCGGCAAAGTCCAAATTTAAGCGTCGGCCTACTGATGCGAATAGGGAAAAATATGCCTCAATCCGCAAACTCTGCAACAAGGTGTGTAGGAATGCTAATCGCCAACACATTCATAACTCTGTCCAAAACGGAGACACATCCAAAGTTTGGAATTTTCTAAGATCAATGGGGGTCGGTAAAACCCGGCAAGAGTCAATCCCTAAAGATTTAGACATCGATGCATTGAATAATCATTTTACAGCTTCGTCCTCTTTCGATAGGACAATTAAATTAAGTACATTGAATTATCTTTCATCTCTTACGACTCCCAGTTATTCTCCATTTGTTTTTAGTCCATTCTCCGCATGTGATGTTAAGAAGAGCTTGCTATCGATTACTTCCAATGCAGTAGGATGTGACTGTATCAGCCGGAAAATGTTACTACCGGTACTGGACGTTATCCTTCCTGTCATTTGCCACATCCTTAACTTTTCTGCGTCTAGCGGTGTCTTCCCAAGCTCATGGAAAGATGCACAAATTATTCCTTTACCCAAAAAGTCCAATCCTACATCCTATTCTGAATACCGTCCAATATCCGTCTTACCATTCCTGTCCAAGGTCCTAGAACGATTAATTCATAATCAAATTAGCACTTTCCTATCCAAAAATAATCTCCTCAACCCCTTCCAGTCCGGCTTCCGTTCTGGTCACAGCACCTCCACTGCTCTACTCAATATCACGGAAGATATCAGATCAGCCATGGAAAGCAGTAATCTGACGGTATTAGCATTGCTAGATTTCAGTAATGCTTTTAATGCTGTTGATTTCGATGTTTTGCTTGGCATTCTACGCTCTCTTAATGTATCTCCATCGGTGGTTGACTGGTTTCGAAGTTACCTGTTCGGCCGCCGGCAACGTATATGCATCGGGGAGAACTTATCTTCCTGGTGTAGTACTTCTGCCGGGGTACCACAGGGTGGCGTTTTATCCCCTTTACTTTTCGCAGTTTTTATAAACTCAATCTCCAATGAACTCATTTCATCCTACCATCTTTATGCAGACGATCTTCAAATTTATTCGCGAGCTCCTCTCGGAAATCTGTCTGAGGCTATCGTTGCCATCAATCTGGATCTGGCTCGCATTTGCGATTGGAGCAAGCGGTACGGGCTTATGGTCAATCCTATCAAGACGCAGGTTATAGTAGTGGGCAGTTCGAGAATGGTTTCAAGGATCGACTGGACGTCACTTCCCCAAGTTCTTTTTGACAATTCAGTTATTCCCTTCAGTGAAAAAGTTAAGAACTTGGGGATATTCATTGACAAGAACTTCTCTTGGACTGCCCAACTGCAGGAAGTAAGCCGCAAGTTATTTGCATCTGCTGCGACTTTGAGGAGACTACGGAATTTTCTTCCGACTGCCACCAAGATTGCGCTTGCACAATCTCTTCTTCTTCCCATCCTTGATTATGCTGATGTCAGCTATCTTGACCTTACTCAAGAACAACTCGATAAACTTGAGCGTCTTCAAAATTTTTGTATACGGTTCATATTCGGTTTGCGCAAATATGACCATGTTTCCGATTTCCGTGTGAAGCTCAAGTGGTTGCCAATTCGCCTTCGCCGGAATGCTCATATTCTTTCTCTTCTGTATAATGTGCTCTTTACTCCTTCCACCCCTCTTTATCTCAAGGATCGTTTTCAGTTTATCTGCGATTCCCACATGAAATCACTTAGGTCATCGGATAACTTGCGACTTAAAATGCCAATGCATTCCACTACTTTCTTAGATAAATCTTTTACTGTCCAAGCTGCTCGTCTGTGGAATGCATTGCCCGACCCAATAAAACGCGCCCAGTCGTTGCCTGTATTTAAAAGACTTGTAAAAGAACACTACCTTTCACTGTGATTGTCGTTACAACATTTACTTTAATTGCCTATTGACTTTCGTTATATTGGAGTATGTATGCATTTATGTATTTATTATATAACATATGTATGTATTTGTGTATCTATTATAATATGATTTAAAATAAATATTCTTAATTTTATGTGTTACACCAATGTCAACCCCATTTCATGTCCAGGCTATCACTGTCCATTCCAGGTTGCCTGGAAGAGATCGCGGTATGCGATAAGGCCGCCCATTGTATGTATTTTAGTTTTAAGTTTCCTGCTCTATGTATTAACTTGGTGTACCTACAATAAAGCATATATAAATAAATAAATAAATAAATAAATATAGCTTTGTTTATAAGTAAACTGATTGTAACTTAGTTTACACATGTGTTCGTGTGTGTGTGTGGTGTTTTTATGAATAAGGATTATAAGATTATTATTTAGTATCAATCTTATTTTTTTTTAAAGATTCTTATACAGAAGCGTAGTCAAAATGAATGAAAAATATATGTTTAATATTACAAAATCTTTATTCATTAGTGAACAATATCACATATTTATTTACAGAGATCCAATATTTACAGTTTATAAAATACTATAACTACATTCAAATACACTTAAACCAAAAACTACTTACTAACTAAGCCTAAAAATATCATAGTTACAACTTAACCTAAATTAGAATCTAACACAAGTTTTACTACATAAAAAAAATTTAACAAGGGGTATCGTTACCCAGTCACTAGTTTATGGAGGTCAGATAGACACTTGCTCCATGTAAGTACAAAACTGAACACTAACACACATTACGCTGCATCGTTAGACTCGAAGCCAACCTCAACATCGTTGGGAAAGCCCTGGGAAGATCCATTACACCTTAGCATGCAGTCTTGATCGTGATGGCCGTATTATGTACTCTCCGTACTTTGCATATATTGCGTATCGGACATACGCATATTGTTCCAAATCAAAGCTGAAAATAGCAGCCGACATCAAAGCTTCAAGAACCTTGTCGTTAGTTTCTTTCTTCTCGATGTAATCCACCAAACTTTGCACACGTTCCGGGTCGAGCGAATTCGAAAGATTAAAACGCACTTTTCCTTTTTTTTGCGCTTTGTCTAAATTGTTGATAACTGTCTTGTGCTTAATAATCTCATTATTCAGCTGCTTCTCGTATTGTTTCCAATTCTTGTCAGATATCGGGTCACTGCACAGATGGTATTCCCTCTCCCAATGGTCTCGTTTGTTCCTTAGTTTCCTAATGTTATCAGGGATGTATCGTAATTGAACATCCTCGAGCTCAGTGTGTGATATCCTTGCTTCCAGTTGATTTCTCTCTTGTCTCTCGTGCTCTTCATCAGTTTCCTTTGTGAAATGATTTTCTGTAATGTCTTCCAGCAACGACCATTCCGTTTTCTTCTCTGGATGATGCAGGGTGACAAGATTCTGCAGAATTTGCCGGTAGCGCTTGTACTTTACTAGCAGCTGCAAGTCAGATATATCGGCTACTGAAGACTCCATGATCGTTAATAACGTTTACTGACGTATTACGATAAGCAAAGTTGAGATGTGAACACTGTAGAGGCTAATATGCGACTGCAGAAAATACTCGTTACAGACATGTCATGATTTTACAAGCTGGGCGTGGCGTATTACGAAAAAGGGAAGGCGCTATACGTAATCTATAGCTCCATCTCTTTTTAACAATGAAACAATGATATTGACAATGTCCTAATGGTCGCAGGTAAAAAAATACTGGTAGGTACAGGCAATTATGCATAGTGAAAGATAAGAACCCATTGTAATGTTATTAGGTAGAGCTCTGTTTCATTGTTAAATACGTAGAAAGAATAATTAGTGTTTGTTTGTCGCTAAGCGGTTCATTGTTGTAAATAGTCAATGTAAAATATTTCGTTGATAACTACTCCGTGGATAAGAAATTTTAAATCTTTATTTTGGGGTTTGTGGCAAAGCGCAGTGTATACTTAGTTGATATAAATAAAGTTATTAATAATTACTACAGCTGCATTGTCAATCTAAGCATTTTAAGTCACATGTGTTCTAATACCTTTATCAACAAGCCACAGTTGAACCTTATACCCTAGTAAATTTTAAACTAACCCTGCATGACGAAGAAAAGTAAGTATGTACTGTATTTCAGTGACAGCAATGGTGGCCTAGTGGTAGTTACCGCGACTTACAAGTTGTATATCGTGAGTTCGAACCCAGGCAGTCGCTTTACTTTGTGTAAATTATCTCATCACCACTGCTCTCATAACGGTGGAAGAAAACATCGTGAGAAAACCGGCACGTCCTAGAACCAAAAATTTGAAGACATGTGACATCTATCAACCCGCACTGGGCCCGCGTGGTGGATTAAGGCCCATTCCTTATCACAAGTCTCACAGAGATTAGGCCTTTATCCCAACAGTGGGCACATTAAAAGGCTGATGATGATGATGACTGTATTTTATGGGATATAATATGTCTTAAGTCTAAATTATTTATGTGATAAGACTAGAACTACTGTTTTAAGTACCTACATAGCTACCTATGACAGAAAGAAGCCTTATGAAACACAAACTACAAAATCTAATAATTTGGCCATATTTCATGGAGTGCAGCTAAGGAATACGAACAATTATCACTATAGGCCATTTTGATAATTTTGTATTTATTTTCATATTTCAGAGTTGATCCTTTGGTAAAAGTTATTATTGTGTATTCATGAATTTCTTTTTCAATGAACAAAAGTTACCCTTAATTTCAATATATTCATACAAATCAAAACACTACAATAATGCAAAACTAACTGTCTGTTTGTTTGTTTGAAACGTTTTTATGCCTGGTCTAGAGATATTGACAAGATTGTACCTAAGAAAAGGATATAAGATAATTTTAATCTCGGGAGTGCGTTCCCTTGGGATAATTACCGAGTTTCACGCGGGTGAAGTCACTGGCAGAAGGTAGTACAATATTGAAATTCTACGAGCATAGCACTGGCTACGGCGTGGCATCGTAAACTTATATCCAAACTAATATTATAAATGCAAAAGTTACTCGGTTTGTTACCTTTTTGTTTGGCTGAACTAGAGTTTGAGACTCTGGAAAAGACATAGATTTTTTTATGCCGGTAAGGGAATACCTTGGGGTTATAAAACACTTTATACGCGGGCAAAGCCGCGGGCAGAAAGTATGTAGTTAGTTAAGGTAAGTCCAGGTTTCCACACGATGCTTAAACAAATACAAAAATGTTAAACCGTTTGTTTTTTTTTAAGGTTTGTAAAAGGTACTCTGATCGGATTATCAGAATACTTTTACTGATGGAAAATTACACTATCACTTCTTAGCATTGTACCTATCCCGAAAAATGCATTTGCTATGACATAGGTATTCTCTCTTTGAGAGGGAAAGGGCCGTAATCTAATTCGTAGGCCTAGTGTGGTGCGAGTAATTGAATGAATCTTTGAATTTTTAGTTCTAGGACATGTCGGTTTCTTCACGACTCGTAAGTCGGGGCCGTAACCACTGGGCGAGCACAGTTCTCTTAACTAAATAAAAGCTTTATGAGTGTGTAAAATCTATGAAAGTAAGTGCGACCCTTGTTTCAAAAATTAAAATGTTACCCTTATTTGTTAACCTTTGTTTGTTTTTTAATATAAAAGGGAAGCAAAGTTTTTGTACCTATAGTGTATAGTAGGAATCCTGAAATATTAATTTTGAAAAAGGGATCGTCTTTATGAAATCAAGTTAAGTTAGAATGAAATAAAAATAAGTTTCAGGCACAAACTACTGTGAAGTTCGATGTGATCGGGTATTTCTGTAATATTGCAGAGTAGGTAAAGTTCTCCCAAACATATGTGTATAGCTTTGTTTATAAGTAAACTGATTGTAACTTAGTTTACACATGTTGTTGGATACTCGCGAAGAAAGGCTGATTCTACAACGTAGACATCGCGCAACGCAAATTTGACTACGCTCAATGAGCGAGGGAACCGTCGGGCCACCACCAGGATAAAGAATGGATGATCAGAAGGACTCACCACGCCCCGCATGAAGAAATGTCCGCCGGCGATAAAGTCTGTGTTAATCTATCCTTTTCACGAGGGTCTTCACTAGAATCACACACAAAAATGAACACTCGCGCGCGCGCTAGGTAGAAGCACAATCGCCATATTGGTTTTTAAAAGAAAAAACGTTCTTTCATTGGCGCCACTGTTTACTCTCTCGGTTTGACAGTTCAGTTGACAGGGCGCGCAGCGCGGCGATGCGCGGCAAATTTGAAATAGGAAAGGAACATGTCATGGATAAGGATTCTTTGCCAGGATTGGCGTGTAGCCGCAACATATTTCCCCCACTTGAAATATACTAAGATTTCACAGAAGAAATTTGAAAAATATGTGCTCGAAACTATTACAAAATAGAACTTTTCTAGATATACTAAATTAAATCGCTTAAGTCTAGATTACCTAAATACATCTTAACTATAATAGCTTAGGCATCAATAGGCAAAGGACAAATCTTGACTACTGGTCGCCGAAAAACATGGCCATTCGCAGAGCGAAGCGTCACTACTCGGACAACGTTATCGCGACCGGGGTGCAGTTGCTCTATTTTAGCTAGTCTCCAGCACAACGTCGGTAAAGTAGGTTCAATAACAATAACCAAATCATTTACCTTGATATTAGGAATACGTTTGAACCATTTGTTCTTTTGTTGGAGAGTATGTAAATAATCACGTTGCCAGATTCGCCAAAAGGTTTGAGTTATCTTTTGGAGTAACTGCCAACGAGAACTCGGTGTTTTAACATCGACCATTGGGGACTCGGGTAACGACACGAGTGGACCATTGGCAAGAAAATGCCCAGGCGTTAATACGTCTGTTTCATTAGGGTCCGGTGAAATCGCGCAAAGTGGACGCGAGTTGAGAATGGCTTCGATTTTTGTTAAAACTGTACTCATTTCTTCATACGTCAGAACTTGATTACCAACCACTCGCTTGAGGTGGTACTTGGTAGCTTTGATGCCACTTTCAAATATTCCTCCGAAGTGAGGTGCACTCGGTGGATTAAATTTCCAGTTGATGCCGCGTGCAGCAAACCCATCCGCTATCTCAGGATAGTGATACCGTAATTCCACTAAGATATCTTTCATTTGTCTATTGTTACCTACAAAATTAGTACCACAATCGCTAATAATAGTTCCACAAATACCACGACGTGAGACCATTCTATCTAAAGCAGCCAAGAAAGCTGCTGAGCTTAGCTCTGTAACGACTTCTAGGTGCACCGCTTTCGTGCTAAGACACACAAATAAGCATACATACGCCTTGAATGTGTGTGCCTTTCGTCGACGACTCTCTTTTAGAATGAATGGACCACCAAAATCTATTCCGGTAGTGTCAAAACAACGACTAGGTTGTAACCTGGCGGCAGGGAGTTTGCCCATTTCAGGTTGACAAGGAACCGGTTTAACTTTAAAGCATTGTACGCATTTAGAGCATACTGTACGAATGAGTAGACGACCACCAATGATCCAGAATTTCCGTTGAACCAAAGATTGCAAAGTTCTGGGTCCACAGTGCAGATACTTGACATGAAAATGTTCTACAATCAAGCGCGATAAGGCACAAGCCTTAGACAAGAGAAGAGGGTGCATTGCAGAAACCGGTAACATGGCGTTATCAATTCGTCCCCCCACTCGCAGCATACCTGCACTGTCTAGAAATGGGGACAGTTTTTGAATAGGTTTAGAGCAAATTTGATTTTGAGCGACCTTTTCGAGCTCATCTTTCAAATCAAATCAAATCAAATCAAATCAAATAATTTATTTGCATAATACATGTTAAAAAGGTGTTACAGGTAAAAAAAGTACATTGTATTATAACCTAATAAGGTGTGCAAATTATAGTTAGGTACAATACATTTTAAAATGGAGTTACAATAGAAAAATAGAAATGTCAAATTAAAAAATGTCAAATAAAAAATGAAAAACATTGAATTTAAAATATGTCAAATTATTATACACAACTCAAATCAAACAATAAAAAAAAATATAAAAATCAAATAATCAATAATAAATAATAATAATCAGTCATTTTTCATTTAAATAATCATTAATTGAATAATAACATTTTGCAACTAGGAATTCATGCAAACATAATTTGAAATGGTACATTTTGTGTAGGTCTCTGATACTTTCTGGCAACTTATTGTATATTTTGGGTGCCATGCCCAAAATGTTTTTACTAAATACTGCTTTTTTATGGCTTGTTACGCATATTTTATTTTTGTGTCGTGTGCTTCTTGGATGGGTATAAAGATGTAGATTTGCTTTGACAAAGATTGCCACTTCATATATATAAAGACATGGGAATGTTAATAATTGTAACTCTTGAAAATGTGGCTTACAGCTTTCTGTGCGTTGTATGCCACAAATTGCCCTTATGCATTGTTTCTGGGCTTTGAACGCCATTTCTTTGTCTGGCGAGTTACCCCAAAATACAAGTCCGTAGCGTAAAGTAGATGCAACATACCCGTGATACGCCATTAATAATGTTGCACGATTTGAAACTTTCCTTAGGTTATGGAGAGCATAGGAATACTGGCTAAGCTTTTTGCATGTATTTTCAACATGTGTTTTCCAGCTCATGTTTTTATCTATCCAAATACCTAAAAATTTGGTGTGTTCTGTTTCACTGACTGTTTTGTCACCGTAACGAATATCCGGTTTTTTATTGTTTGTTTGTTGTTCAAATGAAATGTAATTTGTTTTTCCAAAATTTATTTTTAAGTTGTTTTCAGTTAGCCAAGTTATTATATCATTTAAGTTGTCGTTTATTTCCTTTTCAAATGTCACATCATCTTTACTTTTGATTAGTATTGTGCTATCGTCGGCGAATAAAATCATTGGATTATTAATAGTCTTAGGCATGTCATTAATATATATAATGAATAACAATGGAGCAAGAACACTGCCCTGTGGCACACCAAATATGCATTTTCTATGTGTAGAGACAAACGTCTTTTCAGTTCTTGTATAGGGGCAGATTTTGTTTATATATGTTATTTGTTCTCTATTAGTTAGATATGACTTGATAAGTTCAAGGACATTGCCTCTAATTCCATATTTTTCCAGCTTGTTTATTAGTATTTTATGGTTAACGCAGTCAAATGCCTTTGACATGTCCATAAATAATGCAACTACTGGCGTTCTGGTATCAACGTTAGTTAGAATATGTTCAACCAGTTTGTAAATGGCAGAGTCAATGTTTTTATTTCTTCTGAAACCATATTGTTCACTAACCAAGATTTTGTTAGTTTCTAGATATGCATATAAGCTGTTATGTATTACTTTTTCAAAAATTTTTGCGAATACTGGAATGAGCGCGATTGGTCTGTAGTTGCTAGGATCTTGCTTATCGCCTTTTTTATGTAATGGTTTAATTACAGATATTTTCAATTTATCTGGGAATATGCCTGTTTCAATGCTACCATTGATAATATGGCTGAGTATTGGCGCAATGATAGGAGATGTGGCTTTTATTACCTCGGTGGTTATGTCGTCATATCCAGAGCTTTTAGTATTTTTCAGGGAATTAATAATTTTAAATATGTCAAAGGGTACTGTGGGTGTCATAAATATTGAATTAGGATGAGAATTTATTGTTGATTTATTATTAAGATTAATGTCACTTTGAGATTCAATTTGGTCTATAAAATAATTATTTCAAAGAATTACTTTGTGCATATTTTACAAGCAGCATCAAAGAAGAGTCTAGTTCTGTAGTGGAAAGAGAGGAAAGCGCTCGATTCTCTTTCTTGCGTCTTATATTGGAAGGAAAGCGCAATACCCACGCGAGCACTCTTGTCAATTTAGATAATAAAGAATATTTGCCAAGGAGCTGACCTATTAAGTCTTCTTCCGGAGCAACCGTGAGAAGAGTTTGCGCCACTGAATGTTTCATTTCCGGTAAGACCGTGTCCGGCAACGAAGGCAGTTTAAATGGCCATTCCGATGGCGGTTTTGAAAGCCATGCTGGACCTGACCACCAGAGGGGATGCTCGATAAGTTCAGCACAACTAATACCGCGACTACAGCAGTCCGCTGGATTATCCTTGGTGGATACATAACCCCAGCACTGAATGCCGACCTCATCAGTTACTTGAACCACCCGGTTTGCAACAAACATTTTAAGCAAATATGGGGGCGTGTTCAACCAAGCCAATGTGGTGGTGCTGTCTGAGTATGCTCGAACCAAGTCAATATGTAATTTGGACTTGAGCAGATTATACATATGGCTCAGAACCCGAGATAGTAACACTGCTGCACACAGCTCGAGTCTGTTCACTGTCGTGGGCTTCAAGGGCGCCACCTTGGACTTACCTATCAACAGTCGAGAGACAGTGGCACTTGGCGTCACAGCGCACAAATATACACAACAACCATAGCCTTTGAGAGAACCGTCACAAAATCCGACTAAATGAATTTGATTAGTGTTTGTGGGAAGCAGACTACGCGGTAATTTGATTTGTTGAATGTCATGTAGATTTGCAGCTATAATATGCCATCGCTTGGCTAAGTCATGAGGAATGGGTTCGTCCCAATCTAAATTCAGTTTCCACATGTCCTGCAAGAGTGACTTTGCAGAGAAAATCAATGGGGAAATCCAGCCAAGGGCATCGAAGATTCTCGCCGTGATCGAGAGTATTGACCTTTTGGTAAATTTTATGTGAAAATTGTCCGAAAAGGAATACGAGAAGTTGTCAGAGGAGGGATCCCACTGGATACCTAGGATCTTGATAAATTCCTGACTTCCTTCGTCGAAGGTCTTAGGAGTTTGACAATGTTCAGGAGGAATATCAGCTAACAATTCGGAATTGTTTAAACTCCATTTTCGAAGTTCGAATTGACCTTGAGCCAACAAAGAAGTCAAATCCTTTTTTAATTGTCTAGCTTCCTCCAAAGAGGAACAGCCAGTAGTGATGTCATCCATAAACGTATCTTCGCGAAGGACTTCGGCGGCACGAGATGCATACTCCGTACCGTGGTCGTCGGCCAACTGACGCAGAGTGCGGATGGCCAAGTAGGGTGAGCTACTGACGCCGTATGTTACAGTGGCCAACTCATATTCGACGAGTGGAGCGTTCGGTTGGTCACGCCAAAGGATGTGTTGGTAGGACCTGTCTTCAGGTCGAACGAGAATTTGGCGGTACATTTTACAAATGTCCGCTGTGAAGACAATAGTATGCAGTCGAAACTTAGTGACTAAATCGATAATGTCGATTTGAAGTTTGGGTCCGACATGAACTATGTCATTTAAAGACTTATTGATAGAAGTCTTGCTACTGGCGTCGAAGACAACGCGCAGACGTGTAGTAGAACTATCGGGTCTAATTACACAGTGGTGAAGTATAATATACCTGGCTTCAGTAGACGAAGAGACTGCTGGTTGCATATGACCAAGGTCTTCGTACTGACGCATAAATTCTGCATATTCAGATTTCAATTCGGAATCACGCTCGAGACGTTTTTCTAAATTTAGGAACCGATTCAAGCTGCAACGACGAGAGTCGCCAAGAAGCTGGGCATCATCCTTCAACATGAGCGGAACAACGTAACGACCATCAGGAGTTCGGTAAGTACCTTCTTTATATTTTTGTTCACAAATATCATCTTCAGGGATCGAGATGGCGGGACGCGGCGGTTCTTCAGTCTCCCAGAACCTCTTAACGATGTCCTCGAGCGCACAAGTGGCAGTAAGGAGTGACGTTACCGGTTGGGATACCGCCCGCGACATAGAGTGGTGCAAGAGCTGACCGCTAATAACCCACCCAAAAACACTTTCGAGAGCGCAAGGGAGGCCCGGACCTGGTGAGTAACGAGCGCCAGTGTAGATTTGATCGAAACACTCAACTCCTAACAAAAGATCCACTGAACTCGATCGATAAAAATTATCATCCGCTAAATCCAGATGAGAAAAATGACCGTGTACCACAGCAGGTAACGGAGATGAAGGCATCGATGTGGTGATATTAGGTAACACCACAAAAGACAATTCGAATATGGGAGTATCACTTTGACGCGGCATAATCGTGCCAAACGTAACACCCTTGATATCAAGTACCGAACTTTGACCTAAACCGGTAACACTCATTTTGCATTTCTTGATTGGTAGCCCGAGTCGTCGAGCACACGAAGTCGTTATAAAAGAATCCATCGAACAGCTATCAATAAGGGCGCGCGCACACTGATGCGAGCCGTCCGCATGACGCACGCGCACTACCGCGGATCCTAATATTTTCGTACTCGGAACGTTTGAATTTCCCGCGCATGACACGGTCGCAGCGCTCGTGAGCGCCGTGCTTGAATTAGTATTATTTACTTCCCTTTTTTCATTAGCACGAGATGGCTGGTCTACATGTAACAACGTGTTATGTTTAGATGCACAAAGTGAACAACTATTGCTACTGGGGCAACTGTTCGCATCGTGACCCGCTCGCAAACAATTAAAACAAAGTTTCAATTCCAACACTAATTGCCGACGCGGCTGAACACGTAACGATTGGAATTTTGCACATCGATAGATCGAAAGTGAAGATTGACAACACGGGCAAATTGGTTTTCGTTCATCTTTGTTTTGATACCTATTATTGTTTTGCGACATGGATGCAACTAAAGTTGTCTTTGTTTGCGTCGTGAAATTATTTTTCCTATTATTATTACGAATTTGTCTATAAGGCGGATTAGAAGTAGAAACAGACCCGTTTTGACTAACTTCTAATATTTTAACGTAACCTTGCAAGTATTTTATTAACTCGTCAAATGTGGGTATCTCGCTCACATTCTGCAACTCGAATCGATGGCGAGTCTCGCTGTCCAGTGCACGCGAAGCGATATAAAACAATAAAAATTCACTAAGGTTGTGAATCGACAGTGACCGTAACGCATTTACATTTTCGTATAATGTATTCAATAAGCTTGTTAGATTATCGAGTGATGGTTTATTTATTTGGCTAGCAGTCACCAACTTGTCAACATACGCGGTAGCCAGAACACGCTTATTGTCGTACCTATCTAGCAGAGCATCGTAAACAATACTATAATTCGCGGCCGTGACAGGTAATCCCTTCGCTATCGTTGCAGCGAAACCGCATAAGCATGAGTTTAGATATTGAAACTTTTCCGCATCGGATAGCGTAGCATTGTTATGGATCAAAGCCACATAACTATCTTTAAAACTTTGCCAGTTTCCAATGCTTCCATCGAATTTTGGAATTTCCAGTTTAGGTAATTTAACGTGTGGACTCTGAGTCTCTTTCACTGGACCAACAGCATTACAACTGCTACCCGCACCCGATAACATTGAATCCGCGAATTCGACAACGGAAAAATACAGCTCGTCAAACGCTAGTAAAGTTGCATTATCAATAACGGATTTCGGACGCAAAGTTATTTCCAACTCATTTATACGGTCGTTGACCTCGACGAAATTTTCTTTTTATTTTTTCGACCGATTTGTATCTAGTGCGAAACGACGATAGTTTAGATTTATCAGTGGTAGCAACTTTAGACAAATCGAACAATATTTGAATGCATGAAAATTCATATTCACGCCTTTTAATTAGAGATTGCAATTCGGCTTCCATCTTCTCTGTCATTATTGAATCTAATTAATAACAATTAACAGATAATAAGATCAGACAAAACGGAAACTAACTAAATACAAAGTTGCGTAAGCTATTATAATGTATTACTTGTTAACAAGTAAGTATTCACAATTATTAATGCTTGAACTACCTATTTGTGTCACCTACCTCCTATCTGCATATGCACACAAGTAGGTATAATGTATTTTATCGTAACAGACAAAATGTTACAGCTAATTCAAAGTTTAAGTTTGGTCACTATAATTACGCACTTACTGAATAGGACGTAATCAGTAAATAAAACAATTGAATGTACCCAATTTAGTAAATAAAACCTAACAAATCTATACCTAATTTAGATTCGAGCACACATTAATTAAATCCACTGTTCGACAACTATAGTAATAGTAATAGTAATCTTTATTCACATAAATTTGTACATTTTTCACAAGTAATGCTTAAACTAAAGTTAACATACACAAAAGTATTAGCATTTGAGGCCGAACTAGGCATAGCCTGTATTTCAGCCTTCAACGCCGTTTCCCTTGAGTTGCAATTAATAATAGGTATTTCGAATATGATGATCCCATGTTTGAATGTACTTATCAAATACCAAGGTAATAAGTATATAATACAATACCAAAAAATTACTTAATGCAAACTAAAAATGTTATCCAATACAAAATAGAAATGGAGGCAGAAATAAAAAATAAAGAATAAAACAAAAGAACCAAAATATTAATGGTAGGTGTGTAACTAGTCCTCTCTTAGTGTGTTATGGAAGTGAGATGAGTGAGTGTGAGAGGGTGTGTGAGATTGCGGACCGTTTATTGCTCTTATGACTATCTTCTGTATTAAATTACAAAATTATATCATAGGTTATAATATGTTACAATTATTTGTTGTCTATCTAGGAACTCGAAGCAATTCCTCTGTCTCCTCGTACGTGAGTTTCTGGAGGTATTCACACACTTTGATTTTGCAAGATTTTCTTGTCATTGGGTAGAAATTAAGAATTTTATTTAGCTTGTTGTAGATGTAGGGGCCAATGAATAAAGGAAATTTAGTGGCGAAATTGGTTTTAAAAGCGATCGGTTGAGGGCAAACCAAGTGTCTTGTACGTCTATTTAAAATGAGTGGGTCGTAGGTGAGATTTTTATGTTGCATTGTTATAACATGAAGAATAAAAAGCTGTCTTACGGTTAGGACTCCACAAAACTCGTAGAGTAGCGCGGTGGGAAACAAAATTGGTTTGAAGGTGCTAACCTTCAGAATGGCACGCTGAGCAACTTCAACAGGTTTCAAAACAGTTTTAGGGGATCCACCCCATGAGGATATGCAGTAAGTGATGAGGGACTGACAGAGAGCAAAGTATATTCGCTTCAGCACAGAGGGTTCGGTGACGTGTCTGAGGGTCTTAAAGACGTATATCAATTTCCTGATCCTACCACAGAGGGTCTTTGTGTGGTTTTTAAAGTTGAGGTTGTTGTCTATTATAACGCCTAGGTATTTAAATGTTTTAACATTTTCCAATTTAGTACAAGAGCAATTCTCTTTAGAGACACACTCATGTGGTATGATGTATTGACGATCGTAATTGATTTTTGTGTTTGTCCGTATACTGAAGCAAATATACTTCGTTTTGTCTACATTTAGAGTCAAGATATTGTACTCAAGCCATTCCCTCACAGCATCAAAACCCCTTTGGGCAGCATCGAAAGTCCCTTCCCATGTATCGGCAGAGAAGACAAGAGCAGTATCATCTGCAAAAGAGATTATTTTGCCATGGGGAAGCTTGAGATTCGAGAGATCGTTTATGTATACGAGAAATAGGGTTGGGCCTAGGATACTGCCTTGTGGCACACCATACGTAACTGGAAGGTCTCCACTATCAAGGTTGCCAATCCGAACACTTTGAAGCCGTCCGGTCAAATAGCTTTTGAAAAGGTTCAATTGAGCACCTCTAATACCAAGTAATTCCAGCTTGTTGAGTAAAATCGGGACAGAAATCGTATCAAAAGCCTTGGCTAAATCAAGAAAAATAGTTATACATTTCTTATTTTTGTCGAGATTGTTGCTAACAAAGTTTATGAGGTTATTAACAGCTTGATCTGTCGATCTGCATTCCCGAAAACCGTATTGGTTTGGTGAAAGCAGGTGTTTGCTTTCCAGATATCGAACTAGTCGCGTATTTATTATTCTTTCCAGAAGTTTAGAAAGTGCTGGGAGGATTGAGATCGGCCTGTAGTTAATGATACGACTCCTGTCACCGCTCTTATGTATGGGGCATATAACAGACTTCTTCAGACTGTGAGGGAAAATACCATGATGAAGGCAAGAGTTAAAAATGAAGGTCAGCGGAGGAACTAAAAATCCTTTAAATGTCCTCAAGAAAGAGCTACTTATTTGGTCATAGCCTGTAGCACAATTTATTTTTAAGTTTGCGATGAGACTTTCCACCTCCTCCTCGGTGGTACCGTCCAAAACGAAAGAATTCAGCTGTGCGAGAGAGTGAGAGCTGCCTCCAGTAGCAGTCGAAAATTTGCCCGCCTTCTTATGTTCGATCCTATCAGCTAGTGACTTACCCACATTTACAAAGTATCGATTAATTTCATTTAGTGATGATTGAGGAGAAGTTGATTCAGACAGCAGTTCATTGGGGTGGTTTGTATTTTTAGTAGTGTTTGTAATTTCTTTTATCACTTTCCATAACCTCCCGTTATCCCCCTGCGCAGCTTGTATCTTATCCTTCTCGTAGGCTCTTTTGACTTTTTTTAATAGGTTATTGCAGAAGTTTTTATAGCGCGTGTAGGTAGATTTAAGGGTTTGGTTGTCAGGAGAGAGTTTAGTTTTTAGGTGTAGTTTATCTCTGGTTTTCATGCAGCGTAGAAGGCCTTGCGTAATCCATGGCTTTATTATTTTCTTTCGTCTTGATAGGTTTACCACTTTAGTATTGTTTACTATGGCTTGGTGAAGACTTTCGGTGAGATATTTCAGGGAAGCATTAGGATTTGGTGAGTCATAAATAGGATTAAGGTCAATATTTAGAATGTCATGTTCTAAGCCTTCAGTGTCAACTTTTTTAATGGATATAAGTGAGAATTGGGTAGTCTTCTTGAAGTTAAGGTTCAGCAAAACTGGATAATGATCAGTCAATGATGTGGTAGGCACAATGGTCATAGCAGAGCTTTTAGTTTTAAGTAGGACATGGTCAATGCATGTATCACTTTCACTACGTGTTATAAGAGTATGGGCTGGAAGAAGGCCATGAGAAGCAGCAAGGGTTAGGTATCGTTCGCCATTTACCTCTATTTTGTTATGGTTGATCGGAATGTTTATGTCTCCCATGACAATAATATTCTCAAAACAGGAATATTTTGAGAGAACTTCGTTTAAAGATTGTAGGAAGGGATCTAGGTTGTGGAAAGAAGGAGAGCGATACATAGCAATGATTGCCGTGCGATTATCTAAAGTGGCAACCAGACAGTTACTTTCTTCAAAATTTGGTTCTATTACCGTAAGACGAAGGTGTTCTCTATAATAAATCACCACACCGTCATTTTGTTTACGGTTACTTTTGGTTGCCTCAAAACGATAGCCACTAAGGTTGGGAATAACTGAAGTACGTGAAAGCCAGCACTCAGTAAGCACAATAATGTCACAGTCCAACTTAAGTCTGGTCAATAATATTTCTAGTGCTGACATATTGCAGTTGATGCTGCGTATGTTTTGAGTTAGAACTAAGAGGCTATCCGACGATGAGGTTATAAGTTTGTGACATTCTTCAATATCGGCAGTCTGCGATTGTGAGATAGTTACCCTATCTATGTCTTCCGAAAATTCGTTCAGACTATTGAATGTGATTGATTAAGGTCATTTCTTCATAATATTGCATCATAACCATGGTTGGAATCAGACTGAATAAGCTATGACATAAATAGCAAAACATAAAGGTGTTAGATAATTTGCAAACCGCGCAGAAACAATAACAGAGGGATACCTGTAAGCGTCTCAGAACGTCCAAAATAGTAAAAAAGTAGAAAAAAGATTTTTCGTGGAATGTAGGTGACTTAAAAACAACTCGATGGGCCATCACTACTGAGGTTTTTACTAAATATTTATCAAAGGTCTTGTGTGTATACGGTTTTCCGCAATATAGACTTAAAAAAACAAGATTTGTGTAGAGTGTGCATGTGTAAAACAAAAAACATTTAGTTGGGTAAGCAGAAAAAAATAAAAACGTATATAAAGAAGTATGACTGGGCTTAATTAATAATAGTCATTCTGAGACTCTTAACTTTTCTAAGTCATTTTCGTTGGCTATGCGAATCTGGGAAGTGTCCTCGTTTTTCTTGAGGTACACTATACCATTAGAAGTCCAACAAAATGTGTATCCATAGTTCTTTTTAAACATTCTCGCTCGATAGAATAACTTTTGAGTGTTTTGCGTCAATGTTTCCGAAATGTAAATTGGTTTTAGGGGGTAGTCAGACTTAACATGAGTTGTGTTTAGTTTATTGCCTTTGGTTTTAGTTTTGTTGAAACTTTTGACCCCACGCAATACATTGACTTTTGTTAGGGCGGTAGTAAACTCAACAATAACCGGATTAGAGCCATCTTTTGCGGGTATTCTATAAATGTCCCTAATTGTGGAACAGTCGATTTTGAGGTCCAGTGTTTTCGAAATTTCAATGACATCGTTGCATAGATCGACTTTCGTTTCCCCGTGGGTTTTTGGTAGGTTTCGGATTTCAATACCGGTTCCCCGCGACTTACGCTCCTGTGTTTCTAGTCTTTCTTCAAGTAGTTTAATATATTTCTTATCTTCTACCCTCTCAGACTCGAGCAACGATATTTTTACTAAGAAATCGTCGTATTTTTTTGACATTAACTCAACGCTATTTCGTAACTCGACATTTTGGGCATTGACTTCTTTAATTGTTTTAATTAAGTCCTGGAAGCGTTTTTCCTGTTCCTTAGAGAATATGTCAAATTTCTCCTCGATCATAGTGCAGAAATCACCTTCACTCTCGTCATTTTCGGCCAACTTGCGCTTCTTTCGGTCCGCCGTGCATGCCGCGAGCACACGAAGATCAGGCACCGATTCAGAATGTTCCAAATCGCAGGTCGATGCAGTCAATTTTATGCTCGAATGTTTCTTATTGACTTTAGCTGGAACTTCAGTTTTCGGGGGTGATGAAGCGGGGGGTGTTCGCTTTTGCGGCATAGTGATAGTCTGTTTGCTCAATCCAGTTACCAGGAGAGTAAAAGTTTGTAAGAGCTCAATCTGCTTGTGAGTAAATAAAAGTAAACAATGTCAAGTAGCAGTCTTAACCGACGGACGTCAATAAAGATGACTCATTAAGAGTTTTGGAGTACCAGGAGCGCATAGACTCTGCGGAGGTGGCACCAGCGAAGTCGCTGCGTCACTGCGAGGGCGGAGCAAGTAGAAGCAGGCGCGTAGGTACCTTTGTTGTGTTGGCGGTGGGCGGGCTGCCACACAAGGGAGATAGCAGGATGCTCGTGCGCAGGTAGGCGGAACCGTGTGCTAATCACCAGGATGGGCTGCTGGTGTGCGCAGATGACTTGCTTGACGGCGCGAAAAGAATTTTCGAACTCCTTTGACTTATGCACTCCTATTTTTTATATTTCTTTTTAAATAATAAAAAACGAAATTAATTTAAAAATAATAATGGTACGGTAACTTAAAACACATCTGCTCGTATTCGAGATCCGGGGGGAAGGGAAACTACGTTGCAAAATCAGCCTGTTCCTTACAAAAGGTAAACTAGAATTTTGGACAACTATAGGATTCGAACCGATTAGATGATTAGAAGTTTTATGCGGACTAGTTCTTAGGTTAGATATTATGTAGGTAGAATTGTTTTACTCGAACGTTCGCTCGGGTGGACCGCGCCACGACTGTAGGTAGGTATGCTGGTTCGAACAACGAGCGACGACACGAATTACGATACAATAATTACAAGATTATGAGTTTTGAAACAATGCAAGTAAACAATATTGGCTATTTGATGTTTTAAAAGTAACAAAATAGCATTGATTGTTTGAACTAGGAATATGACGATTATTATTATCTACCGACAAGTAAACTCTTGTTGATTTAGACTTGTAAGTAATTACTTAGTAAAAATGAGGAATTGAACCTCACAGGAGGCACCATGTATGTTGGATACTCGCGAAGAAAGGCTGATTCTACAACGTAGACATCGCGCAACGTAAATTTGACTACGCTCAATGAGCGAGGGAACCGTCGGGCCACCACCAGGATAAAGAATGGATGATCAGAAGGACTCACCACGCCCCGCATGAAGAAATGTCCGCCGGCGATAAAGTCTGTGTTAATCTATCCTTTTCACGAGAGTCTTCACTAGAATCACACACAAAAACGAACACTCGCGCGCGCGCTAGGAAGAAGCACAATCGCCATATTGGTTTTTAAAAGAAAAAACGTTCTTTCATTGGCGCCACTGTTTACTCTCTTGGTTTGACAGTTCAGTTGACAGGGCGCGCAGCGCGGCGAGGCGCGGCAAATTTGAAATAGGAAAGGAACATGTCATGGATAAGGATTCTTTGCCAGGATTGGCGTGTAGCCGCAACACATGTGTTCGTGTGTGTGTGGTGTTTTTATGAATAAGGATTATAAGATTATTATTTAGTATCAATCTTATTTTTTTTTAAAGATTCTTACACAGAAGCGTAGTCAAAATGAATGAAAAATATTTATTTAATATTACAAAATCTTTATTCATTAGTAAACAATATCACATATTTATTTACAGAGATCCAATATTTACAGTTTATAAAATACTATAACTACATTCAAATACACTTAAACCAAAAACTAATTACTAACTAAGCCTAAAAATATCATAGTTACAACTTAACCTAAATTAGAATCTAACACAAGTTTTACTACATAAAAAAATTATAACAAGGGGTATCGTTACCCAGTCACTAGTTTATGGAGGTCAGATAGACACTTGCTCCATGTAAGTACAAAACTGAACACTAACACACATTACGCTGCATCGTTAGACTCGAAGCCAACCTCAACATCGTTGGGAAAGCCCTGGGCAGATCCATTACACCTTAGCATGCAGTCTTGATCGTGATGGCCGTATTATGTACTCTCCGTACTTTGCATATATTGCGTATCGGACATACGCATATTGTTCCAAATCAAAGCTGAAAATAGCAGCCGACATCAAAGCTTCAAGAACCTTGTCGTTAGTTTCTTTCTTCTCGATGTAATCCACCAAACTTTGCACACGTTCCGGGTCGAGCGAATTCGAAAGATTAAAACGCACTTTTCCTTTTTTTTGCGCTTTGTCTAAATTCTTGATAACTGTCTTGTGCTTAATAATCTCATTATTCAGCTGCTTCTCGTATTGTTTCCAATTCTTGTCAGATATCGGGTCACTGCACAGATGGTATTCCCTCTCCCAATGGTCTCGTTTGTTCCTTAGTTTCCTAATGTTATCAGGGATGTATCGTAATTGAACATCCTCGAGCTCAGTGTGTGATATCCTTGCTTCCAGTTGATTTCTCTCTTGTCTCTCGTGCTCTTCATCAGTTTCCTTTGTGAAATGATTTTCTGTAATGTCTTCCAGCAACGACCATTCCGTTTTCTTCTCTGGATGATGCAGGGTGACAAGGTTCTGCAGAATTTGCCGGTAGCGCTTGTACTTTACTTCCAGCTGCAAGTCAGATATATCGGCTACTGAAGACTCCATGATCGTTAATAACGTTTACTGACGTATTACGATAAGCAAAGTTGAGATGTGAACACTGTAGAGGCTAATATGCGACTGCAGAAAATACTCGTTACAGACATGTCATGATTTTACAAGCTGGGCGTGGCGTATTACGAAAAAGGGAAGGCGCTATACGTAATCTATAGCTCCATCTCTTTTTAACAATGAAACAATGATATTGACAATGTCCTAATGGTCGCAGGTAAAAAAATACTGGTAGGTACAGGCAATTATGCATAGTGAAAGATAAGAACCCATTGTAATGTTATTAGGTAGAGGTCTGTTTCATTGTTAAATACGTAGAAAGAATAATTAGTGTTTGTTTGTCGGTAAGCGGTTCATTTTTGTAAATAGTCAATGTAAAATATTTCGTTGATAACTACTCCGTGGATAAGAAATTTTAAAACTTTATTTTGGGGTTTGTGGCAAAGCGCAGTGTACTTAGTTGATATAAATAAAGTTATTAATAATTACTACAGCTGCATTGTCAATCTAAGCATTTTAAGTCACATGTGTTCTAATACCTTTATCACCAAGCCACAGTTGAACCTTATACCCTAGTAAATTTTAAACTAACCCTGCATGACGAAGAAAAGTAAGTATGTACTGTATTTCAGTGACAGCAGTGGTGGCCTAGTGGTAGTCACCGCGACTTACAAGTTGTATATCGTGAGTTCGAACCCAGGCAGTCGCTTTACTTTGTGTAAATTATTTCATCACCACTGCTCTCATAACGGTGGAAGAAAACATCGTGAGAAAACCGGCACGTCCTAGAACCAAAAATTTGAAGACATGTGACATCTATCAACCCGCACTGGGCCCGCGTGGTGGATTAAGGCCCATTCCTTATCACAAGTCTCACAGAGATTAGGCCTTTATCCCAACAGTGGGCACATTAAAAGGCTGATGATGATGATGACTGTATTTTATGGGATATAATATGTCTTAAGTCTAAATTATTTATGTGATAAGACTAGAACCACTGTTTTAAGTACCTACATAGCTACCTATGACAGAAAGAAGCCTTATGAAACACAAACTACAAAATCTATTAATTTGGCCATATTTCATGGAGTGCAGCTAAGGAATACGAACAATTATCACTATAGGCCATTTTGATAATTTTGTATTTATTTTCATATTTCAGAGTTGATCCTTTAGTAAAAGTTATTATTGTGTATTCATGAATTTCTTTTTCAATGAACAAAAGTTACCCTTAATTTCAATATATTCATACAAATCAAAACACTACAATAATGCAAAACTAACTGTCTGTTTGTTTGTTTGAAACGTTTTTATGCCTGGTCTAGAGATATTGACAAGATTGTACCTAAGAAAAGGATATAAGATAATTTTAATCTCGGGAGTGCGTTCCCTTGGGATAATTACCGAGTTTCACGCGGGTGAAGTCACTGGCAGAAGGTAGTACAATATTGGAATTCTACGAGCATAGCACTGGCTACGGCGTGGCATCGTAAACTTATATCCAAACTAATATTATAAATGCAAAAGTTACTCGGTTTGTTACCTTTTTGTTTGGCTGAACTAGAGTTTGAGACTCTGGAAAAGACATAGATTTTTTTATGCCTGTAAGGGAATACCTTGGGGTTATAAAACACTTTATACGCGGGCAAAGCCGCGGGCAGAAAGTATGTAATTAGTTAAGTTAAGTCCAGGTTTCCACACGATGCTTAAACAAATACTAAAATGTTAAACCGTTTGTTTTTTTTTAAGGTTTGTAAAAGGTACTCTGATCGGATTATCAGAATACTTTTACTGATGGAAAATTACACTATCACTTCTTAGCATTGTACCTATCCCGAAAAATGCATTTGCTATGACATAGGTATTCTCCCTTTGAGAGGGAAAGGGCCGTAATCTAATTCGTAGGCCTAGTGTGGTGCGAGTAATTGAATGAATCTTTGAATTTTTAGTTCTAGGACATGTCGGTTTCTTCACGACTCGTAAGTCGGGGCCGTAACCACTGGGCGAGCACAGTTCTCTTAACTAAATAAAAGCTTTATGAGTGTATAAAATCTATGAAAGTAAGTGCGAACCTTGTTTCAAAAATTAAAATGTTACCCTTATTTGTTAACCTTTGTTTGTTTTTTAATATAAAAGGGAAGCAAAGTTTTTGTACCTATAGTGTATAGTAGGAATCCTGAAATATTAATTTTGAAAAAGGGATCGTCTTTATGAAATCAAGTTAAGTTAGAATGAAATAAAAATAAGTTTAAGGCACAAACTACTGTGAAGTTCGATGTGATCGGGTATTTCTGTAATATTGCAGAGTAGGTAAGGTTCTCCCAAACATATGTGTATAGCTTTGTTTATAAGTAAACTGATTGTAACTTAGTTTACACATGTGTTCGTGTGTGTGTGGTGTTTTTATGAATAAGGATTATAAGATTATTATTTAGTATCAATCTTATTTTTTTTTAAAGATTCTTATACAGAAGCGTAGTCAAAATGAATGAAAAATATTTATTTAATATTACAAAATCTTTATTCATTAGTAAACAATATCACATATTTATTTACAGAGATCCAATATTTACAGTTTATAAAATACTATAACTACATTCAAATACACTTAAACCAAAAACTAATTACTAACTAAGCCTAAAAATATCATAGTTACAACTTAACCTAAATTAGAATCTAACACAAGTTTTACTACATAAAAAAATTATAACAAGGGGTATCGTTACCCAGTCACTAGTTTATGGAGATCAGATAGACACTTGCTCCATGTAAGTACAAAACTGAACACTAACACACATTACGCTGCATCGTTAGACTCGAAGCCAACCTCAACATCGTTGGGAAAGCCCTGGGCAGATCCATTACACCTTAGCATGCAGTCTTGATTGTGATGGCCGTATTATGTACTCTCCGTACTTTGCATATATTGCGTATCGGACATACGCATATTGTTCCAAATCAAAGCTGAAAATAGCAGCCGACATCAAAGCTTCAAGAACCTTGTCGTTAGTTTCTTTCTTCTCGATGTAATCCACCAAACTTTGCACACGTTCCGGGTCGAGCGAATTCGAAAGATTAAAACGCACTTTTCCTTTTTTTTGCGCTTTGTCTAAATTCTTGAAAACTGTCTTGTGCTTAATAATCTCATTGTTCAGCTGCTTCTCGTATTGTTTCCAATTCTTGTCAGATATCGGGTCACTGCACAGATGGTATTCCCTCTCCCAATGGTCTCGTTTGTTCCTTAGTTTTCTAATGTTATCAGGGATGTATCGTAATTGAACATCCTCGAGCTCAGTGTGTGATATCCTTGCTTCCAGTTGATTTCTCTCTTGTCTCTCGTGCTCTTCATCAGTTTCCTTTGTGAAATGATTTTCTGTAATGTCTTCCAGCAAAGACCATTCCGTTTTCTTCTCTGGATGATGCAGGGTGACAAGGTTCTGCAGAATTTGCCGGTAGCGCTTGTACTTTACTTCCAGCTGCAAGTCAGATATATCGGCTACTGAAGACTCCATGATCGTTAATAACGTTTACTGACGTATTACGATAAGCAAAGTTGAGATGTGAACACTGTAGAGGCTAATATGCGACTGCAGAAAATACTCGTTACAGACATGTCATGATTTTACAAGCTGGGCGTGGCGTATTACGAAAAAGGGAAGGCGCTATACGTAATCTATAGCTCCATCTCTTTTTAACAATGAAACAATGATATTGACAATGTCCTAATGGTCGCAGGTAAAAAAATACTGGTAGGTACAGGCAATTATGCATAGTGAAAGATAAGAACCCATTGTAATGTTATTAGGTAGAGGTCTGTTTCATTGTTAAATACGTAGAAAGAATAATTAGTGTTTGTTTGTCGGTAAGCGGTTCATTGTTGTAAATAGTCAATGTAAAATATTTCGTTGGTTATCAACGATTTACGGTTACTCCGTGGATAAGAAATTTTAAAACTTTATTTTGGGGTTTGTGGCAAAGCGCAGTGTATACTTAGTTGATATAAATAAAGTTATTAATAATTACTACAGCTGCATTGTCAATCTAAGCATTTTAAGTCACATGTGTTCTAATACCTTTATCACCAAGCCACAGTTGAACCTTATACCCTAGTAAATTTTAAACTAACCCTGCATGACGAAAAAAAGTAAGTATGTACTGTATTTCAGTGACAGCAGTGGTGGCCTAGTGGTAGTTACCGCGACTTACAAGTTGTATATCGTGAGTTCGAACCCAGGCAGTTGCTTTACTTTGTGTAAATTATTTCATCGCCACTGCTCTCATAACGGTGGAAGAAAACATCGTGAGAAAACCGGCACGTCCTAGAACCAAAAATTTGAAGACATGTGACATCTATCAACCCGCACTGGGCCCGCGTGGTGGATTAAGGCCCATTCCTTATCACAAGTCTCACAGAGATTAGGCCTTTATCCCAACAGTGGGCACATTAAAAGGCTGATGATGATGATGACTGTATTTTATGGGATATAATATGTCTAAATTATGTTAAATTAGTCTAAATTATTTATATTTATTTATATTTATTTATTATTTATTTATTTTATTATTATTTTAAATTATAGAATGTTTGTTAAAATGACGCAACAATTGGTTGAGCATTAACTTTTCGAAGACCTTACTGAGAACTGGCAGTATTGACACTGGCCTATAATTATTGACTTCTTTGCTATCCCCGGATTTAAACAATGGAACTACTTTACTGTGTTTCATGAGGTCCAAAAAAACTCCTTGATCGACACTAGTATTAAATATGAAAGCAAAGGTGCAACAGTTTCAATGATTGGTTTACACACTTTCACAGATAGTCCCCAAAGATCTTCCGTTGATTTAATTTTAAAACCTTTAAAAGCTTTTTAAATAGCCTGGGGAATATGAGAATACTTTTACTGATGGAAAATTACATTAACACATCGTATCATTCTATCTATCCCGGCAAATGCATTTGCTGGGACACAGGCCTCCTCTCTGTGAGAGGGAATGGGCCACAATCTACCACTAGACCCCAGTGCGAGTAAGTAGTTGTCACGTCTTTGAATTTTTATTTCTAGAACATATCGGTTTCTTCACGATGTTTTGCTTTATCGTTTTGAGAGCAGTGGCTAAGAAATATATAACACAAAGGAATGCGCCTGAATCCATGACCTACCACTCGTAAGTCGGGGCTGTAACCACTGGGCGATCACGGCCCTCTAAACTAAGTAAACGTTTGAAATTACATGAGTGTATAAAAAATATGACAGTAAGTTCCATCCTTGCTTGATTCAATATTTAAAATGTTAGCCTTAAACCTTTGTTTATTTTTTAATATAAAAAGGGAAGCAAAGTTCCAATTTTATGTGAGTGATGGATTAAAAAAGATTTAATCCATAATTATTATACATTCATAACAAGTTTGGAAACGGATAGTTTTATGAAATCATGATAAATTTGAATGAAATGAAAATAAGTACAGGGCAAAAACTACTGTGTTTTGTTGTGATTGGACATTTCTGTGTGGCAGATATAAACTCTAAGTTTGCTTCGAATTAATATAGCAAAGTTAAGTCGTCCCCAACATATGTGTAGTGTTTTTTTAATAAATACCTAACTTGCATTTGCAACATTAGATTTTGACATTTAAATAAGCCCATTTTACAGCCCGTTCCATCGATTTTGAATTTTATTGCGTTGGTGATACGACAAATGGTAGCTGTAGTAAACAGTTGGTTTTGGTAACAGGTTAATGCTTTTTCTGTCATCCTAATGTTTACGGGAAAGAACTCCAAATCGGTTGAACGGACTGTAAGAAGAGTTGTAGAATTTTCTAATGCTATTTCAAATGGAGTATAGATGTAAACTGATTTAAACTAACTTTACACATGTGTTTGTGTGTGTGTGTGTATTTATGGTGTGTTTATGAATAACGTCAGATTATTAGTTAGTATCATATTAAGTTTTACTTTAAATAAATAAAAAAAATGTAATTCAAAATCTTTATTAATTAATAAACAAGATCACATATTGATTTGCATAGGTAAAACTATAAATATATATAGATTATAAATGACAATAACTACAGGAAAATACCTTAAATCAATAACTACTTACTAACTTAGCCTGAAAATATCATAATTACATTAGTTACACCTTAACTTAAATTACAATCTAGTACAAGTCTTAATATATTAAGACTTGTACTAGATTGTAATTTTTCATAAATATAAATCGGATGCCACAAGGTGCTTGAAAAATGTGATCTTATGATCTATGTAGTTGTCGGACACACATACGAAAGCAAGGTAGAATAAAGCGTGGAATAATAATAATAAAAGGTTTTATTTCTAAAGCATCCCTTTTTGTGCGATGGCGTTTGTGCTAGCTTTCTTATCTGCTCAAAATGAATAAGTAGGAGTAGGTATACTGTGGGTAGATGTATCTATCCCGAATTGAACTCTTTTTAACCGACTTCAAAAAGACGAGGAGATTCTAAGTTCGTCTGAATGTTTTTTCTTTTATAAAGAGCATTTTAAATGAGCGATGGGAATAAGAATAGGAATTTATTCCTAAAATTGCTTTTAACACCGTATGAAACTCGCCAGTTATCTCTCTGCACGGCAGTTTATTTGATTAATTATGTAGATTTTTTTTAGTATAACGTCTGATAATAACGTTTACACTAATTGAAATGTTTCATTATTTAATTAAAATGAAAATATAATGAGTTTTTTTTTTTTAAGTTTTATTTAAAGTTAATGTACATTTCTGACTGGAAAATGATGAAAGTTCACTTAATCATTACCACCAGATCCAAACCCAAAGAAATAGTGGCCAAAGCCATTTATCTATTTAGTATTAAATATTATATCTCTTTACATCTAGTCGTCTAACTTTGCATTTGCATCAAGTATAACTCAATTTAGTGCCCAGGCAATCTCTGTGTATTCCAGGTTGCCTGGAATAGATTAAGGAATGCGATAAGGCCGCCACTTGTGTGTTTTTTTTAGGATTCGGTACATCAATAGGAAAAAAAGGTTAAAGCATCTCTTTGATGTCTGTCTATCTGTCCATCTATCAAGACCTTTATCTCAGTAATATGTGGCGAAATCAAGTTGTAATTTATATCAAATATTCAGATCTATAACCTATAGAGTACTTTCCGTTGACTTAGAAACAAGGCAAGAACCAATGTATTAAGTAATAATGAAATGAAAATAACTTTAGGTGAAAAACCACTATGTGTTTTTTTGTGATGGAATATAATGTATCTTAGTGTTAGAAATAAACTCTAAACATATATGTATCGCAGACTAGGTAAAGTTGCCCAAAACATAAAATCTTATTGTATATTTTTGTGTAGTTAAAAGTTATACTGATTGAAGCATGATGTTTATGAATAGGAGGATATAATATTATTGTTCAGTAATTAAAGAATTTTTTTAAGGGTCTTAAAGAGAAGTCTATCCAAAATGAAACAGTAAAATATTAAGGATCATGAAACATTTATTTATTATTAATTAAAAATATCAAACATGTATTATAACTTAACCTAAGTAAGAATCACATATGAGCCTATACATGATTCACAACTAACTTAACCTAAATTATAATCACATACGAGTCTATACATGATTCACGCCTAACTTAACCTAAATAAGCATCTCCCATGAGTCTTTACATGATTTAAAACTAATTTAACGTTACTTAGAATCACATACGAGTCTATACATGATTTACAACTAACTTAAACTAAAACAGAATCACATAAGAGTCTTTACAAGATTTACAACTAATTTAACGTAACTTAGAATCACATAAGAGTCTATACATGATTTAAAACTAAATTCTTATAAGTTGTAAATCACATATGAGTTACATGATTCACAACTAACTTAACCTATAACAGAATCACATACGAGTATATACATGATTTACAACTAAATTAGAATCACATACGAGTCTATACTTGATTTACAACTAACTTAACCTAAATTAGAATCACACACACAGTCTTATTTCAACACAAGTTAATGTCAAGGGGTATCGTTTCCCAGTCACTAGGTTATTGAGTTCAGATATTCACTTGCTCCATGTAAAACACTGGTATTTTCCTGCATCCGATTATACTGGAAGCCGACCTTAACATTGTAGGAAAAGCCTTGATTGATTACTGGCTTACTTTCTCCCGCAAGCTATTTCGTCGTGATGGCCGACATCTGTACTCTCCATAAGTTGCATATATTGCAAATTTGACATATGCAGTTTCCACAAATCGAAAACTTAAAAGAGCTGACTTAATCATGTCTTTAAGTAATTCATCGTTGCTTTCGTTCTTCTTGATATAGTCGACCAATGTTTGTACACGTTTCCGATCGAGCGAATGCGACAGATGTATGTCTTTAATTGTTCTCAGGTGTTTATATGTATACAACTCTTTGTCCAAATTCTTTATCACAGTCTTGAGTTTGATGATCTTGTTGTTCATTTCCTCCTCGTATTTCATCCAGTTCTTCTTAGATATCAAGTCGTTCCAGTGCTGGTATTCCTTCTGCCAATAGTCTGTATTTTTCTTGAGCTCCCGAATATACTCAGGGATATATTTAAGTTCAACATCTTCGAGTTCAGCTTGTGTTATTTTCGCTTCGAGTTTTTCTCTCATCTTTCTCTCGTGCTCCTCCTCCGTATCTCCTTCGTAAAGTATAAATTCGTCTGGTTTACACACATTATCTTCTGGAGGGAAAAGGTTTCCGATAAGATTATTTAGGTTTCTCTGGTTTTGTTTCACTTTCAAATCAGATATATCGGCTACTGAAGACTCCATGATCGTTAATAACGTTTACTGACGTAATATGACAAACAAAGTTGAGATGTGAACACTGTAGAGGCTAATATGTGACTGCAGAAAATACGCGTTACAAATATATCATGATTTTACAAGCTGGGCGTGGCGTATTACGAAAAGGGGATGGCGCTATACGTAATCTATAGCTCCATCTCTTTTTAACAATGAAACAATGATATTGACAATGTTCTAGTGGTCGCAGGTAAAAAAATTATGGTAGGTACAGGCAATAATGCTTAGTGAAAGAAAAGAACCCATTGTAATGTTATTAGGTAGAGGTCTGTTTCATTGTTAAATACGTAGAAAGAATAATTAGTGTTTGTTTGTCGGTAAGTAGTTCATTGTTGTAAATAGTCAATGTAAAATATTTCGTTGATTTCTACTCCGTGGATAACAAATTTTAAAACTTTATTTTGGGGTTTGTGGCAAAGTGCTGTGTATACTTAGGTGATATAAATAAAATTATTAATAATTACTACAGCTGCATTGTCAATGTAAGCATTTTAAGTCATATGTGTTCTACCTTTATCGCCAAGCCACAGTTGAACCTTATACCCTAGTAAATCTTAAACTAACCCTGCATGACGATGAATATTAAGTATGTACTGTATTTCAGTGATAGCAGTGGTGGCCCAGTGGTAGTGGCCGCGACTTACAAGTTGTAGATCGTGAGTTCGAACCCAGGCAGGCGCTTTACTTTGTGTAAATTACTTCATCACCACTGCTCTCATTACGGTGAAGGAGAACATCGTGAGGAAACCGGCATGTCCTAGAACCAAAAATATTTAGACATGTGACATCTACCAACCCGCACTGGGCCCGCGTGGTGGATTAAGGCCCATTCCATATCACAAGTCTCACAGAGAAGAGACCTTTTTTCATTATTACTATATGACTGTATTTCATGGGTAATAATATGTCTTAAGTCTAAATTATTTATGTGATTAGACTAAGACTAGTGTTTAAAATACCTAGCTACCTATGACAGAAGCCTTATGAAACACAAACTACAGAGTGACTTCTAATAAATTAGCTATATTTCATAAAGTGCTAAGGAATATGAACAATTGTCGCTATAGGTCATTTTAATAATTTTGTTTTTCTTTTCATATTTCAGAGTTAATCCTTCAGTAAAAGTTATTATTGACTACGTCATTCAATGAACGAAAGTTACCCTTAATTTCAATATATTCATACAAATCCAAATTACTACAATAATGCAAAACTAACTGTCTGTTTGAAACGTTTTTATGCCTGGTCTAGAAATACTTACAAGAATGTACCTAACAAACGGATATAAGATAATTTTAATCTAAGGGGGTACGTTCCCTTGGGATAATTACCGAGTTTCACACGAGCGAAGTCACTGGCAGAAGGTAGTACAATGTTGAAATTCTACGAGCATAGCACTGGCTACGGCGTAGCATCGTAAACTTATATCCATACTAATATTATAAATGCAAAAATTACTCTGTTTTTTCCCTTTTTGTTTGGCTGAACTAGAGTTGTAGACCCTGGAAAAGATATAGATTTTTTTATGCCGGTAGTGTTCCCTTGGGATGATAATAACCGTACATTTAGTACCTTAAAGACAAGCTGTACATTCGTACATTTAGTACCTTAATGACAAGCCAATGACCGTACATTTAGTACCTTCTTCAAATAAAAAACGCGATTATAAACTAATTTGCAGTTGGCAATGCACCTGAGTTCGATCCTTGGGTGGTCGGTGTTACTGAGGATTAGAACATTTACAAAACCAGTACTTTGTCTGGCTGGGTTGGCTACAACAAAATAACAATGGGGCTTGTAAAACAATAGACAAAAGATATGCTAAGGTACTAAACACATCAGCCTGCCCTTTTAAAAAATTCAAGCTTAATGATTTTGCTATCTTATAAAGTCACACTATTCACTGGCCAACTTGACGTTCAGTGTAATTCTTTTATTTATAAAGTAATAATAATACCAGACTGTTACTGAAACACTGCAAGGCAAAGGCCTCTGCTCATGCCGCCAAAGGACAAACCTTAATTTATTAATTTTTAAGGAAAGTTTACAGACTAATAGTAAACATTTAAATAAATCGTAGGAAGGTATGTGTAAACTTACCCCTTGAATGTATTTTTAATAGTTTCGGTAATCACGGCATTCAACCGGTTTCCAAATTTTTACATGACAGATTTTTATAAGGTTTTAAATTAGTGTCAATGTGACGTTTTTAATTCCTAACTACTTTCTATGTTAATCTTGGGTAGCGTAGACAACGGTGAAGGCAAACATCGGTAGGAAACTGGGCGTATAGTTAGTTTATGTGGTATAAGTTTGTGCTCCATTGGAGTAATTGCTCCAAGGTGGAACGCCTGTGGTGCGAGGATAAACGGCTAAACGCAATCATAATTTGAGTAGTTCCTAGGCACCTAGGTTCTATCAAAGTCAAATATATTTATTTCAACTATGCCAATAAGCGGCACTTTTGAACGTCAAACATTATTAAATCTAAATTAAAAATGTACAAGTTATAAAAATTGACTCTACCGTGCATTCGGAAAGTAGCTTGTTATGGAGAAGAACGCACAAGAAACTCCATACATACTCTTTTAAAAAAAACTTTTACTTATGTACATACATTAATAAATTCATATATGTGAGGACGATGCACCCAAAAATAGCACTACACACTATACTACGTACAGGTATAAAGTAATAAAAGCTTTAACAGGTAAATTCATTAATTTGATAAATAGGAACATGGTTCTCACATTCTTACAAATATTGCAAACATAGGTAAAATACCTAATTTAACAACAACGGAACAGTGTGTGAGTCAAATTCTGGAAAAATATAAAAGATAACATAAGAAAACAATAACTATGAATAGGAATATAAATTAGCGAATTTGATTTTGTCCACACCAAAGATTGCCCTACGGAGCGGGACATTCTTATCTTGAATATAATCACCTAATTTGTAATATGCTTGTTTACAAAGTGTGCTTTAAACTAAAGTTTTAAATTTACTTTCATTTAGTTTTAATGTATCACAAGGTATTTTGTTATAGAATTTAACACAGTACCCCATGAAAGATGAGTGTACTTTTGCTAGTCTATAAGATGGTTGATCTAACTTATCTTTATTTCTCGTATTATAATTGTGTATATTACTGACCTTACTAAAGATATGTATATTTTTCCTAACATACATAATATTTTCATAAATGAATTGGCAAGAAACTGTCATAATATTAATATTTTTTAATAGCTCCCTAAGAGATTCTCGGTAACTTAAATTATATGTGGCTCTGATAGCTCTCTTTTGCAATATAAATATAGATTCAATGTCAGCCGCTCGGCCCCACAGTAAAATACGGTATTTTCGGGTATAAATAGGGTATTTTTGGTTGATTTTGTAGTAATTGAGGTAAATCGTTAATATAAACTAAAAAGAGGAATGGACCCAATATCGAGCCTTGAGGAACACCCATTGTCATTTCAGACCCTAGTGAGTTTACGCCGTTTACCTGAACTTTAACTTGTCTGGCTTTTAAATATGATCTAAGTAACCCAAGGGCTGTATGTCTAATTCCATAGTGCTCGAGCTTCAACAATAGTGTCTCATGGTTAACGCAATCGAACGCCTTCGAGAGGTCGCAAAAGATTCCAATGGCGTCTTGTGCTTCCTCCCAGGCGTTAAAGATGTTCTTTATTAGGGTCACACCGGCGTCAGTTGTGCAACGCCCTTTGGTAAAACCGTACTGTTGATCCATACAAGATAGAATGTTTGTTAAAATGACGCAACAATTGGTTGAGCATTAACTTTTCGAAGACCTTACTGAGAACTGGCAGTATTGACACTGGCCTATAATTATTGACTTCTTTGCTATCCCCGGATTTAAACAATAGAACTACTTTACTGTGTTTCATGAGGTCCGAAAAAACTCCTTGGCCGACACTAGTATTAAATATGAAAGCAAGGGTGCAACAGTTTCAATGATTGGTTTACACACTTTCACAGATAGTCCCCAAAGATCTTCCGTTGATTTAATTTTAAAACCTTTAAAAGCTTTTTAAATAGCCTGGGGAATATGAGAATACTTTTACTGATGGAAAATTACATTAACACATCGTATCAAATCAAATCAAATCAATTTATTTGCAATAAATGTTGGTACAATTTTGGTCTTAACATAAAAAACAATACAGATCCATAACACTTAGTCATAATAATGTGACATGCAAACATTTGGGTTAATACTAATTAATAATTACATAGTTCCATTATAGTTATAATTAATAAATTCCAATTGGGAAATTGAATAAATGTACATTATTAAATAAATTAAGAATAAATAAAAGATATTGATGTCCGAGGGTAAATGATTATGATTGTAATTAATTTTTCAACTCCCTATTAAATATTTCGCTTACAGAGTAGAAATTCTTATCCAATAGCCATAATTTAAGATACCTTGAGAATTTATTAAGTGGTAAGATTTTGACAGTATCAGGTATGGCATTGAATATGCGACCACACATTGCATAGCTATTTTTAGTATATAGTGCTGTCCTAGGGATTATTGGCAAAACTATTCTATTCTTGTGCCTATTACTTTTTGGATACAATTCATGAGCTTTTTTAAATAATTCCGGGTGAATTTTAACAAATTTAGCGCATTCAAAGATATACAGGCTTGGAAGGGTTAGTATCTTATACTTTTTGAAAATGGGTTTGCAAGATTCCCATGGGCGAATTCCCGCTATGGCGCGGATGCATTTTTTCTGTGCGATGAACACTCTCTGACTTTCTGTTGAGTAACCCCAGGCAATAAGACCATATCTCAACACAGAATCAACGTAGCCATAGTATGCAGATAATACAGTTTTTAATGCTGATGTTTTTGAGAGTTCGTATAGAACGAACACGAATTTATTTATTTTGTTGCATACTTTATTGACGTGGGCTTTCCAGTTGCAGTGTTTATCAATCGTGATACCGAGAAATGCCGTTTCGTTAACTTCTTTTAATTTAAGTCCTCTATAATTGATGTCCAAACACTTATTTTCTCGTCCATATGTACTAAATTGAATAAAATTGGTTTTTGTTAGGTTTACACGTAGATTATTTTCGTCAAGCCATGTTATTATCGATTCAATTGTATTATTTATGTCAGTTGTATATTTATTAATGTCAGTATTATTCGATGTCATTATTAACGAAATGTCATCAGCGAACAGAAAACAGGGGTGATTAGTAACTTCAGGAAGGTCATTTATATATAGTAAGAACAATAGGGAGCTAAGCTATCATTCTATCTATCCCGGCAAATGCATTTGCTGGGACACAGGCCTCCTCTCTGTGAGAGGGAATGGGCCACAATCTACCACTAGACCCCAGTGCGAGAAAGTAGTTGTCACGTCTTTGAATTTTTATTTCTAGAACATATCGGTTTCTTCACGATGTTTTGCTTTATCGTTTTGAGAGCAGTGGCTAAGAAATATATAACACAAAGGAATGCGCCTGAATCCATGACCTACCACTCGTAAGTCGGGGCTGTAACCACTGGGCGATCACGGCCCTCTAAACTAAGTAAACGTTTGAAATTACATGAGTGTATAAAAAATATGACAGTAAGTTCCATCCTTGATTCAATATTTAAAATGTTAGCCTTAAACCTTTGTTTATTTTTTAATATAAAAAGGGAAGCAATGTTCCAATTTTATGTGAGTGATCTTTTTTAATCCATAATTATTATACATTCATAACAAGTTTGGAAACGGATAGTTTTATGAAATCATGTTAAATTTGAATGAAATGAAAATAAGTACAGGGCAAAAACTACTGTGTTTTGTTGTGATTGGACATTTCTGTGTGGCAGATATAAACTCTAAGTTTGCTTCGAATTAATATAGCAAAGTTAAGTCGTCCCCAACATATGTGTAGTGTTTTTTTAATAAATACCTAACTTCCATTTGCAACATTAGATTTTGACATTTAAATAAGCCCATTTTACAGCCCGTTCCATCGATTTTGAATTTTATTGCGTTGGTGATACGACAAATGGTAGCTGTAGTAAACAGTTGGTTTTGGTAACAGGTTAATGCTTTTTCTGTCATCCTAATGTTTACGGGAAAGAACTCCAAATCGGTTGAACGGACTGTAAGAAGAGTTGTAGAATTTTCTAATGCTATTTCAAATGGAGTATAGATGTAAACTGATTTAAACTAACTTTACACATGTGTTTGTGTGTGTGTGTGTGTATTTATGGTGTGTTTATGAATAACGTCAGATTATTAGTTAGTATCATATTAAGTTTTACTTTAAATAAATAAAAAAAATGAAATTCAAAATCTTTATTAATTAATAAACAAGATCACATATTGATTTGCATAGGTAAAACTATAAATATATATAGATTATAAATGACAATAACTACAGGAAAATACCTTGAATCAATAACTACTTACTAACTTAGCCTGAAAATATCATAATTACATTAGTTACACCTTAACTTAAATTACAATCTAGTACAAGTCTTAATATATTAAGACTTGTACTAGATTGTAATTTTTCATAAATATAAATCGGATGCCACAAGGTGCTTGAAAAATGTGATCTTATGATCTATGTAGTTGTCGGACACACATACGAAAGCAAGGTAGAATAAAGCGTGGAATAATAATAATAAAATAATAAAAGGTTTTATTTCTAAAGCATCCCTTTTTGTGCGATGGCGTTTGTACTAGCTTTATTATCTGCTCAAAATGAATAAGTAGGAGTAGGTATACTGTGGGTAGATGTATCTATCCCGAATTGAACTCTTTTTAACCGACTTCAAAAAGACGAGGAGATTCTAAGTTCGTCTGAATGTTTTTTCTTTTATAAAGAGCATTTTAAATGAGCGATGGGAATAAGAATAGGAATTTATTCCTAAAATTGCTTTTAACACCGTATGAAACTCGCCAGTTATCTCTCTGCACGGCAGTTTTTTTGATTAATTATGTAGATTTTTTTTAGTATAACGTCTGATATTAACGTTTACATTAGTAGTTTACATTAATTGGAATGTTTCATTATTTAATAAAAATAAAAATATAATGAGTTTTATTTTTTTTTAAGTTTTATTTAAAGTTAATGTACATTTCTGACTGGAAAATGATGAAAGTTCACTTAATCATTACCACCAGATCCAAACCCAAAGAAATAGTGGCCAAAGCCATTTATCTATTTAGTATTAAATATTATATCTCTTTACATCTAGTCGTCTAACTTTGCATTTGCATCAAGTATAACTCAATTTAGTGCCCAGGCAATCTCTGTGTATTCCAGGTTGCCTGGAATAGATTAAGGAATGCGATAAGGCCGCCACTTGTGTGTTTTTTTTAGGATTCGGTACATCAATAGGAAAAAAAGGTTAAAGCATCTCTTTGATGTCTGTCTATCTGTCCATCTATCAAGACCTTTATCTCAGTAATATGTGGCGAAATCAAGTTGTAATTTATATCAAATATTCAGATCTATAACCTATAGAGTACTTTCCGTTGACTTAGAAACAAGGCAAGAACCAATGTATTAAGTAATAATGAAATGAAAATAACTTTAGGTGAAAAACCACTATGTGTTTTTTTGTGATGGAATATAATGTATCTTAGTGTTAGAAATAAACTCTAAACATATATGTATCGCAGACTAGGTAAAGTTGCCCAAAACATAAAATCTTATTGTATATTTTTGTGTAGTTAAAAGTTATACTGATTGAAGCATGATGTTTATGAATAGGAGGATATAATATTATTGTTCAGTAATTAAAGAATTTTTTTAAGGGTCTTAAAGAGAAGTCTATCCAAAATGAAACAGTAAAATATTAAGGATCATGAAACATTTATTTATTATTAATTAAAAATATCAAACATGTATTATAACTTAACCTAAGTAAGAATCACATACGAGTCTATACATGATTCACGCCTAACTTAACCTAAATAAGCATCTCCCATGAGTCTTTACATGATTTAAAACTAATTTAACGTTACTTAGAATCACATACGAGTCTATACATGATTTACAACTAACTTAAACTAAAACAGAATCACATAAGAGTCTTTACAAGATTTACAACTAATTTAACGTAACTTAGAATCACATAAGAGTCTATACATGATTTAAAACTAAATTCTTATAAGTTGTAAATCACATATGAGTTACATGATTCACAACTAACTTAACCTATAACAGAATCACATACGAGTATATACATGATTTACAACTAAATTAGAATCACATACGAGTCTATACTTGATTTACAACTAACTTAACCTAAATTAGAATCACACACACAGTCTTATTTCAACACAAGTTAATGTCAAGGGGTATCGTTTCCCAGTCACTAGGTTATTGAGTTCAGATATTCACTTGCTCCATGTAAAACACTGGTATTTTCCTGCATCCGATTATACTGGAAGCCGACCTTAACATTGTAGGAAAAGCCTTGATTGATTACTGGCTTACTTTCTCCCGCAAGCTATTTCGTCGTGATGGCCGACATCTGTACTCTCCATAAGTTGCATATATTGCAAATTTGACATATGCAGTTTCCACAAATCGAAAACTTAAAAGAGCTGACTTAATCATGTCTTTAAGTAATTCATCGTTGCTTTCGTTCTTCTTGATATAGTCGACCAATGTTTGTACACGTTTCCGATCGAGCGAATGCGACAGATGTATGTCTTTAATTGTTCTCAGGTGTTTATATGTATACAACTCTTTGTCCAAATTCTTTATCACAGTCTTGAGTTTGATGATCTTGTTGTTCATTTCCTCCTCGTATTTCATCCAGTTCTTCTTAGATATCAAGTCGTTCCAGTGCTGGTATTCCTTCTGCCAATAGTCTGTTTTTTTCTTGAGCTCC
The DNA here is from genome assembly GCA_945859665.1 of Anorthoa munda. Taxonomy (NCBI): domain Eukaryota; kingdom Metazoa; phylum Arthropoda; class Insecta; order Lepidoptera; family Noctuidae; genus Anorthoa; species Anorthoa munda. The sequence goes on from OX243898.1 coordinate 27,812,341, forward strand.
CGAATATACTGAGGGATATATTTAAGTTCAACATCTTCGAGTTCAGCTTGTGTTATTTTCGCTTCGAGTTTTTCTCTCATCTTTCTCTCGTGCTCCTCCTCCGTATCTCCTTCGTAAAGTATAAATTCGTCTGGTTTACACACATTATCTTCTGGAGGGAAAAGGTTTCCGATAAGATTATTTAGGTTTCTCTGGTTTTGTTTCACTTTCAAATCAGATATATCGGCTACTGAAGACTCCATGATCGTTAATAACGTTTACTGACGTAATATGACAAACAAAGTTGAGATGTGAACACTGTAGAGGCTAATATGTGACTGCAGAAAATACGCGTTACAAATATATCATGATTTTACAAGCTGGGCGTGGCGTATTACGAAAAGGGGATGGCGCTATACGTAATCTATAGCTCCATCTCTTTTTAACAATGAAACAATGATATTGACAATGTTCTAGTGGTCGCAGGTAAAAAAATTATGGTAGGTACAGGCAATAATGCTTAGTGAAAGAAAAGAACCCATTGTAATGTTATTAGGTAGAGGTCTGTTTCATTGTTAAATACGTAGAAAGAATAATTAGTGTTTGTTTGTCGGTAAGTAGTTCATTGTTGTAAATAGTCAATGTAAAATATTTCGTTGATTTCTACTCCGTGGATAACAAATTTTAAAACTTTATTTTGGGGTTTGTGGCAAAGTGCTGTGTATACTTAGGTGATATAAATAAAATTATTAATAATTACTACAGCTGCATTGTCAATGTAAGCATTTTAAGTCATATGTGTTCTACCTTTATCGCCAAGCCACAGTTGAACCTTATACCCTAGTAAATCTTAAACTAACCCTGCATGACGATGAATATTAAGTATGTACTGTATTTCAGTGATAGCAGTGGTGGCCCAGTGGTAGTGGCCGCGACTTACAAGTTGTAGATCGTGAGTTCGAACCCAGGCAGGCGCTTTACTTTGTGTAAATTACTTCATCACCACTGCTCTCATTACGGTGAAGGAGAACATCGTGAGGAAACCGGCATGTCCTAGAACCAAAAATATTTAGACATGTGACATCTACCAACCCGCACTGGGCCCGCGTGGTGGATTAAGGCCCATTCCATATCACAAGTCTCACAGAGAAGAGACCTTTTTTCATTATTACTATATGACTGTATTTCATGGGTAATAATATGTCTTAAGTCTAAATTATTTATGTGATTAGACTAAGACTAGTGTTTAAAATACCTAGCTACCTATGACAGAAGCCTTATGAAACACAAACTACAGAGTGACTTCTAATAAATTAGCTATATTTCATAAAGTGCTAAGGAATATGAACAATTGTCGCTATAGGTCATTTTAATAATTTTGTTTTTCTTTTCATATTTCAGAGTTAATCCTTCAGTAAAAGTTATTATTGACTACGTCATTCAATGAACGAAAGTTACCCTTAATTTCAATATATTCATACAAATCCAAATTACTACAATAATGCAAAACTAACTGTCTGTTTGAAACGTTTTTATGTCTGGTCTAGAAATACTTACAAGAATGTACCTAACAAACGGATATAAGATAATTTTAATCTAAGGGGGTACGTTCCCTTGGGATAATTACCGAGTTTCACACGGGCGAAATCACTGGCAGAAGGTAGTACAATGTTGAAATTCTACGAGCATAGCACTGGCTACGGCGTAGCATCGTAAACTTATATCCATACTAATATTATAAATGCATAAGTTACTCTGTTTTTTCCCTTTTTGTTTGGCTGAACTAGAGTTGTAGACCCTGGAAAAGATATAGATTTTTTTATGCCGGTAGTGTTCCCTTGGGATGATAATAACCGTACATTTAGTACCTTAAAGACAAGCTGTACATTCGTACATTTAGTACCTTAATGACAAGCCAATGACCGTACATTTAGTACCTTCTTCAAATAAAAAACGCGATTATAAACTAATTTGCAGTTGGCAATGCACCTGAGTTCGATCCTTGGGTGGTCGGTGTTACTGAGGATTAGAACATTTACAAAACCAGTACTTTGTATGGCTGGGTTGGCTACAACAAAATAACAATGGGGCTTGTAAAACAATAGACAAAAGATATGCTCAGGTACTAAATACATCAGCCTGCCCTTTTAAAAAATTCAAGCTTAATGATTTTGCTATCTTATAAAGTCACACTATTCACTGGCCAACTTGACGTTCAGTGTAATTCTTTTATTTCTAAAGTAATAATAATACCAGACTGTTACTGAAACACTGCAAGGCAAAGGACTCTGCTCATGCCGCCAAAGAACAAACCTTAATTTATTTATTTTTAAGAAAAGCATACAGACTAATAACAAACATTAAAAAAAATCGTAGGTGAGGAAAATGGCTGATTACAAGCTTCCACATGTGTAAACTTAATTAACCCCTTGAATGTATTTTTAATAGTTTCGGTAATCACGGCATTCAACTGGTTTCCACGCTAGCTCATGGCGGGTTGGCGATTTCAAAGTCCAAATTTTTTATATGATTTTTATAAGGTTTTAAATTAGTGCCAATATGACGTTTTCAATTCCTAACTACTTTCTATGTTAATCTTGGACGGCGTAGACAACGGCGAAGGTAAACATCGGTATGAAACTGGGTGTATAGTTAGTTTATGTGGTATAAGTATGTGCTCCACTGGAGTAATTGCTCCAAGCTGGAACGCCTGTGGTGCGAGGATAAACGGCTAAATGCAATCATAATTTGAGTAGTTCCTAGGCACATAGGTATCTGATATCATGATATCAGGCCGATATTCAAATCAGGTTCGGCTCGTACCAAAAAATATAATGAGGCTTGTAAAACAACAGACAAAATATAGGTTCAGCCATTAACTACATCAGCCAACGCTTTGAAGAATAGTTTAATGATTTTGTTATGCAATAAAGTCACACAATTAACTTGGCAACTCGATATTCAGGTAGTTGTTCGAATTGTAAACTAATAATAATACTAGCTTGATTCTGTCGCACTGCAGGACAAAGGCCTCTCATCATACAGAGAACGCACGTGCATAAATCACCATGCTACCTCAAGGCGAGTTGGCGATATCAAACTTATATCCATACTAATACTGTAAGTGCGATAGTAACGCTGTTTGTTATATTTTCACGACTAAAAGGCTGAACAAGAGGTTGAAAACCTGGGAAAGGCCTTGGAAAGGTTTATCCCGGTAGCGTGATCCCTTGGGATGATGAAACACTTTTTATGCGGTTGAAGTCGTGGACAGAAGCTATACAGTAACTTATAAGTCCACGTTTCTACACGATGCTTTAACTAATACAAAAATGTTAAACAGTTTGTTTGTTTTATAAGTTTATAAAAGGTACTCTGATCCGATTATGAGAATACTTTTACTGATGGAAAATTACATTAACACATCGTATCATTCTATCTATCCCGGCAAATGCATTTGCTGGGACACAGGCCTCCTCTCTGTGAGAGGGAATGGGCCACAATCTACCACTTGGCCCCAGTGCGAGAGAGTTCTTCACGATGTTTTCCTTTATCGTTTTGAGAGCAGTGGTTAAGAAATAAATAACACAAAAGAATGCGCCTGAATCCATGACCTACCACTCGTAAGTCGGGGCTGTAACCACTGGGCGATCACGGCCCTCTAAACTAAGTAAACGTTGAAAAAAAATTACATGAGTGTATAAAAAATATGACAGTAAGTTCCATCCTTGATTCAATATTTAAAATGTTAGCCTTAAACCTTGTTTTATTTTTTAATATAAAAAGGGAAGCAAAGTTCCAATTTTAAGTGAGTGATCTTTTTTAATCCATAATTATTATACATCCATAACAAGTTTGGAAACGGATAGTTTTATGAAATCATGTTAAATTTGAATGAAATTAAAATAAGTACAGGGCAAAAACTACTGTGTTTTGTTGTGATTGGACATTTCTGTGTGGCAGATATAAACTCTAAGTTTGCTTCGAATTAATATAGCAGAGTAAGTAAAGTCGTCCCCAACATATGTGTAGTGTTTTTTTAATAAATACCTAAACTCCATTTGCGATAACATTAGATTTAGACATTTAAATAAGCCCATTTTACAGCCCGTTCCATAGATTTTGAATTATATTGCGTTGGTGATACGACAAATGGTAGCTGTAGTAAACAGTTGGTTTTGGTAACAGGTTTATGCTTTTTCTGTCATCCTTATGTTTACGGGATAGAACTCAAAAACGGTTGAACAGACTGTAAGAAGAGTTGTAAAATTTTCTAATGCTATTTCAAATGGAGTATAGATGTAAACTGATTTAAACTAACTTTACACATGTGTTTGTGTGTGAGTGTTTATGGTGTGTTTATGAATAACTTCAGATTATTAGTAAGTTATGATACTTTAAGTTTTATTTTAAATAAAAAAAAATTGTAATACAAAATCTTTATTAATTAATAAACAAGATCACATATTAATTTGCATAGGTAAAACTGTATATATATATATATATATATATATATATTATAAATTACAATATCTAGAGGCAAATACCTTAAATCAATAACTACTTACTAACTTAGCCTGAAAATATCATAATTATATTAGTTACACCTTAACTTAAATTACAATCTAGTACAAATCTTAATATATCTACGATATTAATTCAATTTTTCATAAATATAAATCGGATGCCACGAAGTGCTTGAATAATGATCACTATGTAGTTGTCGGACACACTTACGAAAGCAAGGTAGAATAAAGCATGGAATAATAATAATAAAAGGTTTTATTTCTAAAGCATCCCTTTTTGTGCGATGGCGTTTGTGCTAGCTTTCTTATCTGCACAAAATGAATAAGTAGGAGTAGGTATACTATGGGCAGATGTATCTATCCCGAATTGAACTCTTTTTAACCGACTTCAATAAGACGAGGAGATTCTAAGTTCGTCTGAATGTTTTTTCTTTTATAAAGAGCATTTTATATGAGCGATGGGAATAAGAATAGGAATTTATTCCTAAAATTGCTTTTAACACCGTATGAAACTCGCCAGTTATCTCTCTGCGCGGCAGTATAATTGACTAATTATGTATTTTTTTTACTATAACGTCTGATATTAACGTTTACATTAATTGAAATGTTTCATTATCTGAAAATGTGTGTGTTTGTTTATCTGAAAATTGGATCTGTTATTTCGATTTACGGATGATCTGTTCATTTATTTAAAGTTAATGTACATTTCTGACTGGAAAATGATGAAAGTTCACTTAATTATTACCACCAGATCCAAACCCAAAGAAATAGTGGCCAAAGCCATTTATCTATTTAGTATTAGGTATTATATCTCTTTACATCTAGTTGTCTAACTTTGCATTTGCATCAAGTACAACTCAATTTAGTGCCCAGGCAATCTCTGTGTATTCCAGGTTGCCTGGAATAGATTACGGAATGCGATAAGGCCGCCACTTGTGTGTTTTTTTAGGATTCGGTACATCAATAGGAAAAAAAGCTTAAAGCATCACTTTGATGTCTGCCTATCTGTCCATCTATGAAGACCTTTATCTCAGTAATATGTGGCGAAATCAAGTTGGACTTAATATCAAATATTCAGATCTATAACCTATAGAGTACTTTCCGTTGACTTAGAATCAAGGCAAGAACCAATGTATTAAGTAAGAATTAAATGAAAATAACTTTAGGTGAAAAACCACTATGTGTTTTTTTGTGATGGAATATAATGTATCTTAGTGTTAGAAATAAACTCTAGACATATATGTATCGCAGACTAGGTAAAGTTGCCCAAAACACCTTATTTTATATTTTTGTGTAGTTAAAAGTTATACTGATTGAAGCTTGATGTTTATGAATAGGAGGATATAATATTATTGTTCAGTAATTAATTTTTTTTTAAGGGTCTTAAAGGGAAGTCTATCCAAAATAAAACAGTAAAATATTTAAGATCACGAAACATTTATTTATTATTAATTAAAAATATCAAACATGTATTATAACTTAACCTAAGTAAGAATCACATATGAGCCTATACATGATTCACAACTAACTTAACCTAAATAAGCATCTCCCATGAGTCTTTACCCGATTTACAACTAATTTAACGTAACTTAGAATCACATACGAGTCTATACATGATTTACAACTAAATTAATCTAAAACAGAATCACATAAGAGTCTTTACAAGATTTACAACTAATTTAACGTAACTTAGAATCACATACGAGTCTATACATGATTTAAAACTAAATTCTTATATGTTGTAAATCACATATGAGATACATGATTCACAACTAACTTAACCTAAAACAGAATCACATACGAGTATATACATGATTTACAAATAAATTAGAATCACATATGAGTCTATACTTGATTTACAACTAACTTAACCTAAATTAGAATCACACACACAGTCTTATTTCAACACAAGTTAATGTCAAGGGGTATCGTTTCCCAGTCACTAGATTATTGAGTTCAGATATTCACTTGCTCCATGTAAAAAATTGGTATTTTGCTGCATCTGGTTATACTGGCAGCCGACCTTAACATTGTAGGAAAAGCCGTGATTGATTTCTGGCTTACTTTCTCCCGCAAGCTATTTCGTCGTGATGGCCGACATCTGTACTCTCCATAAGTTGCATATATTGCAAATTTAACATATGCAGTTTCCACAAATCGAAAACTTAAAAGAGCTGACTTAATCATGTTTTTAAGTAATTCATCGTTGCTTTCGTTCTTCTTGATATAGTCGACCAATGTTTGTACACGTTTCCGATCGAGCGAATGCGACAGATGTATGTCTTTAATTGTTCTCAGGTGTTTATATGTATACAACTCTTTGTCCAAATTCTTTATCACAGTCTTGAGTTTGATGATCTTGTTGTTCATTTCCTCCTCGTATTTCATCCAGTTTTTCTTAGATATCAAGTCGTTCCAGTGCTGGTATTCCTTCTGCCAATAGTCTGTTTTTTTCTTGAGCTCCCGAATATACTCAGGGATATATTTAAGTTCAACATCTTCGAGTTCAGCTTGTGTTATTTTCGCTTCGAGTTTTGCTCTCATCTTTCTCTCGTGCTCCTCCTCCGTATCCCCTTCGTAAAGTATAAATTCGTCTGGTTTACACACATTATCTTCTGAAGGGAAAAGGTTTCCGATAAGATTATTTAGGTTTATCTGATTTTGTTTCACTTTCAAATCAGATATATTGGCTACTGAAGACTCCATGATCGTTAATAACGTTTACTGACGTAATATGACAAACAAAGTTGAGATGTGAACACTGTAGAGGCTAATATGCGACTGCAGAAAATACTCGTTACAAATATATCATGATTTTACAAGCTGGGCGTGGCGTATTACGAAAAGGGGATGGCGCTATACGTAATCTATAGCTCCATCTCTTTTTAACAATGAAACAATGATATTGACAATGTCCTAATGGTCGCAGGTAAAAAAATACTGGTAGGTACAGGCAATAATGCTTAGTGAAAGATAAGAACCCATTGTAATGTTATTAGGTAGAGGTCTGTTTCATTGTTAAATAGGTAGAAAGAATAATAAGTGTTTGTTTGTCGGTAAGTAGTTCATTGTTGTAAATAGTCAATGAAAATATTTCGTTGATAACTACTCCGTGGATAAGAAATTATAAAACTTTATTTTGGGGTTTGTGGCAAAGTGCTGTGTATACTTAGGTGATATAAATAAAGTTATTAATAATTACTACAGCTGCATTGTCAATGTAAGCATTTTAAGTCATATGTGTTCTACCTTTATCGCCAAGCCACAGTTGAACCTTATACCCTACTGCATGACGATGAATATTAAGTATGTACTGTATTTCAGTGATAGCAGTGGTGGCCCAGTGGTAGTAATAATAATAATAATAAATCTTTATTCAGAAATTAGAAAGGTAAAAACACAGTTAGACACAGTTACACACACACACACACACACACACACACAGTCACACACAGCCACAGCCACAGTTCAGCACAGGCAGTCAGTCACAGTTAGAGTTAGTGAGTTTTGGTAGTGGCCGTGACTTAGAAATTGTAGATCGTGCGTTCGAACCCAGGCAAGCGCTTAACTTTGTGTAAATTACTTCATGACCACTGCTCTCATTACGGTGAAGGAGAACATCGTGAGGAACCCGGCACGTCCTAGAACCAAAAATATTAAGACATGTGACATCTACCAACCCGCACTGGGCCCGTGTGGTGGATTAAGGCCCATTCCATATCACTAGTCTCACAGAGAGGAGACCTTTGTCCCAGCAGTGGGAACATTATTACTATATGACTGTATTTCATGGGATATAATATGTCTTAAGTCTAAATTATTTATGTGATAAGACTAACACTAGTGTTTAAAGTACCTAACTACCTATGACAGAAGCCTTATAAAACACAAACTACTGAGTGACTTCTAATAAATTGGCTATATTTCATAGAGTGCTAAGGAATATGAACAATTGTCACTATAGGCCATTTTGATAATTTTGTTTTTCTTTTCATATTTCAGAGTTAATCCTTTAGTAAAAGTTATTATTGTGTATAATATTCATGACTACGTCATTCAATGAACGAAAGTTACCCTTAATTTCAATATATTCATACAAATCCAAATTAGTACAATAATGCAAAACTAACTGTCTGTTTGAAACTTTTTTATGCCTGGTCTAGAAATAATAACAAGAATGTACCTAACAAACGGATATAAGATAATTTTAATCTAAGGGGGTACGTTCCCTTGGGATAATTACCGAGTTTCACACGGGCGAAGTCACTGGCAGAAGGTAGTACAATGTTGAAATTCTACGAGCATAGCACTGGCTACGGTGTAGCATCGTAAACTTATATCCATACTAATATTATAAATGCAAAAGTTACTCGGTTTTTTTCCTTTTTGTTTGGCTGAACTAGAGTTTGAGACCCTGGAAAAGATATAGTTTTTTTATGCCGGTAGTGTTCCTTTGGGATGATAATAACCGTACATTTATTACCTTAAAGACAAGCCGTACAACCGTACATTTAGTACCTTCATGACAAGCCAATAGCCGTACATTTAGTACCTTCTTTAAATAAAAAACGCAATTATAAACTAATTTGCAGTTGGAAATGCACCTCAGTTCGATCCTTGGGTGGTCGGTGTTACTGAGGATTAGAACATTTACAAAACCAGTACTTTGTCTGCCTTGGTTGGCTATAATAAAATAACAATGGGGCTTGTAAAACAATAATAGACAAAAGATATGCTCAGGTACTAAATACATCAGCCTGCCCTTTAAAAAAATTCAAGCTTAATGATTTTGCTATCTTATAAAGTCACACTATTCACTGGCCAACTTGACGTTCAGTGTAATTCTTTTATTTCTAAAGTAATAATAATACCAGACTGTTACTGAAACACTGCAAGGCAAAGGCCTCTGCTCATGCCGTCAAAGGACAATCCTTAATTTATTTATTTTTAAGAAAAGCTTACAGACTAATAACAAACATTAAAAAAAATCGTAGGTGAGGAAAATGGCTAATTACAAGCTTCCACATGTGTAAACTTAACCCCTTGAATGTATTTTTAATAGTTTCGGTAATCACGGCATTCAACCGGTTTCCACGCTAGCTCATGGCGGGTTGGCGATTTCAAAGTGCAAATTTTTTACATGATTTTTATAAGGTTTTAAATTAGTGCCAATATGACGTTTTCAATTCCTAACTACTTTCTATGTTAATCTTGGACGGCGTAGACAACGGCGAAGGCAAACATCGGTAGGAAACTGGGCGTATAGTTAGTTTATGTGGTATAAGTTTGTGCTCCATTGGAGTAATTGCTCCAAGGTGGAACGCCTGTGGTGCGAGGATAAACGGCTAAACGCAATCATAATTTGAGTAGTTCCTAGGCACCTAGGTTCTATTGAGCAGTATTATAAACAGTTTTCAAATCAGGTTCTGCTCAAACAACAGACAAAATATAGGTTTAGCCACTAAGTACATCAGCCAACGCTATGAAGAATAGCTTAATGATTTTGTTATGCGATAAAGTCACACAATTAACTTGGCAACTCGATATTCAGGTAGTTGTTCGAATTGTAAACTAATAATAATACCAGCCTGATTCTGTCGCACTGCAGGACAAAGGCCTCTTATCATACAGAGAACGCACGTGCATAAATCACCATGCTACCTCAAGGCGAGTTGGCGATATCAAACTTATATCCATACTAATACTGTAAGTGCGATAGTAACGCTGTTTGTTATATTTTCACGACTAAAAGGCTGAACAAGAGGTTGAAAATCTAGGAAAGGCCTTGGAAAGGTTTATTTCGGTAGTGTGATCCCTTGGGATGATGAAACACTGTATATGCGGGTGAAGCCGCGGACAGAAGCTATATAGTAACTTAGAAGTCCACGTTTCCACACGATGCTTTAACTAATACAAAAATGTTAAACAGTTTGTTTGTACTATAAGTTTGTAAAAGGTACTCTGATCCGATTATGAGAATACTTTTACTGATGGAAAATTACATTAACACATCGTATCATTCTATCTATCCCGGCAAATGCATTTGCATTTTTATTTCTAGAACATATCGGTTTCTTCACGATGTTTTTTTCCTTTATCATTTTGAGAGCAGTGGTTAAGAAATAAATAACACAAAGGAATGCGCCTGAATCCATGACCTACCACTCGTAAGTCGGGGCTGTAACCACTGGGCGATCACGGCCCTCTAAACTAAGTAAACGTTTGAAATTACATGAGTGTATATGACAGTAAGTTCCATCCTTGATTCAATATTTAAAATTTTAGCCTTAAACCTTTGTTTATTTTTTGATATAAAAAGGAAAGCAAAGTTCCAATTTTATGTGAGTGATCTTTTTTAATCCATAATTATTATACATCGTTATCAAGTTTGGAAACGGATACTTTTATGAAATCATGTTAAATTTGAATGAAATGAAAATAATTACAGGGCAAAAACTACTGTGTTTTGTTGTGATTGGACATTTCTGTGTGGCAGATATAAACTCTAAGTTTGCTTCGAATTAATATAGCAGCGTAAGTAAAGTCGTCCCCAACATATGTGTAGTGTTTTTTTAATAAATACCTAAACTCCATTTGCGATAACATTAGATTTAGACATTTAAATAAGCCCATTTTACAGCCCGTTCCACCGATTTAGAATTCTATTGCGTTCGTGATACGACAAATGGTAGCTGTAGTAAACAGTTGGTTTTGGTAATAGGTTTATGCTTTTTCTGTCATCCTAATGTTTACGGGAAAGAACTCAAAATCGGTTGAACGGACTGTAAGAAGAGTTGTAAAATTTTCTAATGCTATTTCAAATGGAGTATAGATGTAAACTGATTTAATCTAATTTTACACATGTGTTTGTGTGTGTGTGTGTTTATGAATAACGTCAGATTATTAGTTAGTATCATATAAAGTTTTATTTTAAATAAAAAAAAAATTGTAATACAAAATCTTTATTAATTAATAAACAAGATCACATATTGATTTGCATAGGTAAAACTATATATATATAGATTATAAATTACAATAACTACAGGCAAATACCTTAAATCAATAACTACTTACTAAGTTAGCCATAATTAATAAAAAACATAATTACGTTAGTTACACATTAACTAAAATTACAATCTAGTACTAGTCTTAATATATCTACCATATTAATTCAATTTTTCATAAATATAAATCGGATCCCACGAAATGCTTGAAAAATGATCACTATGTAGTTGTCGGACACACATACGACAGCAAGGTAGAATAAAGCATGGAATAATAATAATAAAAGGTTTTATTTCTAAAGCATCCCTTTCTGTGCGATGGCGTTTGTGCTAGCTTTCTTATCTGCACAAAATTAATAAGTAGGAGTAGGTATACTGTGGGCAGATGTATCTATCCCGAATTGAACTCTTTTTAACCGACTTCAATAAGACGAGGTGATTCTAAGTTCGTCTGAATGTTTTTTCTTTTATAAAGAGCATTTTATATGAGCGATGGGAATAATAATAGGAATTTATTCCTAAAATTGCTTTTAACACCGTATGAAACTCGCCAGTTATCTCTCTGCGCGGCAGTATAATTGACTAATTATGTAATTTTTTTACTATAACGTCTGATATTAACGTTTACATTAGTAGTTTACATTAATTGAAATGTTTCATTATTTAATTAAAATGAAAATATAATGAGTACTAGTATTAAATATGAAAGCAAGGGTGCAACAGTTTCAATGATTGGTTTACACACTTTTACAGATAGTCCCCAAAGATCTTCCGTTGATTTAATTTTAAAACCTTTAAAAGCTTTTTAAATAGCCTGGGGAATATGAGAATACTTTTACTGATGGAAAATTACATTAACACATCGTATCATTCTATCTATCCCGGCAAATTCATTTGCTGGGACACAGGCCTCCTCTCTGTGAGAGGGAATGGGCCACAATCTACCACTAGACCCCAGTGCGAGTAAGTAGTTGTCACGTCTTTGAATTTTTATTTCTAGAACATATCGGTTTCTTCACGATGTTTTGCTTTATCGTTTTGAGAGCAGTGGCTAAGAAATATATAACACAAAGGAATGCGCCTGAATCCATGACCTACCACTCGTAAGCCGGGGCTGTAACCACTGGGCGATCACGGCCCTCTAAACTAAGTAAACGTTTGAAATTACATGAGTGTATAAAAAATATGACAGTAAGTTCCATCCTTGATTCAATATTTAAAATGTTAGCCTTAAACCTTTGTTTATTTTTTAATATAAAAAGGGAAGCAAAGTTCCAATTTTATGTGAGTGATCTTTTTTAATCCATAATTATTATACATTCATAACAAGTTTGGAAACGGATAGTTTTATGAAATCATGTTAAATTTGAATGAAATGAAAATAAGTACAGAGCAAAAACTACTGTGTTTTGTTGTGATTGGACATTTCTGTGTGGCAGATATAAACTCTAAATTTGCTTCGAATTAATATAGCAAAGTTAAGTCGTCCCCAACATATGTGTAGTGTTTTTTTAATAAATACCTAACTTCCATTTGCAACATTAGATTTTGACATTTAAATAAGCCCATTTTACAGCCCGTTCCATCGATTTTGAATTTTATTGCGTTGGTGATACGACAAATGGTAACTGTAGTAAACAGTTGGTTTTGGTAACAGGTTTATGCTTTTTCTGTCATCCTAATGTTTACGGGAAAGAACTCCAAATCGGTTGAACGGACTGTAAGAAGAGTTGTAGAATTTTCTAATGCTATTTCAAATTGAGTATAGATGTAAACTGATTTAAACTAACTTTACACATGTGTTTGTGTGTGTGTGTGTTTATGGTGTGTTTATGAATAACGTCAGATTATTAGTTAGTATCATATTAAGTTTTACTTTAAATAAAAAAAGAATTGTAATACAAAATCTTTATTAATTAATAAACAAGATCACATATTGATTTGCATAGGTAAAACTATAAATATATATAGATTATAAATTACAATAACTTCAGGAAAATACCTTAAATCAATAACTACTTACTAACTTAGCCTGAAAATATCATAATTACATTAGTTACACCTTAACTTAAATTACAATCTAGTACAAGTCTTAATATATTAAGACTTGTACTAGATTGTAATTTTTCATAAATATAAATCGGATGCCACAAGGTGCTTGAAAAATGTGATCTTATGATCTATGTAGTTGTCGGACACACATACGAAAGCAAGGTAGAATAAAGCGTGGAATAATAATAATAAAAGGTTTTATTTCTAAAGCATCCCTTTTTGTGCGATGGCGTTTGTGCTAGCTTTCTTATCTGCTCAAAATGAATAAGTAGGAGTAGGTATACTGTGGGTAGATGTATCTATCCCGAATTGAACTCTTTTTAACCGACTTCAAAAAGACGAGGAGATTCTAAGTTCGTCTGAATGTTTTTTCTTTTATAAAGAGCATTTTAAATGAGCGATGGGAATAAGAATAGGAATTTATTCCTAAAATTGCTTTTAACACCGTATGAAACTCGCTAGTTATCTCTCTGCGCGGCAGTTTATTTGATTAATTATGTATTTTTTTTACTATAACGTCTGATATTAACGTTTACATTAGTAGTTTACATTAATTGAAATGTTTCATTATTTAATTAAAATGAAAATATAATGAGTTTTTATGTTTTATGTAAAGTAAATGTACATCTCTGACTGGAAAATGATGAAAGTTCACTTAATTATTACCACCAGATCCAAACCCAAAGAAATAGTGGCCAAAGCCATTTATCTTTTTAGTATTAAGTATTATATCTCTTTACATCTAGTTGCCTAACTTTGCATTTGCATCAAGTATAACTCAATTTAGTGCCCAGGCAATCTCTGTGTATTCCAGGTTGCCTGGAATAGATTAAGGAATGCGATAAGGCCACCACTTGTGTGTTTTTTTTAGGATTCGGTACTTCAATAGGAAATAAAGCTTAAAGCATCACTTTGATGTCTTTCTATCTGTCCATCTATCAAGACCTTTATCTCAGTAATATGTGGCGAAATCAAGTTGTACTTTATATCAAATATTCAGATCTATAACCTATAGAGTACTTTTCGTTGACTTAGAATCAAGGCAAGAACCAATGTATTAAGTAAGAATGAAATGAAAATAACTTTAGGTGAAAAACCACTATGTGTTTTTTTGTGATGGTATATAATGTATCTTAGTGTTAGAAATAAACTTTAGACATATATGTATCGCAGACTAGGTAAAGTTGCCCAAAACATAAAACCTTATTGTATATTTTTGTGTAGTTAAAAGTTATACTGATTGAAGCTTGATGTTTATGAATGGGAGGATATAATATTTTTGTTCAGTAATTAAAGAATTTTTTAAGGGTCTTAAAGAAATGTCTATCCAAAATGAAACAGTAAAATATTTAAGATTTATTTATTATTAATTAAAAATATCAAACATGTATTATAACTTAATCTAAGTAAGAATCACATGATTCACAACTAACTTAACCTTAATTATAATCACATACGAGTCTATAGATGATTCACAACTAACTTAACCTAAATAAGCATCTTCCATGAGTCTTTACATGATTTACAACTAATTTAACGTAACTTAGAATCACATACGATTCTATACATGATTTACAACTAAATTAACCTAATACAGAATCACATAAGAGTCTATACATGATTTAAAACTAAATTCTTATAAGTTGTAAATCACATATGAGATACATGATTCACAACTAACTTAACCTAAAACAGAATCACATACGAGTATATACATGATTTACAACTAAATTAGAATCACATACGAGTCTATACTTGATTTACAACTAACTTAACCTATATTAGAATCACACACAGTCTTATTTCAACACATGTTAATGTCAAGGGGTATCGTTTCCCAGTCACTAGGTTATTGAGTTCAGATATTCACTTGCTTCATGTTAAACACTGGTATTTTGCTGCATCCAGTTACACTGGAAGCCGACCTTAACATTGTAGGAAAAGCCGTGATTGATTACTGGCTTACTTTTTCCCGCAAGCTATTTCGTCGTGATGGCCGACATCTGTACTCTCCATAAGTTGCATATATTGCAAATTTGACATATGCAGTTTCCACAAATCGAAAACTTAAAAGAGCTGACTTAATCATGTCTTTAAGTAATTCATCGTTGCTTTCGTTCTTCTTGATATAGTCGACCAAAGTTTGTACACGTTTCCGATCGAGCGAATGCGACAGATGTATGTCTTTTATTGTTCTCAGGTGTTTATATGTATACAACTCTTTGTCCAAATTCTTTATCACAGTCTTGAGTTTGATGATCTTGTTGTTCATTTCCTCCTCGTATTTCATCCAGTTCTTCTTAGATATCAAGTCGTTCCAGTGCTGGTATTCTTTCTGCCAATAGTCTGTTTTTTTTTTGAGCTCCCGAATATACTCAGGGATATATTTAAGTTCAACATCTTCGAGTTCAGCTTGTGTTATTTTCGCTTCGAGTTTTTCTCTCATCTTTCTCTCGTGCTCCTCCTCCATATCCCCTTCGTAAAGTATAAATTCGTCTGGTTTACACACATTATCTTCTGAAGGGAAAAGGTTTCCGATAAGATTATTTAGGTTTATCTGATTTTGTTTCACTTTCAAATCAGATATATCGGCTACTGAAGACTCCATGATCGTTAATAACGTTTACTGACGTAATATGACAAACAAAGTTGAGATGTGAACACTGTAGAGGCTAATATGCGACTGCAGAAAATACTCGTTACAAATATATCATGATTTTACAAGCTGGGCGTGGCGTATTACGAAAAGGGGATGACGCTATACGTTATCTATAGCTCCATCTCTTTTTAACAATGAAACAATGATATTGACAATGTCCTAATGGTCGCAGGTAAAAAAATACTGGTAGGTTAGGCAATAATGCTTAGTGAAAGATAAGAACCCATTGTAATGTTATTAGGTAGAGGTCTGTTTCATTGTTAAATACGTAGAAAGAATAATTAGTGTTTGTTTGTCGGTAAATGGTTCATTGTTGTAAATAGTCAAGGTAAAATATTTCATTGATAACTACTCCGTGGATAAGAAATTTTAAATCTTTATTTTGGGGTTTGTGGTAAAGTGCTGTGTATACTTAGGTGATATAAATAAAGTTATTAATAATTACTACAGCTGCATTGTCAATGTAAGCATTTTAAGTCATATGTGTTCTACCTTTATCGCCAAGCCACAGTTGAACCTTATACCCTAGTAAATCTTAAACTAACCTTGCATGACGATATATATTAAGTTTGTACTGTATTTCAGTGATAGCAGTGGTGGCCCAGTGGTAGTGGCCGCGACTTACAAGTTGTAGTTCGAACCCAGGCAGTCGCTTTACTTTGTGTAAATTACTTCATCACCACTGCTCTCATTACGGTGAAGGAGAACATCGTGAGGAAACCGGCACGTCCTAGAACCAAAAATATTAAGACATGTGACATCTACCAACCCGCACTGGGCCCACGTGGTGGATTAACGCACATTCCATATCACAAGTCTCATAGAGAGGAGACCTTTGTCCCAACAGTTTGAACATTATTACTATATGACTGTATTTCATAAATAAATAAAAAAAAAAGTTTTTATTGTTTCTCATACAATTGTTCTACAGCACAAAATTGAGGCAGCCCCGATAAGTTATAAGGATACTTGTAATGGGGTTACCTCGCAACTTCCCGTGGGTTGCTATCTACAATGTTGAGATATAATTAAAGAAAAACATAATTTTGTTATTGAAGCATGTTCAAGTATGTGTAGAGTTAGTTTGTGTATGTATGTGTGGAGGGATGGATGAGCGAGGTGTGTGGGAGTGAGTAAGTGTGTGTGTGTGTGTGTTAATAAGTGATTAACTGATGTATGTTATGAATGGATACTGGTTCTTCTTTAGCATACTCTGGTAAATAAAAGTTCAATTTCATCGTACGTTTGTAATTTTAACCATTCCGTTAGGGAATTTTTACATTCGTGACGCAACATGGGGTAAACATTCAATTTGAGGTTTAATTTATTGTAAATATAAGTTGATTGAGTCCTATACTGACGTCTGGCGAAAATCGTACGGACCCGAGGAGAAAAGATTAGCATTTAACCAACTTGCTAGTATCGCTAATCCTCGTTCAGCAGTAGCACGCACAGAAGACCAAGAATCACCGGCGAAAACTACTGCTGTTTCATCTGCATAGGAAAAACCTCGTCCGCCACTATTCCCGATATTACACAACTCATTTACATAAATCAGGAAACAGCGTCGGGGCGAGCACACTTCCCTGAGGTACTCCAAAACATACAATTTTCTCATCACTAATTAAGTTACCAACCCTAACCTGCTGTTTTCGGTTAGATAGGTAACTACCAAAAAGAGAGAGAGCCGTACCCCTTATGCCGATTGCTTCAAGTCTGTGCAGAAGGATGGGGACAGAAACGGTGTCAAATGCCTTTTTTAGGTCTAAAAAGACTGTAAGGCATTTCAGACCTTTGTCTTCACAAGTTATTATATCACCAGTTAATGCTTTAACAGCGTCTTGTGTAGATAGGCCCCTTCTGAAGCCCATATTGCAAGGGAGATAAAATGTTATATTAATTAAGATAACGAATTAGTCTATTATTTAGTAATTTTTCTAGATTTTTTGCGATGCTTAATATAAACTGATATATGGCGATAGTTGTTGACATCATTCCGGTCCCCCTCCTTGTGCACAAGCGTAACCATCGATCGCTTAAAAGCATCTGGAAATATCCCGGTTCTAAAGCACAGGTTAGCTAGTTGGCTTATTAAAGGGACCAAGAAGTCTCTAGATATTTTCAAAAATTTTATAGGTATGCCGTTCCAGCCAGGTGAGCTTTCACAATCGAGACCCATAAGCAAGCCATCAACTTCCTGCGGGTCAGTATCAAGCAATACGAATGATGTAGTATGCTGTTCACTCCGTAGGTATGAAGAGCTAGGATTAGGGAGATTTAATTTTTTTTATTATCTCTACCGCCAATGTTTGACCAATTGTAACGAAAAACTGATTAATACGGTTTAAAGAATCGAGAGGGATATAATTAATAATTTCATGGGATATAATATGTCTTAAGTCTAAATTATTTATGTGAAAAGACTAACACTAGTGTTTAAAGTACCTATCTACCTATGACAGAAGCCTTATGAAACACAAACTACAGAGTGACTTCTAATAAATTGGCTATATTTTATAGAGTTCTAAGGAATATGAACAATTGTCGCTATAGGCCATTTTGATAATTTTGTTTTTCTTTTCATATTTCAGAGTTAATCCTTTAGTAAAAGTTATTATTGTGTATAATATTCATGACTACGTCATTCAATGAACGAAAGTTATCCTTAATTTCAATATATTCATACAAATCCAAATTACTACAATAATACAAAACTAACTGTCTGTTTGAAACGTTTTTATGCCTGGTCTAGAGATACTAACAAAAAATGTACCTAACAAACGGATATAAGATAATTTTAATCTAAGGGGGTACGTTCCCTTGGGATAATTACCGAGTTTCACACGGGCGAAGTCACTGGCAGAAGGTAGTACAATGTTGAAATTCTACAAGCATAGCACTGGATGCGGCGTGGCATCGTAAACTTATATCCAAACTAATATTATAAATGCAAAAGTTACTCGGTTTATTTCCTTTTTGTTTGGCTGAACTAGAGTTTGAGACCCTGGAAAAGATATAGATTTTTTTATGCCGGTAGTGTTCCCTTGAGATGATAATAACCGTACATTTAGTATCTTAAAGACAAGCCGTACAACCGTACATTTAATACCTTAATGACAAGCCAATAACCGTACATTTAGTACCTTCTTCAAATAAAAAACGCGATTATAAACTAATTTGCAGTTGGCAATGCACCTGCATTTGCAGTTGGCTACAACAAAATAACAATGGGGCTTGTAAAACAATAGACAAAAGATATGCTCAGGTACTAAATACATCAGCCTGCCCTTTTAAAAAATTCAAACTTAATGATTTTGCTATCTTATAAAGTCACACTATTCACTGGCCAACTTGACGTTCAGTGTAATTTATAAAGTAATAATAATACCAGACTGTTACTGAAACACTGCAAGGCAAAGGCCTCTGCTCATGCCGCCAAAGGACAAACCTTAATTTATTTATTTTTAAGGAAAGTTTACATATTAATAATAAACATTTAAATAAATCGTAGGTAGGTATGTGTAAACTTAACCCCTTTAATGTATTTTTAATAGTCTCGGTAATCACGGCGTTCAACCGGTTTCCACGCTAGCTCATGGCGGGTTGGCGATTAAAATATCCAAATTTATACATGACAGATTTTTATAAGGTTTTAAACTAGTGTCAATGTGACGTTTTCAATTCCTAACTACTTTCTATGTTAATCATGGACAGCGTAGACAACGGCGAAGGCAAACATCGGTAGGTAACTGGGCGTATAGTTAGTTTATGTGGTATAAGTTTGTGCTCTATTGGAGTAATTGCTCCAAGCTGGAACGCCTGTGGTGCGAGAATAAACGGCTAAACGCAATCATAATTTGAGTAGTTCCTAGGCACCTAGGTTCTATCGAGCAATATTATAAACAGTTTTCAAATCAGGTTCGGCTCGCACCAAAAAATACAATGAGGCTTGTAAAACAACAGACAAAATATAGGTTTAGCCACTAAATACATCAGCCAACGCTATCAAGAATAGCTTGTTATGCGATAAAGTCACACAATTAACTTGGCAACTCGATATTCAGGTAGTTGTTCGAATTGTAAACTAATAATAATACTAGCCTGATTCTGTCGCACTGCAGGACAAAGGCCTCTTATCATACAGAGAACGCACGAGCATAAATCACCATGCCACAAGGCGAGTTGGCGATTTCAAAATACTATAAGTGCGATAGTAACGCTGTTTGTTATATTTTCACAACTAAAAGGTCAGACAAGAGGTTGAAAACCTAGGAAAGACCTTGGAAAGGTTTATCCCGGTAGTGTGATCAAAATGGTTGGTAAGCCGATAAATGGTAAGTCTTTGATGATAAGCTAGAATGAAATTGGCGATAATTGTTTGCATCTTATAAACGCTTTAATTAGCAAATGTTTGTATTACATTCGTAAATAATAATTATGATTTATTGTGAAACGAAATTAGAGGCCAGAGTTTTCTAATAGTGATGCAATCAACAATAACAGCTTTACGAAAAATTGTGTGAAGCTCGTATTTATTGAAAACAATTTTGTTTGGCATAACAAAACAAAAGATTAGTAATAAAAAAGGTAGATAATATTATGTGAATAGTGCACACAGATGTGTACGGTCAAAACACTTCTTCATAAGTTAAAAACAAAAAGCTGAGTTGTGTTTTGGAATGCTAATTTTTGTTTGAGAATTGTTACCTAACTTTATTTGTAATAATACAATTAAATAAGAGTCCTGAACTCCTGCATCCTGGCACTTCTCCCAAGATTCCAAGATGTGGCTGATGAGTTTCACTCCCGCGTCCGTTGTCGACCTACCTTTCCTGAAACCAAACTGCTGACTATGCAGGATCCCATTTAAATTGAAGTGAAACAACATCTGGTTCAGCATGATTTTTTTATAGATTTTACTCAATTCTGGAAGCACGGATATAGGTCTATAATTAGAGGGATCACTCTTACAGCCTGATTTGAAAATTGGTACTACTTTATTGTGTTTCATTAAGTCAGGAAACGTGCCGCTGTCAAAACATTGATTGAATATGCCTGTTAGTACAGGAGCGATTGAATCAATAATATCTCCAAGAACCCTAACGGAAATCCCCCATAAGTCTTCAGTATTTTTTATATTGAGACTTTTGAACGCGTGTTTAATTGTATCAATACATATTGGTTTAAATTTAAAGGTTGGTACGTCTTTACTAAAGTTTTCTTTAAGAAGAGCTTCAGCTAATTTAGATGAGGAGGGAAGTGACTTCGTAACCTCTAACGGAATGTTGGTAAAGAAATTTTCTAATGTCTCAGCGACTTCTTGCTTATCAGAAATGGTTTGATTAGATTTTTTCAAAGACAACTCATTCTGATCGCGTTGTTGTGTCTTGCCAGTTTCTCTATTAATTACTTGCTACACAGTTTTTAGTTTTATTATTAGAAACACTAATTTTATTAATTATTATTTGAGATTTTGCTTGAGATCTTGCTTGAGCGCAGACTCTTTTTTTTAATAGAACCTAGCCATACCTCAGTCGCAGTCGCCGTAACTCAGTTCCAATACCGTTTGAACGTTCACAGAATTAAAAAATCCGATATTTTCTCATACAGAAATCCACTAGCAACTTGCGGACTCAGCGGGCACAAAGTTACCTTGCACTTTCAAAAGGCTCTTTTTC
This sequence comes from Anorthoa munda, assembly GCA_945859665.1. Classification (NCBI taxonomy): domain Eukaryota; kingdom Metazoa; phylum Arthropoda; class Insecta; order Lepidoptera; family Noctuidae; genus Anorthoa; species Anorthoa munda. Next base: position 27,834,239 of record OX243898.1, read on the forward strand.
TACAAAATTGTTTGAAGAATTTCTTCGTAAACTGCAAAATTAAGTTTGTAACGTTTGTATAATCGGTCCGCTAGATTTGCGAATGCATAAATTTTGTTACCACAGAGACTTGAAATCTGAAATTGTTGGAGACTGTTGGAGTTTAACAAAAATAAATTCTCAATACTCTATGTGTCTCTGTCTTACCTTATGCTATATGGTTTGACTCCGAACCTAGTAGGTAGTCAGTCCTCAGGTAGTCGAGACCCAAATCCTATCTGGTCACCATACACAAACGCGTCAGCCTCGCTAGGGAACACATGTATCACGAAATATTACTGAAACACACCTTCTAATTTAACAAGTAAAGGGTAATTAAACTGTATTATTGAAACCCTTATAAGAGGAGCTCGTGGCTAAATAAAAACAGCCACATGGGTAAATTTTCAAGGTTAAACAACGCTTGACGAGGTCGGTCCGTGGATGGGTAACTATTTCAACATAGCGAGTTTCCTCCGTGCCTCGGAAAGCACGTTAAGCTGTTGGTCCCGGCTGTCATTTGAAGATCTTTGACAGTCGTTACGGGTAGTCAGAAGCTTGAGATCTGACACCAATCTTACCAAGGGGTACCGTGTTACCCAGTTACTGGGTTGTGGAGGTCAGATAGGCAGTCGCTCCATGTAAAACACTGGTACTAAGCTGAATCCGGTAATACTGGAAGCCGACCCCAACATAATTGGGAAAAAGGCTAGGCAGATTGATTTTTTATTGAAAACCTTCTAAAACGGTCTTTCATTGGTGTCCACCTCTACCCATAAATCCCAAGAGGTTATGGGCCCAGAGCGCTAAGCCAAGGTGAAAATAATAATATTAGGAAACTAAATAATAAAAACGTGGTGTGCATCTAAGTGAAACAAGAAGGAACAATAAAACAATACAACAGTGCATAATATGGTTAGTTCAAAACCCTAGACTTCTGGTTTTGCCTTCGTGACGGGCAGTGCTTCAACAGACAAGAATGACGCGCGTTCGGCGCGTGACGGACAAGCGACGAAGGAAGAGGATCTGCCGGTTACCTGTAAGATGGGCGTTCCAGGTGTGCTCTGTTCCGAGATCCCATATCATCGATAAAGAAAATGCAAAGTGGGAAATGCTGTCGTTTTTAATAAAGATGGCGGTGTCATTGTGTTCTAAAATGGTTGGTAAGCCGATAAATGGTAAGTCTTTGATGATAAGCTAGAATGAAATTGGCGATAATTGTTTGCATCTTATAAACTCTTTAATTAGCAAATGTTTGTATTACATTCGTAAATAATAATTATGATTTATTGTGAAACGAAATTAGAGGCCAGAGTTTTCTAATAGTGATGCAATCAACAATAACAGCTTTACGAAAAATTGTGTGAAGCTCGTATTTATTGAAAACAATTTTGTTTGGCATAACAAAACAAAAGATTAGTAATAAAAAAGGTAGATAATATTATGTGAATAGTGCACAATAGTGTACGGTCAAAACACTTCTTCATAAGTTAAAAACAAAAATCTGAGTTGTGTTTTGGAATGCTAATTTTGGTTTGAGAATTGTTACCCAACTTTATTTGTAATAATGCAATTAAATAAGAGTCCTGAACTCGAAAAGGATACCTACCATTAAACAGTGGTTTGCATTACGGCATTGAATGATATTGCCGAATGGATCAATAAGAACAATGAATTATAAAATGGAGTAAGTAGTACATTCTATAAATTCATCATCTGCCTAGCATTTCCCCAATTATATTGGGGTCTGCTTCCAGTAGAACCGGATTTAGCTGAGTACCAGTGTTTAACATGGAGCGACTGCCTATCTGACCTCCACAACCCAGTAATTGGATAACCTCTTGGCTAGACTGGTGTCAGATCTCAGGCTTCTGACTACCAGTAACGACTATCAAATATCTTCAAATGACGGCCGGGATCAACAGCTTAACGTCATCGGCAAGTAATAAATTGTACTTCCTATTAAGTTCTAAATGTTTCAAATCATTTAGGGATGAAATTGTTCTGGGGAGTACTGAGGTTGTAAAACACATCTTATAAGTTATGGCGAAATAAGAAGCCACAACTAAGGCGGTTTACACACGGCACCGCGCACCGGTGAAGCGGATCTCATGTCGCATTGGCCTCTAAGAAAGCCGTTGATGCCTAACACACGTACTTACACCGCCCGACCGCGCGGGTCGAGCGGTGCTTTTCCCTTCGCGCCCGCGGCGGTGCGCGGTGCCGTGTGTAAACAGCCTAAAGTATTTAAATGTTTTGGTTTTTCTTTGTTAATTAAAGTAGAAAACGAAATTTGACAATGTGTTATCAAAGAAAAATAATTCGTTGCGTATAAGTAAGGGTTCGTCTCTACCTGCTCAAGTAACAAGAGACGAGCGGAAGAGCACATGGGGCGCGGGTCGTGCCTACTCGTAGCATCTGGAGAACAGATGAATGGCGCTACTTCGTGTCCGCAATGTGAAAGTCTTTACTTGATACACACTAATATTGGTATAAAGTGTAGATAATTATGTTAGACAATTGGTTTGTGAGATTCAGAGATGTAGTATTGGATGAGATTAACATCTTATCAAATAGGCCAGTGAAACCTGAGCCCGAATGGATCATAGCTAAAAAGGCTCTAGCAACTTGTTGATTATTTTTACTGTGACTAAAGTTACTGAAATGAAAAAAAGAACTGTTTTCTTTTGTTTTTAAGGTTGTCACTTATATGACCATCTTATGGCTGTCTTTCTCGTAGTAGATTTTTGCCAGTAGATATTTTAGAGGTGTACGACCAAAACCCAGTTCCCAACCTGTTTTAAATTAAAAATTTATTAAATTATTTATAATAATTTTTTTCATTTGTTTGCGCTTCAGTACTACATTTAAACTATACATTTATTTATTCTGACGGATTCATAAAAATGTTCACAATATCTTGCTCTTTCCATCAAGGTACTTATTTCATCAATTGCCTTGAATATCACGATAATACTCGTATATTAAACCCCATACATAATACATCTCACACAATATGTTATCATCTGAACCACTGAGGATTCCGATATGAGCTAACAGGGTATTATAGGCTGTATAGGCATCGCCTTTGTGCTCAAGTTTAGCCCAGCTGAATGCTTCCCAGATAAGGCCTAATCTGGCTTGTACCTCACAGACCCCATATTTGAATGTTAATTATGCAATATGTCTCTCAAATAGTTGTGGGATTCTAATTGTTAGAAGTGTTTTGGTTTATTATTGGTAGTTTAAAGCAGTACAAGGATTTACTTGGAGATCATTATAATTATTTGAAGTTAGAATTTTACTCTCTAAAAATTACTCACATTAACAAATTTTTGTTTAATTTATTACTAAGCCCTAACAGCAGTCTGCGATTGACAAATAAAGAAATAATAAAATAAACCTTGGCAAACAGATAGGCATTTATACCGAACCGGAATCGAACGTTACACAAATAAAAAGATGAGATATGTAAAAGACAACGAATTTCCAAATCGTCCATAAATTATGTCATCCGCAAATCTACACCAATAAAATGCCGTGAAAACTGGCATCGGCACTTCTTACCAGAAAGACTCACCAAAGTAAAGCGAGTCGTGTCAAATACACAATTTCCTACGGGTACTCCGTCTCGACGGCGACGTACGGTTAAGTGCTGACTACCTGTGACATCACACAGATGTCTTGAGGCTAAAAAGTCATTTATAAGGTACTATTTTATGAAAAATGATTAGAGAGACCAGAAGCTCTAGACAAAGTGTTATTCCACAAGCGATGGCGGTGGCTGAAAGGGCAAGATGTAAGGGATTGATCACGTGACATTTGGATAGCGCTTGGTAATCCCATAATTATTTGTCGTTTTTCCAATCACTATCGCGACGCTTTCGTTGATAGATGGTCACGCGATACGGAACGCGTCTGACTCATGGAACGTTCCAGTACCACAAACTATAAGACGACAGTGCTTTATATCGCTAAATAAAATATAACCCAACCAAGTGAAATTGCTCGTTAGTTTCGGATTACATTTAAGTAAGTTTGAGTTGATTGAATTTGGGATTATTTGTTGTTGATTGAATAAAGGTCTATCCACACATATCAGGGGCGTGCCCGGGACGTGACAGGACTGGGTCCCGTCAGGTGCTCAAAAAAATATCGGTGGGAACATTTTATATGACATCGTTCACACACGTCCGTGCACGGGCCCGGGCACGTCCCGTGCACGGATGTCTGTGAAAGAGTTCACGGCACGGTCTGTCCACGTCCTGTGCACGTCCCGGGCACGGCCCTGATATGTGTGAATAGACCTTAAGAAGTCTTTATTTACAAAATTTATAGCTTCTCGTAACAGGGACTTTAGAGTCTCAGACCATTCACTTTCGATTTGTGTGTGGTCGCACACAATCAAAAACAAATGTGTTGCGCACAAGACACCGTTTGAATTTTGAAGTGTCTATTACTCATATGTAAATAATAATAGCATGGGTTGGTTTTCAAGGTTAAGCAGCGCTTACCCAGGACGTTCTGAGGAAGGGTGACGATAAAATTCTGAGGTAACACACAAAGAATTTCTGATCTTCAATTCAAATTTTCATTTATTGATGCCTCGACTTCTGACTTTCTGAAACTAACTCGTGTTTGTGCCTCCTATTATAATCAAAGTAACTATTCATAAACCCAACAAAGCAAGGCAAGTAATCTCTGATGTCAGCCAACCGGAAATCATTCACTATAATAACATACAAGCCTCCCTTTGAACGCGTCAAAGCATATGCTAAAATATAACGCGTAATAAACATAACATCACACCTGTGTTCCTCGAAGGATAAGGCAGAGGTAAACCCACATATCGCCAGTAAACGTGTGATACATATGTAAAATCTGGTGTGCTTGGGATAGGATTAATATTCGGCTTTGTGGTATTTATTCGGCGGTGCTTAGCTTTTCGGCTTCGGTATTCACACTTCAACGCTCTCGATATCATTACACGCATTTAGCGTGTCTTAAATTATTGAAATTTAAGGTGTGTATTTCACGAATGCGAGGTAGTGGAGAGTGCTTCCTAGTATCTTCGTTATATGTGGAGTGTGTGTGGAGTGTGTGGTGTGTTCGTTGTGTGTGGTGTGGTGTTATGTGGTGTGTTTGTGTTGGAATTAGCATCTAGTCTGGCGAAGTGGGGGATTATTGATCAATCAAATATCCAGTGTGAGTGCGGTCCTCATGTTCAGCCTATGTCCCATTTGCTGAAGTGCCCCAAACAAACCGTTTACCTGCACCTGTGACTACCTACGGTCACCACAAATAATATTCAGAAATGTCCGTATAAACGCCGAAGTGTACGTCGATGCGCGACGGCAAAGCGTCTTCTCTTTACATCCGTATTCGCTGTTTTAACTATCGGTTGGAACCTTCAAAAGGTACTTAGACTTTGGGGTTAAGACCAGGGAATGTGGGCATTCTTACCTCACTTAACCATTCTGGTAGTTACTATCAGCTTATGGAAGCCCCGTTTCTAGACCAACGCGGAACCCACTGTCTCCACTGTGCTAACTTGAGGTGGAACTTAACGTGTAACTTCAGGGCGGCCAATAAGTTTGGCGAGAACTATACTTCGCATTGCTTGCGGGATCGTCTACTGCTAACTACGGTCACGCTACGCGTTTGGTCATGTTGATATAAGTGAAAGGTAACTAACAAAGGGTGTGGATGCCCTAGAAATTAGGGGACATACACGGATCTTATTGTTGATGTTTTACAGAAAAACTAGCGCAGTACTCATAAGCGATGGGAGCCGGGAGTGTGTGTATGACTAGATGTATGAAAGTTAATGAAGCAAACGGAGTATGGTATGGTTATTTTTTTATAATCGATAGGCTCGCGTTTGACCACTATCTCGTCTGATAAATCTGGTCGTGTACCTAGATATTTCAGGTAATGAAATGTTGATGGTGGCATGATGGTGAAAATCATTAGATATCTAACTTTCTAAGAGGTCTCAATGACTATTTATCAGCGTGATAAAAATAATGACATACTTTGAATTTAACCGACTTCAAAAAAAGGTGGACATTCTCAATTCGTCGGAATCTTTTATGTTTTTTTTTTATGTATGTTCCCCGATTACTCAAAGACGCCTCGACCGAGTATTTTTTTTTTGTTTGAAAGGGTATACTTCACAGTTAGTTCCATAGTCATCAAGTCAGGATCTGATGATGGAATCTTGGAGAAATCGAGGGAAATCCTCAAATATTATAGGCATACATAGCGATTTTGATATTTTCATCAACAATGTAATCATTTGCACTCAGAAAGTATCATGTGGTGAAGTGGAACTGGTGAAAAAGACCACAGATGGCCAATAGAACTCTTTAATGCTAAGTATGTCATGGGGTATAAGATATCTCTAATAGTTAAACGACTATGATGAAGCAAATATTCATAAAAAATAAATAGCACTGATGAAAATGGTACCATCGAATTGATCTGATGCCCGGCAAGTAGGCACTGGAACTTCGAAATAAAACAATGGATCTTTGTCGTGTTTGGGTTTATTGGAATCTTCATGAGATGTACATTGGCTATATATGAGGAGGTACCTATCAAAACTAAAAAGAAATAAATAAAAACTTTTTACCAAAAAACAAACCGACTTCCAACTTGCTTTGCAGTGTTTGTTTTTTTTGGAAGTCGGTTTGTTTTTTTGTTGTTATTAATCTTAGAGAACACTGACAATAAATCAGTACAGGAAAATATCGTTAGGAATCCTAGACCTACGGATTGAATCTCAAACAGTAAGATGATCCCATGCCCAGCGGGTGGCATAACTACAGGCTGCTATTCATATTATCAAACATTAAAAGTAAATTATGAGGTTACAAATAGAAGCTTTCATTTCCCCCAAAATATTAATGGCGCAATGAAATTAGCATTATTATGACATTCATTTTTTTCTTGCCTTTGGGCAAAGATCTCCCCTAAGTCCTTCTAGACATTCTTTTCCCGCGCCGTATCAAGCCAGCGTTCATGGTACACGTCCAAATCATCTCGTTACCTGTTTCTGAAAAGGCCTAGTAGGGTTGTCAGAAGCCCAATTACAAATCTGGTTGTCAGATTTGAAACAGGACACAAATAGGTTATCGTGTTCCCTTAAAATGGGTAGAATGATCAATACATTGAGGCGAAAGCTCAATTGGCTGCAAAAAAGTTGGGTATTCTCGCAAAGGTAAGACGGTACAACACGCCTGAACAGCTGCTCAACTTGTATAAAGCGCAAGTTCGGTCATGCATGGAGTATTGCTCTCCCCTCTGGGACGGATCTGCCAAATACCAGCTTGATGCACTTGAGTCGATTGGGAGACGGGCGGGCAGGTTTATTGGCAACGATGCACTGGTCGCGTTAAAGCTTCAGAGCCTTAAACATCGACGCCGAGTTGCAAGCCTGTCGGTTTTTATCGGTTACATTTCGGGGAGTGTGCGATGGAACTGCACAATTTTATTCCGCCTAGCCCTTTCTATCATCGTACTACAAGCCGAACGACCATGCGCTATCTGTACAAAGTGTATATCCCACCCATACGCACAAAGCGTTTTGCTAATACTTTCATTGTGCGCACAACTAAGGACTGGAATTCCCTACCGGGATCGTTGTTCCCTGACAGCTACAACCTTTGGGTCTTTAATTCAAGAGTGAGTAGGTTACTTTAAGACAAAGCTAAATCATCGCTTATCATCAGGCGAGATAGTCGTCCAACGCGAGCCTAATGACAATACAAAAAAAAATAGTGCCCTATTTGTATTTGTGAAAGTCAAAAAGGCAGTTGCATACTGGCCTACAGCTGCATCCATTTAGACTGAAAGTAGACCTCATAGTTGGAAAAAGGCTGGGCAGATTCATTATTTTATCCAAATCTGTTAGGCGTGATTGTTTAACAAACATACAAACATCTAAACATACAGACTATCACATTTACAATATTAAGTAGGCTAGCAAACGAAGTAGAAATGCCATCCAAAATTTTACAGCCCGTTGACAATTACCATCATAATGAAAAAGAGCCACACAAAATGACTCCATGAATATATTTTTCCACTAAATTTAAGTCCCAGTGGATCAAAATTAGGGCTGGGTCAGTTCAGCAACCTCTGAAGGGATTTGACGGCTTCCTTAACACCTACAGGAAGATTTACAGTGAATATTAATCTGGAAATCTCTCTCTCTCTCTCTCTCTATTGTTGAAACTCGAGCACTATGGGGTTAGACATACGGCCCTTGAATTACTTAAATCTTATTTGAAAGCCAGACAATTTAAAGTTCAGGTAAACGGCGTAAACTCTCTAGGGTCTGAAATGACAATGGGCGTTCCTCAAGGCTCTATATTGGGTCCATTCCTCTTTTTAGTTTACATAAACGATTTGCCCCAATTATTACAAAATCAACCGAAGATCGTGTTATTTGCTGATGACACATCTTTGATATTTAAAATAGATCGGCGGTCACAAAATCTTGATGATGTGAATAAGTCTATTCATCAGGTCCAAACTTGGTTCACGGCAAACAATTTGGTACTAAATGAAAAAAAAACCAAATGTATTAGATTCACATTGCCGAATGTCAATAGTAGCGAATGCGACATCTTATTGAATGGGGAAAAGCTGGACTATGTAAATCAAACAGTTTTCCTGGGAATCACTCTGGACGATAAATTGCAATGGGGGCCTCACATAACATCTCTTGCGGGTCGCCTGAGCTCGGCCGCGTATGCTGTTAGAAAGATAAGACAGTTGACGGATGTGGAGACCGCGCGTTTGGTCTATTTTAGTTACTTTCACAGCATTATGTCATACGGTATTTTACTCGGGTCGGGCGGCTGACATTGAATCAATATTTATATTGCAAAAGAGACCTGTGAGAGCCATTTATAAGTTAAGTCATCGAGAATCTCTTAGGGAGCTATTTAAAAAGATTAATATTATGACAGTTTCTTGCCAATTCATTTATGAAAATATTATGTATTAAGGAAAAATTTAAATCTCTTTAGTAAAATTAGTGATAGACACAATTGTAATACTAGAAATAAAGATAAGTTAGATCAGCCATCTTATAGATTAGCGAAAGTACACACATCTTTCATGGGGTACTGTGTTAAATTCTATAACAAAATTCCTTCTGAGATATTAAAACTTAATGAAAGAAAATTTAAAACAATAATTAAAAGCACACTTTGTAAACAAGCATATTACAAATTAGATGATTATATTCAAGATAAGAATGCTTGGAAACATGCTGGTCCTGCTCCGTAGGGCAATCTTTAGTGTAGAAACTATCAAAATGGTTAATTTGTGTACGGTATAATAATATTCATAATTATTATAGTAACGCTTTATTTTTATTTATTTTCTTCTCTATTTGTTTAAAAAATTGACTCGCACACTGTTCCGTTGTTGTTGAATTAGGTTATTTACCTATGTTTGCAATATTTGTAAGTATGTGAGAACCATGTCCCTATTTATCAAGTGAAGGGATTTACCTGTTAGTGCTTGTAATACTTTATACCTATATTTAGTATAGTAGTGCTGGGTGCATCGTTTTCACGTATAAGAATTTATTAATGTATGTACTATTTATGTTAATATTGTAAAAAGCCTTTATTTTTTTAAAAGAGTAAGGAGTTTCTTGTGCATTCTTCTCCATATCAACCTACATTTCCGAATGCACGGTAGAATCAATTTTTTATAAAATGTATTTTTTTTTTAACGTTCAAAAGTGCCGCATAATGGCCTAGTTGAAATAAATACATTTGATTTGATTTGATTTGAAATAAAGTGTGATTCCGGCGAATAGTTTTATAGCGTTTTTACCCATGGGTTTATCATGAAGATTATTGCTCAACCTTTCTTTGTTCTGAAATGGGAATAATTGAGTCGTCATTCTTACTTTCTTATCGTATACTTGCTTCTATCCACGGCTTCACACGCTTGAAAGTGTTTTATCTTCGCAAGGGAACAAACGACCGGAATAATAAAACTATTCTATGTCTTTTTCAGAGTCTCAAATTATCTCAATACCAAATTTCATATAAATCGGTTCAGCGGTTTAAGATTGAAAAGTTATCCGACAGACAGACAGAGTTACTTTCGCATTTATATTGGTATATATATAGTATGGATATGGATTTATTAGTATTACTCCACTAGTTTATTATCCATAGGATGCACTAGGACCGGTGTAGAGCGTAGCGATTGCCGACATACAAGTTTAAGAAATAAATTATTAAAACACTACAAACACGATATTATTTTTCTGAACCACGTCTATACGTGTCACGTCTACACGTCCACGCCTATATTGCTCACCTAAGAGCTAAAACAGCTTGAATCTCTGGAAGAAATATCCGATTTCGAAAATTTTTCACTTATGAAAAGCTACCCTATTGCTTAGTTTTATTAGGTTACTTTTTACCTTAGAAAAATGCAAAATGCCGGTCGGATAGAAGTAAAAGCTCGGGAAAAGCTAGTGTATAAATATTTGCACAAATTTCTACTCTCTATAAGCCTTACATAACAATACAACCTTTAAATAAACAGAACTGAAATATCTCTGTTTGAAAAATAAACGGATGGCTAGCAAATAAAATCAACGACAATCCCCTAGAGGTGCACAGATTAAACTTTTCAATTGCCTGACGAATTTATAGAAAGCTGTGGCGCAAATATGCATTCATTCTCAACTCTCTCCATTCTTCTTCCAAGGGATTTGTTGGCAGTTTGTTTTTAAAACTGAATTTATTATAGAAGAAAAATAAGCTGGGGGTTTTAATCAAGTCAGGTTTTGTTATATAGAGTTTTACGGAACATGGTCTTGTGGTCGCGAGCGGTACTGCTGAGCATAAGGTCCTCGGTTTGATGCCCGGGTCGGGGAAAGTGTTATTGGGTTTTTCAACTGAAATTTCTCAGCAGCCTGGAACCTGGCTTTGTGCCCGATTGATGGCAATAGTGGGCGAGCCTAGCTCACTTACATACCATGGGACTTAAACAAAACTGGTGAAATGTGTATGTACTACAGGTGCAACCCTGCTTAACCTTTCGAGGAGTACAGGCGTGATGTTTTGTTATGTATGGAACAGAGTGGCAAGTCCCGCAACCTCCGTTGAAAAGGGAGTGTCCTCCAATCAGACAGTTGTTTAGTCTGGTTGCTAGCTGCTCGATGCTAGTTGTCGGGCTGTTGAATACGAGTATGTTCATATCACGCGGAGAACATTGATTTCGCGACGTAGGATTTTTATGACGTCAGGTATTCTTTTAGTTTCTATGTGGCGTTATAGATGCCGCTACTGTTATGAAGTCTATGTTTTGGATTCATATGATTGAAGTTGTTCATAGTATCTGAAATTGCATATGTTAGGATTCAGAAAGAAGTAACACACAAGCGACTAAATTGTAATTTTGTCATTTCAATGGACACAGTCTAGTTCGTTCCACTATATTCTACGGTGTCTGCCGCGACGCCCTCTAGTGGTGTCATGGCGACAAAAGTTTTTTGAGTGTAGTTACGAGTATAACAAGCTAAGTTAATATTTGTGTAAATTACAATAAAGTTAACTAAACAATATTACTACGTTTCAGTTACAAGCTTTAGCCAGCATCTTTACACACATCCTTTGATGTCACTAAGTAGCCCACTACTAACCACAAATTTCCTTAAAAATATCTGCATCGGAGAGCAAAATACATAATCACCTATTCATTTGTTAAGGGTTGAGGTGTCAAAGACTGTTTGATGAAGGAAAAGTGTACAAAAGTAGGCACATGACAGGTGAGACCGATGTACAAGGTCTTAGGTACATTGTCGTCCTGAATACAGGGCTTTTTAGGAATGAAATCTGAAAATTACATGTCTTTCACTCTCATCCTAAAATTCTACTTGTACTAGGATAAAAGGACGTTTATTTTTAAGAAGCATCATATGTGTTAATATAGGACATGTTCTGGCTATCATCCAATTCCTAAACCATTTTGCCTATAGACAGACCGAAAAGTTTTACCTCATCATCATCAATGGAGCATCCTAGACCCATTCCAGCCTCAGTGCCAGTGTCGAGCCCCTTCATAGGAGGTGCATCACCTCCTTTCCTGCTCATCATGCACTGCCTCTTCCCTCCTTTCTGCCACCTGCACCACCTAGTCAATTATCATCATTATTTCAGCCGATAAACATCCACTACTTAACATAGACTGCCCCAAAATTTCGCCAAGTCAACCGGTCCTGTGCAACTCGCAATTTTACCTACAAAATATATTACGCCCAATCCCGAATTATCGAAGAGTCCAAATTGCCAATATTTCCTCTAAAAAAAAAGAATAAGAATAAGAAAAAAAATGCAAGAAAAGAACGCAAAGCAAAGAAAAAAGAAAAGCAAGAATGCAAAAAAAAATTGACTTAAATCCGAGTTTAGCTGCTGACGGTCGCAACTCGCAATAGTTTATGGCCCATAAAGTATGGTCGGATAAAATATCACGCCTGAGTGGTGTTCCATCCTGTTGATCAGTTTACGAGTATTGCCAGAAAATTAGGACATGACAAGTTACTGGCTGGTTGTAAAAGATTGTGGTTTTCGGGAATTAGAGGAGTTCAGTGATGGCATTGAATGCAATGACATCGTAAAGTGGATATTTGGAAAGATTTAATTGCGTTAAAGCGAAATGAGGGTGCGTGAATGTACGTGCGTGTACTTTATTTTTATTTGTTTTTGTTATCTGATATACTTTTGAGGCAGAGGCAGATTTTTACTTTAACTTCAATATTGCCTTCGAAAATCAGGGTATTACCATTACATCAGCCGTGTAAGCTGGTGTAAAGGTAATGCTCTAAACAAAACAGATGTAATTTATATTTCACTAGCTTCTGCCCGCGGTTTCGCCTGCGTAGAAAGTGTTTTATCATCCCAAAGGAATAAAAACTATCATATAAATAACTATCACAACAAATAACAAAAACAACACTATAACAACAATAACTATCATTTAAATATGTCCTTCCCAGGACCTTAAACTATCTCCATGCCAAATTTCATCTAAATCGGTTCTGTAGATCCAGGCATTACCCCCTACAACCTCACAAACGCAGAAACTTTACCTCTTTATGATATCCTATAGATAGATGAATCGGCCAGTCCATTAAAATTTTTAGTTTGACGTCAAAAACATTGATGGAAGGTTTCGACTATTTTGGTTTTTATTGTCAAGTAACTAAATACATGATCGACATATATGATTGAAATGTGAAAGTGTTTGTACAAACCAACTTACAGAAAATAAATAATTTATCATTTATCATTTACAGTTTTATATGCGGAACTCTGCTCAGTGTCCTTCTTCAAAATGTCTTGCGTCCTGGCTAAATCAATCAATCTGCGTAAATTTTTTCAATCTTTGTCGGGGACGGCTACCAGTCTAACCAGCTGATGAATACCAGTATTTTTTATGCGTCTGCCATCTGATGTCCAAAACCCAGTAACTTGGTAATACGACACCACTTAGTAAGACTGGTATGTCTGATTTTCAGGTTTCAGATTACCCTAAGATCTCTAAATGCCGAGATCAACTATGTGTGTCCTAAATTGATAGAGGACAGTGATTTAAAACTTTAAAACGTTTTAAGGTTTAAATGCATCGACTGTACTTACTAAAATACCCACAATTTCTGGATTTTCTTGAGCTGGTCGAAAACACAGAAATCTGTAAACGAAATTTCATCTATTATAATATGACCTTTTGAGAATAAACCTCTTTTAGGGGAAGGTGGTTGAAATGTAGGCTGGTTTTCATATGCCCTCGTAAATTACCTAATATCCTGTCGATATTTTCTGGTAAAACTATGTGGGTGGTATAAAATGCAAAAATTCAGATCAAAAGCTTGTAAAGAACAAAAATCATTCAGTAAGAATATAAAAATAAGTAGTGATGGCGTACAGTAGTTTCTGTCTACCTCTATGGGAAGAAGGCATCAGTTTTTGTGTTTTTGTATGGAAATGATTACAGTACTTTCTAACAGGCATAAAAGAACACACTTTGCATCTAGCGAAGGATGCGATTTTAAGGCGATGATAGCTCAGTGGTAGTGACGTCGGATACCGAGACGAAGGTCGCGGGTTCGAATCCTACAATGAGCTTGAGCTTTCGGTGAAGGAAAACATCGTGAGGAAACCATAGCACGGTGGTAGGGTACTTTGTAGTACCCGCCTGGCTGGCAACCACCCTCAAGTTGAAAATCTGTCGCCAAGCACCTTCCGGTGTGTTCCGACAGCAGCACTTGAGAGCCAGTTCCCTTCTAGGCTTTGTGTGCTTACCACCATCGGCCACATCATCACTGACCACGGTGAGATTGTGGTCAAACACAGGCCTATACAAAGTAAAAAAAAAAAAAAAAAAAAAAGGATGAATAAACTCGACACAAAATATCTGCATAAACAAAATACTTGAAACCAAATTAAATAATTTCCTCTTTCTAATCTTACCTACATCAATAATACATTTCGTGTATTAGATCGTTACCTTCCAATTATATAAGGCCACCCACTCCACACCCCATGTCAATCAGTTAAATGACAGACTCGAAATGTATGTTGACCTAATTAGGATAAAAGCATCATGAAATAACATAATGAAATAGCATACATTTCTTACCTGTTAAAAACATTACTCTCCATTTGGGATTCGCCAAAGACTTTGTAAATACTGATCATCTTCATCATTAGCCTACAGCAGTCCCATGTCATTACAATCACACGCTATTTATCTCAATTCTCGGCAACTCTCATACAGATGCTACCCTGCGAAGATTGCAATATTTCTATCCAAAGTAAAAGCTAGTTCATTAACAAATTATTCATAAATATAATCTAAGGTCTGAAGTTGATGATCGGTAAAATCAGTTGTTTATCGCGGTATGCTACAGTAACCAGCCGTTAACGAAAACAGTAAACCACCGTTTATAAACTTGCTCATGAAAGCACAATTATAAATTGACAAGCGCTTGCTAACAAAGCCTTTTAGAATAGAATAGAATATTATAGTTTTTTATTTGCACGGAAAGTAGTTTAAAGTTACAGATGTTAAGTTTAAAATGATCCTTAAACTAACTACCTTAACCTTACCTTTTTAGCTCGTTAAGTGGATTTTATTTCATAATGAGATTGCAAGCAAAGACTAGCTCAAAGATTCTATAAGCTTTATTATTAATGCAGCCTTTTTCACATTAAAATGGAACTTTCTTGTGTTGAAACCTGGTCAACATTTATCGTCAGATATTTATTGGGTGGTTTATTTTTTTCCATTTATCGTAACTAATATTAAAAAATAAGATAATTGAAAACAAAAAGAACAAATATTGAAAAAAAAATAGGTAAACTTTTATGTTTTTCTGTAATAGGTAATCTCTAAAAGTACTGATCTCATTTCGAATTTTTTGTCACTGCTATAATGTATCTCTATCGCTGGGCGATGTGGAGGAGTTCGTGGTTAAATTATATCAGCCACACGGGTTGATCTTCAAGGATATGCAACGCGTGTCGATGGTCATCTGTGGAAGTGTGACCGTCCATTAAACACTGAGACTTATCCGTGCCTCAGAAAGCACGTTTTGCTGTGAGGGACTGTCATTTGCAGATCTTTGATGGGCGTTACGGCGGTCAGAAGCACTGCCCCATCGGAGTTGATATTTTTCCCTTGCAAAAAGTTATCGAAAAAAATGGTAATCTCCCCTAATTTGGTAGCCGTCTGTTGTGCAGTGTGTGGTCTAGCGTTGTCCTGAAGCAGCAGTTGCCTAGAGCAATTGACCAGCATCGGCTGTTTAGCAGCTAGCTTTTCCATCATGGTTTGCAGTTGCTGACAATAGACATCCACCGTAATCGTCTGGCCAGATTTAAGAAAGCTGTAGTAAACGACACCGGCACTAGTCCACCAAACGCTCACAAGTAATTTTTTTTAGTCGATTTTCGCTTGGGACAGCATTTGGTTATTTATTCACATATTATAGATTCCGGTTAGACTGGGATCCGATCCCAGTTTTCAAAACGATGATCATCATTCAGCCGAAAGTCATCCGACTGCTGGACATAGGCCTCCCCCAAGCGTCGCGACATCGACCGGTCCTGTGCGTCTGTCATCTATCGGATTTCCGCAACCTTAACCACGTCATTGGTTCATCTAAAGGAAGGCCTTCCAAAGCTGCGTTTTACGGTTCGCGGTCGGCACTCTATAAATTTTCGGCCCCATCGACCATCCATCCTTTTACAAAATATTATGCTATAAATATTTCCTTCTTTATTTCGATAATTTAAATCTTATTTTATCAGGTTACTTACCTCCGTATTAAAACAATATAATATATTCCACACACGTTTAGCTCTAGTGATTGAGGTTAGACGCAGATACGTCAGTCAACTGTCTTCCCTTTTTTATTAGGAGCAACTAGATTGTGATCTATTGTAGGTAAAGGCCCATGTGGTCTAATGTTGGGTAAAATTACAACTTTTTATTTACTCTAGGATTTTTATTTCTATGTATTCTGTATTTTTTTCTGTTCACCTCACTCAAGTGAGCGCACACAATTGTAAAGTGAAGTATTTTTAACCCCCGACGGAAAAAGAGGGATGTTGTAAGTTTGACGAGTGTTGCTGTGTATCTGTGTATGTGTATCTGTGTATATGTGTATCTGTGGCATCATAGCGCCTAAACAGATGAACCGATTTTGATTTAGTTTTTTTTTAAAGGTGATTTTGTCGGGATTGTTCCTAGCAATGTTTGAATAAAATCGGTACAGCCGATCAAAAGTAATGGGCGTTTTACTGTTTGAATCGGGGTGCTTTCACAAGATATCGTGTCATAATTACGTGTTCAATAGATTGCCGATCGAAGCGTATCTACTATAATCTAGATAAATTGCATGAAATAAAAATGTGCCGGAGGTTTTCTAAATTTTTTAATTTTACTTGTATGAAGTATAGAGTAGATTTTTGGATACATACTTATATCATTTTTGGACAGTGATAAAATTGGTATATTTAGCTATTACTTTATCCCAGGCCTAAGAGTTCCTTAAGCCCATTTTTTGGAACAAAATATCTTAAAACTAATTTGACAAACTTTAAATCGCCTAAACTGCTGTGATTCGTTGTATGATTTTTCTATACATTTAATTTGCGTTTAATTTGATACGAGTCGTAAATTTTTATCTTAAAGACGGGGGTTGGTCTGTATTTGCTGCCCAAAGTGTCGTTATTAAAGTCGTCACAATCTAAGAAGTCCGTTGACGTCTCTCTTTAACGCCCGACGGAAAAAAAGGGGTATTTATAAGTTTGACGTGTGTTGCTGTGTATCTGTGTATATGTGTATCTGTGTGTCTGTCTGTGGCATCATAGCACCGATGATCCGAGGATGAACCGATTCTGGATGGATCCTAAACGGATGATCGATTTGATTTAGATGTTTTTGTTTGAAAGGTGACTTTGCCGAGAGTGTTCTTAGCTATGATTGGTAAAAATCGGTTTAGCCGTTCAATAGTTATGGGCTGTTTTCTGTTTGAAACATAGTATTTTCGCAAGATATCGTGTCATAATTACGTGTTCGATAGATTGTTGAACGAAGCGTGTCTACTACTAGATATATTATGTAGTTTAAAAAGTAAGAAATAAAAAAATATTGCCGTGGGTTTTGGATTTTTTTAAATTTTTACTTATGTTTTAAATAAAATTATCGTGGATTAACAACGAGACACAGTTCGAATTTCGAAGTGATGTATAGAGAATTACACTTCCTCACAGGAAAACTTGGTTTTCTCGGGGCTTCGCTCCTGTAGCCCTGTCTCATAGGAATCATGATTTTTTTCCGGAATAAAGTAGCTGTTATCTGAAAGAATGTTCGTAATCAAATCAATTCATTGACTGAATTCAATTTAGATCATTTAATCCACATACCAATTAAAAAGCCTCTGATTCCGACAAATGCTAATGTCAACGCACACAGAATTCATTATAAATCAAAATGTCAAGATACAGAGTAAACGCATCAATCATTCAATTGTTTTTATCGTTTGAATCCCATTCAGTGGTTGTCATGCGGCAAAAAACGTTAGTGGTGAATGATGAAGCTTTTTTTTCAAATGTTATAATGTCTTGCTTACATTCACTAAAAGCATATATAGGCAGTACCGTATGGTACTAAATACACCCAAATTTTATCACATTCAACACTCATTCAAGCACCGACCAACTACTAACATATTTCTAGTTGAAATCTTAATCTATAAATACATAAATATTGAGCAAAATTGTATGTAAATGATTATAGTAGGTTTGTAAAAGATAATCTCTAAAAGTACATATTAAAAGGAAAAATAAAATTATTTTACTGATATAAAACAACACTATTCACTCCTGCTTGCGGGTTCGAATCGAAACCGGAATGTTGAGATTTTTTTGTGAATATCGGTTGCAAATGAAAAACTTGATGAATTCAATTGATTTATTGTATCCACATACACAATTGGCCGTAAATTGAAGTATTTTAACAATGAATTGATGAGTTATTTCGTATTTTAAAACGAGAGCTGATTTGAAAGGCCGTTCCGCAGAAGTGATATACTTGTGTTGCAAGTAATAAAATTAATGTCTCTATGCAAAATAAAGGTAAAATATGATTAGATTATGGAATTCAGAAATCACGTCTAGGCTGGACTCACACATTCTGAATTCTTCTCTGAATTCAGAGTCGGAATTCATAATCTGAATTCCGGCAAGCTGCCTCACACATATCTTAAAAATTCAGAGATACATATTTATGGGGCAGCCATGCATAATGTACATTGATCTGCAAGTCATTTCAAGTTAAAAACCACATAAAACAGTATCTGGTAAGATTTTGTTCTAAATTATTCCTGAATGTAACAAAGCTAAAATGTAAATAATAATAATAATAATAATAATCTTTGTTTCAGGTGCTTGAGCCAGCCGTCAACGTTTCGGCCCAGCGACTTTCGGATCAGGTGCGGGTCATCCAGCGTGATCGTATGTTGGATGATACTGTACTTGATCGCCTCCGAACTGAAATGAGTAACCGTGTCACTGCACCCTCGTCGCAGGCTGTGGTGCCACCACAGTCCAACCACGCTGACGTGGAGAGTAGTGACAGGGTTACAAACGTAAGTACCCAGTACAATGATGAATTGAGGAGTGCTTTGGAGTGTGCTATTCGGGAATATCGCTACATGCAACCCGAACTTAGGCCACGATTACCTCGCTTGCCCATGCATAACAAAAATAGGGCGCTGGTGGCTGCTCTGGATTCGCAGTTGTCAAACTATTTTGATGACTGCGAAGACCTCACTGATACACATTCGATCATATACTGCGCGGCTGTAGCGGCATGTCGTGTAGCCCACGTCAAATTTTCAGATGACAGAGCTACACGACCGAAACCAGCCGTACCGGCTTGGCAGTGCAGGATCGAACGTCGTATTGGTGGGGCCAGAGCACTCATCGGCAAACTAATTTGTTTCAGGGAGGGCAATAATCGCCCAAGAGTGATGCGCTTTGTGAGACGGGCGTTTTCGGGGACTGATGTCAGCCCCCGAGACTATAATTATATCCCATGTCACAGAGCGCATCGACTTCCTGAAACAAAAAGTGTTTGCATGGGCAAACCGTATTCGTAGGCACAGGCGGAGAGTGGAGCGATACACCCAGAATCGCACATTCCAAAGTAATGAAAGGTGGGTTTATCGGGCTTGGGAGCGACCCGACCAAGGTGTGACTGATACGCTTCTGCCGGATGATGACGCTATGTGTTCATTCTGGCGCAGCATCTGGTCGGTGCCTGTCAGTCACACCGAAGGTGAATGGACTCGGGAGGTCGAACGAGCGTGCGATCCAATAGAAGAAATGGGGGCTATCACGATCAGCCCCCAAGATGTAGCCCGTGCAGTCCGTCCGTTGCCGAACTGTAAATCTCCAGGGCCGGACGGGCTGCACAACTTCTGGATAAAATGGCTACAGAGGTCGCACGCTCGTTTGGCATCTCAGTACCAGGCAGCCTTAGAGTCTGGTTCGCTACCCAAGTTCCTTACAACAGGAATTACCCACCTGCTCCACAAGGCTGGTAGCACTGCGGAACCCAAAAATTATAGACCTATTACATGTTTACCGACGGTCTATAAGGTTCTTACATCCATTTTGAGAGTTAAAATTAATAAACACGTCGACGATAACTCCATCATGTCGGCCTCTCAGAATGGATGTAGGAACGGGTCCCGCGGTACTAAGGAGCTACTCCTTATTGATATGGCCATTAGCCAACAGGTTCGGCGTTCCCGAAAGGATTTGTCGACATGTTGGATAGATTATAAGAAGGCCTATGACTCGGTGCCTCATACATGGCTCATGAGGGTGCTAGAATTGTATAAAATAGATACAACTCTACGTACCTTCCTGAAATCGTGTATGGGGCAATGGAGCACAGTCCTTCGCTATCCAGGATGTCGAAATATCCAGAGGAATAGCGAACCTGTAAGGATCGAGTGAGGTATATTCCAGGGCGATAGTTTGAGTCCACTTTGGTTTTGTCTAGCCTTGAATCCTCTAAGCATGATGCTGGAGAATTCAGGGCTTGGCTATCGGTTGAGGAGAGGTGGTCAGGTTATATCTCACCTCCTTTATATGGATGACCTGAAGCTCTTTGCCCCCAGCAATCTTCAGCTGATGGAGCTACTGAAGGTAACTGAAACTTTTAGTAGCGCCATCAGGATGGAGTTTGGTGTGGACAAATGTGCGGTCATGCATGTAAAGCGAGGGGAGATTGTGGAATCCGTGGGAATTCAACTCGCGGATTCCATAAACCTGAGATCCCTCTCTCCAAACGAGACCTATAAGTATTTGGGTATGTCGGAAGCATTACGTATCAGTACTATTGACATGAAGCAATCGTTGAGGGCACGCTTCTTTGGCCGCCTGAAGAAAGTATTCAATAGCCTTCTTTCGGGCGGAAACAAGGTGCGCGCCTTCAACGGTTGGGTCATGCCGGTATTGATGTACTCTTTCGGCATACTCAAATGGACTCAAACCGAACTCGACGCCCTGGATAGGCGGGTCCGAACATTGCTGACTGCATATCGAATGCATCACCCACGATCGTCGGTCATGAGATTGTATATCCCGCGGAAGTGTGGAGGCCGAGGCTTTTTAAATGCCAAAAACCTCCACAACCGCGAGATATGCAATCTCAGAGAATATTTTCTACACGCCGACGTGGGTATGCATCGAGATGTAGTGGCAGTGGACAAGGGACTCACCCCGCTCTCCTTGGCAAATGAGAACTGGTGCAAGCCTGTAGTGCTTGAGACTAACGACCGCAGGGAGGTATGGCAGAGTAAGGAGCTCCACGGACGCTTTTTCCGGGCCCTACGTGGGTCCGATGTAGATCAGTCAGCGTCCGTAGCCTGGCTGCGTTTCGGTGACCTCTTTGGGGAAACCGAAGATTTTGTCTGTGCAATTATGGACGAAATTATCATGACGAATAACTACCGGAGATTTATTGTGAAGGATGGCACGGTTGACATCTGTCGGGCATGTCACCGCCCGGGTGAATCGATCCGCCACATTATCTCTGGTTGTTCTCGGCTAGCTAACGAAGAGTACTTGCATAGGCACAACCTTGTAGCCAGGATTATCCATCAGCAACTCGCTCTGAAATACACTCTTGTGGCATCGGAGGTACCGTACTACAGGTATGTGCCCGACCCAGTTCTCGAAAATGGCAATATCACATTGTACTGGGATCGGTCCATCATCACTGACAGGACTATTGTAGCCAATAAGCCTGATATTGTGGTGGTGGACCGAATCGAGAGGCGTACAATGATTGTTGACATTACCGTCCCGCATGACGGGAACCTCGTGAAAGCCGAGAAAGATAAGCAAATCAAGTATCTTGACTTGGCTCGCGAGGTTGTCGACATGTGGGATGTGGACACAGCGATCATTGTACCGATAGTCGTGTCGGCCAATGGCTTAATAGCCACGAGCCTCGACCAACACCTTAGGAGGCTCTCGTTAGGCAGCTGGGTCAAGGGCCTGATCCAGAAAGCAGTACTGCTGGACACGGCTCGCATTGTTAGGAGGTTCCTCTCTCTGGAGCCCTGACCGCCGGTAGCTTGGACCCTGTTCCCGATACCGGTGGGCCTCTATTTTTTATATTTTTAAATGTTTTTGTTTTTAAATTTATTTTATAAAAATATTTAAAAATGTAGATAATAAGAAAGACAATTAAATAAAGGAGATAATAATAAAGCTCAAGTTACGACTACACCGGCTAGCTTATCAGTCACGAACGCCGTTTCCGCTTCCTCCCGACGACTCAGTTACTTTTGATGGAGTTAAAAAGATAATCACACGGACATAAATTCTTGTAATTTATTACCGTGGATCTATGTAAATAAATGCATAGGATATTAAAAAAAAGCCAAGAGAATTCATACACACATAAACTCACGCCATTTTCCCATGGAGGTAGGCAGAAACTACAGAACGCCACCTGCTACGAACCTTACATACTTCTCTTGCTTCACTCACATTCATACATCTAGTCATACACAAACGCCGGTTATGTGTACTGAGCACCTGGCCTGTCTGAAGAACATCACCTATAATGTCTATGGTCTATGTATATCTTTCTAGGGCGTCCCCTCCCGGCGTTTAAATGAAGAGAATTCGGTACTCTGAATCTTCATATCATTGGAGCACACGCCTCGATGTATGCCCAAACTCCCTGAAATCTTTTGTTTTACCCAGAATCTTTATGAAAGCTAACATCATTGTCAACTAGGATATTTTTAAGAAACCTCCGTACAAAGATGACAATACTATTCTACCCTATACCCTTTCATCCACACATAGTTTACTCCCCAGTTATTGAGTACGAATAAACTTCTTATCTAAGAGTACACTAATGAAAATAGATGGGGCCATAATTGCTTTTAATTCAATACGCCATATTATTATCCCTTTAGGGAGGGGTGTACGTCTAGATCTTCTAGGTCACCCCCATAACTCAATATGGGACACATCAAATTGTGTTGATAATAAAATTGTTGGTTGGCCTTTCTCACTGATATATGGGGATAAGTTGATATTGGGTAGTGTCGTAAGATTATGTCGTATGGCTGTTGCTGTATAAATGAGTAATTTTTGAGCAGGTTACGTAGGATTAAAAAGGATGTTGAAGAAGAGACATAATGCTCGAGTGTTCCTGCGAAGACGGATAGGGAGCCACTTGAGATCCTTGCGGAACTGAGACACATGATCGTATTTCCTCAGACCAAAAACAAAACGGATACACAGATTTTGCAAGCGCTCAAGCTTATTTAAGAGCTCCTCCGTGGCATCCAGATAGCAGGCATTAGCGTAATCGATGATCAGCTGAATTAGAGTTTGAGCTAGATGGATTCTGGTTTTAAAGGGCAATAGCTTTTGAAGAGATTTCAATGAAAAGTGCACCTTGCGACTTATCACATAAACTTGAGCTCGCCAAGAGAGATTACTGTCTATTAAGACACAAATATTCTTAGCAGTATCAGTGTAAGCGATGATCGAGCCGTCAAGGGATAAAGGTGTCAAAGTGGACACGTCAAGCGCAGTGCGATAGTATCGACTGCCTATGATTATAGCCTGGGACTTGGATGGGTTAATCTGTAATCCATAGGACTTAGCCCATTCACTAACACTTTCCAGGTCACGATTCATGGCGTCAATTGTATTGACAATTTTTCATACAATATTGTCAATTTAACATCGTATTAGCAACTAACCCTGAATTAAGTTTTTCGTGCTCTTGGTCTTAGCTGAGGTATTTTTTTCATACTTACAACACTTTATTTAAATATATAATTTGCGATCTGTATATAAGTACGATAAAGTACATCAGCTATGCTAGCTAACTTAGCTCTTAGTCTGCAACCATGCTCAGCTTCAGCGTGCTATAAAGATATCTGTAAGACTGGTCAACTACCGACAAAGTCGGTATGATGCCTACAAGACATTGCCCGACCTAAAGATTGAACATAGGACTTCTTGTTGGTAAGAATGAAGCTCTAACGCTAGCGGACACTATACCAAAAAATTACTGCTTCATACGAGTATCTATCAGTCAGACAAAATTCCTTAGTCTTTTACACCATAATACATGTAGATATCTCACGTGTTACCAACCTAACAAGCATAAGTTGGCTCCTTCACCAACCAAAAGGCGCAACAATTACATCGAAACGTGACAACCCATACGAAATGAGATTACTTTCGCTTCATTACTGCAAGGTCGTATTGAAATGTTATTACTAGTACCTAAATGTGTAACATGTATTGATAATGTATTTTGTTGCTGCGACTACTTAGACAAAGCCATTATAAATTGTCTGCCTTCGGATCATAGTGGGCTATTGGTAACCTTTGAGTCCAAAATACCAATTCAACAAGTGCAGATTCAATCCAGACCAATAATATCCGGTAAATTAAATCAGTTTAACAGCAGTTTAATTAGTAAGCTAAGTGATCAAGACCTCACAGTGAATGATGGTAATATTCTATATAAAAAAGTTTTGTCAGTAATCCAAAAGGAGTTCAATAATACTTTTAGGAAGAAAACTAAAACTGCATGCCCTAAGTTTTATTCAGTGACTGGGCGACTGAAGGACTCAGGAAAAGTAGGGAAAGACTTTACGAGCTCTATGGCCTTAAGCCTTATATTAACACTGAAACTTTTAACAAGTATGTTGCTACTTATTCAAAAAAAAATTAAAATACGTGTAAAGTAGCTAAGGCTTTATACATTGGCAATAAAGTTAAAACCGCAGAAAATAAAATCAAGACAGTTTGGAAAATTATAAACAATGAAACGAACAGGAACAAAAGAAATAATAGTGATTACACGCTTGAAACTACACATGGACTTATTAGAGATAACAAAAAAGTTGCTGAAGAATTTGGGGATTTCTTTACCAGCATCCCAATTAAAACTACTGAAACCCTAAATTCTTCGCCCTCACTTGCTTCTGGTTTATTAAACGCAAACGTTTCAGCCTACCCGACAGAATTTAACTTTTCACATGTAAACCCAATAACAGTAATAAAAGCTTTTAAGCAAATCAAGATCAAATTGACCGAAGATCTATGGGGAATGTCTATCAAAGTTTGTACCTCCATTATTCAGACTATAGCGCCGTACTTAGCTTTAATTTTTAATTTGTGTGTAGATCAAGGAGTCTTTCCGGATCTAATGAAACATAGTAAGGTTATACCACTTTTTAAATCCGGGAACAGTAAAGACACAAATAATTATAGACCAGTATCGGTGCTGCCGGTTTTCAGCAAGATATTTGAAAAGATAATGCTAAATCAGATGCTCATTCATTTTAATACGAATAACATCCTACACGATAAACAGTATGGTTTTACCAAAGGACGTTGTACGACTGACGCTTGTGTCACCTTATTAAAACATATCTTTGAAGCGTGGGAAGAGGCACAAGATGCCATAGGGGTTTTCTGCGACCTGTCGAAAGCATTTGATTGCGTTAATCATGAAACATTACTTTTGAAACTTGAGCATTACGGGCTAGGCCAATCAGCGTTGAGTTTAGTTAAATCTTATTTAAATGATAGACAGCAATTAGTTCAAATAAACGGTGTCAATTCGTCCGGGTTAACCGTAAAAATGGGGGTACCCCAGGGTTCAATTTTGGGTCCTTTCTTGTTTCTAGTCTACATTAACGATTTACCTCATCTATTGAAAAACAATCTAAACATGGTGTTATTTGCTGATGACACTTCGTTGATTTTTAAGATAAATAGACGTACGAGTAACGTTGACGATGTAAATACCGTCTTGCGACAGGTTCAAAATTGGTTCACAGCTAATAATCTAGTTTTAAATGCTAAAAAGACTAAGTGCATAAAATTTGTCTTGCCGAATGTCAAAAGTAATGATTGTGACATTTTATTAAACAAGGAGAAGCTAGAATTTGTCGATAAAACGGTTTTTCTGGGGATCACGCTAGACTCGAGGTTGCAATGGGGGCCTTATTTAATATCACTTGCGGGGCGGCTAAGCTCGGCAGCTTATGCTGTTAGAAAAATACGTCAGTTTACTGATGTCGATACCGCAAGATTAGTCTATTTTAGTTATTTTCATAGTATAATGACTTACGGTATCTTACTATGGGGAAGGGCTGCAGACATTGAGTCAATTTTTATTCTGCAAAAACGAGCCATCAGAGCGATATACAATCTTCGCCAGCGCGATTCTCTAAGGGAACTGTTTAAGAACATTAACATCATGACGGTACCTTGTCAATACATTTATGAAAACATCATGTATGTTAGAAAGAATTTACATCTTTTTAGTAAAAACGGCGACAGACATAATTATGTTACTAGAAATAGGGACCAACTAATTCAACCAGGTTTCAGGCTGGCTAAAGTAGCATCATCTTTTATGGGGTACTGTATAAAATGTTACAATAAAATTCCTCCCCACATTCTACAACTAAATGAGACGAAATTTAAGACTTGTATAAAACGCACACTATGTAGGCAAGCATATTATAAGTTGGGGGATTACATCGCTGATAAAAATGCTTGGCTCAATGCTGGTCCTGCTCCGCAGCCACTAGGGCGCAAGAACAATTAGTGATGGGCAGAAAAGTATCGAAGTATTGTTGGCCCTGCTGAAGACTGTATGAAAATTTTTGTATTGTATAAACTCAATTTCTTTTAGTATTATATAATTGCACAGCACATGTGTGAGTACTATGTTCCGACTGTAGATAAATCTTCCATTCACTGTACCTATGTGTCGTTCGTTGACTTCTGTGTGCCCTGGCAGTTGAGTGTGTCATGCTCTCTCTAATTTCTCTCTGATGGTGGCACATGTGTTGGATCATTCGGTTCCCTTCATGATGGTTGAGCTGAGTGGTGCCGATCCATGCGTCATGTTCGTGAACGGGCGCCATCAGTTGGGATTGGTCATAACTTAGCTGTCTCGGCCTGTTAAAGAGCTTTTTTTTTTTTTTAATTATTTGTTACTCTAGACGCTCTTACGTACACGTCTTTTTACATCGTTCTCACATATATTGTATTTTTTCAACAAGAATGATGTAACCAAAAACTTGTAATTAAAACTGATGGAAAAGAGTGTCCGGGGAGTTTCTTGCAAATTCTTCTCCATTGAGACCTACAGACGCTTGCGAATTTGCAACTAGAGTCATCTTTTTATTAATTTTTTGTTTGACAATTCAAAAGTACTTCTAAAGTTTACTTGAAATAAATACCTTGATTTTTTTTTGAGTTATAGAGGTGACCTAGAAAATCTAGACGTACACCCTTCCACTAAGGGACAAAAATATGGTTTATTGAATTAGAAGCAATCATTGCCCTACCTATTTTCATTAGTATACTCGTAAATGAGAAGTTTATTGGTACTCAATAACTAGGGAGTAAACTATGTGTGGGTGAAGGTTATGGGGTAGGATTGTCATCTTTTTACGGAGGTTTCTTTGAGAATGTCCTAGTATAAAATGATGCTGGATTTTAGGCACTTTGGGCATACGTCGAGGCGTGGCCTTCAATGATTTATATTGTTTCAGGGTAACGAATTCTCTTCCCTTTTAATTTTTTTAATATCTTATGAATTTATTAACTTAAATCCATTCACGGTAATAAATTACAAGAATTTATGTCCGTCTGATTATCTTTTTAACCCCCGACGGAAAAAGGGGGGTGATCATTACACACAATTTTGTTCTTTATATTATATGTTTATAGATTTAGATTTCTACTAGTAATATGTTAGTAGTTGGTCGGTGCTTGAACGAGTGTTAAATGTGATAAAATTGGTTATATTTAGTACCTAGTGCGCTACTGCCTAATAACAACTGAATGGGATTCAAACGATAAAAAGCAATTGAATGATGAATGCGTCTACTCTGTATCTTGATATTTTGATTTATGATGAATTCTGTGAGAGGATTTTTATTTGGTTTGTGGATTAAATGATCAAAATTGAATTCAGTCAGTGTATGAAGTCAGTCAGGCGATGCATAATAAAATAATGCTAATTTTTGTAGCACCATATTGTTCTGGCTTGAATTATGTTATGAGTCATTTTATTTTGTAATATTTGGAGTAGTTTACTGTTTTGCTGACAAGGAATCATAATATTAGTATTTTAATTAAGATTTGGCATGCTGTATGGTAAAATGTACCGGAATGATCTACAAAAATGACCATTCATCATGTAAGCCTACATTATTGGTAATAAATGATTCTGATTCTTGTATTGTAATTCTAAAAGGTGTGATCGAATCGATCGATCCCTTCGATCCCTTTCCTCAATCGAAACTTATAAGTATTTGGGTATGTCGGAAGCATTAGGCATCAATGCTAGTGACGTGAAACAGTCGTTGAAGGATCGCTTCTTTGGCCGCCTGAATAAAGTACTAAATAGTCTTTTATCAGGCGGAAACAAGGTGCGCGCCTTCAACGGCGGTCTTGATGAATTCTTTCGGCGTACACAAATGGACTCAGACAGAACTTGACGCCCTGGATAGGAGTAAACTTATGCATCACACACGGTCATCGGTCATGAGACTGTATATCCCGCGGAAGTGTGAGGGTCAAGGCTTTTTAAACGCTAAGACCCTGCACAACCGCGAGGTATGCAGTCTTAGGGAATACTTCCAGGCCGCCGACGTGGGTATGCATCGAGATGTGGTAGCGGTGGACAATGGCCTTACCCCGCTCTCCTTGGCTAACGAGAACTGGCGTAAATTTATAGTATTAGATACTAATGACCGCAAGAGGTATGGCAGAGCAAGGAGCTTCACGGACGCTTCTATCGGGTCCTACATGGGCTCGATGTAGATCTTTTAGCGTCCGTGGCCTGGCTGCGGTTTGGTGACCTTTTCGGGGAAACCGAAGGTTTTGTCTTTGCGATTATGGACGAAGTTATGATGACGAACAACTACCGGAAATACATTGTGAAGGATGGCACAGTTGACATCTGTCGGGCATGTCACCGGCCGGGTGAATCTATCCGTCACATTATATCCGGTTGTTCTAGTCTGGTCAATGGAGACTATTTACATAGACACAACCATGTAGCCAGGATTATCCATCAGCAAGTTGCTCTTAAATACAATCTTGTGGAATCGGAAGTGCCTTACTACAAGTATGTGCCCGACCCAGTTCTAGTATTGGGATCGGTCTATCATCACTGACAGGACTATTGTTGCCAATAAACCTGACATAGTGGTGATAGACCGACTAGAGCGTCACGCAATGATGTTGATATAGCGGTCCCCCACGACGGGAACCTCGTGAAGGCTGAGAGAGATAAGAAAAGCAAGTATCTTGATCTGGCTCGCGAGGTTGTCGACATGTGGGATGTGACTGCTGTATTCACATGACGGCCAATGGTATAAAAGCCAAGAACCTCGACGCACATTTGTGGAGGCTCTCGTTGGGCAGCTGGATCAAGGGCTTGATCCAGAAGGCGGTACTCCTGGACACGGCGCGTATAGTCTTTATTGCAATAAGTTTTTTTGTTTTTCACTTTTTAGTTGTACCTACCTAATAGGCAAGTTGTTTAGTAAGGTACCTATAACGCTAGAAAAGATTACCCGAATATCATGAAACTTGAACATAACCGGTGAAATGAGAGATCTGCGTACCCCTTAAAAGCGTACTGGCGTGATGTTATGTTATGAAATGGTATAAACAATTTTCACTCTGCAGACTTCCTCAAAGTGTCCCCGCCAGACGGTGATGTGCAGCACGTAACGGCGCACGAAGAACCTGGGCAGCTGGTGCAGAAAGACCGCCACGCTGTAGATCAGGCACTCATTACGTAGGGCATCGTACACCTGGAGAACGAGAACAGAAGGAGTAATCCTTTTGTTCTCGATCTCGTTTTACGTAGTACGTAACTACTGCGTAAACTGAAATCATTTACTGACACGTTTCAATAGGCTGGGTGGTATTTTTATTTAATGGTCTTAAACTGATTGCTCTAGTAGACTGTAAAAATAAAATGGTGTAACGATACAGCAATTGAAGTTTCTCAACTACCGCACAAGTTTCGTTTACAGCGCGTTTTCTCTGCGATACATGATTGTGCTGATACGGCGCGTCAAATAAACCTCGTGGACCTTACGCCCGATACCCGTTGGGAGACTGCTAGCGAAGCTTGCTGTCTTTTTGTGATCTTTTTAGGGTTCCGAAATCAACAAGGAACCCTTATAGTTTCGCTCTGTCCGTCCGCAGCTTAGCTCAGAGAATCTAAGTACTAGAAAGCTATAATTTGGCATCTATATACATATTAATAATTCCGACAAAGTGGTAACATAAAATCATGAAAAATAATTATTTTCGGGTACCGCCCATAGACGTAAAGTGGGGATGTATTTTTTTTTTCTCCTCTATCCCATGGTGTGGGGTATCGTTGGATAGGCCATTCAAAAATATTATGGGTTTGTTAAAATCATTTTTCGATTCAGAGATTCGTTTGCGTAAAATTAAGCTTTAAGTTGCAAATTTATGTTAGAGTCAAGTGTCCCCCCCCCATGCCAGCGAAATGGTTGCTCTTGGCTATGTGAAAAAAATCACGACAGTAGTAAATATAACGAAATTAAAAGGAAAATTATCACGGATAACAAGGCTTTACAAGTTTACGAGTAATAGTCGACCAACTTATAAAATGTACTTGGCACAGTCAAATTTTTGTACAAATGCCATTGAAAAATAAAAAATATATGCTTATGAACCATGTAAAAATATACAAAAATAAAATCATAACATCCTTAATAATAATGATTTCTAAATTAATAATGTGTGTTAATGCAGAAGTATTTTCGACGTTTTGTAATTAAAACGTAAAAGTAAAGTCAAATTAGATTCGATTTCCAAGCAAATTAGTTATTTTATTTTGTCGATATCCTTTCCTTAAGTCAATATTCGACCCGACTTCATCACTAATTGAGTGGCGTAAAACTTTCCAGAATTAAATAGTGAATACCGCAGAGTAGATGTGAATACATACGATTTTTTTCTAATTCCGAAAGAGAAATAAACAAGGAGCGTGCACGCAAGGATCCAGCGAACTATACCATTCCCCGTGGCTCTAAAGCGCTCGTATCGGCTCCTTTCGCAATTCGCGCCCGCGGTGGTACTCAAATAGATAATATTTTTCTAACTTCAGTTGCAAAGTTAGATTTTATAACTCCTTCTTCAGTTACCAGTTAGTCCTTCTTTAGTTTAAGTCAAGAGTGAATAGGTTACATCTAGGCAAGCGCGCTTCACCGTAGACCACATCATCGCTTACCATCAGGCGAGATAGTGGTCAAACGCTAGAATACAGATTAATAAAATCATTATCCTATGTGGGCCCGTTTTTAGACTTTGTGTATCGCTGAAACCGTTTTAATGTCAAAGTCAAAGTCAAAAGTCAAATATATTTATTTCAACTAGGCCAATAAGCGGCACTTTTGAACGTCAAACATTAAATCTAAATTAAAAATGTACAAGTAATAAAAATTGACTCTACCGTGCATTCGGAAAGAAGCTTGTTATGGAGAAGAACGCACAAGAAACTCCATACTTACTCTTTTTAAAATGTTTTACAATGTTTACTTATGTACATACATTAATAAATTCATATATGTGAGGACGATGCACCCAAAAATAGCACTACACACTATACTACGTACAGGTATAAAGTAATAAAAGCACTAACAGGTAAATTCATTAATTTGATAAATAGGAACATGGTTCTCACATACTTACAAATATTCCAAACATAGGTAAAATACCTAATTCAACAACAATGGAACCGTGTGCGAGTCAAATTCTGGAAAAATATAAAAAATAACATAAGAATACAATAACTACGAATAGGAATACAAATTAGCAATGTAAATTAGCAAGTAATGTTCATGTAACAAGAACAAAACCCTCTTCTTAGTCCGCATTATTATGCAACTTCGGAACCCTATTACTGTGCGTGAGCTGACACGCACTTGGCCGGCTTTTTTTTTTAACATGATCTTTTGTGTCAATATGATAGACAGCCCTTTCAGGTTATTTAAATCTAAGGGATTTTTGAAAAACCTGGCTTAAATAAGCCTTTAAATTATGTCAATTTGTCACGTAAAAGTTAGAGTTTATCAGTCTAGGCATAATTCAAATCAGATGGACATTAAACTCTGAATCACCTCGCCAGATGTGGTATTACTTGAAGAATTAAACGAACGATTCTTTGAAACATTGTTCAAAATTTTCTGTCTCAGACACCTAGATCTGCAGAAATTCTTTTTAGCAAGTCAGTTACAGATTTAAAACAATTTTTAACATTTTGAACTTTACAGAGGTTACACACTTCTTATTACATAAATTGTTTAATTTCCTACGAATATAAAAAAAGAAGGATAGAATGATATATTAGATGATATTTTGATCAGAGATAAATCTAAAAATAAAATACAAGAAAATTATATTTTAATGTGGAAAACTGCTGAACTAATATTAAAGCTTATATAATCTTTGAGCTAGTCTTTGCTTGCAATGTCATTATAAAATAAAGTTCACTTAACGAGCTAAAATGTTTTGTTAGCAAGTGCAATTTATAATGTGCTTTCATAAAGCAAGCTTATAAACGATGGTTTACTACTTTCTATAACGGCTGGTTACTTAACTGTAGTTAAATAGCTGGCCGAAGTCAACCATAGTTGTACTTACCTTATTTGTTATTTACTTTTTTTTTGCTACTTACTATTCAAAAAACGGAACTGTTTCATTTTTCAACACCATTTTTTGATCGCTACAATGTATCTAACTCCTGAGCGTGGGTTTAATTCCTAGATTGGGTTATTGGTTTTTCTTTAAGTGTAAGTAGCAGAAGCGTAATCAGCCAATAATCTTCCCACTTCTAGGACATAAGGTTCCTCCGAGGTAGTGGTCTACTATAGGGTCACCCTACAAGGAATGTATTCCAAAATTAGCTTAATGATAGAGTACTATACAAATCTACCTACCCCTTTGGGGGAAACCAGCTAGCTGTTAACCAGATTTAGTTTGTTCCTGGAATGTGCTAGTCACTCATTGCCCTCGTGAGAGTAGTTGCAGGCGGGCGGTAACTATAACGGCACCCACGTAGCAACTAAATTGCACGTTGCAGGCAATTGAGGCAATAATAACCGTTTTAACGTGTCATCAATTTGCGTGGACGTGTAATGTTTATATTTGTTTCGGTTATTGTATTTAATTGTTTATTTTTGCGTTGAAAATGGGTTTAAAATGTATAGAGCCAATTCCAACAAGCCAATTTAACTGTCACAGGCTTCTTTTTATCCCGAACAAAATGTACGGTTCCTGTGTAATCCAATTACTGTAAAAAGCAAATACACGATAATTCAATAATACGAGTATGAACACCGAAAAAACTAATTGGGGATTGCGAACTTTTTTCATACTAAACGCAAAAATACTTATAAGCAAATAGCAAAACTCTGTTTTGTTTGTAGTAAGAAGCATCAAAAATGTATCAAAAATCTCACTGACAATATTATCATTGCTTTTGTCGTTCCACGTAACTACTTCTAGTCAGTGTGTCACCTCACTACACTACGATACATATAGTGTGACCGCACACACTACATGAGGTGTAAATTTGTTTCAGAACTCGCGACTGGGCTTGCGGTTGACTCAATAGCGCAGTGCATTGTGGTGGTAGTGAACAAGTGATATTATTGCTTTTTAGGAACAACCTTCTGTCATGTGAGACTGAGGTTGAAAAGGAATGGTTTCAATGGATAAAAATGTTTTGTTTTAAGTCTTTTAGTTTTTTTAGGCTCACTTGCACGAAAAACGGAACACGTAGTCGCTAACACAAGGTTAAATTGACAGTTTATCATACTATATTGTCAAATTATCCTCGTGTCAGCAGGTTGGCTTTGCCCGCAAGTGATCTAAAAGTAATTGTGAGAATTTAATATATTGTGCAATGTATTACTAAATGATAGATAAATAACTCTT
Organism: Anorthoa munda; assembly: GCA_945859665.1. NCBI lineage: Eukaryota > Metazoa > Arthropoda > Insecta > Lepidoptera > Noctuidae > Anorthoa > Anorthoa munda. The sequence goes on from OX243898.1 coordinate 27,868,384, forward strand.
ATATTTGGTACAGTAAGCAAGCAAATAATACACGCAAAAGCACAGTTATCCATGTGTAAGGTTAATGTAGATTAAGGGCCCGTTTCATTTCATACAATTAAATACCCTTTTAAATAATATTTCAGATTTTTTAATTGTTTCATTGAGTAGTTTCATCTTTTAGGGAATATACGGAGTGACTTTTTAAACGTTAGTTTTCGGCGGGTACTCGTAAAAAAACACATGCTGGTGCCAACAAGTTGTTGAATTATTCAGAATTAGTGCCATGGTGTTATTAAAATCATGAGTGAAAGTCCTCTGAAAGGTCTCCCATGAATGTCTTAAGAATTACCAGAGTATGAGTTTTGTTTTGTGTTTTTTTACTGATACAAATCGGTACCTTTTGTCGTATCGAGCGGGAGCAAATGGTTCCTTAATCTGCAGATTATTCTGGCAATTAATATTTTATGTCTTTCTTCGAACGTTTATAAAAATCGGTCAAGTGCGAGTTGGAGTCCCGCAATTATCACAAAAAACGACAAAAAAATCACATTTGTTGTATGGCTCCCATACAACTAACGTGATATTTTTGCCACTTAAATATTTATTTTCTTCTGTTTTTAGTATTTGTTGTTAAAGCAGCAACTGAAATACATCATCTGTGAAAATTTCAATTGTCTAGCTATCACGGTTCATGAGGTACAGCCCGGTGACAGACAGAGAGACGGACAGTTGAGTCTTAGTAATAGGGTTCCGTTTTTACCCTTTGGATACGGAACCCTAAAAAGGCCTTTGGATCTGATTTTCAGGCTTTTACACCACCTACATAGTTTTACCAGAAACATCGATAAGATTTTTGGCAACCCACGTGGGCGTATGAAAACCAGCCCACATTTCAACCACCTACCCCTAGGGTTTGAAGTCGAAAAGAGGGTTATTCTCAAAGGTCTCAATATAACAGTCTAAATTATTTTTGTTTATCGATTTCTGTGAATTTTCGCCCAGCTAAAGAAAATCGAGAAAGCGTGGGTTTGTGGTACAGTCAAGTCGCTTATACTTGAGTTTTTTTTAAATCTCTTTTGTATATCAGCTTAGGACACACCGTTGATACCGGTTGAAATTTGAAGTCAGAAGTCAGAAACCCGGAAATCAGACTCATAATCAGTCTTACTAAGGGCACGGAATCCCAGTGCCAAGAAAGAAAATTTGGTTCAAATGAATGTCACTAGATGGCGCGATATGCATTGATTTGTTTTTGAATAATAATTTTAGTTTCCACTGACATTATGACAATTATATTGAGTTGGCAAAACAGTAAAGGTCGTTGTATCGTGAACGGAGCAAACTAAAACAGACCGTCAGCTGACGAACCTATTTTCAGTGTGACTGTACTTCCCACGCTTCCGTAAGATGATCCTTATGTTAAAGGTCGTAAAGATCGTGTTGAAAATAATTATTTCGAGATTTTGTGTCAATAATCTCAGAATTTTGTTATCAATGGAATTACTGTAATGAGCAATGATATGTGCTGGGGCGGTTTTAAAATTAAGTATTGTGTGGGAGTTTTGAACAAATAGTTTTAGTTATACCTGCAACAGTTATTTATGTGTAAACTGGTGTAAAGGTTATGCCCTGATTTTCGACGACAATATTGAAATTAAAGTTAAAAAATTGCCTATGCCTCGAAAGTAAATCAGATAAAAAACAAATTAAATTATTAAAAAAAAACGTTGTTCCATTAACAAATAAAAATAAAACACACGCACGTATAGTATACCCTCATTTCGCTATAAAGCAATTAAATCTTTCAAAATATCCACTTTGCGATGTCATTGCATTTAATGACATCACAGAATTCCGCAAATACCCGAAAACAACATTCTTTTACAACCAGCCAGTAACGTGTCATGTCCTAATACTCGTAAACTGATCAACAGGAAAGAACACCACTCATGCGTGATATTTTATCTGACCATACTTTAGGGGTCATAAACTATTGCAAGTTCCGACCATCAGCAGCCAAGCTTGTCCTATGAAGGGGCTCGACACTGGCACTGAGTCTGGGATCGGTCAGGATGCCCCATTGATGATAATGAGGTATAACTATTCGGTCTGTCTATAGGCAAAATTGGTTTAGGAATTGGATGATAGCCAGAACATGCCCTGTATTAACACATAATGATGCTTCTTAAAAATAAACGCCCCTTTTATTCTGGTACAAGTAGAATTTTAGGATGAGAGTGAAAGATATGTACTTTTCAGATTTCATTCTAAAAAAGCCCTGTATTCAGGTCGACAATGTACCTAAGACCTTACAAAAGGCCTTGTACATCTGTCACCTGTCACGTACATAAGGTATACTTTTGATCACTTTTCCTTCATCACACACTTTTTGACACCTAAACCCTTATCAAATGAATAAGTGATAATGTATTTTGCTCTCCGATGCAGATATATTTCAGGATATTTGTGGTTAGTAGTGGGCTACTTAGTGACATCAAAGGATGCTGGCTAAACCTTGTAACTGAACATAGTAATATTGTTTAGTTAACTTTATTGTTATTTACAAAAATATAAACTTATAAATATTAGCTTGTTATACTCGTAACTACACTCAAAAAACTTTTGAAGCAACAGCGCTTGAAAACATTTTTATAAATAAAGTTGCTTAAAATTCGAATTAAAATTTTCGGTGTGCCACTTTTTGGTGCCACGACACCACTAGAGGGCGTCGGGGCAGACACCGTAGAGTGTAGTGGGACGAACTAGATACTAATGGCTCTATGTCTAGTCTGTCTTTTTGATATTTGTCGTTTCATCTCTTCGAATTTCAAAAAATTCTATCAAAAAAAGAAATCCATATAATTATCGAACCTGTTCACAAAATTTCATGAGAAATGCGACCTGTCGAGCCGAGCATCCGGACAGACGAAAGCATTTTTGACCAAGCTGAAACGAAGACGCTCCGCTCGATTTTCGCGCTCGCTCGGTCAAAAACAGACGGCCAGCGTAGACAATGTGACATTCTGACAGCAACAACGATTATTAACAACTATTACTATTTCATTGTCTCTACTAACATGAATGAGGAATACTATAATATTGCGTTATAATTGTTTTTGTTGCACTTTTACGGGATATTGTGGACTTTAACTGTTTTTAACCGACTTACCAAAAAAGGAGGAGGTTCTATGTTCGACATTATGAATGTTTTTTTTTTTTTTAATGTATGTTCACCGATATCTCCGTCAATTGTGGACCGATTTTGAAAATTCTTTTTTTGTTTGAAAAAGTATGTTTTGAAATTGGTCCCGTTTTAATTTGGTGAAGATCTGATGAAGAACTTCGAAGATATACAACAGAACTCTTCATTAAATAACGGCAAATCTCTCGGGATTGCTGCAATCGCATGTCTGTTTATTGTTTATACCATTTCATAACATAACATCACGCCAGTACGCTCGAAAGGGGTATGCAGATCTCTCATTTCACCGGTTACATTCAAGTTTCATGTTATTCGGGTAATCTATTCTGTCGTTATAGGTACTTACTTAACTACTTCCCTATTAGGTAGGTACAACAAAAAAGTGAAAAATAAAAAACTTTTTACAAAAAAATACTACCGACTTCCAAATAAGAAAACTAGAAAGTGAAAAATAACTGTATTTTTGGAAGTCGGTGTCCATAACTTAAAAATTTGGTACCTACCAAAGACACCGACTTCCAAAAATACAGTTATTTTTCACTTTCTAGTTTTCTTATTTGGAAGTCGGTAGTATTTTTTTGTAAAAAGTTTTTTATTGAATTAATAAAATACATAAGTGCGCGAGTGAAATGGCAACTCCATACATCGCTGATAGAACGTCCTTTGTCTTGTGGTTAACACAATACATTTTGGCGTACTGCCAAGCGTCTTAGATGTTAGAATGTCCCTTTGTCTAGAGCGCCAGTGGTGGTCCATATGAGCTCTGGATCAAATAAGCTAAAAGAAAAAGGACAGGCTTTCAACATCATCATCCACAGCCCGACTTCCCCCACCGCTTAGCATAGGCCTCTCTCTTCTTCCACTAGACAAAACGTTCCTGTGCCAGTCTCATCCTCGTCCTACACGCAATGGCAACAATGTCGTCTGCCCATCTCACCGCTGGACGACTACTATATACTTCTTCTTCCAGTCCTTGGACGCCACTCAGTCACAGCTTGGCTCACCGCCGCAAGGTTGCCTGCTTGTCGGTCTTCTACAGACTGTACTTCGGTGAGTGTGCTCAAGAACTGAACGAACTCATCCCACCAGCCCCCTTCTACCATCAGACATGTAGACGCACTGCAAGTTATCATCCTTACCTTGTTGCCATTCCACCAATTCGTACCAAGCGCTTCCAAACATCCATAATGCGCACAGCGAATGAATGGAACTCACTACCTGCGTCTGTGTTTCCGAACGCATTCAACCCGAATCTCTTCATAGTTAGAGTGAACTGGCTTCTTCTGGATGTGCTCGCTCCATCATCGACTCTGTCTGTGTCCCCTCTGACTTAGACTTGAGTCAAGAGCAAACCCACCAGAAATATAAAAAAGTCACCTTCTTACGTCACCTATTGTCACCGCACCTTGCCAGGTATCCTGCTCAGCCCCATTTGAGTTCCGAAATTCGTTTTCCGATGTCAAAAATCTTTGTAAGGCTTCGGAGAGGCCTTTACCCAGTAGTAACAGATGAGGTAAAAGTAACTCACGGAATTTGAAATCAAGAAACAAAAGTTACAACCATAAAGTACCTTTATATTTTTCCCATAAAAAGATTGCGCGAAAGTATAATTTGGCAAGGCCGGCAAAATAATGAATTATTCTATAAAGGGACCGCCTTAAAAGCTATTTTAATGAACTTTGGCCGGTACTGAATCCAATAACTGGGTGTTGCCATAGTTTGGCGATGGCTCTAAAATTTTAGATGTTTTTGTTTTAATTTTCCTGGCGTGTTAGCTGGCGTGTATGTAAACTAATGAATAAGTAGTATATAAATACTGACTGTCTTTTTATGAGTGGTGGTATATAGAAACTAAAATGACTTTTTGGGGGGCTCGAGTTTTATAGTTATCGTGGTTTAAAACAAAGAATAAGAATACATTTTTTTTTTTAAGAAAATCTTATTTTAATAATAGCATTGTCACGAGGAACTTTTGTTCCAATTTTCAGCTCAATCGAACACCTGGAAGTTGCTCAAACTTAACTTGCAAGCTTTGATTACGTGCACAAAGACAGCATTTTTTTTGGGGCTCTGATAACATCGCTAGAATAATAAATATTCAGTCATGAACTTTTGCAAGTTATGTCTGTAAGGTAATTTTTTATGTGTTTAATAGGGTTTGTTATTCAATTTCGAAGAAGTAAAAGGGCAATATTATTATAGTATTTCCCTAAAATAGTTGTTTCAGCATGAAATGTAAAATAAACTCTTTGGGAAGAGTATGTAGTATTTATATAAAGATAGCTTTTTTGACGTGTATCAAAAGGTCGTCGTAAACAACGAATTTATTAGACTTGGATAATAGTCTTTTTGCCTATCATTAATTAAAATTAGTGCATGTATTTCTACTAAACTACGGTATTCTTACCAGCACGGAACACCTACACTTACACATTTACTGTATTGTTAATTCTTTTACTCCGTTTAATTATAATAACAAATACAATAAAGATATACTTACCTACTACAGTTACTTCTACTCTTGTCACTTGGAAAAATAAGTATAAAATGGCAACACTAAGCTAATGAAAGTTAACACGAAAATTAAATAACTTTCATTTATAATGATTTTTGTTATCCGTGGTAAACGTAAAGTAATGTTTACTTTGAAAAAACGTAGACAATTAATGGAATTTCTTTCGTATATAACTTACTTTCAGACGCTTAAATTTAAGTCAGCTAAGATTACGCCATTGTTCTTTGGCCACGACCCAGACAGGATGCATATCAGTCACCAGGACAGGTAAAATTAATTAAAAACTTTTAAAACAAATTAACCGGAATGGACTGATGTAACCTAGGTACAACAAATCGCTTTCCTTGACTTATCAAGAATTCAAAAATGTTGATTGCTTTTTCCCAATTCTTTAAAAAAATACTGCTCCTATCAACTCCAGTACTACAACCGTTACAAATCGTAAATCCACCTAAAATCACGGAAATAAACATAGCTACATATTGTTTCTAATTGAGATACTTTATCTTTGACTATTCATTCATGCAGTTAGATTGTTTCTTTGGGTAAACAAACTTGTGTAACAAATAATAACGGGTGCATCTCAGCGGGAACATGGTAGTAAACTGGCGCGAAACAGTTTCAACACGGCGGTAACGTGAACACACTCAATTAACTTTAAATTGCTATCGTCTTTGTACACACTAGCAGGAAATTAATAACTATTTCTGCTGTTATTATTAGTATAGGAAACTCTTGTTGAAGGCCGAATATCGAAGTCGGAACTCGACAGAATTATCAAATTTTAAATTGATTTTATATAAAAGCACATGCAATCACTTATTAGAAAAAAAACCGGCCAAGCGCGAGTCGGACTCGCGCAACGAGGGTTCCGTACAAACCTCAGCGTAAAGTTATTATAGATCTCAAGTATTTGATATGAATTTCAATTGAATACCTCTACGCGTTCATGAGAAAAGGTGTAGTAAGTTTAAAATTATTAAAAAAATATATTATATGATGTGACTAAAAATTTACGGTTTTCGAATGTTTTTCTTTATCTGTGCCATAAGACGTTACTTCCTACCAAATTTCAAGATTCTGAGTTCACGGGAAGTAAGTACCCTTTAGGTTTTGATTCCCTTGCGAGTGTGTAATTTTGCGGAAAATTGCGGCATAAAGGACTGTATCTTTTGATTGCGTTAGCTTAGAAGTTTGATTTTTTCAGCTTGATACCTCCACGCGTTCCTGAGAAAAAGGGTCTTGACAGGCAGACGGACGGACAACAAAGTGATCCTATAAGGTTTCCGTTTTTTCCTTTCGAGGTACGGAACCCTAAAAATGGTAAATCTTTTTTTTTACTATATTAATAAAATCATAAGTACTTGCTGGTTTTCATAACCGGTACAAAAAAAAGACTATTCAAAAAAAGAAATACCAAACATTACCTACAGACATATAAAGTTTATTGTACTTATATGTCAAAAGCAAAGAAATCTAAATATTTTTGACAATAATGATACAGACTGATGTCTAAAAAATGCTTAGTAGAATAAAATCCGTAAAAAACTGTATTATAAATAGAGCTAATAAATCATAATAGAAATTAAATAATACCGATCAATCTTGATTGTCCTTTAGATCCGAAATAATTTGAACATAACTTAGAGATCGTCTACAAAAAGTATTTACATTATTTTGAAAAAATATCGCCCACAATAATATACCTACATACGCCTACAATAATGATAATGAAATGATTTTAAATCTCTTGTTATTTGGTTGAAAATCCTTCTTCTATCAGATTTTTTTTTTTTTTTTAAAACGTTGCCCCTCACTAGGAATTTCTTCCTGTATCGTGGGTGCGTTTACAAACATATAAACTCACAATCACAAACATCCAGAGCCGAAACAACTATCTGTAGGTCATACAAATATTTGTTCCGTGCGGGAATCGAACCCGCGACACACAGCGCAGCAGTCAATCGCTCAACCACTGCGCCAACCGTGCGCCCAAAAAGATTATTAAATCTATGGAAATACCATCCCAATTTGTGCAGAAGATTTACTTACACAAGAGGGAATATTTTTTATGGGTTTTCTATTTATTCATATCATAAGTGATATACAAAAAATGTTTCATAAACAAGAGTTAATTAAAAAAAAATACCTAGGTAAAATCTAGTGATAAAATTAAATAGAAGTTAGAAGCATGACTCCGAGAGCTTTAATGGAGTAAATAAACGTTGAAAGTTGTTTGAAAAGTTAACAAACGATAAGTGTAACAAAGTGTTATTAGACTGGTACTCTATTATACCCAGTTCTCCAAATAACACAGTTTATTAGGTTTTAGTTTTGAATACTGACATTTTTAATTTTTAGGAAGTAGCTCGCAATAAATTCTGTTATGTTTATAATCGTAAATTCGTTTTTTAATCTATCAGTGATCTGTCATTTGGAAGTTACATTTATGAAAACTGTCAGTCGTCGTTTCTACCACGTAAGACTGCGTCCGTTGAAATGATAAAAATCAATTTTTGTCGCTTGTGTGTTACTTTTTTCTGAATCCTAACATAATTATGCAATTTCAGATACTATGAACAACTTCAATCATTTGAATCCTAAACATAGACTTCATAACAGTAGCGAAATCTACAACGTTACATAAAAACTAAAAGAATACCTGATGTTACAAATTCCTACGTCCCGAAACCAAAGTCCTCCGCGCGATATGAACATATTCGTATACATCAGCCCGACAACTACCACCAGGCAGCTACCCACCAGACTAAACACCCGTTTGATTGTAGGACATAATGAAGGTTGCGGGATTTTCCATCCTGTTCCATACATAACAAAACATCACGCATGTACTCCGCGAGAGGTTAAGCAGGGATGCACCTGTAGTACACACACATTTCGCCAGTTTAGTTTAAGTCCCATGTAATAGTGGTAGAACCTATTGCCATCAATCGAGCATAAATCCAGGCTCCGGGCTGCTACTGAAAAGTTTCATTTGAAAAACTCAATAACATTTTGCCCGACCCGGAAATCGAATCAAGGACCAAGTAACGCTTCCGACCAATAAACCCTGTTCCATAAAACTCTATATAACCAAACTTGACTTGATTAAAACCACCAGCTTCATTTTCATTCTATAATAAATTCAGTTTTAAAAACAAACAGCCAACAAATCCCTTCGGAGAAGAATGGAGAGAGTTCAGAACGATGCATATTTGCGCCACAGCTTTTTATAAATTCGTCAGGCAACTGAAAAGTTAAATCTGTGCACCTCTAGGGGATTGTCGTTGATTTTATTTGTTAGCCATCCGTTTATTTTTCAGACAGAGATATTTCAGTTTTGTTTATTTAAAGGTTGTATTAAGTAAGTAAGGCTTACAGAGAGTAGAGATTTGTGCAAATATTTATACACTAAGCTTTTCCCGCTGCTTTACTTCTATCCGACCAGCATTTTTCATTTTTCTAAAGTAATTCTAAAAAAAAGTAATCTTATAAAACTAGGCAATAGTGTAGCTTTTTATAAGTAAAGAATTTTTGAAATCGGATGTTTTCTTACAGAGATTCAAGCAGTTTTAGCTCTAAGGTGAACAATTTCTAGGCATATACTCGTACGTAGTTCAGAAAATTAATATCGTGTTAGTACTATTTTAATAATTTACTTCTTAATCTCTTCTTCTCTAAGGTCCTAGTGAATATGGGTGTTATTTAAACTAAAGACATTTAATAAAGCCATATCCATACTATATATACCAATATAAATGCAAAAGTAAGTCTGTCTGTCTGTTTGTTAATTTTTTACTCTTAAACCGCTAAAGCGATTTATATGAAATTTGGTATAGAGATAGTTTGAGACTCTGGAAAGGACATAGGATAGTTTTATCACGGGAGTGTGTTCCCTTGCGAAGATAAAACACATTCAAGCGTGCGAAACCGCGGAGAGAAGCAAGTATACGATAAATAAGTAAGACTGATGACTCAATTATTCCCATTTCAGAACAAAGAAAGGTTGAGCAATAATCTTCATGATAAACCCATGGGTAAAGACCGGTCCAGAATTATTCGCCTGAATCACACTTTATCTCCAAATTAATATTCACTGTAAATCTTCCTGTAGGTTTTAAGCAAGCCGTTAAATCCCTTCAGAGGTTGCTGAACAATGAAACCAGCCTCATTTTGGCCCTCTGGGACTTAAATTGAGTGAAAAAGTATATTTATGGAGCTATATTTCATTTTGACGGTAATTGTCAACGGGCTGTAAAATTTTGGATGGCATTCCTACTTCCTATTCTAGCCTACTTAATATTATAAATGTGAAAGTTTGTATGTTTAGATGTTTGTTAAACAATCACGTCTAACGGATTTGGATAAAACAATGAATCTGCCCAGCCTTTTCCCAACTGATGGGTCTACTTTCTGTGCAACTGGGTGCAGCTGTATAGCAGTATGCAACTGCCTATTTCACCTCCACAACCACAAATAGGGTTTCGTTTTACACACGATACTCTACTTGTGCCCTATTTAAATCTGATAACCAGATTTGTAATCGGGTTTCTGACTACCCTACTAGGCCGTCCCAGAAATAGGTAACGAGATGATTTGGACGTGTACCATGAGGGCTGGTTTGATACGCTGCGGGAAAATAATGTCTAGAAGGACTTGGGGGAGGCCTTTGCCCTTCAGTGTGTCCCACTGAAAACGCAAGAAAATAATTAATGTCATAATAATGTTAATTTCGTTGTGCCATTAATATTATAGGGGAAATGAAGGCTAAGGTAACCTCATAATTTACTTGAATTGTTTAGGAAATATATGTTATGCCATCCGCTGGGCATAGAATCATCTTAATGTTTATTCGAGATTCAATCTGTGGGTCTAGGATTCCTAACGATATCTTCCTGTAGTGATTCATTGATCGGCTAAAATAAAATACTCAATCACTTAACCACAGACGGGAAGATAGAAGATAGAAACCGTTGTTCCGGCAAGACAAAAAGTTTGACCGCCATTAATCGACCAATCACATGCGAGATGAAATACGCGATGTGGGTTTCTGTCTCTGTGATTGGTCGATTGAGGGCGGTCAAACTCTTTGCCTTGCCGAATTCTATTGCGCAACTAGGCTGCTGTACCATTTTAGCTCTAAACGCGTATTATACTAGCTCACTGCAAAGCAAAAGCTTGCTTAATATTTTCATTCCGCGATTCTACGCTTCTCGCAAATTCTGAACACGGCGCATAATTTATGTAAAAAAACTACCTGAATTGAAACGTTAAAGCTTCAACTGCTTCATACAGTATGCATGCGGTTGCAAGACGAGGCAAATATTTTCTTAGGCGAACGCGAACATCAACCCTTCCTGCAGCTTCGCTCCCGTGACTTTCCCTTAAGAAATCGAGCATTTTATCGAGACAAAAATCACCGTACTCTATTCGCTGGAGCAAAAAATAAAAGATAAACAAACCATTAAAAAGGTTTTTACAGAGTCTTCTTTGCTGTCACTAAAATTTAAAATAAAATTTTATCATGAGAAGATGTTTTAAATTTCAAATAGCCAAATACACACATGCACAAATATGTCAAACATTTAAATTATAATTTTCATAACTGTTTTACTACGATATCAATATTTTTAATGTATAAACAAAAAAAATGGCATTAAAACCAATAACTGACATTAATAAAAGCTTTTTTACAAAAAAAAAATACCGACTCTCAAATAAGAAAACTACAAAGTGAAAAAAAACTTTATTTTTGGTCGGTGTCTTTGGTAAGTATCATTTTTTTGCGTTATGGACACCGACTGCCATAAATAATGTTAGTTTTCACTTTGTAGTTTTCTTATTTGGAAGTCGGTAGTATTTTTTTGTAAAAAAGCTTTTATTAATGTACCTATAATTGTAGTAATGTACCTATAATGCCAGAATAGATTACCCAAATATCATGAAACTGAACTTAACCGAAACCTTAAAACTCGGAGTGTACCAAGGTGAACTGTGCACATCTGGGTACCCCTTTAGAGCGTACTGGCGTAATGTTATGTTATGAAATGGTAAAAACAATAAACAGACATGCGATTGCAGCAATCCCGAGATTTGCCGTTATGTATTGAAGAGTTCTGTTGTATATCTCCGAAGTTCTTCATCAGATCTTCCCTATATTATAAATGGGACCAATATCGGAACATACACTCTCAACAAAAAAAAAAGAATTTTCAAAATCAGTCCACAATTAACGGAGATATCGGTGAAAAAATACAATATAGCAGTCCGGGGTCATCATGATTTTAAATGGGACTAAAACTTAACTGGTTTAATGTGTGTGTACCGTAGGTGCATCTCTGTCTAACCCAACGGTAAATACAGTCGCGATGATATGTTACAAATACAAAAACAAAAAGAAATACCATTTCACAATATAAGTTAAGAAAAGTGTTAATCCCAAGTCAGAAATACAGTCGCGATGATATGTTACAAATACAAAAACAAAAAGAAATACCATTTCACAATATAAGTTAAGAAAAGTGTTAATCCCAAGTCAGAAATACAGTCGCGATGATATGTTACAAATACAAAAACAAAAAGAAATACTATTTCACAATATAAGTTAAGAAAAGTGTTAATCCCAAGTCAGAAAGAAAGTTCAAAATATCAACGCAATCCATCTCCGAACGTCAAAACTGTGGCACAACAATATTCTAGAATTTGACCTGAATCTGTAGCTGGCTTCAATACAAAGTGTTATTAAATACAAAGCTTGAACCTACGAAAGTGCTATCGGTGTGAACGATCTAACGTTGCACACACACGGGTAACTAAAATTTATGAAATGTACGCAATACCCGGCCGCATTTAAATTGCCTACGGAAAAGGAACGATTCCTTTTGCACTGCAATCAAATCTACCTAGTAACCGTTTTTCAACTTTATTGGAGTTGGCTTCTAGTCTGCCGGAATACAGGCTAGTTAGGTTAGAAGTCGTCTGCAATAAAAAATGTTTATTGACATTAAGAAACCATACTTCATTGGGTGCATTATGTGTAAACCTCTTCTTCAGGAAATGCAAGCAAGTATTAATTGAGGTATTAAAGATCTCAACACTGCTCTTGACTTATTTCGGCAAAAGTCGTAACACAATAAATGTCCCGTGTAACCCGGCAAAATATAAGTACCCACAGTAATATTAAATACATTTTGGAAAGCACAATTCATTTTTAAACGGACAGAACAAGACCGACGGCTACAGGCGGAGTGCGAATAAATGTAATTATTTTCAGGCGACCCAGTCTTGTTTTAGGCGAGAGTACCTACGTGGAACAACTCTCGTTTTTAAACTATTGCTTCGGGATATCGTACGGTATTCGTTTGCACAGCAATACTTAAATATCTTTTCAAACGATTGCCCCCAAAAAGGAGTGTTTTGTTTTCAGGGTTCACGTACGAGTCACGTATGATGCCTGCTGTATTCACCTTTAGTGTTGGTAGAGATGTTAAACTCCTTTTGTAATGTTTTTCGTATCATGACATCATCACTTCTATATTCCCTGAATGAATAGTCAGAGGAGGTTATACTTTTTTAATTCCCATTTAATAGGAGTCGAGCGGGCCTAGTGCCACCAACGCCAACTGGGCAAAATTCCAGATTCCAGGCTGTTATAACTTACTATCTTCTTACTAATATTATAAATGCGATAGTTTTGATGGATTGGTGCAGTATGATTATTGCTCAATCAAACTAAAATGGCCGAACGGATCTGGATGAAATTTGCCACAGAGATAGATTATAGAGATAGAGATAGATATATACATAGGCTATTCCAGAAAATAATCATCACTTTTCATCCCGGTATAATGTTACCTTGGGATAAGAAAACACATTTCACGCGGGGGAAGCCGCTGGCAAAAGCAAGTATTTTAATTTAGGTACTTTTTAAAGTACTAGAATATACGTTAAAAAAATATCCCATGCATTTTTTTCTCAGTGGAGTTGTTATATTATAGTCAAATCCCAAAAACAGGGCAAGTCTCTGTATAAATCGAGAAGTTTTGTTATTACTTCACCATCCTTCAGTTCTGTAGAGCCATTTTATGCGCAGAGCGACGCGTAAGTACGTCTGCACTCGCCACCTGCAGAAGCGCGACTGTCATACGCGTAGTTTTAAACAAGCGGCTACAGGTCCCGTCACGTAAAAAGAACGCTGGCCTTGAATCTGCGCAGTGAGCGATTTATCGATCAAACTGGCGGTATGAAGGGGGCGCGACGGGGGAATGCCCCGCCAATGTTTCTGTGCGCGCACGCTATTGGTTCGTCAGTTGACCCTTGCTTCCCGCGCAGAGATCACGCTTCGTTCGCTGCCAAAATACAGTCGCACACACAACTTTCTTTGCACGACGATTGTTTTTAAAAATGAAGGAATGAAAAATGATTAATTGATTTTTTGATTTTATTTATTATTGATGATAGTATCTATTATTTTATGAAGAAAGAAGTTGAGAAAGGAGCAGTTGATAATTTATAATGATAAGATATTTATAATAATAAGATCGAAATAAAAAATAATGCTCAAGTAAACATTATCTAATTTAAATCCAACCTCTTCTAAAGTACTAAGTAGCTAGAAAGTACCTATTATGATTCTACAATAAAACAATTACTCTTATATTATAAAACAATAACCTAGTACTTTAGAACGCGACAGTACCCATGCGCAGACACATCCCCTCCACTGTCGCTCAGCGTTCTTTTTACGTGACGGGAACTGTACACGATTTCAAACCAACGTTTCTGTCACTGGTTTGCAACGCACGCCTTTCTACCAAGGGCGCTTAAAGGTCATACTAAATTTGATTTAAAACCACTATCTACACGGTTTAAAAGGCCGCTTTATACCAAGGTGACCTTGGTTTTTAATTTGCTTTTAACCGCATAGCACGGGCTTTATTTGAAGAATTCTTACACATTCATATTATAATGTTTTGAAAGTCTTTTTGCCGCTTTAATGTTTAGTGGCCAGGCTGAATGTAGATAAAACGATATTTTCTCTTAAATCTCTATAAAAGTACAGTAGACTACAAGTAAGAGGCGACAGTATAAACTGACCTCTCATTGTACAGGCTTTATGTACAAAGAGATGTCAGCATTAACTGGAGATGCAGGTACCTACACAATGGAAGGTTGAGTGTCAGGATTCTTTATTGCTCTATAGCGAAAAGGGTGACATATCAGAAAATAGGAGAGGATATAAAAAATATAAAAAAAAAGTTTTTTTGGCGAATTGAAATACGAGTAGGTATGAAGTTTGATCTTATTTATAGGAAATTTATGATATTAAGTGGCAGTGGCTGACTGTATGTAGAAAACTCTCTAAAAGTACAGTAGACTTACTGACGCGTGTCAGTGGCGCTAACCATTATATGCTGATCCTTCGTCGTATTGGAATATTGTATAATGACAGGTCAACTTAAACTGGAGATTATGAAGCACCAATGTTCTATAGCGAAGAGGGTGCCATATCAGAAAATGGCGGCGGATATAAGAAAATAAGATGAAAGAGTTTTTTTATTGATACTTTACTCGTATTAAAGATGATTTTTATAGAATTCTTAAACTTTCATATATGACTTCAGTATTTTTTTTGCTTTGATGTATAGTGACAGTGACTGTACATGCAACGTTATTTGCTTCTCAAACTCTTTTAAAATACAGTAGAGTATCAATTGTGTAAAAACCAATTTAAGCAGACCTCCTGTCAAACAGGCTTTTTATGCAATGACAGGTCAACTAAAACTGCAAAGTTCGAGTGTACGGGCGCCATGTCGGAAAATGGAGGCGAATTTGAATTAAGGAAGTGATACGTTGAAGGTTTCTTGTGGAGTAGATATTATAAATTGTTTGATGTCATTTTTAGTAGCACTCTTAGGCTGCTTGATCACGCAAGGAAAAGTCACCGGGCCTATGCAATTTTTTATGTCGTTTGTACACAAGAACTGTGTACACTACCACGGTGCTGAACAAGAAAAATCTTGTCTGCGCTAGACAAGATTCGTGCCTAGGTCCGACAAAATTCTTGTCGGACCTAGGCAAAATTGGTTGGTTGTGAATTTTCTTTTCGTTTGAAAGAGTTCATTACATGAGTATAATAGTCTCTTCCCAACGATGAACGTTGGGGCGACTTCCAGTCTAACCAGGAACAGTTCCTGTCGCTATATAATGCATCTCAAAAGTGAGGTTTGATTTCTTTTTAACTATTATTATCTTTTTAAAATGTACATTTTTTTAAACAAATTTCTCCCAAAACTTTAAACATGATCATCTTTCTAAAAACATAAATGTGAAAGTTTGGATGGATGTGTATGTATGTTTGTTACTCAATCCCACCAGAAGGGCTTAAAGGATCTGGATGAAATTGGCGCAGAGACAGACTATAGACTGGACTAGCATATAGGCTATTTTTTATTTCGGTATAATGTACCCTTGGGATGCTATAACATTATTCATGCGGGTGAAGCCGCTGGCAAAAGCTAGTTTAAATTAATTTAACCGGCAGATAATTAACTTAATCATGTTCTTTAGCAGGAATTTGTGGTTGAGGGTAATAATATTATATACCACTTAATAAGCCACTTTTGGATGGGATGAGACCTAACATACATAACTAGCAAAATGTACCCGTACTTTATACCTAAACCTGTGCCTACCCCTCCAGCAAACACAGGCGTGAAATTGTATCAGTCCACGTCCGGCGAACATTCCCAGCATTCCGCTAGATACTAATTGCTAAGTATACACCAATATGTTTGACATACAACCTCGCTTAAGGTTGTCAAGGAATGTTGGATAAAGCCGACGATAAAACAGGGCGAATTTTTGTATTGAGTCTAAATGGAAACTGAAGCGAGCTCCTACTATCCCATTAATATTACAAATTAGCTTCTACCACCGGCTTTGCTCGCATGAAAGTCGTAAATTAAAAGTGTACTAAGTTTCATCCAAATCCGTTAAGAGGTGAAAGGTAACAAACAGACAGTCAGATAGACTTACTTTCGCATTTATAAATATATGGATCAGAAAGTCTGTATGTCTAAATGTCCGTTAATGAATCATGCATCAAGCAGCGGCTAAATGAATAAGGATCAAATTTGGAACATGGGTCTGGTTTAGGCCATAGAATATTTTTTTATCTCGGTAATCTGAACCGTAAAATAATAAGCTAACTTGATTTTTGAAGAAATGAAGCTAAAGTTAAACCCTTCTTAAATCTCATTTCATCTCATATTGAGGTCTGAGATAGATTTTATTTTAGCAATCTCTAAAGAACTGTTAGATAGCTTGATAATATTTTTTTATTGTCATCATCAGCCTTTTTAATGTTGCCACTGCTGGGACACAGGCTTCTTCTCTGTGAGAGGGAATGGACAGCAATCCACCACGTGGACCCAGTGCGGGTTGGTGGATGAGACATTTCTTCGAATATTAACTAACTTAAACTCTTTATTGTACACCGAAATTACAAATAGAAGTAAATAATACTCTCATCGAAGAGAATCGTTAATTTGCGATTATTAAATAAGAATTTAAGTTATCTGCCCTGGAAACGTATAATAGGTAAAACACAGGTACGCACACAGGAGTAAGCTCCCTTTACTTACCTCGCATTCGTATAGTACACACCTTAAATCTCAATAATTTAAGACACGCTAAATGCGTGTAATAAATATCAAGAGCACGTTGAAGCGTTAATACCTAAGCCTTAAAGCTAAGCACCGCCGAATATATACCACGAAGCCGAATATTAATCCCTTCCCTACCACAACAGATTTCACAAATATATCACACGTTTACTGGCGATATATGGATTTACTAAAGGTGTATCTACCTCTGCCTAATCTTTCGATGAACACAGGCGTGATGTTATGTTTATCACGCGTTATATTTTAGCATATGCTTTGACGCGTTCAAAGGGAGGCTTGTATGTTATTATACTGAATGATTTCCGGTTGGCTGACATCAGAGATTACTTGCCTTGCTTTGTTGGGTTAATAAATAGTTGGTTTGATTATAATAGGGCGAAGAAACAAGAAACATAATTCAAAATCGTCAAGGGCGAATAGGAGCACGAAATCATGTTGTGCGCAGGGGCGCAAATGTTAGGGAATCATACATTGTGTTGAATTTTTCGGATGTTTGTTGTTGAAAATTGTGTTCTTGTTTGTGTGTGGCAATCTTAAAAAAAAGGTCCTTTTACGACTATGATTTTAGTGCTGGCAGGACTATCTCTGAATGACATAAGCTACTTTTTATCGACAAGACTTTCAAAGTATTTGTGAGATATGTCGCGGGAACAAAGCCGTGAATAAAAGCTGATATTGACAATATTTTGATCCGATTTGTGTTTTAATACCCGGAACGGATTGCGTTACTACTCGTAGAGTTATCCAAAAGAGAATTTTCAGTAATAGGTCGGAGTCGATGAAAAATAATTATAGTGTTTTTTAGTTTTATTGTTTTTAGCATTCAGAGTGCAGAAAAGGGCATACAGAGGCACCCATTATGATTTACTTAAACAAAATCCATAAAAAGTTCTACAACTTCTGATGTCTTCTATGTTTTGCTTTGGCACATTCTAAGATCTATTTTTTTTAGATGATATATCTGTTTTTTTAGATGAAGCTCGCCGTATGGAACATAGCTGGTATGACTGGTAATGGTAATGACACCTGGGGGCAAGAAAGAAGAAGGTTAGCTCAAGAGTTTAATACATGTTCTGTGATTCGAGGAGAAAGTATGTTGTCTTCGAGAGAGTTCTTATAAGTAAAGATAAAGTATAGAGAAGATAAATTCATAAATACTGGTTGTCGTTAAAACTGGAAGTATTCAAAAGAATAGGGCAGAATCATTTTGCTTTACTTACGGTGCTCCCGACCGTGGCATAATTGGAATGACAAAAGTGTCTGTATAAATACGCACTCAGGATTTAAAAAAGTCGCCGATGTCACGATAGACTTGGCCACTTAATGAGCCCAAAAGAAAAGTTTTCGTGCCGTTTAAGCGACGTAAATTCAGGTGTCATCCAAAGTTTGAGCTTGTTCATTTAATACAGTTTCAGTTTGATAGTGTTCCAATTTGCTTTCATTCCTGTTTTACATATTAATAAAAGTTAGTTTTCGTTTTAGTTTTGTAACTGGCCAGTAATAAAATCAAAGCCATTTCTATTCATGAAAATAGTTCATTCATAACTTCATAGCCAGTATTGTTATTCTCTAAACAGTCTGCCTAGCCTTTACCCAGCTGTGTTGTGGTCGGCTTCCAGTCTAACCGGATGCAGCTGAGTACCAGAATTTTACATGGAGCCACTGCCTGTATAACTTCCACAACCCAATGACTAGATAATACGGTACCTATCCCTTGGCAAGACTGGTGACAGATTTTCTGGCTTCTGTCGTATCTATTGTCGAAGATCTGGACATAAATTGACACCCTTCCTCAGAACGACCTCGGTAAGCGCTGTTTAACCTTGAAGACCAACTCGTGCTGTTATTATTTAAATAAGAAAAAAAAAATTAGATGAAACACTTCGAATTTCGAACGGTGTCTCGTGCGCAACACATTTGTTTGTAATTGTGTGCGACCTCACACAAATAGATAGTGAATGGTCTGAAGCTCTAAAGTCTCTTTTACCAGAAGATATACATTTTGTAAATAAAGACTTCTAATAAGCGACAATTCCAAATTCAATAAACTCAAATTAACATATGTAATACGAAACTAACGAGCAATTTCACTTGGTTGGGTTATATTTTAGCGATATAAAGCGCCGTCGTCTAATAGCTTGTGGTACTAGAACGTTTCATGAGTCAGACGCGTTACGTACCGCGTGACATTCTATCAACGAAATCGTAGTGATAGTGATTGGAAAAACGCCAAAAATGCGTAACGTACACGTAAAAAAAGATTGCCAAGCGCTATGGAAAGGTGACGTGATCAATCCCTTAAGTCTTGCCCTTTCAACCATCGCCATCGCTTGTGGAATTCTCTCTCTAAAAATTTTTACATCGCTTGTAAAAATTTTTAGAGAGACCAGAGGATCTAGACAAAGTGCATAAAAGACTACCTTATAAATAACTTTTTTAGCCTCAAGATATCTGTGTGACGTCACAGGTAGTCGGCACTTATTTCCGCACGTGCGTCGCCATCGAGACGGAGTTTCCGTAGGAAATTGTGCACTTGACGCAACTCGCTTTACTTTGGTGAATCTTTCTGGGGAGTAGTGCCGACGCGGATTTTGCGGATTATAAATTTTTTCTGACACTTTTCGCAGCATTTTATTGGTGCAGATTTTTGGATACCTACTTATATCATTTTTGGACAGTGATAAAATTGGTATATTAAGCTAGGTACTTGCTTTACATAGCTAGAGTGTAACTTTATTTTATCGAACCCTTGGTTCCAGTTTATGGAACAAAATATTTTAAAACTAATTTAAAAAAGTCAAATTTGCCTAAACTGCTGTGATTCGTTGTGTAATACACAACGAATCACAGCAGTTTAGGCAAATTTTCTTTCTTTTTTTTTTTTTCTGGAACCTAACATATTCAATTTCAGAATTATTTTTAGTTTTAGTTAGGGAGTAGTTTTTGGTTAAAGTGTATAGGTTTGTAGTCTTAGTTATTTTAGTATTTTATACACTGTATATACTTTTATCTTTGTAAATAAATATTTCAGATAATATGAACAACTTCAATCATTTGAACTTGTTCATATTATCACATAACACTAACTAAACATAGACTTCATAACAGTAGCACCATCTATAACGCCACATACAAAATAAATATTACCTGAAGTCACAAAAATCCTACGTCTTGACATCTAAGTTCTCCACGCGATATGAACATGCTCGCATACAACAGCCCGACAACTCCCATCGGGCAGCTTCCCACCAGACAAAACACCCGTCTGATAGGAGGACACTCCCTTTTCAATGGAGGTTGTAGGACTTTCCATCCTGTTCCATACATAACAAAACATCACGCATGTACTCCGCGAGAGGTTAAGCAGGGATGCACCTGTAGTACACACACATTTCGCCAGTAAAGCTTTTTTTTTTTTTATTTGTTATGGGTTTGCTCTTGACTCTATTCTAGGTCAGAGGTGACAGAGACAGAGTCGACGATGGAGTTAGTTTACCCAGAAGAAGCCTGTTCACTCTAACTTTGAAGGGATTCGTGTTGAAGGCGTTCGGAAACACGGACGCAGGTAGTGAGTTTCATTCATTCGCTGTGCGCATTATGAAGGATGTCTGGAAGCGCTTGGTGCGAATTGGTGGAATGGCAACAAAGTAAGGATGGTAACTTGCAGTGCGTCTAGATGTCCGATGGTAGAAGGGGGCTGGTGGGATGAGGTCGTGGAGTTCTTGAGCTCACTCACCGAAGTAAAGTCTGTAGAAGACCGACAAGCAGGCAACTTTGCTGCGATGAGCCAAGCTATGTAGCTTGGCATCCGCCAGTTTAACGTCGCCGATGAGCCTCTTGGCTCTGCGTTCCACCGAGTCAAGCGCGGCAAGCTGATACTTAGCTGAGCCATCCCAAAGGCGGCTGCAATACTCCATGCAGGATCGGACTTGCGCTTTGTAAAGGGTTAAAAGCTGTCCAGGCGTAAAGTATCGCTTCACTCTATTCAGTTTGCCCAGTTTTTTGGCCGCAATTTGGGCTTTGTACTCAATGGAGGCGCCGAAGTTGAGATTGGATGTCAACTCCATGCCTAGGAGCTCGAGCCGATCAGTCACAGGAACAGATGTACCCCGAAAAGTAGGAGTATGATCGAAAAGACTCCTTTTATCAGAAAAAAGACACGCCTGTGTTTTGGTGGCGTTAAAGGAGACCATATTGTCATCACCCCACTGGGAGACAAGGGTTAAGGTCAAATCTGTCCGCTCCACCATAGCCTCTCTCAAGGAACGAAATTCATCCACGCTGGTTTTTGCGCTGGACAGGTATCTCTCTGAAACAGTACTATTATCTGCGTACCCAACAATACCAGGCAGAAGTAGGTCATTGATGTGCAGCAGGAAAAGAGTTGCAGAGAGAACAGACCCCTGAGGAACTCCGGCATCAATAGCCATAAGGTCAGAGGAGCAGCCATCAATGACTACTCGGATCGACCGTTTACTGAGGAAGTCTGATATCCAGCTACAAAAACCAGCGGGGATGCCATACGCAGGAAGCTTACTGAGTAGACTCGCGACACAGCAAGTGCTTCGCCGTGTCTCTCGATGGCTTCGCAGAGCGTAACATACACAAGAAGATCGCCAGTTGACCGTCCCCGGCGAAAGCCATACTGACGGTCACTGAAGATTATTGTCTTCAAGGTACGTCAGCAACTTACTGTTGAGTACCCTTTCCATAACTTTGGACAAAATGGAGGTAATGGCGATTGGACGGTAATGGGCAGGGTCTGCACGGTTGCCTTTTTTGGGCACTGGTTGCACATTTGCAAGCTTCCAGGATTTCGGCACCATTATTTTTACAAGAGAGAGGCGGAACAAGCGTGTCAATACAGGAGACAGTTCAGGCGCACACTGCCTCAGCACTCTCGCTGGAATGCCGTCAGGCCCGCTGGCCTTGTTCACGTCTAGACTGCACAATATTCTCCGGACCTCTTTAGTGTGCACAGCGATCTCCGGCATCGAAGAGTCACAATGAGGTACAGTAGGTGGTTGCTTGGAGCCAGCGTCCAGATGTGAATTGCTAGCAAAGAGAGATGCAAATAAATTTGCTTTCTCACTCGCAGAGTGAGCCAGCGACCCATCAGGTTTCAGCATTGGAGGTAATGTGGGACGACAGAAATTCGTTTCAACCGCTTTAGACAGGGACCAAAACTGTTTACTACCCGGAGGGTGTGATGCGAGCTTGGCCCCAATACGTCCAATACGGTCAAAACGTGCCCGACGCAGAACCCGCTTGCAGAAATTGGCGGCAGAATTAAAGGCTCTTTGCCTCGCGCGAACCCTACGTGCTCTAAGTTTGCGGTCGCGGGCCCCGACCCAGGCTTTGTAGGCAGACTCTTTTCGGGCCTCTGCGTGGGCGCATTCTGCATTACACCAAGGTCGGAATTTGTGGCTGAGCGGAATGTCGGAGAATGGAATGAAACACTCCATTCCCTGTCGAATCACATCCCCGACCGCGTCCGCACAGCTCGAGGGGTCACCCGAGGAGAAGCACACATGCCGCCAAGGATAAGACTCAAAAAAGTGCCAAGTGTTGTGAGCAGAAGGTCTAAGCAATTGGGTGTAAGGCCGTCAACATCCGGTACCCGCGTTGCCACATTCACCAGCTGGGTTAGATCTAGCGATAGAGAAAACTTGCGCGCCTCCAACCCAGCATGGTCAATTTTCCGGTACGGGTACAACCACTCTTTATGATGGGCGTTAAAGTACCCCAGAAAATTAAGCTTCGCTGTTGGGTACTGTTGCTGGGCCATGTCAGCCGACTCCACGAGTAAATTAAAAAGCGCTGTCGTCTCCTGGTCACCAGTGTGCGGTCGATAGACGCCGATGTAGAGAGACTTCTCCACGCCAGTGTCCACAAGTAGCCATATGGCAGAAAACCCCGATTTCTCAAAGCAACGGAGACGACGACAACAAATGTTATCGCGGACGTACACACAGACCCCAGCTTGCTTCTTGAACTTGTGTTCAAGAGAGTAACCCGGGTAGTTGAGGTACGCCACGTCCGACGGGGTTGTTATCTTCGTCTCCGTTAGGAAAAACAGGTGCGGCTTCTCGGTCTCAAGGTGGTGGTGGACCGGATCGAGATTAGAGTGCAGCCCCCTGATGTTAGTGAGGTGCACTATTAGTGGGAGGAAGTGCAGCCGTTGTTTCACCATATTCTTCTTTGCTTTGGTCATGTTTTTAGTTATAGAGTTTGCTGGGGAAGAAGTCGAACTGTCGAGGTGCTGCTCAGTGAACCAAGTGGAACACTGGAGCTAACCCAACCTATGGGGAACTCATTTGGAGATTGCGGGGACGCCCGAACCCCCCCGGATATGGCCACCGGGTCCTTCCATCCAGTCGCCAGCTGGCACGGTGGAGCATACCGGGATTTTTCGCGAGTTGGCGGGGCAGCCTTTGGCACGTGGCTGGCGTGCTACTTGGGCCCCCTACTGACTGCGGTCGGCCAACGGCTGGTACCGTGCTTCGGATCCCGCTACCCTCCAAAATGAGCTACCCGGCAAGTTTTGCCCAGAGACCAAGACCGGTTCTGAACAGCGCAACTGACATCCTCCTTCTCCCCCAAAGGCACTGGCACTCCCACACACCGACGGAACACAGCAAGCTGTTTGGCGCCGGACTCCGGTGGGATGGTGGTCGCGAGCCAGGCGGCCCCTTGCGGAGCCTACCACCGCTTAAGTGGGATCGTTCAGCCGTCCCAAAGGCAAGCCTGTGGTGCCGTTGCCCGGGATGGACCGCTAGGAGGTAGATCCCATACCCACCCCATCCTAGTTAAGTCCCATGTAATAGTGGGCGAGTCTATTGCCATCAATCGAGCACAAATCCAGGCTCCGGAGTGCTACTGAAAAGTTTCATTTGAAAAACTCAATAACATTTTACCTGAAATACCGGAAATCGAACCGAGGACCAAGTAACGCATCCGACCAATAAACCCTGTTCCATAAAACTCTATATAACCAAACTTGACTTGATTAAAACCACCAGCTTCATTTTCATTCTATAATAAATTCAGTTTTAAAAACAAACAGCCAACAAATCCCTTTGGAGAAGAATGGAGAGAGTTCAGAACGATGCATATTTGCGCCACAGCTTTTTATAAATTCGTCAGGCAACTGAAATGTTAAATCTATGCACCTCTAGGGGATTGTCGTTGATTTTATTTGTTAGCCATCCGTTTATTTTTCAGACAAAGATATTTCAGTTTTGTTTATTTAAAGGTTGTATTAAGTAAGTAAGGCTTATAGAGAGTAGAGATTTGTGCAAATATTTATACACTAAGCCCATTGCTTTACTTCTATCCGACCGGCATTTTTAATTTTTCCAAAGTAATTCTAAAAAAAGGTAATCTTATAAAACTAGGTAATAGTGTAGCTTTTTATAAGTAAAGAATTTTTGAAATCGGATGTTTTCTTACAGAGATTCAAGCAGTTTTAGCTCTAAGGTGAGCAATATCTAGGCATATACTCGTACGTAGTTCAGAAAATTAATATCGTGTTAGTACTATTTTAATAATTTACTTCTTAATCTTACATGTCGGCAACCGCTAAGCTCTATACAGGTCCTAGTGAATACGGGTGTTATTTAAACTAAAGACATTTAATAAAGCCATATCCATACTATATATACCAATATAAATGCAAAAGTAAGTCTGTCTGTCTGTTTGCTACTTTTTTACTCTTAAACCGCTAAAGCGATTTATATGAAATTTGGTATAGAGATAGTTTGAGACTCTGGAAAAGCCATAGGATAGTTTTATCACGGGAGTGTGTTCCCTTGCGAAGATAAAACACATTCAAGCGTGCGAAACCGCGGAGAGAAGCAAATATACGATAAATAAGTAAGACTGATGACTCAATTATTCCCATTTCAGAACAAAGAAAGGTTGAGCAATAATCTTCATGATAAACCCATGGGTAAAGACCGGTCCAGAATTATTCGCCTGAATCACACTATATCTCCAAATTAATATTCACTGTAAATCTTCCTGTAGGTGTTAAGCAAGCCGTTAAATCCCTTCAGAGGTTGCTGAACAATGAAACCGGCCTCATTTTGGCCCTCTGGGACTTAAATTGAGTGAAAAAAGTATATTTATGGAGCCTTTGTGTGGCTATTTTTCATTATGATGGTAATTGTCAACGGGCTGTAAAATTTTGGATGGCATTCCTACTTCCTATTCTAGCCTAAGTTTGTATGTTTAGATGTTTGTTAAACAATCACCCCTAACGGATATGGATAAAACAATGAATCTGCCCAGCCTTTTCCCAACTAATGGGTCTACTTTCTGTGTAACTGGGTGCAGCTTTAAGCCAGTATGCAACTGCTTATTTCACCTCCACAACCACAAATAGGGTTTCGTTTTACACACGATACTCTACTTGTGTCCTATTTAAATCTGATAACCAGATTTGTAATCGGGCTTCTGACTACCCTACCAGGCCGTTCCAGAAAAAGGTAACGATATGATTTGGACGTGTACCATGAGGGCTGCTTTGATACGGAACGGGAAAGAATGTCTAGAAGGACTTGGAGGGTGTTTGCCCATCAGTGTGCCCCAATGAAAACGCAAGAAAAAAATGAATGTCATAATAATGTAAATATCGTTCCGCTGTTAATATTCTAGGGGAAATGAAGGCTATTTGTAACCTCTTAATTTACTTTTATTGTTTGGGAATATGAATAGCAGCCTGTAGTTATGCCACCCGCTGGGCATGGGATCATCTTACTGTTGGTTTGAGATTCAATCCGTGTGTCCGGGTTCCTAACGGTATTTTCCTGTAGTATCCAAGATTATTATAGATTATATTTATTGTCAGTAGTATCCAAGATTAATAACAAAAACAAAGTATATTTTTGTGACGCTGATGAATAGTCATTGAGGCATCTTATACAGTTAGATATCTAATGATTTTCAGCATCACGCCATCATCAATATTTCATTACTTGAAATATTCTAGATATACCTACTTTTAGGATCAGAATTATCAGAGTTACTATAGTGCTATTGTATACTATTTAATACAACATTTTGTTGTAATATTATTGATGTGATCGGCTGAAAGAAAATATAACGATATTCTAAAAAAAAACAGTCGCTTAACCACAGAAAGGCAGAAACCATATTGTTTTGGTTACTCTTTGTTTCGGTATGCCATCTAGCAGAATAAATTGGCAGTAAGGTTTCGTATTAATCACACAAAGTAAAATGCACGTTTCACTGGGTCCAACTCCAATATAATGGCCAGCTAGGAATAAAGGTAAAAATCGTCTATTAAAACTTTAAAATTGATTTTAAACGTAGGTAGTAGGTGCACGGTAGCAGTTTTACGTTTGTCTAAGAAAACATTTGCCTCGGCTAGCAACCGCATGCATACTGTATGAAGCAGATGAGGCTCTAACGTTTCACTTCAGGTAGTTTTGTTTTACATAAATGATGCGGCCAGTTCAGAATTGGTGAGAAGCGTAGAATCGTGGAATGAAAATATTGAGATAACACGCGTTTAGAGCTAAAATGGTACATATATATATATGGTAGATTCATATACCTACAGCATTTTTGCTTAGGTATATGAATTATTGGACACTAACCTTACTAAACTCATTACACTGACAAACAAATTACCCTCTTCGGCAGTCGGGTAAAAATAGGAGAAGATAAAAAAAAAAGAATATTAAAATACGAGTAGGTATGTAGTTTGATCTTGTTGTTTGTTGTTTTGGCCCCAAATTAACATATTTTCTTCGTGCTTCCCATCTATGGAAGCACCCTGTTATGTATGTAGTTATAGGTAGGTGTGGCTGCGCCACACAGTAAGCGCTAGCGACGAATAAACCAGTGTGAATCATTCCGTCTTTGTGTTAACACCTACGTAAGCTTCCTACACAACATTGGCGACGAGTACCCACAATAAAAATAAAGATGTTCGGTGTAAATTCATTATTGGGAGCTATATCCAATTTTGATCACCTTAGTCAAGACTGGAAGCTTTACAAGGGGCGGCTTCAGCAATGGTTCATAGCCAACAACATTGGCGAGGACAACGACAAAGCTGGAGTAAAGAGGAAAGCGGTACTGTTAAGCGCACTCACGGAGAACACGTATCAACTGGCGTGTAACCTCGCTTTGCCAGAAGATTTGGATACAAAGAACTATGAGGATATTCTGAAAATCTTGGACAACCACTTAGTGCCGAAACGCTGCGGGTTTGCGGAGAGGCATAAGTTTTATACAGCGGTGCAACAACCGGGTGAGACGCACTCGCAGTGGGCTGCAAGGTTACGAGGCCTAGCTACTTACTGTGCGTTCAAGAATTTAGAAGATTATCTTCTAGACAAGTTCGTCATGGGCATGCTACCGGGTCATGAACGAGATAAGCTCTTTGCTAAAAATATCGACGACTTAACGCTGAGTAAGGCGGTAGATTTAGCAGAAAGTACCCGCTGTGCACGCGCAGGCGCCGCGATGGCACCAACTGGAAACACCGATGCAAATCATGATGCTGTGTTCAAGATTGATCAAGGAACCAAAGTATCGATCGGTTCGCGTAAGGATCATCATAGTGAAAAATGTTCCGTATGTGGTTACAAGAATCACAAATCGTCGGAGTGTCGGTTCGTTAACTACACGTGTAAATCGTGCAATCGAAAAGGACATTTGCGTAAAATGTGTACAAAAAGTAAAGTGAATCGTATTGGGCAAGGTAATTCCGAGGACGAGGGAGATGATGGTGAGTTACTTTTAAACATTAACTGTTCGAATGAAGTACCACTGACAGAAACTGTTAGTCTGGAGGGTCAAAGTATTAAGTGCGAAATAGATAGCGGCTCACCAGTTTGTGTAATTTCAGAAAATTTATATAATAGTACTTTCTCTGAAATTCCGTTATCAAAACCTATTAAGACCTTGTTAACATACACTAGCACTAAAATGGTAGTTACAGGGTGTATGGTATTAAACGTTTCATACTTAGGTCGTACGGTCAGATTGCCTGTTTATGTCATTCGCGATGGCGGCCCTCCACTCCTGGGGCGTGATTTTATACGTGCTTTTGGATTACGTCTTATATCCACGATCGGCAATTGTAATAATATAACCGATGCCGATAATTTATTGCAAGATCTAGTTAAAGCATACCCGAGAGTATTTTCAGATAACCTAGGGTGTTTTAATAAATTTGAAATTACGTTACCCCTTAAGTCAGATGCAAAACCTGTGTTTTTCAAGTCACGCCCAGTGCCTTTTGCCTTAAGAGACAAGGTAAACAAAGAGTTGGACAGATTGGTCGCTTTAGGTATTTTGAAACCGGTTTCTTATTCAGAGTATGCGTCGCCGATAGTGCCCGTTCTTAAGCGTGATGGTAGTATTCGCATTTGTGCTGATTACTCGGTATCAATAAATAAACAACTGTTAGTCGAAAAATATCCTTTTCCAACCACGCAAGAACTGTTTACCAAACTTCATGGTGGCCAAGAATTTAGTAAATTGGACCTTTCAATGGCATATACACAGTTAAGAATACACGAAAACTCACAAAACATCACTTGCATAAATACTCCCCGGGGTTTGTTTAATCACACTCGCCTTATTTTTGGTTTAGCTAGCGCTCCTTCAATTTTTCAAAGGGTTATTGAAACAATAGTGGGAAATATGGAAGGGGTTTTAGTTTTTCAAGATGACATCTGCATTACTGGTTCAAATAGGTTTGAGCACTTAAAACGCCTTAAGGAAGTTTTAAAACGCTTGCAAGAATGCGGGTTTTCTCTAAAAAAGGAAAAATGCGTTTTTTTACAAAAAGAAATATCGTATTTAGGATACATTATAGATAAAAATGGTATTAGAAAGAACCCACTAAAAGTAGATGCAATCATGCAAGCAAACATACCCAAAAATGTAAGCGAACTACAATCATTTTTGGGTCTAATCAATTATTATCGGAATTTTACTCCAAACGCATCCTCTATATTGAGTCCATTGCATGAGTTATTAAAAAAAGGCACTAAATGGTGCTGGGAACCTAAGCACAGTTCTGCTTTCAACAACATTAAAAAGATAATGTCTTCAGATAGGGTTCTCGCACACTTCGATAACAATGCTAAGATTATTTTAACAGTCGATGCGTCACCAGTCGGTTTGGGTGCAATTTTATCACAAATAGGAAGCAATGGCATAGAACAACCGGTTTCATACGCGTCGCGCTCGCTAACTGTAGCCGAGAAAAAATATTCACAAATACAAAAGGAAGCTACAGCAATAATATTTGGCGTTAGAAAATATCACCAATATCTTTATGGTAGACCTATACCATTCACCTTACGGACAGATCATAAGCCTTTAACGATTACATTTAAGCAAAACCATGGCATGCCCGAAGTATCGGCAAACCGATTACAACGTTATGCTATATTCTTAAGTGCTTATAATTATGAAATTGAGTTCGTTAGCAGCGGTCAAAACACAGCTGATTTTTTGTCGCGAGCCGTATCGGTAAACAACTCTGACTCAGAGCGCCGCCAGGCGTGCGCGCTTAGTGCGACGGAGACAGCTGCGTATGTGAACTTTGCCATCGATGGTTGCTTACCTGTTACTGCGCGGGAATTAAAGATTGAGACTGGAAAGGATTCGGTATTAAAATTAGTTATCAACTTCGTTCAAAATGGTTGGCCTCGAAAAGTGACAGATAATTCACTCAAACCATATTTTCTTTGTCGTATGCAAATATCTTTTGAAAATGGAATTTTATTGCGAGGTCATAAAGTTATTATTCCACAAGTTTTGCGTAGTAAAATATTGAAGGAGCTTCATAGTTCACATTTCGGAATAGTCAAAATGAAAGCTGAAGCTAGGGCTCGTTTTTGGTTTCCGGGCATTGATGGAGCTTTAGAAAAATTAGCACATACGTGCGAAACTTGTGCACAGTTACGGCCTTCTCCACCACGCGCGCCACTTGCACCTTGGCCTCACCCGCCACATGCATTTCACAGGATTCATATGGATTTTTTAGGCCCCATGTGCAATAAAATGTATTTAATAATAGTGGATGCGTATTCCAAGTGGGTTGAGTGCTACGTAATGAACAACAATATAACGACTAAGGCGGTCATAACAAAGCTTAGTGATTTCATATCAAGGTTTGGAATACCAAATGTTATAGTAACTGATAACGGAACTTCATTCGCGTCTCAGGAATTTGCTAAGTTTTGTAAGTTGAACGATATAACACATTTATTTTCACCTGTTTACCATGCAATGAGCAATGGTCAAGCAGAATCATTTGTGAAAATAATTAAAAAGGGTATAAAGTCCATTTTAGTGTCTAGTTGTAATGATGACTTTCAAAATCGATTATCACAGTACCTGTTCGACTACCGTAATTCGGTTAACTGCACTACCGAGACCTCTCCAGCACAGTTAGTTTTTGGCCGCAAGTTACGCTCACGTTTGGATTTAATCTCAAAATCGGGATTTAATCCTTCCTTGTCATCGGAATTACCAGCCTTAATCAAGCGTAAACAGTGCTCACAGGTTGAGAATTACGGTGGCAAACCACAGAAAAATTATATGATTGGTGAAAATGTGTGGTACAAACAATTTTTAAATAAAAATAAATTCAGATGGGCAAAAGGAACAATTATTAATAGAATTGGAAGAGTAATGTACAAAATAAAAGTGTTTAGTGATAATAAATACATAATGAGGCACAGAAATCAGCTCCGTTCCTATAAGGCAAACGGGATCACTGATGAGTGGGATGTAACTTTACCCCAAGAAGAGGAGAATCCAGAGAGCAGCTTATTAGATACAAGTAGTATGTCATCAGCAGTGGAAAAATCACCCATACCGTCCACTGACACTAGTACCAGTGTCACCTTAAGTCAGGATGTTACAAGTAGCGACAACACAACAGAGATCACAACAACATCGCCAGGCATCTCTGAGGCACCTAAAACACGCGTAACGCCTGATACGCCGTCAAGTTTCTCCGCAGCGGATAAAAGCCTTGAGTTCAGTACTCCACAGCCTTCACCAGCTGGCAATGATAACGCCCAATTGCCTTTGCCAGACCGAGTTCGTAGGATTAGACCAAACGTAGATTATAAGAGGTTCTTTTAGGTATTTTATTTTTTTTTGTTAATAAATTGTTTAATATTTAGCTTCCTTGCTTTAAGAAGGGGGAAACGTGTTATGTATGTAGTTATAGGTAGGTGTAGCTGCGCCGCACAGTAAGCGCTAGCGACGAATAAACCAGTGTGAATCATTCCGTCTTTGTGTTAACACCTACGTAAGCTTCCTACACAACACACCCTCATCTTTTAGAAAAAATGGACCAAATTATCCGTCATACACTTACTTTAATTTTAAATGTGGCCATGGACGACCGAGCTTGCGCTCACGCTACTCTTCCCATCCGTATGGGGGGCCTCGGCGTCCGCAAAATTTCTAGTATTAGTCTAATTTATATCCTCGGTCCACGGTACTGAGAAATTTATCAGGAATATCCTAGCACCCATACTGATTAATTTTGATGTGCCGTGCTTCACCGAGGCTATTGATGCTTGGAGACTCGCTTGCCCGAATTGTAATCTCCCCGACTACCCTTCATCCCAGAGACGGTGGGATGAGCCGCTGTGCAGAGCAGTTCAGGAGCACCAAATTGCCACTTCTGCCACTCCTGCCAAGCGCGCTCACCTGCTGGCTGTGGGTGAGTGGGAGTCTGGCCTCTGGCTTCACGCACTACCGTCGTCGAACATAGGCACCTTGTTTGACGACACTACTTTCCGCTTCGCTGCTTCCCTGCTTCCCTACCTCTTGGCGCTCCCTGTTGTACTCATCATCGTTGTCACTGTGGCGAAGTTGTCAACAGCCTCGGTCACCACGGTCTATCATGCAGCCGAAGTGCGGGTCGCATAGCGCGCCACGGAAACTTAAACGACATCATCCGACGTGCTCTCGTCACCGTCGGCGTTCCGGCCGTATTGGAACCCCATGGCCTGGTACGTGACGATGGCAAAAGACCGGACGGGATGTCTTTGTTTCCATGGAAGATGGGTAGGCCTTTAGTGTGGGACGCTACTTGTGTCGATACTCTTGCGCCATCCCATCTTCCTAGCTCGTTTTGCTGTGCTGGCGCTGCCGCTGCGGCTGCAGAGAACCTCAAGCGGCGGAAATATAATAACCTCATCGGTAGTTATATTTTCGGCCGTTTGGGGTTGAAACTCTTGGTCCGTGGGGTCCGAGCGCTCACGCTTTGTTTAAAGATCTTTCCAAACACTTAGTTTACACTTCGCGTGACCGAAGGGCTAGCTTTTACCTCGGTCAGAGAATAAGCATTGCCATACAACGTGGCAATGCTGCCAGTCTTTTGGGCACATTACCAGTGGACAACGATGTGGAGGAGTTTTTGACGCCATATTTTAGATTAGTATATTTTTTTGGTTTAGTTAGTGAGTTCTTTTTGGTTTGATCTTATAAGGAAATGTATGATGTTTAGTAGCAGTGGCTGACTGTTTCTAAATAACTTTCTAAAAGTACAGTAGACTTACTGACGCATGTCAGTGGCACATAACCAGTATAAGCTGATCCTTCGTCGAATTGGAATATTGTATAATGACAGGTCAACATAAACTGGATTATAGGAAGCACCATTGTTCTTTAACGAAGAGGGTGCCATATCAGAAAATGGCGGTGGATATAAGAAAGTAAGATGAAAGAGTTTTTTTTGGTGATCTTACACGCGTATTATAGATGATATTCAGAGAATTCTTAAACTTTCATATATTTCTGGAGTATTTTTGTCGCTTCGATATTTAGTGACAGTGACTGACTGTACAAGAAACGTTATTTACTTCTAAAACTCTCTTCAAGTACAGTAGCATATCAATGCTAAAAACCAATGTAAGTGGACCTCCTGTCGTACAGACTTTTCTTGTAATGAGAGATCAACTTAGGTAAACTGCCAAATTCGAGTGTTCCGGGGCCATGTCGGAAAATGGAGGCGAATATGAAGAAAGGAAGCAATACGAACGGATGCTGAAGGATTTTTGTTGAGTAGATATTACAAATTGTTTGATGTAATTTTTAAGAGCGCTCTTATGGCTGGTTGATCACGCTGAGAAAAGTCACCGGGCTTAAGCAATTTTTTATGTCGTTTGTACACAAGAACTGTGTACACTACCACGGTGCTGAATAATAAAAAATCTTGTCTGGGCTAGACAAGATTCGTTCCTAAGTCCGACAATTTTTTTGTCGTGTATATGATGAATTGGTCGTGTACGACAGAATTCTTGCGTAAGCCTGGTGAATTTTCTTGGAGTGTACAAGCGACCTAACTCTTTCAAAAGAGAATTCTATCCAGGAACAGTTCCTGTCGCTATATAATGCATCTCAAAAGTGAGGTTTGTTTTTTTTTTGAATCATAATTATCTGTGAAATGTACATTTTTATAACTAATTTCACCCAAAACTTTAAAAATGATCATCTTACTAAAAACATAAATGTGGAAGTTTGGATGGATGATGTATGTGAATGTATGTTTGTTACTCAATCACGCCAGAACGGCTAAAAGGAACTGGATGAAATTTGGCGCAGAGACAGATTATAGACTGGACTAGCATATAGGCTATTTTTTATTTCGGTATAATGTACCCTTGGAATGCTATAACACTATTCATGCGGGTGAAGCCGCTGGCAGAAGCTAGTTTAAATTAATATAACCGGCAGGTTATTAACTTAATCATGTTCTTTAGCAGGCATTTGTGGTTGAGGGTAATAATATTATATACCACTAAATAAGCCACTTTTGGATGGGATGAGACCTAACATACATAACTAGCAAAATGTACCCGTACTTTATACCTAAACCTGTGCCTACCCCTCCAGCAAACACAGGCGTGAAATTGTATCAGTCCACGTCCGGCGAACATTCCCAGCATTCCGCTAGATACTAATTGCTAAGTATACACCAATATGTTTGACATACAACCTCGCTTAGGGTTGTCAAGGAATGGTGGATAAAGCCGACGATAAAACAGGGCGAATTTTTGTTTTGAGCCGAATTTTCGGCTAAATGGAAACTGAAGCGAGATCCTACTATCCCATTAATATTACAAATTAGCTTCTACCACCAGCTTTGCTCGCATGATAGTCGTAAATTAAAAGTGTACTAAGTTTCATCCAAATCCGCTAAGGTGAAAGGTAACAAACAGACAGTCAGATAGACTTACTTTCGCATTTATAAATATAAGTATGGATCAGAAAGTCTGTATGTCTAAATGTCCGTTAATGAATCATGCATCAAGCAGCGGCTAAATGAATAAGGATCAAATTTGGAACATGAGCACTCACCCATGGTCTGTATTAGGCCATAGAATATTTTTTTATCTCGGTAATCTGAACCGTAAAATAATAAGCTGACTTGATTTTTGAAGAAATGAAGCTAAAGTTAAACCCTTCTTATATCTCATTTCATCAAATTTTGAGGTCTGAGATAGATTTTATTTTAACAATCTCTAAAGAACTGTTAGATAGCTTGATAATATTTTTTATTGTCATCATCAGCCTTTTTAATGTTGCCACTGCTGGGACACAGGCTTCTTCTCTGTGAGAGGGAATGGACAGCTATCCACCACGTGGGCCCAGTGCGGGTTGGTGGATGAAACATTTCTTCAAATATTAACTAACTTAAACTCTTTATTGCACACCGAAATTACAAATAGAAGTAAATAATACTCTTATCGAAGAGAATAGTTAATTTGCGATTATTAAATAAGAATTTAAGTTATCTGCCTTGGAAACGTATAATAGGTAAAACACAGGTACGCACACAGGAGTAAGCTCCCTTTACGTACCTCGCATTCGTGTAGTACACACCTTCAATCTCAATAATTTAAGACACGCTAAATGCGTGTAATAAATATCAAGAGCACGTTGAAGCGTTAATACCTAAGGCTAAAAGCTAAGCACCGCCGAATATATACCACGAAGCCGAATATTAATCCCTTCCCTACCACAACAGATTTCACAAATATATCATACAATTACTGGCGATATATGGATTTACTAAAGGTGTATCTACCTCTGCCTAATCCTTCGATGAACACAGGCGTGATGTTATGTTTATCACGCGTTATATTTTAGCATATGCTTTGACGCGTTCAAAGGGAGGCTTGTATGTTATTATAGTGAATGATTTCCGGTTGGCTGACATCAGAGATTACTTGCCTTGCTTTGTTGGGTTAATAAATAGTTGGTTTGATTATAATAGGGGGAAGAAACAAGAAACATAATTCAAAATCGTCAAGGGCGGATAGGAGGACGAAATCGTGTTGTGCGCAGGGGCGCAAATGGTAGGGGTCAATCATACATTGAGTTGATTTTTTTTTTTTTGTTGTTGAGAATTTTTTCTTGTTTTTGGGTGGGGCAATCTTTAAAAAAGCGGTCCTTTTACGATAATTATTTTACTGCTGGAAGGACTATCTCTGAATTACATAAGCTTTTCTGAACTTTTTATCGACAAGACTTTCAAAGTTTTTGTGAGATATGTCGCGGGAACAAAGCCGTGAATAAAAGCTGATATTGACAATATTTTGACCCCATATTAGTTTTGATACCCGGAACGGATAGCGTTACTAAAGTTATCCAAAAGAGAATTTTCAGTAATAGGTCGGAGTCGATGAAAAATAATTATAGTGGTTTTTAGTTTTTAGCATACAGAGTGCAGAAAAGAGCAGATAAAGTCACCCGTTATGATTTACTTTTGTAGATTAAAACAAAATCCATAAAAAAATTCTATAACTTCTGATGTCTTCCATGTTTTGCTTTGGCACATTCTAAGATCAATTTTTTTTAGATGATAGATCTGTTTTTTTAGATGAAGCTCGCCGTATGGAACATAGCTGGTATCACCTGGGGGCAAGAAAGAAGAAGGTTAGCTCAAGAGTTTAATACATGTTCTGTGATTCGAGGAGAAAGTATGTTGTCTTCGAGAGAGTTCTTATAAGTAAAGATAAAGTATAGAGAAGATAAATTCATAAATACTGGTTGTTGTTAAAACTGGAAGTATTCAAAAGAATGGAGCAGAATCATTCAGCTTTACTGACGGTGCTCCCGACCGTGGCATAATTGGAATGACAAAAGTGTCCGTATAAATACGCATTCAGGATTTTAAAAAAAAGTCGCCGATGTCACGATAGACTTGGCCACTTAATGAGCACAAAAGAAAAGTTTTCGTGCCGTTTAGGCGACGTAAATTCAGGTGTCATCCAAAGTTTGAGCTTGTTCATTCAACACAGTTTCAGTTTGATAATGTTTTAATTTGCTTTCATTCCTGTTCTACATGTTAGTAAAAGTTCGTTATCGTTTTAGTTTTGTAACTCTCCAGTAACAAAATCTAAGCCATTTCTTTTCATAAAACAGTTTATTCATAACTTCATAGTCAGTATTGTCATTCTCTAAACAGTCAACCTAACCTTTTCCCAACTATGTTTGAGTCGGCTTTCAGTCTATCCAAATGCAGCTGAGAACCAGAATTTTACATGGGGCGACTGCCTATCTGACCTCCACAACCCAATGACTGGATAATACGGTACCTATCAGTTGGCAAGACTGCGGACAGATTTTCTGGCTTCTGTTGTAACTATTTTCTAAGATCTAGACTTGAATTGAGAGCCGGGGGCCAACAGCTTATGTTATGGATCGCCACCCTTCCACAGAACGCCTTGGGTAAGCGCTGCTTAACCTTGAAGACCAACACGTGCTGTTATTATTTACACATGATTAGACAACACTTTGAAATTCGAACGGTGTCTCGTGCGCAACACTTTTGTTTTTAAATGTGTGCGACCTCATATAAATCTATCTCGAAGCTATAAATTTTGTCAATAAAGACTTCATTAGAAGTCTGTTGATTAAATTGTCGCTACGTAACTTATTAAAGTTACGTAGCGACAATTTAATCAACAACAAATAATCCCAAATTCAGCGTAAACCCTCGGGTCACCCAGATCTTACACGGATGTTCTGAGGAAACCAGGAGATCTAATTGACTTCTGGAGGGAGGTGGGTTGGTTGGAATGACCACCCAACGGCCGCCATGGCCCATGTACAAAGGTCCATTTGAGGGACTAAGTGCGGAAACCAA
The DNA here is from genome assembly GCA_945859665.1 of Anorthoa munda. Classification (NCBI taxonomy): domain Eukaryota; kingdom Metazoa; phylum Arthropoda; class Insecta; order Lepidoptera; family Noctuidae; genus Anorthoa; species Anorthoa munda. The sequence continues at coordinate 27,905,940 of OX243898.1, forward strand.
ACCCCTCTAACATAGAACATAGATCCCAAAATTCCATCAACTCAAATTAACATACGTGTAATACGAGTAATTTTTCTTGGTTGGGTTATATTTTAGCGATATAAAGCGCTGTCGTCTAAAAATTTGTGGTACTGGAATGGTCCATGAGTCAGACGCGTTCCGTACCGCGTGACATTCTATCCACGAAAGCGTCGCGATAGTGATTGGAAAAACGTCAAAAATATATGAGATTGCCAAGCGCTATCGAAATGTCACGTGATCAATCCCTTATGTCTTGCCCTTTCAACCAACGCCATCGCTTGTGAAATGACACTTTGTCTAGACTTCTAGAGCCTTTGGTCCCTCTAAACATTTTTCAGAATATATTACTTTATAAATAACTTTTTTAGCCTCAAGATATCTGTGTGACGTCACAGGTAGTCGGCCCTTATTTCCGCACGCGCGTCGCCGTCGAGAGGGAGTTCCCTTTCAAAATTGTGCACTTGACGCAACTCGCTTTACTTTGGCGAATCTTTCTGGGGTGAAGTGCCGACGCAGACTTCGTGGTTTATTGAATTTTACCTACAAAATCTACACTTATATAATTTTTGGACAGTGATAAAATTGGTATATTTTGCTAGGTACTCTTTACATAGCTAGACTGTACTTTATTTTATCGAACCCTTAGGCCCAGTTTATGCAACAAAATATCTCAATGTCAAAAGACAAATTATTTTTGACATCCACCATTCGTTGTTCGTTGACTGGAAGAGAATTTGAGAATTTTAAAATAAATATTAAGAAGGTATCTTTCATAAAGTCATATTCCTACTATATTACTACGGCGGCGTTGCCTCGAAGCAAAGCCTATAACTTTGTCCCGCTTTTAACTACCTATAATAAACCAAAACACTTCAAGCAATTAGAATCCCCCAGAGACATATTGCATAATTAATATTCAAATATGGGTGGGCTTTGAGCTTCAAGCCAGATTAGGCCTTATCTGGGAAGCTTCAACTGGGCTAAACTTGATCACAAAGGCGATGCCTATACAGCATATAATACACTGTCAGCCTATATCGGAATTCTCAGTGGTTCAGATGATAACATATTGTGTAAGATGTATTATATATGGGGTTTAATATACGAGTATTATCGTGATGTTCAGGGTAACTGATAAGTACCTTGATGGACAGAGGAAATTTTGGGTTGTGAACATTTTTATGAATCCGTCAGAAGAAATAAATGGATAGTTGAAATGTATTACTGAAGCGCAAACAAATAAAAAAAAAAGGTTAAAATAATAATAATATGAATTTATATTAAGTATCGAATAGCCAAAACAAATAATAAAAACATACCTACATAATAATTGAAACCAACAAAAGGACTTAGCTTGGGAACTGCGTTTTGATCGTGCTCCTCTAAAATATCTACTATGAGAAAGGCAGCGATAAAATGCTCATATAGGTAGGAGGAACCTTAAAATCAAAAGAAAAACAGATTATTTTATTTCAGAAAGTTTGTTTGTATATGTCGCAGGGATATGATGAAAACAGGGAATTGATCAAATCTCTAAGCGATTTTAAGCGATTTGATCAAATCACGGAGGATGTTAAAATAATAACACGTTTTTATCATTTCCCTAAACAAATCTGGTGATTTGACAAATCCCAATAAAGAAATCTAGTGATTTGAACAAATCTCAAAATTGGTTCAGTGAAATGACAAAAATAACTTTTCTGTAGTAATTTAAAGGTTTATTTTGTACTAGCAACCCACCCCGGCTTAAGTCCAAGAGCGAGCGTAGCGAGCTCGGGAGCTTAGGGCACCCCGACACGGACAGGTTAGGTTCGAAGGGGATGACGGGAGCTGAAGTGAGCGAGCAAAGCGAGCGAACTCAGCTCCCGTCATCTCCTTCGTGTTAGGTTACTTTAGACCCTGCATACAGAAATAGGAGCCCCGCGCAGCGGGGCTCCGTCGGCTCTGCCACACAAATACTAATTCAACTTGCACCTATTCAATAGTACCTAGTACAAAATAAACCTTTAAATTACTACAGAAAAGTTATTTTTGTCATTTCACTGAACCAATTTTGAGATTTGTTCAAATCACTAGATTTCTTTATTGGGATTTGTCAAATCACTAGATTTGCTTAGGGAAATGATAAAAACGTGTTGTAATTTTAACATCCTCCGTGATTTGATCAAATCGCTTAGAGATTTGATCAATTCCCTGTTTTCATCATATCCCTGCGACATATATATGACTTCGAAATTCGAACGCTGTCTCCTTATGAATCTGCAATGATTTACTTTTAAATCAAATGAGTCCGCTTTCGAATTGTGTGCGCTCATTTGAGTGAGGTTCCAAGTGAATTTGGCAGAATAGCACGACAGTTTCATTTATCATTAATGAAACTAGACAACATTTCTGCTATTCCTTTGCTCTTTAAACCCAAATTTGTGTTTCACTTACAAGTTCAGAGTTGACTAGAACCTTCACAATCCAACTAGTTAGCATTCAAATAGTGCACCTATTCTATTCTAGTGATGTTTCCTTTGGCAATTAAAGCTTTGTGGTCTCTGACTGCAGTTTAGATATAGATAAGTCAAAGTTCCGTTTTCAAACAAAGATAAAGTGACAAAGAGGTAAAAGTTTCAGTTGAATCCGGCTAGCAAAGGGCAAATACATTTCGTTGAAATTCTGTAGCTCTTCTGTAAAATGAGGCAGTTACTAGGTACACAACTTAGAAACGATCTTGTTATTATTATTATTAGTAAATAATGATTGGTACGTAAATAAGACTGGAGAAATCTAAATATTTAAATATAGTTGTCTTGGTTTACTCTTAAATATAGGTATACAAACAACACAATTCAGTGGAAACGCGGGCCATCTCCGCATATTCGCTGGCGCTTATAAACAATTACAGGCATAACAAACTCACAACAATACAATACACGTGCACGCGTGAACACAATGTTTCTTTGTTTTTTTTTTTTATTATTCTCGGACCGGGCAAAGTGTTATTGGGTTTTTCTATCTGGCATTTGCCAATTGTGCCTGGCTGATGGCAGTATGTTCAGCCCCTTTTATATTGGACTTAAAATAACTGAAATGATTGAAATATGAGTGTACTAAAAGTGCACCTCTGCCTAATTCTTCGAGATATAACAGTTGTAATGCTATGTTATGTTATGTTATTTATGCCGCATCGCATCTTCATTCAATACAAAAATAAAAATTCAAAGCAAAGTTATAAGTCCACAACTAAAAACGTACAGATCTTGGCATCAAAATCAATCCCGCAAATCCATTTAGTTGAAAAGAAATAAAAAGAATTCCACAACTTTACAACAAACCGCCGTATTATGTCTTGGTCTCAAACAATATCAGATTTACCATCTCATCGGTAACAAAGTTTTTGAATTCGCAAATCTAGCTGATCGATTATACAGTAAAGTTAAAAACTTAGTTTTGCAGTTGACAAAAAAATTCTTCAAACAATTTTCTTGTAAAGGAGCCTTTTGAAACTGCAAGATGCCCGATGAGTTGCTCGAAGTTTGCTAGTAGATTTCTGTGTGAGAAAATATCGGATTTTCTAGTGCTTTCGAACGCTGAAACGATATTGAGACTGAGCTATGACAGTAAGGCTAGGTTCTATTCACGTATCAATTTGGGTGACATTTTAGCCAACTGGTGTTGATAGAGAGGGTTATGAATCTTTTAAGAGCCATTTTAGTGTGTAAGATGTGGATGGTGGAATTCATTGACAAAGTTGTGCCCAAGGCCAGTTTAAAGAAATATCGGATGTTCGAAAGCATGTTGGGAACGCTAACATAATCAAAATGTGGAAAATACCTGGACTTAACGAGGGGAGAATGGCAGGAGAGAAATGAATCATTCATCCAGAAGCGGATAATTTCGGGTTCAAACTAATGATGATTGAATATGCGTTAATTTCACAACCTAATATGCGTGACTTTTAAAATGTCAACGCCACAAGCAACCTAAGTTATATGTCCATCTCGTGATCTGGTCTTGAATCTTCCATTCCATTATCCAATATCACTTTTTCGTTAAAATCAACGAGTTCAAAATACAAGCCTGACTAATTTCAACATTTCTTACTGTACTTAAGAAAGTAACTTAAGAAACAAACCAATTTTCCTTCTCATTCATTGTACTTCGCCGATATCTCTGTATACACGTCACTGTAGTATAATTAACACAATGAAATGTAGTATAGTTAATCAAATGAAAAGACTGAACAAAGGAATTCGAGTGTGAAACAATCCGGAGCATTCCGAACCTTCCTTTGTGAAGTATCAGTCAGCATTCCAGACTTCTCTTTTAGGGTTCGGTAACAAAATCGGTAAAAAAGAAAAAAAAAATCTTTAGATCTGCAAAAACACAATTTTATAAATTAGAAATAAAATTAAATAATACAAAACATTTGAAAATATATTCCCAATCATCGTTTGTAGGTCTTGGTATTCGCAGCATACATTTTATCAGCAAGTTATGATGAAACCGACTTATTATTAAATCACATTTTTATTTGCTTTTATGCCGCATATTGTGACGTTGCAAAATCATTTTGTAGTCTAGTGGTGACATCTCTGTGCTTAATCTCTCAGTATGTCATTATTGACAACCATATACCTCAATAAAAGCAAAGAGATAGCACCAAAATCGGAAACCATGTTAAAAGTGGTTGTCTGTTTGTTTAATTATAATGTTAATTGTGAACAATTAAAAATAATAACACAATTAACATAAATACAATATTAAATTTCAAATATAAACTCGACTTAATACCAATCGATACTATTTGGTCTATGGTCAATATTGGCCGATGGAAGGTCTCGTTGTAAAAAAAATATGTTACATAATATTATAAACAAAAAAAAGTAGCTACGTCTGCCCACAAACAGCTTTGAAATTTGGCAGAGGTAATATTTCAATTGTAACAAATGCTTTTTCTGTAAATAAACACTTTCTCATTATTGCATCGAGCCTTCAGGAAGATCGCTTAGTTGGATGTATTATTTACGCCCCAGGAAGGAAACATCGATATGATAGAAGATTTTTGATTTCAAATAATTAATATCGCTTTAAGGTATTGTATTTCGTGTAACAACTATGGTTTAACAAAATACTTATGCTGAAAGTGGATATTTTAAAAGGCTTTGCCGCATTTTGCATTAATTTTCTATTTCTGGTTACTCCAAAGGAATTTAATACTTTGAAACACGGTAACAATTTAACAAAATTCTTGATATCCCAAAGTTATTGTAAATGTCGATCCGATAAACGTTATCTTGACGTATTTCGATGAAATTCTTAGTAAATGTCAGATTTTGTACCGTATAATAGGTACGTATTCCATGGGGCTATTCCATGTTCAAAGATTATTTACTCTGTAAAATGTTAGATTTATATAATGAACTTTTAGTGACCACTGCCCATAGATAAGTGTTCCTTCAAAGAAATTGCCACAATTGCCCCGATAATATGTCTATTGGTTAACGGAGCCTTACAGGCAAAAAGTAGGTATATAAAGATATAACTATTCCTACTGTGGCGTGACCATTTAGGTAGCCTTTAGTTGTAAGAAGGAAGCTTTGATAATACAAGGTGAAATAAAATTTCTTAAAACACAGGGTTGTGACAGAAAAAAACTGACTTCCAAAACTATATACCTAATTATTTCATCTCGATGTAGAAACTCCATGTAGATAGATCGAGATGGCTTTTTCAAAATGTAAAAAGCTATTTACCTCGAAATAATAAAAAATCAAGTTCCTATGCACTTATTTTACATTTTTGCTGCTTTTCCATCCAATGTCTTCTCCCGTTTTGGGGGAAGCGGTAGGACATGTCAGACTTTTACCGACTAATATCTACTCGTGTTTCTTCAGTTGCTTGTGCCAGGACCTCTCTCGGTAACTCTCTTTCAAATTTATCCGCGACCCAGACAGTCATCAGCCTAGCATGCTCCGTCAGTTTTTTTGATATCTCATTGAGACGCGCGTGAAACACTACGTGCCGTCGACCCGGGCCTGGTCCTCATCAGAGAGCGACCTACTCATTCTTCGCCGTCCACAAGGCCACGCTTACGTTGACAGGAATCGGCTTGCGACTCCCGACACGCAGCGGGTCTTCTGCGGTGGCTAGGGGCGTCTCCGTTCCGACTCCCTCACGCGTTCCGCCTCCTCATTTGCGAGCATTACTTATTCGCAGAAGGATGCGACAGCTTTTCATGCCCTTTTGCTCCGTACCATGGCCTGGACCACCGCCGATCGACTCAACGAGGACATGGCGGTGCTCCGCCCATGCGGGACAGACCTCCACTGTATGCTCCACCGTGTTCTCCGGGCGATCCACACAATATACACCCAGGTGTTTCCTCCCTCTTTATCCTGAACAGGAACCTCCCGAAACATAAAGTATGCACCTAGTTTGAGAACCAAAGTATGTGAAGTCCAAGAACAATCAATACATTTTGACGACAAAGTACCAGCCTTTTTGCCAATCGTAGTATGGTGGCAAAGTTTGTACTTAACTACTTTTTCTCTTATAAACATATTTAATTTCCTACTCAGCTAATCGTGGTTCTACTGGCCCTTCATCTAGACCAACTTATAACTAACTGTTGCAAAGTTAGTTGATGATGGTCGAGTTGTGGCTCTTGTTCCTAGATAGACTGCGAGATGGATAGCATGATACTGTCATAGTGACGCCATCTGGGATACACTGGACGGAAAGATGGCAAAAGAAATTAAATTTTGTAATGATTTTGTGTTTTTAATAAGACTATAAGGCAATTAAAGGATATGATTTTTTTCAATAAAGTGCTGTGAAAGTATCTTTATCACTGCATTATTAAAAAAATATGTTTTCTATACTGTTTCTTTATAATTCTTTAGTATTAAAACAATCTTTTTTAGATTTATAGAAAACACTTTATTAACTGTAGCTTATTCTCAGTAGGAAACTATGTATTTATATTAATTACTTCTCTGTTAGTTTCATGTTCATAAAGAAAACGAGAATGTTTTAGTAAAGGTAACTTAAATTATCTTCATCCGCAAGTACAATTTAAATGCTACGAGCGTTGCACTGGCTACGGCGTAGCACTGGCTACGGCGTAGCACTGTCTACGGCGTAGCACGGGCTACGGCGTAGCTTCATAGCATTGTAGCTTCGAGCGGCGTAGCATACTCTACGTAATTATACTGAAGTGGTTGCTTTTGTATTTTCCGTTTATTGCGGGAAACCTTATTGTCTTTAGAGTTGATAAACAGATAGCATTAAATATGTATTGAATGGTGAAGATTGCATTTAGGTTGATTTTTGTGTAACAACATTTGCAATCTAATTTAAGGATTTGAAAAGAAAAGGCTTTTTTATTTGAATGATAAATGATTTTTAACCGACTTACCAAAAAGGAGGAGGTTCTATGTTCGACATTATGTATGCTTTTTTTTTGTGTTTGCTCACGCATATCTCTGTCAATTTTGGACAGATTTTGAAAATTCTTTTTTTATTTGAAAAAGTATGTTTCGAAATTGGTCCCATTTTAGTTTGGTGAAGATCTGATGAAGAACTTCGAAGATATACAGCAGAACTCTTCACTAAATTACGGCTAATCTCTCGGGATTGCTGCAATCGCATGTCTGTTTATTGTTTATACCATTTCATAACATAACATCACGCCAGTACGCTCTTAAGGGGTACGCAGATTTCTCATTTCACCGGTTATGTTCAAGTTTCATGATATTCGGGTAATATATTCTGGCGTTATAGGTACTAAACTACTTCCCTATTAGGTAGGTAATACATACAATCGAACATAGAACCTCCTACTTTACTGAAAATCGGTTAAAATAATTATTTTAATCAGCCGTGAAAAATAAAAAGCTTTTTTACAAAAAAAACACCACCGACTTCCAAATAAAAAAACTACTAATTTAAATAAATGTAGGTCTGTTTTTAATATCAAATGCTTTGCAGTATGTATTGTTCCGAAAAGTTACCGACATAGCCTGAAGAATTGCCAAACTTAAGTGGCAGTGGGCAGGCCACATTGCTCGCAGAACGGATGGCCGTTGGGGCCGAAAAGTTCTGGAATGGCGACCGCGAACCGGAAGACGATATGTTGGAAGGCCTCCCACTAGGTGGACCGATGACCTGGTTAAGGTTGCGGGAAGGCGCTGGATGCGAGACGCACGGGATCGGTCAATGTGGCGACGCCTGGGGGAGGCCTATGTCCAGCAGACGTCCAGTCTTTCGGCTGAAATGATGATGATGATGTATTGTTCTAGTGTTATATTATGCATGGTACACTCGCGAGCGATGAAAAAGTTCCAGTGACATTACTCCTCAACGGGAAAGGCTAGCTTAATGACGCCGTCTGCAATATTGAAGTACATTTAACAGCGCATCAGAATATTACCAACTAAAAACGTAAATATTGTGTTCAAATTTTAAATTAAATGTGAAAAATTAAATTAAGGTGTTTGTCGGCATTTTGTGGGTGGAACTTTTTCATTGCTCGGCAGTTTATAATAACTCCGACATGTTTTTCGAAAATTAAAAAAATAAATAGACAGTAAAATGAAAAAGACAAGACTCGCTGAGCTTACAGCTCACAGAGCCGCTAGTAATAAGAATGTGAAAGTCTGGATATGTGTTAATCAATCGTTTGTGTGGGCTAAACTGATTTGAAACACGGCTAGAATATGCCCATTGCTCTAGCTCGATAGTACGTTTCCGTGGGATAACCTACAACGATCAACTAGCACTCGACTGTAGCTCCTTTAGAAAGATCTCTTAATACTACTTTCAATTCATTAAGGCATACGGATATTCTTAATATGGTACTTACGAATAAAATCTATGAGCTAAAAAACGGACAGCAAAACTTCTCAAATACCGTCAACTGCCCTGATTTTGCCTCGCGTCCTGTGTTTGCCTAAAATTTACAAATGGTAATATCATTTTAAATTTTTAAGTTTGGCAATCGAAACATATGTCAGTTTTTAGAATTGTTATCTGGCAACACTAAATTGGTGACGTTAAGTTGGTAACATTCAAAATTTTTGACAGTTGTGTGTCAAACCAAAGTGCGGCAAGTCCGTTAATATTAGTTTCGGAAAAACTTTTCAAGTAATTCTTAAAAATATGTATATTTCTACCTTGTTATTAATTTATTCTATAAAAAGTTGATAGTTTTATAGTTTTTCATTGACGGTATTTGGCGAGAAATGTTGGAATAGGCAAAGTCTGGCATTTTTTTTGTTTAATTTTCTTATGACACAACCCTACCAATTCTTTGTCAATGTATGGAGATTGTATAAAATGGTGTCCAGACATTGCCCAAGTCATTTTACCTACTAAAACACTCCCAAAATTTGTCATTCAGAATTGGATTGTATTCTCTGGACATTTAACTATATTTAAGATTGTGCCAGCATAAAAATCGAATTTTTTATTTTGGATTAAATGCATTAGGCAATGTCAGAGACACGAGACAAGACTTTGCCTACTTTCTATAATACCTCAAAAACATTATTTACATACGAAAATTGCCTTAAATAAATTTAAATTCCATAATTCTGGGGTTTTTTCATCGATTAAATGTGTGTAAACATGGAAATCAAGCATATTTTAAATTTTATGTTACGTTAAAGCCCAAAAATATCAAAAGCCGGGCAAAATCAGGGCAGTTGACTGTACCTCGGTCATGCTAACGAACATTTACAAAATAAGTATTCTGATTGCCAATACTCGAATAAGAGTAACCTACATTATAAGAACACAATGGTATCATTGAACCCCAAACACAATGCGATCGGAAGATAACCGGGCATAACCGGGTGACCGAGAAGGTCTTTTTAGAACTTATTATGAAAGAGATCGGGTGTAATGATTGTGTTTAGATGGATGAATTTAAATAAAGCTGGGTTTTGATAATGGGAATATTAAAAAAACAATTGCGAGAGAAATATATAAAATCAAAGAGAAAGCGTTGAGTGTGATTGCGTGAGTACTTAATAGAAGAACTTACTTAGTAGAAGTCATAACTATTATCTACTCTCATGTCGTAATATTCGAATTATAAACTTCAAAACGAGTTTATATTGACATACTTTATAAACAAAATACCGAAATTTAAGAATAGAATCTTATTATAACACTTTTTCTCTAACAAAATAATGCTATAAAATATTTTTTTTCTATTACGACAACATGACAAATCCAAGAAGTTAATCACTAAGGAGTTTTCATCAATTATTTTTTGTAATGCTATTTTAATAGAACCTATTTAAAAAGATTTGATTCCAATTTTTACTTGTCTATGACAATGCCCGCTTTAGGCTTAGCACGCACTGCGATTTTTATTCGCGCGAATTTTGTCTCTTTCTACCTATTCATAGAGTTTAAAATATTCGCGCGAATTAAATTCGCGCCGCGATGCGGTGGATTCTGTGGAAAATCACGGATTTCTTGCGGTATTATTTCTGCACGATTTTTTTACCGCAATGCGAGCAACATCATACAAATCTATAGGTAGTAGAATAGGCGGAAAAAATTGCACGAATAAAAATCGCAGTGCGTGCTAAATCTTAGCGCATGCGCGGTTAATGTGCTGTATGTGTGCTGGGTTTTGGCGCCATTCATATTTTGCAGGTTTTGCAGTATTGAATTTCTTGTTTTTTTTAAAAACTTGCTTAAAAAAGTCCGATATCTGCGAATGTGAATGTGAAGAAAATTATACTTCGCCCGATATTTTAGATGCGGCGAAGGAAATTACTCGTAATCTATTACCAGCAAAATCGAGAAAATTATATGATAAATGCTATCACGACTTTATGGCATGGAAAATGCAAAAAAGTTATTTAGTAGGTTCAATCCCAATGAATGAGTGTTGATAAAGTATGTATGAAACTGCACATAACTAGGTATTAAAACATTCGGGTGAATACTATTAAAAACCGGTTTTAAACACACACTCATGTTTTAATACCCCTTATTATGCAACAGTTTCATAAAATACTATAATATGCACTTGCAGGCTAAATAATATTAAACCCATCTTAATCGTTAACTAATGTTATAAACAGAGAGCCCGAATTTAGTGAGTTTCTTCTGACGTGTAGGATAATCTCTAGAACCACTATACATATTGCAAAGGTCCATTATTCCAGATGATTGTAGTCTATAAATTATTATGAGCCAGGCAAGGAGCGGGTCACAGTTCGAAATCAAAAGGCTGGTTCTGGTTCTAGACTCAATCTCCGGTCGGACACTGTTACTGGGTTTGCCCATCAGAAATTTTGCAGTAGTAGTCTGAACTCTGAATGTATCACCCGGTTATTATTAATATTAATACATTCTCCTGTTACATTAAATGTGGCTTGTAACTCGTATCATAACTTATGCAAGAAAGATGTACGAAACACCCATGCTTAACCTTTCAAATAATACACGCGTTAGTAAGCCGCTAAATCACGTAATATTTAAGTACACTCTTTGCAACAACATTTTCCGTATCTACGAAGGTACTAACATTAACAATACGTAAAGGGTTGACAGTGATAACATTATTATTATTATTAATCAGGATGGCAACCAAACGACTAACCTTCAAAGTCAAAGTTCGCGAACACATTCGCAAGAAGTTGGCAGCAGTATCGTCACAGTGCTAATTATTTTTTTTCCAATTGTCTATTTCTACTAATTGTTTAGATATATTGTTATATTTAATTTATTATTTATTATGTAAATTATATTGTATTTATTAATTATTTCCAGCTTGTATTTATGTATTGTATATACATTTAAATCCACTCATTATCGCGATTGCACCTACTACTATTTATCTCTGCATCACCCAAAGGTTGACTGGTAGCCTAAGGCATTAAGTCCGCCTCTTACATTTGTGTGCTTAAAGTATTAAATAAATAAATAAATAATAAATATTATTACAAATTCTATCACACCCGTAGGTTTCGGCAAATAGTGTGGGGTTGATATCCAATATGCAGTACAAACGATGGTGTCCGCCGATTATACTGAAATCTGCTAGGGTTGAACAGGTTTCGATAATTTTGTCACTACTTCAAGTAAATATTTTATCAGTAAGTCAAGTTAAAGAAGTTTTTTGAAAGAGAGCATACTATCTCATAGTAACGACATGACATTCTGGTTTTGTATCACGTAAGCGAAAACGCGCGCGGCAGGTCACCTATGCGATGGACCGACCAGATTAAGTCTGCAGTGGGTGACCCATTGAATGAGTGCACACGAATAACGGCCGATAGAGACGGATGGCGTCGCATCGTTAAACAAATTATGGCAACCCGAAGTCTCACTGCAACATGATGACCACGACCGCTCTGCCAAGAGTGTACCGACGAAGAAAATCGAAAACACAGAAAAACCCAAGTCTTTTTTTTTAATAATAATAATATCGTTTATTTATAACATAAGGCACATTATACAATAAAATATCTTAAATATATAAAAGAAGACAGTTGCTTATTTGCCTGAACTAGGTTGAACCTGTGTTTCAGGCTATAAAGTGCTTAAAACTTATAATAATAATAAATTAACAACGGTATAGCTTGTATATGAAAACTTAAATTAAATAGACAAAGCAAAATTATTATTTTGTTACAGCCAGGAGATCTTCTGTCTCTCCGTAAGAAAAGCTAAGTAGATGTTCAAGAATAGTCTTTTTACAGATAAAATAATTTAATTTATAGATACTTAATTTTCTATTTAATCTATTGTACAGAAATGGAACTAAACATGTAAAGAATTTATTTACAAGGACATATTTTGAGAATGCATTAGAATCGCAGACAATGTCATTTCGTTTCTTATCTATACTAATAATATAATAGAATAATTTTTTTGTTTGTTTGTTTGTTTATACCGAATAGGCTCCGAAACTACTGGACCGATTTAAAAAAATCTTTCACCAATAGAAAGCTACGTTATTCCTGAGTAAAATTGGCTATTTTTTAATACTGAAAACGGGTCCTGTAGGGTGGCCCACGGGAGCGAAGCCGCGGTGAACAGCTAGATATTTATGAATTCGGCGTTATAGGAAAGCATGCTGACTGGGTAGAATCTACATTTATGGGCATACAGATGAGAGTTAATAATGTTAAATTGAGGCTTGCGCATGGAGAAGTGAATACTCGTATATTTTGTCTTGACAGCATTTAGTGTTAGTAAATAGCTTTGTAGCGAATTATTCACAGTAGTAGTGAAATGACTCGATAAAATGGACAGCCCGTTCACATCACTTTGAACTGTTGATTCGTTTCGATGGGTGTTTACAAAAAAAGGTTTGCGATCCCTTCCTTTAGCTTTCGTTCCACGTGAATTAAATTCAAGTCAATATTGCCACTACCAAACGGACTTGCAATGGACTTTTTTTTAACTTCTTTTTTTCGTGTGATGTGTGGCTATCTCTGGTGTCAGAGTTAATTAAGCCACCTCTGGGAACCCCACAGGCCTCTGACTAGGCTATTTCAGACTTACATTAACTATATAAGTCCAGGTTTCCTCACAATGTTTTGCTTCAACGTTGCCTGTGATGTCCAAGATAAACTTAGAAAGTATATATGAATTTGAAAAAGCATTGGAACCCACGACCTCAAGCACAACAGGCGAGGTCTTATTTGTGTTGGTTGGTTCCACTGGGCTTTTTATTTTTATTTTTTGGTGGTACATCATCCAATGACTTCTCCCGCTCTGGGTGAAGCGGGAGGGCGTATCAGACTTTTACTGACTAAAACCCACCCGTGTTCCTTCAGTTGCTTGTGCAAGGGCCGCGGTAACTCCAGCAGGTGGCGCTTCGGCCCACACTTCAGCGGACTGTCGACGCGCCTGCTGAAAGCCGCGGACGCCCTCTCATGGCTCCTCCCAAATCTGGGAGGGCCCAAGGACCGATGCCGGCGCCTCTATGCCGGCATCCTGAAGAGCATGGCGCTCTACGGGGCACCCATCTGGGCGGACTCTCTCCAAAGGAGGGAGAATGCAACTGCCATCCGCAGGCCCCAAAGGGCCATTGCACAGCGGGTGGCGAGGGCCTACCGCTCATTGGGTTTCTCGGCGGCTTGCGCTCTGGCGGGCACCCCTCCCTGGGAGTTGGAGGCATGGGTGCTCGCCAGAGTGTACGAGTGGACGGCACGGCGGAAGGCGCTGGGTGAGCGCCCCGCCGCGGAAGAGCGGGAGGCCGTGCGGCGGGAGGTGAGGGACGCCATCGTCCTCCATTGTACGGAGGACCTCGCCACCGCCGCCTTTGGCCGCCGGACGCTGGACGCGCTCGGTCCAGTCCTACAGGGCTGGCTCGAGCGGCCACATGGTTTCCTCTCGTTCCGTCTGGTGCAGGTGTTGTCCGGACATGGTTGTTTCGGAACGCACCTGCACCGGATCCGGAGGGAGGGAACCCCGGCGTGCCACGACTGCGGTGCGTTAGAGGACACGGCGCAGCACACCCTCGAGGGCTGAGCCGCAACAGCTGTGCCCAGCCTGGGCTGAGCTGCGCCGAGCCCTGACAGGAGTTGTCGGGCAGGACCTCTCACTTCCCGGCGTGGTCAACTCCATGCTGGGGAGTGAGGAGGCCTGGGTGGCGGTTGCGTCTTTTTGCGAGGACGTGATGTCGCAAAAGGAGGTGGCAGAGCGTGCGTGGGAGGACGATCCTCTCGCGCCGCCGCTCCGCAGGCGGAGAAGGGGAGGGAGAAGGCGGTTGTATAATCGTTTCCTCCCTCCTCCTGGTGGTGATTAGCGGACGAATGGTGCGGTGGCGCCTTCGTCCGCATTGCACCAATCAACACCCAAGTTGGGCGGGAACGGCCTACCACTCGCAGTCGTTCCCGGGCCCCTCCACTAAGGGAGGGGCGTGAAGGCCCCGCTGTAAAGGCGGGCGGTCATCGGCGGAGGACTGGAAGTAAAGGCTGTGTCGGTTTCCCAGTCCTCCTCCACTCAGACGATGCCGGAGTGCCGCTGGGTTATTTTAGTGGGTATACCGGGTCAGTCAGCCCGGGGAGTCCCACATAGCCCCCCATTCCCCCAATGGGTGGGTATGCGTAATGCATTTTTTCCCAGTGAGACCAAAAAAAAAAGGGCCGCGGTAACTCTCTTTCAAATTTATCCGCAACCCAGTCAGGTATCGAACCTACCCGGGCTTGCTCCTTATCGGACGGCGAGCTACCCATTACTTTCCATCCGCAAGCCCGCGCCTACGGTGGCCGGGAATCGGCTTGCGACTCCCGACGCCCGGGGCGTCTCCTGCGGTGGCTAGGGGCGTGAGGACATCTCCTTTGCGTCTCTCTCACGCGTTCCGCCTCCTCCTTTGCGAGCATTACTGTTTCGCAGAAGGAGGAGACAGCTTCCCATGCCCTCTCGCTCCGTACCATGGCCTGCACCAGGACCGGCCGCGAGAGGTCGCCACCGCCGATCGCATCCATGAGGACACGGCGGTGCTCCGCCCAAATGGGGCAGATCTCCACCGTAAGCTCTACCGTGTCCTCCGGGCGATCCACACTATGGTGTCACCCGGCCGTTTCCTCCCGCCTTATCCGGAAAAGGAACCTCCCGAAACAGCCATGTCCGGTGAGGACCTGCGTCAGGCGGAAGGTAAGGACGCCTTGACGCCTCTCAAGCCACTCCTCAAAGAGGGGCCTTGCCGCCGCAATTGTGGCTTGCCCAGCGCTGGGTTGCGACAATCACCCTCTCAATGTCGCCATGATATCCTGTCGCGGCAACGGAGTTTCGCCCCGGCATTTCGCCTCCTCAAATCACTCCCATATTTGCGCGAGGATTTTTGCTTCCAGATCCCATGGCGGCAATCCGGCAAGGAGGCTCGCCGCCTCACCGGAGACCGTGCGGTATCCCCGGACCAGCCGGATGGCCATGACCCTTTGCGACGAGTTCAACCGGCGGGCTGGTCACCGCCTCAGAGAAGCTATTTATTTATTTATTTATTTAGGATCACCAACGAGTGGCATAACAAAAACTTACAGGAAGCATATAAATTGCAAACATTATCATGTTATGCACACTCAATTATAGGTAACCACAGCTTACACATTATTGAGTATACATGCTCTACATAAAAATTAATTATATAAAATTAAAATTAAAATAAAATTAAAATAACATTGGAATGCAGATTAGATTCAATTAATGTTTAGATTAAGGTTATGTCAAATTAGCTCCAAATGTTGACGATGTCAAAATTAAATCAAAACAATTTTTAAATACAGTAGCGAAATAAAATAAAATACAGATTATGTCAAAGTAATAAAATTGAAATTAAATCAAATCAAATTAAAATATACATAATGTCAAATAAAAATAAAAATTAAATAAATCAACTTAAAATATACAATGTCAAATTAAATTAAAAATTATATAAAATTAAATTAAATGAATAAAATTAGAATACAGATTGAAAGCAAAAGATTGAAAGAAAAAGTAAATGCAAGCAAAAGTAAATTTTAAATTTCATTGGAGTGTAGTGATAAATCAAGTCAAATGTTCTCTACCTGAAAATAACTATATAACTTCCTTTTAAATGCGTTAAGTGTGTCATGATTGATATCGAGGTCAGCTTTACGGCATATAGCATTGTACAATTGAGTTGCCCTTGCAAGGGGGGAGTTGTTGCCTAAGTTTGTTTTGCGGGAAGGTTGTCTGAACAAATTGTAGGTATGGGACCGTGGTAATCTACTAGGGACATTAATCGTTATTTTTGACAGAAGGTCAGTATTTAGCCTAGATGTCATCAATTTGTGAAGAAAACACAGATCCAGTAATTTTCTACGATTAATGAGGCTCTGAAATTTAAAGTGATTAACACGGTCTTTATACGATGTGATTTGATTCGTGGTTTTATTTTGAAATGATAGATGGTTTAAAAATCTTCTTTGTATCCGCTCAATTCGTTGCTTATGAACGTTGTAATGAGGTGACCATACCTGCGAGCAGTATTCCAGATTACTACGAACTAACGTCTCATAAAGGATAATTTTGGTCTTTGGATTGTTGAATGGTTTTGAGGTCCTTAGTACAAAGCCTAGCATTTTGTTTGCCTTAGATATTATCTTATCTATATGTTCATTATAGGTTAATTTACTGTCCATCACAATTCCAAGATCCCGAATGCTATCCACTTCCTTGAGTTTTTTGCCCGAGATACTGTATATTGTGTTATGAATCTGTTTGTTGCGACAGAATTTGATATGTAAACATTTTTCTAAATTTAGGCTCATCTTGTTATCCTTGCACCACTCAACTAATCTATCCAAATCAGCCTGTAGCAAATAAGAATCCCCCATAGATTTTACAGGCAAAGACAGCTTGAGATCATCAGCAAATAAAAACGATTGTGCGTGATGAAAACAATGTACAATGGTGTTAGTGAAAATATTAAATAACAAAGGCCCCAGATGTGAGCCCTGTGGTACCCCAGATGACACATGGAAGTCCTCAGATCTAGCCCCATTCAAAACAACGAACGACACACGATCACTAAGGTATGATTGAAACCAATGTAATATCGGACCAAAGATTCCGCAGTTCTCAAGTTTCTGTACTAAAAGTTGATGGTCTACTTTGTCGAACGCTTTGCTAAAATCCGTATATACTGCGTCAACCTGAATCCTTTGATCCACAAACTCAATGACATTTTCCGAAAATGCTACCAAATTGGAATGCGTCGATCTGCCCCTATAGAAACCATGTTGATTGCCCACAATGTGATTCTTCAGATGGCCATACAGGTAAGGATATACTAACAATTCGAAAACTTTAGGTATAATTGACATAATCGAAATTGGTCTATAATTTTTTATATCGTTTTTACCTCCATTTTTAAAAATAGGGACTATTTTAGATTTCTTCCACGCGGATGGGAAGTAGCCGGACTTAAGGGAGCGGTTAAACAGTAAGGTTAAAGGCCTAGAGAAGGACTTAGAACATCTTGAGAGTAGAATTGGGGGAAGCTCGTCAGGACCCGGTCCCTTGCGTACGTCCAGACATTTCAGTTTGCTAGCAACCAACTCCTCCGTTAGCGATATACAACTCAAAACATTCAAACCTTCAGAGCTTAATAAGTTGTTCGATTTATTGGATAGCTGTGTAGGGGGTAAGGGGGAGTTCCGTTGATGATTATACACAGATGAAAAGTTCTTTGCGAATAACTGACAGATGTCTGTATTATTGTCAGCTCTTTCATTGTTCAACTTCATTTGTGCCGGGATTGTGCTTTTATTTTTACGTGTATGCTTAATATAAGTCCAAAAGTATTTAGAGTTGGTTTTTATTCTAGATTCTATTGTATTGATATAGGCTGTGTAAGATGTTCTATTCAATAACCGGCATCTCTCCTTCAGCAGTGATAGACTTATTCTATCCATAGCGTTATTATATTTTTTCACTCTTATTCTAAGGTTGTAGGTTTGTTTTAGTAATTTTGTAAGATCTTTCGTAAACCACGGTGGTCTTTTGTTGTTATTTACCTTATGAGAAAAAGGAACGTGTTTGCTTATGGTACTCGTAACCCTTTCGTAAAATATTTCAACCATTTCGTCCATGGTTTCACAGTTTTCAAATGTTGTTATCCAGTTAACAGAGTCAAGATTTTGTGTTATAGCTTCAAAATCAGCTTTATGGTAGTTACGGGTAGGCAAAACACTTCCACTAAGAGTTCTTTCAGGAAGTATATCTAGAACGATCAGGAGAGGAGGGTGGTGCATGTCCACCTTAGAAAGAGGGTCGTTGCAAATATTCACTTTAACATTTGTAATATTAGCTAAAACAAGGTCTAAAACTCTTGATTTATCATTCCTGACATTATTAAACTGTTCCAAACTATTCAGTGCAATGAACTCCGTAAAGAGGTGGTTAGTTGAGCAATTGGTAATCTCGGGGACTAGAAAACTACTTTTATCACTGTTTAGCCAGTTAATGTTAGTTAGATTGAAGTCACCTGCTATGAAAGTATCTCCCTCTTTACCAATGACTTTACCTGCATTCTCAAAGTAATGCTCCAAAACATCAATTTTAACCGGTGACGGAATATAGACAGCACAAAAACACAGACTTACTACACTGTTGGCGGTTTTAACTTGAATTTTTACCCACAGATCTTCACACAAGCTGTTGTGACATGCCAATTGAACAGAGTTATGCCCTTTTAAAACAGCAATCAGTACCCCGCCACCAGTCTTTTTCCTACAGAGTTCATTAAGTACACGGTCTCTTCTATAAACATTGTAACGGTCATCAAATAATTCCGAACTAGAGACTTCATCATTAAGCCAAGTTTCAGTAACAATAACAACATCGTAATGATTAATTAAAATATTGTGATAAAAATCATGCGTTTTTGTCTTTAATCCTCTGGTATTTTGATAATAAATATGGAAATCAGAGAATTTTGTAGAATTTGTACATTAAAAATTCAAATAAAAATGAAGCAATCATCATCAAACCAACCTAATCAGAGAGTCCATGTCCTTTATATGAAGCCGTTCCGAATTTTCACTTTTCTTCGCAAATATGCGACCATTACGCACCCATACAAACTTGTAGTTCTTCTCCTTAGCCGCCATTCTCGTAGCATGGTGTAAAGTTCTATTATATGGGGATAGATGTTCAGCTACATATATAGGTTTTTTATCTCCCCCTATTCCCAGGTGGGCAGTGTTAAGCTTATCAGTCAGATTAGCTTTGTTGAACTTAACAACAGCAGCTAGGATTTCGTCACGCACCGCCGGAGAAGAAAGTTTGACAATAATTGATCTAGGACGCGTACCCTCCGAGTTTTGTTTGGCAATCCTAGTAGACATAACGATATCCTTTTCCTTGAGGGGACATGATACGACCTTACATAGCTGCATCAATGTTACATTTAGATTTTCAGATTTGTACTCAGGCATAGATAGGATTTCTATGTTAGAAGATCGCGCGTGCTGTTCCATTTGAGATAATCTTGTAGTTAGATCTTTCACTACAGGTTTCAAGTTGTTACTTTCTTTTTGTAGGTGATCTATTTGCTTCGATTTTTCTTCTAAAATGGTCTGCATGTCGTCGTACTGCTTACTTGTAAAGTCCAGGGAATCCTTCATCATGTTTAGTTCTAAGCGAACATCTTTTAGCTCAGCTCTCACGCTCTCCTGCACAATTTTTCGAATATCGGTAGCTAGGAGGCTACTTAACACGCCCATACCAGTGCCCCGTAAAGGGCCATGGACCGCACGACCCCCGCGTAGAGACTCCGGCAGGAGGCGTTTGGACCCCCTAGATTGGGCAGCAGCCACTTGAGGGAAGCCCCCGCCCGCTCCAGTCTGGGACCCATACGTCGGAAATGCTCCACGAAATTCCACCGGCTGTCGAGGACGAGTCCCAGGTACTTCATCGTCGACCCAACGCCGATGTGAACACCTCCTACCGTTATTTGGGATCCCAGCGGTGGCGCGTTCTGAGGACCGTGAAAACACATGGCCTCGGACTTGTGGCCTCCCAATTGCCGGATCCTCTCGAAGATTGCCGCAAACCTGCGTGTCGCTATTTCAGCCGCCGCCTAGTGCGACATCCCTTGTGCCAGGACCAGCGTAGCAAACCACGTTGACGCCACTAGGGAGATCGGCGCGCAGCACCCATTCGTACCCAATGTCCCACAGATGCGGCCCCACAACCGATCCCTGTGGGACACCGCACGACATCTGTAGCCGTTTCCACTCTCCTTGGTGACCGGGATAGGTGACGGCCCTGTCCGTCAGATAGGCCTCGAGCACGCGACAGAGGTAGGGCGGCATCCGGTGATACTGGAGTGCCTCCTTGATGCAGCTCCATGGCAGGGTGTTGAAGGCATTGGCGATGTCTAGAGACACCGCCAAGATGACTCCACCCCGAGCCACTGCATCCCCCGTCGTGAGGGCTCTCACGCGCATGATGGCGTCCACCGTAGAGCGACCCTTGCGGAAACCAAACTGGCTCTCCGCCAGATCTGGCCCCACCCGCACCAGCTGCTTGACGAGGCGGTCTGCAATGACTCTTTCAAAGAGCTTGCCCACCTCATTGAGCAGCACGATGGGCCGGTAAGCGGACGGAGAGTCCACAGGGCGCCCCGGCTTCTTAATGTTATCCAACCCAGTTCAATCTCACCCATCCTTATTGTCCTTAGACGTAGCTACAGCGTTGATTACCAATAACCAGCTGGGCAGCTGATCTCTAGTGATAGTGTAGCCGAGCTTGGCAGACCATTAACAAAGCGATGATCATAGATAATAGACAAGCTTGAACATTAACAAGCTGAGTGAGGCTGGGGCAAGAGGGGGAAATTACTTAGTATAACAGAAAAAAACCGGCCAAGTGCGAGTCGGACTCGAGCACGAAGGGTTCCGTACCATTATCACAAAAAAACGGCATATAAATCACATTTGTTGTATGGGAGCCCCACTTAAATATTTCTTTTATTCTGTTTTTAGTATTTGTTGTTATAGCGGCAACATAAATATATCATCTGTGAAAATTTCAACTGTCTAGCTATCACGGTTCATGAGATATAACCTGGTGACAGATGGACTGACGAACAGACAGACAGACAGACGGACAGACAGATAGACAGATAGATAGACAGACAGACAGACAGACGGATCGCGGAGTCTTAGTAATAGGGTCCCGTTTTTACGAACGTTTCCCTTTGGGTACGAAACCCTAAAAACCAACTCCTTCTGGCACTGTCGGGTCAAAAATATCTTCCATAGCATTTTGGCACAATAACGAGACCCTTAATTGCAAATACTAATTGGACCTTCAGATAAAAGGCTATAACAACAATTATCCAGAAATAACTAAAAGGCAAATCAAATTTATCCTGGCAAATAAACGAGAATATGAGAAAATATTTTTTATCCAAATATTGTTAGCACGCCCGAATAAATAAATATAAAACGAATATCTAAGTAAGTAAACTAAAGTTATACTCGTATAGAGGGACCATCCCGAAATATCTGGAAATGCCCTAGAACGTCCCAAACTATCAGGAATATACTCTGAGGTAATTATTATTTATTTAAGAACCTCTCAGTGAAAGGGGTTATTAACTGTTCATTATTTTGAAGGATTTTGGTAGTCTTCAGTAAGATATTTGTTAAGGCTACCGCGCTTTAGAAACGAATTTACATGTTTTTGGTGACTGTTCTGCCTCATTAATCTAGAACGAATGCAAGAGCGATTGCTAAGCGAAGAATCCTGAGTTAAATCTCCAGCCCAAGTCAGGCAAAGTATGTTTTGGATTTTTCTATTAAGAAATTCAAGGTATTATGTACCTATTCACATGTTGCTAAAAGAGTTATGAATATAAATGTGGATGGATGGAGAGGGAGAGGAAGGCCAAAGAAAAGATAGATGGAGTCGTCTAGATTTTATAATAATCCTCTCGTTACCTGTTACGACGAGCCATAATAATATGTGGCATTTAACTAATAATAAGTCGAAATCTAGACTTTATGTTGACATATTTTTTCATCACTTTATAGTTTTATAAAGTAGTTCTAGACATTCCTATAAAGGGGAAAATATCCTTACCTACTTGTGAAAAGGCATGAGCACATTGAGCATTGATCACCAAGCTTATTCAAGGTGCACTACACCTTGAACAAGCTTAAAAAGCTGCAATAAAAAAACCATTTGTTTACAACCTTGGCGATAGCTATTTGCGATCAGTCCATACCCGTGAACAGTCGTGGTCATGTGCATCCATCATACTCAATAAATACGCTTCTATTAATAAAACATACTAGAAACGAGCATGTTACACGCGACTTATGATATCCAACCCTAAAGATATAAAAACGGATTTATTGATATTATTCCCATTGAATGTTAAATTGAGAGCCAACTCTGTTGAAATTAAGTAAACTGAAAATCAAATAAAATAACCTCAATAACCAAAAATTTAAGCGACGAAATAACGAACTTGAAAGCAAAAAATATAACCTTTTAGTCTAGCATTTTGAGGCGGCGCCAATCAAACAATCAACGAAGATCAACCTAGCTACAATCATTCTACACTGAAGGTAATTCATTTGCATATTTGTTTGGCGCCAACTCAAAATGCCAGACCGAAATATTTTATTTTTTGCTTTTCCGTTCGTTACTTCGTCGGTAATTTTTTTTGTTAAAAGAGAGTATTTTTATTTCGAAAATGATATCAAAGCCGCGGGATATGATATTGTTACGGTAACGGATCGGAGTACGATGACGTACGCATGACTTTCTAATTTTAACTACATTTCAGCATTTGTCTCTGAGATGGCAACGATGGTTTTATTATTTTCAGGCAGTGGTGAGTTCTTTAAGCAACGGTGATGGATGAATCACATGACATTTCAATAGCGCTTGACAATCCCATATTTTTTTGTAAGTCGTTGATAAAATAATACTTATCTGGAGTCTCCGATGTCTACAAGTAGCCCTTTGGCTTTTTTTCTAGGTACATCAACACATGTTTAAAATATCAAGACAAAACAAACAGAATTTGCTAACAACTTTTACAATCGCTTCGCTCTTTAATATCACACCATGCTTCATACAATTAACGTTATAACAATAACATTGTTACAACTAATTGTCAGTCGTGGCATTTTATAATTAAACTTGAGTTGCGTTGTAATGAGCATCTTCGGTAAGTAATAACTTGCGGAATGTAAAGTTGTAAACTTACTTCATTTTAGTTAAATTATTGCTAAGAGACACATGTGTGAGATGTTTCGTGAACTTAGATGTCTTCACCTTTACATATAATTGTAGTATAATATAATATAAACTACCATCAAATTGAAACTGCACTAAGGGTAGAAAGAACTACATAAAACATTGAATTTTAGAGCAAGAATAGACATCATCTTCCTGCCCTTGTTCCTTTCTCGGGGTCAGTGCAATCGTTTTCTACTTTCATTCCGTCTTGTCAATCGTCACGATATTATTCACTCTCATTTCTTTCCTTCTTTACACAATCTATAGATCGTTTCTTTGGCACTTCTCACTTTTGCCATCAATCAACGTTTATATTCATCACCTTTTAAGTCACATGCCTTTCATCCTTCCTCGTCACTTACCAAAACAAATGATTTACTTATTTGTTTCTGTCACTAGCGCCATTTTCAAATTTCCTTTAATATGATGAAAGCAGAACTAAGCCTTGTCGTTTTATCACACAAAACCTTAAGGTGGTTACATGTTAAAGATACTCACGACTTCCATCGCGTGATCTGTCCCGTAGTATACGTGATTTTTGTCCTTCAAAACACACTATTTAAGTATTAAATTCAATTCCTACCTAGGATAGGTGGCTTCTGGAAAAAATGATATAACATTACTTAACACCTCGCCAGTATTCCCCAAAGGACCACATGTGTCGATGTTGAAGGTCAGCAACGCTTGTCCTGGTCGGTCCGTAATTACACAAGTCTTTCCACGGGGTATGGTGTTACTCAGTTACTGGCTCGTGGAAGTACGATAGGCAACTTCATATACAGAAATGGTATTCTGCTGCATCCAATAAGACTGGAAGCCATCCATAGCATAGTGGAAAAAGGCTAGGCAGATTAATTGACCACCGACAAATTCAGAAACGTACCTACTATATCTGAACAAATTATTATGAAATCTATATAAAGCTTGCTTGTACACACAAGCAAGCTTTATAAAGATTTGCTATAATAAAAACATAATTATCACCGGGCGTTATTATTCCACCTGTTACATATTATAATTTAACACGCTGCTAATAACGTTCTCACCTATTTTGTTCTCTTCAATTGATTAAACAGTGAAACAATGCGTAGGTGTAAAATTTACTAAGAATGTAAAAAAATACATTGCCAGAAATATTATAATCGGCTTATGCTTTTATGTTGGTGGCATTCGTAAGAAGATTAGTATCATATGGACAACTCTTAGGGTCCCGTTGCTCAAAAGGAAAAAAAGGAACCCTTATAGGATCGCTTCGTCGTCTGTCTGACTCTCCATCTGTCTGTCTGTCCGTGTGTAAAGACCTTTTTATCTGGAATGTCTGGAGGTATCAAGTTGAAATTTTATACTCAGGTCTGCAAACCCTTGCAACTGTAAAAAAAAATGGCCAAGTGCGAGTCGGACTTGCGCACGAAGGGTTCCGTACCATTATCACAAAAAACGGCAAAAAAAAACACGTTTGTTGTATAGGAGGCCCACTGAAATATTTTGTTACAGCGGCCACAGAAATACATCATCTGTGAAAATTTTAACTGTCTAGCTATCATAGTTCATGAGATACAGCCTGGTGACAGACAAACAGACAGACAGACAGACAGACGGATCGTGGAGTCGTAGTAATAGGGTCCTGTTTTTACTCTTTGGGTCCTCCTCCTTGCTTGAACTCATTTTTTGGACTTATCTGTGTTCACGCGGTAAATTAAAACAAGAATGTGAAATCCCGCCAGTCGTCGTTTTTTTTACTAAAAGTTTGCGTTTAGTTTTGAACATTGTTCTATTTTTACATAACTTGAATGTTTTAGTAAAAAAATGTAAATTATTGTTTTTGAAACTCGATGTTAATTTTAGAATGGAAAGTTTTAATCCAACATGACTTATAAACTGTTACTAAATACAAACATAAAATCCCACACTACTCTTCTACAACGCGTTAAGTGTCACAGACTATAAAATGGCTGTTTAAGGCTCCAAAAATATATCTATCTCATAAAATGTCATACCAAAAAGAGAGATAGATAAATATTTGGAGCCTCCCTCCTATAACCATGTTATAATGGCTAAACTCTAATCTGTATCTGGTACTATGTTTTTTTTTCTAAGCAGATCTAGGGAGGATGACCTACTGTCCAGTTAGTAAATTACATACTTACTTACTGGACAGTAGGCGATTCCACATTTAAAATCTCGCTTCTTACTGGACAGTTGTGAATAAGTCTCCGGTAGAGTTCACTTTTTGGATACTTTTTAGAGATGTTATGGCAACATTACATACCATTTTTGATAAAATAGTTTTTCTTTCTATAATATTAGTTTACATTAATGTTATTAAGGTGCGAAAGAATGCCTTATTTGTTTTCAGTAGAAATAAAGTATCCTTACGGATAAGTTAAAACGCATTTCAGCTCTTTACTAGACCGAATACCGTGTTAAAATATAGATTAGGGTTCTCTAAACGTTACTTTGAAATTCGAACACTGTCTCGTTGCGATTCCGTGATTATTTAATTTGAACAATATTTCGAGCTTCTGACTGCAAGTAACGTCTGATGAAGACTTTTAAATTATGAACGGGACTAACGGCTTAGTAAAGCACGGAAGCGTCTTGGTATGAAAAGGTTGGTCACCTATCTATGGTCCAATCTCAGCAAGTGTTGCTTAACCGTGAAGATCGACGCATGCGGCTATAATTTTTTAAGTTACAATCCACTGAAACTTGTTAACAATTCAACTTTGTTTTAACATCGGCAACATATCATCAGCAAGGATCATTATAATTAGTTCAGTACATTAGGTAATTGAACCTCGTTTGCGGCACAGACCGGCAAAAGTAACCATCGTGGTTTAGTGTTAATTAAGTACAATGTTGAACAAATGTTTTAATTACGAGGCACGAGTGTGTTTTTTGTATATATGGGCAGGGGCGGCCTTAACCTCTGCGAGGCCCTGGGCGGGCGGCAGATATTTGCGAGGCCCTTGTCCTTTTCAGTTTATGTATGTATGTGTGCCTATGTGGCGTTCTAGAGATACGAGAAATGGAAAACTTGGCTCTTACTTATTATTATTAATACTTTACTATGTATTAGAGTCGGAGTTTCTTCATAGAAAACGATATTCTTAATAAAATATACTTTTATTAGAACACTTTTCAATCCCAAAAAGAAGATCTGTCTTTTACAATGATACAATCATAGATGAAACAAAATAAAATAAACCAGCGTTCTAAAATTGAATATCCGCTGAACTAAGAACGGACAGTGTTGCACTCTGATAAATTAAAGTATATTTTTTATTATTTTTCTAACACTATGTGATATTTAAACGACTAACTTTATTTTATTGTTACGCATAACTGTATGCTAAGGACAAAATTGTAAGCGTTTTGGGACGTAGCGCGAGGCCCCTGCAAGCGCGAGGCCCTGTTCGCCACCCCCTAACGCCGCCACTGTATATGGGTATAATAATAAGTTATTTGATTAGGGCTTTTTAGCGTGTTAAAATGTTTTTTGGGCCAGCATAGGTTGATATTTTTTTTAGGGTTCCGTACCCATAGGGTAAAAACAGGACACTATTACTAAGACTCCGCGGTCCATCTGTCTGTCTGTCCGTCTGTCACTAGGCTGTATCTCATGAACCGTGATAGCTAGACAGTTGAAATTTTCACAGATGACGTATTTCTTTTGCCGCTATACAACAATATAATATTAATAATAAACATTTAAGTGGGGCTCCTATACAAACGTGATTTTTTTGCCGTTTTTAGGGTTCCGTACCCAAAGGGTAAAAACTCAACAACAGTCTATAAACCATAACAAAGGACTAACATACCGAAACTTATAAGATTAACACTCGCAACTGAAACGTCACGTGTTCAATCCAAAATATTTTGGAATTTTGATAATCGGTATTACTGATAGAATATCATTTTGGCTAGGTTCAATTCTCGGGTCAGGCAAAGTATTTATGTTTTAAATCTAAAATATATTAAGAAAAAAGTTAATATTCTCTTGATCTTATTAAAATGATTTTTTTAAATGCTATTATTATTTTTATTATAAGCAACTATTATTTTTATGTCTTTAACAATCTCAGAACTCTGAGGTCCCGGTCCGCTTTAAGGCGTGCCAGGGTACCTAGTCCAAGATTAATCATCTTGACGGCCGGCAGTATCAAAACTTTCCACAGTACAATACAAAACCACAATTACCGTTTAACCATGAATCACTATCGAAACTGGTGCACTCAGTGCACATTGTGCAAGCACAAATATTATTGCAATATGGTAATAGCGCCTTTTATATTTTATTTTTTATACTTACTTCTCTAGTTACTGCCGGGGTGGTAATTTCATGCCCCGTGTCCCTAAAAGAAATTAAAGTCACAACCCTTAGCACAAACTCAAGCTATTTCTCCACTGAACCAACAGCCCTATCTTGTAAAACATAATATCTCTCTAATCTAAACAGGATGCCGCCAAAAAACATTGGAACAACGTTAATTACTCATTATTAATTAATTCTACTACGCGTTGTTCTGGTGCGTTTGTTTACAATGTTATAATTCTTCCGATCAGACGACTTTGTTTGTAAAGGGTTAATTAAAAATGCTGAGTATAGGGGTGCTACCATAGATTTGTGAACAAAAATATTAAGTTAGTACTTTTACCACCGCGTTCGCTCTCATAGTGTAGTTAATCTCATAAAACTATTTAATTTAAAAATCTTTTATAAAACAAGCTTTTTTGCTAACCCTGCATTGTCATCGAAACCAAAGGTGTATGCAAAATTTCGGCTCAATTGGTCGGGGATAACTGCGTTGAAATTCAGTTGCAAGATTTCACAATGCATATTATTTACTATAAGGGTCAAAAGTGCAGTCACACTCTACCAAAACAGAAAAGGCAATTTTTTTTGTAGGCAACAGAATTTCAACATTTTGCGGTTAGTAGGAATAATCTATACTTTAATTTCTATACAAAATATTAAATCAGTTGTGGATAATTTAACTTCAACCACAAAAACTAGCCATTTGAGTTTTGGGAGAGAATGACTGCACTTTTGACCCTTGACTGTACCTACTAACTAACAGGTAAGTTAAATAAAAGCTTATAAAAAATCTGAGTAGACTGGAGAATAAAACACTCTCAGAAGTAATACGAAATCCGGGTGGGCTGGTCACATTATAATAACAATGTGGTTTGTAAAATAATAAACAAAAGATAGGCCTTTTTTGTCTCGTCCTGGGTTCTTTCTTTTTAATTTTTGTTAATCACTCATTCACAATTTTTTTTTTCTCTATTTCTTTAATTTATTAAATACATCAGTCTACCCTTTTGTAGGACGCAAGCTTAATGATTTTGTAATGCGAAAAAGTCCCACAATTAACTTGCTAGCTCAATATTCAGGTAGTTCTTCTAATTCTAAACAGATAATAAAATATTAGCCTGTTACTGGCCTGCTGCAGGGCAAAGCTCTTTTCTCATGCCCTGAAGGCACTAGCATTAATCACCACATTTACCCAAGACAGGTTGGCGATTTCAAACTTATGTTAATAATAAGTCCATATATGTCCTCGATGCTTAAACTAATACAAAACTATTGTACAGTTTTTTTTTTATAAGTTTGTAAAAGATAATCTCTGAATGTACTGATCAGGTAATAACAATTATTTTACTGATTTAAAACTACAGTATCACATCTGGTCTGCCTATCTTTCGGGCAGAAACCTTTTTATCCATGACGCGTGAAATGCACACATGGTGTTCATAAGCTATTAATTTTCTATTGGCTCTGTAATTTACGCGCAAAGGGACACCATTTTTTGTTAAATATAATATTTCAATTCTATCATGCATTGTCATCCGAACCAAAATGTCAGCTCAATCGGTTAGGAATAACTGTTTTAAGATTCAGTTGCAAGATCTGACCCACACATACTATTTTACAAAGCAGTTTCAATGAACGCTTATAAAAATCCATAGTACCTGTGGAATGGGACACGGAAGCGAAGTTGCTAACAAAAGCTAGCAACAAAATAATCTTATTCTTTCTAACTTCAGTTCCGAAGTTGGATTTTATAACTCCTCCTTCAGTTACTAGTTAGTCCTTATTTAGTTTAAGTCAAGTGTGAATAGATTACATCTAGGCAAGCGTGCTTCACCGTAGACCACATCATCGCTTACCATCAGGCGAGATAGTGGTCAAACGCGAGAATATAGATTAAAAATTCCTATGTGGGCCCGTTTTTAGACTTTGTGAGCCGCTGAAACCGTTCTAATGTTCATGTAACAACAACAAAACCCTCTTTTTAGTCCGCATTATTACGCAACTTCGGAACCCTATTACTGCGCGTGGTCCGACACGCACTTGGCCGGTTTTTTTATTGTTTATTTTTCTGCCTGTACCTCTTGTGCAAATCACAAATATATTTTTTTCTTTATTTCTTTAATTTATTAAATACATCAGTTTTCCCTTTTGAAGGACGCAAGCTTAATGATTTTGTTATGCAAAAAAGTCACAATTAACTTGCCAACCCAATATTCAGGTAGTTCTTCTAATTGTAAAATAATAATAAAATATTAGCCAGTTACTGTCCCACTGCAGGGCAAAGGTCTTTTCTCATGCCGTGAAGGCACTAGCATTACTTACCACCCTTGCTCAAGACGGGTTGGCTATTACAAACTTAAGTTAATAATAAGTCCATGTTTGTCCTCGATGCTTAAACTGATACAAAACTATTGAACAGGTAATTTTTTTTATAAGTTTTTAAAAGATAATCTCTGGGTGTACTGATCAGGTAATAACAATTATTTTACTGATATAAAACTACAGTATCACATCTGGTCTGCCTATCTTTCGGGAAGAAATCTTTTTATCCATGACGCGTGAAATGCACACATGGTGTTCATAAGCTATTGTTTTTCTATTGTCTCTGTAATTTACGAGCAAAAGGAGACCAGCTTTTGTTAAATATAATATTTCAATTGTATCATGCATTGTCATCCGAACCAAAATGTCAGCTCAATCGGATAGGAATAACTGTTTTAAGATTCAATTGCAAGATCTGACCCACACATACTAACTATTTTACAAAGCAGGTTCACAGAACGCTTATAAAAATCCATAGTACCTGTGGAATGGGACAAGGAAACGAAGTTGCTAACAAAAGCTAGCAACAAAAAAATCTTATTCTTTACTGTACACAAAAACATAAAGACACAGATACAATAGGACAGCTTATGTACAAAGGCAAGCTTAACCCATAATTGGATTCTCTTACATCAAACCTCAGTTGCATTAAGAAATTTGCATATGAGGACAGTACTATGGCGCAAAGCTATATCTGCTCACTTTTAAAACAAAATCCCTTGCACAAGATGACCACATCTGCGTCCGCCCTTTTTGCGTCGACCAATAGCCATATGCTGGCACATGGCTATTGGTAGATGCAGAGTAGTAGTAAATAAAAAAGGATCCGGAACAAAAAATAAGGATTTTTAGGCCGACCAATAATAATAGAACAAAAAAAGGACCAAGTAAGAGAAAGTTAATCTTTAAAATTATTATCTTTAAAAATATCTTTATTCGTGGTATCTTTAATTCTCATGTGATTTTTAATGAGTATATTCACATAACTACAAAAGAATACGAAAATATCATAAATTTTAAATTCATGAAATTCCTACTTCTTGGCTCCAAATTTGAAAACGATTCATAAGTTCTCGAAGCCCTTTTCTACAGGGTTAAAACTTAAAAAAACTACAATTATTTATGGCTTGCCTTTTGGTCAACACGTGTTTTAGACTCGCACCGCTCGCGCTCCCATTGTAAAAGTTAATAGCAGGTCATTGTTCTAAGATTTTATTTTTTTCAATGCTAAGTAAATTTATATTACTTTTTACAGCGAAATACTGTCCGCCTATGGCTCCAGCGATACGACAATATTTTCCGACGAAAAAAGTTTTAAGTCCAGCCAGATAGGTCGTCGGCATTTATGGCGTGTGAATAATACTCGGTACGAGCCGAAAAATGTTACGCCAAACCTTGAGTCAGGAAGAGTTGTGGTCAATATGTGGGCCTGGATAAATAAAGCAGTATTTTACACCAAATTTAGCAGTTTTTATTCAATCAAGAGGAGAAGAGATACTATGTTAGTAACTTTCACGAGGCACGTTTTTTTAAACAAATGTATCCACATTTGTTTAAAAAAACGTGCCTCACATAAAGGTTCTCATTGATATTTTATTTTCATTGAAACAAACTGCACAACTCAGCCGGCTATTATCTACGAAGTAGTAAAAATCACTCGTTTATTTTTTGCCGTCTTTTTTTAATTACAATAACAAGGGGCTAAGAGGGCCAGGCAAAAAGTGTCACCCGATACTGAGTTATAATCCCAATCATAATAAACATAAACAATGTGTTAATTGCGAGTTTATAGGCAATCGCAATACAGAATAGTCCGGTCAAACTGCAGCTCATTTAATTGGGGTAAGGAAACAATAATTTGCATAAAGCTAAAAATTTGCACGGATGTTGGGATGGTTCCATTATAAATGGAATGTGAAAAGTCACATATTTATTTAGATAAGGATTAACTATATTGCTAAAAAACACCTCTACTAAGTTTCACATATTTATTTAGATAAGGATTTATACTGTATTGCTAAAAACACCTTTACTAAGTTGTAACAAAAACAAATATTTTTGTGCAAGTGCAACGGTGCCTCACATGAAGCTGCACATTGATATTTATTTTCATCGAAACAAACCGTAAGACTCTGCTGGCTGTTATCTACGAATTAGTTAAAATTACTCGTTTGTTTTTTTGCCGTCTTTTTTATTACAAAACCGAGGGGTACCGTGACCGTTTCTCGAGTACCTGTCAGTACTTGAGAAACGGTCACCCGATGCTGCGATGCTATTGCTTGATGAGTAAAGTAGGCGTCATTAGAGCGGGCGAGCCCTGCAAGCAAAAATAGTCCTTACGGTGATCAGATATAGCTTTGCGCGATACATCTAGTGCACAACAAAATTAAAAATAATAATAATTTTCAAACATTGCATTGTCACGAGGCATAAACGCGTGTGCAACATTTCAGTTCAATAAAACACCGTAATGTCAGTCAAACTGAATTTGACAGCTTTGATCATGTTCCTTTACACGTATAGATGCCGCGTTAGGTTAGGTTAGGTTAAATAATAAGTCTATGTTGTTCCCACTGCTGGTACACTGACTTCCTGAGTTCCTATCTGTGAAAGGGGATGGGCCATCCCACGCGGATTCAGTGCGGGTTGGTAGACGTCACATGTCTTCGAATTTTTAGTTCTAGGGTATGCCTGTTTCCTCACTACGTTTGTCTTCATTGTTTTGGGAGCACTGGTGATGAAATACTTTAAACTACACAAAGTAATGCACCTGCCTGGATTCGAACATACCTACGACCTTCAACCCATAAGTCGCAGCCGTACCTAT
Source organism: Anorthoa munda (assembly GCA_945859665.1). Taxonomy (NCBI): domain Eukaryota; kingdom Metazoa; phylum Arthropoda; class Insecta; order Lepidoptera; family Noctuidae; genus Anorthoa; species Anorthoa munda. The sequence goes on from OX243898.1 coordinate 27,939,182, forward strand.
TGTGTCACCACTGCTCTCTAAACTAAATAAAAGGTTGTAATAATATAAGTGTATAAAAACTGTGACAGTAGATGCTATCCTTGTTTCTACAATTAATATGATACCCTTAATTAATTCTGTTTGTTTTTCAAAATGAAATAAAAAGGGAAGCAATGTTTAATTAACGTACATGTGTAGCCCCAGAGAGAAGGTCCAAGTTTATGTGAGAGATATTTTTTCTACTTAAATAAGAATCCTTCCAAAGTTTGTAAAGGGATAGTTTTTAAGAAATCATGTTAAGATTGAATGAATGGACTTTCGAATTGTGGAGCAGTGGTGGCCCAGTGGTATCGGCCGCGACTTACAAGTTGTAGGTCGTGGGTTCGAGCCCAGGCAGGCGCTTTACTTTGTGTAAATTATTTCATCACCACTGTTCTCAAAACGGTGAAGGAAAACATCGTGAGGAAACCTTCATGTCCTAGAACCAAAACTTCGAAGACATGTGACATCCACCAACCCGCACTGGGCCCGCTTGGTGGATTACGCCCTATTCCCTCTCGCAGAGAGGAGGCATGTGTCCCAGCAGTGGGAACATTAATAGGCTGATGATATGATGTGATGTTGAATGAAATTAAACTAAGTTTAGGGCCAAAACTACCATATGTATTGTTGTGATTAGTATTTCTGTGTGGCAGATATAAACTCTACGTTTGCTTAGAATTAGTATCGCAGAGTACTGATTGTAACTTACTTTACGCATGTGTTTGTGTGTGTGTGGTGTTTTTGTGAATAAGGATTATAAGATTATTATTTAGTTTCAATCTCCACTTTTTCTTACACAGAAGTATAACCAAAATGAAACAAAAAACCATTTAAGATTACAAAATATTTATTTATTAATGAACTATAATATATCATATATGTATATGATGACTTTAAATTAAACCTAAAATACAATCTAAAACAAGTCTTATTACATATTAAGTTAAGAAAGAAGACGTTACAGAAAAAAGTTTTACAAAGAAAAATTATGAAGAGCACCAGAGACAAGCTAAAGATCAACTCGAAGCAAGATTAACATACGCTGAGCTAGAGGGTGTTCAAGTAAGATACATTCCTAATAATATTTGGAAGCCGGGTAGTGACCTCGATAACCTGGTGAGTTTATCGAGGTCAGATAAGCACTTGTTCCATGTAAAGTACTGGTATTCAGCTGAGTCCGGTTATACTGGCAGCCGACCCCAACATAGTTGGGAAAGCCCTAGGCAGGTTGATTAAAAATATCTTCATCTTCTTCCTTAGCCAGAATAGCAAGCAATCTTGATCGTGATGGCCGAAATATGTATTCTCCATACCTCGCATATATTGCGTATCGGACATACGCTAGTTGTTCCATGTCAAAGCCAAAAGTAGCAGCCGACATCATAGCTTCCAGTACATCATCGTTTCTTTCTTTCTCCTTGATAAAATCGACTAATTTTTGAACACGTTCCGGGTCGAGCGATTGTGAAAGATTATATCGTGGTGTTTGTTTGTCTAGGTTCTTTATGACTGTCATGTGTTTAATCGTCTCACTGGTCGCTTTCTTCTGGTATTTCTTCAAATTCATTTCAGAATTCAGGTCTTTGTGCACACAGTATTCATTCTGCCAATAGGATTTTCTGAGTCTAAGCTTCTGTATATAATTCGGTACGTACCTAAGTCGTACAGTTTCCAGCTCAGCGTCTGATATTTTCTCTTCTAGTTCCTCTCTAACTTTTCTCTCGTGCTCTTCATCACTTTCCTTTTTAAACTGATTGTCTCTATAGTCTTCAGGTAACGACCATCCTGCTTCCGGACGATGCACTGTGACAAGGGTCTGTAGAACTACTCGGTATCTTCTATACTTTTCTTCTAGCTGCAAATCGGATAAATCGGCTACCGAAGACTCCATAATCGTCGAATGTTCGTAAATACCACAATAACTTTATGCTCAGCAAACTAACGGGCACACTTGGACACACTTGGAGGTTAGATTTTGCTGTTTATCAAACTGCTTGAACACTTTGGAAGCTACTATGTGACTGCACAAAATAACTGTTCGTAAATACTACTATAATTTTTTGCTCAGCGAACAGCCGTGAATACTTCGGAGGTTAATATGCGATTGGATAAAATAACTGTTCGCAAATACTTCGATATCTTTGCTGCTCAGCAAACAGACTTTAACACTGTCCAGGTTAATATGCGACTGCCAGTTGCCACTGCATAAAATACCAAAGAATTTCATTTCATGTTTTTATAAGCTGAGAGGGGGACATATTGCGAAAAAGGGATAGCGCTTTACGTGATGTATAGCTCTTTTTCTCTTTCGTTATGAGACAATTAGACGAGGTCCCAAAAGGATCGCAGGTAAAATTCTGGTTCTTAGCAGCCATATAAATTTGAACTCTAAGTACAGGAGATATGGCGCTGTGAAAGATAAGAATCCATAACGATGTTCTTGGGTCTAGTTACGTTTCATTACTAAAGACTTAGAAAAAAGCATTTTAAAAGTAACCTGCAAGCATTTATTATTTTGCCGGTAATGGTAAGTTTTGTAAATGTTCAATGTATTTCTTTTTCATTTAGAGTTAAGCTCGCCTTTGTTCATGCATTTTGTTTTACTTTGTTTATATCTTGGTGTAAAAACGGAAATAAAGGCAAGAATAGGAGTTTACTGATCCGTAATTATGGAAAAGTAATTTTAAAACTTTTGTTCGCGGCTTTCGGGTAAAGTTCTAAATAAATTTAGACAAAACTGATACTGTTAGAAAGAATTTATACAACTGCATTGTCAATATTGTACTAGGTACTTTGTAAAGTTAACTGCTTAACTCACTATTCGAAAGCGAACTCATTTGTTTTGAAAATACTAACCTTAAATTATCGCGGCTTTACAACAAGACACCGCTCGAATGTTTACATAATAGAACATCATACCATCACGGCTGTATTGCACGAAGGGTTTGGCAGAGGGTCAGCTTTAGTAACACGCACATTTCAACCAGTTATGTTGAAGTCCCATGTGATAGAGACTTATTGCCTAATGGCCCGGCGTTACATGATGATGATGAAACATGCATGATGTTGATGATGGAGTTGGCCCGTAGTTCGGGTTGCTATAGAGTAATTCCATACAGAATAAAGACAGAAGAATGGTTTGATTCCTCGGTCGGGGTCAGTGTTTATCCGTCCCAGGAATCGAACCAAAGAGGCACTTCGGAATACTAAGTTTATGTCAATAATACTTTTCCTAGTAAGTAATGTTACGTGATACATTTATAATAACTTCCATGAACATAAAACAGCTTTAAAAATAGAATAAGATAATCTTACTAATATTATAAATGCGAAAGTTTGGATAGATGTATGTTTGTTACTTAATCACGCCAGAACGGCTGTACGGATCTAGATGAAATTTTGCACAGAGATAGAGAATACTTATAATCATAACTTTTTATCATGGTATAATGTTTCCTTGGGATGATAAAACAATTTCCACGCGGGTGAAGCAGCTGGCTGAACTTAGTACTACATAAAATCCATGCTTTAACACTAGTAATATAAATATGAAAGTAACTCTGTTTGTCTGTTACCTTTTCTCAACTTACCGGCTAAACGAATCCGTATAAAACTTTATACATGGGTAGACCACAACTTGCGTAATATGGGCTGGGCAATTTTGTCTTGAACAGGACCGGTAGTATGTTCCCTTGTATCATTGTCCACTGCTGGACATAGGCCTACCCCAAGGTTTGTTTTTTTCCCTTAGGATAATTAAACACTTTCCACGCGAGCGAAACAACAGCCAAGCTAATATTCTCATAAAACATCTACTAAGCTTCATCTTTCTGTCTCACGCCACCTAACTTAGGTAGTACTAGTATGAAATTACTCGCGGCACCCAATTCCGAGCCGGTACCAGTTGGAAGCAAGCCGGATTCCGACCGCGGTGACACTTACCTTATTATGATGGTACTTTAACAAGGTTATGTAGAATGTAGAGCACTCGACCAACGAACGACATTGACCTGGTTAAGATACCAGTACTTGAAAACTTCTATCAGTTCGATATTTGAGTTCACATTGAGATGTTCTTTAACCACTCTGCTCGACAAGATTTTGACACATGACATACCAGCTGAGTCGACAGGTTGTTGCAAATTACGACATGAAATTCAGGAATTTACTTGAACTTTCAACATTCGAATTTATTCAGAAAAATAAGTTTACGCAGCTATTTTACATAGTAAATCTGTAAAAAATGTCTTTATTTACATGTTGCGGTCGGTTAAACCACGTCAGTCTACTGCAAAATGTGTACATAATACGAATTACTACACCTTTCCAAACGGTAGACAATTTAGATTTGCTCAAAATATGTACATAAACAACCTTTTCCCTTGCTGAAAAGATGCAAAAGGACAACACAAAGATATACTAATTTTATTTGCGTCCTTATGTTCCTAATTTGTCATACAAAAATTCATAAAAAAACAAGCCAAAATCTGGAAAAAAATTGCTTAAAATTTTGATGCAACCTTGCAACATGACATTTCTTTGGTGTTGTTTTTTTTTTTGCTGTCCATTCACGCATCTCATAATCGATTAAAATTGCATTCAGCCTAATCGATTAAGTGTATTTCGATTATTTAAAATTATTAATTTAAATAAATGAGTGATTTTCAAAAATGTATTGTTTTAAAATTAAAATTAGTTTATAGGCACAAAATAAAATAACAACTTATAGTAATAATATATAGTAATAACTATACATAAATGCTTTCATAATGTTATCAGAACAGTAAATTGAAAAAGAAATAGGATTCGTGGCTAATTTCGCGCCGAATTCGCCGAACGTAATAGAATTCAAAATTCAAATTTGGAATGCAGTCGGTATTCAAAATATTTTATCGGGCACATTTTAATATAAAAGAGAGTTTTACATTGATCATTTCAGACGGTTTTATACAGAATGACCAGTATAAATACGAGTATGTTTATGAATGACTAGCACTCCGCCCGCGACTTCGTTCGCGTGATTTCGTTTATCCTATAAATGATTTTCTTATATGCAGTTAGTAAAGGCAACCAAAAATAAGATATTATTAAAACAATTAAAAACTGGGTATCGTGGATTTGGGTTTGGAGTTGGTGGGTTTATTGGATTGGGACGATTAGTTATTTGACTTAAACAATAATACATTTTAGGTTATCGCCACAAAGTAAAATCCTCCCCTAAAAACTTATCAACCCTTTTTGCCCCGTTGATGGTCGAGTTTTGAACAACCTAAATATGCTATTCACTCCTTTCTTCTCTTTTTTATTTATCATTTTATGTTAGTCAGATTGCGCAGTGAGTTGCCTCAAAAAAAACTTTAACACCCCTAAATCCAATCTGGGAGGGAGTTTTCAAAATGTTTTATGTAAATTTTGATCATCAACTTTATCCCCAAGGAATTTGATTTTACATACAAACAAATTTTGACCCTTTTTCACTTCCTTAAAGGTTGAATTGCCGCAAAATCGTGCCTTAGTGCTCCCCTAGAAACCCACGTCAAAAACGAAATCCTGTCCAGTAAGATTCTTAGCTTGAGTTAGTTTCGAAAAATGTATAATGACCACCTTTATTGTTTCCTTAGGTTGGTATTTGTGCCAAATTTCAAATTTATTAACCCGAGAAATATTTAATATGTGATTTATGGGGTGTTAAATTATTTTTGAAATATACGATATTTCAAAAATAATTTAAAACCCCCTAAATCATCTTTTGGGGGTAGTTTCGAAAAACTAATAATGAAAACCTTTATTGTTTATTTAGTTTGGTATTTGTGCCAAGTTTCATGTTGATTGACCCAAGAAATCAGATTTTTCCATACAAACTTCAACATCCCCTAAATCGCCATTTGGGGGTTTCGAAAAACTAATAATGGCAACCTATATTGTTTACTTAGAATAAGAATTATGGCCGAAGGAATTAGATTTTTCATACAAACTTTCAAACCCCTTTTTACCCCCTTAGGGATGCAATTTCCAAAAATCCTTTCTTACTGCACAATTACGTCACTTGAGGAACCTTTCTGCCAAATTTCATGCTTCTAGATGATTTTCAGCTTAGTTGGTTGACAACCATGCCATAACTCGCTTGGAAAGGAACCGCGCAAGAAGATACGCACAAGGTTATTGACATTAATAGTTTTCGGGGAATGCAGATGTAAATACAAACCAAATTTATGTTCTTAAAACGAATAAAAATAAACTTTTGAAAGTATGTATAGAATAACCAATTTTCATAACATTACAACAAACTCGACCGAATTCAAAACCTAACCATACCATACTCTCAACTCATTATTCAATATATCATTATAATAATAATACCAGCCTATAACTGTCCCACTGCAAGGCAAAGGCCTCTTCTCATACAGAGAACGCACGAACATTGATCACTACGCTTGCTCAATGCGGGTTGGCGATTTGAGACTATAAGACCAGGTTTCTTCATGATGTTTTCATTCACCGTTGTCAACGATTTCTAAAATATACTTAGAGTGTACATTAATGAATTTGAAAAAGGAAATCATTGGTATTAGTCCAGATTTGAACCCATGACCTCAGGCAAGGCGAGGCCTTTAGCCACTGGGCCAGTACGACAGTCATTGCAATATAACGAATAATCACAAAATCGTTGGTTCCCCGAAACTAAATTTATCTACACTTGCGTTACAAACTTGCATAAAAATATACTAGGCACTCATTATACTTCTGAGACTATCAAACGTTAAAAGACTCAATCATTATTATTTTTATACAAAACAGTTTTGAATAGCGAACGCATTCCGAATTTGAATTTTGAATCGGATAGATAATTCGGCGCGAAATTATCCACAGTTCGATGAAATTGTTTAGTTGGTTGTAGTCAAATAATGTCCAAAAATCTATTAAGATTACTTTAAGAAATAATAGTAATAATTTAAGTACTAATTGTATCTTATGCCTAAATCAGGTTTATTTTAATTTTTAAGAATCGATTTGGGATAATTGCTCATTAATCGAGTCGATAGTATAAAAAAATCGATTGCTAAAATCTTTTTGGCACACCACTATTACAATAAAAAAACAATATAATTGTTGAATTGGAAGTTTTGAACTAAATAAAGTAGTGGTAATGAATTTTACGTATTATTGGACCAGTGCTTGTTAATTACGTTAAGATCTGGGCTTCTTCTTGTTGTTTATTATATTTAGAGATATAGTAGTCATATTTGTAATCATTTTTAGATGTGGGTGGGTGATATTTGTGTAAAATAAAAATGTAAACAAACACGATTGGCGCAAACTTCGACTTTGAATAACAAATAACTTCATTACCACTAATTATTTATTTTGAAATATGGATGAATTCGACCAATAATTAAACAATTAGCAAACCACTACCCCTTTTTTTTTTTTTTTTTTTTTTTTGGGTGGGAAATCATCCAATGACTTCTCCCGCTCTGGGTGAAGCGGGAGGGCGTGTCAGACTTTTACTGACTAAAACCCACCCGTGTTCCTTCAGTTGCTTGTGCCAGGGCCGCGGTAACTCTCTTTCAAATTTATCCGCGACCCTGACAGGCATCGGCCCTAGCGGACCCCGTCAACTTTTGCTGACATCTCTTTGAGGCGCGCGTGGAACACTACGCGCCGTCGACTCGGGCCTGGTCCTTATCGGACGGCGAGCTACCCATTACTCGCCGTCCGCAAGCCCGCGCCTACGGTGGCCGGAAATCGGCTTGCGACTCCCGACGCCCGGGGCGTCTCCTGCGGTGGCTAGGGGCGTGAGGGCGTCTCCGTTGTGTCTCCCTCACGCGTTCCGCCTCCTCCTTTGCGAGCATTACTGCTTCGCTGAAGGAGGTGACGGCTTCCCATGCGCTCTCGCTCCGTACCATGGCCTGAACCAGGGCCGGACGCGAGAGGTCGCCACCGCTGATCGCCTCCACGAGGACACGGCGGTGCTCCGCCCAAGCGGGGCAGACCTCCACCGTATGCTCCACCGTGTCTTCCGGGCGATCCACACAATGGTGACACCCGGGAAACCACTACCCCTGTCGTGGAGTTTGGGTGTCCAAAATCTGCATTTTTATGTTTTTTAGCTTCGACCACCACTGTCATCAAAATGGCGATTATCGTATTATTACACTTGTTTTTTACAAATGTAAATTAATAAACTTGCGCACTTAATCTAAAAAAAATATTTGCGCTAACATGTAAGCTTTTTATCCAACTATTTTAATTAAAGCCCCCACATAAGATTCGTTAGGTATATTAATCAATAATTAAGTTATTAATTAGGATGTCGTATGACGTAAATCTGGGGTCCAAAATGAGCCGCGGCTGAGCCAGCGGAGGTATGCTTGTCAAGCCCCAAAATGTACCCCGTCCAAACTATACGGTTAATATTTGCCATAAGATATCATAGCTAACCAGGTCGAAAGCCCCCGAGAGGTCAAGAAAACAGGCATAAATAAATGTGCTCCTATCAGAGTAGTACTTGACAGTTTGCTTCAAACATAAGATAGCTGACTCAGTAAACAGTCCTGGTTTAAAACCTAATTGATTGTCGTGAGTGTTTACGTACCGTTCAAGCTGTTTAACAAGCAAACTGTCAAAAACCTTAGCAAGCACTGTGGCTAATGAGATTGGCCTGTAGTTGCTCGTGTCGGTTAGGTCACCGGTTTTACTCTTCGCAATTGGTACCACCACGGTCCTCATCATTTCTGCTGGTACGTAAGCATGCTTTATACAAAATGTATATTAAATAGCAAGAACTCTGGGTAGGTGGCCCCGGCATGCTTTAGATGCTCAATGCTCAGGCTGTCATGGCCAGGAGATTTTTCACGCGAAATTGACTTTATAACTCTCCGAACATCCTTCGCTGTGAATCTGGTGTTTATATCCTGCCCATGCGACCCCTCCACACCGAATGACCGTGGTGGTCCCAATGGCGATTTCACCATAAATTGATCCTTAAATATATCTGCAATACATTTTGTGACACGCTGTGGAAACAATAATCTGCCGAAAGGAAAATCTGTCTAAACAGAAACAACCCGAAAAATGCATGGTTCGTGTGGCTTAGGCCACGGGAGCGAAGCTGCGTGTAAAGGCTAGTTTTAAAAATCTGCTTGAGTTTATAAAAAAAAATAACCACATTATTGGCTTGTACGAGTACACCCAATCAGTTTCATAAAAGTTTTGTGTAAAACTTTTTTAAGCATAATTATCACGCCTGCATTCCCCAACGTGTTAGGCAGTTGCACTTCCTATTGTAAAACCACATTTCACCAGTTATGTTTAAGTCCCATGTGACAGAGGGCGAGCTTATTGCCATCAACTCATGCTCGGCAATGCTTTTGCCATCACTAAACCAATGAGGCGGTTCACATTACTAATGGTGGCTCCATACCACACAGACTTGGTCATTATCTGTACAGACTTGAAAGTTATCGTGAAAATTATCACGTAGACATCTCTACAATATGTTTGCGCAGACTTGTATCACCGCACTACTAGCTTAATAACATGATGCGTGGTGATTAACTAATTCTTTTCATAATTAATCATATGTTTGGCTTCGACATATACGCAGACATACTCGTACACACAGACTTTCGACTTTTCTGATACACCGACATTATGTCTGTTATGTGTTGCACAGACAAAGTTCTATAGAAGTTGATGAAAGTCTTTATAGTGTGGACCCACCATAAGTGTATGTTAATAAAAACAAATAAGTTAATAAGAACAAATTCCTAAAACTACCTTTTCAAGTAGGTCAAGACTGAGTTTTGGTTGTACGTTTTAACTGGTTTTTTAACCACCGACGTGGTGTGTGTTTGTGTATCTGCCTGTGAAATCAAAGCTCCCAAACGGATGAACCGATTTTAATTCAGATCTTTTTGGATGAAAGTTGACTTTAGTAATCAGTATTGTTTATATTTATGTAATTAAAACTTTGCCAAAAGCTAAGAACATAAACTTAAAAAATAATAACCCTTATTTACGGATCAGTAAACTACCATTCATTAGCGATGTTTACCGTTGAACATTTACAAAACTAACAACTTATCAGCGACATAATAAATGCTATTGTGTTTTTCTTAGTATTAAGCAATAAAACACGCCTAGACCCAATAACATCACAATGAATTCTACGCCTTATCTCTTATACTTATAGTTCAAACTGGTATGGCTACTAAGAACCATTATTATTACCTGCGACCGATGGGACCTCCTCAACGTCATTGTCTCATTGCGAAAAGGAGACAAAGCTATGCAGCACATATAGCCCCATCCCTTTTTCACTATACGTCCCCTCTCAGCTTTTAAAAACGTGAAATGAAAATCTTTGGTGTGTTATGCAGTAGCAACTGGCAGTCGCATATTAACCTCCGATTTGTTCAGTGTTGACGGCATTATCCTGTACAGCAAAGTTATCATAGTATATACGAACAGTAGTTTGTGCAGTCGCGTAGTAACCTCTGAAGTGTTCACGGCAGTTTTCTGAGTAGCAAAGTTTAACCTCCAAAGTGTGCACGTCGGTTTGCTGAACAAAAAGTAGTCGTGGTATTTACGAACAGTTGTTTTGTGCAATTGCATAGTGATCTCTGAAGTGTTCGCGGCAGGTTTCTGAGTAGCAAAGTTTAACATCCAAAGTGTGCACGTCGGTTTGCTGAGCAAAAAGTTATCGTGGTATTTACGAACAGTGACGATTATGGAGTCTTCAGTGGCCGATATATCCGATTTGAATCTGGAAGAAAAGTACAAGCGATACCGGCTAATTCTACAGACCTTTGTCAACTTCCATCACTCAGACAGGGAAACAGAATGGACGTTACCGGAAGACTATGATGGTAAATTTAAAAATGAAACTGACGAAGAGCACGAGAGAATAACAAGAGATAAACTCGAAGCGGAAATAACATACGCTGAGCTCGGGGATGTTCAACTAAGATACATCCCTAAAACCATTCGGCAGCTCAGGAACAAAAGAGACTATTGGGAGAGGGAATACCATCTGTGCAGTGACCCGATATCTGACAAGAAATGGAGAAAATACGAGAAGCAACTAAACAAAGAGATTAGTAAACACAAGACAGTTCTAAAGAATTTAGACAAAAACCAGAAAAAAGGCGAAGAGATTTTTAATCTTTCGCATTCTCTTGATCCGGAACGTGTTCAGAGTTTGGTTGATTACATCAAGAAAAAAGAAACAAACGATAAGGTTCTTGAAGGTATGATGTCAGCTGCTATTTTTAGCTTTAAATTGGAAGAATATGCGTATATCCAATACGCAATATATGTGAGGTATGGAGAGTACATAATTCGGCCATCGCGATCAGCATTGCAGACTAAGGATGATGAATAATCAATCTGCCCAGGGCTTTCCCAACTATATTGGGGTTGGCTTCCAGACTATTCAGATGCAGCAGAATACCTACCAGTGTTTTACATAAAGCAAGTGACTATCTGACCTGAATAACCTAGTGACTGGGTAGCGACACCCTGGCTTGACATTAACTTGTTTTGAAATAAGACTTGTTTGATTCTTACTTATGTTATGTTATAAACTTGTAACTCATGTATGATACGAGTAAGTTCATATTTTATTTTTTGACATTTATTTTTGTTTTTAAATTATCAGTTTTATTATTTCATGGTTTTGTCTTTTTATTTTGTAATGTTTTAAATTATTGACTTTTTACGAGTATTTAGATTTTTGGTTTAGGATTTTAACTTCTGACATATGGTTTTTAATGATTTAAATACAATTTGAATGTATTATTTTAACCAATTGTATGTTTTCTATTGCAATTCGAATACATATTATTCAGATTAACCTAATTTTATTATTATTCTGATCTAATCTATTTTTAAAATTGTATTTTTTTTTGTTTTCATTGAATCATGAATTAAATTGTGTAATTGTTTGTGGTTTAGTATTAGATACTATAGTTATTGAGTGCTATGTACGTCTCTCTTGTCATGGACATTGGTCCTGTTGTAATTAAGATGTTTCTGTATAATATGTGTAATGTGGTGTGGTGTACTTTTCAATTTACCAATAATAAATATATTTTTTGTGATCTTAATTTTTTATGTTTTATTTTCGCTTGACTCATTAGTTGGCATCTTTAAAATATTTGAGCCTGATACTAAATAATGGTTTTCTACTCATAAACGTAAAACTTTTATAAAAAAAGTGTTTGGCGAACTTTATTCTTACTAGAAACAAAACAGAATTTTGCTAATTAGTTTTGTAACGCTTAAGAAAAAGAAAATCCAGGTGCTGCGAGCTTTTTTTGGTAAAGTTAGATAACTTTCAGTTCTACAAAAGAATAACCTACATTTTTTGAAGACGGTTAAAAAAGTATAAGGTTCTGTTTAGGGTAAATTTAACTAATCTGTGTTGATAATAGGAATTGTAAATAGAGTTTATATCTAACACACATAAATATTCAATCGTATCATAAGAAAACGCTTGTTAAAAAAAAACCGTGCTTATTAATTTGTAGCCAGTAAGAAAAAAATCGCATGGCCCAGTAAGATTTTTCAGTGAAGTAAGATTAGTTTCAGTATAATATTTATGTACGTTTAGGGCTTAGAGGCTTTTGAGTGCCATATTAGTTAGAGTAGTAGAGCGTTATATAGTTCATATTTTGTTTTTCTGCCGAACCCATCCAGTAGGGTACCAAAATGAAGGGTTTTTAGAGGTGATTACGAAAATATATAACACTTAAATGTGTTTAAAGTAATTCGAAAAACAAATATAACTAAAAAAAGATGTAAGTATCTAAACAAAGTTAAATCAAAAATAAAAAACCCGACTGCTTAAGCGAATTAAAAAGATGTAAACAAGACGAAAATCATGCTGTGCAGTCAGAGGATACTTATAGTTGTGGTCAGTCAGCTCGCGAATGTGTCCTCCGACTGCACAGTATGATTTTCTTCTTGTTTTCATCTTTTTAGTTCGTTTAAGCAGTCGGGTTTTTTGATGTTTAAAGATAACAAAATCATTAAGTATAATACTTTGAGGACTCTGCTTTAAAAGGCAAACTCCTTACATATAATAAGGCTGGCATCATATACATAGTTTTGCAAGGTAATTGAATAAGGAACACTTGTCATATATAGAATACGTTTTTCTCTAACTTTGATTGGCAATGCCATAGACTAATATATATAGATTGAGAGTCAATTCTGCTGAAGCAGCCTATAAGGCAGGCACGTTATTACCAGAATACACGATATAAAAATAATCTCCAAGTATTTTATTGATTATCTGAGCTACCCCTGTTAAGCCTGATAATAAAAAATTGCAATCCCTAAAAACACTAAAGATCCCAACAAATGCAAAACAGGTTAAGTCTGTATTGGTTTTGTTTTCTTATTATAGAAAGTTCATTAGTAGTTTTGCTGAAATAGTATTGCCTCTTACAAGATTATTAAAAAAAAACGCCAAGTTTATATGGGGAAGAAAAGAAGAAGAAGCCTTCCAGAAGATAATAAAGATTATGGAATCACCCCCAATATTGCATTTTTATTCTAGTAATAAGCAGTTAACAACTAGGTTGCATGTGGACGCTAGTGGGGAGGCCCTTGGCTGCTGTCTCATGCAAGGTGACGATGTGTTGTTCCCTATAGCATACGCGTCCAGGAAGCTGAGTGAGGGAGAGAAGAAATATTCTACAACAGAGAAGGAGTGTCTTGCTTTAGTCTGGGCGTTAAATTATTTTAAACATTTTCTTTGGGGGCTGAGATTCCAGGTTGTCACTGATCATAAGGCTTTGTGCTGGCTACGAGGTAGAAAGGACATGAATGGAAGGTTAGCTAGGTGGTCGCTGTGTATCCAGGCGCATGACTTCGATATTGTACATTGTTCAGGCAGAGATAACGTTATTGCTGATTTTATGAGTAGGAATCCATTAATGCAAGTCGAGGAGGATCAGAAGAGGCCGGAGGAGGGCCCTGACGACGGCATGCTGTTATATAGGATCGAGGTGGTCAGGATAAGAGATGATCAACTTCGAGATGAGTTTTGTAGGCATTGGTTGGATAGGATAGCAGCTAGCGGGAATAATGTGGTGAAGGGATTTAGTGTGATGGATGGTATTTTGTGTAAGAAAACCAGGATTCTGAATTATGATCGAATGCTAGTAGTCGTTCCTAAAAACTTGGTACAGGAGGTGTTGAAAGAACTTCATGATGATCCATGGTCAGGAGGGCATTTAGGGCTGGCGAAAACTTTAGCTAAGTTTAGAGCGAGGTACTTTGTTAAAGTTGCAGAGAGAGTGATAGATAAATATGTAAGAAGCTGCGTGTTATGCCAAGAGCGGAAGAAGGATGACCAGGTGGCTCAGTTACAACCTGTTGTTGTGAACCGTTTGATGGAAAAGGTTGGGATAGATGTGTTAGGTCCTTTTAGGAAGTCACTGAAAGGTAATAGGTATATTATTGTAAGTTTGGAATATGCAACGAAGTATGCAGTTTGTAGAGCAGTACCCAGGGTGACGGCGCAAAGGATCAGCGAGTTCCTGATCGAAGAGATTTTCTGTCAATATGGCGGGGTTAAGGAGATTGTGTCGGATAGGGGTTCGGTTTTTACATCTCGGTTGGTAAAATAAACGGTAAGTTATTTCGGAGCCAAGTCACGCTTTACCACTGCGTTCCACCCCGCAACGAACGGTTTAGTTGAGCGATTTAATCGAACAATGTGTCAGATGCTATCCATGTATGTAACCAACGATCAGCGAAATTGGTGTAGTTATATCCCACTAGTGTGTTTTGCTTATAATGCCAGCAAACAGTCGAGCACTAGATTTTCACCTCACATGTTATTATACGCTAGGGAACCATTATTTCAAACCGACATGGTTGTAAAAAGTAGCAATATTAACATGAATGATTATGTAGGACGTCATGAGCTAGGGAATAGTTTGACACGTTGTGCCATAGATAATATAAAAAAGGCACAGGTTAAACAGAAAATGCGATACGATAGAAAAGCTAAACGGAAAATATTTGCACCGAATCAATTAGTGTTGCTCTATACACCTAGACGGACCACAAATAAAAGTCTAAAACTATGTAGGTTGTATAAAGGCCCGTACTGAATAGTTAGGAGATTATCTGATGTAAATAAGGTAATAAAAAAAAATATAGACGATTTAGGGACATAGTACATGTAAATAGATTAAAACCTTTTAATGTTAGAGTAGAATAGGAGATAGATATAGAGTTAGAAGATGTGAATAGGTTAAGGTTATTTAGCGTCTTAGGTCCCCTTTATTTTTATCTAGGAAAAGGCCCGATACCAAATGTAAAAGGAAATAGGAATGTCAACTGTCACTATGGCACATTGAAGTTAGTAGGGATGGGGAAGTAGAAAAAAGTATCGATAGTTTTAATGTCGACTTTTTTTAAATAGTATCGATATATATAATTAGTTTTTCAATTTCTTCTGCATGTTCTGATGTGCTGGTGAGTTGTATGCTGCTGGGCGAAAAAGAGGCTGGCAACATTGACGAAGCATCGAAGAAATGTCTAATTATTTAGTAAGCAAGTTAGTATAGGCAGAACTACAACCAGTGCACTTTATTTCAAGATTTATTAATGAAATACAATTCCTCTTTGGTGGAAGAAGAGGAATGTTTATAACTGGAACCGACTTTGCTGACGGGGTATAACCTTTGCAAAGGATGTCGAGTTGACATCATGGGTCCAGTTAATGACTGTTGTTTAAGTAAAAGTAAATGCTTTTATAATGATAAGCCCAGGTGCAAGTTTTGTAATAGGATTTGAAATTCGATGCGATCCAGCCTTTCCTTCTCTGGCCAGATAAATGCACGAGATCGAAAAAGTTTATCACGTCTGAATTTTTGAAATTTAAACCCCATCCGGGTCGATGTGAGTTGACGCATCATTCGTGTTAGTGTTGGGAGGAGCCTTGATCCTTTTTCAGAGGTTTTGGCCAATGAGGTTTAAGCATGACAGCGTTGATTTGTTAGTGCGTATGCGCACGTCAGCTAAAAAGTTAAAAGCTCACATCGGAGCATCAGATAATTCGTTTGTCATGACTTAAGCCTTCCCCTTTTAAGGGTCGTACCTCAATTGTAAATCTAATTCCTCTGTTAGGTAAATGTCCGGGTTAGGATAAGGTAGGATTGATGACCTTTCAAAACTTAGAATAGAAGCACCTCATATGATTCTGCGCGACTATTCGTAGGGGCGTAGCTCATGTGAGGACTCTGCTTTAAAAGGCAAACTCCTTACATATAATAAGGCTGGCATCATATACATAGTTAATTGAAGGTAAAGAATTTACAAGGTAATTGAATTAGGAACACTTGTCATATATAGAATATGTTTTTCTTTAACTTTGATTGTCAATTCTGCTGAAGCAGCCTATAAGGCAGGCACGTTATTACTAGAATACATGATATAAAAATAATCTCCAAGTATTTTATTGATTATCTGAGCTACCCTTTTCACAATACTTTAAAAGATATTATTTAGTACCTGAACATATCTTTTGTCTATTGTTTTACAAGCCCCATTGTTATTTTATTGTAGCCAACCCAGCCAGACATCGTACTGGTTTTGTAAATTTTCTAATCCTCAGTAACACCAACCACCCAAGAATCGAACTCAGATGCATAGCCAACTGCAAATAAGTTTATAATCGCGTTTTTTATTTCATGTACTCTACAAATATACGGTTGTTAGATTTTGTCTTTTGTTTGTGCTATAAGCCATTGTTTCTTGCCAAACAATGATTCAAGAACAACGGGAAATCAAATCCAAGGGTTAAAATATGCGGCATAAACGGTCGTATCTTTTGATTACGTTAGATTTTTTCACTTGATATCTCCATGCATCCTGCAAAAAAGGTCTTGACAGACGGACATTCAGACAACGAATTGATCCTCTAAGGAGTCCTTTTGAGGAACGTAACCCTAATAACGAATGTGTCTGCTTTTAAATAGCGGGAGCTCACTTGATTGAGGTGAGTAGGGAACTTTACAAATTAGCTCGTATACACATGACTTGCAAAATGCCATTACTTTGACAATTCAGCTCTAGGAATACTTTAAAACTTCATCTGTATTGCCTTTGCTTGCATAGCCCTTTGCCAAAAGCTTCAAAAACAAATTTCAAAATCACTTAGACATAATTATTTATTTTCCGTTGTCCATATACTAGGAGGGATCAAAAAGTAGTGAGAACGACATACTCCTTGATAAGAAAAAAAAAATGCTGGCAGGCATAGCTCAAATCCATATTTGATATATTAATAAAGAAAAAAATCTTCGATTCTCTTTTGTTTTTTTTCTGAATGTAGTCATTTGTTTGCTTCGTGTCGGAACGTGTTCTCGAAAATGGAGAAAAACGAAGTGCGAGCCGTTATTAAATACCTCTGTTTAAAAAAGTTAACGACGCAAGATATTCATTGCGATTTGGAGGCTACATTAGGAGAGTCTGCTCCGCCGTATTCCACTGTCGCAAGGTGGGCTTCTCAATTTCGAGTAGGGAGAACGAGCACGGAAGACGAACATCGTTGCGGCCGTCCATCGACGTCAGTCACCCAAGAAAATGTTGCGAAAGTCGAGAAAATTATATTGAGTGATCGAAGAGTTACCATCCGATACTTAATTCAAGAAACGGGCATTTCATATGGAAGTATGCAATCCATCTTGAAACAATCTTTGAATATGAGAAAAGTCTCCGCAAGATGGGTGCCGAGAATGTTAACCGAATATCAAAAACAAAATCGACTTTACATTTCAAAGATATTGTTGGACACGTTTCAAGAAGATTCTGAAAACTTTTTGTCTCGTTTCGTAACAATGGACGAAACATGGGTCCATCATTTTGATCCCGAGGCAAAACAGCAATCTTCGCAATGGAAACGGCCATCATCACCGACCCCGAAGAAGTTTCGTGTCGTGGCATCGCCTGGTAAGGTTATGGCCTGAATATTTTGGGACTCAGAAGGGATATTGTTGATTGATTATCTGGAGCGTGGAACCACTATTACAGGCCAATATTATGCAGCTTTGATTCCCAAGTTAAGGAATGCCATCAAAGAGAAAAGGAGAGGGAATCTTCGAAGGGGCGTGCTGTTTCATCACGACAACGCACCCGCGAACAGGTCGGCAGTTGCGATGGCTGCCTGAATGGCAAGCTGGCTTCGAATTGGTTGGCCACCCCCCTTATTCACCAGATCTGGTGGCTAGCGATTTTTATCTGTTCTCCAAATTGAAAAAATACTTAAGGGGAAACAGGTACGAAGACGATAACGAGGTGATGGATGCCGTGGAGAGCTTTTAGCAGCACCAAGACATTTTTTTTTTCTGAAAGGCATTGAAGCCTTAGAAAAGCGCTGGACTAGGTGTGTGGAAAGACTCGGAAACTATCTAGAAAAATAAATTATTAAGTTATCAATAGTCATTATATTCTATCTCAGTCTCACTACTTTTTGATCCCTCCTCGTACAATAATGAACTACTTACCGACGAATGAATACTACTTGTTCTTTCTGGGTATTTGACAATAGAAAACACCTCTACCTAATAAGTTAGTAACATTACAATGGGTTCTTATCTTTCACTAAGTATTATTTCCTCTATTCAGTAATTTTTTACCTGCGACCGTTGGGACATCGTCAATACCATTATCTCGCTTGCTCGATACAATTTCCTTGGTGAAGTTATTTTGTTTAGGTATTCTAAAGGTGAGGGTGAAGGTGGCCCAGTGGTATCAGCCGTGACTTACAAATTGTAGGTCGTGGGTTCGAGCCCAGGTAGGCGCTTTACTTTGTGCAAATTATTTCATCACCACTGCTCTCATTACGTTGAAGGGGAACATCGTGAGGAAACAGGCAGGTCCTAGAACCAAAAATTTTAAGACATGTGACATCTACCAACCCGCACTCGGCCCGCGTGGTGGATTACGGCCTATTCCCTCTCACAGAGAGGAGGCCTGTGTCCCAGCAGTGGGAACATTAATAGGCTGATGATGTGTGTGTGTGATGATTCTAAAGGTTAACATGTGGTTTGATGGGAAAAAAATGGTATTTAAAGTTAAGGTGATGGCTTTGGTTAACTACCTACTATTTAAAATGATGACCTGTCCCCTTTTTTTGGGGAATAGTTTGAAAAAACACCTTCCCAAAACTAGGTAGATAGATTAGGTTATCTCTTTTGGAATATAATAAAAAACCGGCCAATTGCGTGTCGGACTTCGCACATTTAGGGTTCCGTACCAAACCGCAAAAAACAAGTTTTGTTTTTTTCAAACTTTGTCCCACACTAAGAATTTCTTCCTATAACGTGGGTGCGTTTACAAACATATGAACTCACATACACAACACCCACAGCCGGAATAACTATCTGTAGGTCATACTAATATTTGTTCCGTGCGGGATTTGAACCGGCGACACGCACCGCAGCAGTCAATCGCTCAACCACCATGCCAACCATGCGCCCAAACGCCCACTATTGTAAATGGTCAACGGAAAATAAGTAATTATTGCTAAGTAATTTTGAAATTTACGTTTGAAGCTTTTGGCAAATTATTCCTACAGCTGAATTGACAATGTAATGGCATTTTGCAAGTCATGTGTGTACGAGCTAATTTCTAAAGTTCCCCGCTCACCTTATTTTTTTTTTTTTTTTTTTTTTTTTTTTTTTTTTTTTTTTTTTTTATTGTTTCCGGGGTGGAAATCCTCATTGGATATCCTTCGCCCTGGGGGGGGGGCGGAGGGGTCTGTCAGACTCCTACTGACTAAAAACCACCCCGGTGTTCCATCTCACACCTACGCCGGGGGTCGCGGGAACAACGATACTTCCGCAACCCCCGGCTAGTGCCGGCCCGCTTCCGGGCCTCGATCTCGGGTTTGGGGGAAAGATCTTTAAATGACAGCCGGGAACAACGGCTTAACGTGCTTTCCGAGGCACGGAGGAAATTCGGTATGTTGAAATGGTCACCCATCCACGGACCGACCTCGTCAAGCGTTGCTTAACCTTGATGATCGACCCGTGCGGCTGTTATTATTTAGCCGCGAGCTCCTCCCAAAACGAAAATGTAATAAAAGATTTTAATTTTTTTATACTACAATCATTATACATAAATGGCGCTCGATATTTTATTTTCCAAACTGAGTTATGATTTTGTGTCAATAAACTTATTTTATTTTTTTATTTTTTTAGTTATAACAATCAGTTTGTATGGACGGTGGTCCCCAAACTAGTTCAAATCTTTTATCATGGACCTGAGTGGTCAATCAAATGTTTAAAATATAACATAATTGTAAAATAAAGTTAATGCCTTAGAAAAACAATGTTTAATATCATATTTGTACCAAGTGCAACCCCACTTGTTGTGTCCATTCTATGTCTGTTCCTTCTAGCTTTCCTGGAAGAGATCGCTGAATGCGATAAGTATTTTTTTCTTATTTTGAAGTTTCCTTTATATCTTGTTTTTATCTTGGTGTTGGAAAATAAAGTAGTTGGTGTGTTAGTTGTGCATGTGTAGGTGCTTATGTCTAACAGGGAAAGACTAATATAATTAAAAAATATTTTAATCGTCAAGAAATTTATTTTCAAAGATAAAAATTTACATGGTGTGTAAAATACTTAATTAACTATAACTACATTTTGTATACACTCAAATCAAAAACTACTAACTAAGCTTAAAACACTTAACCATAATCACACTAAATAATACCAGTCTTCAAAATCAATTTTGCTTCCTTAGCCTACAGTCTTCGCACTCTCACGAGTTCCCCTCCGGTCACAGCAGCTGCATCAACGTTGCCCACGGTTATACGTGTATGCCTCTTGAACGTGGTGGCTCCCCATACACTGCCCAGAATGCGTAGATCACGTAGAAAAGATATGTGATGACTCTCGGCATACCGGGAGCTGGTGTTGTGAGCCAATTGAAAATTTCTTCTCTCTGTATCTCTCTATCATTGTAGAACGTGACCAACCCTTGCAACAAATCTAGATCAAGTGACTGGGTGAAATGGTTCCTGTCACCTTTTATATATCTCCATCTTATATGGTCAAGGTTTTTCAATATCGTCTTGTGCTTTTTGACCTCGTTGACGTATTGTGCCTCGAATTTCTTCCAGCTTGCCAATGCCGCATAGTTATTTAAGCCCAGGAACGCCCTTTTCCACTGCTCTGCTTTGTTCTTGAGATCCCGTATGTACTCAGGGACATATAGCAGCTGGACTTCTTCGAGGTCGGCGTCCGGCAATTCGCGAGTTAGCGCACTCGCGAAAAAATCGAAACACACGCCTTCTTTCGATTCACGGACACAAGGTAAAAGCTCCATAGTAATTGCAACTTGGAAAAGATTTGTTCACTTTGAAGGTTAGCAAGAAACTGCATAAAGCAGCAAGGGATATCCTGCTTTTATATACCATGAGAGGTGGTAATGATGGCTGTGACTGGTGACTCAGGTAAACAATACTGGCTTTTCGAAATATGATTAGGTAACGATCAGAGGACGGTTCACATTTTATTTTTGGACTACACAATTACCTATTGTGATTTACTAAGTGGTGTATTTATGATGTTATTGTCCGATACTAAGAAAACAATTAGTACTAAATCGGCGGTAGGTAAGTTGTCAAATATTTTAAATGGATCTCTGATAAGATGAACAATGGTAAGGAACCAAATACCTTTAACATTCACAATAGAGCTTATAGCGCTAGGTATGTTTACGAACTTGTTGGATACATTGTATTTTGCGTGGAATATTGAGAATTCCCCATCTTTAAAATTATTACATATAGAGCGGTGTTTTATAACAAAATATAAGTAAACGCATTCTATATAACTATAAGAATATTAGTTGCCGCCCACGGCTCGTCCCCCGTTAAATTATTACTGTAGGTAAAGTGTTATCAAAATCCGTTCTGTAGTTTTTGCATGAAAGATTACAAACATCCATACTCAAAAATTTTCAAATTCATAAAGTTATAGTAGAAAGTTAATGTAATTAGGATTTATATTTAAGAGTTGTCCTATTTATTTAATGATTCTACGAATTTTAATAACGATAACTACTCAAAAATAATTAGAAATAAATAAAATCTTAACAATTCTCTTAATCTTAAATCTTATTTTAAGTCAGTCGAACGTGCCATAAAGTGATCTATAAAAATCACTGCTAAACTCACTCAAGCGCATCATAATTCGAAAGCGAACTTATTCGTTTTTAGGTTTCCGTTTCTTAAAACATGGGATCACTTCGTTGTCTGTCTATCAGGACCTTTTTTCCAGAACGCGTGGAGGTGTCAAGTGAAAAACAAACTTCTAAATTAATGTAATCAAACCGTTTATGCCGCACATTTTTGACACTCGCAAGGGAATCAAAACCTATAGGATACTACCCGTTGACCTAGAATCATGAAATTTGGCAAAAAACAATGGCTTATAGCACAAAAGAGGATGAAATCCAATAACCGTACATTTGTACCTACTTCAAATAAAAAACGCGATTATAAACTTATTTGCAGTTGGCTATGCACCTGAGTTCGATTCTTGGGTGGTCGGTGTTACTGAGGATTAGAACATTTACAAAACCAGTACGATGTCTGGCTGGGTTGGCAACAATAAAATAACAAAGGGGCTGTAAAACAATAGACAAAGATAGGTGCAGGTACTAAGTACATTAGTCCATCCTTTTGAAGAATACAAGCTCAATGATTTTGTAATGCGAAAAACTCACAAAATTAACTTGCCAACTTGATATTCGGGAAGTTCTTCTAATTGTAAACTAACAATAATACCAGCCTGATTATGTAGCACTGCAGGTCAATGGCCTCTTCTCATGCAGAGAAGCACGAGCATTAATCACGCGAGTTGGCTATTTCAAACTTGTATCACGCGAGTTGGCTATTTCAAACTTGTATCCAAACTAATATAATAAGTACGAAACTATGTTTGGTACCTTTTCACGACTCAATGGCTGAACTAGAGTTTGAGACCCTGGGAAATATATAAAAGTTTTATCGCGGTAGTGTATTCCCTTGGGATGATAAAAAAGCCGCGGGCAGAAGCTACATAACGATACATACATCACGATCAAGACTGCAGGCTAAGGTGTAATCAATCTGCCCTGGGCTTTCCCAACGATGTTGAGGTTGGCTTCGAGTCTAACAATGCAGCGTAATGTGTGTTAGTGTTAAGTGTTGTACTTACATGGCGCAAGTGTCTATCTGACCTCCATAAACTAGTGACTGGGTAACGATACCCCTTGTTATATTTTTTTTATGTAGTAAAACTTGTGTCGGATTCTAATTTAGGTTAAGTTGTAACTATGATATTTTTAGGCTAAGTTAGTAAGTAGTTTTTGATTTTAGTGTATTTAAATGTAGTTATAGTATTTTATAAACTGTAAATATTGTATCTATGTAAATAAATATGTGATATTGTTAACTAATGAATAAAGATTTTGTAATATAAAATATGTTTTCGATTCATTTTGTCTACGCGTCTGTATAAGAATCTATAAAAATCTTAAGATTGATACTAGAGTGAAGTCGTTTGTGTAGCTCAGCGGAGCGAGCATGGGCGTACCCAAGACATTTGTGACAAGACATGATAAATTATGTCATGTCTTACAATTTGTCTTAAATGCTAGCCGGGTCAAACATGTGACTTATTTTAAAGGCGCGACATGCCTTTCTTGTTGCTTCCCGGCGACCACGGCCTACTGTGACATGGCTTGAGTCACACATTTCATCGCAGTTTGGACGATAAAGCCATTTTGTCTTAATTATTAGTACCGGCGGCGTGAGAAAATTTCCTGACGTTTATTTGGGACTCATCGGGTCTTACTTTGTTAATACGGGCGCACCCATTTTGTCACAAATTTCACATTTAGACAGATGATTAAGAAAAATGTATCACTTTCGTTCGGAGGTGGTGATAAAATTTTATAGTTGAAAAATAAAATATTTTCCTGCACCAAATCGCAATAAATTTATTTTGTGTGTGTGGTGATCAATGCTTATTAATTAATTGAAATTTTACAGGATTATTAATTAATTCTATTTTATTACTTTTTTATAATTGTTATTTTTTTATTGTTATTCCTATTTTTAATTATTATTTTGATTATTACTTTTTTATAATTATTTTCTTATATTCCATATTCTTCTTACTTTCTACATTTTAAATTATTTCTTAAATAAAACCTCCAAAAAATATTAATTAATTGAAATGATACAGGATTATTAATTAATTCTATTTTATTACTTTTTTATAATTGATATTTCTATTTTTAATTATTATTTTTATTTTGATTATTACTTTTTTATAATTATTTTCTTATATTCCATATTCTTCTTACTTTCTACATTTTAAATTATTTCTTAAATAAAACCTCCAAAAAATATTAATTAATTGAAATGATACAGGATTATTAATTAATTCTATTTTATTACTTTTTTATAATTGATATTTCTATTTTTAATTATTATTTTTATTTTGATTATTACTTTTTTATAATTATTTTCTTATATTCCATATTCTTCTTACTTTCTACATTTTAAATTATTTTTTAAATAAACCCCCCAAAAAACAACTAAAATAAAAAAATAGGGGCTCACCGGTATCGGGAACTGGGTCCAAGCTATTATATTTTTTAAGTAATTATTAATATTTTCAAAATAATTATATCTTTCTAACAAACACTTAATATGTTATCAAACAAACAAAGAAAAATAAAGTGTGCATAAGTCTATGGTCGTGGGTCAAATATTAATTTGTTCCCAACAAAATTAAAAAGTATTTTATCTGTATGAACGGCACACTTTTATAAGTATCATTTTATTTGGTCGTCTATTCAGATTATGTCGCACTATGAAGTCAGCTACAAGAAAGGCATGTCGCGTCTTGAAACTATGTCGCATGGTTGTCCCGTGCTAGTATTTAAGACAAATTGTAAGACATGACATATTTTATCATAACTTGTCATGACCCAAAATATTTTCTGTTAAGAATTTGTAGTTCAAGTCGAAAACCAAGCAAAGTAAAAAAAAAAAAATTTTTTTTCTTAAATTCATGTTGGGATGCTGCTAGCATGGGGGTATCAAAGGGGGTGCTAAATTTTGGTTATTTTTTGCCTAGGACATACCGTTTTCGAGATATAGAGTGTTTTATGTAAAATAAAATAAAATTCGGAGGCACATAATTCGAAAATAGTGCGTCGTAGGACTATGCTTCTCTGAACCTAAATGGTTTTTATGGCCAAGGTTAAACCGAAACTGCCATAAAATTGGCAAATTTCCGAAAAAGAAAACAAACAAATGTCAAGAAGTTATGCCACAAGTCAAGAAAATATCTCACGCCGCCGTGCTAGCATTTAAGACAAAATGGCTTTATCGCCCAAACTGTGATAAAAAGTGTGACTTAGGCCATGTCACAGTAGGCCGTGCTCGCCGGGCTGGAGGGACTCGAGAGAGTTGCTATCTGGCTGCAAAATAATCTACTGACCCTGAACGTTGGTAAAACTAAGGCGATGTGTTTTAGTGTGACTGATCGGTCAGCGCCAGGCCGTGATCTGCAAATAAAACTGCATGTTTGTGGTAATACCAATGACGAAAATTGTGACTGCTCGAAAATGGAACAAGTCACGAATACAAA
This sequence comes from Anorthoa munda, assembly GCA_945859665.1. NCBI lineage: Eukaryota > Metazoa > Arthropoda > Insecta > Lepidoptera > Noctuidae > Anorthoa > Anorthoa munda. The sequence goes on from OX243898.1 coordinate 27,964,888, forward strand.
ATACCTAGGGATACTGATCGATGAGCACCTAACTTGGGAAAAGTTAGGTGCTCATCGATCATCATCGATCATCATCAGAAATAGACGCACTTGTGAAGCGAACCAGGAAACTCTCACATATATTTAAAAAAGTTAAGTCCATCGCAACTCCTAAACTGATCCGTATGTTGTACTTTACCCTGTGCCAATCACTACTAAGTTACTGTGTATCGGTCTGGGGAGCAGCGAACAAAACCAATTTGCTTAAGTTGGAGAGAGCTCCACGAGCTATTTTGAAGATAGCGTACAAAAAACCCTGGCGGTACTCAACTGATGTTCTTAATTCGGAATGTAGCGTCCTCCGTGTGAGGCAACTGTTTATCGTTTCAATACTAATACGCTTTCACAGAGATGCCAAAGAACTGGCCCGCCATTCATACAGAATGTTAAAATGGGATCGACCTAGGGTTCAGTCTTCTTTTACACGCAGATCTTTTGAATTTCTTGGGCCCTTCCTCTATTCAAAACTCTACTCTCACAATAGAACTATAGTTGCCTTAACTAACAGACGTTTTAAGAATAATATATTTAAATGGCTGCATCCCCTAAACTACAACCAAACGGAAAACCTTTTGCACGTACAGTCGTAAATTTGGGACATAATAGCATCATTTAAGCATGCAATCACCCACCTATATACTCCACACTCCACACGTACTCATACACACACGCATACACTCACCCAAAAGCAACTTAAACTCTATTCATATATTATCTACATTACAATCATGTTTTATCTCTGTGTAATTAGTTATACTACCGAGTAAACATGTTTTCCTTACCTACCTAGGAAGAGACTGGACCGCGCAACACAGGGAATCCTAGTGTGTGGTCAAGGGAATTTGTTAACACCTAGCACTTCAGGCCCTCTGTGTATGTATTATTGGTTAACTATAGTATTGTATAAAAGATGAATGGAATAAAGATAATGTTAGTTTTTTTTTAAGATACTTAATAATAATCATATAATCCTTATTCATAAAAACACCACACACACACACGAACACATGTGTAAACTAAGTTACAATCAGTTTACTTATAAACAAAGCTATACACATATGTTTGGGAGAACTTTACCTACTCTGCAATATTACAGAAATACCCGATCACATCGAACTTCACAGTAGTTTGTCGCTTAAACTTATTTTTATTTCATTCTAACTTAACTTGATTTCATAAAGACGATCCCTTTTTCAAAATTAATATTTCAGGATTCCTACTATAGGTACAAAAAGATCTCTCACGTACACTTGGACCTTCCCTCTGAGGCTACAGATTTACGTTTATTCAACTTTGCTTCCCTTTTATATTAAAAAACAAACAAAGGTTAACAAATAAGGGTAACATTTTAATTTTTGAAACAAGGATCGCACTTACTTTCATAGATTTTATACAATCATAAAGCTGTTATTTAGTTAAGAGAACTGTGCTCGCCCAGTGGTTACGGCCCCGACTTACGAGTCGTGAAGAAACCGACATGTCCTAGAACTAAAAATTCAAAGATTCATTCAATTACTCGCACCACACTAGGCCTACGAATTAGATAACGGCCCTTTCCCTCTCAAAGAGAGAATACCTATGTCATAGCAAATGCATTTTTCGGGATAGGTACAATGCTAAGAAGTGATAGTGTAATTTTTCATCAGTAAAAGTATTCTGATAATCCGATCAGAGTACCTTTTACAAACCTTAAAAAAAAACAAACGGTTTAACATTTTTGTATTTGTTTAAGCATCGTGTGGAAACCTGGACTTAACTTAACTAACTACATACTTTCTGCCCGCGGCTTCGCCCGCGTATAAAGTGTTTTATAATCCCAAGGGATTATTACCGGCATAAAAAAAATCTATGTCTTTTCCAGAGTCTCAAACTCTAGTTCAGCCAAACAAAAAGGTAACAAACCGAGTAACTTTGCATTTATAATATTAGTTTGGATATAAGTTTACGATGCCACACCGTAGCCAGTGCTATGCTCGTAGAATTTCAATAATGTACTACCTTCTGCCAGTGACTTCGCCCGCGTGAAACTCGGTAATTATCCCAAGGGAACGCACTCCCGAGATTAAAATTATCTTATATCCTTTTCTTAGGTACAATCTTGACAATATCTCTAGACCAGGCATAAAAACGTTTCAAACAAATAAACAGACAGTTAGTTTTGCATTATTGTAGTGTTTTGATTTGTTTGATTTTATTGAAATTAAGGGTAACTTTTGTTCATTGAAAAAGAAATTCATGAATTCACAATAATAACTTTTACTAAAGGATCAACTCTGAAATATGAAAATAAATACAAAATTATCAAAATGGCCTATAGTGATAATTGTTCGTATTCCTTAGCTGCACTCCATGAAATATGGCCAATTATTAGATTTTGTAGTTTGTGTTTCATAAGGCTTCTGTCATAGGTAGCTATGTAGGTACTTAAAACAGTAGTTCTAGTCTTATCACATAAATAATTTAGACTTAAGACATATTATATCTCATAAAATACAGTCATCATCATCATCAGCCTTTTAATGTTCCCACTGTTGGGATAAAGGCCAAATCTCTGTGAGACTTGTGATACGGAATGGGCCTTAATCCACCACGCAGGCCCAGTGCGGGTTGGTAGATGTCACATGTCTTCAAATTTTTGGTTCTAGGACGTGCCGGTTTCCTCACGATGTTTTCTTCCACCGTTATGAGAGCAGTGGTGATGAAATAATTTACACAAAGTAAAGCGACTGCCTGGGTTCGAACTCCCGATATACAAATTGTAAGTCGCGGTAACTGCCACTAGGCCACCCACCACTGCTGTCACTGAAATACAGTACATACTTACTTTTCTTCGTCATGCAGGGTTAGTTTAAAATTTACTAGGGTATAAGGTTCAACTGTGGCTTGGTGATAAAGGTATTAGAACACATGTGACTTAAAATGCTTACATTGACAATGCAGCTGTAGTAATTATTAATAACTTTATTTATATCACCTAAGTATACACTGCGCTTTGCCACAAACCCCAAAATAAAGTTTTAAAATTTCTTATCCACGGAGTAGTTATCAACGAAATATTTTACATTGACTATTTACAACAATGAACTACTTAACAATGAAACAGACCTCTACCTAATAACATTACAATGGGTTCTTATCTTTCACTATGCATTATTGCCTGTACCTACCAGTATTTTTTTACCTGCGACCATTACGACATTGTCAATATCATTGTTTCATTGTTAAAAAGAGATGGAGCTATAGATTACGTATAGCGCCATCCCCTTTTCGTAGTACGCCACGCCCAGCTTGTAAAATCATGACATGTTTGTAACGAGTATTTTCTTCAGTCGCATATTAGCCTCTACAGTGTTCACATCTCAACTTTGTTAATCGTAATACGTCAGTAAACGTTATTAACGATCATGGAGTCTTCAGTAGCCGATATATCTGACTTGCAGCTGGAAGTAAAGTACAAGCGCTACCGGCAAATTCTGCAGAACCTTGTCACCCTGCATCATCCAGAGAAGAAAACGGAATGGTCGTTGCTGGAAGACATTACAGAAAATCATTTCACAAAGGAAACTGATGAAGAGCACGAGAGACAAGAGAGAAATCAACTGGAAGCAAGGATATCACACACTGAGCTCGAGGATGTGCAATTACGATACATCCCTGATAACATTAGGAAACTAAGGAACAAACGAGACCATTGGGAGAGGGAATACCATCTGTGCAGTGACCCGATATCTGACAAGAATTGGAAACAATACGAGAAGCAGCTGAATAATGAAATTATTAAGCACAAGACAGTTATCAAGAATTTAGACAAAGCGCAAAAAAAAGGCAAAGTGCGTTTTAATCTTTCGAATTCGCTCGACCCGGAACGTGTGCAAAGTTTGGTGGATTACATCGAGAAGAAAGAAACTAACGACAAGGTTCTTGAAGCTTTGATGTCGGCTGCTATTTTCAGCTTTGATTTGGAACAATATGCGTATGTCCAATACGCAATATATGCAAGGTACGGAGAGTACATAATACGGCCATCACGATCAAGACTGCAGGCTAAGGTGTAATCAATCTGCCCAGGGCTTTCCCAACGATGTTGAGGTTGGCTTCGAGTCTAACGATGCAGCGTTATGTGTGCTAGTGTTCAGTGTTGTACTTACATGGAGCAAGTGTCTATCTGACCTCCATAAACTAGTGACTGGGTAACGATACCCCTTGTTATAATTTTTTTATGTAGTAAAACTTGTGTTAGGTTAAGTTGTAACTATGATATTTTTAGGCTTAGTTAGTAAGTAGTTTTTGGTTTAAGTGTATTTGAATGTAGTTATAGTATTTTATAAACTGTAAATATTGGATCTATGTAAATAAATATGTAATATTGTTTATTAATGAATAAAGATTTTGTAATATTAAATATATATTTTTCATTCATTTTGACTACGCTTCTGTATAAGAATCTTAAAAAAATCTTAAGATTGATACTAAATAATAATCTTATAATCCTTATTCATAAAAACACCACACACACACACACACACACACGAACACATGTGTAAACTAAGTTACAATCAGTTTACTTATAAACAAAGCTGTACACATATGTTTGGGAGAACTTTACCTACTCTGCAATATTACAGAAATACCCAATCACATCGAACTTCAGAGTAGTTTCTGCCTTAAACTTATTTTTATTACATTCTAACTTAACTTGATTTCATAAAGACGAACCTTTTTTCAAAATTAATATTTCAGAATTCCTACTATAGGTACAAAAAGATTTCTCACGTACACTTGGACCTTCCCTCTGAGGCTACAGATTTACGTTTATTCAACTTTGCTTCCCTTTTATATTTAAAAACAAACAAAGGTTAACAAATAAGGGTAACATTTTAATTTTTGAAACAATAACCGCACTTACTCTCATAGTTTTAATACACTCATATAATTTCAAGCGTTTATTTAGTTAAGAGAACTGTGCTCGCCCAGTGGTTACGGCCCCGACTTACGAGTCGTGAAGAAACCGACATGTCCTAGAACTAAAAATTCAAAGATTCATTCAATTACTCGCACCACACTAGGCCTACGAATTAGATTACGGCCCTTTCCCTCTCAAAGAGAGAATACCTATGTCATAGCAAATGCATTTTTCGGGATAGGTACAATGCTAAGAAGTGATAGTGTAATTTTCCATCAGTAAAAGTATTCTGATAATCCGATCAGAGTACCTTTTACAAACCTTAAAAAAAACAAACGGTTTAACATTTTTGTATTTGTTTAAGCATCGTGTGGCAACCTGGACTTATAACTAACTACATAGTTTCTGCCCGCGGCTTCGCCCGCGTATAAAGTGTTTTATAATCCCAAGGGAAAATTACCGGCATAAAAAAATCTATGTCTTTTCCAGAGTCTCAAACTCTAGTTCAGCCAAACAAAAAGGTAACAAACCGAGTAACTTTGCATTTATAATATTAGTTTGGATATAAGTTTACGATGCCACACCGTAGCCAGTGCTATGCTCGTAGAATTTCAATAATGTACTACCTTCTGCCAGTGACTTCGCCCGCGTGAAACTCGGTAATTATCCCAAGGGAACACACTCCCGAGATTAAAATTATCTTATATCCTTTTCTTAGGTACAATCTTGACAATATCTCTAGACCAGGCATAAAAACGTTTCAAACAAATAAACAGACAGTTAGTTTTGCATTATTGTAGTGTTTTGATTTGTTTGATTCTATTGAAATTAAGGGTAACTTTTGTTCATTGAAAAAGAAATTCATGAATACACAATAATAACTTTTACTAAAGGATCAACTCTGAAATATGAAAATAAATACAAAATTATCAAAATGGCCTATAGTGATAATTGTTCGTATTCCTTAGCTGCACTCCATGAAATATGGCCAAATTATTAGATTTTGTAGTTTGTGTTTCATAAGGCTTCTTTCTGTCATAGGTAGCTATGTAGGTACTTAAAACAGTAGTTCTAGTCTTATCACATAAATAATTAAGACTTAAGACATATTATATCCCATAAAATACAGTCATCATCATCATCAGCCTTTTAATGTGCCCACTGTTGGGATAAAGGCCTAATCTCTGTGAGACTTGTGATAAGGAATGGGCCTTAATCCACCACGCGGGCCCAGTGCGGGTTGATAGATGTCACATGTCTTCAAATTTTTGGTTCTAGGACGTGCCGGTTTTCTCACGATGTTTTCTTCCACCGTTATGAGAGCAGTGGTGATGAAATAATTTACACAAAGTAAAGCGACTGCCTGGGTTCGAACTCACGATATACAACTTGTAAGTCGCGGTAACTACCACTAGGCCACCACTGCTGTCACTGAAATACAGTACATACTTACTTTTCTTCTTCATGCAGGGTTAGTTTAAAATTTACTAGGGTATAAGGTTCAACTGTGGCTTGTTGATAAAGGTATTAGAACACATGTGACTTAAAATGCTTAGATTGACAATGCAGCTGTAGTAATTATTAATAACTTTATTTATATCAACTAAGTATACACTGCGCTTTGCCACAAACCCCAAAATAAAGTTTTAAAATTTCTTATCCACGGAGTAGTTATCAACGAAATATTTTACATTGACTATTTACAACAATGAACCGCTTACCGACAAACAAACACTAATTATTCTTTCTACGTATTTAACAATGAAACAGAGCTCTACCTAATAACATTACAATGGGTTCTTATCTTTCACTATGCATAATTGCCTGTACCTACCAGTATTTTTTTACCTGCGACCATTAGGACATTGTCAATATCATTGTTTCATTGTTAAAAAGAGATGGAGCTATAGATTACGTATAGCGCCTTCCCTTTTTCGTAATACGCCACGCCCAGCTTGTAAAATCATGACATGTTTGTAACGAGTATTTTCTGCAGTCGCATATTAGCCTCTACAGTGTTCACATCTCAACTTTGCTTATCGTAATACGTCAGTAAACGTTATTAACGATCATGGAGTGTTCAGTAGCCGATATATCTGACTTGCAGCTGGAAGTAAAGTACAAGCGCTACCGGCAAATTCTGCAGAATCTTGTCACCCTGCATCATCCAGAGAAGAAAACGGAATGGTCGTTGCTGGAAGACATTACAGAAAATCATTTCACAAAGGAAACTGATGAAGAGCACGAGAGACAAGAGAGAAATCAACTGGAAGCAAGGATATCACACACTGAGCTCGAGGATGTTCAATTACGATACATCCCTGATAACATTAGGAAACTAAGGAACAAACGAGACCATTGGGAGAGGGAATACCATCTGTGCAGTGACCCGATATCTGACAAGAATTGGAAACAATACGAGAAGCAGCTGAATAATGAGATTATTAAGCACAAGACAGTTATCAAGAATTTAGACAAAGCGCAAAAAAAAGGAAAAGTGCGTTTTAATCTTTCGAATTCGCTCGACCCGGAACGTGTGCAAAGTTTGGTGGATTACATCGAGAAGAAAGAAACTAACGACAAGGTTCTTGAAGCTTTGATGTCGGCTGCTATTTTCAGCTTTGATTTGGAACAATATGCGTATGTCCAATACGCAATATATGCAAGGTACGGAGAGTACATAATACGGCCATCACGATCAAGACTGCAGGCTAAGGTGTAATCAATCTGCCCAGGGCTATCCCAACGATGTTGAGGTTGGCTTCGAGTCTAACGATGCAGCGTAATGTGTGTTAGTGTTCAGTTTTGTACTTACATGGAGCAAGTGTCTATCTGACCTCCATAAACTAGTGACTGGGTAACGATACCCCTTGTTATAATTTTTTTATGTAGTAAAACTTGTGTTAGATTCTAATTTAGGTTAAGTTGTAACTATGATATTTTTAGGCTTAGTTAGTAAGTAGTTTTTGGTTTAAGTGTATTTGAATGTAGTTATAGTATTTTATAAACTGTAAATATTGGATCTCTGTAAATAAATATGTGATATTGTTCACTAATGAATAAAGATTTTGTAATATTAAACATATATTTTTCATTCATTTTGACTACGCTTCTGTATCTTTCTCTGAATCTGTAAAAAAAATTAAGATTGATACTAAATAATAATCTTATAATCCTTATTCATAAAAACACCACACACACACACGAACACATCTGTAAACTAAGTTACAATCAGTTTACTTATAAACAAAGCTATACACATATGTTTGGGAGAACTTTACCTACTCTGCAATATTACAGAAATACCCGATCACATCGAACTTCACAGTAGTTTGTGCCTTAAACTTATTTTTATTTCATTCTAACTTAACTTGATTTCATAAAGACGATCCCTTTTTCAAAATTAATATTTCAGGATTCCTACTATAGGTACAAACACTTTGCTTCCCTTTTATATTAAAAAACAAACAAAGGTTAACAAATAAGGGTAACATTTTAATTTTTGAAACAAGGATCGCACTTACTTTCATAGATTTCATACACTCATAAAGCTTTTATTTAGTTAAGAGAACTGTGCTCGCCCAGTGGTTACGGCCCCGACTTACGAGTCGTGAAGAAACCGACATGTCCTAGAACTAAAAATTCAAAGATTCATTCAATTACTCGCACCACACTAGGCCTACGAATTAGATTACGGCCCTTTCCCTCTCAAAGAGAGAATACCTATGTCATAGCAAATGCATTTTTCGGGATAGGTACAATGCTAAGAAGTGATAGTGTAATTTTCCATCAGTAAAAGTATTCTGATAATCCGATCAGAGTACCTTTTACAAACCTTAAAAAAAACAAACGGTTTAACATTTTTGTATTTGTTTAAGCATCGTGTGGAAACCTGGACTTAACTTAACTAACTACATACTTTCTGCCCGCGGCTTCGCCTGCGTATAAAGTGTTTTATAATCCCAAGGGATTATTACCGGCATAAAAAAAAACTATGTCTTTTCCAGAGTCTCAAACTCTAGTTCAGCCAAACAAAAAGGTAACAAACCGAGTAACTTTTGCATTTATAATATTAGTTTGGATATAAGTTAACGATGCCACGCCGTAGCCAGTGCTATGCTCGTAGAATTTCAATATTGTACTACCTTCTGCCAGTGACTTCACCCGCGTGAAACTCGGTAATTATCCCAAGGGAACGCACTCCCGAGATTAAAATTATCTTATATCCTTTTCTTAGGTACAATCTTGTCAATATCTCTAGACCAGGCATAAAAACGTTTCAAACAAACAAACAGACAGTTAGTTTTGCATTATTGTAGTGTTTTGATTTGTATGAATATATTGAAATTAAGGGTAACTTTTGTTCATTGAAAAAGAAATTCATGAATACACAATAATAACTTTTACTAAAGGATCAACTCTGAAATATGAAAATAAATACAAAATTATCAAAATGGCCTATAGTGATAATTGTTCGTATTCCTTAGCTGCACTCCATGAAATATGGCCAAATTATTAGATTTTGTAGTTTGTGTTTCATAAGGCTTCTTTCTGTCATAGGTAGCTATGTAGGTACTTAAAACAGTAGTTCTAGTCTTATCACATAAATAATTTAGACTTAAGACATATTATATCCCATAAAATACAGTCATCATCATCATCAGCCTTTTAATGTGCCCACTGTTGGGATAAAGGCCTAATCTCTGTGAGACTTGTGATAAGGAATGGGCCTTAATCCACCACGCGGGCCCAGTGCGGTTTGATAGATGTCACATGTCTTCAAATTTTTGGTTCTAGGACGTGCCGGTTTTCTCACGATGTTTTCTTCCACCGTTATGAGAGCAGTGGTGATGAAATAATTTACACAAAGTAAAGCGACTGCTTGGGTTCGAACTCACGATATACAACTTGTAAGTCGCGGTAACTACCACTAGGCCACCACTGCTGTCACTGAAATACAGTACATACTTACTTTTCTTCTTCATGCAGGGTTAGTTTAAAATTTACTAGGGTATAAGGTTCAACTGTGGCTTGTTGATAAAGGTATTAGAACACATGTGACTTAAAATGCTTAGATTGACAATGCAGCTGTAGTAATTATTAATAACTTTATTTATATCAACTAAGTATACACTGCGCTTTGCCACAAACCCCAAAATAAAGTTTTAAAATTTCTTATCCACGGAGTAGTTATCAACGAAATATTTTACATTGACTATTTACAACAATGAACCGCTTACCGACAAACAAACACTAATTATTCTTTCTACGTATTTAACAATGAAACAGAGCTCTACCTAATAACATTACAATGGGTTCTTATCTTTCACTATGCATAATTGCCTGTACCTACCAGTATTTTTTTACCTGCGACCATTAGGACATTGTCAATATCATTGTTTCATTGTTAAAAAGAGATGGAGCTATAGATTACGTATAGCGCCTTCCCTTTTTCGTAATACGCCACGCCCAGCTTGTAAAATCATGACATGTTTGTAACGAGTATTTTCTGCAGTCGCATATTAGCCTCTACAGTGTTCACATCTCAACTTTGCTTATCGTAATACGTCAGTAAACGTTATTAACGATCATGGAGTGTTCAGTAGCCGATATATCTGACTTGCAGCTGGAAGTAAAGTACAAGCGCTACCGGCAAATTCTGCAGAATCTTGTCACCCTGCATCATCCAGAGAAGAAAACGGAATGGTCGTTGCTGGAAGACATTACAGAAAATCATTTCACAAAGGAAACTGATGAAGAGCACGAGAGACAAGAGAGAAATCAACTGGAAGCAAGGATATCACACACTGAGCTCGAGGATGTTCAATTACGATACATCCCTGATAACATTAGGAAACTAAGGAACAAACGAGACCATTGGGAGAGGGAATACCATCTGTGCAGTGACCCGATATCTGACAAGAATTGGAAACAATACGAGAAGCAGCTGAATAATGAGATTATTAAGCACAAGACAGTTATCAAGAATTTAGACAAAGCGCAAAAAAAAGGAAAAGTGCGTTTTAATCTTTCGAATTCGCTCGACCCGGAACGTGTGCAAAGTTTGGTGGATTACATCGAGAAGAAAGAAACTAACGACAAGGTTCTTGAAGCTTTGATGTCGGCTGCTATTTTCAATGTTTGCATGAGTCATCACGCAAACATTGTGCTCCCGTATTAAATTGTCTTAAAAATATAATATTGAACTATTTAGTGACTAATTTACGACTAAAGTGAAGAAATCAGTGCAACCAGCGTGTGAAAGTGTTATCTGAACATAATATCCACTATAAACTAAATAATATCAACATTTTAATATCATATAGGACCAAAAATCTGTGTTTATAATAATAGTATAGTGTTTCTGTAACAATCTATGATAGCTTATTTAGCTATCATTCGGGAAGAAACTGTGCAAAGAATCGATAAATAACAAAAACAATCTTTCAAATCAAAGTGACAGTTGCTGGAAAAAAAATATTCAAACACAGTCATCCTAACGAACTATCATATTTTGTTGTTATTCCGTACTAGCAGGATAACACGTATTTCGGCGCTTACTGTAACTGTGTCAGTGGCCTGTTTAAAACAACGTCTACCTCTTACGACGCATGACTCGGGTTCGGATCTTGCACACTGCTTGTCTTTTTGTGAATGTTAGAAATCCTACCGAGAAGTTTATCATAAAAACTACAAGAATATTAAATATAATCGATCAACAATAACCATTACACACGCTCATAATGGATGTCTATGAAAACGTTACTCAAAGAAGACAAAACATTCACAACAAAAATATGACGTCTAGCGACAGCGAATTCGATATGGAGGTTTCATACCAAAGTCTACCTAACGTAATAGGAAATAGTGATGATATTACTGTATTGAAGGAGGAGATAAAAGAATTAAGACTGGAGCTGCAAACTGCCAACTCAGAAATTGATAACCTAAACTTTGAAAATAACACACTTAAAAATAATCTAATAGACTGCGGAAAAAAGATAAAATTACTAAAATCGATAGGAATACATGAAAGTACAAACAAAGAAAACCTACCAAGGCAGTTCTATTCGCCTCAATATCAGCGGAGAGTACACGGACACTATTGATGAAAACGGGTTTACCTAGGACTTCTTCCAGAGAATACACAATACAAGCATTGAACTTGATTAGCCCAAAAGCTGACCTACTAAACAATTCGGTGACTGATAAAAATAAGCCTCCTGGGGTCGATAAGGATAGTGTCTTAAACAAAACTATCCTAAATTTCTCCAAGGAGGACAGTTGTGAAAATGAGGAAAGTATAAATATATTGCACACACCTATAATTGATAAACTGACTCAAGACCCTCCAAGCAGTAGAAATACTTCCTCACGCAATTGTAAACATGATAAAATAAAAAAAAGAGTTATGATATTATGTAATGAACAAGGGAATGGACTACGTCAATCACTTATTCAGCTATTGGGATCAGATTATACGGTATTCTCGTTTATTAAATCTGGTACTACATTGAGAAACCTCATTAATTCTTCAAAAAATGAAATGGCAGAATTAAACATGAATGATTATGTTGTTGTTGTTGGGGGGCGCCATGAACGCAACCCATATGACACGGAAATGTGCTTACATACATGGCTATCATCCATCAGGAACACAAATGTAATTATATGTGAAGTTCCATCAAATAGATATCTTAATGAAACAAAACTTAATTACATGTTAAGGTTTATCTGTGGAAAGTATGATAATGTTATTTTTATGGATATGGACTACTCCAGATATCGGCCTCGGAGAACACACTTTATACTTAACCTAGCTAGATTTTTACTAAGGGAAATTTTGCAATTGGACTATAAATACAAATTAAATGCATATCAAAATTCAATAATTATACAAAGTAAAAAAATATATGTTGATAAATCTATACAAACTGACTTTACAAACCAAGAAAATAAAATAGAGACCAAGAATTTGGAAGGAAAAATATGTAGTAATAACTCATTCACTAATAATCAGTCTTTAGAAGATAATACTGTTCGTAGTGATTTTTTTCGTGAATAAGTATCTGTGTGTTCTACACCAAAATATAGCAGGACTGCTTAACAAAGTAGACACCCTCTCAATATGCCTTAGTGAATTGTCAGAAAAAGACCTGTCCGTTGATGTACTATGCGTAACGGAGCATTTTATGATGTCAGGTCATGAAGACCGCCTTGTAGTGCCTAATTATAAGTTGGCTGCATGTTACAGCAGACAAAATAGCAAACGAGGCGGATCTTGTATTCTGGTCCGGTCTGGTCATTTATGGAGGGAATTACCAGAGGTTTCAGAACTTTCATTGTCTAATGTAGTAGAATGCTGTGCAATTGAACTGACAAGTTATAAAATTGTAATAATATGTATTTATAGAGTACCAAAGACAGGGAATTTGAATGTATTTTTTAGCAAACTAGAGCAATTATTAACATTACTGGCAAGAAGAAATTATAGGAATATTATTGTAGCAGGGGATATAAATATAGATGTATTGAAAAAAAATAAAATTAATTTCGAACTAAGATGTCTGTTAGAAAGTTTTAACATGAAATTAGCAATAGAAAAACCAACCAGGTTGCAAAGCCAAACCTGTATTGATAATTTTGCCCATAATTTCGAGAAAAAGTGCAGAACGGAAGTGTTAGAATTCGCCCTATCGGATCACACTGCGCAATTACTGAAGTGCCCCGTACCTATTAACTGTGTTTTGAAATATTGGTATAAATCGCAACGGGATTTAGGCCCAGAGAATATGAAAAAATTTAGAACCTGCCTTGAGAAACTAACGTTCTCTGAAACCTATCAGAATGACGATCCAAATGATGCATTTAACTCATTTACTGAACAATTTAAATTATTTTATGACCTATGCTTTCCCCGTAGACGTATTAAAATACCAACAAGCAAAAAACCAAAATGGATATCGCGAGGACTTAAAATATGTAGCTTTAAAAAAAGGAAATTATTATGGATTTCTAGACTTAAACCTACTCAAATAAATAAAATAAAATATTCAAATTATTCAAAGTTATTAAAAAAAATAATTAAACTAACTAAACGATCTCAAAATGACTACAATATTAAAACTTCTGACAATAAAAGCAAAATGACGTGGAATATAATAAAAAACCCTAAGTTAAGTTTACCTAATGACTCAATAAATACAATTCAAATTGAAAATGAAACAATCAATAATCCTCAATTAATTGCTGACAAGTTTAACGACTACTTCGTAGAAAAAATTATAGCAATACCAAGATCAGGTAAAAGATCGAGTGCTTATATATTAAATAAACAAAAATCAATGTTCATGGCTCCATGTCAACCAATACAACTATTTAACATTATAAAAGGTCTCAAAAATACTAATAGCGTAGGCAATGATGAAATTTCAACTAAGATCATAAAATATGTAGCCGATTTAATTTCTAAACACTTGAGTCATATTCTTAACCTGTGTATCAGCCAGGGTGTTTTTCCTGACCGACTTAAGGTCTCCATAGTTAAACCTATATTTAAAAAAGGTAATAAGCAGCTAATGCAAAACTATAGACCTATTGCACTTTTGCCAATTTTTTCCAAAATTTATGAGAAATATATTTATAACGAGCTATACGCATACTTAGAAAAACATATGATTCTCTGTAACGAGCAAAAAGGTTTCCGGAAGAATATGACAATTAATATGGCTATTTATGACTTTTTAAATAAAATTATGACTAATATTGATAATAAAACACCTGTTTGTGCTGTGTATTGTGACATGACGCAAGCTTTTGACTGTGTTGACCACACTATTCTAAGAAACAAACTTGACTCCTATGGTATAAGAGGTAACATTCTGGACTTATTATGCACTTACCTTTCTAATAGAAAACAGTTTACTGCTATATCAGAGTTAAATTTTAAGACTAAAGAAGAAGTTACATACCTGTCCAAAGAACGCACGGTATATTTTGGAGTACCACAGGGCAGTGTATTGGGTCCCTTACTGTTCTTGATTTATATTAATGACCTGCCCAAAGCCATAGACTTCCCAATAACACTCTTTGCTGACGATAGTACGGTAACAATACCTTGTAATAAAACTGAATCATATGAACTTGATGTCAATAACGCGGTCAATTCATTAATCTCTTGGCTTAATAATAATAATTTAAGAATAAATCTTGGAAAAACCCAAATAATGCACTTTGGCCATAGAAAACCCAGCGCTAAAATTGAAGTACAATACCAAAATAGCAAAATTCACGACGTAGACAGTGCAAAATTTCTAGGTTTGATTATTGATAGGCAGCTCAATTGGAAGGATCACATTGAGGCGCTATGTAAGAAAATTAGTAGTTCATCCTATGCCCTGTATAAACTTGCCCCAACTGTAAACACTGATGCACTACTCACAGCATATCATGGTCTTGTGGCATCTGTATTAAGATATGGTATTATTTTCTGGGGTAATTCCACAAATACAGAAACCACTTTTAAAGCGCAAAAGCGATCTATCAGAGCCATGTTTGGACTTCAAATGACTGACAGTTGTGTTCCATATTTCAAAAAATACAAGATTCTGACACTGCCGGCTCTGTATATTTATGAAACTGCCTTATTTGTTAAGTTAAATGCACACTTGTTTCCCCATCTATCAGACACTGTTAAACGTAACAGGCGGAATGATATTTTACGCGGACGAAGAGCCAAAACAGCCCTAATGTGGAAAAGCATATTCTGTATGGCCCCGCAAGTCTATAATAAAATTCCAAAATCAATAAAAGACTTACATTTAAATGGATTTAAAAAGAAACTTAACGACCTGCTATGTAATAAATGCTATTATAATATAAATGACTATTTGAATGATACATTGACATGCTAATTGAATTTTAACCTTTTATACTTTGCCATCGTTAATTTAATTTTAATCTTTTATACCTGGACATCCTAATTGAATTAAATTAATTTTAATCTTTTATACTTGGACATCCTAATTGAATTGTAACAATTAATTTAATGATACTTTGACATCTTAATTGAATTTAAATATTTTATACTTTGACATTTTTAATTTAATTGCTAGATGTTATAATTTGACATCTTACTCGTCGATACTCTGGCGTTAAATGATACCTCGAAATCCTAAACGAATTGTGTGTGTTTGCGGTGTTACTTTAAGTTTAATGTGTGAATTGTATTGTGTATTTTTTTTCGTAATTACGCAATTAATAATGTTAATAATAGCCTAATAATCTATATCCTATAATGTATGTACCTATATTTGCACGCCACACTTGGCAGAATGTGATGATACCATTTAGTAATCTTAAGACCATAATGTACCATATTCAGACAAATAAATGATTGATTTGATTTGATTTGATTTGATTCAGCTTTGATTTGGAACAATATGCGTATGTCCGATACGCAATATATGCAAAGTACGGAGAGTACATAATACGGCCATCACGATCAAGACTGCATGCTAAGGTGTAATGGATCTTCCCAGGGCTTTCCCAACGATGTTGAGGTTGGCTTCGAGTCTAACGATGCAGCGTAATGTGTGTTAGTGTTCAGTTTTGTACTTACATGGAGCAAGTGTCTATCTGACCTCCATAAACTAGTGACTGGGTAACGATACCCCTTGTTATAATTTTTTTATGTAGTAAAACTTGTGTTGGATTCTAATTTAGGTTAAGTTGTAACTATGATATTTTTAGGCTTAGTTAGTAAGTAGTTTTTGGTTTAAGTGTATTTGAATGTAGTTATAGTATTTTATAAACTGTAAATATTGGATCTCTGTAAATAAATATGTGATATTGTTCACTAATGAATAAAGATTTTGTAATATTAAACATATATTTTTCATTCATTTTGACTACGCTTCTGTATAAGAATCTTTAAAAAAAATTAAGATTGATACTAAATAATAATCTTATAATCCTTATTCATAAAAACACCACACACACACACGAACACATCTGTAAACTAAGTTACAATCAGTTTACTTATAAACAAAGCTATACACATATGTTTGGGAGAACTTTACCTACTCTGCAATATTACAGAAATACCCGATCACATCGAACTTCACAGTAGTTTGTGCCTTAAACTTATTTTTATTTCATTCTAACTTAACTTGATTTCATAAAGACGATCCCTTTTTCAAAATTAATATTTCAGGATTCCTACTATAGGTACAAACACTTTGCTTCCCTTTTATATTAAAAAACAAACAAAGGTTAACAAATAAGGGTAACATTTTAATTTTTGAAACAAGGATCGCACTTACTTTCATAGATTTCATACACTCATAAAGCTTTTATTTAGTTAAGAGAACTGTGCTCGCCCAGTGGTTACGGCCCCGACTTACGAGTCGTGAAGAAACCGACATGTCCTAGAACTAAAAATTCAAAGATTCATTCAATTACTCGCACCACACTAGGCCTACGAATTAGATTACGGCCCTTTCCCTTGTAGCGTTACGTATAGTTCAAAAGAACTATACGTAAGCCACGTTAATAAAAGTAAAGGTAACTATAAATTAAAATTAATTAAAAGGATATTGAGTATAAAACTATGGGCCGGCTTCGCACGACGTGGGCAGGTTTTTCATAGCAGGCAGGAAGGCTGGGCAGCTGGACGGGCAGGCTAGGCAGCTGGACGGACACGAAGGCGTGGAATGCCCGAGGTAGGCAGATGAGCACGCAGATGGTCAAGGCTTGAACCAATTGTCAGGTTAACAGGCAGGTAGCAGTTGCATTAGCACTGGTGCAGGAACAGGCAGCTAGGAGTGTGGAGGTCAGGTTGTGGCTTAATATGCTGATCAATCAAGCCCTTTTGATATGAAGCGGTGACCGTCGAAGTTAAAGAACCAGTAACACACTCAATAAATAATATTTATTGCATTAAACAGAATTGGTAGATTCACAGGCCTTATATATTATAGTTGTAAAGAGAAATTTTAAATACAATTGTAAACTTCATAGTATCAAACAGAAAAATGGACTACTAGCGTTCAGTCCAGATTCAAGACTGCCAAGCCCTCGGCCTTTCCGTCTTTTATATCCACCGCTTGACAGAATCAGAACCAGAATTTAAGTTAGTGACATCTTGTTGTCATAAAAAAAGTGCAACCTGCCAGTATTCAAAACAGCCAGTAATATTCAATCCAAAACCTTTTCGATGAATTCTGAGAGCGTGTAAATTAATTTTCAATTTATAAAATACAATATTTGAGCTAACCATATTGATAAAAAGAATTTAAATTATATAAATCAAAAGTAATCTTCATAGACTAAGCTAGTAAGAAGCTCTATGACAGAAAATTTAAAAGGAAAAGTATTGACAGCTTGACAACCTGACGTAGGTGTCATAACATTGAAAAATATGATTATTTTATAAGAAAACGAATCGTTTTAGACCGATTCGCAGAATAATAATGTAAACGTATAAAGGATGCGAAGTATAAGTATATGATGTAAAATGTATTGGCATGGAATAATATGAAGTAAGTATTAAGAGACCTAAGTGTGAATTAGGTGAGAACACCAGCTCACTCAGTGAAATAACTAAAATATGTGGTTTAAAATAGCGAAATACCACACCCTCTCAAAGAGAGAATACCTATGTCATAGCAAATGCATTTTTCGGGATAGGTACAATGCTAAGAAGTGATAGTGTAATTTTCCATCAGTAAAAGTATTCTGATAATCCGATCAGAGTACCTTTTACAAACCTTAAAAAAAACAAACGGTTTAACATTTTTGTATTTGTTTAAGCATCGTGTGGAAACCTGGACTTAACTTAACTAACTACATACTTTCTGCCCGCGGCTTCGCCTGCGTATAAAGTGTTTTATAATCCCAAGGGAATATCACCGGCATAAAAAAAATCTATGTCTTTTCCAGAGTCTCAAACTCTAGTTCAGCCAAACAAAAAGGTAACAAACCGAGTAACTTTTGCATTTATAATATTAGTTAGGATATAAGTTTACGATGCCACGCCGTAGCCAGTGCTATGCTCGTAGAATTTCAATATTGTACTACCTTCTGCCAGTGACTTCACCCGCGTGAAACTCGGTAATTATCCCAAGGGAACGCACTCCCGAGATTAAAATTATCTTATATCCTTTTCTTAGGTACAATCTTGTCAATATCTCTAGACCAGGCATAAAAACGTTTCAAACAAACAAACAGACAGTTAGTTTTGCATTATTGTAGTGTTTTGATTTGTATGAATATATTGAAATTAAGGGTAACTTTTGTTCATTGAAAAAGAAATTCATGAATGCACAATAATAACTTTTACTAAAGGATCAACTCTGAAATATGAAAATAAATACAAAATTATCAAAATGGCCTATAGTTAGTTATAATTGTTCGTATTCCTTAGCTGCACTCCATGAAATATGGCCAAATTATTAGATTTTGTAGTTTGTGTTTCATAAGGCTTCTTTCTGTCATAGGTAGCTATGTAGGTACTTAAAACAGTAGTTCAAGTCTTATCACATAAATAATTTAGACTTAAGACATATTATATCCCATAAAATACAGTCATCATCATCATCAGCCTTTTAATGTGCCCACTGTTGGGATACAGGCCTAATCTCTGTGAGACTTGTGATAAGGAATGGGCCTTAATCCACCACGCGGGCCCAGTGCGGGTTGATAGATGTCACATGTCTTCAAATTTTTGGTTCTAGGACGTGCCGGTTTTCTCATGAAGTTTTCTTCCACCGTTATGAGAGCAGTGGTGATGAAATAATTTACACAAAGTAAAGCGACTGCCTGGGTTCGAACTCACGATATACAACTTGTAAGTCGCGGCCACTGCCACTAGGCCACCACTGCTGTCACTGAAATACAGTACATACTTACTTTTCTTCGTCATGCAGGGTTAGTTTAAAATTTACTAGGGTATAAGGTTCAACTGTGGCTTGGTGATAAAGGTATTAGAACACATGTGACTTAAAATGCTTACATTGACAATGCAGCTGTAGTAATTATTAATAACTTTATTTATATCACCTAAGTATACACTGCGCTTTGCCACAAACCCCAAAATAAAGTTTTAAAATTTCTTATCCACGGAGTAGTTATCAACGAAATATTTTACATTGACTATTTACAACAATGAACTACTTAACAATGAAACAGACCTCTACCTAATAACATTACAATGGGTTCTTATCTTTCACTATGCATTATTGCCTGTACCTACCAGTATTTTTTTACCTGCGACCATTACGACATTGTCAATATCATTGTTTCATTGTTAAAAAGAGATGGAGCTATAGATTACGTATAGCGCCATCCCCTTTTCGTAATACGCCACGCCCAGCTTGTAAAATCATGACATGTTTGTAACGAGTATTTTCTTCAGTCGCATATTAGCCTCTACAGTGTTCACATCTCAACTTTGTTAATCGTAATACGTCAGTAAACGTTATTAACGATCATGGAGTCTTCAGTAGCCGATATATCTGACTTGCAGCTGGAAGTAAAGTACAAGCGCTACCGGCAAATTCTGCAGAACCTTGTCACCCTGCATCATCCAGAGAAGAAAACGGAATGGTCGTTGCTGGAAGACATTACAGAAAATCATTTCACAAAGGAAACTGATGAAGAGCACGAGAGACAAGAGAGAAATCAACTGGAAGCAAGGATATCACACACTGAGCTCGAGGATGTGCAATTACGATACATCCCTGATAACATTAGGAAACTAAGGAACAAACGAGACCATTGGGAGAGGGAATACCATCTGTGCAGTGACCCGATATCTGACAAGAATTGGAAACAATACGAGAAGCAGCTGAATAATGAGATTATTAAGCACAAGACAGTTGTCAAGAATTTAGACAAAGCGCAAAAAAAAGGCAAAGTGCGTTTTAATCTTTCGAATTCGCTCGACCCGGAACGTGTGCAAAGTTTGGTTGATTACATCGAGAAGAAAGAAACTAACGACAAGGTTCTTGAAGCTTTGATGTCGGCTGCTATTTTCAGCTTTGATTTGGAACAATATGCGTATGTCCAATACGCAATATATGCAAGGTACGGAGAGTACATAATACGGCCATCACGATCAAGACTGCAGGCTAAGGTGTAATCAATCTGCCCAGGGCTTTCCCAACGATGTTGAGGTTGGCTTCGAGTCTAACGATGCAGCGTTATGTGTGCTAGTGTTCAGTGTTGTACTTACATGGAGCAAGTGTCTATCTGACCTCCATAAACTAGTGACTGGGTAACGATACCCCTTGTTATAATTTTTTTATGAAGTAAAACTTGTGTTAGGTTAAGTTGTAACTATGATATTTTTAGGCTTAGTTAGTAAGTAGCTTTTGGTTTAAGTGTATTTGAATGTAGTTATAGTATTTTATAAACTGTAAATATTGGATCTATGTAAATAAATATGTAATATTGTTTATTAATGAATAAAGATTTTGTAATATTAAATATATATTTTTCATTCATTTTGACTACGCTTCTGTATAAGAATCTTTAAAAAATCTTAAGATTGATACTAAATAATAATCTTATAATCCTTATTCATAAAAACACCACACACACACACACACACACACACACGAACACATGTGTAAACTAAGTTACAATCAGTTTACTTATAAACAAAGCTGTACACATATGTTTGGGAGAACTTTACCTACTCTGCAATATTACAGAAATACCCAATCACATCGAACTTCAGAGTAGTTTCTGCCTTAAACTTATTTTCATTACATTCTAACTTAACTTGATTTCATAAAGACGATCCTTTTTTCAAAATTAATATTTCAGAATTCCTACTATAGGTACAAAAAGATTTCTCACGTACACTTGGACCTTCCCTCTGAGGCTACAGATTTACGTTTATTCAACTTTGCTTCCTTTTTATATTTAAAAACAAACAAAGGTTAACAAATAAGGGTAACATTTTAATTTTTGAAACAATAACCGCACTTACTCTCATAGTTTTAATACACTCATATAATTTCAAGCGTTTATTTAGTTAAGAGAACTGTGCTCGCCCAGTGGTTACGGCCCCGACTTACGAGTCGTGAAGAAACCGACATGTCCTAGAACTAAAAATTCAAAGATTCATTCAATTACTCGCACCACACTAGGCCTACGAATTAGATTACGGCCCTTTCCCTCTCAAAGAGAGAATACCTATGTCATAGCAAATGCATTTTTCGGGATAGGTACAATGCTAAGAAGTGATAGTGTAATTTTCCATCAGTAAAAGTATTCTGATAATCCGATCAGAGTACCTTTTACAAACCTTAAAAAAAAACAAACGGTTTAACATTTTTGTATTTGTTTAGGCATCGTGTGGAAACCTGGACGCCCGCGGCTTCGCCCGCGTATAAAGTGTTTTATAATCCCAAGGGAAAATTACCGGCATAAAAAAATCTGTCTTTTCCAGAGTCTCAAACTCTAGTTCAGCCAAACAAAAAGGTAACAAACCGAGTAACTTTGCATTTATAATATTAGTTTGGATATAAGTTTACGATGCCACACCGTAGCCAGTGGTATGCTCGTAGAATTTCAATAATGTACTACCTTCTGCCAGTGACTTCGCCCGCGTGAAACTCGGTAATTATCCCAAGGGAACGCACTCCCGAGATTAAAATTATCTTATATCCTTTTCTTAGGTACAATCTTGACAATATCTCTAGACCAGGCATAAAAACGTTTCAAACAAATAAACAGACAGTTAGTTTTGCATTATTGTAGTGTTTTGATTTGTTTGATTTTATTGAAATTAAGGGTAACTTTTGTTCATTGAAAAAGAAATTCATGAATACACAATAATAACTTTTACTAAAGGATCAACTCTGAAATATGAAAATAAATACAAAATTATCAAAATGGCCTATAGTGATAATTGTTCGTATTCCTTAGCTGCACTCCATGAAATATGGCCAAATTATTAGATTTTGTAGTTTGTGTTTCATAAGGCTTCTGTCATAGGTAGCTATGTAGGTACTTAAAACAGTAGTTCTAGTCTTATCACATAAATAATTTAGACTTAAGACATATTATATCCCATAAAATACAGTCATCATCATCATCAGCCTTTTAATGTTCCCACTGTTGGGATAAAGGCCAAATCTCTGTGAGACTTGTGATACGGAATGGGCCTTAATCCACCACGCAGGCCCAGTGCGGGTTGGTAGATGTCACATGTCTTCAAATTTTTGGTTCTAGGACGTGCCGGTTTCCTCACGATGTTTTCTTCCACCGTTATGAGAGCAGTGGTGATGAAATAATTTACACAAAGTAAAGCGCCTGCCTGGGTTCGAACTCACGATATACAACTTGTAAGTCGCGACCACTGCCACTAGGCCACCACTGCTGTCACTGAAATACAGTACATACTTACTTTTCTTCGTCATGCAGGGTTAGTTTAAAATTTACTAGGGTATAAGGTTCAACTGTGGCTTGGTGATAAAGGTATAAGAACACATGTGACTTAAAATGCTTAGATTGACAATGCAACTGTAGTAATTATTAATAACTTTATTTATATCAACTAAGTATACACTGCGCTTTGCCACAAAACCCAAAATAAAGTTTTAAAATTTCTTATCCACGGAGTAGTTATCAACGAAATATTTTACATTGACTATTTACAACAATGAACCGCTTACCGACAAACAAACACTAATTATTCTTTCTACGTATTTAACAATGAAACAGACCTCTACCTAATAACATTACAATGGGTTCTTATCTTTCACTATGCATAATTGCCTGTACCTACCAGTATTTTTTTACCTGCGACCATTAGGACATTGTCAATATCATTGTTTCATTGTTAAAAAGAGATGGAGCTATAGATTACGTATAGCGCCATCCCCTTTTCGTAATACGCCACGCCCAGCTTGTAAAATCATGACATGTTTGTAACGAGTATTTTCTTCAGTCGCATATTAGCCTCTACAGTGTTCACATCTCAACTTTGTTAATCGTAATACGTCAGTAAACGTTATTAACGATCATGGAGTCTTCAGTAGCCGATATATCTGACTTGCAGCTGGAAGTAAAGTACAAGCGCTACCGGCAAATTCTGCAGAACCTTGTCACCCTGCATCATCCAGAGAAGAAAACGGAATGGTCGTTGCTGGAAGACATTACAGAAAATCATTTCACAAAGGAAACTGATGAAGAGCACGAGAGACAAGAGAGAAATCAACTGGAAGCAAGGATATCACACACTGAGCTCGAGGATGTGCAATTACGATACATCCCTGATAACATTAGGAAACTAAGGAACAAACGAGACCATTGGGAGAGGGAATACCATCTGTGCAGTGACCCGATATCTGACAAGAATTGGAAACAATACGAGAAGCA
Organism: Anorthoa munda; assembly: GCA_945859665.1. Taxonomy (NCBI): domain Eukaryota; kingdom Metazoa; phylum Arthropoda; class Insecta; order Lepidoptera; family Noctuidae; genus Anorthoa; species Anorthoa munda. Next base: position 27,989,222 of record OX243898.1, read on the forward strand.
GCTGAATAATGAGATTATTAAGCACAAGACAGTTGTCAAGAATTTAGACAAAGCGCAAAAAAAAGGCAAAGTGCGTTTTAATCTTTCGAATTCGCTCGACCCGGAACGTGTGCAAAGTTTGGTTGATTACATCGAGAAGAAAGAAACTAACGACAAGGTTCTTGAAGCTTTGATGTCGGCTGCTATTTTCAGCTTTGATTTGGAACAATATGCGTATGTCCAATACGCAATATATGCAAGGTACGGAGAGTACATAATACGGCCATCACGATCAAGACTGCAGGCTAAGGTGTAATCAATCTGCCCAGGGCTTTCCCAACGATGTTGAGGTTGGCTTCGAGTCTAACGATGCAGCGTTATGTGTGCTAGTGTTCAGTGTTGTACTTACATGGAGCAAGTGTCTATCTGACCTCCATAAACTAGTGACTGGGTAACGATACCCCTTGTTATAATTTTTTTATGTAGTAAAACTTGTGTTAGGTTAAGTTGTAACTATGATATTTTTAGGCTTAGTTAGTAAGTAGTTTTTGGTTTAAGTGTATTTGAATGTAGTTATAGTATTTTATAAACTGTAAATATTGGATCTATGTAAATAAATATGTAATATTGTTTATTAATGAATAAAGATTTTGTAATATTAAATATATATTTTTCATTCATTTTGACTACGCTTCTGTATAAGAATCTTAAAAAAATCTTAAGATTGATACTAAATAATAATCTTATAATCCTTATTCATAAAAACACCACACACACACACACACACACACACGAACACATGTGTAAACTAAGTTACAATCAGTTTACTTATAAACAAAGCTGTACACATATGTTTGGGAGAACTTTACCTACTCTGCAATATTACAGAAATACCCAATCACATCGAACTTCAGAGTAGTTTCTGCCTTAAACTTATTTTTATTACATTCTAACTTAACTTGATTTCATAAAGACGAACCTTTTTTCAAAATTAATATTTCAGAATTCCTACTATAGGTACAAAAAGATTTCTCACGTACACTTGGACCTTCCCTCTGAGGCTACAGATTTACGTTTATTCAACTTTGCTTCCCTTTTATATTTAAAAACAAACAAAGGTTAACAAATAAGGGTAACATTTTAATTTTTGAAACAATAACCGCACTTACTCTCATAGTTTTAATACACTCATATAATTTCAAGCGTTTATTTAGTTAAGAGAACTGTGCTCGCCCAGTGGTTACGGCCCCGACTTACGAGTCGTGAAGAAACCGACATGTCCTAGAACAAAAAATTCAAAGATTCATTCAATTACTCGCACCACACTAGGCCTACGAATTAGATTACGGCCCTTTCCCTCTCAAAGAGAGGGTACCTATGTCATAGCAAATGCATTTTTCGGGATAGGTACAATGCTAAGAAGTGATAGTGTAATTTTCCATCAGTAAAAGTATTCTGATAATCCGATCAGAGTACCTTTTACAAACCTTAAAAAAAACAAACGGTTTAACATTTTTGTATTTGTTTAAGCATCGTGTGGAAACCTGGACTTAACTTAACTAACTACATACTTTCTGCCCGCGGCTTCGCCCGCGTATAAAGTGTTTTATAATCCCAAGGGAATTTTACCGGCATAAAAAAATCTATATCTTTCCAAAATTTTTAAAATTTTCTTAGGCACAATCTTGTCAATATCTCTAGACCAGGCATTAAAACGTTTCAAACAAACAAACAGCCAGTTAGTTTTGCATTATTGTAGTGTTTTGATTTGTATGAATATATTGAAATTAAGGGTAACTTTTGTTCATTGAAAAAGAAATTCATGAATACACAATAATAACTTTTACTAAAGGATCAACTCTGAAATATGAAAATAAATACAAAATTATCAAAATGGCCTATAGTGATAATTGTTCGTATTCCTTAGCTGCACTCCATGAAATATGGCCAAATTATTAGATTTTGTAGTTTGTGTTTCATAAGGCTTCTGTCATAGGTAGCTATGTAGGTACTTAAAACAGTAGTTCAAGTCTTATCACATAAATAATTTAGACTTAAGACATATTATATCCCATAAAATACAGTCATCATCATCATCAGCCTTTTAATGTGCCCACTGTTGGGATAAAGGCCTAATCTCTGTGAGACTTGTGATAAGGAATGGGCCTTAATCCACCACGCGGGCCCAGTGCGGGTTGATAGATGTCACATGTCTTCAAATTTTTGGTTCTAGGACGTGCCGGTTTTCTCACGATGTTTTCTTCCACCGTTATGAGAGCAGTGGTGATGAAATAATTTACACAAAGTAAAGCGACTGCCTGGGTTCGAACTCACGATATACAACTTGTAAGTCGCGGTAACTACCACTAGGCCACCACTGCTGTCACTGAAATACAGTACATACTTACTTTTCTTCGTCATGCAGGGTTAGTTTAAAATTTACTAGGGTATAAGGTTCAACTGTGGCTTGGTGATAAAGGTATAAGAACACATGTGACTTAAAATGCTTAGATTGACAATGCAACTGTAGTAATTATTAATAACTTTATTTATATCAACTAAGTATACACTGCGCTTTGCCACAAAACCCAAAATAAAGTTTTAAAATTTCTTATCCACGGAGTAGTTATCAACGAAATATTTTACATTGACTATTTACAACAATGAACCGCTTACCGACAAACAAACACTAATTATTCTTTCTACGTATTTAACAATGAAACAGACCTCTACCTAATAACATTACAATGGGTTCTTATCTTTCACTATGCATAATTGCCTGTACCTACCAGTATTTTTTTACCTGCGACCATTAGGACATTGTCAATATCATTGTTTCATTGTTAAAAAGAGATGGAGCTATAGATTACGTATAGCGCCTTCCCTTTTTCGTAATACGCCACGCCCAGCTTGTAAAATCATGATATGTCTGTAACGAGTATTTTCTGCAGTCGCATATTAGCCTCTACAGTGTTTACATCTCAACTTTGTTTATCGTAATACGTCAGTAAACGTTATTAACGATCATGGAGTCTTCAGTAGCCGATATATCTGACTTGCAGCTGGAAGTAAAGTACAAGCGCTACCGGCAAATTCTGCAGAACCTTGTCACCCTGCATCATCCAGAGAAGAAAACGGAATGGTCGTTGCTGGAAGACATTACAGAAAATCATTTCACAAAGGAAACTGATGAAGAGCACGAGAGACAAGAGAGAAATCAACTGGAAGCAAGGATATCACACACTGAGCTCGAGGATGTTCAATTACGATACATCCCTGATAACATTAGGAAACTAAGGAACAAACGAGACCATTGGGAGAGGGAATACCATCTGTGCAGTGACCCGATATCTGACAAGAATTGGAAACAATACGAGAAGCAGCTGAATAATGAGATTATTAAGCACAAGACAGTTATCAAGAATTTAGACAAAGCGCAAAAAAAAGGAAAAGTGCGTTTTAATCTTTCGAATTCGCTCGACCCGGAACGTGTGCAAAGTTTGGTGGATTACATCGAGAAGAAAGAAACTAACGACAAGGTTCTTGAAGCTTTGATGTCGGCTGCTATTTTCAGCTTTGATTTGGAACAATATGCGTATGTCCGATACGCAATATATGCAAAGTACGGAGAGTACATAATACGGCCATCACGATCAAGACTGCATGCTAAGGTGTAATGGATCTGCCCAGGGCTTTCCCAACGATGTTGAGGTTGGCTTCGAGTCTAACGATGCAGCGTAATGTGTGTTAGTGTTCAGTTTTGTACTTACATGGAGCAAGTGTCTATCTGACCTCCATAAACTAGTGACTGGGTAACGATACCCCTTGTTATAATTTTTTTATGTAGTAAAACTTGTGTTAGATTTTAATTTAGATTAAGTTGTAACTATGACATTTTTAGGCTTAGTTAGTAAGTAGTTTTTGGTTTAAGTGTATTTGAATGTAGTTATAGTATTTTATAAACTGTAAATATTGGCTCTCTGTAAATAAATATGTGATATTGTTTACTAATGAATAAAGATTTTGTAATATTAAATATATATTTTTCATTCATTTTGACTACGCTTCTGTATAAGAATCTTTAAAAAAAAATAAGATTGATACTAAATAATAATCTTATAATCCTTATTCATAAAAACACCACACACACACACATGAACACATGTGTAAACTAAGTTACAATCAGTTTACTTATAAACAAAGCTATACACATATGTTTGGGAGAACTTTACCTACTCTGCAATATTACAGAAATACCCGATCACATCGAACTTCACAGAAGTTTGTCGCTTAAACTTATTTTTATTTCATTCTAACTTAACTTGATTTCATAAAGACGATCCCTTTTTCAAAATTAATATTTCAGGATTCCTACTATAGGTACAAAAAGATCTCTCACGTACACTTGGACCTTCCCTCTGAGGCTACATATTTACGTTTATTCAACTTTGCTTCCCTTTTATATTTAAAAACAAACAAAGGTTAACAAATAAGGGTAACATTTTAATTTTTGAAACAAGGATCGCACTTACTTTCATAGATTTTATACAATCATAAAGCTTTTATTTAGTTAAGAGAACTGTGCTCGCCCAGTGGTTACGGCCCCGACTTACGAGTAGTGAAGAAACCGACATGTCCTAGAACTAAAAATTCAAAGATTCATTCAATTACTCGCACCACACTAGGCCTACGAATTAGATTACGGCCCTTTCCCTCTCAAAGAGAGAATACCTATGTCATAGCAAATGCATTTTTCGGGATAGGTACAATGCTAAGAAGTGATAGTGTAATTTTCCATCAGTAAAATTATTCTGATAATCCGATCAGAGTACCTTTTACAAACCTTAAAAAAAACAAACGGTTTAACATTTTTGTATTTGTTTAAGCATCGTGTGGAAACCTGGACTTATAACTAACTACATAGTTTCTGCCCGCGGCTTCGCCCGCGTTCAAAGCGTTTTATAATCCCAAGGGAATATTACCGGCATAAAAAAAATCTATGTCTTTTCCAGAGTCTCAAACTCTAGTTCAGCCAAACAAAAAGGTAACAAACCGAGTAACTTTTGCATTTATAATATTAGTTTGGATATAAGTTTACGATGCCACGCCGTAGCCAGTGCTATGCTAGTAGAATTTCAATATTGTACTACCAGGGGCGGCCTTAACCACTGCGAGGCTCCGGGCTGGCGGCAGATATTTGTGAGGCCCTTGTCCTTTTACAATGTATGTGATAATAGCCGAGAAATTCAAAGCTTTGCACTTATGCATTGATAGTTTACCATGATATACTGAAGCAACTTTTTTTTAATTGTTTCGAATAACTGTTTGCTAAGGATAAAATAAAGTATAAATTGTATTTTTTTGGGTCGTCGCGCGAGGCCTCTGCAAGAGCGAGGCCTCGGGCAATTGCCCTGTTCGCTACCCCTTAAGGCCGCCACTGTCTACTACCTTCTGCCAGTGACTTCGCCCGCGTGAAACTCGGTAATTATCCCAAGGGAACGCACTCCCGATATTAAAATTATCTTATATCCTTTTCTTAGATACAATCTTGTTAGTATCTCTAGACCTGGCAAAAAAACGTTTCAAACAAACAAACAGACAGTTAGTGTTGCATTTTTTATTTGTTTATTTATTTATTTATTTTATTGCATAAAACATGGTATACAAAGGTGTTACATGACTTAAGGGTGAGATCATACATGTTTTGCTTAAGACATATTTTGCTAAAGCATGCAAAATGAAAAACATAACTTATGTTCAAAGAATTCCTTAATGCTTTAATAGTACATTATGGTACAAGTGAGTAATCATCAATACACACGTGTATTATACGACGTTTTTCAACACATTTGTGAAGAAAATAATACTAAAAAATCATTTTCAACAGTGAAAACGAGTTGTGAATTTTTCTCGCAATGGCGGGCAAAATTAATCAGTTTTCCTATAAGCGCGCATCTAACAATGGCGATCGGCCATAGACTAAAAGAATGAGGTTTATTTTTTTTGGCTTTTCGCGGATTGCGTTTTAGCTACGTACAAAATGGGTAATTTCAAGTTTATTTTCTTTATTACAGATAAAAAAAAAGTTATATTTGAGTGTAAGTTTTATTTATTAAACATGTACAAGTTTATATTATCTATTTAAATGCGAAGTTGCATGAAATGAGCAAGCAATAGGTCGGTAAATAAATTTATTTGTACTGTTGAGCACGATCTTATTTGTATCGAAACTTTTTTAAGAACAAAGCAACTCAACCAATAAAATAAATAAAAAACTAGTGAATAATAGCAATGAAAAAGTCACAGTTTGATTACTGGTATCATTATGCGCCTAATTGCGGTAAAATTAGAGCCACTTTATGAGCAAGTGTTTTAAAAAATTATTATTATTTAACCATTTAAACAAGTGAATTTTAAACAGTCTGCTATGTAGTATTTTAAGTTTACATGGGAATTTGTTATATATGTGTACAGCCACAGCCAAACAGCTTTTACAATTTTTGTTAATCGAGGGGTTTCATCTAAAACAAGTCTAAATTTGTCTCGCCGATTCCTAGAACATACATCTGCTGCTGTTCTGAAAAGATCTTTGTGTTTCTGTACAAACATACATGTTTCATAGTGAGGGTAGTGGTAGCAAACCGAGTTTTTTAAATATTGGTCGACAAGATACGTCCGGTGGAATGCCCTGAATAGCTCGAATACATTTATTTTGAGCGATATATGCTCTGTTATAGTCGGTACTATTTCCCCATACAATTAGTCCATATCACAGCAAGGACTCTACATATTCACTATAGGACATTACAGCTGTTTTAATGTTTGTGACATTTTTAATCCATCTAAGAGCGTATACGAATTTATTGATTTTATTACATACACAATTTTTTTGAGCTTTCCAATCTAGATGTTCATCTATGATCGTTCCAAAAACTTTGTGTGTGCCACTTGTAGAAGTTTTGATATATTCATTTTAAAATTTAATTTATTGTATGATTTATTAAATTGTACATATACTGATTTATTGAGGTTAATAGATAAATTATTATTATTAAGCCATTTTATAATATTTTCTTTTGTTTTATTAATATCTATTTCTTGATCAGTTATTGTTTTACATTTTTTTGTGGTAGAAACGATAATTGAAATGTCATCAGCAAACAGAAAGCTTTTATGATTAGTCACCTTAACAATGTCGTTCGCATAAAGAAGAAACAAAATCGGGCCCAATATACTACCCTGAGGAACGCCGCGTTTGGTGTTTTTAAATTCAGAGCGGTATGAAACCATATCCTTATTGGCATTAATATTAGCGATAGTAACACACTGCTTTCTTCCGCATATGTATGACGATATCCACTGCAGTGGTGTTGGTGGGTTTCAAAGGGCTTATGTTTAACTTACCACCAGATATAGTAACATATAACAGACAAAAATAGTAAATGATCACCAAAATTAAACCCGCATCTTATTGTAAAATTATAACCAAAAGTAGTAAATGATCACCAAAAGTAGTAAATGATCACCAAAATTAAACCAATGACCAAAAAGATTATAAAATTTCTGGGAGCAACTTGGAAGTAGCGCTCGCCGGCCGCTGCCGCGGCACCGCTCGCTTTGCTCGCTCGGCTCGCGCGCGGTTGGTCACAGTTCTAACCTAACCTAACCTATTTTACAACATTAAATAGCGCAATAATTTGCTATTAAAATTTGGTGATCAATTTACTAAATTTGGTGATCATTTACTATTTTTGTCAGTATATTACTAGATTTGGTGGTTAGGGGTTATCGTCACAAAGTTTTTTTTGGTGGTCATTATATTTATTCCCGTTTCAAAGTGTTCAAATATCAAATTATAAATAAAATGTTTAATGGAACATAATTATATTTTTTCCAAAAAAATATTACTAGCTTTATAGACGTGATTGTCATTTTAAAATCAGTTACTGAGTGGTATCGGTGTCTTAACGGAGCATGCGCACCGTTCAGGTATATCTGAGGCTCTGGACAAGTGACATGTTATCTACGAAAGTGTCACGACTACGATTGGCAATACGTCAAAAATGTGAGTAAATGTATTTCGATAATCGCAGTTTTGCAAAAAAAAACGTAAATTTTAATTAGTTTTTTTTTTATTTTTTTTTTATTTGTATTTTTCTATTTAACAAAAACTTTTCACAAAAAAAATTGACCGACTTCAAAAGCAAAACCCTAAAAAGTGCAAAAATAACTTTCGTTTCGTTTTTATTTCTCTCATTTTTGATTTTGGTATCCGCTCAGGTGTCGGGTCTGTATTGGGGGCCGAACATTGTCCGAATATTGTCCGGGAGTACCGGAACATTAAAACGGTTTCAGCTGCACACAACGTCTAAAAACGGGCCCACATAGGTGATGTTTTTTATTTATTTTTTTAAATTTAGAAGTATCCTATTCACTCTTGACTTAAACTAAAGAACTAACTGGTAGCTGAAGAAGGAGTTATAATATCCACCTTTGTAACTGAAGTTTGAAAAATATTATCTATTTGAGTACCACCGCGGCTCGGCTCGCGGCGCGCTCTCTCCTTGTTTATTTCTCTTTCAGAATTTGAATAAAATCGTATGTAAAAATTGTATGTTCCTCTGATCTGCGGTATTCACTATTTCGTTCTGGAAAGTTTTAGTATGGATATCGGACCAGTAATGCCAACGACGCAGGCCACTCCAATGCGTTCGAAAAATGGTTTTAACAAACTCATAATATTTTTGAATGGCCTATCCAACGATACCCCCACCATGGGATAGAGGAGAAAAAAACACATCCCCTCTTTACGTCTATAGGAGGTACCCAAAAATAAATATTTTTCATGATTTTATTTATCCACTTTGTCGGAATTATTAATATGTATATCCATGCCAAATTTTAGCTTTCTAGTACTTAGATTCTCTGAGCTAATCTGCGGACGGACAGACGGACAGAGCGAAACTATAAGGGTTCCTTGTTGACTTCGGAACCCTAAAAAGTGACCAAGTTAAAGAACTTGGTTACTTTTTATTAAGGTACCTATAAAAACAAAATAGCTATAATAACTCAATTTACACATTCGGATAAGGAGTTCAGTTGTATGTTTTATATCTAGAATTTTGTTGAACAGACTTTGACGAAACTTGCACTATTCCCTAAGTTGAGTACTTAACCAATTAAAAAACAATGATCATGATCCGTTTTGTAGTTTCGTAGAAATAACATACACACACTTATGAAATTTGATAATCATGTTTAGAAGCCCACATAGAGTAATATTATATGAATATTGTGCAATTCCAACAATATTACATACATACGTATCGAATTGATAACCTTCTTTTTTTGAAGTCGTTTATAAATCTAGGCAACGAAGTACCTCAGAAACAGCTTAAGGTGTTTTTTTAGAGAAAACAACAAGCCTTCGTGCAACCATCATAGCTAATAAATTCCTTTGTGACGTTTTCTGCAGAGAACCTGTAGTGTTCTTAGAAAAAGAATAATTAATCAATTATTCCTAGAACCCATTAAATATTTACAATCCACTTAGCGTTAATTTTAAATTAATTACGAGGGCAAAAGCAGAAAATAAATATTGAATAAATTTATTTGTTCACAGTCATAATATTAAAACTATGTAGTTATTAGAAAATTAAATAAATCAGAAGTTTATTTAAAAAGCCAAACCAGGTTTTATAAACTTTCGAATATTAAATATTATTTTATTATTACAAAGTGCCTTACTTGAAATTAGGAGATGCCAGGTAATTTTTATTTTACATTAAATAATATACGCCACTTTTTCAAACACAAGTATTTAATAGTATTTTTCTACCAATCTTGCTTTCAGAACTGTTTTTCTTAGTATTAGCACGACTTATCAGGAATAGCTACTAGGCCACTCCGTCTTTCCTGGGCAAGTTATTTACCAAGAGCTCTTCTATTATTTTTTCTGCTGATTTTCACTTAGGGGCCGATTTCTGAAAATTTATTTGAGGGTAAAAACGTCACAAACCTAAAGCGAAAGTATAGTTTGACAAATACTGAACTCCGTTCTTAACTTCAAATACTCAATTCAGTAATCAGCCCTCAGACAGTCAGTTATGACGCTACAATGCAATTTAGATACGACAATATGTTTTTATATACCTACTGTAGCAGCAGCGGTGAGGTTTGTGAAAACCTATGGTGTTTTTGAGATTGTGTTGAGGATTTTTAATAAAAACGATGCGTTCGTCTTAACGTACAAATTCTGTATTCGCCATTTTTATTTTACAATATTCAAGGAGAGGGGTGTGGGAACAATATTTTAGAAGACGACCAATCACAGTCGATCGGCAGGTATGACGTAGTATGAGGTATCATAGCCTGCTTCGAGATGTCGCTGGTGGTTCCTGATGTGCGTCCGTGGAGTAAGAATCCATAACACCTACTTTTTGTTCTATGGTAAATATATCCATAGATACTTTTTTTTAAACATGGTTGTCGTAATTGCCTTATAAAGCAAACATAATGTTTTATGTTTGTTGTTGCCGCCGACTCTAGTGGCAGAAGTATTTGGAGTGAAAATGTTTCAGTGTATATTCTTACTTGCCAATAACAGAACTCAACTATAAAATACAAACTTTCGTTAGCCCGTGCTCTTTCAAACAATTGTCAATAAAGTTTTATGTATTTTCTTCTTCAATTTCACACTAATAACTTCCATGTACTTGACATTAAAAGCACAAAAGCGATCAGGTGTCCAGTCATCCATTTTCGCGTCGCGTACGATCGCTCAAACAAACTGACCCTGATTAATATGGTAACTGAGCTGAAAAATACACTACATTGATGCGTTTTCTGGTGTTATTAAAAAGGGAAAAAGGTGTAAGGTTTATAATTATTTTGTTGCAAGTAACATAGGTAATACATACATAGATTTTCTTGTACGAAACACAACTGGCTAATTAGTCGTAAGTCGTAAGGTTGCCTTACTGTGGGTACCCACATCATTTATTTTGTTAGGAACATAAAGATTAACTGACAAGAACACTGGTGTGTGAATGTCTAAGTATGTTTTTCTGTGACCACACAGCTAACATAGTTCGGTTCTATAGGGACAGCTACATAATAAGTAACTTCTTATAATTGAGTCATGAATAAACATTAAAAAAAAACTTTATAGAATAAAACAAATAAATGAAAAGTACATTTTTGAATAATAAACACGATGTAGGTGTAACTTACCGAGTAGTTTGTTTGGAAAATGACATGACAGGAGAAAGACAGAGAAGAGTTGTAATAATACCAGGCCTGGCCATCGGCATGGTGCATTATAAAAAATATTTTATCGTTAGTGGTACCTGTTGAGATTATTTTGGTTTTATTTCTGGTAAATATTAGCATTTTATTGAAAAGTAATTATAAAAAAAGTTCGTTAAAAGTTTGGTCATTACAATGAAGCTTGACAGTGTAGATAAATGTCAAATTTAAGTTGGTACATTTTATGACGATGAAAGAATTTCAATATATATACCCTTCATTGATCTGATTTTAGTCAGAAGAAAATATCTACGTTCGGTACAATTTGCAAAGATATTGTCATACTGGCCGAGCGATGTATTGTTGGTTGATGAAATAATATTAATTGCCCATTTTTTGTCATTTGTACCACCGAGATATAAAAAAAAGGGCTGATCCTGTGGCAGTTTGCCTAAAAAAAAAAAGAAATGGCTGTGCCTAAAAAAAAAGAAATGGCTGTGCATAAAAAAAAAATGTCTGTGCCTAAAAACAAAAAGAAATGGCTGTGCCTAAAAAAAAAGAAATGGCTGTGCCTAAAAAAAAACAGAAATGGATGGGCCTATGGCTGTGCCTAAAGAAAAATAGAATTGGTGTGCCTGTGACCGTGTGCCTGTGGCTGTGCCTAAAGTAATTGATTACCAGAAATGAACTTCAAGCAGGATGACCAACATGGTCATCATCAAATAACAAGTTTGTTATATCCTAATGTTGACTCTTACGCAGAATCAAGTAATGATTTGATAAACTTGTTCAGGGTCAGGGCTTCAGGGTTAAACAAAGAATAAAAGATAGTTGTTCATGTACTTACTTGTTATATTTCTCGAATCGAAACACAATACAACCAACAATATTTATATTCACGAGTGCACAAGTTGACGTTATAATCACGACTGAGCTCGGAGCCCTGGCACGACAACCAAAGTGACGTTTACCCCACCATCTTGCCTACATTCCAACCAATGCGGTCTGATTGGTTAGTCGTGCCATACCCAAGCACAGTCGGTAATACAATAGTCAATACAATACTTTTTTATATTAAAATCAGGTTTAATTAAACATATTAAATTGGAAAAATAGCTAGATAATTTACTATTGATAACACTAATTAAATTATGAATAACTTGTCTTATCACAAGTGTACTTCGAGAACGAAGTACATGTCAGAATGGCCGTGTTAGTATTGGAAGTACGTGTGACGTCATTAAATCATAAATTAACACTTTTAAGCACAATGGGTTTGCTACAAAATACAAACTGTCATATTTATTAAGCATCTACCGACAAATGTCGAAGTACCTGCCTAAATTATTATTGTGTTGTCAAATACCTACAATTGTTAGAGTACCCACCTGAGTAAATATTGTTGTGTGTACAGGAAATAACTCTTAACTTACATATAAGCCATAGTGATGATATTCCTATAAAATATTACGTAATTTATAATGATCATTGTGATGTATCCTGGATTTTATATTGCTATTTTAATATTATAAGTCTTTTGAGACAATTAATACAAGACTGTCAGTTAGTATCAATATTCTTTCGAATAAATAAAAATCAAGATTATCGCTGTGTACAGGTTATAATTATCAAGCCTGACTTGCAATATAATAGTGACAGAGTTATAAGTGAGTTTTGGTGAGAGACTACTGAAAAAACGTACTTTAAAAATTAAGTGAACATCTGAACAGTGATTTCCAAAACCGTGACATTTTAATACTCAAGACCTTTACTGAGTTGCATGAAGTGTTCTCTGTGCATATAGTCCAAATTTACGTGTAATAACATTTACAATTGGGAATATAATTAACTCCAAGTGATTTTCTTCGAACATTGACCGTCAAAAAATCGTTTTTTTTCATCACAACATTTGAAAAGTATTGTGTACAACACCATCTAGCGCATACCATTTAAACAACGAAACAATTTGTGTTACCAAATATCTAATAGTGTTGTCAGACTATTAAATTTGTTGTAATAATTATTTTATTATTGATGAAACTGACATCTATTGTCTATTCTACGAACTAACGCTCTGAGGATAAAGATCACTATTTTTGTTAGACAAGTAATTGTACAGCTGGCTTCGCGGTTTAGGTGTCGGCCTGCAACTGTTGTGTCGGGCGTTCGAATCCTGCCAAGTGAAATACTTTTAGGATTTATTTTGATTTCACTTCAATATTCATACAACATGAATTCCTTAGAAAATATTACTTTCCGACGAACACGCACTAAATCGGAATCCAATGTTGTCAACATTAGCCATGATGCATCTTCGCGAACATTGGACTGTACCACAAATTCCCTGCCTGATATGTGTCTGAAGATGAAGATGAAGAAAGAATGAACATACTAAAGAAAGAGATAGAAAGTCTAAAAACTAAATTACAAAGCGCACACGAAGAAATAGATCAATTGTCTCTGGAGAATAGAAACCTGAAGCAATCTAATGCTGAGTTATTGGAAATAAATAAAACATATAAAGTCATTTATAACACTCCAGTCATAGACCAGGGTCGATAATTTTTATAACCAAAAAAAATAATAGTAGAATGAAACCCATTAGAAAAGGAGGGGAATATTATAAAAATGAAAGGAAAAATAATTTACCGGCGATCTGAGGTCGGGAAGGGAATGGGGGTGAGTTTTTAAGGGTAAAAAACGGTTTTTCTCCATTTCCGGCAAAACTAAAAGTCCTATCGAAAAAAATCAAATGGCAAAGTTGTAGGTAATAAAAAGATCTAAATCTTTTGTATTTACACTTTTTTCACATAACCTCAAAATTTATGTGAAAAATTCAAAAAACCAAGTTTTTGGTTTTTTATTTTTATCTTTTACAAAAAAAAAACTTTTTTTACGAAATTTGGTGAAAACTTACCTTTTTATGTCCCAAATACGCTGTAATTTATTTGATTAAAAATATTTATTTTTTCACCTTATTATGAATTAATATCGAAAAAACACCCTAATTTTCAATCGAAAATTCACCCGTCAAAATATCAGCTTTTTTCAAAATGTTGGTATGTTTTCTGTTCGTTGAAATCTCTACTTTCCGATGGTGAAAAGAAAAATATATGTTACTATAGTAAATCTTCTCAGAAAATGCAAAAAATCGAAAAAAAACTCGAATTCGATTTTTTTTTAATTATTATAAATAATTTCATCAAAAAAATGTGATTGCTGCAATTTGTTTCAATTAAAAAGTTGATTTATTTAATGCTTAATACATTTATGTCATAGAAAATCTCATTATATATAAATACTAGCTGACCCGGCAAACTTTGTTTTGCCATAAAAACACCTAATATGCATCTACCCTACCTACCCTACCCTACCCTACCTACCCTACTTACCCTACCTACCCTACCCTACCTACCCTACCCTACCTACCCTACCCTACCTACCCTACCCTACCTACCCTACCCTACCTACCCTACCCTACCTACCCTACCCTACCTACCCTACCCTACCTACCCTACCCTACCTACCCTACCCTACCTACCCTACCCTACCTACCCTACCCTACCTACCCTACCCTACCTACCCTACCCCACCTACCCTACCCCACCTACCCTACCCTACCTACCCTACCCTACCTACCCTACCCTACCTACCCTACCCTACCTACCCTACCCTACCTACCCTACCCTACCTACCCTACCCTACCTACCCTACCCTACCTACCCTACCCTACCCACCCTACCCTACCCACCCTACCCTACCTACCCTACCCTACCTACCCTACCCTACCTACCCTACCCTACCTACCCTACCCTACCTACCCTACCCTACCTACCCTACCCTACCTACCCTACCCTACCTACCCTACCCTACCTACCCTACCCTACCTACCCTACCCTACCTACCCTACCCTACCTACCCTACCCTACCTACCCTACCCTACCTACCCTACCCTACCTACCCTACCCTACCTACCCTACCCTACCTACCCTACCCTACCTACCCTACCTACCTACCCTACCTACCCTACCCTACCTACCCTACCCTACCTACCCTACCCTACCTACCCTACCCTACCTACCCTACCCTACCTACCCTACCCTACCTACCCTACCCTACCTACCCTACCCTACCTACCCTACCCTACCTACCCTACCCTACCTACCCTACCCTACCTACCCTACCCTACCTACCCTACCCTACCTACCCTACCCTACCTACCCTACCCTACCTACCCTACCCTACCTACCCTACCCTACCTACCCTACCCTACCTACCCTACCCTACCTACCCTACCCTACCTACCCTACCCTACCTACCCTACCCTACCTACCCTACCCTACCTACCCTACCCTACCTACCCTACCCTACCTACCCTACCCTACCTACCCTACCCTACCCTACCTACCCTACCCTACCTACCCTACCCTACCTACCCTACCCTACCTACCCTACCCTACCTACCCTACCCTACCTACCCTACCCTACCTACCCTACCCTACCTACCCTACCCTACCTACCCTACCCTACCTACCCTACCCTACCTACCCTACCCTACCTACCCTACCCTACCTACCCTACCCTACCTACCCTACCCTACCTACCCTACCCTACCTACCCTACCCTACCCTACCTACCCTACCCTACCTACCCTACCCTACCTACCCTACCCTTTTTTTTTTTTTTTTTTTTTTGTAAATCTAAACCATTCTCGAATCTCCACGAACACACACAAAAAATTTCATCAAAATCGGTCCAGTCGTTTAGGAGGAGTTCAGTCACATACACACGCACACAAGAAATATATATATTAAGATAAATGTAAATCGTACTACTAAATGTAAAAACAGATTCATCCATACTGATAATCTGAAAAGACAAAATCGAATTAATAATGCCTTCACTATTTTATCGTGAATATACCCCCATGAAAAAAAAAAATATTAAAGAAATAAATGTCAAAATGTATAAAAAATATATCATAAATATATTAAAAATCTATTTAAAATGTATAAATATATAAAAAATATGTATAGTAAATATATTTTTAATAACTAACTTTTGGCTGATTTTCATGTATATTTCATATATTTTGAATATATCTGAAATATATTTGGAATGTATAAAATATATATGAAAATCGGCCAAAAGTTTGTTATTAAAAATATATTTACGATATATATTTTATATATTTTTTATAGATTTTTAATATATTTTTTATGTATTTTGAAATATATTTTTTTTTCATGGGATTAACTAAATTTGTTTGTGCAAAATTAAGGTAATTAATATTTTTTTTATCTTGTACTAAAATATCATTAAATTTCAATCTTTAGGTTATGTTACGTTAAGCATACTATTTATTAAAGAAAATATTACGTTTTTTATGTTTGAGTTGATTGATACACATAAAAATAGAGATAGTATTTACCTTTCTATGCAGATTCGAAAAGTTTTTAAAAAAAATTAAACTTGTCACAATTATCTTCAAGAAACTCAGCGTGCACGTGTATTTTTATAAACGATGTTGTATACTGTACTGTATTTCGAATACTGGTTAGGCTAACGGTTGTAACAGCTGCTACGAAATAGTAGGTATGTATGTAGTAAGACCCAGACCCGCCTAGCCCCTTCCCCACTTCTCCATGAAATACCTTTTGATGGGCTACAATTTGTAGGTCACTCAGGTATATAATTTATCTTAAAATAGTTATAAATAGGCATCTACGCATATAATTTAAAGAAGATTCGACAACTTTCTCCAAATATTGTAGATGTCTTATTAAATATAAATTTTATTAACTTATTTGTTTGTTAATTATAGTAGTATATTTTATTTGCCTATTTTTTTTTTATCAATGTAACATGTAATCTAACGTTTTTCGAGTAATTAAAGTGTTAATTTTAATAAATAGCTCAAAATTATTTATAATAATAAAAAAAAAATTTCGACTTCGAGTTTTTTTCGATTTTTTGCATTTTCTGAGAAGATTTACTATAGTAACATATTTTTTTTTTTCACCATCGGAAAGTAGAGATTTCAAAGAACAGAAAACATACCAACTTTTTGAAAAATGCTGATATTTTGACGGGTGAATTTTCGATTGAAAATTGGGGTGTTTTTTCGATATTAATTCAAAATAAGGTGAAAAAAATAAATATTTTTAATCAAATAAATTACAGCGTATTTGGGACATAAAAAGGTTAGTTTTCACCAAAATTAGTTAAAAATAAAAAAAAAATTGTAAAAGATAAAAATAAAAAACCAAAAACTTGGTTTTTTGAATTTTTCACATAAATTTTGAGGTTATGTGAAAAAAGTGTAAATACAAAAGTTTTAGATTCTTTTTATTACCTACAACTTTGCCATTTGACTTTTTTCGATAGGACTTTTAGTTTTACCGGAAATGGAGAAAACCGTTTTTTGCCCTTAAAAACTCACCCCCATCCCCTTCCCGACCTCAGATCGCCCGTAAATTATTTTTCCTTTCATTTTTATAATATTCCCCTCCTTTTCTAATGGGTTTCATCCTACTATTATTTTTTTTCACTTTTTATTATTTTTAAAGGCTTCTACCCTGGTCTATCAGGAACAAAAACAAAATCAAAACTCCAAGGAAGAATACAACAACGAAACATATTAAAACGAAACAGGCTCTAATTTCAGACAATGTTCAAAACATACAAAGCACACCTCAAATTGATATTGGAAGTAAACAAAATTGTTGTAATAACAAAATTAGTCCTCATACATCATCCCCTCCTTTGAAACGTAACATTTGTGTCATAAGCAGTGAATTCTCAAATAGAATATATACCATGAGTGAAGGCACTCATCTACGTAATTATAATATGTGTCATTTTCGTACGCCTAAATGTGGAATTGAGCATATCTTAAGAAATATTGAAAACAAAGTTCGTAATTTTACTTATTCAGATTATTGTATAATAGTTATTGGTGAGGAGGATTTCAAAAAAACAAATAAATATATAGAACTAGTGACATTCATTCGTGAGAAACTATTACAATTGAATCACACTAATTTTATTATATGTCTACCTACTTTTAAATACATGGATAATTCTAATATTATGTTTAATAGCCGGATTGATACTTTTAATAATTTAATTTATATGGACGTCCAGACATACAGCTATGCGTTCATCTTAGACTCGAATCTAAATCTGCCTTACACTCTTGATACTTACTTTTGGCTTTAAAATCGTAATATCTGATTTGCAAGACCTCATCATAGACCTAGATAACATAAACACCGTGCAATCAATGGTTGATTGTTCCCAGAAGGAACAATTTGAAATAGCCCAAAACACATCTCAGTTTTTTCTATAATTATTATCTTAATATTCTCCATCAAAACATTGCAGGACTTATGAATAAAGCGGATTCGCTTATTGTTAAATTGGAAGATCTTCATAGTAAAAGAATTAGTATAGACGTAATCTGTATAACAGAGCATTTTATTGAGACAGGCTACGAGAATATATTACACATACCTAATTTCTGCCCAGCAGCTTTCTTCACTAGAAATGTTAAACGCGGTGGCACTTGCATATTTGTTAGAGCAGAACTACAGTATCGAGAATTATTGGATATTGCTAAACAATCAGTGACGGGCGTTTTCAAATGTTGTGGTATAGAATTGACATCTTATCGTATTATCATTATATGTGTTTATAGAATACCTAAACATAATTACAACATATTTTACGAGAGACTAGACTATATTTTGCGAAAATTGTGCTCATTCGGAAATAAAAATATTATCTTAGCTGGAGACTTTAATATAGATGTGTTAAAAAGGAATAAAATTACGTTCGAATTCGAACACTTTCTTCTGCAATATAACCTACAATTAGAACTTCATAAACCGACTAGGTTGAGTAGTAATTCCTGCATAGATAATTTTGCTCACACCTACAGAAAAAAATGTAAAGCTGAAATAATGGACTTAGTACTTTCAGATCATACGTCTCAGTTACTCCAGGTTCCCATTAAAAAAACTTGTACACTAAAATATTGGAAATCAAAAAAACAGGATATCTCAGTAGGCAACTTGGAAAATTTCAAAAGTCATCTAAAGTGCTTATCTTTTTCGGAGGTATACAAAGCCAAAGATGCAAATGAATCCTATGAACATTTTATGAATGATTTTTCATTACTGTACAAATTATGCTTTCCAAACAGGACTATGACTGTGTTTACGAATAAAAAGAATAGGTGGATATCCCGTGGCATAAAAATCTGTAGTCAAAAGCAAAGGCAATTGCTTTGGACATATAGATTCAAACCTAATACAAAAAATAGACAAGTGTTTAAAAAATACTCTTCAACATATAGAAAAATAATAAACTTAACTCAAAAAGCCCAAAATAACCACTATATTAATACGTCAAAAAATAAGTCAAAAGCAGCTTGGCAAGTCATTAAAAAATCAAAATTCAACTTACCACAAGAACCTATACTGTCAATAAACAAAGATAATTTAACTCATACACATCCTATGAAAATTGCAAACGAATTTAATAACTATTTTGTAGAGGTAATTGAAAATAATATTAAAACTAAAGGAACATTAACAAATAATTATGTTATTGAACATTCGAATTCGCAATCACTATTTATGCTACCTGTTTCAGATTCTGATATAATCAAAATAATTAGTAACTTAAAAAATACAAATACAGTAGGATTTGATGGCATATCAACTAAAGTTATAAAATACGTTAAGGAAATTATAGCGCCTCTACTATGACACATAATTAATCTTTGCATTTCAGATGGTTTATTCCCAAATAGCCTAAAACAAGTCATCATTAAACCGCTTTATAAAAAAAATGATAAAAGTGATGTTCAAAATTATAGACCTATTGCAAAAATACCAGTATTCTCAAAAATTATTGAGAAGGTAATCTATAATTCCATATATTCTTACTTCGAAAAATTCAATCTTTTTTGCAATGAACAAAAAGGCTTCAGAAAGAATACAAATATTAATATGGCTCTATTTGACCTGCTATCTAGTGTAATGACATCTGTAGATAAGGGTAATCCTGTGTGTGCTATACTGACTGATATGACAAAAGCGTTCGATTTCGTGGATCATAAGATATTGCTGCAAAAATTGCATGGGTATGGCATAAGAGGAAATATCTTGAAACTCCTAGAATCATATCTGAGTGACCGAACTCAATGTACAGAAATCACTAGAATTTGTCCCATTACTAAATTGGAGATAAAATATTTATCTAAACCAAGGCATGTAAAATATGGTGTACCTCAAGGTAGCGTACTGGGGCCACCCCTTTTCTTAATATACATTAATGATCTTCCAAAAACTATAGATCATAAGATGGTATTATTCGCAGATGACAGCACGACTATTGTGGAATATACTAATCCTAATAATTACCAAAATGACATAAATAATTCTCTGAGTGACATTATAAATTGGCTTGACAAAAATAATCTTGTAATTAATTTAAATAAAACAAATGTTATGCATTTCCACCAGCGCCGTAAGAATCCACTAGTTAATGTTGCCTATAATAACTGTAGAATAGAAGAAGTTACAAATGCAAAATTCTTGGGTATAACTATAGATAATAAACTAACCTGGAAACCTCACTTAGAGGAAATCTGCAAGCGTGTGAGTAAATCTGCATATCTATTATTACAATTATCCAAGAAAGTAAATACCGACACACTTTTAAGAGCTTATCATGGATTGGTCGCTTCTATTCTGAGATATGGTGTTGTTTTTTGGGGGCAGTCAACTAATAGAGAACTTATATTCAGGATGCAAAAAAGATGTATACGATCAATGTGTGGTCTAAGAACAACGGATAGTTGCGTTCCTTACTTTAAGAAATTAAAAATACTGACTTTTCCATCTTTGTATGTATTGGTATTTGTAAAAGCAAATCAACAATTATTTCAAAAATTCGCAGCAGTTAAGAGAACCCCAATTCGTGCCCAATATGAGAATCTGTTATGTCAATACAAGTGTAAAACTGCTTTATTGAAAAAGAGTTTCTTTGGTACTGCTCCAGATATTTATAATAAAATACCTGATAATATTAAATGTATGCCTCTAAACAAATTTAAAAAGTCCCTTCGGGGGATATTACTAGAGAAGTGCTATTATAGTGTAGATGAATTTTTAAACGATATTTCGCTTGTATAAAACTCTTAATGTGTTTTTGTTTTTTGTTAGTCTTACTCTAATTGAATAAAAAAATTGACATCACGATTATTGATGGATTTTTAAATAGTGATATAGTGATTTTTAATTGAATTAAAATTGTGACATAATGATTTTTTATTGAATTTAAGTTTTGACATTGTAATTTCATTTTAATTAAAATTTTGACATAGTGATTTTTTATTGAATTTAAATTTTGACATTGTAATTACAATTTAATTTAAATTTTGATATTGTACTTTATTGTTTGTCTAGTGCAACTAATTTTGTACGCCATAAATGGCAAAACATGTAGCCACCTCATATTAATATAAGACCTTCTTACTGTACTCATGTTTTACAAAATAAATAAATCTTATCTTATCTTAAAAAAATCTTAAAAGAATATTGATTAAGAATTACTAAATAGGCGATGTTAAATTCCTTAATTGTCTTAATACGTTTAAAAAGGTTTCATTACTCAAGAATTGATTATTGACCTAATTGTGAGATTATTTATAGAAAATAGTGGGGACATTTGACAGGTCGACTCGTTACTATAAATAGTGTGTAATTCGTAAGTTGACACACTTCGTTGTGAACTACAAGCCAGTACAGACCAGTTGTTATATTGTGATAGTGATATTGTTTTCCTGAATTGTTATATTCTGTGATAGATTGACTGATTATAACTTTATTATTGCTAATGGTTGTGTTGAAACTCTATTTTCATATTGTGGCCTTTATTCATAATGATGTTAAATTAATTTAAGGGCTAGTCATGTTCTTTGCCTTATCCTTGTTGTTTTGATTATGTTACATTGTGAAATTGTGATAAACGATATTTAGATGGTTGTAGAAGATGTCTATGAATACTTTTACAACCATAGTTGCTTCCGTGGAGTTTCTTGCCCTTCTTGTCCACGAGAACTAGGTCTAGCGAACGGGCGGTAAGCTCTCTGAGCCTCAATATGAATTAATTGACAAGCCTAATTGATATAAATACCTAGTCTTGTCTTTTTGTGCTTTTCTTCATAAAACCTTTCCCTTATACAACACATACATAGGAACTCTGATACACAGTAAATAACCATCTTGACATATATCGGTACTTTTATAAGAGTTCCTTTATGTTTCTAACAAGCGCTTATTAGAACTGAAAGAAGCCCTTAAGGACATTAAATACGACATAATAGGTCTAGCTGAAACAAGACGCATTGGAAACAAAATCGAAGGACATGAAAACTTCATCTTGTGCCATACAGGCCACACACCTGGTAAATTTGGTATTGGCTTTATAATTAAAATCCACCTCATAAATAACATAGAAAGCTACCTCGGTCTTTCCGAAAGAGTTGCAGTATTAAATTTGAAATTCGAAAATACTCACCTATCCATCATACAAGTATATGCCCCTACAGCAAAAGCAAGCGACGCTGAAATTGATAACTTTTACGCG
The DNA here is from genome assembly GCA_945859665.1 of Anorthoa munda. NCBI lineage: Eukaryota > Metazoa > Arthropoda > Insecta > Lepidoptera > Noctuidae > Anorthoa > Anorthoa munda. Next base: position 28,012,109 of record OX243898.1, read on the forward strand.
ACAGTAAATAGGGCAATATAAGTGGCACACAAAGACTACATACTGATGGGTGACTTAAATGCGAAAATAGGGATACCAAAAAAAGAAGAACATCTAATCATGAAAACTATGAGACAGAAATGAGAGAGGGCAAAGATTAATTGAGTTCGCTATCGAAAATAAGTAATCAATTTTAAATACTTTTTTCAAAAAGAAACCAAAAATAAATGGACCTGGCGATCACTAGATGGAACCTTTAAAAATGAAATTGACTTTATACTCTCAAATCGACCTCTTATATTTCAAAACATAGAAGTATTAAATATAAACTGCCCATCAGACCACAGACCAGTAAGAGCTACAATAACATATGATACACAACCAAAGAAAAGCGGAACAAAGTATACTAACTGTCAAAGTACCACACTAAAAAGCGATGAAGAAATTCTAAAGTTCAAACAATACCTAAACTCCTACATTACGCAAGATCAAACGTTCGCTTATGATATTACTTCAGTCCAAAAATATTACGACAACTTAATTAAGCTCATCACTACAAGCTTACAAAACGCCCGAGAAACGCAGAACATTAAGATAAACCATAAAATACTATCAGAGCGTACACTTAAACTTTTAAAGAGAAGACAAGAACTGCAAAAATGTAAAAACAAAACTAGAACAACGAGAAACGAAATTTCAGCCCTTTACAAGCTTGTTAGCAAATATATCAAGAAGGATTACTCAAACTATAGATATAATACTATAGAAAAATACCTAAACCAAGCTGGAAGCACAAAAAAAAACTTGAATCGATGAGCTAAAACGAGGAGCAATAACCAAAAACAACTGCAACGACGTCATCATTATAGCAACCGAGTTTTACAGGGAACTATACAGCGAAAATGAGCCAAAAGACACCAGCTACATGAACCAAGGTACCACCAGCGAAGTCAAGAATTTAAATAAACCTCGGATTACGGAAAATGAAGTCATAAAGGCATTGAAAAAACTAAAACCAGATATGTCCGTCATGCTGCCCGCTTAGCTTTCTACCTAGAGCAACCCACGTCGTGCGAAGCCGGCCCTTAGTTTTTATATCCTATATCCTTTTTCATAGCTTTAATTTTTAATAACCCTAATCTTAACATTAACATTAGAAACGGGATATTCACCATGTTTACTGTTGAGTTACATAACCCTCAGGTCATTTCGACAGAACGCCACTATATCCCTAGACTGGTGAGGGAAGCTATCGAGATTACCAAATATAAGAATTTCAACCGGGAGGATGTGTTTCAACTGTCGAGAGCTTGGAATCCAGTGGTTCAGCTGTGTAAAACCCAAAAAAGTGCCGAAAAAAGTTCGCGAGTGGATACCGTGAGTTTCGTGTGTCGGGAACAGAATCGATTTGTGAGTGACAGTGGTAGCGGTACTGAGTGCAAAAAACGAACAAGAAAGAGGGTAGACCGATATGTCTCCTCATAAACACCCACCCGCAATGACTTTTCAGTTTATCCGTGATCATGGTGCTTGTAACAGCACCGAAATTTCGGAAACTCACAACAAACAGTAAACATGGTATATATCCCGTTTCTAATGTTAATGTTAGTGTTAGTGACCATGACAGTTTAAAAACTAATAACCCTAATTTTATCTTATTTCTTTATTAACGTGGCTTACGTTTAGCTCCTTTGTGCTTAACGTAACGTTACTACCTGCGTTAGGAGAGTTGGAAAAAAAGAGATTTAGACACCTTGAGTAGAGAGGAAAAATAAAAAATTGGTTGTCTGTAAAGTCGGTTTACGGACAATAGTTTAACGTGACAACGTCATGATTAGGACATGCATTTCGATATTTCAAAATTTCATAGTTTCGAAATTTCGGACCATATTTGCATGTTTATTAATTTCTAAATTGACACTGTTTATTCGAAATTTCGAAACTGGGTTTAATATAAATATATGTTATTTTTTTATACAATTCAAAGCCCAATATTTTTTTTTTGTTTTTTTTTAAATTATGAAATTTATTATTGAAACCAAAAGAAAAGTGGATCATCTTCACGAATCTAAAGCCAATTAGACCGTTGAGTAGGGCCACCTTGTGACCGTGTGCTAACATTATAATAAAAAAAAGGCTAACCATGGTGTTTAATAAATAAAGAAGAGTGAAAGAAGCTCGTCCATTTAAAAACAACATGCAGTGTGGTATTTCTACCTCATTAAACCAAACCGGTGATCACCATCAGCACTTTTTAAGATACCACATCCTTGGGGTGACTATAAAGGAGTCTCCCTTGAGCCTCACTGTGTACGGTGATCGATTTGCCACTGTCTTGTCTGAGGTCACTCAGTGGACGAACAGAGTCCCCACTCCGAGCAACCGAAACCCCGAAGTTCCACCTGCCTTAAATGAGGCTGGGTTTCGGCGTGTCTACATCGAGGCGGTTGCCTCCACGATGCCTTCTTCTCCGAGTGAGATTGGCCTTCTCACGATTCCTCTCGGTGGCTATTTCACTCTAGTTTTCTGTCTCCGCCACCATATTCCTCACTAATACTGGCAGAGACAGGTCTCGCCCGATCCTGGCGGCTAAGACCCAGCGTTCATAGGCCCAAAAAAACACTCCTCGAGCGTGTGCCGTGCAGAATCCAAGTTGCCTCTACAATGATGGCAATTTGCCGTGGCCTTTCACCCAATCCTAATCAAGTACTCATGGAAGGAACCGTGCCCGATCTGTACCTGAATGTCCTTGTAGTAGATGCACTCCGCTCTTTTCAGCCAGCCACGTGCTATTCAAATAACCATTTTCCGCTGCCGGCTGTTGATTTTAGTCCTGCAGCGTCGGACATCTGATAGTCACTCCGATCGTAACGGGACAATGAGCGTAACGGGACAATGAGCGCAACGGGACAATACGCGTAACGGGACAATGAGCGTAACGGGACACATTTTCGTGCATGCAGCCGGCGTTCATTGATTTATTAGACGATGTCACGTCATAAATTCACAGTAAAGTAGTATCTATATTTGGCTACGTTGAATAATAAAATACAGCTCAATTTTTTCATCCACTATCCGGGTTACCCAAAACACGGACAGTGGATACGTGCAATATACGCGCTCCACATATTTTTGTTAGAGCAAGCACATTCGACCGTGACGCGCTATCAGGGACAGGCTTGCGTATCTCCTGTATTTTCATTTAAAAAAAGAATATTGCTAACGCGTCAAAGAGCAAGCCAGAGTTCAGAATGTTTTGACAGCTCATTTCACTTTCAATGTTTTTTACTAAAGTAGAATTTTATCACGGCTTCACCGCAGTGGGCGTCCTGCAGGTCCCATGCATTTTTGGGGTAGTAATATTATCCATTAAAAATATTTTTTTGAAACATTTTTTTTGTATTCTTCTCAGCAAACCCCTTCATTTGATATCCATATCATGTCAGTACATAATAAATAACTAGTTCGCCATCTTGGGCCATCCGCCATATTGGATTAAGAATGACGTCACTTACCTTACCATGCATAGTCATCCAAATAAAACGTGTATTCAAAGTTTCATTTTAATCGATGGAGCATAACTACGTTATAATTCTGTTGCAAGATTTGCCAACACACACACATACATTGCTAGTTAAATAAAAGCTTGTAAAAGTTAAATAAAAGCTTGTAAAAATAGCTTATATTATGGCACTGAGAGATAGTATCGTATCGGATGAAGTACTTCTAGAGATCACCCTTTTCAAACGTACTCGTATAGGTAAGCATACAATTTTACCTCGTTTTACCTACTTCAAAAAAAACGGTGGTAATTAATTCGATACGTATTTAGGTAATTTTGTTGGAACTGCACAATATTTACATATGTTACTCTATATTAGCTTCTATACACTTTTGCCAAATTTCATAAGTGTATGTATGTATGATTAGTTAAGATTAAGATTATCGAAAAAAAGAATACACAATACAATATTTTTCATAACCTATAGCAATGTATATTTTCATTTTCGTATTATTGTCACTGCCTCGTACGCAAACTCTACTGCTGAGGATGTGAAACATATATTTCTTTTCCTGGAGAAATACTCATGCATACTGCGCTAACACGTGAAGATAGTGCAGTTATGTGGGTCTCCAACCCACTAAAACGCCACGGTCTCCTCCTGTGCCGCTTATCATGCCCTGGTAAATTAGGAAAAAAATTAATTGTGAAAAATGCCGTCTATCCATTTTTTGCCACTGTTTTTCCTTTAATTTACATTAATTGATAATTTTGCTATTTTTCTTTAATTATTCCAGTTGCACAAAAAATACGATAAATTATTCTTAAAATGTTTATTACGTTTTTTTTTTTTTTTTAACTTTTTCCATACTAGGAATTTCTTCCTGTATCGTGGGTGCGTTTACAAACATATAAACTCACATACACAACACCCAGAGCTGGAACAACTATCTGTAGGTCATACAAATATGCGGGAATCGAACCCGCGACACGCAGCGCAGCAGTCAATCGCTCAACCACTGCGCCAACCGTGCGCCCAAATTACTATTGTACTATTAGAGATACGATACCAAAAGTTAGCAACACTGACCAGGAAATGTCTATTTATGAATTTGTCGGGTTTAGTCAATAGTACGGACGTCAAGACAAATCACAAGCACGCTCCCTGGCGACAAATCAAAACTACGCATTGGCGCGCTTTTTCACAGCAGAATATGGCAGTTGAGTACTGACTGGTAATGACCGCCTTAAAGCTAAGACGTCGTAGAATCACTGTCGATCCATAATATTAGTAAGCAAGATTGTAACTGTGAGTATTCAAATAGTCACACTATTTGAATACTCGTAAACCCAGTGTATCAAATAATTTATATGATTTCATTTTCATGATTATATCCACCTACCTGCCCACACACGATGTCTTAACTGACTTCCCGATGGTTTACATCTATCGGCCACCCTTGAAGCGACATATTTATTAGTCTTTACCGAATATGGCGGTAACACGGGCACGCGTAAGAACCCATAATTTGCGAACCCGCCGCGGCTGTCCGTCACCGGTTACTGGGTTGTAAAGATCAGATAGGCAGTGGTTCCATGTAAAATAAGTCCCAGTAAGACTGAAACCAGACCCATCAGGGTTAGGAAAAGGGTGGGTAGACAAATTTAAAATCTGTTGCGTATACTGGTCCGGGACAAGAAAAGGTGGTTTGGACAGACCTACATCTTTCCAAGCCGTCTTTTCTAATACCATACTGTGATACCATGGGGACACATTTTTATTGTTCCGGGGTCAAAAACCCTCATTCAATGTCCTCCACCCTGCGGGGAGAGGGTAGAGGGATCTGTCAGACTCCTACTGATTAAAAACCATCCCGGTGTTCCATCTCACACCTACGCTGCAGGTCACGGGAACGTAAGTTCCCTCATTTCTCTTCATCCTTTAAGGGAAACCTAGAATGATCCAGTAGAAGACCATTCTATGTTTAAGAAATTGAAAGCGTCAAAAAGTTTGCTATTTTATATTTCTGAATCAGAAATTTGAAGTTGTCTATTTTAGCCTGAAAACCTTTCAAGTTATAAGGCATTGAAATAGAATTTTATACATTATTAACTCGAAACTTTTATACATTAAAAACGAAATCAGAAACTTGACAAACTCTAAGCTCACAATTTGCTTGTTTAAAAAGCCGCACCTATACTGAGTACACGTTGGAGTCAAGTGCAACATACATGAGCACTTTCCTTAACAAACTCACCACGGTACTAAAACGCAGGATTGTGAGGTAAAATAAATAGTGTACTACTGAAAGATAACTTAGATCAACCATCTTATAGACTAGATAAAGTAAACTCACCTTTAACAGGGTACCGTGTTAAATTCTATAACATGTGATAACGAACTTGTGACATATTAAAACTAATTGAATTTTACTTAAAAAGACACTTTGTAAACAAGTATGTTACAAATTAGATGATTATATTCTAGATAAGACTCCATAGGGCAATTTTTAGTGTAGACAAAATCAAATTTGCTCATTTATATTCCTATTATTATTTTAGTTATTATAATCATTTGCCAATTTATATTCCTGTTATTTATTATAGCTATTATAATCATTTGCAAATTTATATTCCTATTATTTATTATTTTTTGAATTTATATTCCTATTATTTTTAAATTTTTATGAGAGGGGTGGTGGCCCAGTGGTATCGGCCGTGACTTACAAGTTGTAGATCGTGGGTTCGAGCCCAGGCAGGCGCTTTACTTTGTGTAAATTATTTCATCACCACTGCTCTCAAAACGGTGAAGGAAAACATCGTGAGGAAACCGGCATGTCCTAGAACCAAAAATTTGAAGACATGTGACATCTACCAACCCGCACTGGGCCCGCGTGGTGGATAACGGCCCATTCCCTCTCACAGATAGGAGGCCTGTGTCCCAGCAGTGGGAAAATTAATAGGCTGATGATGTGCTGTGATTATTTATTATAGTTATAATATTTTTTTTTTTTTTTTTTAATTGTCTCACACACTGTTCCGTTGTTGTTGAATTAGGTATTTTACCTATGTTTGCAATATTTGTAAGTATGTGAGAACCATGTACCTATTTATCAAATTAATTAATTTACCTGTTAATGCTTTTATTACTTTATACCTGTACGTAGTATAGTGTTATTTTTGGGTGCATCGTCCTCATATTTATGAATTTATTATTCGTACTTATGTAAATATTGTAAAACACCTATTTTTTAAAAGAGTAAGTATGGAGTTTCTTGTGCGTTCTTCTCCATAACAACTACTTTTCCGAATACACGAAAGAATAAATTTGTATTACTTGTAAATTTTAATTTTTAATTGTTTGACGTTCAAAAGTGCCGCTTATTGGCCTAGTTGAAATAAATATATTTCACTTTGACTTTGAAAGAGACTTGCACAGCGTTGAATGTCGCTCGAGGCAAAGATGCGAAAGACTTTTGGAAGTGAATAGAGGAATGGATTGAGAAAATTTAACAGTGCGTCGCTTGTTCCTTTCCTTTAAGTCACAGTAATAAAATTAACCCTGCAAGCTCGAGACTTCCCAGTCAGAAAAATAATACTACTGGCCGCATGATAGTTTTATCTCTCTCACACTTTTATACATACTTGTATAGAAAACACTCTATATGTCTATAATTTGTATTGATACGTTAACTGAAAAAAAAGAACTGTAATATGTCAAGCGCGATGGTAAGTTTGTTTGTGATACTCACAGACCGCTTAAAGATACTACGTTTATGATAATCCAATGTCACTTAATGCAAAGATAAGACACTCAAAAGAGTTGTAAGTACAAATCTTTAGTTAGAATAGAGCACCAAGACACTCAGTCAGACAGTCAGTCAAAACTTTTCACACCAACCAAAGGTTTCAGTAAGTATGACTTTCACTCATAGAAATTGTCAGCCCGTGATAATTCTGATTTTGACAGCTGAAAATTGTTCGCCGCGCAACTACGTGGCCTACAGATATAAATCTAACTAGATGACACGATTGTGTGTACTTCGCGTGTCAAAAAATGGAGTATAATTACGATCAATGATCGTACTTTGAGCTTTTCATTTAGCATTATCGGCACCGGAAATCTACCGAAATCTAGAAAAATGCCCACCTCACCTGATGGTAAGCGTATGTGGTTGAAATACGCTAACTGTCAGGTGACGCTTAGCATCAGTTCATATGGTTGACGTGAAACGAAACACGCTTGCCTAGAGTATCATATTTTTAATATAGGCGCCACAGACAGCTTTGCAGGGGCTGCCTTGACGCTGAGGAATCAGCCGAGCAGTGAGGTCACTCCGCAAAGCCTGTGAAGCTCCCAGGAAGTTTCTGTACTTTTGCGTGGAGCTAGGCTGGTTATGTTAGCCAGTCTATGTGCTGAAAAGGGAGTCCCCATCATTATTATTATCATAATAAAACTTAACTTTCACGATCTTCGACTTACCAAAAATATTCATAATCACCATTCAGATGCTCTTAATTCATCATATGACTTCTTCTTCCATAATACTCTTTTAAAATTTTCATCGTCCAGTAACATAATAAAGATTATTGTCTCAGATATCCCTCTATTTATAAGACCATACAAAACCGTGCATAATAAGATGTAGATACAAAACTTACTCCGACAACATATAACACTTATCAACAAACAAAAATATTATGCATTTTCTTTAAACCGTCCCGAAACGCAAGTTTAAAAGCTCACTTAGAATACGCTAACAGCATCAAGTTCTCTTATAATATTCATACAAGTCTACAAACTATAAAACTGTGTTGCCAGATGACATTTACCTACGTGTTAAACTGTACCGCAAAGTTACGTATAAAGGATCGCAACACTACTATCTGGCTTCCAACTTCAAATTCCCTCGCGTGAAATAGAACGTCGCACCATAGACTATATAATGCTGTTTCAATGGCGGGAAGTTTTCGTTTTGTGTTACATATTGCTAGTTGGTTTTAAAGACTTTAGTTTTGAGTGTAGAAGAGCTTTTTTTCTGTGAGTTATTTATTTTGGAAAATCTTCTACCACATTTTATTAAATCAAACGCAGTAGTAACAAAAACAAGAGTCAGTCTGGGAAATAAAAGACATCCACATCACATCATCACATCATCAGCCTATTAATGTTCCCACTGCTGGGACACAGGCCTCCTCTCTGTGAGAGGGAATGGGCCGTAATCCACCACGCGGGCCCAGTGCGGGTTGGTGGATGTCACATGTCTTCGAATTTTTGGTTCTAGGACATGCCGGTTTCCTCACGATGTTTTCCTTCACCGTTTTGAGAGCAGTAGCAGTGGGACAAGTCAGTGTGGACGATGATGTACCTTAAAATGACAGACACGGAACCCTAATTCTCTTTGTTGTCAAAAAACTTGTAATTAATTCTATTAAGATACTAAGTCACGGTACTAAAACTAGCTTAAAAATAACGAACCCTATTCCCAATTTAGAGAATAAGGCCACAGGCTCTAATCGCAAGATTACCCCCGATTTAAAGTCATGACCCAAAAGAAAACTATCCGACCGAAATTAGGTTATTTTTCGTAACAAATTAAACGACTTTATATTCTCAGGCCGTTTCAAGCCGTTTCTCAGGCCTAAGAGGATTGATGTGCTTGAATTTCTATTAGCTACAGAGGCTGTGAATTTTGATTGATCTATCTTGTTTTAATTAGGATTTTTTATTTCCATATCTTTCTTTTTATTCGGAAATCATCCAATGCCTTTGCCCGCTCTGGGTGAAGCGGCAGGGCGTGTTTGACTACTTAACCAACCCGTTTCCCTTGAGTTGCTTGAGCCAGGGCCGCGGTAACACTTTTTGAAATTTATCCGGGTCCCAGACAGCTTTCGGTCCTGGTTGACCCCGTCAGTTTTTGCAAACATCTCTTTGAGGCGCGCGTGGAACATAACGTGCTGTCGATTCGGGCCTGGTACTTATCGGACGGCGAGCTACCCATTACTCGCCTTCCACAAGCCCTCGCTTACGGCGGCCGGGAATCGGCTTGTGACTGCCGACGCCCAGGGCGTCTCTTGTGTTGGCTTAAGGCGTGAGGGCGTCTCCGTTGCGTCGCCATGTCCGGTGAGGACCTGGGTCTGGTGGAAGGTCAGGACGCCGTGACGCCTCTCAAGTCACAACTCAAAGTGGGCCTTATCTTTATTTCCCTAGGGTTGTTAAAGTATGAATTTTACACTGGAGTACTTTTAAAGACAGTAATTAATTCAAGAAGTTTTACGGTACCTACAGATGGCTTTTTATTTGGTAACCTGTTATTCTGAGTTTATGCTTGACAGGTACCTAATACTTACTCTACCTAACGCATATTCATTGCATTGTTTTTTATTAATTATTTTGTTCATAATGTTAAAAATATCTGAAAATCTCTCTCTCTTTCTGAATATCTTTCTGATGATGATGAAAAGTATTTTCTTGACTTTGGGCTGTTTTCTTAATTGAGTAGGAGATAAGATAAAATGTGACACGTTTTCAGGCTTTATAGAAAAACAAAGTAGAGTTTTTCAAATACTGAACTTCAAATTCTTATCTGAAAATCGGGGGCTTATCTAATATTAAAGCATTGATATTCTATCTCATAATCATAATAAAAATGTCTACAGTTTCAATAAAACATAACCCTCGTTCTATGGCAGTAGGGGCAGTAGGGTTATCAAAATTTGATAAAACTTGCATAAGTTATAAAGGTAAATCAAACTTTCTTATGAAGAGTTGTTCCTTACTTTTTTATTTGTCAAAATAACGCGGCGTTTCAGTTATGTTACCTATCCCAAGAGGAAATGAAAAGGCATCAACATTTATTGAATTACCAAACATAAAGTTTGAAACTAATAGAAAAATTGGGTTACTACACGTCTTCTTCTTGTCTTAGGTAATGGTTGAACGTGACGAGAAAATCAAAGAGTCGACTTATCTTTCGGAGATTAAGTATAATAAGGAATATTTTCTTCTTTGATGCATGAGAATAGACAAAAGAAAGATTAAGCAATTAATTTGACAAAAACAAAGTTAATGTAAAAAATCAAAAAACTCGACCGCTTAAAAAGGTTTAAACAACTACAAAATCACGCTGTGCAGTCGGAGGATACATATTATGGTTTTGGTCTGTCATCTTGCGATTATGTATCCACCGACTGCATAGCATGATCTTATTGTTAACCTGTTTTTAGTTCGCTTCGCTTGAATTACTTTTAAACATAATTATAAGTATTATATTTTTTGTATGTCGCCGGACTAGAAAGAAGAAAAAAAAATGGCACCTACAATATGGCACCCAAAATCCGCCACTTTTACTTTTTTTCAATTTTAATGTAGCCATTGACACTCACAAGATTAAGACGAACCGATCGACGTAAGAATCATCAAATATTTATCACATATAAATTATTTATTTAATACCCGATAAATATTGAATAGTTTGTACATAACAAATTCAGATGAGAATATTTTCTTGTTTTACACTTTTTAGATCGTGAATTTTCAGTAGTCGGCTTTTAGTTTTTGAACTATTTTTTTTATGTTGGGTATTTTGCAAAGCCACATCATATTTTTTTCTTTTACATGTATCTAGATAATGCATAAGAGTGGCCTCTAGATAACGCAGTTAATTTAGGCAATTATGCATAAATGCATACAAAACCCACACCTACCCCCCCACCCCCCGCCTACATGTTAATTAAAATATATTTGTTCTATCAGATCTACCTATTTGTAACATCTCGCTAAATTGACCTATGTTTACAAATAAAGCATTCAGATTCTGATTCATACTTACAAACATACACATACCGATCAACAAACACTTTGCGACTCCGTAGTCGGATAAAAATTAGTTTGCATAACTCTGATGGGATATATCTCGCAAACGGTACACTTGACAAAAATATGAGGGGCTCTCCCTTCTCCCTCCCTACCTTCATTCAAAATCCCTGTCCATCGATAGCACACATGGATGGGGTGGGGCGAAAAAAAATGTTTGCTCTTGACTTCGTGCTCCCTAGAGATCGTTATATTCAAATTAATGTGACGTCACACACCCTATAACAAACAAGACGCTTCCATTGACACCCCATTTGTCAAATTATGATAAGTAGTTTAGAATTCATGAAGGAACAGTTGAAGATACTTACATATCCACATACCAGTCAAAAACATAATCCTCCCTAATGCTTCGCCGTAGTCGGGAAAAAGATATATTGCTATCTTAATACAATAATTTAAACATACAACATAAAAAAGACGTAAAAAATTCAAGCGAAAAGTTAAAAATGCGTAAATGGATTCATGCGTAAACTTCATGAATAATTTTATTCCTTTCCTTCCTTCGAAAAGTATCTAATTTATACGGTCTCTTTCAACTAAGTTGTTTCGTTAATACTAACTTCATTAAGTTATAATCGTTATATTTAGTTTGAGAAGTACTAATAAGCATAAAATATTTATTTATTTATTCAATAACACATACCTACATTTGTTTTAACAGGTAAGACCCAAGCTAAAAAAGTATTCCTGAATTGCTAATTGTTCAGTTCCAAGTAACGGGTGTTGGTAGAAGCACAAGTTACACAGTGGACTACAAACTAATTGCCACCTTCTGGAATACCGCCAAAGAGCAAGAAAATATGTCCAAACACAGAAAAACGCTATTAAATATTCTTACTGCACGAATCAATGGTGCATACTTCAATAAGTTTGCACAGGTTACTAATCATGTTCGTAACACCATCTTAGAATATAGTGTAAAAATTCGACACGTATGTATGTAATATTGTTGGAAATGCACAATATTTACATATGTTACTCTATGTGAGCTTCTAAATATGTGTTTGTAAGTTTGTATGTTTTTTGGCCTTATATATGCTCATGCATATTGCGCTACCACGGGGACATCGCAGTTATGAGGGACTCTAACCCACTAAAACTCCATAGTGTCCTCCTGTGCCACTTATGGCGGAAACACGAGCACGCGTTATCACTCCAGGTAGCTATCCCTCTCCGAACTCTACTCTGGGGAGTACCCCCATCACCGGCGCATCAGAACACACTGTACGCCGTGACCACCCCGGGGGCCAAACCAGCACATAGGGCCAGACGACCTCGTGTATGGCCGCTGCGGCCTCCAACCCTCAGCCGCGATACCTCCGACACACGACATCGCGGCCCAGCTCAGTTGCGATGTCTGTCGCCCAAGGGCCTGACGAGCGGCCCTTTCTCGGGTTCCTCTTCGTTTCACTGTGGCCTGTAACCAAGCCACGGCTACTGAGCCCCCTTGCCTCGACAAAGCGGAAACCCACTGGGGAGGATCCATCAGGACCTAGTCAGAGAAGTTTATAGTTGCAAAAAAGTTATCGTAGTGCACCTATACGCCCTTAAAAAGAGGTCATTATATATTTTTATCACTTGACAGCATACTAGTTTAAAGCATGCAATGTTTAACCATGGTGTACGTAATCAGAACATGTTAGGCTTATGGGAAAAACTGAGTAACTGAGTATGGCAAGGCTCTCTATAAGACACAATAGTCTTTAGAGACTGCAGTTGCAGTATAAGTCAAAAGTATTGAAAAACCTGACAGTAATTAGACTGAGAGCAGTTGTGGCCCAGTGCTAACGGCCACGACTTATACAAGATGTAGGTCGTGGGTTCGATACCAGGCGTGCGCTTTACTTTGTGTAAATTATTTCATCATTATATTATCATAATTATTATATTTTTTTTTGCATTTTTCCGCTCTTAAAACGGTGAAGGAAAAAATCGTGAGGAAACCGGCAAGTCCTAGAACCAAAACTTCAAAGACATGTGACATCCACCAAACCGCATCGCACCCGCGTGGTGGATTACGGCTCATTCCCCCTCACAGAGAGAAGGCCTGTGTCCCAGCAGTGGGAACATTAAAAAGGCTGATGATGATGAATTAGACTAGATTTTCCCACATCTTCACTTCTGAGGCCTGTAGCACCGTCAACGTATGTTTTTGGGTTTATAAGTCTATATCACTGAGTGGATAGTGATACGAGTATTGTAGCTTTTTGTTAGTTAAATATTTTTTAAATTAGATCAGTACTCCCAGAGATTACCGATTGGGAACAAAGTAACAAACAAGCAATCAACTTTGACTTTAAACAAAAATATTCTGTATTCTGCTCAGACAAATTATATTCTAACTATCGCATTACTTACCATTTACGCCACCTAACTTTAAACCGTGTGTTGCCTACTTAATGCCCTGAAACACGACACATTGCAAACAAACCAGCTGTGTCACGCGTGACAAACTTTCAAGTCACCGTGACAAAATTCAGACCATTTTCCGACACTGTTCAGAATTTCATATGAGCCTAAATAGTACGAGATCCCACCGCAAAAATCTGTAGTCCTTTTCTTTTAAAAACTTATTTTTTATTAAAGATATTTGATAGAAGAATAGATTAACAGCAGGGTTGCCTGAAAATATCTAGCCACAATGTTTTTTTTTTACTTCACTCTAGGATTTCTTTCGTATCGCGGGTACGTATACAACATCAGTCAGGTCTCAGTTAGCCGCAATTTATGGGTTACCAGGTGCAAACAGGTAAAAGGACAACCCATAGATTGCAGCTAATTGAGAACTGGCAACATTTTTTTTCCGTATTTTCTACATCACTTTCTTTCAGATGCTATGGATTCACTTAAAAAACCTATTTATGTGGGGTTAACTGTCAAATATGAATTACAATTTATAAAATTAATTTAATTGCGGCTAGATATTGCCAGACAACCCTGCAGCAATCTATTCTACTGTCAACTATTACTAATTTAGTCTTATCAAAAACAAATATATTATATTAAACTTGTAGATTTTAGCAGTGGGATCTTAGGCTAAAACGATTTGGGTATGTGTTAGCCCTGTGGGGAGGATCTCGCTTAGTGATGAAATTTTTACTGAATATTGGTAAAATATGCTGTAGTAATATATTGGACAGATTTTGTTTCTTTTTTTTGTTTGCAAATGGCTTGGAAAGTAAGTTTTCTTTTGTTTTTGCTACACGGCGATCAAAAATCAGCCTATAACTTTTTTTTTAATTTCTTTTTCGAGCGGTCGTTGATCACCTCGCCTCGCTTGAATCATCTTGACGGTTCAGATTCAGATTCATTTATTTGCAAAAACATGTGTAGATAATATACAATTATACATGGTATGATTATAGGTGTTACAAAAATTTTTATTGGCTCAACATGTTTGACCATGGCTGGTGTACAAATTAGGTCGAAGATAATAAAAATTACAATATAAAGAATAACACTGTAAATAAATCAGCAATTAACATTAATAATATTAAATAAAAAAAATGGTCAATAATAATGCGATTCAAAATAAATAGAATAGATTTAGTCAGTAGGTATCTTCAGAGCGATTTATCATTTAGAAATTCATTAACACAATAATAAGCTTTTTGTGTCAGTATTCTTTTTAATGTTTTCTTAAAGTGGTTTGTATTTAATTTCTTAACACAGGTAGGGATATTATTATAAATTATTGGCGCTCTACATACAACGCTTTTATATAGTAGTGCTGTCTGGCTATACATGAATTTTATTATTATCTCGGCGATTTCGTATTATAATGTCCGATATTCGAGGAAATAAATGGGGGTTATTTCTGACAAGTAGGGCTATTTCCAAAATATATAGTGACGGAAGTGTGAGTATTTTATGCTTTGTAAAAAGTGGCTTACATCTCTCAGTACTTTGGATACCGAACATGGCACGTAGGCATCGCTTTTTAACCCCCGACGCAAAAAGAGAGGTGTTATAAGTTTGAGGTGTGTTGCTGTGTATCTGTGTATCGGTGTATATGTGTGTCTGTCTGTGGCATTTTAGCGTCCAAACGGGTAGAACTATTTTGATTTAGTTTTTTTTGTTTAAAAGGTGACTTAAACGAGAGTGTTCTTAGCCATGATTCAAGAAAATATTCTCAGTCATTTGAAGATAATCAGCTCTCTACTAATTGAGGAAAAGATATGAGCAACTTTCATAGGTCTAATCGATTTGAAATTTAGCATTCTGTCAGTTCAATGATATTGCTAAAACATAATAATCTTGACCTGATGCTGGGGCATCACCAGGAATCACAGAACACCCAACTCCTCAGTAACTTACAGCAGCGGTATCGTCTTTGGACTCATTGGAATGGTCTCTTTAAAAAGGTTGTAGATGGATGGTGATCAGGGTCTGATGGTGGATGGTGCTGGTGATGGATATGGGATTGAGAGATAAACTGTCAGTTCAATGATATTGCCAAAACATAATAATCTTGACTTGATGCTGGGGCATCTCCAGGAATCAGCAGGACACTTAACTCCACGCTAACTTACAGCAGCGGTATCGTCTTTGGACTCATTGGAATGGTCTCTTTAAAAAGGTTGTAGATGGATGGTGATCAGGGTCTGATGGTGGATGGTGCTGGTGATGGATATGGGATTGAGAGATAAACTGTCAGTTCAATGATATTGCCAAAACATAATAATCTTGACTTGATGCTGGGGCATCTCCAGGAATCAGCAGGACACTTAACTCCACGCTAACTTACAGCATAGGTATCGTGTTTGGACTCATTGGAATGGTCTCATTGAATAGGTTGTAGATAGATGGTCATCAGGGTCTGATGATTGGTGGTGCTGGTGATGGATAGGGGATTGAGAGATAAACTGTCAGTTCATTGATATTGCTAAAACATATTAATCTTGACCTGATGCTGGGGCATCACCAGGAATCACAGGACACCCAACGCCTCAGTAACTTACAGCAGAGGTATCGTCTTTGGAGTAGCCAATTTATGTATGAAGCATACTTAATAATCCACTCATCCCGTTCATGTGAACGATCCTAAGTCAATCATCATTCGCACCCTACCAGTGTAACACGTACCTATATATTTTATTAATGTACCTTGTGCTTCAATTTAAATTCAGTCCATTATATAATCTTATTTATGTGGTTTTATTATATTACCAGCGTCTGTCACACTACCCGTAATAATATTTACAACAAGTCCTAACGACAACTATACCCAAAGATGGTCAATCGTAGCGTGACTACTAGTAAATAAAGTTTAAAAAGCATGAAATAAAAATTTAATAAAAAATTTATAAGCCCCTGACTCAAAAAGCCCTCTAAAAAGTAAGAAATAATATGTACTGGTACACGCACCACGCGCTGGTCCACGCTGGTGTATGCACTGGTTGACTTTACGTTTAAAATACCTAACTACTATTTAATTTTATCCAAGCGTCGTTGCATCGGTGGAAGTCAGAGAATTATTTATGTCAGATTTATAATTATTAATGTCCTTACATGAAATTGAAACTGAACTGTCGTCAGCAAATAATGTCATAGGTTGAATCGTCGCTTTTGGCAAGTCGTTGATATAAATAGTAAACAACGGTGGCCCTAGCACACTGCCTTGAGGAACACCGTATGTGACATATTTCCTCATGGAGCTGAATGTTTCTTCATTTTTTGTTTTAGGATTCACTCTAGTTATTACCGTTAACTGTTGTCGATTCGTTAAATAGGATCGAATTAAATCCAAAACAATGCCACTTATGCCGTAAGCGTCTAGTTTACTGGTTAATATATTATGATCCACATAATCAAACGCCTGTGACATATCGCAATAAATAGCACAAACTGGAACTCTTTTGTCAACGTGACAGATAACATTTTGGATAAATTCATAAATGGCCATATTTTGTCAGTAAAAATCCTTTACAATTTACCCAACTATATTTTTTTGAGCTTCTGACGGGGCACGGTCCGTCCACGTCCCGGGCACGGCCCTGATATGTGTGGATAGACCTTTAAAGTCTGACAAGCCTTCCCGCTTCATCTAGAGCAGGATAAGTTATTGGATGATTTCCCAACCAAAAAAATGTCTTCTTTCAAATAAATATCGACGATCCAATCTAAAGCCAAGCACCGAATAATTTTATCACAAACAGAAAATAAATCACATTAATATTAGTAAAAATTGATAATAATATTATAAAATAATGAAACTGAGTAACTCTGCAGTTTCCTTTTCACGCCACGATGGGTATGGAGATAGTTTGAGATGCTGGGAAGGACATAAGGTAGTTTTTATCCGAGGGTACTGGAAAGGAGGTTGGCAGTTTGTATGGTGCAATGGTGCACTTATAATTTCTCAATGACGATAGCGCTGTATTTAAAATAGGCTATTCAAAGTAATTATTTTACAAAGTCGAAGTCGCGGGCAGAAGCAAGTATTTTTATTAAAGACTAAATAAATAAGTTGGCAAAATGATATGATCTGTGTGTCTCCAATAACCCTACCTCCATAAAAGTGAGTTATCGGGATTCTTTTAAATAATAAATAGGAGTATGCTTCAGATCTATAGGATCAATATTGGAGATGGCGCACTCAAATAAACACCAATGAAATGAACGTATAGTCACAAGCATAATGCCAAGACCACAGCTCAATCATCAAAAGGGATTTTCTGCAAATGGAAATGACCATTGCAATTCTGAGAAAAAATCGACATTCATAATAATATTGTAAATTTATCTGTTTGTTTGTTCTGTCACGTTTTCACTTCTAAACCTATGGATGCATTTTGATGAAACTGTACACATTGGTAGATTAAGACCTGGATTAGGACATGGGATATTCTCATACCGGAAATAGTAAATTTCTTAGGTATAATAAAACACTTTTTACGAGAACGAAGCCGCTTGTAGAAGCTTTCATAATACTACGTTCGTAATATACAATGACTGTCAACACTTTAGAAATTTATTCTAGTGTAAGGACTTGATATTGAAGATTCCAGGCAGGGCGTGGATGTTGAACCGAGTCGTACACTATGCTCCTTGATGCCGTGAAGCAAAGTTTTGGGCAAAAACAATCCAAATTACTGTCGTGGTTCCGACAGTAATTTAAATTATCTATTTTGTTCAGTCCATCCAAAGGTTGTCAGAGAGATTATCCAGTGTTATAAGACCGCCCATTGTACACTTATTTTTATGAATGTTTGTCCTGTACTTATTGTATGGCGTACAATAAAGTATATTATATTAAGAAGGTTATGCTCTCGACTATACCTACCAAAGTCATAAAACAAAGTAACAGAATAATAGCCATAGTTCAATGCCCATCAAATTTGGAATTTCTAAAAATAGATGCAACAAGCAAAACATCGTGTCAATGTTTCTCGCACCAAGTTAACCCTACCAGATTCATAAAATTATAAAACACCTTAAAAATACCAACAGTATAGGATACGATGGTTTCTCTACTAAAATAATTAAAGCAGTAAATGGGGATATATGCCATCACTTGAGTCACATTGTGAATTTGTCGATAACAACTGCAATATTTCCACAAGATCTGAAACTATCAGTTATAAAACCCTTATTCAAAAAAGGAAGTAAACAGTTAATGGTGAATTATAGGCCTATTGCACTATTATGAATATTTTCAAAAAAAAAAACGAAAAATATATCTATGGTGAACTTAACTCATATCTTGAAAAATATTAAATATTGTGCAATGAACAAAAGGGCTTTCGACAAAATAAAACCATAAATATGGCCATTTATGAATTTATCCAAAATGTTATCTGTCACGTTGACAAAAGAGTTCCAGTTTGTGCTATTTATTGCGATATGTCACAGGCGTTTGATTATGTGGATCATAATATATTAACCAGTAAACTAGACGCTTACGGCATAAGTGGCATTGTTTTGGATTTAATTCGATCCTATTTAACGAATCGACAACAGTTAACGGTAATAACTAGAGTGAATCCTAAAACAAAAAAAGAAGAAACATTCAGCTCCATGAGGAAATATGTCACATACGGTGTTCCTCAAGGCAGTGTGCTAGGGCCACCGTTGTTTACTATTTATATCAACGACTTGCCAAAAGCGACGATTCAACCTATGACATTATTTGCTGACGACAGTTCAGTTTCAATTTCATGTAAGGACATTAATAATTATAAATCTGACATAAATAATTCTCTGACTTCCACCGATGCAACGACGCTTGGATAAAATTAAATAGTAGTTAGGTATTTTAAACGTAAAGTCAACCAGTGCATACACCAGCGTGGACCAGCGCGTGGTGCGTGTACCAGTACATATTATTTCTTACTTTTTAGAGGGCTTTTTGAGTCAGGGGCTTATAAATTTTTTATTAAATTTTTATTTCATGCTTTTTAAACTTTATTTACTAGTAGTCACGCTACGATTGACCATCTTTGGGTATAGTTGTCGTTAGGACTTGTTGTAAATATTATTACGGGTAGTGTGACAGACGCTGGTAATATAATAAAACCACATAAATAAGATTATATAATGGACTGAATTTAAATTGAAGCACAAGGTACATTAATAAAATATATAGGTACGTGTTACACTGGTAGGGTGCGAATGATGATTGACTTAGGATCGTTCACATGAACGGGATGAGTGGATTATTAAGTATGCTTCATACATAAATTGGCTACTCCAAAGACGATACCTCTGCTGTAAGTTACTGAGGCGTTGGGTGTCCTGTGATTCCTGGTGATGCCCCAGCATCAGGTCAAGATTAATATGTTTTAGCAATATCAATGAACTGACAGTTTATCTCTCAATCCCCTATCCATCACCAGCACCACCAATCATCAGACCCTGATGACCATCTATCTACAACCTATTCAATGAGACCATTCCAATGAGTCCAAACACGATACCTATGCTGTAAGTTAGCGTGGAGTTAAGTGTCCTGCTGATTCCTGGAGATGCCCCAGCATCAAGTCAAGATTATTATGTTTTGGCAATATCATTGAACTGACAGTTTATCTCTCAATCCCATATCCATCACCAGCACCATCCACCATCAGACCCTGATCACCATCCATCTACAACCTTTTTAAAGAGACCATTCCAATGAGTCCAAAGACGATACCGCTGCTGTAAGTTAGCGTGGAGTTAAGTGTCCTGCTGATTCCTGGAGATGCCCCAGCATCAAGTCAAGATTATTATGTTTTGGCAATATCATTGAACTGACAGTTTATCTCTCAATCCCATATCCATCACCAGCACCATCCACCATCAGACCCTGATCACCATCCATCTACAACCTTTTTAAAGAGACCATTCCAATGAGTCCAAAGACGATACCGCTGCTGTAAGTTACTGAGGAGTTGGGTGTTCTGTGATTCCTGGTGATGCCCCAGCATCAGGTCAAGATTATTATGTTTTAGCAATATCATTGAACTGACAGAATGCTAAATTTCAAATCGATTAGACCTATGAAAGTTGCTCATATCTTTTCCTCAATTAGTAGAGAGCTGATTATCTTCAAATGACTGAGAATATTTTCTTGAATCATGGCTAAGAACACTCTCGTTTAAGTCACCTTTTAAACAAAAAAAACTAAATCAAAATAGGTCTACCCGTTTGGACGCTAAAATGCCACAGACAGACACACATATACACCGATACACAGATACACAGCAACACACCTCAAACTTATAACACCTCTCTTTTTGCGTCGGGGGTTAAAAAGCGATGCCTACGTGCCATGTTCGGTATCCAAAGTACTGAGAGATGTAAGCCACTTTTTACAAAGCATAAAATACTCACACTTCCGTCACTATATATTTTGGAAATAGCCCTACTTGTCAGAAATAACCCCCATTTATTTCCTCGAATATCGGACATTATAATACGAAATCGCCGAGATAATAATAAAATTCATGTATAGCCAGCTAAGACAGCACTACTATATAAAAGCGTTGTATGTAGAGCGCCAATAATTTATAATAATATCCCTACCTGTGTTAAGAAATTAAATACAAACCACTTTAAGAAAACATTAAAAAGAATACTGACACAAAAAGCTTATTATTGTGTTAATGAATTTCTAAATGATAAATCGCTCTGAAGATACCTACTGACTAAATCTATTCTATTTATTTTGAATCGCATTATTATTGACCATTTTTTTTATTTAATATTATTAATGTTAATTGCTGATTTATTTACAGTGTTATTCTTTATATTGTAATTTTTATTATCTTCGACCTAATTTGTACACCAGCCATGGTCAAACATGTTGGCCCTGATATATGTGGAAGGAACACGGGTGGGGTTTAGTCAGTAAAGGATTTTTACTGACTAAACCCCACCCGTGTTCCTTCAGTTGCTTATTGTCAGGGTCCCGGTAACTCTCTTTCAAATTTACCCACCCGTGTTCCTTTAGTTGCTTGAGCCAGGACCGTGGTAACTCTTTTTCAAATTTATCCGCGACTCATTTGAAAGAAGGCTGACATTGATATTGATTTTATTTTGAAATTCAGCCAAATTAAAACGAACACAAAACATAACTTTACGCCTATTTTCCTCCAAGGGTTAGGCAGAAGTGCACCTACAATAGCAGTACCCACACTTCGCTAGTCATGTTTAAGTCCCATGTAAGAGGGGGCGAGCCTTTTTCCATCAAACGGGCACAAAATCTATACTTCCATCCGCTAGGAAATTTCAAATGGAAACATCCAAAAACAGTTTGCTCGTCATGGGTATCGAACCCAGCACCTGTAGCCAAATTGACAATCTACAATCGATAACGCTAGTAGAAAGATAAAATTACAAATTTAAAAAACCTCCGATTTCAATTTTCATTTCATGCTTTTTAAACTACATATAATATACCTATAATGTGATTTTTAATTTCGTGGACTAAACTGACATTTGGGGGGTTGTCACTTTATCGTCCCATAGAAATAGTGTCGTACCCTAACAATCCTGAGTGATCGAAAGTTAATCGAAAATCGAAGTAGATCGAAAATGAAACTACTTCACGGCAAAAAAATTAAATTTGTTTTGAAACTAGCGGCCCTTTTTTAGTTTCTAGTCATTTATGTCAGACTTCATTTTATCGATCGCATTTATTTTATTGTTGATTTCAAATTTAACACAATAAAAGTTCATGTACTATGTGTATGTATACTGTTATATTTAAATATATTACGTTTATATTCATAAAACATTTATTTACACCAATTAGTAAATATAAATTGACACTTATGACTGAGACTTACCTACAACACTATGCTCCGCGCTTGCAACATTTAAAAAAAATAAGGTCATTGGCAGCTGTCAGTTTGGTCCACGAAATTAAAAATCACAGTATAGTAGTAGACACGCTTCAATCGACAGTCTATCGAAACACTTAATAATGACACGATATCTTGCGAAAAAATCCAGATTCAAAGAGTAAAATGCGAATAACTTTTGAACGGCTAAACCGATTTTATTCAAACATAGCTAAGAACACTTTCGACAAAGTTAAATTTTAAACAATGAACAGCAACACACGTCAAACTTATTTATTTGATTATATTCTTTATTGCATTGGTCAGACCAAACATATAGAAGGCGTTAACGATTGTAGAAAGAGATCCGATACGAAACGTTTGGAACTTGGCTAGGGGGGGGCAGGACTTCATGCGGCAGTAGCGCTAGCGACTACTTTACAAACGAAACAGTAAAATTAATATAAACGGACTAACTAAAATAAATCCAACGATTCCTGGAACATAAGTTACCAAATATTATTTCAAGTGAATTAGTATAAATCTGGTTGTGTTATCTTAAGCCAATTTGAGTCTAATTTCTCTGTAACTCAACTTTTTGAAAGTAAACTAAACGAACGGATTCCAGGCAATTTAAAACTATATTTAAAACGATATTTCCCAAAGGCTGGTATAATTGGGAAACATTTGCCATTATGTACATAAATGTAAGTTAATATTATAAGAGGGAATAGTGTTTGTTTGATGGAAGTGATCTCTGGAGGTACTGATAATAGTGGGCAAATTCTTTAACTGTTTGAAAGCATCACTGTCTAGACTACTTTTATTCCCGAAAAAATTCCATGATTCTTATGGAATAGATCATGGGAGGTAAGCCGACAAAAGGCAGCCTTAAGTGCTTTTTGATAACATCTCATATACACATGCTGAAAGCAAAAAATACCTAATTCTTCTTACCTTTATTTTATCGTGGCGAAATGCTCATGCATACTGCGCTACCACGAGGAGATAGCGCAGTTACGGTGTGTACTCCACGGTGTCCTCCTGTGCCGCTTATGGCGGGAACAAGGGCACATGTTAGCACTCACCACGAACCCGGCGTGGCTGTCCATCACCGGACCCTCCTCTGGGGAGTAACCCCCATTACCGGTGCACCAGAACATACTGTGCCCCGTGACTACCTTAGGGACCAAGCAGTACATGGGTGCCAGACGATCCCGTGTATGGCACTCTTGGGTACCTTGTGACGGGTTAAGGTCAGTGGTCCCGCTACCTACCATTTTTCGGCCGCAGGGGATAGGAAGAGCGGCCAACGCTATACCGATACTCCTCCTCACCTGCGGCTCCACCGTGTCCGCCATTAAAAGGTGGCGACCCCGTCCAGGCCGCGGATGGTAGGGAGAGTGACGGACCGTAATACTCTCCTGCCACGGCCTCCAACCCTCAGCAGCGATATACGACCATACGACATCGCAGCCCGCCTCAGTTGCGATGTCACCCAGGCAGCAACCTACATATTGGCCGCTACGTCGTCGGCTTATCGGCAAAAGCCCTGACGAGCGGCCCCTCCTCGGGTACCGCTTCACTTCACCGTGGGTGACCAAGCCGTGGTTACTGAGCCCCCCCGCCTCGACAGTGCGGGCATTCTTCTTACCTGACTTCGGACGACCCATTGCAATGTTTTTTACGTCACAAGGCTGTATTTATTATTTACAACAGAATTCAACAAAATAATAAGACCAATAAGTAATATTAAACAAGCGCCTATAAAAGTTGGAGAGGGAAACCCCCTTATTGCGCATCATTGATGTCGATGGGAAAAGTACCCCGATGCTGGCAGCATTGTCACTTTGAATAGCAATTTTGATCCTCTGGCTGAAGAAAAGCCCAGCCCTCTGGTCACGTGAATATTTGAATAACTGCTTACTGATGTTTGGAAAAACTCGTTGAGCACTCAGACTTCATGGACCTAATGTTTCTACCCCAAACGGCTCACACATGAAACTACTAATAAGATTGTTATATTTGCACCGTTTGAGTTTTTCTGCTTCACTGCTGCACATCCCACCGTATTAAGAACATCTTCTTCTTCTTTTCGTGTGAGGTGTGGCCACCTCTGGTGTCAGAGTTAATTAAGCCGCCTCTGGGAAACCCCACAGGCCTCTGACTGAGAACATCCTGATTAAGAACATGGGATGGGATTTATGTTTTTGTTTTTTATTTTTATTAAATACTTCTTACTTGTTGCCTTAATATTTGTTAAGAATATTAATTTTTGTATCCTACGTGTTGTTTTTGAGGCATAAACTACATTATTTTTCTTACCTATTTATATTCCTGAGAAAATATCGTATATTCTTCAGCATCCGTATATCACAACCAATCATATAATCATAACTTCCCATCTCGTTCGCTTACCGTTGTCCCTTATATATTATTGATGGTGAAAGGCAACAAAACTACGTTTCCCAGCGATTTGCAATTTTCGCAATTCTGGGAAGTGATCTGTCACTACACACTGCGCGATATGAGAATTATTATTACTGTCAACAAATGTTGTTTCGTTTGTCCGTTCTGTTGTTATGATATAGGTAGTTTTATTCATATTTTTGTCGTGTTTATTTTCCTAATATTATAAAAGTGTTGAGAAAGATATGATAGATTTGTTGGTGTTTGGGTGTTAGGTATATTAACTGCTTGAGTGTATGTTTTGTTAAAAAATACATTTGGTTTGTACAATGTTGTATTGGACACTAATTGAAATTGGGAAAGAGTACAGTTAATAAAGTCATTTACAATTATATTATGCAGTTTCTTATTTCTTAAAAATTTGTCTGAAACCCAGATTTAAAGCACTTTTATCAACTAAACCATCTAAAGGATTTTGAATTGTCAAGAAGTGGGTCAGTTAGTAAGAAAGTTAGTCGTTTTAATTTTCACGTTTTTCCTTTGGATAAGAACATGCTAGTTAATGGACACTATTTAATATAGCAGTGGTGGCCCAGTGGTATCGGCCGCGACTTACAAGTTGTGGATCGTGGGTTCGAACCCAGGCAGGCGCTTTAATATGTGTAAATTATTTCATTACCACTGCTCTCAAAACGGTGAAGGAAAACATCGAGAGGAAACCGGCATGTCTTAAAACCAATAAATCGAAGACATGTGACATCCACCAACCCGCACTGGGCCCGCGTGGTGGATAATGGCCCATTCCCTCTCACAGAGAGGAGGCTTGTGTCCCAGTAGTGGGAACAATTAGTAGGCTGATGATGTGATGATGATGATGATTTAATATAAGGATTTTTTTATAAAAAATCAGGTTACATTATTCTAATTGCTTCTATTTAAATCTGAGAACAGTGTAAAAATACAATTACTTAAAATAATGACTTATTCTTATTTCCAAGCGCAGCATAAACCACAAATTGCTAAATTTACCACTCTACCAAAACAAAAGTTAGAAATCTATGGCATATTTACGCTTCTGCACTATATTTTTTAATATTATAAAGGCAAAATATTGTGAGTGTGTTTGTATGTTTGTTACTTCTTCACGCTCAAGCGGCTGGAAGGATCTGGATGAAATTCGGCACAGAGACAGATTATAGTCAGGAATAGCACATAGGATACGTTTTATTCGGGGAATATGTTGCCTTGGGATAATTATCGATATTCACGCGGGCGAAGAGGAAATATTTGATTGTTTGTAAGTTTGTAATGAAAAATCTCAAAAACTACTCAACCGATTTTGTATCTTCTTTCACTAGTAGAGCGCTGCATTATTTCCGAGTGAAAGGCTATTGTTTTATCCCTAAAATGAGTCCTGTTGGGTGGGCCACGGGAGCGAAGCCGCGGGAAAAGTTATCGCAGATTAAATTGTGATCATTTATTTGACATTACTCTAAACTTCAGTCCACCTTACATTTTCAGCTCGACTGAACAAATCCAAACTAATCTGTACATTACCGAACTAAAACGCAGAAAAACTGAATAAAACTGCCCATTCATTACAACTTTTCCCAACTATTCGTAGCCAATGGGAATAAAATTTTACAGCATTCCCATTAAGTACGCGTCGTAATATAAAAAAAAAGTTGGCTGCCCAATGGTGTGGCAAAAGAATGGAGCCAGTGTCTAATAACTTTCAAAGTTCATTCATTTCGTTCATTAGTTGACCGATTGATGGCTTTTATGATAGAAAATTGATTGTTGTCTTCTAAGAATAAGGACATGGTCTTTTAGCTTAAATTAGTACCGTGACTTAAATATACTGTCAGTTTTTATTTGTTAAATTTATATGTGGTGCATCGCAGAGTAAGCATTTCGATACTAAAATTATAAATAGTAAATTAATTCTGTCTGTCTATTGGTTCGTAAACTTGTCGCGCCTTGACGGCCAAGCGACAGATTTAAGTTATGAATCCCGTATAATACCTGGCACATGAGTGGACCGTGACCTGGATTAGGCCATGATAAATTGTATCCCAGTATTATGTTTCCTTGCGATAACAAAACACTTTTCATGCAACGAAGCCGCGGGCAGAAGTTAGTTTACAATGTATTCGTACAATTGGGACCCGACGTTATGGCTACTTAATCAAAGAGAGAGCTTTAATCAGACTTACATTAATTTATTATTATGATAATACGAAATGTATCCCATTTACATTCGCTATTTTCAGACAGTTAAAGCAAGGTAAATATTCCCTGTAGATTTCTAAACTTATCTAAAATACAGACGAAAGTCGTTAAAATCGAGTCAGCATTAATATAGCCAGATATATATTTTATTAAAGCTTTCAAGAGGAAAGCTTTGTTTGCCAGAGTCAACTACGAGTCAACTCTTGCATTTCCTCGGGAAAGAGATGAAAAGTTAGGGGACGTTTCATTTAGATTTTTACTTTGTAATGTCGCCGCTTGAGTTTGTTTGTGCTATATAAATAAGTGTTTTAGAGTTGTTGAATCCACAGTAGCATATCCTTTAGTAATTTAATGCTTAGTTTGTTTCTTACTTTTTAGACCTTATGGCGTTTTGTTTGGGGAGGTTTGCTTATAATCGGAAGAGGTAAACTTATTTGTTTAAAGGGGTGTTCTGATTAAAAAGTTATTCCATTGATTGAAAGCCAAACTGTCGCTGATTGCAATTGACTACTTTTTACATCGAAAATATAGTTCCTGTATGAAAATTTACGAGAACAAAGCCGCAAAAATGCTAGATTTAAATAAGATTAGTATCTATCTCTTGGCATTGCTCTCATCTCAACTATAAAAATAGTGTACTAATAGAAATAAACTGTTATCTTTCCCATTAACTACGCTGCCAACAGAAAACATCAGCGTAGTCAGTGGGAAATATGGGAATAGTTATTGATTCTTAACAAAATAATCTTTGCGTTGTTATTAGCAACTGAAGAAAAGACAACGCTTCTTTAGGATACCGACGAAATAAAACAAAAAAGCAAAACCCCGACTGCTTAAGAAGAAAGTTTAAACAAGAAGACTAAAACTTATAAAGAAGCTAAAACATATTTTACTGTCAGTAAATTCAAGTTGTTGTTTTACCAAGATTATATAAATAGTGTTTTATTTTTGTATGGTCCCTTGTTAGGCCATACATTACTTTTAGATGATGGATGTTCCAGGAACGTCAACGTAAAAGCAACTCATCACTAATTCGTAAGTATTTAAGTACTCTATTTTCAATCCAACTTTACTTTTCATATCCACGTTTATAAAAACAGTTTTCCTTCCAATTACTGCCAGGAAAAGTGTTTTAAAAACAATTTTTATAAATTCACTCAGCCAACCAATTATCACCCACCAACCAATTTACAAACTCACCATTTTATTACCAATTCCCAATTAATAGACCATTTCGGATGGATATGTAAATAAAAAATCACAGGAAAACCAATTCCCAATGCGTCCAGAAAATCTAAAAACCGCGGTGTAGAAAACTTCCACAGTAAACGAACGCTTTCAACCAGTTTACATAATTTATGTGGTTCCCCAAAAGAATTTCAAATAAAATATTTACTTTCTGTCTTTCAGCAAGATCGAAAAACGGGTGCAATCGGTAAGAAAACGAAATTAGAAAAACCGAGTAGTAAATTATTTAGGCAAGATTTATAGCGCGGGTTTGTGTGGTATGCTTACTAAGAAAAGTTTTATGTAGTAGCTGTTTGTAGATGATTTTCAAATAGACTAGCATTTTAAGTTTTTAGTGGCCTTTGAGTGAGGTATGACGATGTGAGTTTCTTTTTATAAACACAGGTTTATTAAAGCTTCAGGAATTTGTGAGTAGTTATTATAATTCCCCGTTAATTCCGTTGGTGCTCCGTGGATCTCAAAGCCTTTTTTTTTTTGTTTTGTATAGAGCCAGTTTCTAAGGCGTTCTAAAAAAAGTTGACATTATTTAAGCGATACTGATTGGCAAAAAGTCCAATATATAATTATGGAATTGATGCGCTACTGAGAGGTCACGTGATTAATCCCGTACTTTTTGGCATTTCACAAATCGCTATCGCTGAAAGAATGACATTTGAGTGGTGTTTCGGACGTATCCTTTTTTAGACGCAAAGTAATGTCAAATCAATAGAGATAAAATCAGTAGAGAGTTTAATAACATGATAAAAAATTAACTTCCTATTTTGCTTTTTAGCTAGATGTTGAACATTATAAGCATTTGTACTCAAACTACCAGGAGTACAGAATCATGAAGAAGTCTTAATATTTGCGGGACTTTAATCATTACCGGTAATGACTAATTTAAGTACTGGAGATTATAATCATGAGGAAGTATTACCGAGGCTGGAATCATAAGATGTAAAAAGGGTACCGGGAGATTTTCTATTCGGACCTCCTGGTACTCCTTTAGTCTCTACCACATGATTCTAGGACCGCAAATACTTCTTCATGATTCCGGCAGTCCTGGTAGTTTGACAAAATCAATATAAAAAAAAAACTAAATCAGTTTTTTTTTATTATCATAGGCCTACATGGGCACTTATAAAACGTCGGCAAAAGGCGCACGGTTCGGGTTGGTCGTTTCCTATGGAGAAGAACCGGCAAGAAACTCCACGGTTACTCTTTTAAAAATATTGTTTGGTTTTACAATATTTCCATGTCTAAGTAATGCTGTAAGCATTACTTAGATATGAGGGGACAACGTAGGCCCGACAATAAGACGTTAAAAACTAAAAAGTAAAACGAGATAAAAAGTAATCAAATGTTATCAAGCATCTAGAATTCTAGAAGGCCTACAATGTTCACACATTCACAAAACAATCGGTAAATGAATCTATACAAAAGTTAAAAAAAAAAAATGTATAACAAGACAAAATTTAACATGTGGCACAAATGTTGTTATTTGTGCTGTAACTATTCTTAGCTTATAGAGGGTTATAAAGATGATTGAAAACCATTGTAAAAATTCTAATTAAAAGAAGAGAAAAAAAAGAAAAATGAGGTTTAGAATAGTTGGAGACATACACATATTTTTACCGTTTATGAGTTACCATGAAAGCCGCATGCGCAGAAGGGGCTAAAGCCAAAAGTTTTATCTTCAAAGTAGTCCTTGATTTTATAATATGCTTTTTAAGGGTTCCGAACCCAAAGGGTAAAAACGGGACCCTATTACTGAGACTCCGCGATCCGTCTGTCTATCTGTGTGTCTGTCACCAGGCTGTATCTCATGAACCGTGACAGCTAGACAGTTGAAATTTTCACAGATGAAGGATTTGATGTTGCCGCTATAACAATAAATACTAAAAAAAGAATACAATAAATATTTAAGTGGGGCTCCCATACAACAAACGTGATTTTTGTGCCGTTATTTTGCGATAATGGTACGGAACCCTTCGTGCGCGAGTCCAACTCGCACTTGGCCGGTTTTTTTTTAATAAGGACACGTTTAATGTAGTTTTTGAACTTTCCATCGGTCAGTTCTATAACTGACTTTGGCAACTTGTTATAGACAAATGACTTGTGACAAATATCTGAGTCTTATTAGGTATAAATAATTTATAAACTATTATGGATTTTCATACCTTTCTTTGTAGATATAGATTATAAATCTAACACATGATGAAACAAATAGCGTCAAATTAATTTACAAGCGCCCGTCAATTGCTATGATTGGCTGTTGACAATTCAATCAATCAATCGCAGCAGATTCGTGTTATAAATTTTGCCATAATTTTCATTCAGAGAACTGGCTTTGATCTTTTTGCGTTCTGATTTAACTTTCAGTTTATGCCGCCTTTTATTTGTAAAATAATATAACAAGGAAGAGCCCAAATACAATTAAAACTTGCTGTCTGATTTAGATTTGGCAGTATGAATAACATGACAAGTATATAAACTAGTTTTAAAGCTATATCCAAAAATATTTTTTCTCTATTATGTCAAACTGAGGGTAAGCGTCAATATCCTTAGCACTGACTGTGATTGCCAGCGGAAACAGAATATTGAAGTTTCGTGATATTCTTTTCCAAAGTCACTTCGAAATTGTCAGATTTTAAACGGTTTACCTGGTCCGTACCAGATAATCTTCAACTAACATTGCCCAGCATATTATAATCAACCTACACTAACCCAGTGCTGGGGCACAGGCCTCCTTTCTGCGATAGATAACGTTCTGTATTCCATGTCGCAGGCCCAGTTCGGGCTGCAGAATAAAATCAAAACGCAACATTATAAAATTCTACAAACATGCCATGTCTCCCTAGTAACCATTCACATTACGTCTGCTCCCGACTGACATCAGCTTTATCTCCATACGCAACTATATTTTAAAGCAAAGGTATTCTTTTATTATTCCACAGTTGTCAGGTTTAGGGCTGTGATCCCGAGCCTCTTTTGTTGTCTGTGCGCCTGGTACTTTAATTATGCAAGCTGGATGACACAGATTCGCAAAGTGAACTAGCACAGACTAGCACTAAACAAGACTTTGCCTTAAAGTTGATGGTAAATGATGTTTTCACAAGCCTTCAATTATTATATGTAGATTATTTTTTGTCGCCTTATGATTACAAACTATATATTTTCAAAATGGTGAAGAAAAAGTTCACGAGGAAAACGGCAAGCCGCACTTAAAAATCGTAGACATGTTAAATCAATCAATCCATATTTGGCCGTGGAGGTGCCTGCAATAGGAACGATATAGCTGATTGTGTTATGATTACTATGTCATACAAAAGAGGTTTTACTTTATTTATTTAAGAGTAAGGGTTTTTTCTCCCTTTCCGGATAGCCTATCTCTAATAACCTGTGTAGTTAAGTTTGATAAATAAATAAGATTTCGAAAACTTAAAATTATTTATTATTTTATGAAATTGATCTGCTATATAACAACATAACGATCGTCATAACGTAGTCAAACGTGT
Organism: Anorthoa munda; assembly: GCA_945859665.1. Lineage (NCBI taxonomy): Eukaryota > Metazoa > Arthropoda > Insecta > Lepidoptera > Noctuidae > Anorthoa > Anorthoa munda. The sequence goes on from OX243898.1 coordinate 28,044,119, forward strand.
CGTTCTATTTGTAATGTTACTAAGAAAAAAGTAAAAAAATCTGCTTATGTAAAACTCCCCTGTAGACAAAGCTATATTTGTCCTTCGTTAATAGGAAAGCTAGGTAGTAATCCATGTTTACGCTTACTTACCCGTAGTAATAATGTCGGTAGAGTTCAAAGTAGAAATAATCCTGATGACAAAAAGATTACTGTGGCTTAACTGATACTTGGATAGATGAAACTAAAGTCACCGCCAGATAACAAAAAAAACAATACCAATACCAATGTATTCCAATATTTCAAAACGATACGTAAAAAACGTAAAGGCAGTGTCGTTAACACGATCAAAACAAATGTATCGCGGTAAGGGGCGTCCATGATCGTTTCTCTTGGCATCCAGCAATGTGTAGTATCTCATAAACGCGTGGACCGATTTACATGGTTTGAATGGATAAAATGGCTCTAAGCCTATACATTTAATTGAGACCAAAATTACCAATATATCTCCAATTTTTAAGTTACATAATTATACTTTTTGATACGAGTACGACAATGACTTTTGTTATCTGGCGGAGACTTTAGTAGGAAAGATATCACAACAACTTTTTCTAATGGGAAACTTGTACCTGTATTTTAAATACTTATAACACTCTCCATTACTGTGATCGCCATGTCATTAAGTAGAATTATTCAACGTAATATGACAGTTCACTATTATTCACATCTCTTTCTTTTACATTTATAGTAAGGAATAGTAATAGCAACATTTACATATTAATATTTATTTAATGAAAGAAAGAAAAGAAAAATAAAGAAAAATTGTTTATTCTGCACAAACTAAACGCACAATACAAAATAAAGAGTGGCATTCACTAAAGGTACAAATTACCCAAAAGCCTCGTATTTAAAATGAAAAATTATAAAAGTTAATGACAATTATTGTTTGCTGTACTAACAGTTTGCACCAAAGCATATAGCAAGCTAACAATATAAAATATATTAACTAACCACATCAGTTCCATTTGATCTCCCCACTAAGTTTTGCAAGTGGCTTCGCCCGCCTGAAAGTCAAAAACTAACCAATGGGAATGTACCAAAAGAATGGGAATGTACCAAAAGAATGGGAATGTATTAAAAATAGATTTTTATGGATAGGTATTTTTTTTCAAAGTGCCGTTATCATATTATTTTTCTATTACAGCCAAGAATTTGGCTAAACAACTTGCTTCTATTGAGCAATGCCAGGACATATTATTTAATTCATCCTATAATTTGTTATCAGAAATTGATATTGATAATAATTTAAATTAGAATTAAGGACAATAGGGACAACCTCTTGCAAACTTTTATTATTATTTATTACTTTTACTTTTATTTTGTTTAGCAATTTTCATCCTGTACACTTGTACAGGATGAAAATTGCAAAACAAAATAAAAGTTTAAAATCAGTAAATAGTATTAACTTGGTGCGTCAAAATATTCAAGGATTTATGAACAAAGATTTAGAAGTACAATTATTTATGAATTTTAACAGTATTGATATTCTTTGTATAACTGAACATTGGCTTAAAAGCCACCAGTTATTGTTCAATTTTAATTATCACCAGGTTGGTAGTTCATTCAGCAGAGTTAATGCTATACACGGTAGCTCATTGATTTTAGTAAGTAACCAGCTTAAATTTAAAGACCGTTAGGATATTGTGTGCCTATCTGTTGAGCGGACAGTTGAAATAGCTTGTATAGAATTGGAGCAGTTTATTGTATTAAGTGTATACAGACCCCCTTCAGGATTGAATGACTGCTTTGAAAAGGTAATGGATGAAGTGTTACACAAGATTTGTAACTCGAATAAATCCATTATCACTTGTGTTGATTTTAATGTTAATTTATTAGAAAACTCAGGTTCTTGTAGTAAAATAATAAGTCTGTTTCAGACCTACAATCTTGTAAACACTACTAGTGCCACATGCTTACATAATATTTATACTAATGTTATACCAGTCCACAAAGAAATAATAAATTTACTAGATTCTGATCATTGCGGGGATTACTATACCAAACCAAAACAACAAAGTGGCTAAAAATGATATCACTGTTAACCCCAAAACTGCAAGTCGCTTGGCAGCTTTTAAAGTTAAACTTATTAATAAATTACCAATTTTGTCAATTTATGCTAATCCTAATCATCTATATGATGTTTTTTTTTAAATATACTGTAAACAATTTAATTACACTTTTATTCCCAAGACTATCTCGGTTAATAGTAATGCTTCATTCGGTGATTGGGGTACCATTGGTATTCATAAAAGTAGAACACGGCTTTATGAGCTGTACAGTGAAAGGACTTATGTCCACACTGCTGCATTTAATTTCTATGTCAGAAATTATTCAAAATTATTTAAAAAAGTTTGTTTTTTGGCCAAGTCACGTTATTTGAGTTCGAAGATTAAAAGCAGTAGTAATGTTATTAAAACGACTTGGAATATTGTTAATAGTGAAACGGGAAGATCTGGTAACCGAAATATTGACTACAGCCTGTCTATTAATGACAACATCATAAAATCAGACTCACAAGTCGCAGTGACCTTTGAAAATGTATTATTCTGATATTCCCATTTCAACTAATATATCCCTAAACTGATCACCTTCTGTTGCTGAGTCTATACTAAAGAAAATCTTAATGTTTGCGATTCGGAATTTCTTTTTGAACATATTACTTGTAGAGACATAATTAAAACCTTTCACACTTTAAATGTTCAAAAGTTAGCAGATTTGTGGGGTCATTCTGTAGAAGTTGCTAAGTCTATTATTGACATTTTCGCACCTAGTTTAGTTATTATCTTTAATAATTGTATCGACGGTGGGGAGTTTTCTGACCTAATGAAAAATAGTAAAAATTGTATTTGTTTAAATCAGGTAGTACTTCAGACTCTACAAATTATAGACCTATTACAGTACTACCTGCGTGTAGTAAAATATTTGAGAAATTAATTTTAGAGCAAATACAAAGATTTTTTAATAAACATAAATTATTACATAGCAAACAGTTTGGTTTTACAAGGGGTCGTTCAACTACTGATGTGTGTTGAGTGTTGAGCTTCTAGGACATATTTACAATGCATGGGAAGATAAGTGCGATGCTTTGGGAATATTTTGTTATTTATCCAAGGCATTTGAATGTGTTCTTCATGAAACGATAATCAGGAAACTCCGCCACTACGGGATTCGGAACAGGGCTCTGGATCTTCTTACTTCATACTTGAGTAATAGGATTCAGACCTAATTAACAATTAACAATGGGAGTCCCGCAGGGCTCAATTCTTGGCCTTTTCTTGTTTCTTATTTATTGTAATGATTTGCCTTACCTCATAAAGGATAATCATGTTATAGTGTTGTTTGCGGATGATACATCACTTTTGTTTAAACTTAAACGTCAGCAGCTGGTTACTGATAATAAATAATAAATAGCGCGATCTCAAAAGTAGTTCACTGGTTCAATGTTAACAATTTACTTCTTAATGAAAAAATTATTAAATGCAATAAGTTTACCCTACCTCACGTTAGGCAGGTGAAAACTGATGTGATGATAAAAGGCAAAGAATTGAATCCTGAAAATAGCACAGTATTCTTTTCAGAGATACAGATTCTGGAGTTCGAGCTAAAAGTTCGGGGGGTTTTGGACCTGGATCTGTGCCGGAGAAAATGGCAAGGCACAAGAAAATAGGTAGTTCGTTTAGATGTTAATGTGTACGCTTTTATAATAAGCTTCCAAGCCACTTACAAGATCTAATTGTTAATAAATTCAAATCATTCATTAAACGTAAGTTGTGCTAGAAAGCGTTTTAAACCATTAAAGACTAAGTTTAGGACAAAAAGGCTTGGGATTGAGCTACTCCAAGTAATTATGTTTTATTTTTATATTATGCACCGTGAAATTATTTTTATTTTTTTTTAGGTTTTCTTGCAATGACAAGAATATTTACTTTTAAAGTATTATATTACTTTATTTTAATTATTGTGAATGTGAAGACTATGTGGATCATTCTGTTTTTTCAAATTCACTTGAATCCGTTGAATTTATTCGAAAGGCAGTAAAGTATGTCTTTATATATGTTAGTGACCTTCAAATGGCTGTTTAAAATACCTGTGTGACGCAATTTCGAGGAATAGAATCCCGTTTGCTTCCTTTTCGGCCTGTTGCTATGACAACCGTTTTCTTGACGACGACTGAGAGGAATGTGACTGGATGAACATTTTAGGAGCTTTTGGAATATTTTTTTTTATTTCGTTTTGTCACAGAAAAAAATTAGTTTTTGCATGCAAAAGGGCGGCGTATCTGAATGCCGAAAGTGTGAGTGTGTTTAACATACAGAATGGTTGAATACGTATACAATCATTATATCATTATATCGGCTGTGATGGAGTGATCAGATCCATGTTATCCCTCATTTTTAAAAGTATCCTTCCCATTATCACACACATCAACAACTTCTCTCTGCAGGCTGGTGAGTTCCCTACAACCTGGCGTAAGGCATTAATTATCCCTCTTCCAAAAATTTCCAACCCCACCTTATCTAATCACTACAGACCAATCTCCATTCGCCCTTTCCTATCTAAGATCCTGGAAGCAGTTGCTCTGAACCAAATATCCTCTCAATATATATCCAAATATGCGGAATAACCTATTGTCCCCTTTCCAATCTGGGATTCGGCCCGGCCATAGAACAGCCACAGCCTTGCTTAAAGTTACTGAAGACGTCAGGACCAGCTTGGAGAATTCGAGGTTGACGGTGTTGGTTTTAATAGATTTCTCCAATGCATTTAATACCGTCAATAACGACATTCTCCTGGCCATCCAGTCTCAAATTGGGGTTTCTTCGTTGGCACGGGATTAATTTTCATCATATCTTCGTGGTCGCCAGCAGGCAGTACGTGCTGATCAGAAATTCTCTGATTGGTGCGCTCTGGAAACAGGCGTTCCACAAGGCGGTATACTCTCTCCACTCTTATTTTCTTTATTTATTAACTCTATTACTACTATCCTCAAATGCTCCTACCATTTGTATGCTGATGACCTGCAGCTCTACGTGCAATCTGACATTCTCAATCTGGATAACTGCATCTCACTGTTGAATGCTGACCTTCAAGCAATCGCTGACTGGTCTAGCAGATTTGGGGTTACTGTCAATATCAGTAAATGTCAAGCTATCCTTATTGGTAGTTCGTATTTTCTACGAACCTTGGGCACTTACCTTCTATTGCCGCTTATTTTTGGCAATACTGTTATCCCTCTCTCACCTCACGTTAAAGACTTAGTTAGGCCTTTATATTAATGACAATTTAAGCTGGTATAAGCAGGTCGCCCAGATTAGCCAGAGAGTCACATTCTCACTGCGGTCTCTCTATAGATTCAAATATTTTCTTCCGTCTAGTAGTAAAACCACCTTGGTACAAGCTCTTGTATTGCCTATAATCGACCATGCTGATGTTTGTTACTCTGATCTATACCAAGAACTTCTTAACAAAATGGATCGACTTCTAAACAACTGCATTCGCTTTGTTTTCGGCCTTCGTAAATATGATCACATTTCTTCCTTCCGTTCTCAGCTTAAATGGCTGCCTATACATCAGAGGAGATCCCTAAGATCCCTTTGCATGCTCTTCAATATCATGAACGATCCTTGTACTCCTGATTACTTAAAACAATATTTTAAAGTGTTGGGCAGTTCTCACGATTAAGTAAGTTTCCAAAAACTTACTTCTCCAAATTCCTTCTCACCGCACTGGGTTTCTATCTAATTCTTACACTGTCTCTACTATAAAACTCTGGAACGTCCTTCCCCTTGACATAAAAAAAGCTGAGAGTAAATTTTAATTTAAGCGTAGAATACGGAACTATTACTTGTCCTCTCTTACATAGCTCGGTCTTTGTCATGGTTATTATATGTAAATTTCTGTTTCATTTAGAATATGATATTATTTATAATATTTATTGATAATAGTAATGTATATTGATAATTGTAATAGTAATAGTAAAGTAATTATTTATGTATTTTATTAGTTATATAGTTTATTATTATCCTACTTTAATTATTGTTAATTTTTTGTTATCTTTTTTCTACTCCTACCACTGTTGTGTTCTTTTTAACCCAAAGGTTGACTGGTAGAGAATGCCTTGTGGCATTAAGTCCGCCTATGTATAACCATTGTACATGAAGTTTAAATAAATAAATAAATTATATTTATTCCGAAAAAAATTACGTAGTCTATAGGAATTAAGCCGTGGGAATTACTATAAAGGTACAGCTCATTAAAGCCACCCGGCATTCACCCTGCACCGCCTCGTTGCACGGCGTCCACTCGTTGTCGACAGGTGGCCCACGGGTGGACGCTGCGTTACCACCAATAAACATCGCGCGGTCAACCAATGCGGCAATGCGCAGTCAACGCAAGGCAAGCATGTGAGCAGCGAGTTGACACCACTCGGTCCACCCGCCGTCCACTCGTGTGGAGGGCTTACGACCGAGTAGTCCATATAAAAAATACTAGCCGCAAAAAGCGAGGCGATGCGGAGTGGGTGCCGGTTGGCTCTAATGAGAAAAGAATAAACTTTCTATAAATGATGGTGTAAGTAAACACTTGCACGAAAACAAAGAGATAAGCAGCACTGTGTTATAGAATGTAATAAAGGTTTACAACCAGAAGTGCAACAAGCGACAAAGGCACAGAATGGCTTTAGTGACAGAATTAGATTCATGTAAATTAAAAAATATTGTGATTTTGTGTGTTGTGCTGTCTGTTGTGTGCACTGAATAAAGAGTTTATCTATCTATATCTATCCATCAATATTGCCCCTGCAAATAACACTAAGAAATCTATTATATCTCAAGTTGGCTAGCTTGAGATAGATATATTATACCTACCGAGAATCAGGTTTGATTCTCATTTTTACTTAATATCAGTCAAGTTGCTAAATTGGTTTATAGTATATAATAGCTTGGTTGCTGTCACGGATATTACCTGGAATAAGACATATTTTTAAAATATAAATAAGTTGAATAGTTCACACAACTAATACCTTGTTCCAAGGCGAATTGAAAGGAAATAAGAAGGAAAAGTCAAAGTCAAAATTATTTATTTCAATTAGGCCAATAAGTAGCACGTCAAAAATTAAAATATATACTAGTAATAATAATTGGACAACCATCAATTTGGCAAAGAAGCTTGTCATGGAGAATAACGCCCAAAAAATACACAAAAGAAAATTTGTCTTAAAATTCAGCGCACATATATATTAAAATTATGAAATAGTGAAATTGTTGACTCACTGCACGGACGACACTAGACGGATTCCATGTGAAAACCCGTTTTCTTAGAAATGCTTCCATTGGTAGACAAAAACATACAATACGTTGTCGCATCGTTGTCCTGCTGTCGCGTCGTACCTGCCTTAAGGAGTCTTTATACAGAGTGGTAATTTGAATGCCTGACCCGAAAATCGGACCTAAGAACTCCACACTCAGAAAGTACAGACGAGCGAAGCATTTAAATTGACAAGCAATTTTTAAGTCGTTGTTAGTACGATTCTCCTATATCAATATTTAAACATTACCAAAAACCTTAATTTCCTTCAAAATAATGTTCAGAATAATAATCACTTTCACAGAGATTCTTAAATAAATTAAATCTAGAGTAATTAATACCAAATGGGATACTCCAGGACCATTTGGGACATTCGGGATCATTGACGGATATTTCGAAATAGGACCCGTTATATACATTCTGTGATAATTACAAGTTTATTTACTTAGATATTCGTTTTATATTTATTTATTCGGGCGTGCTAACAATATTTGGATGGAAATACTTTGTAGAATTTTCGTTTATTTGGCAGAATACTATGTATTTTAGTTATTTTAGGATTATTTTGATTAAGACCATCTGAAGGATCAATTAGAATTTGCTGAGGAAGATAATATGTTTAATCTGACAGTGCCAGAAGAAGCTGTTTTTAATCAGAAGTTAAATTATTCGAATAGAGAGAGGGTAACCGAGACTGAATAGGCTTCTATCTATATATTCTATCCTATTCTATTCTTTTATCTTCTACCTTGGCAATGCATAAGAGACTAAGCTATTCTTACCAAAGTAAAAAAAATTGTTCTAATTAAAAAATAACTCGACTGCTTAAGCGAACTAAAAAGTTGTAAACAAGAAGAAAATCACTTCTTAAAATCCTTTATTTTGATATCCCACACGACAGGTTTGGAAGAAAAAAAAATTTGGGTCCCCACAATATCCCCGCGCAAAAGAACCGCCATTTTCCTATTTTTAAATTTTCGTGTAGCCAGTGACACTTGCGGGAAGACGAATCGATTGACGTAAGAACCATCAAAATCGGCCCACGCGTTTGGTCTCTAGAACGCCACATAGGAACAAACATACATACATACATACATAGACTGATAAACACATTACCCTCCTTCGGCAGTCGGGTAAAAACAGGAGTACGATTCGACGACGAGTTTATGCGTACTTACATGTATGTAATATTATTGGCATTGCCCAATATTCAAATTTACAACTCTAATTGGGCTTCTAAATAAGTGTGCCAATTTCATAAGTTTATGTATGTGTATGTTTATCCATGCATTTAGCCGAAACTACATGTCGGAACGTGGCCGTTTTTTTAAAATTGGATTACGTATCTCTCAACTTAGGGAATAGTGCAAGTTTCATCAAAATAGATTAAGCAGCTTTAAAGATATGGAACATACAACGGAACTCTTTAGCGACAAACCTCTTACCAATTTTTAATTTTATTTCTGGCTTGAAGCTCACAGATCCCATACTTGAATTAACTATGCATTATGTCTCCCAAACCGTTAGAAAATTCTAATTGTTTCAAACAATTAGAATTTTCTAACGTGTTTTGGTTTATTATTGTTAGTTTCAAGCGGTTTAAGGCTAGGCAGACTGTTTGGAGAATGGCAAAACTGACTTTTATTTTTTTATTTTGGTATAATCTCGCGCTTGACCACCATCTCACCTGTTGACCATGAAGTTATGAATGAACTATTTTCATGAATAGAAATGAACTTGATTTCTGTAGGAAAGTTACAAAACTAAAACTATGGCGAACTTTTATTAACATGTCAAACAGGAATGAAAGCAAATTAGAACACTATCAAATTGGAACTTTGTTGAATGAACAAGTCCAAACTTTTGATGACACCTGAATTTACGTCGCCTGAACGGCTCGTAAACTTTCTTTTTGTTTGACACGAGACAAAGTCATTTTGTCGTTGATTAAGCATTTTTCAGCCACTTGTCAAGCTTAGTTGCATGAAAAACCGCATTAATGAAAAGGTAATGTTATTTTTATTATGCTATCCCAGTATGTCAAACTGCCTCGAAAACAATTCCTAGTAACATGATACCGTCGTAGTTGCCAAAGGCAAATCTTGTCAAAATAAGTGCTTGGCTCAGTAAGTGACCAGGTCGAACGCGACATCGAAAACTTTTTAACCGACTTCAAAGAGGAGGAGGTTCTCAATTTGACTAATTTTTATGTCTCCTCAAAACTTTTCACTAGATGAACCGATTTTGATGATTTTTTTTTATTTAACAGCTGGTGCTTCTCGTTGTGGTCCCATTTAAATTTGATCAAGGACTGGGTAGTAGTTTTTGAGATATCCTTAATTATGCGTATTTTCATGGTAATAAATAAAGTACCAAAACTATAAAGAGAATAATAAAAAACCTTTTTAAACTAATAATTTATTATCGACTTGCTAAAAAGAAGATCTAGCTACACATGCTCAGCTGTTTAATCCAAGGAAAGCTAACTTTTAATACCATAAAAAACAGGTTTTTACTGTGATATAGACTTTACTGGACAACATTTTTTTGTAACATATTAACACATACATTGGTTTCGGAAGTCCGTGTCCTTGGTACCTCTTGTTTTATCATTTAGCATTACCGACTTCCGAAGAAGTCGGTTTGTTTTTTGTGATATCTTTTTAAAAAATTTACTGTTTTATATACCGCTTCGACTGTCCACGGTCAAAAGGGGGAAAACCAATGTTCAAACTCCCTTTATCTCCTCTTGTCTTAAGAATACTTCTCGTAACACGTTCGCTGCCATGGACTCGCCTCGTACAAGACGCAATGGCTGTTTAATTGTTTCAGGAATTACAGCAGCGAACGTACGGTCACACTGCACAAAGCCTGCTCTCATACGGAGAATATATGAGAAGTTGATTTCAGTTTGACCAGTACGTAACCTTCCTGTTCTTCCTCTCTAGGTGTACCATGCCCAACGTGATGAAGTGCCTGATTTACATCGGCGTGGCGGCCTTCCTGCACCAGTTGCCTAGGTTCTTCGACCGCCGCTACGTGCCACAGATTACCGTCTGGCGGGGACGTTCTTGGTCATGGGTGGGTCCTGATGCATGATGGATCTTGCTATGCGTCGCCATTCGGTTCTATTGGAGGCAATGTGGGAACAGTCAGTCATTGTAGTTTTGGTGATGTTTTTAATAAGATCAGCCTATCCGGTTGGAGAGCGACCCCGGGATCTCGTGCCCTCCATTCTGTCTTGGATTAAAAGACGCTCCATTGAGTCTTCATTGCGAGTTATATGCCCAAAGAACTTTAGTATTCGTATTTGAACAGTCGACGATATCTGTAGGGATACAAAAAAAAACATTGGTCTGCCAACAGCATGGTGGAACGTGTTACACTTTTACTGGGTTGTGCTGGTCAGATAAACAGGTCACAGACTTCCATATGCCACACACGTTTAGATCTAGTGATTGAGGTTAGACCCTCATGTGTCCGTCAACTGTCTTCCCTTTTTTATTAGGAGCACCTATATTGTGATCTATATATAGTAGAAAAAGGTAGGTATTGCTTATGTTGGGACCTTTTTATTCTAGAATTTTAGTTCTATATATTGTATAAAGTTCCTTCGGAACCTAATCTAAGTGAGCGCACACAATTCGAAAGCAAACTGATTTGTTTTTAAAAGTAAATCATCGCGAATTCACAACGAGACAGCGCAGCAGTGTTCGAATTTCAAAATGATGATTAGAGAATATTTTTCAGCCTTATCAGTCTGTCGGTTTTTATCGGTTACATTTCGGGGAGAGTGCAACGGAACTGCACAATTTGATTCCACCTAGCCCTTTCCATCATCGGACTACAAGACGTACGGCCATGCGCCATCGGTACATGGTGGACATCCCTCCCATATGCACAAAGCGTTTTGCTAATACTTTCATTGTGCGCACAGCTAAGGAGTGGAACTCCCTTCCGGAGTCTTTGTTCCCTGATAGCTACAACCTTGGGGTCTTTAAGTCAAGAGTGAATAGGTTTCTTCTAGGTAAGCGTGCTTCACCGTAGACCGCATCATCGCTTAACATCAGGCGAGATAGTGGTCAAACGCGAGTCTACAGATTATAAAAAAAATAAGACACTACCTTTTTCTCCCGGCTTCGCTCCGGTGGCATATCCTGCAGGAACCATGATTATTCTTTTTTGACGTGACAACGTCTTATAAATTGGTTTGCCGGGTGACACTTCAAGAAACTGCGTTACGCTCCGCTCACGTTATGCGCTCACAATGAGAGCGAGCGAGAGGCACGCGTCCCTTCCACTCGGGCATGGTTAGCCCGCCTAAGAGCGAGAGAGACAGACATAATCCTTCTTCCTACTATACGAATGAATATTCACATTAAAATTATTTTACCACTCAAAGTCGTTGTCACGTAAAACTTTCGCCCGTATACCGACTTTACAGGCAACCAATTTTTTTTCGAAATAATAATTTTCTGTTCTTTGAAATAGTTTTCGTTATAAGATCAGCTACTTTCAGAGTACTTTTTAGGGTTCCGTACCCAAAGGGTAAAAACGGGACCCTATTACTAAGACTTCGCGATCCGTCTGTCTGTCTGTCTGTCTGTCTGTCTGTCTGTCTGTCCGTCTGTCTCCAGGCTGTATCTCATGAACCGTGATAGCTAGACAGTTGAAATTTTCACAGATGATGTATTTCTGTTGCCGCTATAACAACAAATACTAAAAACAGTATAAAATAAATATTAAATGAGGGCTCCCATACAACAAACGTGATATTTTTGGCGTTTTTTTGCTCGTTATTAATAACAGCAACAGGTAGACCCTTGAAATATTCACAGAATGTTTAGTTGTATATTTACTTCAAAAAATAATAATTAATGAATAAAAAAATAAAAAATTAAGGGGGGCTCCCATACAACAAACGTGATTTTTATGCAGTATTTTGCGATAATGGTACGGAACCCTTCGTGTGCGAGTCCGACTCGCACTTGGCCGGTTTTTTAAATACAATTTGACTCCTTTATTTTTAGAAAATTACACTACAAGCCAGAAAAAACATGTGCTACCAAAATTAGAATATATTTATTATACATCGCCTGACTGGTGTAATACACTGATTGAATTTGTTAGAATCATAATGAAACTCCATATAAAAGTATCGATATATGTCAGGATGGTTATTTACTGTGTTTGTGTGGTTTCATGAATAAAAGCACAGAAAGACAAGACTAGGTATTTATTTCAATTAGGCTTGTCAATTAATTCATATCGAGGCTCAGATAGCTTACCGCCCGTTCGCTAGACCTAGTTCTCGTGGAGAAGAAGGGCAAGAAACTCCACGGAAGCAACTATGGTTGTAAAAGTATTCATAGACATCTTTTACCACCATATAAATATCGTTTATCACAATAAAGATCTAATTCTATTATGGCCATTATTAATCTTGTAACATTTCACAATGTTACATAATCAAAACAACAAGGATAAGGCAAAGAACTTGACTAGCCCTTAAATTAATTCAACATAATTATGAATCAAGGCCACAATATGAAAATAGAGTTTCAACACAACCATTAGCAATAATCAAGTTATAATATCAAATAACTTACGTGAAGCTTGTGTAGTCCATCTTTCACAGAATATAACAATTCAGGAAAACAATATCAATATCACTATCACAATATAACAACTGGTATGTACTGGCTTGTAGTTCACAACGAAGTGTGTCTTGCTTACGAATTTCACACTATTTATAGTAACGAGTCGACCTGTCAAATGTCCCCACCATTTTCTACATTTCTATAAATAATCTCACAATTAGGTTAATAATCAATTCTTGAGTAATGAAACCTTTTTAAAACGTATAAAGACAATTAAGGAATTTAATATCGCCTAATTAGTAATTCTTAATCAATATTCGAAAGAATATTGATACTAACTGACAGTCTTGTATTAATTGTCTCAAAAGACTTATAATGCTAAAATAGCAATATAAAATCCAGGATACATCACAATGATCATTATAAATTACGTAATATTTTATAGGAATATCATCACTATGGCTTATATGTAAGTTTAGAGTTATTTCCTGTACACACAACAATATTTACTCAGGTGGGTACTCTAATAATTGTAGGTATTTGACAACACAATAATAATTCAGGTAGGTACTTCGACATTTGTCGGTAGATGCTTAATAAATATGACAGTCTGTATTTTGTAGCAAACCCATTGTGATTAAAAGTGTAAATTCACGATTTAATGACGTCACACGTACTTCCAATACTAACACGGCCATTCTGACATGTACTTCGTTCTCGAAGTACAATAGATACCCTTTTTGTACAATTGTAATATTTTTTTTTTTAGTTTTGCCAATTGACTAGATGTGTCAAGTCCCCTCCACCCGCTGCTAGTGGGATAGACTTGCACCAAGTATAACTATACATCATTAATCTAAACATTATTACACTAACCAACAATACATCGCTCGGCCAATCTGACAATATTCTTTCAAATTGTACCGAACGTAGATACTTTCTTCCGACCAAAATCAGCTCCAACAGAGGGTACATATTTAAATTCTTTATTTAACCAACTAACTCCGTCAAACTCAGAGGTCGCAGAACGCTGCTTGATCATAAAGATTCAGAGGCCCGTCTCAACTTGTTTTGACAGAATCTTATTCAAACAACTAACTCCGTCAAACTCAGAGGTCGCAGATCGCGGCTTGATCATAAAGATTCAGAGGCCCGTCTCGACTTGTTTTGACAGAATCTTATTCAAACAATAATTCTGTCAAACTCAGAGGTTGCAGATCGCTGCTTGATCATAATGATTCAGAGGCCCGTCTGGACTTGTTTTGACAGAATTTTATTCAACTTAATAAATTTTCCAATGCACCATGCTGCTGGAACGACCTGGCATTATTATAACTCTTCTCTGTCTTTCTCCTGTCATGTCTCTTTTAAAACAAACTACTCAACAGTAAGTTACACCCACAGGGTTTTTATTATTCAAACATTTTCTTTTCATTTATGTGTTTTATTCTATAACGTTTTTTTTAAATATATATTCATGACTCAATGATAAGAATTAGATCACGATTTGTTTATATCAAAATCTCAATCTCTAATACTTGAATTTATTATCAGATAGAGAAAAGCAAGGTAAGAAAATATTATTTGGATTGTTTTTTTTAATATTTCTGAAAATTAGAATATTTATTTTATTAATTAATACAGACCTTTCATGAAAATAATTGTTCAACAGCTTTTTCCATAATAACGATTCCTTTTTAATTTTACTCAAAAAAAAGCCAAGAGAAAACCAGAGCAGAGAGTTTCTTGTAAATGTAAGAATATTGGTAAAAACTACTATTCTGCCTCCATTAACTAATATCGATTCTTTGAAAATCCTTTGTACCTCTCAAGTATGTTTGTGGCCACTAACTGTATTATCACCAAGTTGGGTACATTTTTGCAAAAATACCCTCCAATAAAAATTCTAGACAAGTTTCTGATAAATAAACTAAAACTTAGGAATTATCCTTTTACTAATATTATATCTTTATGACAACAAAGATATTCAACAGTAAATAAAAACAAAGCCTCTGACGGCCTTACCACTTTCAGCAGTTTTCGTGCTGCAGCTGTCAGCTAGATGTCCATAGAAGAGATTCCATCAGAATCCGATGCTCTGCACGAAGAACCGCAGTTCGAATAGTCTTATAACTTCTAGATCCGCAAGCTATGCAGCTCGCAGTGCCATCGGATGGGACGGCATCGCTAGGACATCGCCTTGGTGCGATTGGACTCAGTGACTCGTCGACACGTTGTTTATGAAAAAGACAAAATGAAATTAATTAGAATTACTGTGTAAGCTAGAGCTGGATCCCACTTCTGAAGTTAGAATCATAATGAAACTCCATATAAAAGTATCGATATATGTCAGGATGGTTATTTACTGTGTATCAGAGTTCCTATGTATGTGGTGTATAAGGGAATGGTTTCATGAATAAAAGCACAGAAAGACAAGACTAGGTATTTATTTCAATTAGGCTTGTCAATTAATTCATATCGAGGCTCAGATAGCTTACCGCCCGTTCGCTAGACCTAGTTCTCGTGGATAAGAAGGGCAAGAAACTCCACGGAAGCAATTATGGTTGTAAAAGTATTCATAGACATCTTTTACCACCATATAAATATCGTTTATCACAATAAAGATCTAATTCTATTATGGCCATTATTAATCTTGTAACATTTCACAATGTTACATAATCAAAACAACAAGGATAAGGCAAAGAACTTGACTAGCCCTTAAATTAATTCAACATAATTATGAATAAAGGCCACAATATGAAAATAGAGTTTCAACACAACCATTAGCAATAATTAAGTTATAATATCAAATAACTTACGTGAAGCTTGTGTAGTCCATCTTTCACAGAATATAACAATTCAGGAAAACAATATCAATATCACTATCACAATATAACAACTGGTATGTACTGGCTTGTAGTTCACAACGAAGTGTGTCTTGCTTACGAATTTCACACTATTTATAGTAACGAGTCGACCTGTCAAATGTCCCCACCATTTTCTACATTTCTATAAATAATCTCACAATTAGGTTAATAATCAATTCTTGAGTAATGAAACCTTTTTAAAACGTATAAAGACAATTAAGGAATTTAATATCGCCTATTTAGTAATTCTTAATCAATATTCGAAAGAATATTGATACTAACTGACAGTCTTCAAAAGATCTCAAAAGACTTATAATACTAAAATAGCAATATAAAATCCAGGATACATCACAATGATCATTATAAATTACGTAATATTTTATAGGAATATCATCACTATGGCTTATATGTAAGTTTAGAGTTATTTACTGTACACACAACAATATTTACTCAGGTGGGTACTCTAATAATTGTAGGTATTTGACAACACAATAATAATTCAGGTAGGTACTTCGACATTTGTCGGTAGATGCTTAATAAATATGACAGTCTGTATTTTGTAGCAAACCCATTGTGATTAAAAGTGTAAATTCACGATTTAATGACGTCACACGTACTTCCAATACTAACAAATTCATCATCATCATCATATCAGCCGAAAGACATAGGCATCCACTGCTGGACATAGGCCTCCCCCAAGGGTCGCCACATTGATTGGTCCCGTGCGTCTCGCATCCAGCGGATCCCTGCAACCTTCACCACGTCATTGGTCCACCTGGTGGAAGGACTTCCAACGCAACGTCTTCCGGTTCGCGGTCGCCACTCCAGAACCTTTTTGCCCCATCGGCCATCCGTTCTGCGAGCAATGTGCCCTGCCCACTACCACTTAAGTTTGGCAATTCTTCGGGCTATGTCGGTAACCCTGGTTCTCTTGCGAATCTCTACATTTCTGATTCGATCACGCAAGGAAACTCCTAGCATAGCCCTCTCCATTGCCCTTTGGGTGACTGTAAGCTTTCTGATGAGGCCTTTTTTATGCGACTACGAAACTGAAGACATTGATTTCAATTTAGATAATTTAATCCACATACCAATTCAAAAGATTCTGATAAAGTCAACGCACACAAAATAAATTATAAATTAAAATATCGAGATACAGAAAAGACGCATCCATCATTCAATATTTTTTTATCGTTTGAATGACATAACCATTAACGATTTTTGCCCTATGACAACCATAGGGCAAACATCGTTAATGGTATATTATGAAGCTTTTTTAAAATACATAACGTTTCGGGTGCACTTACAATCAGTGTATCATTTATAAGCAGTGTTCACCCAAATTACATTATAGGTAGGGTGTAGGTGTAACACCCAAATTACATCAGTTTATTAAAATTTGACTAACGGGCACACATTCAGACATCGAGCTACTACTAAGATATTCCTAATAATAATACCCAATTATTGCCTCACCTGGAAATCGAAGTCTTACAAATTGTATTCACTATATTATACCTGGTTTCTGGAATAGATAATTGACACGTTACAAATAAACGGATAAAAGACGACGTGTATTTCATTACGTACTTCGGTTTGAGAGTTCTCTTCGTACACCTGATCCCCTGCACCTTTCTGTGGTCCTCAACGTTCTACTATTTCGAGCCATGAGGACCGCTCAGATCAACAAGCAGAGACTCTTTGTAAATATTCTTATGAGTAGTTTAAGGTTTTAATTTTTTTTTTATCTATATATCAACTGTTAGGGACATATCAATTATGAGAATTTGCTTTTTTTCTGACAGTTAAAATCTTCTTAAAAATTATATTTAGTTTTTATTACTTAAAATAACTGTATTAAAATTAAAAATGTCAACTTTTTACTAAATGTAATACATTTCTATAAAACCGACAAACTAGGAATTATACAAAAATAAAAAAGGTGTTATAGAAACTGTAGTATATCGATATATATTTTGCATTTATATTTTGCTTATTGTCTAAATGTATAATTTCTGGGTACTTTTTCGTGGCTGTGAGGTTACCTGATCAAGAGAACAAGAATAAATTAATTTTGGTGTATTTATTTTATTTTGTATGTTGATTAGCTGATCGCATGGCCTTTAAATGGTGAGCCCCCATTTCGAGAAAGTATCAATATTTTGTAAATATTATACAAACAATTCATAACAATTATTTAGTTCTCAATGTGCTTTTATTATTGTATAATTTAGAAAGAAAAAAAATCATGAGGTATTTGTAAATTTATATAAAAATGTATTAAATAATAAAAAGTAGATAAATGTGTAAGTATTTATATAATGTCAAATGGTACTAAATGTTTATGTTGTGACTATATTATCAGTGTATGTAACGCTTTCTTATTTAATGGTAGACATATTTGAGATTAGAGCAACATAGAACTTAATATAAGGACAAGAGATTAATCTAAAACATAAAATAGTTGCCCCACAGTGGTGCCACAGTGGCCTCACTAAACTTGAAAAGTCCTAATGTTAACTTTACAGCGACAGTCATAGGCTCTAATTTAAAATGTAAACATTTTTGAAAATTGATTCGGACCATGGCGAATTGAACATTATGTTAGGTGCATATTATTAAATAAAATAAATAAATTGTATAATTTTCGTTGTTTTATTTACCCAACCTAAAATATATCCCAGAATAAAAAAATCGAAGACATGATGACATTCTACAATCCGCACTGGACCCGCGTGATGGATTACAGCCCACTCCCTCACACATAACCTAAACGTGTGTCCCAGCAGTATAAAGGAACGATATAATCTGATAATGTTATGCAAAGCTTAATATAACAATATTTCTTCCTAGACCATAGTGTAACAAAGAATATTCTGGAAATTAAGAAGACATATATCTGTGCTGAAAAAATATAAGTTCCATTTTTCTTCGTAATAGGCCACACTTTGTCGGTGCTGCCCCCGAACCCTGACGTGTCAAAACTTTCATAGTTCGACTATAAAAAAGGGACAGATGTATACAAGTCATCTGTCCCTTACGCACACTCAAAATAACCTTACTCTAAGAGCTGATGGTCACCCCCTGTTCAAGACAACTTAATTCATTAAGACAAATAAAAAACAAATACTTATATCAATAAATGAAAGGAGGCCTATTTCCAGTTGAAGATGAGTCAATAATGTTACCCTAGTCTATCTTCAAATTTTTATTTTTAAGCTATTGGCTCGCGCTTGACCACTATCTCACCTAATGGTAAGCGATGATGTGGTCGAAGGTGAAGCACGTTTGCCTAGAAAAATCCCTTTCATTCTTGACGTAAAGACATTTAGATTGTAGCTATCGGGAAACACAGACTCTGGCAGGGAATTCCACTCCTTAGCTGTACGCATAATAATAGTGTCCCCAAAACGATTCCTGTCTCTGACTTAGCTGTTTCAGACTTACATTAACTGTATAATTCCAGGTATCCTCACGATGTTTTTCTTCACCGTTGCCTGTGACGTCCAAAGTAAACTTTGAAAATATGAAGAACAGTAGGAAGAAGAAGTAAAAATACAAAAGACCATTTTAAAAAATTTGTATGATTTGAGGCGGAAGTTCGTGACAAGTGATAGCGACAGCAACTACTTCACGCAGTCGCTTGATGTAGACTTTGTGAAAGCGTTGATTACTAAATTCAAAGAAAATCAAGAAGACAAATAAATTTTTTACCGCCTTATGGCACCCGCTCCCGGTATTCCGAGAGATATAACATACATGCTTTATGTTGTATACGCATTCACAGCAATGTATGGGGAGTTTCGCATGCGGCCAAAATCACTAAGTGGCATACAAGTAAAGCCATGGGCCACGCTGTTGCAGCTACGGGGAGTGGCGTCGACCCCGTGGGAGTAAAAGGACTGAAGACTAAAAAAGTGACTTTTGTTTTGTGTTTTTGAAACTATCTTCTAGTTAGTAATATTGTTATTTTAGATTTCAGTGTATATTTATGTAGTTATAGAAAATTAAGTATTACACTTTCTTTATATTTTGAACATAATTTGTGTTTTTTATTAAGGATTAGTTAAGTCATAACTTTAGGCTTAGTTCGACTGCAATTTTTGATTTAAGTATGTATTTTTGTGTTATTTAAGTATTTTATATACTTTTGGCCTTATGCCCCGACTGCTGAAGGAGGGTAATGTGTTTATCAATCTATGTTTGTTTTATAAAGATGATTGAAAACCAATGTAAAAAGTCTAATTAAAAGAAGAGAAAAAAATGAAAAGTGTTAAAGTCGGCTCCTCTGATTGAGGAGGGACAGTGCTCCGCCGTCCGCACTGCCCTATGAGTTTCGCCTCCTGGCTTGGATAACTCCCTATCGACTATAAGTGAATTCCAAATTATGTTTTTGATATGTTTTGGAAATTTACAGTTACGAAATTATTGATTTTTACATTGAAATTTGTTTAAAAGTAAACAACAATATAAAAGCCTGTTAGGAGTACCCTTAGTTGCAGGAACGTAATGATGATAATATTGTCATGTTGACCCTTTTCTTAAGCACGAAGACAATCATGGGTTACAAGTAGGTGCTTTTATAATAGAATTTATGGTTTCTTAAAAGTCTAACATGCGGTTTTATTTCAAAATGTATATGCTGATAAGACTTGTGTTACTTCTGCCAACACGCTCTATTTGTTGTCTACTTAAAAGTATTTAAAAAACACGAACGTGATAAGTGAAACAATTCATATTTGAAAGCAAGTATTTTACTTTTTTATACGTAAAACCAAAACAATGATAAACGACTTTCTTCTATGAATCATAATTAAACAACCCACAATATTATCATCCCTAACAATGCTATTTTTTTTTCTAGAAATATTTTTACTTACTAGCTGCATGCGCTGCAATGCCATGTAAAGTAAAAACTGTGTGTTTATAATTTTTGGGCCAAGCAGCTTCGTGGGTGTACGTAGAACCACACGCCAATGTTTTATTACTTACAATTCGATGGCTTAGGAATGCATCGAGGACAAACATACAAACTTTATTTTTTATTTATTATAGCATAAAAAAATCACATTCGTCCCAAAAATTCCATAAAACTTAGTTTTCCTGAAAAAAAAACAAGTCATTAGCCAAATTAGCTATTCATTAAATTTTATGAAAATGTGAGTTAATAAAAAAAATGGAAGAAACAAAAAGTAACAAAGAAGAATTGTCTCGTCTGTGGTTTTGTCTTTGCTGGTCTTTATTATTTAATTTTTGATTTTTGAACGCGGTTTTTTCTGAGCTGACGGTGACATTTTGTAGTACAACTGGTGAAGTTATATATCTTTTGTTTTAAATATGTAGCTTGTAAATGTCTTATTCTTAACATACTGTTATAGTAAGCTGAAAAGCAGTTGAAAAACTTGATGTGCCGTGCTTACTTAAAAATATATTAAAATATATATATGTTATCATAATTAAAATGAGTATACTTATTAAATATATAGGTGACGACTCTTTAATATGAATTCAAATTAACTTCAAATTAAATTAACTTCCTACCAAAACGTTATGAATATGATAGTTTGTGAGAATGGATGATTGTTACTCTTTTATGCAAAAACTACTAAACGGATTTTGTTGAAACAATGAAGTTTAGCGTGAGAGGAGCCGCGGGTGGCAACTAGTATTCTTTTAGTTGTATTGAATGCTGTAA
This sequence comes from Anorthoa munda, assembly GCA_945859665.1. Classification (NCBI taxonomy): domain Eukaryota; kingdom Metazoa; phylum Arthropoda; class Insecta; order Lepidoptera; family Noctuidae; genus Anorthoa; species Anorthoa munda. The sequence continues at coordinate 28,065,624 of OX243898.1, forward strand.
TTTATGCGAAATCCTCGATATTCTTCTTCGGTTCTTTACCATTGTTCATCTTATAGAGTTATTTAATTTAAAATACTTGACAACTGACCTACCGCCGACATAATACTAATAATTGTTTTCTTAGAATTGGACAATAACATAAAATATACCACTTAGTAAATCACAATAGGTAATTTGTATAACCCCAAAGTAAAACGTGCCGCCCTCTGATCGTTATCTAATCATATTTCAAAGAACCAGTATTGTTTACCTGAGTCCACTGTCAAAGTTATCATTACCACCTCTCGTGGTGCATAAAAATAAATAAAATAAAAATAAAAAAGCCTTTTATTTCCTACTAATTACTTTACATTATTTTGAGTTACTTACCCAATTCAAATAATTAATATCAAATAACTAATTTTACTTTGATTGTTTTACTTATTTCTAATTTTTAATACGCTTTACTAGTTTATTTACATTTCTGCTTTAGGTACTTATTAACTATTAACTTATTTAAAATAACATAATAACTTAACATCATTTAGTTTTATATAGCAATATCTGCAGGAACCCCATATTGGGTGAAGGCCTCCTCCAAAGATGCCCATTTGTCTCTGTCCTGTGCAGTCTGTTTCCAGTTTGGGCCGGCTGTCCTTGCAATCTCCTCCTCCCAACGTGTCAATGGTCTTCCTCTGCTTCTTTTACCTTGAGGACCTTTCCAAAATGTCACTTTTAGGGTCCATCTCTGATCTTTAAGCCTCGCGACATGCCCAGCCCATTTCCACTTAAGTTTTTGCGCAAAATTCAGTGCATTTGTTGCTTTGGTTATTGACCTTATTTTAGTATGTCGTATTTTATATATTTTCTTTATTTTAAGCATGCTGCGCTCTAGTCCTCGTTGGCAAGTTGTAATTTTATTTTTTAATTTTGAGGTGAACTTCCACGTCTGGCATCCGTACGTCAAGCATGGTAAGAGACTGGAGTTCATAACCTTCGTTTTGATAGTTATAGGGAGGTTGCTTTTAAAGATTTCCTTTAAACTCCAGTATCTTTTCCATGTCTGTTGCACTCTTCTTTCAGCTTCAAGTTCGTTGTTTTTTCTGTCGAAACTGATTTGCTTACCCAGATAGATGTACTTATCTGTATATTCAAGTGGCTCTCCATTAATTGTTATTAATCTTCTCGTCCTATTCGTCATTGCCATAGTTTTAGTGAGATTCATTTGTAATCCCACCTTGACACTAGCTAGGTGTAAAGTTTTGATCATGAGCTGTAGCTGGGAGCTGGACTCCGATAACAACACTAGGTCGTCTGCGAATCTTAAGTGACTTAAGTAATCGCCCTTTATACACAGTCCTGTCTTGCTCCAATCTAACTTGCTGATTATAGCCTCCAGGATGGCTATAAATATTTTTGGGGATAACGGGTCGCCCTGCCTTACGCCTCTTTCTATAGGGAAACTAGGTCCGAGGGTTTCAAGCTTGATTCTACCCTTGTTGTTGTTGTATATGCTTTTAATGGCCTTTATATATATGTCTTCTACTCCCTGTTGTTTTAAGCTTTCCCATATACTTATATGTGTTACCGTATCAAAAGCTTTTTGATAATCGATAAACGCTATGTATAGCGGTCTCTGTTGTTCTTGATACTTTTCTATAATTAGTTCAAGTGTGTGGATATGGTCAACAGTACAGAATCCTTTTCTGAAGCCTGCTTGCTCCAACGGTTGTTTTGCTTCCAATGTACTACTGATTCTTTTGTTTATAATGGTAGAGAAGAGTTTGTAGATGCTTGGTAACAGGCTTATCGGTCTGTAGTTGCCAATATCCTTCGGGTCGCCTTTTTTGTAGAGAAGTATTATATTTGATTCAGACCATTGCAAGGGTGTTTCAGAATTTTGCAGTATTAAGTTAAATAGTTTCGCTAATGGTTCGGCTAATGTTGCGTGTGCTGTTTTCAATAATTCATTTGTGATGTTGTCGGAGCCAGGGCTTTTTTCTAATTTCAAACTCTTAAGTGTTTCTATGATTTCAATTTCGTCGACTGGTTTAATTGTTGATTCATTAACGCTTTCATTTATAGTAATTGGGATGTTAGTCTTTTGGGTCTTATCGCTGTACAATTTCCTATAGAAGTCTGATGCCGCCTTAATAATGTCAGTTCGTTTGCACAAAGATCTGTCTTGTTTGTCTAGCCCCTCTATCCATGTCCTGCTTGTTCTGAGCTCCTTAAAGGCCCTCTTTGTGCTTCCTGTACACTGTAAGTGCCTTTCTATGGTATCTTGTCTATATTTAGCATAATCCCTTTTTATGTATTTATTTGTTGTTTTGTAGAGAGCGGAGAGTTCGTTTTTCATCGAGCGAGTTTTATTTTTTGTTTCTTGTAGTTCTTTTCTCCTTTTTAATAACATAGCTGTGCGATCTGATAGTATTTTGTGGTGTTTTTGTGTATTTCTCGCATCTTCCCTAGCTTTTTTCAGGCTCTGGCTGATAGCGTCCGTTATTTTATCGTAATAGGCTTGTACCGAGGTATTTTGCAAGTTGATGGTTGGGTAGAGTAGCATTGACCTTAGGTTTTTATTATATTTTGTTATTTCTTCTTTGTTATTTAGTTGGAATGATTTTTTGTTTGTAAATTTAGCCCTGCTTTGTTTTTGTTTGGTAATTTTTACTGATGCTCTAATTAGTCTATGGTCTGACGGATAGTTTAAATTCATGACTTCAAAATTGAGGAATATTTTTCGTTGGTTCGATAAAATATAGTCGATCTCGTTTTTGTGTTTTCCGTTTGGGGATCGCCAGGTCCATCTTCTATTATGGTTTTTCTTGAAGCATGTGTTGATGACGGTAAGGTTATGTTCAAGTGCGTAGTCTACAAGTCTCTGCCCTCTGTCGTTTCTTTCGCCATATCCATGTTGTTGCACTGTTAAATACTCACCATCTTTGGGAGCACCAACCTTCGCGTTAAAGTCACCCATTAATATAATGTTTTTATAAGTGGTTTCCATCGCTTTGTCTATGGTCTTATAAAATTCTTCTATTTCTTCCTCACTCGCTGCGTCGGTCGGTGCATATACTTGTATAATGGATATCATACATCCTTGAAAGTTCAAGTTTAGCGTTGCCACACGATCTGTTAATCCAATAAAGCTCTCTATGTTGTTTTTGAGAGACTTATTTATAATGAAGCCTACTCCATATTTACCCGGTATACATCCTATGTGGCAGAGTATAAAGTTCTCATATTCCTCTATTTTGTTACCAAGTCGTCTCATTTCTGAAATGCCTATTATGTCGTAATTAATTTCCTGTATTGCTTGTTCTAGTTCCAGTAAGCGTTCGTATGACGATAAGGTCCTTACGTTATAAGTTGCGATTTTTAATTGAGTTAATCGCTTATTTTTCCTGAAATCCGTCTGTGTAGTTTCTTTTGGAGGGTTGTGGTCATAATCTTCCACGGTGACCAGCCGGGTTGGAAGATGTTTCTTGTTTTTGGTTCTAATAGTTTCATTTTTGTTTAGATCTATGTAGGAGGAGGGGCTTGGTTGCTATATATTTGTATCGTTTATATCCTGGGTTTTATTTGTCTTAGTTGTATTTTTATTTACTAAAAAGTTTAAGATGCCAGGTTTTATTACTCCTTCCGAAATGCTATTTGGTCTCTGTGCTGTCGAGCCTTTTTGCTGTGGCTTGTTCCTTTTATTGGCTTGAGTGGTTTTATTTTGTTTTGGTGCGGTGCTGTTTTCGGGTGATAAAGATATTTTTCTTTGATTCATGCTTTCGGTGATGATAAGTTTGTCATATTTGATTGTGGCTATGTTTCCCTTTTCTCTCTCTAATTTTTGCTGTTCTTTTAATTCTTTCCTCTTTTCTAGCACGTGTTTTGGATAGTCCGCCTGAATGTAATAGGAAGTATCTTTCAGTATCTGTTTTTGCTTAAGAATTTTTATTTTTATTCCTAGCGTTGAAAAAGTCACGACTATTGGTCGTGGTCTGTCGCCTTTCTTTCCTAGTCTTCTTGCTTCTTGTATATCGAAGTAGTTTAACTTGATAGAGAAGTATTGTTCTATCCATTTGATAATGTTGTTTTCTAGGTTTTCATAAGACGATTCTGTTTCTTCGATACCGAAAAAAACCACATTTCTTTGCCTTGTCTGTTTTTCCATGAAGTAGATTCTTTTCTCCTGGTTTTCCACTAATTCTTTTAATTTTTCGTGCTTTTCGTCCCAAGTAGAAAATTTTTCTTCTAGCATAATATTAATATTCTGTGTAACTTGTTCTGCGACCCTCTCTCCACTTTCCCGGATTGTTGTTTTCTGCACATCCAATTCCTTTTGTATTTGTTTTAGTACATTCAAAACCTCCTCCATGATGGTAAAATTCGTATGCCTGGGCTTTGTTTATGTGCTCGTGTCACCCTCTAGTGGTGCACCTTCGTACTATTAGGAACAATTCGTAACTGATCGATTCTTACGACGGAGAAATACTCCGGGCGAAGCAGTACCGCTCCTTTTAACTAGATGGCGTTGTAGGTCACACGAAACTTGAGTTACATTTGCAAGTCATTTTTAGAGACCAACTTTAAGGTTATGTTTGTTTATAAGTTATTAGTCCGCACTTGAATTTATTTGTTTCACTTTCGTATCAATGGGAAGGAGTCCGGCTTAAGTTTGATCGATGTTTTGCACGAGAAAAGTCCACAGAACAGTAACACTGATGTTTTCTTGCACTTTATATGTTTACCGTTTTTATATATTTATACGTGTCCATTTCACATTATCTTCTATGCCTCATTAAAAATCATTAGATAGTTCAGCACTAGTTGCGTTTTTGTCCCAAAATACACTGTTATTCTATTTTTAAACGGATGTTTTCTACGGAGTTGATGTTTACTGTGGCACAGTAGCGCCCTCTCCGTGGTGCATAAAATAGGACATAATAAGCGTGGCCTTCGATTTTTTCGCGAGTGTTCTAACTCGCAAATTTCCGGACGCTGAGCTAGAAAGTATCCAGCTGCGATATGTCCCTGAGTATATACTGGAGCTCTGGGAAAAAACAGAGCAGTGGAAAGTTGAATTCCTGGAGTTCCGGGACTGTTTGGCGTTCAAATACTGGCGAAAATATGAAGAACAGTACGAAGAAGAAGTAATAATACAAAAGACCATTTTAAAAAATTTGGATGGTTTGAGGCGGAAGTTCGTGACAAGTGATAGCGACAGCAATTACTTCACGCAGTCGCTTGATGTAGACATTGTGAAAGCGTTGATTACTATAATCAAAGAAAATCAAGAAGACAAAGAAATTTTTTACCGCCTTATGGCACCCTCTCCTGGTATTCCGAGAGATATAACATACATACTTTATGTTGTATACGCATTCGTAGCAATGTATGGGGAGTTTCGCATGCGGCCAAAATCACAAAGTGGCATACAAGTAAAGCCATGGGCCACGCTGTTGCAGCTACGGGGAGTGGCGTCGACCCCGTGGGAGTAAAAGGACTGAAGACTAAAAAAGTGACTTTTGTTTTGTGTTTTTGAAACTATCTTCTAGTCGATTATCATTTAGTTTTAGTTAAGTAATAATTTTAGGGTTAGTAATATTGTAATTTTAGATTTCAGTGTATATTTATATAGTTATAGAAAATTAAGTATTACACTTTCTTTTTGTTTTGAACAGAATTAGTGTTTTTTATTAAGGATTAGTTAAGTCATAACTTTAGGCTTAGTTCGACTGCAATTTTTGATTTAAGTATATATTTTTTATTTATTTATTTATTTAAACTTCATGTACAATAGTGGTACATAGGCGGACTTAATGCCACAAGGCATTCTCTACCAGTCAACCTTTTTTGTGTTATTTAAGTATTTTATATACTTTTGGCCTTATGCCCCGACTGCTAAAGGAGGGTAATGTGTTTATCAGTCTCTATGTATGTTTGTTTGTTCCTATGTGGCGTTCTAGAACCAAACGCGTTGGTCGATTTTGATGATTCTTACGTCAATCGAGTCGTATTTAAATTTGCGAGTGTCACTTGCTACATTAAAATTGGAAAACAAAAATGGTGGATTTTGGGCGCCATAAGCAGTCGGGTTTGCTTCTTAAGCAGTCGGGTCTTTGCAATATTGAATTAACTTTTTTTTATAAAAAAAAACTCTGAGCTGTACATGATAAGCAGATACTTAATTCAAATTTTCTATAAAATATGTAAGTTAAGCGTCTGATAATCAGTCGCTAAACAATGTCCACATTATTTTAAATATATTTTTAGTACTTTGTATTTATATTTTTAAACGTAAGAACTTTAGGCTTAGTCAGACTTTAGATTTAAATTTATATTTATGTAGTTATAGCTAATTAATACATTTTATATAGTTTTATCTTTGTATATAGATAGTTTTAAGCAATTAAACTTGCTGTGTATATTTGTAACTCTCTATGTACATAAATAATTTTAACATGTTTTTGTAAATAAATAAATGTTTTTCAATCATGATTTCGGTTTTATTACACACTTAAAACATTTTTATGGATTAATTTCTGGAAACTTAAACAAATTAGTCATAGAGCATCTTCCAAAATATCCTTTATTTGTGTTATTTTTTTCTCATTTGAAGAAAATTAAATCCATATTTTATTTTACATTTCCTTAAATTGATTTGTCACGCTCGATAATTATTGGCCATACTTATTTACTAAATTAAATAAATATAGAGAAAAACAAACATTTATATCGTTTAAAAGAGGTTATTCCCAGAGGTCCACGATTCTATTGTTCTCGAAAAAGTTAAATTCATACTTTACTTCCCAACGGGTCCATGAGAATGTTTGGTACAATCAGCAATAAAAGCTTGGCTAAGGGAAAATTGTTTACTATTTCTATGAAATAAATCACAATGAATACAGTAAAAATGTAGTTTTACTGTATTCATTAAAACTATATTTTTGAACATTAAAAAATCAAGCTTAGTAGGCGTTTAAGCAGATGAGATGAGAAATTCCACGTATCAGCACAAAATTGTTGGAAAGAGAAGAGGATGGGTCCGGTTGTAGGTATACCGGACCGTGACTGCTTCCATTCCCTCGATGATCATGCTATTTCCTGACGCAATGATGGCTGCATCCCATCCGTTCATCTGAAGTTCGGCTCGAAGGTCCAATGTTTGAATACGTGTATGTGTGCGGGACGCAGCGGGTGATCTTCAATGATATTTATATTTTAAAATGTACTCAAAATTACTTAAATCATCTGAAGTAGGTACATCAAATTGTGATGATACATAATACTTTAAAAAAGGGTAAAAACGTATAAGGACGACGCCAACGCACGTTCGTCCAGAGGCTCTAAGTCAAAAAGTGAAGCGGCGGCAGCTGATGCTGAAGACAACACGGTGATCACAGGATATAATGTTCTGTCGCGACGACCAGGAGCGCGCGGGATTTGAATCGAAGGCAGAGTTGTCCGTAACGCTGCAGAGATGGCGTCAGTAGTCGGTTCTTAACAGCGGGCATTGTCACAGACAAGTAAAATTTGAAATCAAATATTTTTATAACAGGAGTACCTGTAAATAAAAATGGCATTACAAAACAAAGAAAATTGGAAACTCCTTAGTGATTAACTTCTTGGATTTGTCCTGTATCGTAATAGAAAAAGAAATTGTTTTATAGCATTATTTTGTTAGAGAAAAAGTGTTATAATAAGATTCAATTTTTAAATTTCGGTGTTCTGTTTATAAAGTATGTCAATATAAACTCGTTTTGAAGTTTATAATTCGAATATTACGATATAAGAGTACATAATAGTTATTTGCATGTCCTCGAAAAGAGCGTTTTCCAAGCAGCCAAACTGTACGGAAAGTGTCACTTTTTTATCTAGTGCTTTTTACTTTTCTGTATTTTTTTAATTTTTAACTCCTACGTCAGCTCGACGCATAGAGTTTTATTATTTGAGAAAAGTTTTACAAATTAGTTAAGTACAGATTATCATTCATATAAAAGGTAAAATAAAACAAATACTTCATTAAAGGCGTTTTTAATTACTCTAGATTTAGAATCTAATCAATAAATTAATTTTAAATATTCATAAAATATGTTTGGCAAAACGTATATTTGGTCGTGCCTTTTTGCGTTACGACGTGACAGCTATTTAAACATGCGCAGTAGATATGCCTGAGGAACTATAAATTAATCTGTGGTATGCTGAGCGCGCGTGAATAAGCCCGCCATTTTATTAATTTCTTGCTTGGTTGAGATATATTTTTTTATTTTCTCGCACAGTGACTTGACTTACTTTACTATGATACACGTACGTAAGACGATTTCCGACTCGTGTCGATTTATCCACTCACTAGCTTCGCTCGCTCGTGAATAAAAATGCCAATCATCGGAAATCACCTACCTTCCGCACTTGTAGCATAAATAACTATTATGCTACAGCATTTCCGATGAGAAAGGGCCGTAATCTAATTCGTAGGCCTAGTGTGGTGCGAGTAATTTAATGAATTTTTGAATTTTTAGTTTTGGAACATGTCGGTTTTTCACTACTCGTAAGTCGGGGCCGTAACCACTGGGCGAGCACAGTTCTCTTAGCTAAATAAAAGCTTGAAATTATATGAGTGTATAAAAACTATAAAAGTAAGTGCGATCCTTGTTTCAAAAATTAAAATGTTACCCTTATTTGTTAACCTTTGTTTGTTTTTTAATATAAAAGGGAAGCAAAGTTTTTGTACCTATAGTAGGAATCCTGAAATATTAATTTTGAAAAAGGGATCGTCTTTATGAAATCAAGTTAAGTTAGAATGAAATGAAAATAAGTTTAAGGCACAAACTACTGTGAAGTTGGATGTGATTGGGTATTTCTGTAATATTGCAGAGTAGGTAAAGTTCTCCCAAACATATGTGTATTGCTTTGTTTATAAGTAAACTGATTGTAACTTAGTTTACACATGTGTTCGTGTGTGTGTGTGTGGTGTTTTTATGAATAAGGATTATAAGATTATTATTTAGTATCAATCTTAAATATTTTTAAAGATTCTTATACAGAAGCGTAGTCAAAATGAATGAAAAATATATATTTAATATTACAAAATCTTTATTCATTAATACACAATATCACATATTTATTTACAGAGATCCAACATTTAGAGTTTATAAAATACTATAACTACATTCAAATACACTTAAACCAAAAACTACTTACTAACTAAGCCTAAAAATATCATAGTAACAACTTAATCTAAATTAGAATCTAACACAAGTTTTACTACATAAAAAAATTATAACATGGGGTATCGTTACCCAGTCACTAGTTTATGGAGGTCAGATAGACACTTGCTCCATTTAAGTACAACACTGAACACTAATACACATTACGCTGCATCGTTAGACTCGAAGCCAACCTAAACATCGTTGGGAAAGCCCTGGGCAGATTCATTACACCTTAGCCTGCAGTCTTGATCGTGATGGCCGTATTATGTACTCTCCGTACCTTGCATATATTGCGTATCGGACATACGCATATTGTTCCAAATCAAAGCTGAAAATAGCAGCCGACATCAAAGCTTCAAGAACCTTGTCGTTAGTTTCTTTCTTCTCGATGTAATCCACCAAACTTTGCACACGTTCCGGGTCGAGCGAATTCGAAAGATTAAAACGCATTTTTCCTTTTTTTTGCGCTTTGTCTAAATTCTTGATAACTGTCTTGTGCTTAATAATCTCATTATTCAGCTGCTTCTCGTATTGTTTCCAATTCTTGTCAGATATCGGGTCACTGCACAGATGGTATTCCCTCTCCCAATGGTCTCGTTTGTTCCTTAGTTTCCTAATGTTATCAGGGATGTATCGTAATTGAACATCCTCGAGCTCAGTGTGTGATATCCTTGCTTCCAGTTGATTTCTCTCTTGTCTCTCGTGCTCTTCATCAGTTTCCTTTGTGAAATGATTTTCTGTAATGTCTTCCAGCAACGACCATTCCGTTTTCTTCTCTGGATGATGCAGGGTGACAAGGTTCTGCAGAATTTGCCGGTAGCGCTTGTACTTTACTTCCAGCTGCAAGTCAGATATATCGGCTACTGAAGACTCCATGATCGTTAATAACGTTTACTGACGTATTACGATAAACAAAGTTGAGATGTGAACACTCTAGAGGCTAATATGCGACTGCAGAAAATACTCGTTACAGACATGTCATGATTTTACAAGCTGGGATTTAACAAGGGAAGGCGCTATACGTAATATATAGCTCCATCTCTTTTTAACAATGAAACAATGATATTGACAATGTCCTAATGGTCGCAGGTAAAAAAATACTGGTAGGTACAGGCAATTATGCATAGTGAAAGATAAGAACCCATTGTAATGTTATTAGGTAGAGGTCTGTTTCATTGTTAAATACGTAGAAAGAATAATTAGTGTTTGTTTGTTGTTCATTGTTGTAAATAGTCAATGTGAAATATTTCGTTGATAACTACTCCGTGGATAAGAAATTTTAAAACTTTATTTTGGGATTTGTGGCAAAGCGCAGTGTATACTTAGTTGATATAAATAAAGTTATTAATAATTACTACAGCTGCATTGTCAATCTAAGCATTTTAAGTCACATGTGTTCTAATACCTTTATCACCAAGCCACAGTTGAACCTTATACCCTAGTAAATTTTAAACTAACCCTGCATGACGAAGAAAAGTAAGTATGTACTGTAGGTATTTCAGTGACAGCAGTGGTGGCCTAGTGGTAGTTACCGCGACTTACAATTTGTATATCGGGAGTTCGAACCCAGGCAGTCGCTTTACTTTGTGTAAATTATTTCATCACCACTGCTCTCATAACGGTGGAAGAAAACATTGTGAGAAAACCGGCACGTCCTAGAACCAAAAATTTGAAGACATGTGACATCTATCAACACGCACTGGGCCCGCGTGGTGGATTAAGGCCCATTCCTTATCACAAGTCTCACAGAGATTAGGCCTTTATCCCAACAGTGGGCACATTAAAAGGCTGATGATGATGATGACTGTATTTTATGGGATATAATATGTCTTAAGTCTAAATTATTTATATGATAAGACTAGAACTACTGTTTTAAGTACCTACATAGCTACCTATGACAGAAAGAAGCCTTATGAAACACAAACTACAAAATCTAATAATTTGGCCATATTTCATGGAGTGCAGCTAAGGAATACGAACAATTATCACTATAGGCCATATTGATAATTTTGTATTTATTTTCATATTTCAGAGTTGATCCTTTAGTAAAAGTTATTACTGTGTATTCATGAATTTATTTTTCAATGAACACCCTTAATTTCAATATATTCATACAAATCAAAACACTACAATAATGCAAAACTAACTGTCTGTTTGTTTGTTTGAAACGTTTTTATGCCTGGTCTAGAGATATTGACAAGATTGTACCTAAGAAAAGGATATAAGATAATTTTAATCTCGGGAGTGCGTTCCCTTGGGATAATTACCGAGTTTCACGCGGGTGAAGTCACTGGCAGAAGGTAGTACAATATTGAAATTCTACGAGCATAGCACTGGCTACGGCGTGGCATCGTAAATTTATATCCAAACTAATATTATAAATGCAAAAGTTACTCGGTTTGTTACCTTTTTGTTTGGCTGAACTAGAGTTTGAGACTCTGGAAAAGACATAGATTTATGCCGGTATGGGAATACCTTGGGGTTATAAAACACTTTATACGCGGGCAAAGCCGCGGGCAGAAAGTATGTAGTTAGTTAAGTTAAGTCCAGGTTTCCACACGATGCTTAAACAAATACAAAAATGTTAAACCGTTTGTTTTTTTTTAAGGTTTGTAAAAGGTACTCTGATCGGATTATCAGAATACTTTTACTGATGGAAAATTACACTATCACTTCTTAGCATTGTACCTATCCCGAAAAATGCATTTGCTATGACATAGGTATTCTCTCTTTGAGAGGGAAAGGGCCGTAATCTAATTCGTAGGCCTAGTGTGGTGCGAGTAATTGAATGAATCTTTGAATTTTTAGTTCTAGGACATGTCGGTTTCTTCACGACTCGTAAGTCGGGGCCGTAACCACTGGGCGAGCACAGTTCTCTTAACTAAATAAAAGCTTTATGAGTGTATAAAATCTATGAAAGTAAGTGCGACCCTTGTTTCAAAAATTAAAATGTTACCCTTATTTGTTAACCTTTGTTTGTTTTTTAATATAAAAGGGAAGCAAAGTTTTTGTACCTATAGTGTATAGTAGGAATCCTGAAATATTAATTTTGAAAAAGGGATCGTCTTTATGAAATCAAGTTAAGTTAGAATGAAATAAAAATAAGTTTAAGGCACAAACTACTGTGAAGTTCGATGTGATCGGGTATTTCTGTAATATTGCAGAGTAGGTAAAGTTCTCCCAAACATATGTGTATAGCTTTGTTTATAAGTAAACTGATTGTAACTTAGTTTACACATGTGTCCGTGTGTGTGTGGTGTATTTATGAATAAGGATTATAAGATTATTATATAGTATCAATCTTAATTTTTTTTAAAGATTCTTACACAGAAGCGTAGTCAAAATGAATGAAAAATATTTATTTAATATTACAAAATCTTTATTCATTAGTAAACAATATCACATATTTATTTACAGAGATCCAATATTTACAGTTTATAAAATACTATAACTACATTCAAATACACTTAAACCAAAAACTAATTACTAACTAAGCCTAAAAATATCATAGTTACAACTTAACCTAAATTAGAATCTAACACAAGTTTTACTACATAAAAAAATTATAACAAGGGGTATCGTTACCCAGTCACTAGTTTATGGAGGTCAGATAGACACTTGATCCATGTAAGTACAAAACTGAACACTAACACACATTACGCTGCATCGTTAGACTCGAAGCCAACCTCAACATCGTTGGGAAAGCCCTGGGCAGATCCATTACACCTTAGCATGCAGTCTTGATCGTGATGGCCGTATTATGTACTCTCCGTACTTTGCATATATTGCGTATCGGTATTATTGTATATATTGTTCCAAATCAAAGCTGAAAATAGCAGCCGACATCAAAGCTTCAAGAACCTTGTCGTTAGTTTCTTTCTTCTCGATGTAATCCACCAAACTTTGCACACGTTCCGGGTCGAGCGAATTCGAAAGATTAAAACGCACTTTTCCTTTTTTTTGCGCTTTGTCTAAATTCTTGATAACTGTCTTGTGCTTAATAATCTCATTATTCAGCTGCTTCTCGTATTGTTTCCAATTCTTGTCAGATATCGGGTCACTGCACAGATGGTATTCCCTCTCCCAATGGTCTCGTTTGTTCCTTAGTTTCCTAATGTTATCAGGGATGTATCGTAATTGAACATCCTCGAGCTCAGTGTGTGATATCCTTGCTTCCAGTTGATTTCTCTCTTGTCTCTCGTGCTCTTCATCAGTTTCCTTTGTGAAATGATTTTCTGTAATGTCTTCCAGCAAAGACCATTCCGTTTTCTTCTCTGGATGATGCAGGGTGACAAGGTTCTGCAGAATTTGCCGGTAGCGCTTGTACTTTACTTCCAGCTGCAAGTCAGATATATCGGCTACTGAAGACTCCATGATCGTTAATAACGTTTACTGACGTATTACGATAAGCAAAGTTGAGATGTGAACACTGTAGAGGCTAATATGCGACTGCAGAAAATACTCGTTACAGACATGTCATGATTTTACAAGCTGGGCGTGGCGTATTACGAAAAAGGGAAGGCGCTATACGTAATCTATAGCTCCATCTCTTTTTAACAATGAAACAATGATATTGACAATGTCCTAATGGTCGCAGGTAAAAAAATACTGGTAGGTACAGGCAATTATGCATAGTGAAAGATAAGAACCCATTGTAATGTTATTAGGTAGAGGTCTGTTTCATTGTTAAATACGTAGAAAGAATAATTAGTGTTTGTTTGTCGGTAAGCGGTTCATTGTTGTAAATAGTCAATGTAAAATATTTCGTTGATAACTACTCCGTGGATAAGAAATTTTAAAACTTTATTTTGGGGTTTGGGGCAAAGCGCAGTGTATACTTAGTTGATATAAATAAAGTTATTAATAATTACTACAGCTGCATTGTCAATCTAAGCATTTTAAGTCACATGTGTTCTAATACCTTTATCACCAAGCCACAGTTGAACCTTATACCCTAGTAAATTTTAAACTAACCCTGCATGACGAAGAAAAGTAAGTATGTACTGTATTTCAGTGACAGCAGTGGTGGCCTAGTGGTAGTTACCGCGACTTACAAGTTGTATATCGTGAGTTCGAACCCAGGCAGTCGCTTTACTTTGTGTAAATTATTTCATCACCACTGCTCTCATAACGGTGGAAGAAAACATTGTGAGAAAACCGGCACGTCCTAGAACCAAAAATTTGAAGACATGTGACATCTATCAACACGCACTGGGCCCGCGTGGTGGATTAAGGCCCATTCCTTATCACAAGTCTCACAGAGATTAGGCCTTTATCCCAACAGTGGGCACATTAAAAGGCTGATGATGATGATGACTGTATTTTATGGGATATAATATGTCTTAAGTCTAAATTATTTATATGATAAGACTAGAACTACTGTTTTAAGTACCTACATAGCTACCTATGACAGAAAGAAGCCTTATGAAACACAAACTACAAAATCTAATAATTTGGCCATATTTCATGGAGTGCAGCTAAGGAATACGAACAATTATCACTATAGGCCATATTGATAATTTTGTATTTATTTTCATATTTCAGAGTTGATCCTTTAGTAAAAGTTATTACTGTGTATTCATGAATTTATTTTTCAATGAACACCCTTAATTTCAATATATTCATACAAATCAAAACACTACAATAATGCAAAACTAACTGTCTGTTTGTTTGTTTGAAACGTTTTTATGCCTGGTCTAGAGATATTGACAAGATTGTACCTAAGAAAAGGATATAAGATAATTTTAATCTCGGGAATGCGTTCCCTTGGGATAATTACCGAGTTTCACGCGGGTGAAGTCACTGGCAGAAGGTAGTACAATATTGAAATTCTACGAGCATAGCACTGGCTACGGCGTGGCATCGTAAATTTATATCCAAACTAATATTATAAATGCAAAAGTTACTCGGTTTGTTACCTTTTTGTTTGGCTGAACTAGAGTTTGAGACTCTGGAAAAGACATAGATTTTTTTTATGCCGGCAAGGGAATACCTTGGGGTTATAAAACACTTTATACGCGGGCAAAGCCGCGGGCAGAAAGTATGTAGTTAGTTAAGTTAAGTCCAGGTTTCCACACGATGCTTAAACAAATACAAAAATGTTAAACCGTTTTTTTTTTTTTAAGGTTTGTAAAAGGTACTCTGATCGGATTATCAGAATACTTTTACTGATGGAAAATTACACTATCACTTCTTAGCATTGTACCTATCCCGAAAAATGCATTTGCTATGACATAGGTATTCTCTCTTTGAGAGGGAAAGGGCCGTAATCTAATTCGTAGGCCTAGTGTGGTGCGAGTAATTGAATGAATCTTTGAATTTTTAGTTCTAGGACATGTCGGTTTCTTCACGACTCGTAAGTCGGGGCCGTAACCACTGGGCGAGCACAGTTCTCTTAACTAAATAAAAGCTTTATGAGTGTATAAAATCTATGAAAGTAAGTGCGATCCTTGTTTCAAAAATTAAAATGTTACCCTTATTTGTTAACCTTTGTTTGTTTTTTAATATAAAAGGGAAGCAAAGTTTTTGTACCTATAGTGTATAGTAGGAATCCTGAAATATTAATTTTGAAAAAGGGATCGTCTTTATGAAATCAAGTTAAGTTAGAATGAAATAAAAATAAGTTTAAGGCACAAACTACTGTGAAGTTCGATGTGATCGGGTATTTCTGTAATATTGCAGAGTAGGTAATGTTCTCCCAAACATATGTGTATAGCTTTGTTTATAAGTAAACTGATTGTAACTTAGTTTCCACATGTGTTCGTGTGTGTGTGGTGTTTTTATGAATAAGGATTATAAGATTATTATATAGTATCAATCTTAATTTTTTTTTAAGATTCTTACACAGAAGCGTAGTCAAAATGAATGAAAAATATTTATTTAATATTACAAAATCTTTATTCATTAGTAAACAATATCACATATTTATTTACAGAGATCCAATATTTACAGTTTATAAAATACTATAACTACATTCAAATACACTTAAACCAAAAACTAATTACTAACTAAGCCTAAAAATATCATAGTTACAACTTAACCTAAATTAGAATCTAACACAAGTTTTACTACATAAAAAAATTATAACAAGGGGTATCGTTACCCAGTCACTAGTTTATGGAGGTCAGATAGACACTTGCTCCATGTAAGTACAAAACTGAACACTAACACACATTACGCTGCATCGTTAGACTCGAAGCCAACCTCAACATCGTTGGGAAAGCCCTGGGCAGATCCATTACACCTTAGCATGCAGTCTTGATCGTGATGGCCGTATTATGTACTCTCCGTGCTTTGCATATATTGCGTATCGGACATACGCATATTGTTCCAAATCAAAGCTGAAAATAGCAGCCGACATCAAAGCTTCAAGAACCTTGTCGTTAGTTTCTTTCTTCTCGATGTAATCCACCAAACTTTGCACACGTTCCGGGTCGAGCGAATTCGAAAGATTAAAACGCACTTTTCCTTTTTTTTGCGCTTTGTCTAAATTCTTGATAACTGTCTTGTGCTTAATAATCTCATTGTTCAGCTGCTTCTCGTATTGTTTCCAATTCTTGTCAGATATCGGGTCACTGCACAGATGGTATTCCCTCTCCCAATGGTCTCGTTTGTTCCTTAGTTTCCTAATGTTATCAGGGATGTATCGTAATTGAACATCCTCGAGCTCAGTGTGTGATATCCTTGCTTCCAGTTGATTTCTCTCTTGTCTCTCGTGCTCTTCATCAGTTTCCTTTGTGAAATGATTTTCTGTAATGTCTTCCAGCAACGACCATTCCGTTTTCTTCTCTGGATGATGCAGGGTGACAAGGTTCTGCAGAATTTGCCGGTAGCGCTTGTACTTTACTTCCAGCTGCAAGTCAGATATATCGGCTACTGAAGACTCCATGATCGTTAATAACGTTTACTGACGTATTACGATAAACAAAGTTGAGATGTGAACACTCTAGAGGCTAATATGCGACTGCAGAAAATACTCGTTACAGACATGTCATGATTTTACAAGCTGGGATTTAACAAGGGAAGGCGCTATACGTAATATATAGCTCCATCTCTTTTTAACAATGAAACAATGATATTGACAATGTCCTAATGGTCGCAGGTAAAAAAATACTGGTAGGTACAGGCAATTATGCATAGTGAAAGATAAGAACCCATTGTAATGTTATTAGGTAGAGGTCTGTTTCATTGTTAAATACGTAGAAAGAATAATTAGTGTTTGTTTGTCGGTAAGCGGTTCATTGTTGTAAATAGTCAATGTAAAATATTTCGTTGATAACTACTCCGTGGATAAGAAATTTTAAAACTTTATTTTGGGGTTTGTGGCAAAGCGCAGTGTATACTTAGTTGATATAAATAAAGTTATTAATAATTACTACAGCTGCATTGTCAATCTAAGCATTTTAAGTCACATGTGTTCTAATACCTTTATCACCAAGCCACAGTTGAACCTTATACCCTAGTAAATTTTAAACTAACCCTGCATGACGAAGAAAAGTAAGTATGTACTGTATTTCAGTGACAGCAGTGGTGGCCTAGTGGTAGTTACCGCGACTTACAAGTTGTATATCGTGAGTTCGAACCCAGGCAGTCGCTTTACTTTGTGTAAATTATTTCATCACCACTGCTCTCAAAACGGTGGAAGAAAACATCGTGAGAAAACCGGCACGTCCTAGAACCAAAAATATTAAGACATGTGACATCTACCATCCCGCACTGGGCCCGCGCACAGTGTGTTATTTTGCCTTAGTTGCGGACATGATTGTTTTTTTTTTTTTTGGAATAGTTTTCAATTAATCATACACCACACTAAAACTCCGCCGGCTCTAACTACTATACTTTAAGAGAAATTAAGAAAATTGAGAAAAAGCCTTAAAAACCATAGAAACGCAATATCTCGTTTTTGGATTAAATTTTAACACTAACCCTCTTACAAATAAACGCGGTATAAAGTTATACCAGGTATAACAGAGGTATAACCATACATTTTCATAGGTTTATACTTGGTATAACTTTATACCGCGTTTATTTGTAAGAGGGCTAATGTTTTAAGGTATGATAGGAATTTACTATAGGAACAATTTTTTTCTCGAAAACTTTAATAATCTTGCTCACCCAGGCGTAAATATTTTTTTATATGATTCCGAAATTATTTTTTTTCTGGCGGGTCTCTTCATGGTCGCGTTTTTTTTAAATGTATATATGTTGATTACTATAATAACTATCGCCACAAAAACCAGACGCAACAAACCCAGGATTTCGGAAATATCAATTTTTTTATTGTGGGCTAGGGTTGTCAATAAACCAATAACATACATTTACTTTATAAAAACATTATTTTTGGACTCAGGTATTAGCAATTACCGGTTCAAATTGTTACGTGCCTAGTTTACATAGTTTAAGTTTATAATTATGGAAAAATAGTTGAGGAAAGCTAAAATTAATAATAGTTGAATTTTGACCACTTTTGTTTTACCTAGTACCGTCCATAGATTTTCTATCTTCGATGAAGAATATTATGCGGAATTGGGAAGGGATCCGCTCTCATCAGGCAAATGCTAAAAACCAATTCCTATACATAATATCTGGAGAACCGGGGGTGAGATGTTATGGGGCCGTCAAAGAGCCATGGGACTGCTTTGCCTCAGCAGGCCCGTCCCGTCACTGACCCGTCCTGCTGGGGGATGTCCATCTGGGCCCCGACCAGAGGACTTAATGCAAGGGAGGCATGAGGGCGCTAACCTTCATACTGGTCAGCGAGTGGCAATTATTACCGACGACCAAAGCCTGAATACGGATCCGAACAAGCTTACGAAACTGGATATTTATAATGTTTTGGTAGAAAAGGCCCGACTATATGGGTCAAAACATAGACCGGGTGGCCTTGAAATGAACGAACGATCCATGATTATTTTAAATGCATTATATCCAACGGGTATTCCTAACAATGTTGATGTACAAAACAAAAGTCATAAAGAGAGTATTTCCAAATTTATCAGTAAGTGCGAAAAAGCAAATGCGAGTGCGAGTTTGAAGCAAATGATATCACGCTGACGACTGACGAAATGGTAATTGAATCTGATAGTGAGGTTATGTCAGAACCGTTCAGAGGATAACTAGTTTAAAAGATTTTTTTAATTTTCCTATATTATCCCACTGCTGGGCAAAGGCCTCCCCCATAGCCTTCACCAGCCAATCCGTGAAAAACGAGTTCAAATCGATTGAATTAATCAACTGAAATGTTTACTAGTTTGTGAAAACCCTATTTCCATAGAAATTTAAAAAAATCTTAGAAACGCAATATCTCCGAGATCTCGCTAGTTACATATTTAGAATTTTCTCAAGTTGAAGGTACTATAAATAAGAATATTATGCTAACTAAAAAAAAACGCGACCAGTTAATAGTTAATTTTATATATTTTTTTTTGTTTATTTATAAAATAATTATTTACTCTTGTTCCTGTGATGTCAGGGACTTGGAATTTTCAGGCCTGCTATATTTAAAGCCAATAATTAACCTGTATTTATACAAAAGGTTGAGATTTAATTTATTCAAGAAATACAGACGAAAAACTTTTTCGGGCAGATCAATGACCTATCACAAATTTATTTTTATCTCCTAAATTAAGTGAAATATCAAAACGAGATTTTTTTTTAATGCTTTATTAGGATTAAATCTATGAAGTTAAAAAATAAAACTGGCATGTCCGCAACTGAGACAAAATAACACACTGTGCCGCGTGGTGGATTAAGGCCCATTCCATATCACAAGCCTCATAGAGAGGAGACCTTTGTCCCAGCAGTTTGAACATTATTACTATATGACTGTATTTCATAAATAAATAATAAAAAAAATGTTTTTATTGTTTCTCATACAATTGTTCTACAGCACAAAATTGAGGCAGCCCCGATAAGTTACAAGGATACTTGTAATGGGGTTACCTCGCAACTTCCCGTGGGTTGCTATCTACAATGTTGATATATAATTAAAGAAAAACAAAATTATTGTTATTGAAGCATGTTCAAGTATGTGTAGAGTTAGTGTGTGTATGTATGTGTGGAGGGATGGATGAGTGGGGTGTGTGGGAGTGAGTAACTGTGTGTGTGTGTGTTAATAAGTGATTAACTGATGTATGTTATGAATGGATACTGGTTCTTCTTTAGCATACTCTGGTAAATAAAAGTTCAATTTCATCATACGTTTGTAATTTTAACCATTCCGTTAGGGAATTTTTACATTCGTGACACAACATGGGGTAAATATTCAATTTGAGGTTTAATTTATTATAAATATATGTTGATTGCGTACTATACTGACGTCTGGCGAAAATCGTACGGACCCGAGGAGAAAAGATTAGCATTTAACCAACTTGCTAGTATCGCTAATCCTCGTTCAGCAGTAGCACGCACAGTAGACCAAGAATCACCGGCGAAAACTACTGCTGTGTCATCTGCATAGGAAAATACTCGTCCGCCACTATTCCCGATATTACACAACTCATTTATATAAATCAGGAACAGCGTCGGGGCGAGCACACTTCCCTGAGGTACTCCAAAACATACAATTTTCTCATCACTAATTAAGTTACCAACCCTAACCTGCTGTTTTCGGTTAGATAGGTAACTACTAAAAAGAGAGAGAGCCGTACCCCTTATGCCGATTGCTTCAAGTCTGTGCAGAAGGATGGGGACAGAAACGGTGTCAAATGCCTTTTTTAGGTCGAAAAAGACTGTAAGGCATTTCAGACCTTTGTCTACACAAGTTATTATATCACCAGTTAATGCTTTAACAGCGTCTTGTTTAGATAGGCCCCTTCTGAAGCCATATTGCGAGGGAGATAAAATGTTATATTTATTAAGATAACTAATTAGTCTATTATTTAGTAACTTTTCTAGAATTTTTGCTGATATAACTGACATAGGGCGATAGTTGTTGACATCATTCCGGTCCCCCTCCCCTTGTGCACAGGCGTAACCATCGACCGCTTAAAAGCATCTGGAAATATCCCGGTTCTAAAGCACAGGTTAGCTAGTTGGCTTATTAAAGGGACCTAAAGGGTCTCTAGATATTTTCAAAAATTTTATAGGTATGCCGTCCCAGCCAGGTGAGCTTTCACAATCGAGACCCATTAGCAAGCCATCAACTTCCTGCGGGTCAGTATCAAGCAATACGAATGATGTAGTATGCTGTTCACTCCGTAGGTATGAAGAGCTAGGATTAGGGAGATTTGATTTTTTTATTATCTCTTCCGCCAATGTTTGACCAATTGTAACGAAAAACTGATTAATACGGTTTAAAGAATCGAGAGGGATATAATTAATAATTTCATGGGATATAATATGTCTTAAGTCTAAATTATTTATGTGAAAAGACTAACACTAGTGTTTAAAGTACCTAGCTACCTATGACAGAAGCCTTATGAAACACAAACAACAGAGTGACTTCTAATAAATTGGCTATATTTACCCGACTGCCGAAGGAGGGTAATGTGTTTATCAGTCTATGTATGTATGTATGTAAGTATGTATGTATGTAAGTATGTATGTATGTATGTTTGTTCCTATGTGGCGTTCCAGAGACCAAACGCGTTGGCCGATTTTGATGATTCATACGTCAATCGATTCATCTTAACCCTGCGAGTGTAGTGACACTCGCAGGGTTAAGATGAATCGATTCTATTTTCTAATTTTAATGTAGCCAGTGGGCTACATTAAAATTAGAAAATAGAAAAATGGCGGATTTTGGGCGCAATATTGTGGGGTACAAATTTTTTTTTTACTTCCAAACCCATCGTGTGGGGTATCAAAATAAAGGGTTCTAAGAGGTGATTTCAAAAATATATAATACTTATATGTTTAAATGTACCGAAATCTAAATAAAAATAACTAAAAAGTTATAAATAAAAAAAGTAAATTTAAAAAATCAAAAGACCCGACTGCTTAAAAGGCGAACTAAAAAGACGTAAACAAGAAGAAAATCAGTCAATGTGCAGTCGGAGGATACATCTGGTTTTGGTCAGCCAGTTCGCGAATATATATCCTCCGACTGCACATCATGATTTTCTTCTTGTTTACGTCTTTTTAGTTCGCCTTTTAAGCAGTCGGGTCTTTTGATTTTTTAAATTTACTTTTTTTTGATAGAGTGCTAAGGAATATGAACAATTGTCGCTATAGGCCATTTTGATAATTTTGTTTTTCTTTTCATATTTCATAGTTAATCCTTTAGTAAAAGTTATTATTGTGTATGACTACGTCATTCAATGAACGAAAGTTACCCTTAATTTCAATGTATTCATACAAATCCAAATTACTACAATAATGCAAAACTAACTGTCTGTTTGAAACGTTTTTATGCCTGGTCTAGAAATACTAACAAGAATGTACCTAACAAACGGATATAAGATAATTTTAATCTAAGGGGGTACGTTCCCTCGGGATAATTACCGAGTTTCACGTAGGTAAAGTCACTGGCAGAAGGTAGTACAATGTTGAAATTCTACGAGCATAGCACTGGCTACGGCGTAGCATGGTAAACTTATATCCAAACTAATATTATAAATGCAAAAGTTACTCTGTTTTTTCCCTTTTTGTTTGGCTGAACTAGAGTTTGAGACCCTGGAAAAGATATAGATTTTTTTATGCGTGTAGTGTTCCCTTGGGATGATAATAACCGTACATTTAGTACCTTAATGACAAGCCAATGACCGTACATTTAGTACCTTCTTCAAATAAAAAACGCGATTATAAACTAATTTGCAGTTGGCAATGCACCTGAGTTCGATCCTTGGGTGGTTGGTGTTACTGAGGATTAGAACATTTACAAAACCAGTACTTTGTCTGGCTGGGTTGGCTACAACAAAATAACAATGGGGCTTGTAAAACAATAGACAAAAGATATGCTCAGGTACTAAATACATCAGCCTGCCCTTTTAAAAAATTCAAGCTTAATGATATTGCTATCTTATAAAGTCACACTATTCACTGGCCAACTTGACGTTCAGTGTAATTCTTTTATTTATAAAGTAATAATAATACCAGACTGTTACTGAAACACTGCAAGGCAAAGGCCTCTGCTCATGCCGCCAAAGGACAAACCTTAATTTATTTATTTTTAAGGAAAGTTTACAGACTAATAGCAAACATTTAAATAAATCGTAGGAAGGTATGTGTAAACTTAACCCCTTGAATGTACTTTTAATAGTTTCGGTAATCACGGCATTCAACCGGTTTCCAAATTTTTACATGACAGATTTTTATAAGGTTTTAAATTAGTGTCAATGTGACGTTTTTAATTCCTAACTACTTTCTATGTTAATCTTGGGCAGCGTAGACAACGGTGAAGGCAAACATCGGTAGGAAACTGGGCGTATAGTTAGTTTATGTGGTATAAGTTTGTGCTCCATTGGAGTAATTGCTCCAAGGTGGAACGCCTGTGGTGCGAGGATAAACGGCTAAACGCAATCATAATTTGAGTAGTTCCTAGGCACCTAGGTTCTATCAAAGTCAAATATATTTATTTCAACTATGCCAATAAGCGGCACTTTTGAACGTCAAACATTATTAAATCTAAATTAAAAATGTACAAGTTATAAAAATTTACTCTACCGTGTAATCGGAAAGTAGCTTTTTATGGAGAAGAACGCACAAGAAACTCCATACATACTCTTTTAAAAAAAAACTTTTGTTCGAGTTTTAACCGAACACACAGCGAAAATGCATAATTGCATCGAAAGCAAGTATGCACATTCGCTCGATTACCAAAACGATCTCGCTCGATCGAAAAAGATTTCGTATATCTAAGTGTTATATAGTGTTTCAATATAGTTATTTCTCTTATAATCCAAGACTTTAACTTTTACCATATCCTATCATTACAAGAAAGGTGTGTTAGGTCACCATAGCACCAAGCACTACTTTCTACAACTTTTACTTATGTACATACATTAATAAATTAATATATGTGAGGACGATGCACCCAAAAATAGCACTACACACTATACTACGTACAGGTATAAACTAATAAAAGCTTTAACAGGTAAATTCATTAATTTGATAAATAGGAACATGGTTCTCACATTCTTACAAATATTGCAAACATAGGTAAAATACCTAATTTAACAACAACGGAACAGTGTGTGAGTCAAATTCTGGAAAAATATAAAAGATACATAAGAATACAATAACTATGAATAGGAATATAAATTAGCGAATTTGATTTTGTCCACACCAAAGATTGCCCTACGGAGCGGGACCAACATGTTGCCAAGCATTCTTATCTTGAATATAACTATCTAATTTGTAATATGCTTGTTTACAAAGTGTGCTTTAAACTAAAGTTTTAAATTTACTTTCATTTAGTTTTAATATATCACAAGGTATTTTGTTATAGAATTTAACACAGTACCCCATTAAAGATGAGTGTACTTTTGCTAGTCTATAAGATGGTTGATCTAACTTATCTTTATTTCTCGTATTACAATTGTGTATATCACTGACCTTACTAAAGATATGTATATTTTTCCTAACATACATAATATTTTCATAAATGAATTGGCAAGAAACTGTCATAATATTAATATTTTTAAATAGCTCCCTAAGAGATTCTCGGTAACTTAAATTATATGTGGCTCTGATAGCTCTCTTTTGCAATATAAATATAGATTCAATGTCAGCCGCTCGGCCCCACAGTAAAATACGGTATTTTCGGGTTAAATAGGGTATTTTTGGTTGATTTTGTAGTAATTGAGGTAAATCGTTAATATAAACTAAAAAGAGGAATGGACCCAATATCGAGCCTTGAGGAAGATCTAAGTAACCCAAGGGCTGTATGTCTAATTGCATAGTGCTCGAGCTTCAACAATAGTGTCTCATGGTTAACGCAATCGAACGCCTTCGAGAGGTCGCAAAAGATTCCAATGGCGTCTTGTGCTTCCTCCCAGGCGTTAAAGATGTTCTTTATTAGGGTCACACCGGCGTCAGTTGTGCAACGCCCTTTGGTAAAACCGAACTGTTGATCATACAAGATAGAATGTTTGTTAAAATGACGCAACAATTGGTTGAGCATTAACTTTTCGAAGACCTTACTGAGAACTGGCAGTATTGACACTGGCCTATAATTATTGACTTCTTTGCTATCCCCGGATTTAAACAATGGAACTACTTTACTGTGTTTCATGAGGTCCGAAAAAACTCCTTGATCGACACTAGTATTAAATATGAAAGCAAGGGTGCAACAGTTTCAATGATTGGTTTACACACTTTCACAGATAGTCCCCAAAGATCTTCCGTTGATTTAATTTTAAAACCTTTAAAAGCTTTTTAAATAGCCTGGGGAATATGAGAATACTTTTACTGATGGAAAATTACATTAACACATCGTATCATTCTATCTATCCCGGCAAATGCATTTGCTGGGACACAGGCCTCCTCTCTGTGAGAGGGAATGGGCCACAATCTACCACTAGACCCCAGTGCGAGTAAGTAGTTGTCACGTCTTTGAATTTTTATTTCTAGAACATATCGGTTTCTTCACGATGTTTTGCTTTATCGTTTTGAGAGCAGTGGCTAAGAAATATATAACACAAAGGAATGCGCCTGAATCCATGACCTACCACTCGTAAGTCGGGGCTGTAACCACTGGGCGATCACGGCCCTCTAAACTAAGTAAACGTTTGAAATTACATGAGTGTATAAAAAATATGACAGTAAGTTCCATCCTTGCTTGATTCAATATTTAAAATGTTAGCCTTAAACCTTTGTTTATTTTTTTAAATAAAAAGGGAAGCAAAGTTTCAATTTTATGTGAGTGATCTTTTTTAATCCATAAATATTATACATTCATAACAAGTTTGGAAACGGATAGTTTTATGAAATCATGTTAAATTTGAATGAAATGAAAATAAGTACAGGGCAAAAACTACTGTGTTTTGTTGTGATTGGACATTTCTGTGTGGCAGATATAAACTCTAAGTTTGCTTCGAATTAATATAGCAAAGTTAAGTCGTCCCCAACATATGTGTAGTGTTTTTTTAATAAATACCTAACTTCCATTTGCAACATTAGATTTTTGCCGACAGCATCAGCTTGTGACCGAGAACATTGCTGCTGTCTTGCTAAAGGCGGGTCAGCTCAGCTTTGGAGTACTGTCGGTCTATTTTGAGGGTGACCAGGACATCGAACCTTACTTATCCGAAACACAAAACAAGGCACACAAATTGAATACAAACAACATCGTGGTGGGAGGAGACGTAAATGCCTGGAGCCATTGGTGGGGAAGTGTTTCCGAAAACCATCGCGGGGCGGCGTACAGTTCTTTCCTCAATGAGCGGGATCTCCACATCCTAAATACGGGCCAAACACCAACGTTCGAGACATACAGAAATGACAGGTGGTGCACAAGCATAGTCGACGTGACAGCTTGCAGTTCGTCGCTGCTGGGCAAGGTCGAGGAGTGGCGGGTAGAAAGAAGTCTAACAACTTCAGACCACAACGCTATAACCTTCTCGATGCGCCTAGAAAAGGCCCTGGAACCCTTAAGGCCAATTTCGACGCGCATCTACAACACCAAGAAGGCCAAGTGGTCCGACTTCAACACCCACTTCAAGACCAGCCTAGCAGACAGTGGCATCACTCAAGTCAGAGTCTCGAACGCATCGAACCCAGAGGATTTGGAGACAATTATTTCAAACTATACTCATAACATCCACCGCTCATGCGAGGAAGCGATTCCAAAACTTGGGTCGCCCAAACACAACGCCAAGCCCCCATGGTGGACCCCTTCTCTAGACCGTCTCAAAAAAGACGCCATGACGAAGAAGAGAAGGATCCGAAACGCAGCCGCAAGCCGGAGACACTTCACTATCCAAGACTACGTGCTGGCCAAACAAACTTACACGACAGCAGCAACGGAAGCAGCCACAGCCAACTGGAAGGAGTTCTGCACGAAGCAGGACCGAGAGAGCATGTGGGACGGCATCTACAGGGTAATAAGGAAGACAGCCAGAATAAAGGACGACGCGCTCTTGAGAAACGCCGCAGGCGAGACGCTCAGTCCAGAGCAATCTGCGGATCTTCTGGCAAAAACCTTCTACCCCGACGACTCAACGGATGCCGAACAGCCCTACCACACTGCGCTAAGGAGGCTAACAGAGGAGAAGAACCCCCAAGGTCTGTCTGCAGACGATCCGCCCTTCACGACCGCGGAGCTGGAAATGGTTCTCCAGAACCAAAATCCGAAAAAAGCCCCCGGTCCCGACGGATTAACAGCGGACATCTGCACAGCGGCAATAAACTGCGATAGGGAGGTGTTCTTAGCGATAGCAAACAAGTGTCTGTCACTGTCACACTTCCCGAAGCAGTGGAAGGTCGCCCACGTGTGCATTCTCCGCAAGCCAGGAAAGGACGACTACACCAGCCCTAAGTCCTACAGGCCTATAGGTCTGCTCTCGGTCCTAGGAAAAATCGTCGAGAAACTTCTAGTAGGCCGACTACAGTGGCACTTTCTCCCAACACTACACACAAACCAATACGGCTTCATGCCACAGCGCGGAACCGAGGACGCCCTCTATGCTCTAGTGGGCCACTTACGAGCCGAAATCAAAGCCAAAAAGATCGTGCTTTTGATATCACTGGACATAGAGGGGGCCTTTGACAACGCGTGGTGGCCCGCACTCAAGAAGCAGATGGTAGCCAAGAATTGTCCAGCAAATATCTACGCTCTCGTCGCCTCATACCTGGAAGACCGGAACATCAGGGTCAACTACGCCAGAGCGACTAGCGAGAAGGGAACCACGAAAGGATGCGTCCAGGGCTCAATTGCCGGACCGACGTTTTGGAACCTTATCCTAGATTCACTCCTACACAAAATGGCTAGTATGGGGGTATACTGCCAAGCCTTCGCGGACGACGTAGTCCTGGTTTTCTCTGACTTCTCAGCCGGTCCCCTGCAGTAATCAGCCAACAGCACGCTAGCCAAAGTATCGGAATGGCGTCCAAAATAAGCTACGATTCGCCGCGCATAAGACCAATGCGATGGTGTTAACGAGGAAGCGAAAGTACGACGCTCCGGTACTTCATATGTCGGGCACGCAGCTAAACCTGGTTGAGGAAGTGAAGCTGTTAGGTCTCACGATAGACTCCAAACTCACCTTCAATGCGCACGTGTCTGCGACCTGTAGAAAGGCCGCGGACATCTATAAGCAGTTGGCGTGTGCGGCGAGGGTGACTTGGGGTCTGAACGGAGAGATAATCAGGACGATATACGTGTCAGTGATTGAGCCCATCGTGATGTATGCAGCGAGTGCGTGGGCCCCCGCAGCTGAGAAACTGATGACAAGGAAAAAGTTTGACTCACTGCAGAGGGGCTTCGTGCAGAAGATCTGCAAAGCATACCGCACGGTGTCTCTGACATCGGCACTTATCCTGTCAGGACAACTCCCCCTAGACCTCCGGGTACTCGAAGCGGCAACCCTTTTCAAGATCAAAAAGGGACATTCCCAAGAGTTCATACCGCTGGGACGCGTGCTGGAGTGCAACGTGCACCACTCCAAAAATCCTCACCCAGCGCAACTCACAACAACCGAGTATGAATGCCTAGAGAATTTGACCCCCGAAACCCAGGCAAACCATCAAGTAATCGGCCCCCAAATATACACCGATGGCAGTAAGATAGAGGGGAAAGTCGGAGCTGCCCTAACTTGGTGGGAAAACGGGACGGAGTCAAGGTTCAGCACCTTCGGCTTGGAGCCTCACAACACAGTCTTCCAATCGGAAATGTACGCTCTCTTCAGAGCTGTCAGGATGGCAAGAGAATCCAAGGCGGCCTCCGTAAGTATCTTAAGTGACTCAAGATCGTCACTTGATCTGCTGAGGAGACCGTCTGTCACGCACCACCTGGCACTCCAAATCAAGAGAAGCGTCCGTGAAATCAGAGAGGAGGGCAGAGAAGTGAGGCTCTTTTGGCTCAAGGCCCATGTGGGAACTGCCGGGAATGAGAGAGCGGATGAGCTGGCCAAGGAGGCAGCCCTAACAAAACTCACATCAGACTACAGCAAGGTCCCCGTTTCATTCGTGAGGAGGAAGATACGGGAGGGGACTATAAGGAAGTGGCAAGCCCGGTACGATTCCTCGAGTACAGGATCGGTCACGAAAGTGTTCTTTCCAGACGTCCTAGCGGCGAAAAGGACACTCAGAGACGCAGTGCTCACATCGGTCCACGTACAAGTCCTTACAGGACACGGCGGATTTTCAGCGTATCTCCACCGCTTCCATCTCAAAGATAGTCCCTCGTGCGTCTGTGACCCGAGTTGCGAAGAGACAGTCTGGCACTTGCTCTTCGAATGCCCAAGGTTCAGCCAAGACAGAATGGAGCTCGAAGTAAAATTCGAAACCCAGCTTAGCCAGTCCACACTCCACACCATCATGGGGAGACCGGCTACTAGGATTCCATTCTTGGCATTCGCAAGCAAAGTCGCCACAATCGCAGCAAGGGCCAACAAAACGGACGTAACCTTGCGAAGTCGACCACACATTCGAACACACACAACAACAACCACAAACACACAAACAACAACCACAACTACACAAGCAACAACAAGCACACAATTGACTGATACACAAGTTACACACACACATTCTAACCAACGGCCATTATCAACGGTAGCAGCAGCGGTAGCAGCAACAGCCAGCCTACAACCAGCCCCTAACATAACTACTACACAATTCCTGGCATGCGGAGAAGACGGAGTCCCTGGCATCAGACTGCGAGGCGTCGCTCTGTTCATGAACAGGGAACAGGAGAAGTTAGGCATAGGCTTTTGCATAGGCTCAAGTCGAGCTACGGCCCGAATACACCTTTCACCGGGCCTTGCCGCCTTGATTAACGGAAGCACCACCAAAACGAGCATAAAAGGCAGCAAGTATGCTGCACTACCTCAAGTGGAAGTGGCCACTCACCGATGCCGTCTAATGCGATTTAAAGGGAAAACAATTGCATTACTCGAGTGGGGAGAGGCTACTCCATTTGCTCAGGCAAGCTCATTGCTTCAGAAGATCAGGGAGGCAGGAGACTACACGTCAGCCGCGGCCCGAACCATAAGTGTGGACGCAATGGTGGTGGGAGGAGAAAGAGGAGACGTCGCAGACCGCTTTGGCTGTCTAAAGGCCTCAGAACATCATGAGGTCGTTGTTTACGAGGATAGAGGGGAAACCCTAAGTTTCCTCAAAGCCCCCAGACAACCAACAGCCAGCGCGACGAGCCCCACAAAAAGGCCCACCACTCAAAGTGGATCGGAAAGGGCCCAGCAGAAGGCAGCAGCCGAAAAAGCCGCTAAGAAGCAGTGCAACACCACAAACCCGGAGGACCGGGCCCGGTCGAGGAGTCGCCTGAAAGCATTTGGCACTTTCCTCAATGCACTGCTCCCAAGCACCAGCCATGCATCACCATCTCACAAGCAGGAGACAGCATTGGAGAGGTTCCTCAGAAAAACACCAAAGGAACCAACCCAGCAAAAGCCTAAGCCAACACGAGCCGACAAAGGGCAAGTCAGCCCGCCGACCCTCGCAGTAAAGTCGGGTACCACGGACCACGTAAAAAGCGCGTTCCTCGAGTACGTAGCAATCGTAAGAGCGACCAGAGATGTCAATCTTACGACATGCAGGAAGATCCTGCAGACCTTCCAAAGAGACACAGAGGGTCTGTTAAGGATACTGCTCGAGGAAGCAGGGGCAGCGGTTTACGACAACGTCACATCCCAAGTCATCAAAGGGGAAATGACGGGGTCGTATATGGCAGCCTACAGCGCGAGGAGTGGTTTTGTGGCCCTGGACAAGGAGGAGACGGAGCGCTCAGGCAAACTCAAGTTCAGTGTGCCAAATGACGACCCGATAGTGGTTACCGCCAAATGTACTAAAATCATGCCGGATGATAAGATCCTGGAAATGGCACAGTCCATTTCGGGGACCCCAGGTATCCCGGCATCGCAGGAAAGTTGGGCGGTACCCAATATCAGGTGGATTAACGGAGTTCCGGGTTGCGGTAAGACAACCTGGCTGGTAAAGCACTTCGACGAGGACAGGGACGTGATAGCCACCACGACAACAGAAGCTGCCAAAGACCTTAGGGAAAAGCTTGCGCGCCGCTTAGGAGACCGAGCAAAGACCAAGGTGCGCACTATGGCCTCAATCCTAGCAAACGGTTTCAAGAGCCAAGACAAATGCTACCGTCTTACGGTAGACGAGGCTCTTATGAACCACTTTGGGGCAATAGTCATGGCAGTAAAGTTGTCTGGAGCTGGCGAGCTTGTCCTCGTCGGATAACGTCTCCGACCAGCTCCCATTTTTGGACAGAGAGAACCTTTTCAAGCTTAGGTACACCCGTCCAGACCTGGTGGCTGGCATCACCCAGGAGTTTCTCTGCACACACCGCAATCCAATGGACGTGGCCTTTGCACTGAGTGAGATATACCCCGGTATATACTCCTCCAAGTCGTCGCTGTCGCGGGTCCACTCCCTGAAGGTGAAAGGTTACACAGGGGCGCAAATACCGAGCACTGCCCAAAACACCCTGTTCCTGGTTCATACGCAGGGGGAGAAAGCCTCTCTTGCGAGCCAGGGATTTGGTTCCGGTGAAGGGTCGCGCCTGCTAACCATACACGAGGCTCAGGGGTCGACCTACGACAGTGTCATCATCATCAACACCAAGTCCAGGAGGCTTCAGGTCCACGACAGCATCTCCCACGCGGTAGTGGCGGTGTCCAGACATAAAGTCAGTTGCGTCTATTATACCGACGACGCTGATGACGCCGCAGGCCGCCTTGCTAAGAGGGCGATGGATGCGCCGACTAAAGCGGTCGTCAACTACAATCTTAAGACGGCCATGCAGCATCGAGACGTAGTCGTCATAGAGGCCTTGCTCACGCTGGCGAAGTCCCTGGTCGGCAGACATCACCAAAACACCACCTAACAAGTCCCATCCAAAAACTCCAACCCAAACACATACCCAAACCATCACCCTGTCTAAACCCTGTAAATCAGAAAATTATATATATATTTGTAAAGCTGCATGGTGGAGCGAGTCAGTCATACACATCTTAACGTCCTAACGACGGGGTTCTATAACCGGAACCGTCGGCCGGGACTGGTCTGCTCGCATTGCCATGCATCTTCCCCGAAAGTGTATCAATAGAAATAAGTAACAAAATAGTTAATAACATTAATATAAGTAGTAAATAGAAAGTAAATTGTAATGCCGGTGTGTGATATATATATATATATATGTAAAGTATTTAGTGAGGGATGAACTCACGTAGACTTAAGTTAGTTAAGTAAGCCAAAAAATAATGTCCGACGAGGAGTCAGACAATTGTAACTATAGTAAGAAAAATAACAAACAAAAAAAAAAACACTATAGAAAAGATCGCGGAGTGCCACATGTCCGCGGCAGAATATTGAAATAAAAAAAAAAAAAAAAAAAACATTAGATTTTGACATTTAAATAAGCCCATTTTACAGCCCGTTCCATCGATTTTGAATTTTATTGCGTTGGTGATACGACAAATGGTAGCTGTAGTAAACAGTTGGTTTTGGTAACAGGTTAATGCTTTTTCTGTCATCCTAATGTTTACGGGAAAGAACTCCAAATCGGTTGAACGGACTGTAAGAAGAGTTGTAGAATTTTCTAATGCTATTTCAAATGGAGTATAGATGTAAACTGATTTAAACTAACTTTACACATGTGTTTGTGTGTGTGTGTGTGTATTTATGGTGTGTTTATGAATAACGTCAGATTATTTGTTAGTATCTTATTAAGTTTTACTTTAAATAAATAAAAAAAATGTAATTCAAAATCTTTATTAATTAATAAACAAGATCACATATTGATTTGCATAACTATAAATATATATAGATTATAAATGACGATAACTACAGGAAAATACCTTAAATCAATAACTACTTACTAACTTAGCCTGAAAATATCATAATTACATTAGTTACACCTTAACTTAAATTACAATCTAGTACAATAATTTAATTTATTTAGTAATTTTTCATAAATATAAATCGGATGCCACAAGGTGCTTGAAAAATGTGATCTTATGATCTATGTAGTTGTCGGACACACATACGAAAGCAAGGTAGAATAAAGCGTGGAATAATAATAATAAAAGGTTTTATTTCTAAAGCATCCCTTTTTGTGCGATGGCGTTTGTGCTAGCTTTCTTATCTGCAGAAAATGAATAAGTAGGAGTAGGTATACTGTGGGCAGATGTATCTATCCCGAATTGAACTCTTTTTAACCGACTTCAATAAGACGAGGCGATTCTAAGTTCATCTGAATGTTTTTTCTTTTATAAAGAGCATTTTATATGAGCGATGGGAATAAGAATAGGAATTTATTCCTGAAATTGCTTTTAACACCGTATGAAACTCGCCAGTTATCTCTCTGCGCGGCAGTATAATTGACTAATTATGTAATTTTTTTACTATAACGTCTGATATTAACGTTTACATTAGTAGTTTACATTAATTGAAATGTTTCATTATTTAATTAAAATGAAAATATAATGAGTTTTCTCAGGGTATATCTGAAAATTGGATCTGTTATTTCGATTTACGGATGATTTGTTCATTTATTTAAAGTTATAGTACATTACTGCAGCGGCCAGCAAAATACTTTATCTCAGTAATATGTGGCAAAATCAAGTTGGACTTAATA
Organism: Anorthoa munda; assembly: GCA_945859665.1. NCBI lineage: Eukaryota > Metazoa > Arthropoda > Insecta > Lepidoptera > Noctuidae > Anorthoa > Anorthoa munda. The sequence goes on from OX243898.1 coordinate 28,099,521, forward strand.
TCAAATATTCAGATCTATAACCTATAGAGTACTTTCCGTTGAATTAGAATCAAGGCAAGAACCAATGTATTAAGTAAGAATTAAATGAAAATAACTTTAGGTGAAAAACCACTATGTGTTTTTTTGTGATGGAATATAATGTATCTTAGTGTTAGAAATAAACTCTAGACATATATGTATCGCAGACTAGGTAAAGTTGTTGTTGTGAAGTCTATCCAAAATGAAACAGTAAAATATTTAAGATCACGAAACATTTATTTATTATTAATTAAAAATATCAAACATGTATTATAACTTAACCTAACTAAGAATTACATATGAGCCTATACATGATTCACAACTAACTTAACCTAAATAAGCATCTCCCATGAGTCTTTACCCGATTTACAACTAATTTAACGTAACTTAGAATCACATACGAGTCTATACATGATTTACAACTAACTTAATCTAAAACAGAATCACATAAGAGTCTTTACAAGGTTTACAACTAATTTAACGTAACTTAGAATCACATACGAGTCTATACATGATTTAAAACTAAATTCTTATAAGTTGTGAATCACATATGAGATACATGATTCATAACTAACTTAACCTAAAACAGAATCACATACGAGTATATACATGATTTACAACTAAATTAGAATTACATATGAGTCTATACTTGATTTACAACTAACTTAACCTAAATTAGAATCACACACACAGTCTTATTTCAACACAAGTTAATGTCAAGGGGTATCGTTTCCCAGTCACTAGATTATTGAGTTCAGATATTCACTTGCTCCATGTAAAAAATTGGTATGTTGCTGCATCCGGTTATACTGGCAGCCGACCTTAACATTGTAGGAAAAGCCGTGATTGATTACTGGCTTACTTTCTCCCGCAAGCTATTTCGTCGTGATGGCCGACATCTGTACTCTCCATAAGTTGCATATATTGCAAATTTAACATATGCAGTTTCCACAAATCGAAAAGTTAAAAGAGCTGACTTAATCATGTCTTTAAGTAATTCATCGTTGCTTTCGTTCTTCTTGATATAGTCGACCAATGTTTGTACACGTTTCCGATCGAGCGAATGCGACAGATGTATGTCTTTAATTGTTCTCAGGTGTTTATATGTATACAACTCTTTGTCCAAATTCTTTATCACAGTCTTGAGTTTGATGATCTTGTTGTTCATTTCTTCCTCGTATTTCATCCAGTTCTTCTTAGATATCAAGTCGTTCCAGTGCTGGTATTCCTTCTGCCAATAGTCTGTTTTTTTCTTGAGCTCCCGAATATACTCAGGGATATATTTAAGTTCAACATCTTCGAGTTCAGCTTGTGTTATTTTCGCTTCGAGTTTTTCTCTCATCTTTCTCTCGTGCTCCTCCTCCGTAGCCCCTTCGTAAAGTATAAATTCGTCTGGTTTACACACATTATCTTCTGAAGGGAAAAGGTTTCCGATAAGATTATTTAGGTTTATCTGATTTTGTTTCACTTTCAAATCAGATATATCGGCTACTGAAGACTCCATGATCGTTAATAACGTTTACTGACGTAATATGACAAACAAAGTTGAGATGTGAACACTGTAGAGGCTAATATGCGACTGCAGAAAATACTCGTTACAAATATATCATGATTTTACAAGCTGGGCGTGGCGTGTTACGAAAAGGGGATGGCGCTATACGTAATCTATAGCTCCATCTCTTTTTAACAATGAAACAATGATATTGACAATGTCCTAATGGTCGCAGGTAAAAAAATACTGGTAGGTACAGGCAATAATGCTTAGTGAAAGATAAGAACCCATTGTAATGTTATTAGGTAGAGGTCTGTTTCATTGTTAAATACGTAGAAAGAATAATTAGTGTTTGTTTTTCGGTAAGTAGTTCATTGTTGTAAATAGTCAATGAAAATATTTCGTTGATAACTACTCCGTGGATAAGAAATTATAAAACTTTATTTTGGGGTTTGTGGCAAAGTGCTGTGTATACTTAGGTGATATAAATAAAGTTATTAATAAATACTACAGCTGCATTGTCAATGTAAGCATTTTAAGTCATATGTGTTCTACCTTTATCGCCAAGCCACAGTTGAACCTTATACCCTAGTAAATCTTAAACTAACCCTGCATGACGATGAATATTAAGTATGTACTGTATTTCAGTGATAGCAGTGGTGGCCCAGTGGTAGTGGCGGTGACTTAGAAGTTGTAGATCGTGAGTTCGAACCCAGGCAAGCGCTTTACTTTGTGTAAATTACTTCATCACCACTGCTCTCATTACGGTGAAGGAGAACATCGTGAGGAAACCGGCACGTCCTAGAACCAAAAATATTAAGACATGTGACATCTACCAACCCGCACTGGGCCCGCGTGGTGGATTAAGGCCCATTCCATATCACAAGTCTCACAGAGAGGAGACCTTTGTCCCAGCAGTGGGAACATTTTTACTATATGACTGTATTTCATGGGATATAATGTCTTAAGTCTAAATTATTTATGTGAAAAGACTAAGACTAGTGTTTAAAGTACCTAACCACCTATGACAGAAGCCTTTGAAACACAAACTACAGAGTGACTTCTAATAAACTGGCTATATTTCATAGAGTGCCAAGGAATATGAACAATTGTCACTATAGGCCATTTTGATAATTTTGTTTTTCTTTTCATATTTCAGAGTTAATCCATTAGTAAAAGTTATTATTGTGTATAATATTCATGACTACGTCATTCAATGAACGAAAGTTACCCTTAATTTCAATATATTCATACAAATCCAAATTACTACAATAATGCAAAACTAACTGTCTGTTTGAAACTTTTTTATGCCTGGTCTAGAAATAATAACAAGAATGTACCTAACAAACGGATATAAGATAATTTTAATCTAAGGGGGTACGTTCCCTTGGGATAATTACCGAGTTTCGCAGGGGCGAAGTCACTGGCAGAAGGTAGTACAATGTTGAAATTCTACGAGCATAGCACTGGCTACGGCGTAGCATCGTAAACTTATATCCAAACTAATATTATAAATGCAGAAGTTACTCTGTTTTTCCCTTTTTGTTTGGCTGAACTAGAGTTTGAGACCCTGGAAAAGATTTTTTTTTTTTTATGCCGGTAGTGTTCCCATGGGATGATAATAACCGTACATTTAGTACCTTAAAGACAAGCCGTACAACCGTACATTTAGTACCTTAATGAAAAGCCAATAACCGTACATTTAGTACCTTCTTCAAATAAAAAACGCAATTATAAACTAATTTGCAGTTGGAAATGCACCTCAGTTCGATCCTTGGGCGGTCGGTGTTACTGAGGATTAGAACATTTACAAAACCAGTACTTTGTCTGCCTTGGTTGGCTACAATAAAATAACAATGGGGCTTGTAAAACAATAGACAAAAGATATGCTCAGGTACTAAATACATCAGCCTGCCATTTAAAAAAATTCAAGCTTAATGATTTTGCTATCTTATAAAGTCACACTATTCACTGGCCAACTTGACGTTCAGTGTAATTCTTTTATTTATAAAGTAATAATAATACCAGACTGTTACTGAAACACTGCAAGGCAAAGGACTCTGCTCATGCCGCCAAAGGACAAACCTTAATTTATTTATTTTTAAGAAAAGCTTACAGACTAATAACAAACATTAAAAAAAATCGTAGGTGAGGAAAATGGCTAATTACAAGCTTCCACAGGTGTAAACTTAACCCCTGGAATGTATTTTTAATAGTTTCGGTAATCACGGCAATCAACCGGTTTCCACGCTAGCTCATGGCGGGTTGGCGATTTCAAAGTCCAAACTTTTTACATGATTTTTATAAGGTTTTAAATTAGTGCCAATATGACGTTTTCAATTCCTAACTACTTTCAATGTTAATCTTGGACGGCGTAGACAACGGCGAAGGCAAACATCGGTAGGAAACTGGGTGTATAGTTAGTTTATGTGGTATAAGTATGTGCTCCATTGGAGTAATTGCTCCAAGGGGGAACGCCTGTGGTGCGAGGATAAACGGCTAAATCATAATTTGAGTAGTTCCTAGGCACATAGGTATCTGATATCATGATATCAGGCTGATATTCAAATCAGGTTCGGCTCGCACTAAAAAATATAATGAGGCTTGTAAAACAACAGATAAAATATAGGTTCAGCCATTAACTACATCAGCCAACGCTTTGAAGAATAGTTTAATGATTTTGTTATGCAATAAAGTCACACAATTAACTTGGCAACTCGATATTCAGGTAGTTGTTCGAATTGTAAACTAATAATAATACTAGCCTGATTCTGTCGCACTGCAGGACAAAGGCCTCTTATCATACAGAGAATGCACAAGCATAAATCACCATGCCACAAGGCGAGTTGGCGATTTCAAAATACTATAAGTGCGATAGTAACGCTGTTTGTTATATTTTCACAACTAAAAGGCTGAACAAGAGGTTGAAAACCTAGGAAAGACCTTGGAAAGGTTTATCCCGGTAGTGTGATCCCTTGGGATGATGAAACACTTTTTACGCGGGTGAAGCCGCGGACAGAAGCTATATAGTAACTTATAAGTCCACGTTTCCACACGACGCTTTATCTGATACAAAAATGTTAAACAGTTTGTTTGTACTATAAGTTTGTAAAAGGTACTCTGATCCGATTATGAGAATACTTTTACTGATGGAAAATTACATTAACACATCGTATCATTCTATCTATCCCGGCAAATGCATTTGCTGGGACACAGGCCTCCTCTCTGTGAGAGGGAATGGGCCACAATCTACCACTAGACCCCAGTGCGAGTAAGTAGTTGTCACGTCTTTGAATTTTTATTTCTAGAACATATCGGTTTCTTCACGATGTTTTGCTTTATCGTTTTGAGAGCAGTGGCTAAGAAATATATAACACAAAGGAATGCGCCTGAATCCATGACCTACCACTCGTAAGTCGGGGCTGTAACCACTGGGCGATCACGGCCCTCTAAACTAAGTAAACGTTTGAAATTACATGAGTGTATAAAAAATATGACAGTAAGTTCCATCCTTGCTTGATTCAATATTTAAAATGTTAGCCTTAAACCTTTGTTTATTTTTTTAAATAAAAAGGGAAGCAAAGTTCCAATTTTATGTGAGTGATCTTTTTTAATCCATAATTATTATACATTCATAACAAGTTTGGAAACGGATAGTTTTATGAAATCATGTTAAATTTGAATAAAATGAAAATAAGTACAGGGCAAAAACTACTGTGTTTTGTTGTGATTGGACATTTCTGTGTGGCAGATATAAACTCTAAGTTTGCTTCGAATTAATATAGCAAAGTTAAGTCGTCCCCAACATAATTATGTGTAGTGTTTTTTTAATAAATACCTAACTTCCATTTGCAACATTAGATTTTGACATTATTTTTTTTACTATAACGTCTGATATTAACGTTTACATTAGTAGTTTACATTAATTGAAATGTTTCGTTATTTAATTAAAATGAAAATATAATGAGTTTTGTCAGGGTTTATCTGAAAATTGGATCTGTTATTTCGATTTACGGATGATCTGTTCATTTATTTAAAGTTAATGTACATTTCTGACTGGAAAATGATGAAAGTTCACTTAATTATTACCACCAGATCCAAACCCAAAGAAATAGTGGCCAAAACCATTTATCTATTTAGTATTATATCTCTTTACATCTAGTTGTCTAACTTTGCATTTGCATCAAGTACAACTCAATTTAGTGCCCAGGCAATCTCTGTGTATTCCAGGTTGCCTGGAAAGATTACGAAATGCAATAAGGCCGCCATTTGTGTGTTTTTTTTAGGATTCGGTACATCAATAGGAAAAAAAGCTTAAAGCATCACTTTGATGTCTGTCTATCTGTCCATCTGTCAAGGCCTTTATCTCAGTAATATGTGGCGAAATCAAGTTGGACTTAATATCAAATATTCAGATCTATGACCTATAGAGTCCTTTCCGTTGACTTAGAATCAAGGCAAGAACCAATGTATTAAGTAAGAATGAAATGAAAATAACTTTAGGTGAAAAACCACTATCTGTTTTTCTGTGATGGAATATCTTAGTGTTAGAAATAAACTCTAGACATATATGTATCGCAGACTAGGTAAAGTTGCCCAAAACATAAAACCTTATTGTATATTTTTGTGTAGTTAAAAGTTATACTGATTGAAGTTTGATGTTTATGAATGGGAGGATATAATATTATTGTTCAGTAATTAAAGAATTTTTTTAAGGGTCTTAAAGAGATGTCTATCCAAAATGAAACAGTAAAATATTTAAGATTACGAAACATTTATTTATTATTAATTAAAAATATCAAACATGTATTATAACTTAACCTAAGTAAGAATCACATGATTCACAACTAACTTAACCTTAATTATAATCACATACGAGTCTATAGATGATTCACAACTAACTTAACCTAAATAAGCATCTCCCATGAGTCTTTACATGATTTACAACTAATTTAACGTAACTTAGAATCACATACGATTCTTTACATGATTTACAACTAACTTAACCTAATACAGAATCACATAAGAGTCTATACATGATTTAAAACTAAATTCTTATAAGTTGTAAATCACATATGAGATACATGATTCACAACTAACTTAACCTAAAACAGAATCACATACGAGTATATACATGATTTACAACTAAATTAGAATCACATACGAGTCTATACTTGATTTACAACTAACTTAACCTAAATTAGAATCACACACAGTCTTATTTCAACACATGTTAATGTCAAGGGGTATCGTTTCCCGGTCACTAGGTTATTGAGTTCAGATATTCACTTGCTCCATGTTAAACACTGGTATTTTGCTGCATCCGGTTACACTGGAAGCCGACCTTAACATTGTAGGAAAAGCCGTGATTGATTACTGACTTACTTTTTCCCGCAAGCTATTTCGTCGTGATGGCCGACATCTGTACTCTCCATAAGTTGCATATATTGCAAATTTGACATATGCAGTTTCCACAATTCGAAAACTTAAAAGAGCTGACTTAATCATGTCTTTAAGTAATTCATCGTTGCTTTCGTTCTTCTTGATATAGTCGACCAAAGTTTGTACACGTTTCCGGTCGAGCGAATGCGACAGATGTATGTCTTTAATTGTTCTCAGGTGTTTATATGTATACAACTCTTTGTCCAAATTCTTTATCACAATCTTGAGTTTGATGATCTTGTTGTTCATTTCCTCCTCGTATTTCATCCAGTTCTTCTTAGATATCAAGTCATTCCAGTGCTGGTATTCTTTCTGCCAATAGTCTGTTTTTTTCTTGAGCTCCCGAATATACTCAGGGATATATTTAAGTTCAACATCTTCGAGTTCAGCTTGTGTTATTTTCGCTTCGAGTTTTTCTCTCATCTTTCTTTCGTGCTCCTCCTCCGTATCCCCTTCGTAAAGTATAAATTCGTCTGGTTTACACACATTATCTTCTGAAGGGAAAAGGTTTCCGATAAGATTATTTAGGTTTATCTGATTTTGTTTCACTTTCAAATCAGATATATCGGCTACTGAAGACTCCATGATCGTTAATAACGTTTACTGACGTAATATGACAAACAAAGTTGAGATGTGAACACTGTAGAGGCTAATATGCGACTGCAGAAAATACTCGTTACAAATATATCATGATTTTACAAGCTGGGCGTTGCGTATTACGAAAAGGGGATGACGCTATACGTTATCTATAGCTCCATCTCTTTTTAACAATGAAACAATGATATTGACAATGACCTAATGGTCGCAGGTAAAAAAATACTGGTAGGTTAGGCAATAATGCTTAGTGAAAGATAAGAACCCATTGTAATGTTATTAGGTAGAAGTCTGTTTCATTGTTAAATACGTAGAAAGAATAATTAGTGTTTGTTTGTCGGTAAGCGGTTCATTGTTGTAAATAGTCAAGGTAAAATATTTCATTGATAACTACTCCGTGGATAAGAAATTTTAAATCTTTATTTTGGGGTTTGTGGCAAAGTGCTGTGTATACTTAGGTGATATAAATAAAGTTATTAATAATTACTACAGCTGCATTGTCAATGTAAGCATTTTAAGTCATATGTGTTCTACCTTTATCGCCAAGCCACAGTTGAACCTTATACCCTAGTAAATCTTAAACTAACCCTGCATGACGATAAATATTAAGTATGTACTGTATTTCAGTGATAGCAGTGGTGGCCCAGTGGTAGTGGCCGCAACTTACAAGTTGTAGATCGTGAGTTCGAACCCAGGCAGGCGCTTTACTTTGTGTAAATTACTTCATCACCACTGCTCTCATTACGGTGAAGGAGAACATCGTGAGGAAACCGGCACGTCCTAGAACCAAAAATATTAAGGCATGTGACATCTACCAACCCGCACTGGGCCCGCGTGGTGGATTAAGGCCCATTCCATATCACAAGTCTCATAGAGAGGAGACCTTTGTCCCAACAGTTTGAACATTGTTACTATATGACTGTATTTCATAAATAAATTAAAAAAAAAAAGTTTTTATTGTTTCTCATACAATATGTTAAAGTTCAGCAAGATCCCCACTCCCCAGCGGTTGTCAACCTGGTGTGCGCGAAATCCAAAGTCGCTCCTCTCAAAACGATATCGGTTGCCAGACTTGAGCTCTGTGGCATTTTACTTATGTCTAAACTGGTGCAACGAGTTATGAACACTTATAAACCGCGTCATAATATTGAAAATATATTTTGTTTAACCGACTCAATAGTCGCATTATATTGGATTTATTCGGATCCTCAAACTTTGAAAACATTCGTCGCTACGCGTGTTACAAAAATTTTAGATTGCCTTCCCGCGGAACATTTCTTTCACGTTCCCGGTACCGACAACCCTAGCGACTGCTTATCGCGAGGTTTGTCTCCGAAGCAATTGTTGTCGCACCCGATGTGGTTCAGTGGACCATCATGGCTTCAACAGAGCGTCGACACGTGGCCTGTTACCTCTGTCGACACTAGTGCCATCGATGTACGGTTGCCGGAAACCAAAGTGGTTTCAATACCGGTTGTAGCAGATGTAGGTGTAGACCCGCATCCACTTCTTGCATTGTGGCATCGCGTATCTAAGTGGACGGTGCTACCTCATTCCGTTATCTACGTTTACAAGTTTTTAGGTAAACTGCCGCGATCTAAATCTATTACCGCATCGGATGCGATTTTTGCTGAAAAGATCTTAATTACCGCTTTACAAGAATTTTACTTTTCTGACGAAATTGCACGTTTAAGAGCAAACAAAAATTGTCGCACAGCGTTAAGACGCCTCTCCCCCTTTATTGATAGTGAGGGCTTATTGAGAGTCGGAGGTCGACTCCGTAACGCTGATTTGACCGATGAACAGCGGCATCCTTTGCTGCTTCCGCATAAAGACCGCATCACCGATTTGATCGTGTCGCACTATCATCGCCGCAACTGTCATACTGACCGGACCAGTCAGGCTCTTATGTCATTTTTGCGGCAAAGTTATTGGATACTGTCTTGTCGTAATGTCGTACGTCGTATCGTGCATAAATGCAATTTCTGTTTCCGCGCTAAACCCAAGGCCGTGCATCCCTTCATGGGGGACTTACCCGCGTGCCGCGTAACTGAAGCTAAAGCCTTTACACGCACGGCTGTCGATTACGCGGGTCCTATTAGTATTATCCCGCAACGTAAACGTGGCGTTCGTTCTATTAAGGCATATCTATGCATTTTCGTGTGCTTAGTCACTCGCGCTGTTCATGTCGAGTTGACTACCGATCTTAGTACGAGTACATTTCTCTCAGCGTTTAAACGTTTTCTAGCCAGACGGGGTGCTGTGCAAACTATGTACTCTGACGCAGGAACCGTCTTCGTCGGTGCGAAGAACGCTCTTTCGGACATCTACGCTCTAGTCAATTCTGATGAGTATAAAACCGCGTTCTCTACCGAGTTGGCTGAACATAAAATAACGTGGAAAATCAATCCGCCGCGCACTCCACATTTCGGTGGACATTACGAGATATTTGTTAAGGGCTTCAAAACTCATTTATATAGGGTTATAGGTTCTCAATTGTTGACCTACGAAGAGATGTTAACTGTTTTAACACAAATTGAATGCGTTTTGAATTCGCGTCCGCTCACGCCCCTTAGCGAAGATCCCTCTGAGCTAAGCGCATTGACTCCATCGCACTTCCTGATGTCTACGCCGCTAAAGAGTTTACCCGCTTGCGAAGCTACCGGTGATGACACTAATTTAAAGAAACGATACGCTTTATTAGATCAATTGGTGCAATCATTCGCAAAACGATGGAAACGTAAATATCTTCACCTTTTGCAATCCAGAGGGAAATGGAACACTCATTCAGATCCTATAAAGATAGGTAGCGTCGTGGTTGTAGTTACTGATAACGTTGGACCTCTATCTTGGCCATTAGGTATAATTCTTGAAACCTATCCCGGCAAAAACGGGATCAGTAGAGTCGCTCTTGTTAAGACGGCGACAGGGATCTATAAGAGACCTGCCGTCCGCCTCTGCCCTCTACCTTCGCAATAGCGCCTCTCCCGCTCCCCGGCTTATAGTTTAGTGTATTTTTAAAACCGATAGTTTTAAGGCCGGGGGCATGTTCGCGCCGTTTTCGTTGGCGCTTCTTTATTTTAGGTATAGTTTTATTCTACCCGCTTTTTACTTTATATTTTTTTTATTTTTCCGCTGCTTGGTTTTGTACTGAGGTAGAATATGACCGACATCGCCGCCGCGTGGTCGTGTCTGTGCCGCTTTTTCTGTTTATCCACAATTTTGGATTAAAACCGCCCCTTGAGGTTGTTTCGTGCCGTACACAACCCTCATATCGTCCTCATCGTCAAGAAGACCGAGAAGAGCGCATCAAGGTTGCAGCAGCACTGGCACCTGGATCGAGGCCCCGAGCTGGACTGCCCACCGTGGTGCTAAGGTTGGTCAATTTTCTATCCTTAGTTGCGAAATCAGCAGCCTTTCTCAATCTTGTGTTCTGTCCCCCTTTCTTAATTAAATAAAACCTATGGAGATACAACCACTAGCCAGCTAGTACCCACCCGCGCCATCAGTGAGTGAATTATTTACAATTACTTTAATAATTTTATTAACACTGTCCTGGTTTATATCCAATAAATCACTGCAAATATTGAAAATTTTACATAATCTTGGTATAAGTGAGTTTGTGCCAAGTACAGTCCTTCGTAGTGGTGGGCATAGTGGTGTAATGATATTTCTCGGATATCTTGACGGAGCATGGAATCTAATAAGACTCAATAGTTTCGAGCAATCAATTCAATTTCTTAATAATTTGTACAAAAATATGGCGTCGGTGACATGTCTGCGTGTGGATAGAGTATGCATTCTGAAATGATGCAGGCGGGTTTTGTAGGAGGGTAGCTGCTTAGATTTCATTTCACAAAAAGCTAGGTGCCAAACAAATCGTTTCTGCACTCGTTCTAACCGCAGCATATGAGTGGCATAGTGAGGTCTCCATACAACGCTGCAATACTCCGAGATGCTTCGCACGAGACTGTTGTACTACTTTATTTTGGTGTTGCTTTTACGAAAACCCCTAGTATTACGAAGCAATTATTTATTCTTATATTATTTTTTCGATTAATACTTGTTTCAATACACAACAAGCACATAGCAAGTATTGTTGGAACAACAATAATATATATCTGGTTTCTAATATATTTCACTTTATTTCTTGTGTCACTATCCTCTACCTTATTGTTTATTTTATTGAGTATTCTTAGATTATTATAATTCTAACAGCTTTTAGAGTTTTGTACTTTTTATTTTCTTACAGGATCTGAATTGGCTAGAGTTTCACTGATGGAAATAACAAATAAGAGTGATACTGCTTTATTGAATGCTGCATTACCACCCACTTCTAGAGTTGGAAACTTCTGGAGTTTCACTAATTAGCACAACAAACTGGAAAAAATGCTTTATTGGATACTGAATTACTTTTGATGTATGTAGATCATGATTTTAAATTATTTGATTGCGAAAACCACAAATCGCAAACAACACATACATACATGTTGGAGCTGTCCTGCAAATTTTTAATTTGTAACTGGTGCCGAGATATTAATAAAATAATTAATGGCACCAGACTAAATGTAAACGAAAATGACCTAATGAAAATGTATTCTTTTGACTATTATAATACAAGAAATAATGTTTCTAAATAAAAAGGCAGTCAACTGCTAAACTGTTGTTTGATTTACCCACTTGAATTCACCTTTTACCTTTTTATTCCTCAAAGTAATTACCAAAAGTCAAAATCTTGTTAAAACGATTTGGCTTTTGGAAATTACTTTGAGGATTATACTGAAATGACTATGGAACCCGACGACCAAACTACACGAGTGTCGTATACCGATAGATGGCGCTAGTATCATAATTCTAAGTGATGACTGTATGTCCGTATATATAAGTTCCTCTGTGGGTAGCGGCGCTGGCGCGCCTGTTCACGAGGGTACTACGCACTGGGACCTTCCCTTCATGCTGGAAGGAGGGGCGCATCATTATGCTGCCCAAGGCCAATAAGAACGTGCTGAAACCTGAGAGCTATCGGCCCATCACACTTCTGCCCACTATCTCCGAGGTGTTCGAAACACTCCTGCTGCGGCACCTCTCACCACACCTGACTCTGAAACCGGATCAGTTTGGGTTCCGGTCGGAACACAGCACGACGCTACAGCTATCGAGAGTACTGCACTTACTTACAGCGGTGCCAAATACCCTACCTGCCAAAGTTTTTTCTAGGGTCATCATTCTTTCGCGGGGAATCTTAACACCGCCGTACAGAAAATAACATCAAATGCACAACGCCATCTATTGGAAATCTAGTTTTACTGTCCGAGTATGTGAATTGCGTGTGTTGTGATAATTTTACTTCTTGAACACCTTAAATTCATCTAACTTTTGATAGAGTAAACCGATTGCGATGAAACAAAAACGAAGTAGTACTTCTACCTGCCTCTAGCCATTTTTCGAAAACAATAACATGTTTACCCCATGTCAGTATGGTTTCAGGAAAAATAAATCTGTTAATACAGCAATGTGTAACTTTTTACAAAAAGGCCTTCTAAATATGGATACTAGGTCGGCAGCCATAGCACTATACATGGACATGTCAAAAGCATTTGACCGAGTCAATCATAAAATACTCTTGAATAAATTATATGCATTTGGTGTAAGAGGTAACGTATACAAATTAATTGAATCATATCTTAGTGACAGAAAACAGATGGTAGAATTAAAAAGAGTCTCTTTAACTTCCAGAACTGAAGAAATAATGGTTTTTGAGATTAGAAATATCCTTTCCGGTGTCCCTCAGGGCAGCATTCTAGGCCCACCATTTTTTCTGATTTATATAAATGACATGCCAACAGTTAAAATTCACCATATGCCTTTATTTGCTGACGATAGTACTATATTATTTACCGGTAAAGACAGAACTGATTTAAAACTTGACTTAAATAGTACCTTAACAAAAACTATAAAATGGCTTGATGAAAATTACTTAAAAATAAACCGAGAAAAAACTAAAATCATGAATTTTAGACAGCGAGTACAACCTCATACCAATTTTAATATATACTACTCTCAAACCAGCATAAAAGAAATCAAAGTTACTAAATTTCTAGGTCTTTATTTTCAGGTTTTTATTTTTGATAGCAAAGTAAATTGGAAGTCACATATAAAGCAAGTTTGCAAAAGACTTAGAGCTCTTATGCTCTGTACATATTAAGGAACACTGTCAACCAGTCAGCACTACTAACTGCCTATCATGGATATGTGGCTTCAATCATACGCTACGGGATAGCAAAGTAAATTGGAAGTCACATATAGAGCAAGTTTGCAAAAGACTTAGAGCTCTTATGCTCTGTACAGATTAAAGAACACTGTCAACCAGTCAGCACTACTAACTGCCTATCATGGATATGTGGCTTCAATCATACGCTACGGGATAATTTTCTGGGGCTACTCGTAGAAAAAGAGCGTACCTTTAGAGTTCAAAAACGCTGTATTAGGTCGATGTGCAATATACGCCAAAAGGATTCATGCATGCCACCCTTTATTAATTTAAAAATATTAACTCTCCCTAGTGTATACATATATGAAACTGTTATGTTCATTAAATCAAACTCTAACTTATTTGAGTTTTGTACAAGGACTAGACACAAACACATGCTGGGCACAGTTGCCAGTAAAACAAAGCTTTTGCACCAAAGCATCTTTTGTATGGGCCCACTTATCTATAATAATCTGCCGCCGTTTTTCAGAACTATGAGCAATATTAATGCCTTTAAAAAAAAACCTCCACGAATTATTGATAAGCAAATGTTATTACTCTATTATAGAATTTCTAAATGACAAGACACTGAAATAGCCGGTTTATTACAACAAACCAATGGAAGCATATGCATGAATTTATAAACTATTACTCACAAACAATGAAGTGACACTATTTAATTGTTTTAACTATTTTGTAGCATTACTAATTAATGATTTGACATTGCATAATAATACTTATTTAATTTTTGTTTGTATTGCATGATAATTTGATGTTTTGTATTTTAAATAGACTGATGTTATGAATTTTGTATGCCTCAACGGCGGGACATAGCAGATCTACCTGTAACCAATACAACATCTTATGTACCTATGATCCACAATAAATTATTTGAATTTGAACTTCAAGTTACACACAATTTTTATGTATAAAAGTGACCTACATTGGTTTTGTACATTTTACGTGATGCGTTCACAAATAAACAGACAAACAGACAAACCGACAAAGTGACAAAATGCTGGCAATGGGTTCTGTTTGTTATCTTTTAACATACTAGCTATTTTTTTTGGAAATATTTTCGATGTACAAAAACGACTTTTCTAGAGAATTGTTATATGTACTGATTATTTATAAAACTGTGTGTTTTTTATATGAATCTTGGTGTAGATCTAAAGATTTTTATTAAGTAGGGTTCTTTTTTACCGATTCTGTTACGGATCCCTAAAAAGAGAAGTCTGGAATGCTGACTGATACTTCACAAAGGATGGTTCGGAATGCTCCGGATTGTTTCACACTCGAATTCCTTTGTTCAATCTTTTCATTTATTGAGTTAACTATACTACTGTGATGTTTATACTGCTTTATCGGAGAATTACAACTACTGAGAAAGTTAGTTTCTTAAGTACAGCAAGAAATGTTGAAATTAGTAAAAAGAAAAACTATATATTGGAATTGGAATGGAAGATTATAGACCAATCACGAGATGAACATATAACTTAGGTTGCTTGTGGCAAAAATATTTTAGTAGTCTCGCAAAAAATGAAATTCACGCATACCCAATTATATCAATCATAGCTTTCTGCCAGCGACTTCGCCCTCGCTAAAAGTGTTTTGTTATGGCAAGGAAGAAAAATGATTACTGGTGTAAAAAGTATTGTATGTGCTATTCCAAACTATAATCAATCTCTGTTCCAAATTAAATCCAGATCCGTTCAGCTGTTCTGGCATGATAGAGTAACAAAGATACATGCAGTTAAGTTCCCTCGTTTAATCCAGGTATTTCTCACAATTTTACTCACCACCAAATGCTTTCGTCACACGTCCCAGGCTTCTGAAAATTAATGTTTTCCACAATTTTACCAATAAGCTCCTCTATCCACTGTCTTACACATTCACATGTCCTCTTAAAGACACATAATCCTCCGTTTGAAGTCTAGTCGGTTAAAATTTCACCCCAATTGATACGTAAATAAAATCAAAAATCAAAATCATGTTTTTATTTTACCTAGGCCTACAAGGGCACTTATAAAACGTCGACAAAAGGCGCACGGTTCAGGTTGGTCGTTTCCTATGGAGAAGAACCGGCAAGAAACTCCATGGTTACTCTTTTAAAAATATGGTTTGTTTTTACAATATTTCCATGTTACAGCATTACTTAAATATGGGAGGACAACGTAGGCCCGACAATAAAACGTTAGAAACTAAAAATAAAAAGTAAAACAAGATATAAAGTTATCAAATGTTAGCAAGCATCTAGGAATCTAGAAGGCCTAGAATGTTCACACATTCACAAAACAATCGGTAAAAGCATCTAAGATACAAAGGAAAAAAAAAAAAAAAAAACTGTATAACAAGACTAAATTAAACATGTGGCACAAATGTAGTTATCAGTGCTGTAACTATTCTTAGCAAAGGGTTATTAAGATGATTGAAAACCATTGTAAAAAGTCCAATTAAAAGAAGAGAAAATAAAAGAAAAATGAGATTGAGAATAGTTAGAGACATATTTGTACCGTTTATGAGTTACCAGAGAAGCCGCATGCGCAGAAGCTAAAATTTTTATCTTCAATGTAGTCCTTGATTTTATAATATGCTTTTTTAATAAGGACACGTTTGATGAAGTTTTTGAACTTTCCATCGGTTAGTTCTATAACTGACTTTGGCAACTTGTTATAGAAGCGTATACTGTTTATAAGAAAAAATTTGCTAGTTTTCGTTAATCTGATTTTGGGTATTACAATTTTGTGCTTACTGCGTGTATTTAAATTATGGAAGTCGCTTCTAGTTTTGAAAAGCCCTCGATTTTTGCGTATGTACAAAATACATTCCAAAATATAAAGTGAAGGTAGAGTCAGTATATCGATCTCTTTAAATTTTTCTCTGAGGGACTCGCGACGACCCATTTTATAGATCGCGTGGATTGCCCTCTATGGTTGGCGAAAATTGAGTCAACGTCCGCTGCTGATTCCCACAGTAGAATGCCATAAGACATAATACTGTGGAAGTAAGCATAGTATACCAGCATAGCCGTAGCTACATCGGTTAACTGCCTTATCTTCCTTACTGCATATGCAGCCCAATTTAACCTACCCAAAAGAGTTCTAATGTGCGCGCCCCACTGCAATTTAGAATCGATTGTAATCCCCAAGAATACAGTTTCCCTTATAACTTCAAGATTTTTGCCGTCAAGAATTAAAATTTAGGTCACGTTGAAGTACATTTGGTAAGGAGAACTTTAGACATTTTATTTTTTTCGCATTCAGTAAAAAAGATTGTTAGCTGGGAACCATTTTGAGGGACAATTAGACTTTCGGTGACATGTAAGACATCAGTATCTTTCCTATCTATTTTAAAAATTAGCGAAGTATCATCAGCAAATAAAATTATATCCGATAATTTGGCCATCATAAAAGGGAGATCATTAATGTAAACAAGAAAAAGGAAAGGGCCGAGAATTGAACCTTGGGGCACGCCCATCTTGACTAGAGACCCGGAGGACGTCGCCCCATTTACATTTACTTTTTGCTGTCTGTTTGATAAATATGAAAGCACAAGATCAGCAGCTTGTCTTCGAATTCCGTAACACAGAAAATGCCAATTGCATCCTGGCACTTCTCCCAAGGTTCCAAGATGTGGCTGATGAGTTTCACTCCCGCGTCCGTTGTCGACCTACCTTTCCTGAAACCAAACTGCTGACTATGCAGGATCCCATTTAAATTGAAGTGAGACAACATCTGGTTCAGCATGATTTTTTCATAGATTTTACTCAATGCTGGAAGCACGGATATAGGTCTATAATTAGAGGGATCACTCTTACAGCCTGATTTGAAAATTGGTACTACTTTACTGTGTTTCATTAAGTCAGGAAACGTGCCGCTGTCAAAACATTGATTGAATATGCCTGTTAGTACAGGAGCGATTGAATCAATAATATCTCCAAGAACCCTAACGGAAATCCCCCATAAGTCTTCAGTATTTTTTATATTGAGACTTTTGAACGCGTTTTTAATTGTATCAATACATATTGGTTTAAATTTAAAGGTTGGTACGTCTTTACTAAAGTTTTCTTTAAGAAGAGCTTCAGCTAATTTAGATGAGGAGGGAAGTGACTTCGTAACCTCTAACGGAATGTTGGTAAATAAATTTTCTAATGTCTCAGCGACTTCTTGCTTATCAGAAATGGTTTGATTAGATTTTTTCAAAGACAACTCATTCTGATCGCGTTGTTGTGTCTTGCCAGTTTCTCTATTAATTACTTGCTACACAGTTTTTAGTTTTATTATTAGTAACACTAATTTTGTTAATTATTATTTGAGATTTTGCTTGAGCGCAGACTCTTTTTTTTAATAGAACCTAGCCATACCTCAGTCGCAGTCGCCGTAACTCAGTTCCAATACCGTTTGAACGTTCATAGAATTAAAAAATCCGATATTTTCTCATACAGAAATCCACTAGCAACTTGCGGACTCAGCGGGCACAAAGTTACCTTGCACTTTCAAAAGGCTCTTTTCCTACAAAATTGTTTGAAGAATTTCTTCGTCAACTGCAAAATTAAGTTTGTAACGTTTGTATAATCGGTCCGCAAGATTTGCGAATGCAAAAATTTTGTTACCACAGAGACTTGAAATTTGAAATTGTTGGAGACTGTTGGAGTTTAACAAAAATAAATTCTCAATACTCTATGTGTCTCTGTCTTACCTTATGCTATATGGTTTGACTCCGAACCTAGTAGGTAGTCAGTCCTCAGGTAGTCGACACCCAAATCCTATCTGGTCACCATACAAAAACGCGTCAGCCTCGCTAGGGGACACATGTATCACGAAATATTACTGAAACACACCTTCTAATTTAACAAGTAAAGGGTAATTAAACTGTATTATTGAAACCCTTATAAGAGGAGCTCGTGGCTAAATAAAAACAGCCACATGGGTCAATTTTCAAGGTTAAACAACGCTTGACGAGGTCGGTCCGTGGATGGGTAACTATTTCAACATAGCGAGTTTCCTCCGTGCCTTGGAAAGCACGTTAAGCTGTTGGTCACGGCTGTCATTTGAAGATCTTTGACAGTCGTTACGGGTAGTCAGAAGCTTGAGATCTGACACCAGTCTTACCAAGGGGTACCGTGTTACCCAGTTACTGGGTTGTGGAGGTCAGATAGGCAGTCGCTCCATGTAAAACACTGGTACTAAGCTGAATCTGGTAAGACTGGAAGCCAACCCCAACATAATT
This sequence comes from Anorthoa munda, assembly GCA_945859665.1. Taxonomy (NCBI): domain Eukaryota; kingdom Metazoa; phylum Arthropoda; class Insecta; order Lepidoptera; family Noctuidae; genus Anorthoa; species Anorthoa munda. The sequence continues at coordinate 28,118,546 of OX243898.1, forward strand.
GGGAAAAAGGCTAGGCAGATTGATTTTTTATTGAAAACCTTATAAAACGGTCTTTCACCCATAAATCCCAAGAGGTTATGGGCCCAGAGCGCTAAGCCAAGGTGAAAATAATAATATTAGGAAACTAAATAATAAAAACGTGGTGTGCATCTAAGTGAAACAAGAAGGAACAATAAAACAATACAACAGTGCATAATATGGTTAGTTCAAAACCCTAGACTTCTGGTTTTGCCTTCGTGACGGGCAGTGCTACAACAGACAAGAATGACGCGCGTTCGGCGCGTGACGTACAAGCGACGAAGGAAGAGGATCTGCCGGTTACCTGTAAGATGGGCGTTCCAGGTGTGCTCTGTTCCGAGATCCCATATCATCGATAAAGAAAATGCAAAGTGGGAAATGCTGTCGTTTTTAATAAAGATGGCGGTGTCATTATGTTCTAAAATGGTTGGTAAGCCGATAAATGGTAAGTCTTTGATGATAAGCTAGAATGAAATTCGCGATAATTGTTTGCATCTTATAAACGCTTTAATTAGTAAATGTTTGTATTACATTCGTAAATAATAACTATGATTTATTGTGAAACGAAATTAGAGGCCATAAAGGCAATTAATTTTTCTTTGGAAATAAAATAAAAGAAACTGTTTTCTAATAGTGATGCAATCAACAATAACAGCTTTACGAAAAATTGTGTGAAGCTCGTATTTATTGAAAAAAAATTTGTATGGCATAACAAAACAAAAGATTAGTAATAAAAAAGGTAGATAATATTATGTGAATAGTGCACACAGATGTGTATACGGTCAAAACACTTCTTCATAAATTAAAAACAAAAAGCTGAGTTGTGTTTTGGAATGCTAATTTTGGTTTGAGAATTGTTACCTAACTTTATTTGTAACTAGCTGTTGCCCGCGGCTTCGCTCCCGTGGACCACCCCACAGGACACGTTTTCGGGATAAAAAAAATTGCCTATGTTACTCAGGAATAACGTAGCTTTCTATTGGTGAAAGAATTTTTCAAATCGGCCTAGTAGTTTCGGAGCCTATACGGTACAAACAAACAAACAAACAAACAAAAAAATCTTTCCTCTTTATAATATTATAGTATAGAAGTATAGATAATGCAATTAAATAAGAGTCCTGAACTCGAAAAGGATACCTACCATTAAACAGTGGTTTGCATTACGGCATTGAATGATATTGCCGAATGGATCAATAAGAACAATGAATTATAAAATGGAGTAAGTAGTACATTCTATAAATTCATCATCTGCCTAGCATTTCCCCAATTATATTGGGGTCTGCTTCCAGTATAACCGCTGCCAGCCAGTATTTAGCTGAGTACCAGTGTTTAACATGGAGCGACTGCCTATCTGACCTCCACAACCCAGTAATTGGATAACCTCTTGGCTAAACTGGTGTCAGATCTCAGGCTTCTGACTACCAGTAACGACTATCAAAGATCTTCAAATGACGGCCGGGATCAACAGCTTAACGTAATCGGCAAGTAATAAATTGTACTTCCTATTAAGTTCTAAATGTTTCAAATCATTCAGGGATGAAATTGTTCTGGGGAGTACTGATTACGGTTGTAAAACACATCTTATAAGTTATGGCGAAATAAGAAGCCACAACTAAGGCGGTTTACACACGGCACCGCGCACCGCCGCGGTTGGCGGTGAAGCGGATCTCATGTCGCATTGGCCTCTAAGAAATCCGTTGATGCCTAACACACGTACACCGCCCGACCGCGCGGGTCGAGCGGTGCTTTTCCCTTCGCGCCCGCGGCGGTGCGCCGTGCCGTGTGTAAACAGCCTAAAGTATTTAAATGTTTTGGTTTTTCTTTGTTAATTAAATTAGAAAACGAAATTTGACAATGTGTTATCAAAGGAAAATAATTCGTTGCGTATAAGTAAGGGTTCGTCTCTACCTGCTCAAGTAACAAGAGACGAGCGGGAGGGCACATGGGGCGCGGGTCGTGCCCACTCGTAGCATCTGGAGAACAGATGAATGGCGCTACTTCGTGTCCGCAATGTGAAAGTCTTTACTTGATACACACTAATATTGATATAAAATATAGATAATTATGTTAGACAATTGGTTTGTGAGATTCGGATATGTAGTATTGGATGAGATTAACATCTTATCAAATAGGCCAGTGAAACCTGAGTCCGAATGGATCATGGCTAAATAGGCATTAGCAACTTGCGGACTATTTTTACTGTGACTAAAGTTACTGAAATGAAAAAAAATACTGTTTTCTTTTGTTTTGAAGGTTGTCACTTATATGACCATCTTATGGCTGTCTTTCTCGCAGTAGATTTTTGCCAGTAGATATTTTAGAGGTGTACAACCAAAACCCAGTTCCCAACCTGTTTTAAATTAAAATGTAAGAATTCGTTTTTAATATATTTTTGCCTTGGGTACTGATACCTAATATAAATAATTTTAACAAATTTTTTCATTTGTTTGCGCTTCAGTACTACATTTAAACTATACATTTATTTATTCTGACGGATTCATAAAAATGTTCACAATATCTTGCTCTTTCCATCAAGGTACTTATTTCATCAATTGCCTGGAATATCACGATAATACTCGTATATTAAACCCCATACATAATACATCTCACACAATATGTTATCATCTGAACCACTGAGGATGCCGATATGAGCTAACAGGGTATTATAGGCCGTATAGGCATCGCCTTTGTGCTCAAGTTTAGCCCAGCTGAATGCTTCCCAGATAAGGCCTAACCTGGCTTGTAGCTCACAGACCCCATATTTGAATATTAATTATGCAATATGTCTCTCAAATAGTTGGGGGATTCTAATTGTTAGAAGTGTTTTGGTTTATTATTGGTAGTTTAAAGCAGTACAAGGATTTACTTGGTGATCATTATAATTATTTGAAGTTAGAATTTTACTCTCTATAAATTACTCACATTAACTTATTTTTTGTTTAAATTATTACTAAGTCCTAACAGCAGTCTGCGATTGACAAATAAAGAAATAATAAAATAAACCTTGGCAAACAGATAGGCATTTATACTGAACCGGAATCGAACGTTACACAAATAAAAAGATGAGATATGTAAAAGACAACGAATTTCCAAATCGTCCATAAATTATGTCATCCGCAAATCTACACCAATAAAATGCCGTGAAAACTGGCATCGGCACTTCTTACCAGAAAGACTCACCAAAGTAAAGCGAGTCGTGTCAAATACAAAATTTCCTACGGGTACTCCGTCTCGACGGCGACGTGCGGTTAAGTGCTGACTACCTGTGACATCACACAGATATCTTGAGGCTAAAAAGTCATTTATAAGGTACTATTTTATGAAAAATGATTAGAGAGACCAGAAGCTCTAGACAAAGTGTTATTCCACAAGCGATGGCGGTGGCTGAAAGGGCAAGATGTAAGGGATTGATCACGTGACATTTGGATAGCGCTTGGTAATCCCATAATTATTTGTCGTTTTTCCAATCACTATCGCGACGCTTTCGTTGATAGATGGTCACGCGATACGGAACGCGTCTGACTCATGGAACGTTCCAGTAACACAAACTATAAGACGACAGTGCTTTATATCGCTAAATAAAATATAACCCAACCAAGTGAAATTGCTCGTTAGTTTCGGATTACATTTAAGTAAGTTTGAGTTGATTGAATTTGGGATTATTTGTTGTTGATTGAATAAAGGTCTATCCACACATATCAGGGGCGTGCCCGGGACGTGACAGGACCGGGTCCCGTCAGGGGCTCAAAAAAATATCGGTGGGAACATTTTATATGACATCGTTCACACACGTCCGTGCACGGGCCCGGGCACGTCCCGTGCTCGGACGTGTGTGAACGAGTTCACGGGCACGGTCTGTCCACGTCCTGTGCACGTCCCGGGCACGGCCCTGATATGTGTGAATAGACCTTAAGAAGTCTTTATTTACAAAATTTATAGCTTCTCGTAACAGGGACTTTAGAGTCTCAGACCATTCACTTTCGATTTGTGTGTGGTCGCACACAATCAAAAACAAATGTGTTGCGCACGAGACACCGTTTGAATTTTGAAGTGTCTATTACTCATATGTAAATAATAATAGCACGGGTTGGTTTTCAAGGTTAAGCAGCGCTTACCCAGGACGTTCTGAGGAAGGGTGACGATAAAATTCTGAGGTAACACACAAAGAATTTCTGATCTTCAATTCAAATTTACATTTATTGATGCCTCGACTTCTGACTTTCTGAAACTAACTCGTGTTTGTGCCTCCTATTATAATCAAAGTAACTATTCATAAACCCAACAAAGCAAGGCAAGTAATCTCTGATGTCAGCCAACCGGAAATCATTCACTATAATAACATACAAGCCTCCCTTTGAACGCGTCAAAGCATATGGTAAAATATAACGCGTAATAAACATAACATCACACCTGTGTTCCTCGAAGGATAAGGCAGAGTTAACCCCACATATCGCCAGTAAACGTGTGATACATATGTCAAATCTGGTGAGCTTGGGATAGGATTAATATTCGGCTTTGTGGTATTTATTCGGCGGTGCTTAGCTTTTCGGCTTCGGTATTCACACTTCAACGCTCTCGATATCATTACACGCATTTAGCGTGTCTTAAATTATTGAAATTTAAGGTGTGTATTTCACGAATGCGAGGTAGTGGAGAGTGCTTCCTAGTATCTTCGTTATATGTGAAGTGTGTGTGGAGTGTGTGGTGTGTTCGTTGTGTGTGGTGTGGTGTTATGTGGTGTGTTTGTGTTGGAATTAGCTTCTAGTCTGGCGAAGTGAGAGCAGTGGTGGCCCAGTGGTATCGGCCGCGACTTACAAGTTGTAGGTCGTGGGTTCGAGCCCAAGCAGGCGCTTTACTTTGTGTAAATTATTTCATCACCACTGCTCTAAAAAACGGTGAAGGAAAACATCGTGAGGAAACCGACATGTCTTAGAACCAAAAATTCGAAGACATGTGACATCCACCAACACGCACTGGGCCCGCGTGGTGGATGACGGCCCATTCCCTCTCACAGAGAGGAGGCCTGTGTCCCAGCAGTGGGAACATTAATAGGCTGATGATGTGATGATGATGTGGCGAAGTGGGGGATTATTGATCAATCAAATATCCAGTGTGAGTGCGGTCCTCATGTTCAGCCTATGTCCCATTTGCTGAAGTGCCCCAAACAAACCGTTTACCTGCACCTGTGACTACGTATATACGGTAATGTCCGTATAAACGCCGAAGTGTACGTCGATGGCCGACGGCAAAGCGTATTCTCTTTACATCCGTATTCGCTGTTTTAACTATCGGTTGGAACCTTCAAAAGGTACTTAGACTTTGGGATTAAGACCAGGGAATGTGGGCATTCATACCTCACTTAACCATTCTGGTAGTTACTATCATTCTTATGGAAGCCCCGTTTCTAGACCAACGCGGAACCCACTGTCTCCACTGTGCTAACTTGAGATGGAACTTAACGTGTAACTTTAGGGCGGCCAATAAGTTTGGCGAGAACTATACTTCGCATTGCTAGCGGGATCGTCTACTGCTAACTACGGTCACGCTACGCGTTTGGTCATGTTGATATAAGTAAAAGGTAACTAACAAAGGGTGTGGATGCCCTAGAAATTAGGGGACATACACGGATCTTATTGTTGATGTTTTACAGAAAAACTAGCGCAGTACTCATAAGCGATGGGAGCCGGGAGTGTGTGTATGACTAGATGTATGAAAGTAAATGAAGCAAACGGAGTATGGTATGGTTATTTTTTTATAATCGATAGGCTCGCGTTTGACCACTATCTCGTCTGATAAATCTGGTCGTGTACCTAGATATTTCAGGTAATGAAATCAATAGATATCTAACTTTCTAAGAGGTCTCAATGACTATTTATCAGCGTGATAAAAATAATAACATACTTTGAATTTAACCGACTTCAAAAAAAGGTGGACATTCTCAATTCGTCAGAATCTTTTATGTTTTTAGGGTTCCGTACCCAAAGGGTAAAAACGGGACCCTATTACTGAGAATTCGCTGTCCGTCTGTCTGTCTGTCTGTCTGTCTGTCACCAGGCTGTATCTTATGAACCGTGATAGTTAGACAGTTGAAATTTTCACAGATGATGTATTCCTGTTGCCGCTATAACAACAAATACTAAAAACAGTATAAAATTAATATTTAAATTATTATTTATTCCCATACAACAAACGTGATATTTTTGCCGTTTTTTGCTCGATATTAATAACGGCAACAGGTAGACGCTTGAAATATTCACAGAATATTTAGTTGTATATTTTCTTCAAAACATAATAATTATTAAATAAAAATAAAATAAATTAAGGGGGGTTCCCATACAACAAACGTGATTTTTTGCAGTGTTTTGCGATAATGGTACGGAACCCTTCGTGTGCGAGTCCGACTCGCACTTGGCCGGTTTTTTTTTATGTATGTTCCCCGATTACTCAAAGACGCCTCGACCGATTTGTATTTTTTTTTTTTGTTTGAAAGGTTATACTTCACAGTTAGTTCCATAGTCATCAAGTCAGGATCTGATGATGGAATCTTGGAGAAATCGAGGGAAATCCTGAAATATTATATTTTCATCAACAATGTAATCATTTGCACTCAAAAAGTATCATGTGGTGAAGTGGAACTGGTGAAAAAGACCATAGATGGCCAATAGAACGCCTTAATGCTAAGTATGTCATGGGATATAAGATATCTCTAATAGTTAAACGACTATGATGAAGCAAATACTCATAAAAAATAAATAGCACTGATGAAAATGGTACCATCGAACTGATCTGATGCCCGGCAAGTAGGCACTGGAACTCCGAAATAAAACAATGGATCTTAGTCGTGTTTGGGTTTATTGGAATCTTCATGAGATGTACATTGGCTATATATGAGGAGGTACCTATCAAAACTAAAAAGAAATAAATAAAAACTTTTTACCAAAAAACAAACCGACTTCCAAAAAAAAACAAACACTGCAAAGCGAAAAATAACTTTCTATTCCGAAGTTGGTGTCGAAACACGGAAAACAATAGGTACCAAAGACACCGACTTTGGAAAATAAAGTAATTTTTCGCTTTGCAGTGTTTGTTTTTTTGGAAGTCGGTTTGTTTTTTTGTTGTTATTAATCTTAGAGAACACTGACAATAAATCACTACAGGAAAATATCGTTAGGAATCCTAGACCTACGGATTGAATCTCAAACCAACAGTAAGATGATCCCATGCCCAGCGGGTGGCATTACTACAGGCTGCTATTCATATTTTCAAACATTAAAAGGAAATTATGAGGTTACAAATAGAAGCTTTCATTTCCCCCAAAATATTAATGGCGCAATGAAATTAGCTTTATTATGACATTCATTTTTTTCTTGCCTTTGGGCAAAGATCTCCCCTAAGTCCTTCTAGACATTCTTTTCCCGCGCCGTATCAAGCCAGCGTTCATGGTACGCGTCCAAATCATCTCGTTACCTGTTTCTGAAAAGGCCTAGTAGGGTTGTCAGAAGCCCAATTACAAATCTGGTTGTCAGATTTGAAACAGGACACAAATAGGTTATCTAGTTCCCTTAAAATGGGTAGAATGATCAATACATTGAGGCCAAAGCTCAGTTGGCTGCAAAAAAGTTGGGGATTCTCGCAAAGGTAAGACGGTACAACACGCCTGAACAGCTGCTCAACTTGTATAAAGCGCAAGTTCGGTCATGTATGGAGTATTGCTCTCCCCTCTGGGACGGATCTGCCAAATACCAGCTTGATGCACTTGAGTCGATTGGGAGACGGGCGGGCAGGTTTATTGGCAACGATGCACTGGTCGCGTTAAAGCTTCAGAGCCTTAAACATCGACGCCGAGTTGCAAGCCTGTCGGTTTTTATCGGTTACATTTCGGGGAGTGTGCGATGGAACTGCACAATTTGATTCCGCCTAGCCCTTTCTATCATCATACTACAAGCCGAACGACCATGCGCTATCTGTACAAAGTGTATATCCCACCCATACGCACAAAGCGTTTTGCTAATACTTTCATTGTGCGCACAACTAAGGACTGGAATTCCCTACCGGGATCGTTGTTCCCTGACAGCTACAACCTTTGGGTCTTTAATTCAAGAGTGAGTAGGTTACTTTAAGACAAGCATGCTTCACCGTAGACCACATCATCGCTTATTATCAGGCGAGATAGTCGTCCAACCCGAGCCTAATGACAATACAAAAAAAATTGTGCCCTATTTGTATTTGTGAAAGTCAAAAAGGCAGTTGCATACTGGTCTACAGCTGCATCCATTTAGACTGAAAGTAGACCTCATAGTTGGAAAAAGGCTGGGCAGATTCATTATTTTATTCAAATCCGTTAGGCGTGATTGTTTAACAAACATCTAAACATACAGACTATCACATTTACAATATTAAGTAGGCTAGCAAACGAAGTAGAAATGCCATCCAAAATTTTACAGCCCGTTGACAATTACCATCATAATGAAAAAGAGCCACACAAAATTACTCCATGAATATATTTTTCCACTAAATTTAAGTCCCAGTGGTCCAAAATTAGGGCTGAGTCAGTTCAGCAACCTCTGAAGGGATTTAACGGCTTCATTAACACCTACAGGAAGATTTACAGTGAATATTAATTTGGAAATAAAGTGTGAATCCGGCGAATAATTTTATAGCGGTTTTACCCATGGGTTTATCATGAAGATTATTGCTCAACCTTTCTTTGTTCTGAAATGGGAATAATTGAGTCGTCATTCTTACTTTCTTATCGTATACTTGCTTCTGTCCGCGGCTTCGCACGCTTGAAAGTGTTTTATCTTCGCAAGGGAACACACGACCGGAATAATAAAACTATCCTGTCTTTTTCAGAGTTTAAAATTATCTCAATACCAAATTTCATATAAATCGGTTCAGCGGTTTAAGATTGAAAAGTTATCCGACAGACTGACAGTTACTTTCGAATTTATATTAGGTTGGATATGGATTTATTAGTATTTGCCGGTTGCCGACATACAACTGTTTACAGTTTACAGATTAAAAAAAAGAAAAAAAAAAAAAGTTTATGAAGTAATTTATTAAAACAGTACAAACACGAAATTATTTTTCTGAACCACGTATAGGCCTATATTGCTCACCTAAGAGCTAAAACAGCTTGAATCTCTAGAAGAAATATCCGATTTCGAAAATTTTTCACTTATGAAAAGCTACCCTATTGCTTAGTTTTATTAGGTTACTTTTTACCTTAGAAAAATGCAAAATGCCGGTCGGATAGAAGTAAAAGCTCGGGAAAAGCTAGTGTATAAATTTCTACTCTCTATAAGCCTTACATAACAGTACAACCTTTAAATAAACAGAACTGAAATATCTCTGTTTGAAAAATAAACGGATGGCTAGCAAATAAAATCAACGACAATCCCCCAGAGGTGCACAGATTAAACTTTTCAATTGCCTGACAAATTTTGAAAAAGCTGTGGCGCAAATATGCATTCGTTCTCAAATATCTGCATTCTTCTCCCAAGGGATTTTGTTGGCAGTTTGTTTTTAAAACTGAATTTATTATAGAAGAAAAATAAGCTGGGGGTTTTAATCAAGTCAGGTTTTGTTATATAGAGTTTTATGGAACAGGGTCTTGTGGTCGCGAGCGGTACTGCTGAGCATAAGGTCCTCGGTTTGATGCCCGGGTCGGGGAAAGTGTTATTGGGTTTTTCAACTGAAATTTCTAAGCAGCCTGGAACCTGGTTTTGTGCCCGATTGATGGCAATAGTGGGCGAGCCTAGCTCACTTACATACCATGGGACTTAAACAAAACTGGTGAAATGTGTGTGTACTATAGGTGCAACCCTGCTTAACCTTTCGAGGAGTACAGGCGTCATATTTTGTTATGATATGTATGGAACAGAGTGGCAAGTCCCGCAACCTCCATTGAAAAGGGAGTGTCCTACAATCAGACAGGTGTTTAGTCTGGTGGGTAGCTGCTCGATGCTAGTTGTCGGGCTGTTGTATACGAGTATGTTCATATCGCGCGGAGAACATTGATTTCGGGACGAGGATTTTTGTGACGTCAGGTATTCTTTTAGTTTGTATGTGGCGTTATAGATGCCGCTACTGTTATGAAGTCTATGTTTTGGATTCATATGATTGAAGTTGTTCATAGTATCTGAAATTGCATATGTTAGGATTCAGAAAGAAGTAACACACAAGTGACTAAATTGGAATTTTGTCATTTCAATGGACACAGTCTAGTTCGTTCCACTATATTCTACGGTGTCTGCCGCGACGCCCTCTAGTGGTGTCATGGCGACAAAAGTTTTTTGAGTGTAGTTTCGAGTATAACAAGTTAATATTTGTGTAAATTACAATAAAGTTAACTAAACAATATTACTACGTTTTAGTTACAAGCTTTAGCCAGCATCTTTACACACATCCTTTGATGTCACTAAGTAGCCCACTACTAACCACAAATTTCCTTAAAAATATCTGCATCGGTGAGCAAAATACATAATCACCTATTCATTTTTTAAGGGTTGAGGTGTCAAAGACTGTTTGATGAAGGAAAAGTTTTCGAAAGTAGGCACATGACAGGTGAGACCGATGTACAAGGTCTTAGGTACATTGTCGTCCTGAATACAGGGCTTTTTAGGAATGAAATCTGAAAAGTACATGTCTTTCACTCTCATCCTAAAATTCTACTTGTACTAGGATAAAAGGACGTTTATTTTTAAGAAGCATCATATGTGTTAATATAGGACATGTTCTGGCTATCATCCAATTCCTAAACCATTTTGCCTATGGACAGACCGAAAAGTTTTACCTCATCATCATCAATGGAGCATCCTAGACCCATTCCAGCCTCAGTGCCAGTGTCGAGCCCCTTCATAGGAGGTGCATCACCTCCTTTCCTGCTCATCATGCACTGCCTCTTCCCTCCTTTCTGCCACCTGCACCACCTAGTCAATTATCATCATTATTTCAGCCGATAAACATCCACTACTTAACATAGACTGCCCCAAAATTTCGCCAAGTCAACCGGTCCTGTGCAACTCGCAATTTTACCTACAAAATATATTACGCCCAATCCCGAATTATCGAAGAGTCCAAATTGCCAATATTTCCTCTAATAAACTCATTAAGAATGCAATAAAAAATTGACTTAAATCCGGGTTTAGCTGCTGACGGTCGCAACTCGCAATAGTTTATGGCCCATAAAGTATGGTCGGATAAAATATCACGCCTGAGTGGTGTTCCATCCTGTTGATCAGTTTACGAGTATTGCCAGAAAATTAGGACATGACAAGTTACTGGCTGGTTGTAAAAGATTGTGGTTTTCGGGAATTAGAGGAGTTCAGTGATGGCATTGAATGCAATGACATCGTAAAGTGGATATTTGGAAAGATTTAATTGCGTTAAAGCGAAATGAGGGTGCGTGAATGTACGTGCGTGTACTTTATTTTTATTTGTTTTTGTTATCTGATATACTTTTGAGGCAGAGGCAGATTTTTACTTTAACTTCAATATTGCCTTCGAAAATCAGGGTATTACCATTACATCAGCCGTGTAAGCTGGTGTAAAGGTAATGCTCTAAACAAAACAGATGTAATTTATATTTCACTAGCTTCTGCCCGCGGTTTCGCCTGCGTAGAAAGTGTTTTATCATCCCAAAGGAATAAAAACTATCATATAAATAACTATCACAACAAATAACAAAAACAACACTATAACAACAATAACTATCATTTAAATATGTCCTTCCCAGGACCTTAAACTATCTCCATGCCAAATTTCATCTAAATCGGTTCTGTAGATCCAGGCATTACCCCCTACAACCTCACAAACGCAGAAACTTTACCTCTTTATGATATCCTATAGATAGATGAATCGGCCAGTCCATTAAAATTTTTAGTTTGACGTCAACAACATTGATGGAAGGTTTCGACTATTTTGGTTTTTATTGTCAAGTAACTAAATACATGATCGACATATATGATTGAAATGTGAAAGTGTTTGTACAAACCAACTTACAGAAAATAAATAATTTATCATTTATCATTTACAGTTTTATATGCGGAACTCTGCTCAGTGTCCTTCTTCAAAATGTCTTGCGTCCTGGCTAAATCAATCAATCTGCGTAAATTTTTTCAATCTTTGTCGGGGACGGCTACCAGTCTAACCAGCTGATGAATACCAGTATTTTTTATGCGTCTGCCATCTGATGTCCAAAACCCAGTAACTTGGTAATACGACACCACTTAGTAAGACTGGTATGTCTGATTTTCAGGTTTCAGATTACCCTAAGATCTCTAAATGCCGAGATCAACTATGTGTGTCCTAAATTGATAGAGGACAGTGATTTAAAACTTTAAAACGTTTTAAGGTTTAAATGCATCGACTGTACTTACTAAAATACCCACAATTTCTGGATTTTCTTGAGCTGGTCGAAAACACAGAAATCTGTAAACGAAATTTCATCTATTATAATATGACCTTTTGAGAATAAACCTCTTTTAGGGGAAGGTGGTTGAAATGTAGGCTGGTTTTCATATGCCCTCGTAAATTACCTAATATCCTGTCGATATTTTCTGGTAAAACTATGTGGGTGGTATAAAATGCAAAAATTCAGATCAAAAGCTTGTAAAGAACAAAAATCATTCAGTAAGAATATAAAAATAAGTAGTGATGGCGTACAGTAGTTTCTGTCTACCTCTATGGGAAGAAGGCATCAGTTTTTGTGTTTTTGTATGGAAATGATTACAGTACTTTCTAACAGGCATAAAATAACACACTTTGCATCTAGCGAAGGATGAATAAACTCGACACAAAATATCTGCATAAACAAAATACTTGAAACCAAATTAAATAATTTCCTCTTTCTAATCTTACCTACATCAATAATACATTTCGTGTATTAGATCGTTACCTTCCAATTATATAAGGCCACCCACTCCACACCCCATGTCAATCAGTTAAATGACAGACTCGAAATGTATGTTGACCTAATTAGGATAAAAGCATCATGAAATAACATAATGAAATAGCATACATTTCTTACCTGTTAAAAACATTACTCTCCATTTGGGATTCGCCAAAGACTTTGTAAATACTGATCATCTTCATCATTAGCCTACAGCAGTCCCATGTCATTACAATCACACGCTATTTATCTCAATTCTCGGCAACTCTCATACAGATGCTACCCTGCGAAGATTGCAATATTTCTATCCAAAGTAAAAGCTAGTTCATTAACAAATTATTCATAAATATAATCTAAGGTCTGAAGTTGATGATCGGTAAAATCAGTTGTTTATCGCGGTATGCTACAGTAACCAGCCGTTAACGAAAACAGTAAACCACCGTTTATAAACTTGCTCATGAAAGCACAATTATAAATTGACAAGCGCTTGCTAACAAAGCCTTTTAGAATAGAATAGAATATTATAGTTTTTTATTTGCACGGAAAGTAGTTTAAAGTTACAGATGTTAAGTTTAAAATGATCCTTAAACTAACTACCTTAACCTTACCTTTTTAGCTCGTTAAGTGGATTTTATTTCATAATGAGATTGCAAGCAAAGACTAGCTCAAAGATTCTATAAGCTTTATTATTAATGCAGCCTTTTTCACATTAAAATGGAACTTTCTTGTGTTGAAACCTGGTCAACATTTATCGTCAGATATTTATTGGGTGGTTTATTTTTTTCCATTTATCGTAACTAATATTAAAAAATAAGATAATTGAAAACAAAAAGAACAAATATTGAAAAAAAATAGGTAAACTTTTATGTTTTTCTGTAATGGTAATCTCTAAAAGTACTGATCTCATTTCGAATTTTTTGTCACTGCTATAATGTATCTCTATCGCTGGGCGATGAGGAGGAGTTCGTGGTTAAATTATATCAGCCACACGGGTTGATCTTCAAGGATATGCAACGCGTGTCGATGGTCATCTGTGGAAGTGTGACCGTCCATTAAACACTGAGACTTATCCGGGCCTCAGAAAGCACGTTTTGCTGTGAGGGACTGTCATTTGCAGATCTTTGATGGGCGTTACGGCGATCAGAAGCAACCGAAAATCTGACACCTGTCTTGCTAAGGATTATCGTGTTACCCAGGCACTGCACCAGTCGCTCAATGTAAAAGATTTATTTAATTCTAAGATTTTTGATGAGTGGTTCAAATTCTTTAACAATTTCTTCAGTATATCTAGGTGTCTACAACAGATAGAAAATCTTGAATAATGTTTCAAAGAATCGTTCAATTAATGCTCCAAGTAATACCACCATCTGGCGAGGTGATTCAGACTTTAATGTCCATCTGATTTGAATTATGTCTAGACCGATAAACTCTAACTGTAACGTGTAATTTACTGGGGTTTACGCGGGGTTGTATCAGTTACTGGGTTGCGTAGGTCAAATAGGCCGTGTATTCTCGTTCGTCCCCTTGACTTCGTCCCCCGAGGGGGACGAACGGGAATTCGTTATTTATTTTCCCGATGGTCCCACTAAATTTTTTGGGGGGACGAACGGGAATAATTTATTAATTCTTTTTTTTAGGGCTATTGGTCCCACCAAATAATATAAGACTGGTGGTTTTAATTGGTAAAAAAACAAATTTGAAATAAAAATCAGTCATTTATTAAGGAATAAAAATCACAGTAAAAATCACAGAATCAACTTTGCGATAACTCGCAATATTTTTTACATAATATTTTTTTAATTAAAAATAAAATTCTCCTTATTACTAAAAAATATGATTAAAAAATCAGTGTATAGAGCTTATAATAAAAAAGTCTGTATTATATTACAATTAAACACTACAAACAGACTTTTTACCATTCAGGATGTTTTCTTTTGAAATATAAGGCACTATTTTTTGTAGTCACAGTTGCTTATATGTATGGTGGTAAGATTTTACGTTTGACATTATGTAAGTGATTAGAAAAGTTTACTCATTATATTAACACATAAATAGGGTCAGTAAATTATCACACTGTCAAAAGCAAAATTAAATAAAATACCCAACCTTTTCTTTTTATATACTGCAAACAACTTCCTGTACTACCAGAGGGACCAGGATGCGCTTCTTGTGACATTGTTAAGCTCTAAAAAACAGGAGACAATAATTACACACTTATTAATATAATTTAGAATGATATTTAATAATATGTGTATACTAAAATTGAATACAAATATTGATACCGTATATTATTAGGTAAATAAATAAGACATGAGACAATATTATAGTATAACTATAAACAATCTAATAATATTTGTAACTTACAAAAATGTAGGTACTTACATCAGTAGTTTTCCGCAAAACTCGTGTTGAGTATATATTATTACATTAACACCCGTGCACTTTCATTGTTTTGTCAACACTAACCAGTCCGGTCTAATTTAAGGATAGGAAAGGGAGAGAATTTCGGGTAAACCAATAGGATTTACGCAAATAACACAATGTTATCGGCACTCTTTTGTTAACTACCAGCATCGCCGGCGCTTCCCGCCAGAGTTGTTATACTTAGTGTCGGTAAACATAATGAAACAATGATAAACTTAGGATACGTTTTATAATTCATAAAAAAATTGAGAAGATTTTTTTTAAATAATGATTAAATCTAACGAAGTAACTAATTTAAAAGTATACTACGAAAGAACGAATAAACACACACAAAACAACTGCACAAATCTTTTTAGTGGGACGAATGGCACTAATCGAAGAATATATTCCCATTCGTCCCCTCTTGAATTAGGATGGGACGATCGGGAACAAATTAAATATTATTTTTGTAAATTCCCGTTCGTCCCCCTCGGGGGACGAAGTCGAGGGGACGAACGGGAATACACGAAATAGGCAGTCGTTTCATGTGAAATATTAGGTCATTACATATGAATTGGCGTATTGTAAGTGAGGGACATAAAGTCGTTTTTTTAATATAATATATTTATTTAATCAAAGTATGTACCATTGCTATCTATGCACTTTTGCCATCTCATAGGTAGTTCATTGATCCCTTTACTATAAAAATCAATAAAATCTTTGAAGGCGCTTTGGACTGCCCCATCGGAGCTGATATTTTTCCCTTGCAAAAAGTTATCGAAAAAAATGGTAATCTCCCCTAATCTGGTAGCCGTCTGTTGTGCAGTGTGTGGTCTAGCGTTGTCCTGAAGCAGCAGTGGCCTAGATCAATTGACCAGCATCGGCTGTTTAGCAGCTAGCTTTTCCATCATGGTTTGCAGTTGCTGACAATAGACATCCACCGTAATCGTCTGGCCAGATTTAAGAAAGCTGTAGTAAACGACACCGGCACTAGTCCACCAAACGCTCACAAGTAATTTTTTTTAGTCGATTTTCGCTTGGGACAGCATTTGGTTATTTATTCACATATTATAGATTCCGGTTAGACTGGGATCCGATCCCAGTTTTCAAAACGATGATCATCATTCAGCCGAAAGTCGTCCGACTGCTGGACATAGGCCTCCCCCAAGCGTCGCGACATCGACCGGTCCTGTGCGTCTGTCATCTATCGGATTTCCATAACCTTAACCACGTCATTGGTTCATCTAAAGGAAGGCCTTCCAAAGCTGCGTTTTACGGTTCGCGGTCGGCACTCTATAAATTTTCGGCCCCATCGACCATCCATCCTTTTACAAAATATTATGCTATAAATATTTCCTTCTTTATTTCGATAATTTAAATCTTATTTTATCAGGTTACTTACCTCCGTATTAGAACAATATAATATATTCCACACGTTTAGCTCTAGTGATTGAGGTTAGACGCAGATACGTCAGTCAACTGTCTTCTTTTTTTTATTAGGAGCAACTAGATTGTGATCTATTGTAGGTAAAGGCCCATGTGGTCTAATGTTGGGTAAAATTACTACTTTTTATTTACTCTAGGATTTTTATTTCTATGTATTCCGTATTTCTTTCTGCTCACCTCACTCAAGTGAGCGCACACAATTGTAAAGTGAAGTATTTTTAACCCTCGACGGAAAAAGAGGGATGTTGTAAATTTGACGAGTGTTGCTGAGTATCTGTGTATGTGTATCTGTGTATATATGTATCTGTGGCATCATAGCGCCTAAACAGATGAACCGATTTTGATTTAGTTTTTTTTTAAAGGTGATTTTGTCGGGAATGTTCTTAGCAATGTTTGAATAAAATCGGTACAGCCGATCAAAAGTTATGGGCGTTTTACTGTTTGAATCGGGGTGTTTTCGCAAGATATCGTGTCATAATTACGTGTTCAATAGATTGCCGATTGAAGCGTATCTACTATAATCTAGATAAATTATATAGCATGAAATAAAAATGAACCGGAGGTTTTCTAAATTTTTAAATTTTACTTGTAAGTATAGAGTAGATTTTTGGATACATACTTATATCATTTTTCTGGACAGGACACTCTGGGCGTGATGTTTAGGACCCACTTCCCGGAATGTATACTGCGCAATAGCGATGAAGAGGAACCAGTCGCGAGGGACGAGCTAACAAGGCACACGTCCAAAAGTAACTGGCTCACGGCAAAGGAAGTGGTAGATGAAAATAAACTGAAGCTGGCCATAGCGGGCTTCCAGCCTCTCAAATCCCCTGGTCCGGATGGCATCTACCCAATACTATTGCAGGAAGGGGCATCTGTTTTGATACCCCATCTAAGTAAGCTCTACAGAGCCTGCATAGCCTTTGGGTACGTACCCAAGGCATGGAGGGAGGTCAAAGTCACCTTTATACCGAAGGTGGGTAGACCGACTTATGAAGAGGCTAAGGCTTACAGGCCCATCAGTCTATCATCCTTTCTCTTAAAAACTCTGGAGAAACTGGTAGACAGGTATCTAAGAGAGGGACCACTGAAAGTATTCCCTCTACATAAACTACAGTGCGCCTACAGCCCTGGCAAATCTACTGAAACGGCATTGCACTATGTTGCGAGTCGAGCTGAGGTTGCGCTAGAGGGACAAGAGATCTGTGTCGGGGCTTTCCTCGACATAGAGGGAGCCTTTGACAAAACAACATTTGAGTCCATAAGCATTGCTGCAAAGGAACATGGCATCAACGATGCCACGTGCAACTGGATCGACCATATGCTGAGAAGCAGAATAGTCAGATCGGAACTGATGGGAGACAGACTTAGTGCAAAAACAACAAGAGGTTGCCCGCAAGGCGGGGTGCTGTCACCATTATTGTGGTGCTTGGTAGTAGACTCGCTACTCACCAAACTCAATACCGGACCATTCTACACAGTAGGCTATGCAGATGACATAGCAATAATGGTCAATGGTAAATTCCCGAACATAGTGTCTGGATTATTACAACAGGCATTGAGGATGACAGAGGAATGGTGTACAAAGAACCACCTATCTATCAACCCAAGCAAAGCAGTCATTATTCCATTCACGAGGAAGAGACAACTAGAAAACCTAGGAGAGCTCTCCCTCAATGGAATAAAGCTGCCCTGGTCCACCGAAGTTAAATATCTGGGTGTAACGCTTGATAAAGAACTCAGGTGGAAAACTCATGTGGAAAATATAACGACAAAGGCCTTACGAGTGTTCGGCATGTGTCGTTCCACCTACGGTAAAACTTGGGGGCTAAAGCCCAAAGTGATACGATGGCTGTACCGGACAATGATAATACCTATTATCACATACGGAAGCATAGTGTGGTGGCCTAGAACAAAGCTTGCTTCGTGCAAAGCGCCACTCACCAGGTTACAAAGAACAGTGTGTCTCGGCATCACGGGTGCTTTCAGGACAACACCTACGGCAGCGATTGAGAGATACCTCAATATCCCTCCTCTGCATATGATGGTTGAATTCGAGGCAAGGAAGGCATTACATCGTCTTGCTATTGCTGGACTATGGGATGCCTCCAAGCCAAAGACTAACCATACAAAGTTTGATGAGAATGAAGGCCTGGATCGGGTAACAAGCATGTTATCCGATAAAATGCAACCTATATTTGTGTTTCAAAGGTCTTTTAAGGTCCAAATCCCTACAATAGAGGACTGGAAGAAGGGACTCGATCCACCAGAACAAAACAGTCTGGTGTGGTACACTGATGGATCCAAAATGGAATCAGGTACAGGAGCGGGCATATACGCAAAAGGTTACAAATGTAGCAAAAGCTTAGGGAAGATGGCAACTGTATTCCAAGCGGAAACATTTGCCATAATAACCTGTGCTCAAGAGAATATAGATAGAGGAACCAGAGGTAAATCCATATATATTCTTAGTGACAGTCAGGCCGCAATTAAAGCCATGGCATCCTACAAAGTGGACTCCGGGCTTATTCTGGATGCTATCCAGGCCCTAAACAGGCTTGGGAAGCACAACAGGGTAAGACTGATGTGGGTCCCTGGACACAAAGGAATCCATGGTAACGAAGTGGCTGATGAACTGGCAAGAGAGGGCTCAGCAAATGACTTTGTGGGTCCAGAACCATGTGTAGGCATTTCGACGTGTCTCGTAAAAGCCGCATTTAGGGAGTTTGCAGATCACAGACAACGAACTTATTGGCTGTCTAATACCGGTCTGCAACACTCCAAGAAATTCCTAGGCTCTACGTTCAGAGCCCGGGAATGCATTTGGAACATGAGCAGGGGGCAAATCCGCTACCTGCTAGGGGCCTTTACTGGGCACTTTGGAACCAACGACATGCTCATGAAGATGGGTCTAACCGCGACACCAATGTGCAGGTTGTGTGGGGAACATACGGAACGCATGGAGCACCTTCTGTGCACATGCGATGCACTGGCTGGTAAGCGAATGAGTCTACTAGGGGATGGATATCCAAAACCAGAAGACTATAGGCTCATATCTCCTAGTCTCGTTGTAAAACTCATGAAAACAGTTTTCAACGAGATTGGGGATGAGTAAGTTATCTAGGGGACCACAATAGATCCCAATGGGTCGAAGTGTCCGAGATATTTCTCGGCCCCTCCATAAGATAAGATAAGATAAGATATATCATTTTTGGACAGTGATAAAATTTGTTTATTTAGCTTTTACTTTATCCCAGGCCTAAGAGTTCCTTAAGCCCATTTTTTGCAACAAAATATCTAAAACCTAATTTGACAAACTTAAAATCGCCTAAACTGCTGTGATTCGTTGTATGAATTTTCTATACATTTAATTTGCGTTTAATTTGATACGAGTCATAAATTTTTATCTTAAACACGGGGGTTTGTCTGTATTTGCTGCCCAAAGTGTCGTTATTAAAGTCGTCACAATCTAAGAAGTCCGTTGACGTCTCTCATTAACTCCCGACGGAAAAAGAGGGGTGTTATAAGTTTGACGTGTGTTGCTGTGTATCTGTGTATCTGTGTGTCTGTCTGTGGCATCATAACGCCTAAACGGATGAACCGATTCTGGATGGATCCTAAACGGATGATCGATTTGATTTAGATTTTTTTGTTTGAAAGGTGACTTTGTCGAGAGTGTTCTTAGCTATGTTTGGTAAAAATCGGTTTAGCCATTCAAAAGTTATGGGCTGTTTTCTGTTTGAAACATAGTATTTTCGCAAGATATCGTGTCATAATTACGTGTTCAATAGATTGTTGAACGAAGCGTGTCTACTACTAGATATATTATGTAGTTTAAAAAGTACGAAATAAAAAAATAAATTGCCGTGGGTTTTGGATGTTTTTTTAATTTTAAATTAAATTATCGTGGATTAACAATGAGACACAGTTCGAATTTCTTAGTGATGTATAGAGAATTACACTTCCTCACAGAAAAACTTGGATTTCTTGGGGCTTCGCTCCTGTAGCCCTGTCTCATAGGAATCATGACTTTTCGGAATAAAGTAGCTGTTATCTGAAAGAATGTTCGTAATCAAATCAATTCACTGACTGAATTCAATTTAGATCATTTAATCCACATACCAATTAAAAAGCCTCTGATTCTGATAAATGCTAATGTCAACGCACACAGAAATCATTATAAATCAAAATGTCAAGATACAGAGTAAACGCATCAATCATTCAATTGTTTTTATCGTTTGAATCCCATTCAGTGGTTGTCATGCGGCAAAAAACGTTAGTGGTGAATGATGAAGCTTTTTTTCCAAATGTTATAATGTCTTGCTTACATTCACTAAAGGCATATATAGGCAGTACCGTATGGTACTAAATACACCATACCACCAATTTTATCAAATTCAACACTCATTCAAGCACCGACCAACTACTAACATATTTCTAGTATAAATCTAAATCTATAAATACATAATATATGGAGCAAAATTCTATGTATTTGATTATAGTAGGTTTGTAAAAGATAATCTCTAAAAGTACATATTAAAAGGATTAATAAAATTATATTACTGATATAAAACAACACTATTCACTCGTGCTTGCGGGTTCGAATCGAAACCGGAATGTTGAGATTTTTTTGTGAATATCGGTTGCAAATGAAAAACTTGATGAATTCACTTGATTTATTGTATCCACATACACAATTGGCCGTAAATTTAAGTATTTTAACAATGAATTGATGAGTTATTCCGTATTTTTAAAACGAGAGCTGATTTGAAAGGCCGTTCCGCAGAAGTGATATACTTGTGTTGCTAGTAATAAAATTAATGTCCTTATGCAAAATAAAGGTAAAATATGATAAGATTTTAAGGAATTCAGAAATCACGTTTAACATCTTTAACGCCTGGGAGGAAGCACAAGACGCCATTGGAATCTTTTGCGACCTCTCGAAGGCGTTCGATTGCCAACCATGAGACACTATTGTTGAAGCTCGAGCACTATGGAATTAGACATACAGCCCTTGGGTTACTTAGATCATATTTAAAAGCCAGACAAGTTAAAGTTCAGGTAAACGGCGTAAACTCATTAGGGTCTGAAATGACGATGGGTGTTCCTCAAGGTTCGATATTGGGTCCATTCCTCTTTTTAGTTTATATTAACGATTTACCCCAATTAATACAAAATCAACCGAAAATGGTGTTGTTTGCTGATGACACATCTTTGATATTTAAAATAGATCGGCGGTCACAAAATCTTGATGATGTGAATAACTCGATTCATCAGGTCCAAAAATGGTTCACGGCAAACAATTTGGTACTAAATGAAAAAAAAACCAAATGTATTAGATTCACATTGCCGAATGTTAGAAGTAGCGAATGCGACATCATATTGAATGGCGAAAAGCTGGACTTTGTAAATCAAACGGTTTTCCTGGGAATCACTCTAGACGACAAATTGCAATGGAGTTCTCACATAACATCTCTTGCGGGTCGGCTGAGCTCGGCCGCTTATGCTGTTAGAAAGATAAGACAGTTGACGGATGTGGAGACCGCGCGTTTGGTCTATTTTAGTTACTTTCACAGCATTATGTCATACGGTATTTTATTGTGGGGCCGAGCGGCTGACATTGAATCCATATTTATATTGCAAAAGAGAGCTATCAGAGCCATATATAATTTAAGTCACCGAGAATCTCTTAGGGAGCTATTTAAAAATATTAATATTATGACAGTTTCTTGCCAATTCATTTATGAAAATATTATGTATGTAAGGAAAAATATACATCTCTTTAGTATACATCTATACAGTGATAGACACAATTGTAATACGAGAAATAAAGATAAGTTAGATCAACCATCTTATAGACTAGCAAAAGTACACTCATCTTTCATGGGGTACTGTGTTAAATTCTATAACAAAATACCTTGTGATATATTAAAACTAAATGAAAGTAAATTTAAAACTTTAGTTAAAAGCACACTTTGTAAACAAGCATATTACAAATTAGATGATTATATTCGAGATAAGAATGCTTGGCAACATGTTGGTACCGCTCCGTAGGGCAATCTTTGGTGTGGACATAATCAAATTTGCTAATTTGTATTCCTATTCGTAGTTATTGTATTCTTATGTTATTTTTTATATTTTTCCAGAATTTGACTCACACACGGTTCCGTTGTTGTTGAATTAGGTATTTTACCTATGTTTGGAATATTTGTAAGTATGTGAGAACCATGTTCCTATTTATCAAATTAATGAATTTACCTGTTAGTGCTTTTATTACTTTATACCTGTACGTAGTATAGTGTGTAGTGCTATTTTTGGGTGCATCGTCCTCACATATATGAATTTATTAATGTATGTACATAAGTAAACATTGTAAAACATTTTAAAAAGAGTAAGTATGGAGTTTCTTGTGCGTTCTTCTCCATAACAAGCTACTTTCCGAATGCACGGTAGAGTCAATTTTTATTACTTGTACATTTTTAATTTAGATTTAATGTTTGACGTTCAAAAGTGCCGCTTATTGGCCTAGTTGAAATAAATATATTTGACTTTGACTTTGACACGTCTAGGCTTGACTCACAAATTCTGATTTTTTCTCTGAATTCAGAGTTGGAATTCATAATCTGAATTCCGGCAAGCTCACACATATCTTAAAAATTCAGATAAATCAATATTTCTTCTTAAAAATTCAGGTATACATATTTATGGGGCAGACATGCATAATGTACATTGATCTGCAAGTCATTTCAAGTTAAAAACCACATAAAGCAGTATCTGGTAAGATTTTGTTCTAAATTACTCCTGAATATAACAAAGCTCAAGTTACGACTTTACCGGCTAGCTTATCAGTCACGAACGCCGTTTCCGCTTCCTCCCGACGACTCAGTTACTTTTGATGGAGTTAAAAAGATAATCACACGGACATAAATTCTTGTAATTTATTACCGTGGATCTATGTAAATAAATGCATAGGATATTAAAAAAAAGCCAAGAGAATTCATACACACATAAACTCACGCCATTTTCCCATGGAGGTAGGCAGAAACTACAGAACGCCACCTGCTACGATCCTTACATACTTCTTTTGCTTTACTCACATTCATACATCTAGTCATACACACACGCTGGTTATGAGTACTGAGCACCTGGCCTTTCTGAAGAACATCACCTAAAATGTCTATGGTCTATGTATATCTTTCTAGGGCGTCCCCTCCCGGCGTTTAAATGAAGAGAATTCGGTACTCTGAATCTTCATATCATTAGAGCACACGCTTCGATGTATGCCCAAAATCCCTGAAATCTTTTGTTTTACCCAGAATCTTTATGAAAGCTAACATCAGTGTCAACTAGGATATTTTTAAGAAACCTCCGTACAAAGATGACAATACTATTCTACCCTATACCCTTTCATCCACACATAGTTTACTCCCCAGTTATTGAGTACGAATAAACTTCTTATCTAAGAGTACACTAATGAAAATAGATGGGGCCATAATTGCTTTTAATTCAATACGCCATGTTATTATCCCTTTAGGGAGGGGTGTACGTCTAGATCTTCTAGGTCACCCCCATAACTCAATATGGGACACATCAAATTGTGTTGATAATAAAATTGTTGGTTGGCCTTTCTCACTGATATATGGGGATAAGTTGACCTTGGGTAGTGTCGTAAGATTATGTCGTATGGCTGTTGCTGTATCAATGAGTAATTTTTGAGCTAATTACTGAAATCAGACGTGAAAGCGAAAATCACGAAATGAAAAAGTGTCCCCAAAATGTTTTGTGCGTATGGGTGGGATGTCCACCATGTACCGATGACGCATCGCGGTACGTCTGGTAGTACGATGATGGAACAGGCTGGGTGGAATTAAATCATGCAATTCCATCGCACACTCCCCATAATGAAACCGATAAAAAACCGACAAGCTGGCAACTCGGCGACGATGTTCAAGGCTCTGGAGCTTTGACTTGACCAGAATACCTTAACTCAGAATAACTAGCTTACACGAGGTTGTATTTATTTATTTATGTACCCACAAAACACTTAACCGAGAAAAGAAGGAATACAGATAGAAGAGCATAAAGGTACTGCTTATTTCAATAGAAATTTCTTCCAGCAGACCTGCGACAGGAAAGTTGGATGATAGACGAAGACACAGTATGTATTTAGAAAAAAATAAGGAAACTTAAATTAGACTATTAAAACTTAACTAATTATATATAAATTACAAATATACTTTAACTACATATATAAAAGATAAAATACATACAAAATAATTATAATATAATCATCATATCACATCATCAGCCTATTAATGTTCCCACTGCTGGGATACAGGCCTCCTCTCTGTAAGAGGGATATATAATAATATAATATAATAATATATAAAATTACAAGATGGTGGAAAGGTAGTGTGTGGTAGTGTTCTTTAACCTGTTTCTTGAATAAAGATACATTTTTAGAGTCACGGATTTTAGGTGGAACTGAGTTCCACAGTCGTACTGCATGAACAGAGAAGGAGTGGGAATAGAAATTAGTATTGTGGGAGGGGAAGTTTAGATGATGCCTTAGGTGGGATCTACACTGGACATCGGCAGCGCGAGTAAAGGAAAAGCGATCGCGCAGATATCCAGGGTACGTAGGGTTAAAAAGGATGTTGAAGAGGAGACATCATACTCGAGTGTTCCTGCGAAGACGGATAGGGAGCTACTTGAGATCCTTGCGGAACTGAGACACATAATCGTATTTCCTCAGACCAAAAACAAAACGGTTACACAGATTTTGCAAGCGCTCAAGCTTATTTAAGAGCTCCTCCGTGGCATCCAGATAGCAGGCATTAGCGTTATCGATGATCGGCTGAATTAGAGTTTGAGCTAGATGGATTTTGGTTTTAAAGGGCAATAGCTTTTGAAGGGAATTCAATGAGTGAAATGAAAAGTGCACCTTGCGACTTATCACATAAACTTGAGCTCGCCAAGAGAGATTACTGTCTATTAAGACACCAAGGTTCTTAGCAGTATCAGTGTAAGCGATGGTCGAGCCGTCAAGGGATAAAGGTGTCAAAGTGGACACGTCAAGCGCAGTGCGATAGTATCGACTGCCTATGATTATAGCCTGGGACTTGGATGGGTTGATCTGTAATCCATAGGACTTAGCCCATTCACTAACACTTTCCAGGTCACGATTCATGGCGTCGATTGTATTGACAATTTTTCATACAATATTGTCAATTTAACATCGTATTAGCAACTAACCCTGAATTAAGTTCTTCGTGCTCTTGGTCTTAGCTGAGGTATTTTTTTCATACTTACAACACTTTATTTAAATATATAATTTGCGATCTGTATATAAGTACGATAAAGTACGTCAGCTATGGTAGCTAACTTAGCTCTTAGTCTGCAACTATGCTCTGCTTCAGCGTGCTATAAAGATATCTGTAAGACTGGTCACAAGACATTGCCCGACCTAAAGATTGAACATGAAGCGATGAAGCGCTAACGCTAGCTGACACTATACCAAAAAATTACTGCTTCATACGAGTATCTATCAGTCAGACAAAATTCCTTAGCCTTTTTCACCATAAAACATGTAGATATCTCACGTGTTACCAACCTAACAAGCATAAATTGGCTCCTTCACCAACCAAAAGGCGCAACAATTACATCGAAACGTGACAACCCATACGAAATGAGATTACTTTCGCTTCATTACTGCAAGGTCGTATTGAAATGATATTACTAGTACCTAAATAGGTTGGATGTGGACGGCTATAAGAGTAGAGAAAGACAAAGAAACGATGGCTGAATTTTGAGTAATTACTGAAATGAGAACTTAGAGAAGTATAGAAGAAGAATAACTGTTTTGCCGACTCCAAATAAATTGGTATAAATGCAAAAAATCTTTCCCTTTCCCTTTCCCCAACTATGTTAGAGTCGGCTTTCAGTTTGACTGGATGCAGCTAAATCCCAGTATATTTAACATGGAGGGAAAACCTATTTTCACAAACTGGTAACTGGATAACATGATACTCCTTGGCTGGATTGGGTGTCCGATTTTCTGGCTTCTAACTACCGACTAAATATCTAATAATAAAAACTTTTTTACAAAAAAATACTACCCACTTCCAAATAAGAAAACTATAAAATTAAAAATAACTTTCTTTTTGGACGTCGGTGTCTTTGGTAGGTACCAATTTTTTGCGTTATGGACACCAACTTCCAAAAAGAAAGTTATTTTTCACTTTGTATTTTTATTTGGAAGTCGCTAGTATTTTTTTTTGTAATAAAGTTTTTTTTTATATTTCAACTTGTTTAGTATGATACCTATAATGCCAGAATAGATTACCCGAATATCATAAAACTTAAACATCACCGGTGAAATGAGAGTGAACCAAGGTGAACTGGTACACATCTGCGTACCCTTTTAGAGCGTACTGGAGTGATGTTATGTTATGCAATGGTATAAACAATAAACAGACATGCGATTGCAGCAATCCCAAAAGATTTGCCGTTATGTAATAAAGAGTTGTATATCTCCGAAGTTCTTCATCAGATCTTCACCAAATTAATATGGGAATAATTTCGAAACACACTCTTTCAAAAAAAAAAGAATTTTCAAAATCGGTCCACAATTGACGGAGAAATCGGTAAACATACAAAATAAAACCGGCCAAGTGCGATTTGGACTCGCGCACGAAGGGTTCCTTACCATTATCGCAAAAAACGGATAACAAAACACGTTTGTTGTATGGAAGCCCCACTTAAGTATTAATTAAATGTTATTTTGTTTTTGGTATTTTTAGATACAGCCTGGTGACAGAGAGACAGACAGACGGGAGGTAAAGTCTTAGTAATAGGGTCCCATTTTTTGACAGCTGGGACCAATGGCTAAATGTGCTTTCTGAAGCACGGAGGATTCTCGGACGGATAGTCATACGTCCACGTACCGTCATCAGCAAGATTGAACTTGTGCAACTAATTGAACTTAGCAACGAGAATTGAAATGAATTAAAGGCAATAGAGACTAATAAACAGATTAATTCTCCTCCTGTCTCGACTTACAGGCACCGTGGCTAACAGTTATTCATATTTATAGCCGTAATCACTTCAATAAAGTGATTGCGGCTATCAAATTATACGGCAGAGAGTCGGAAACTGAAGCTAGCTAAATAGTAACTATATTTTGTCACTTATAATAAGTAGGTAACTTAAAAACAATTTACCAAATATGTATAGATAGTGGATCTTCTTTTCAAACAAACTAACGGTTAACTATTACTAACGTCAAATAGGCCTAGAGGCCTAGAAAAAAAAACTTGTCAAGCTAAATTATCGGGTCTATCCCACTAGTCCCATTGACTCAGTCCCACGATGGGACAAGTGGGAAAATATATCCCACTTGTCCCATGGGACAACTGATACTAACAAAATTTTAAAATTATATCCCACTAGTCCCATGGGACAACTGATACTAATATATTTTTAAGTATTATTATTATTATTGCATTTATTTATTTTATATACATATTTTTACATTTTTAAATATTATTCTATATAAAAAATGATACTAAAAACATTTAAAAATACAAAAATAGTAGCCCACCGGTATCGGGAACAGGGTCCAAGCTACCGGTGGTCAGGGCTCCTGAGAGAGGAACCTCCTGACTATACGCGCCGTGTCCAGGAGTACCGCTTTCTGGATCAAGCCCTTGATCCAGCTGCCCAACGAGAGCCTCCTCAAATGTTCGTCGAGGCTCTTGGCTATTATACCATTGGCCGTCACGACTATCGGCACAATGACTGCTGTATTCACATCCCACATGTCGACAACCTCGCGAGCCAGATCAAGATACTTGCTTTTCTTATCTCTCTCAGCCTTCACGAGGTTCTCGTCATGGGGGACCGCTATATCAACAATCATTGCGCGACGCTCTGGTCGGTCTATCACCACTATGTCAGGTTTATTGGCAACAATAGTCCTGTCAGTGATGATAGACCGATCCCAATACAACGTGACATTGCCATTTTCGAAAACTGGGTCGGGCACATACTTATAGTAAGGCACTTCCGATTCCACAAGATTGTATTTAAGAGCAAGTTGCTGATGGATAATCCTGGCTACAAGGTTGTGTCTATGCAAATAGTCTCCGTTAGCCAGACTAGAACAACCGGAGATAATGTGACGGATAGATTCACCCGGCCGGTGACATGCCCGACAGATGTCAACTGTGCCATCCTTCACAATATATTTCCGGTAGTTGTTCGTCATCATAACTTCGTCCATAATCGCAAAGACAAAACCTTCGGTTTCCCCGAAAAGGTCACCAAATCGAAGCCAGGCCACGGACGCTAAAAGATCTACATCGGACCCATGTAGGACCCGGTAGAAGCGTCCGTGAAGCTCCTTGCTCTGCCATACCTCCCTGCGGTCATGAGTATCTAATACTATAGGTTTGCGCCAGTTCTCGTTAGCCAAGGAGAGCGGGGTAAGGCCCTTGTCCACCGCTACCACATC
Source organism: Anorthoa munda (assembly GCA_945859665.1). Classification (NCBI taxonomy): domain Eukaryota; kingdom Metazoa; phylum Arthropoda; class Insecta; order Lepidoptera; family Noctuidae; genus Anorthoa; species Anorthoa munda. Next base: position 28,147,819 of record OX243898.1, read on the forward strand.
TCGATGCATACCCACGTCAGCGGCCTGGAAGTATTCCCTAAGACTGCATACCTCGCGGTTGTGCAGGGTCTTAGCATTTAAAAAGCCTCGACCCCCACACTTCCGCGGGATATACAGTCTCATGACCGATGACCGTGGGTGATGCATACGATTTGCGGTAAGCAGCGTGCGGACTCTCCTATCCAGGGCGTCAAGTTCTGTCTGAGTCCATTTGAGTATGCCGAAAGAATACATCAAGACCGGCATGACCCAGCCGTTGATGGCGCGCACCTTGTTTCCGCCTGATAAAAGACTATTTAGTACTTCATTCAGGCGGCCAAAGAAGCGTTCCTTCAACGACTGTTTCACGTCACTAGCATTGATGCCTAATGCTTCCGACATACCCAAATACTTGTAAGTTTCGGTTGAGGAAAGGGATCGAAGGTGTATGGAATCCGAGAGTTGTATTCCCACGGATTCCATAATCTCCCCTCGCTTTACATGCATGACTGCACATTTGTCCACACCAAATTCCATCCTGATGGCGTCACTGAAGGTTTCTGTCACCTTCAGTAGCTTCATCAGTTGAAAGTTGTTGGGGGCAAAGAGCTTCAGATCATCCATGTAAAGGAGGTGTGATATAACCTGACCACCTCTTCTCAACCGATAGCCTAGGCCCGAACCCTCCAGCAGTGTACTGAGAGGGTTCAGGGCTAAACAAAACCACAGAGGACTCAGACTGTCGCCCTGAAATATTCCGCGCTCAATCCTTATAGGTTCGCTGTTTTCCTGAATCTGTCGACATCCTGGATAGTGAAGGACCGTCCTCCACTGCCCCATACATGACAGGTTGAAGTGTTGCATCAATTTTATACAACTCCAGCACCCTCATGAGCCATGTATGTGGCACTGAGTCATAGGCCTTCTTGTAATCTATCCAACATGTCGCCAGATCCTTGCGGGAACGGCGAACCTATTGGCTAATAGCAATGTCTATGAGGAGCAGCTCCTTAGTACCGCGGGACCCATTCTTACATCCATTCTGTGAAGCAGACATGATGGAGTTATTGTCAATATGTTGATTAATTTTCGCTCTCAGAATGGATGTAAGAACTTTATAGACCGTCGGTAAACACGTTATTGGTCTATAGTTTTTAGGTTCCGCAGTACTACCCGATTTATGGAGCAGGTGGGTTATTCCTGTCGTTAGGAACTGGGGCAGCGACCCTGACTCTAAGGCAGACTGGAACTGAGATGCCAAACGAGCGTGCGAACTTTGGAACCACTTAATCCAAAAGTTTTGCAGTCCGTCTGGCCCTGGAGATTTCCAATTGGGCAACGGACGGACTGCACGAGCCAGATCTTGGGGGCTGATGGTAATTGCCCCCATTTGTGGTATCGGATCGCACGCTTGCTCGACCTCCCGAGTCCAGTCACCCTCGGTGTGACTGACAGGCACCGACTAGATATCGCGCCAAAACGAACACATGGCGTCATTATCCGGTAGGCGCATGTCAGTCACACCTTGGTCGGGTCGCTCCCAAGCCCTATAAACCCACCTTTCGTTGCTCTGGAATGTGCGATTCTGAGTGCATCGCTCCACTCGCCGCTTGTACCGACGAATACGGCTTGCCCATGCATAGATCTTCTGCTTCAGAAAGTCGATACGCTCTGTGACGCGGGACAGATAATCTCGAGAACTGATATCAGTCCCCGAAAACGCCCGCCTCACAAAGCGCATCACTCTAGGGCGAGTGTTGCCCTCCCTGAAGCAGATAAGCTTGCCGATGAGTGCTCTAGCCTCACCGATACGATGCTCAATCCTGTACTGCCAAGCTGGTATAGCTGGTCGTGTAGCTCTGTCAGTTTTGGGAAACTTGACATTAGCTACACGACATGCCGCTGCAGCCGCACAGTACAAGATCGAGTGGGTATCGGCAAGATCTTTGCTGCTATCAAACACATTTGATAGCTGCGAATCTAGAGCACACACCAGCGCCCTATTTTTCTTATGCATGGGCAGACGAGGTAGTCGAGGTCTAAGCTCAGGCGGTGTGGAACGATACTCTCGGAATGCACACTCAAAAGCGCTCCTCAATCGTGCATTGCATTGGGTACTCACGGATATAGCCCCGTCGTCGTCATCCTCACCAACATGGTCGGGTCGCGGAGATACACTGGGTTGCAGTTGCACCGCGGCCGGAGGCAAGGCAGGCGAGACACGGCTACTCCGTGATTCCTCACGCAGTCTATCAAGTACGGTGTCATCCAGCATATGGTTACGCTGGATGACCCGCATCTGATCCGATAGACGTTGGGCCGACACGTTGACAGCTGGCTCAAGCACCTGAAACAGAGAGAGCATCCGACCACGGTACGCAGTCAGTTTACTTCCCCCCTCTGTAGCCCCAAAGTATGCACGCATGACGTTTTCGTTAATTGATTGCGTCCATCGCATGCGCTGCACACTTCCACCGGGAGCGGGGACCCTGTCAGAGGCCGATGGGCCTCGAAGTCCCAGGCTGTCCGGCGGCCGGCGTCCTCCCCGTCGACGCGCAGGTAGTGGTGTCGTCGGCGGAGAGAAGTATTCGTCGCTCGAGCTCAACGCTACTGCAGCGTCCAGGATCTTTTCACTCATGGATGTAGGGGATCCCGGTGGCTGCGAGGCGGAGCTGAGCGACGAACCCGAAGATGTTGGGCGTGTGATTTTGGCTCGGGCCTGGCTTCGCGTGAGCATTTTCTTCTTAGCTTATGTCATTTTACGTGTGATTTTGTATGGTTTGGCATTGTAATTATATTATTTGTTTTCTTCTTGGTTTAATATATATATATATATATATATGTCAACATTATTAAAATTTAATTTTATACAGATATTACGGTGATTTAAAACGGTTTGATAAATAAATTATAGAAAATACGAAGAGCTAAGAATTTTTTGAATGTCACTCTTGACAAGTCAGGCCACAGATTATTATTATTATTATTATTTATTTTTTTTATTAGTCAGTCACTGCATCGCCTTTTTCCTTAAAATCCTTTAATTAATGTGGCCATTAAATGAATTTATAAAGTGATGTAAGATCAAATGTACATAAAACTAGACTCCAGGCTGGTACTAGCAAATACCAGATGGTAAAATCCACAAACACTTTGTCCAAACCAGGCCTCAAACACAGAACCTCATACTCAGTAGTAGTAGTGCTTACGACCGCTTGACCAACGAGGCAATGTTAAATAACTACAGCGAAATGCAAATTATTTTAATTACGAATTATGAGAATATGCTAAGCAATTCAATCACAGAAGTCTTGAATCTAAATGACTTGTAGCGTTTCACAAATTCAGTATAACAACGCATTTAGGATGATGATGCGGCTGCCGCGGCACTGTAGCGCGTCGGGCATGTTTGCGGACGCACGTGTCGATGGCTTTCATGCCATCCTCAGAAAGAGAGCCGCTTCGCTGCTAAGTCGTGTCCGCGGTAGTAGCAACAGCATTCTTAGCGTTGTGGCTAGCCGAGCAGACTGCTCATTATTGTGGCATTGTATTAGGTTACATGTCGATAAGAAGTAGCGAATAAAATTGGTAAACGGTCTTCATTGAATTTTATTGTCATTTGAGTTCATTTTATTTGTATTAATATTGAAGTTTTATTATTTTTGACATGTTAATTTAAAATTCTATTCTCTAAAATATCTTTTTGACATTTAAAATCTTTTTATTTATTTGACATTTTAATTTTTAATTAGTTTTATTTTTGATTAATTATCACTTCAAATTTAATCAATTGACAATTTGTTTTGATTCAATTTCTCGTCCAATTTCGCAATATTTTGTAAATGTTTATTTGATATGGAATGTACCGTTACTAACACTAGTTTTATAAGGATTTGTTACTAACAAGATATGGACTGTAAATTGAACTTTGAAATAAATAAATAAATAAATTAAATTCTATTTTATATTCATTTTGCGTTTTCTAAGCTCGCTGAGATTTTAAACTACATGGCTAAGACGAGCTTCAGCATCGTAGCCAGTTTTATCAAAGGTTTGTGGGACATATAATCCAATCTCCTTGCCTTGCTTATATTAAGTTCGATACAAATTAAATATAAATAAAGTTATAGATTTGATCCAGGATTTTCATACTCTTTGCCCTTTGCTTTGCCGAAACTTTGTGGCAATAAGGCTGCAGATTACCTCATGAGGTTTTTCCTTCACCGTCAGCGATATATAAGATAAACTTAGAAAGTACATAAAAACTGTACATATGAATGGAGAAAGTCACATTGTGACTTACCCGCATTTGAACCCACGCCCTCAAGCTCGACAGGCAAGACCTTAGCCATTGGGCCCCCATGATTAAAACCCTTCCTTCGTGAACAAAGCTCACCTCTGTTAATACAAGGCACTCTTATGCAAAGCTTAATGCTGTTAGTCCAAGGTAGGTTTAGGCTGGGCGTTGTGTATTAGGGAATGAATTTAATATTGCTAGTAAAGTCTACATGGTTGCTACGACGTAGCAAACTCGTAGCCACTGCTACGCTATCGTAGTATATTAGTTAATCAATGTACCTAGCCTTTGACAACTATTTTGGGATCGGCTTCGAGTCGAACCGGCTTCAGCTGAGTACCAGTATTTTATATGGAGCGACAGCCTATCTGACCTCTACTATCCAGTAACTGTGTAAAAAAAAAACGTTTATTTTGAAAAATACATTTGTTCTTAAAATTACAAACCCACCAAACTGCGAGGCAGTTTATTGGCGGGATTAGCATGTATATTTGTAACACGGTACCCCTTGGTAAGACTGGTCTCAGATGATTTTCTGGTTTCTAAGTATCCGTAACGACCGTCAAAGATCTACAACTAACATGCTTTCCGAGGCGAGGAACAGGCTCGGTACATAATGGATGGTCACCCATCCATGAGCCGACCTCGGCAAGCGTTACTGATCTCCGAAGATCGAACCGTGCAGCTGTTATTTTTTAGCTACAAGCTCCTCAAGCAATTTTGAAGAACCAGGACAATAGGCCATAGAACATGACTGATTACAGGAGGACATCCAAAGTAATATCATAAAGAGGTAAAAGTGTCTGGAAGTACTAATTCGAACACAACAACTCTTGCATTGATAGAAAGACACACTATTTTTGAGTGACATTGACTTTTTGACTCGGCAAAATACACGGGCCCTGTGGGATTGGCCACGGATTCGAAACTGCGAGTAAAAAGCTAGAATTGAATTAGCTGAGACCATGTTTCATGTATATTTTAAGCACTATAGTTCTTTCCCCGGACGGTTAATTCGGACACATAAGTACTTTAATCACCATAATAACAGCCTATTACCGTTTCAAACGGAGGTTTCATTAGCAATCGCACCCATTAGTGCCCGTTTAGTAATAGTTTCTAATTCAAATTGCACAAGCTCATCAAATATGTCACTGAGACCACAACACGCCTATCGAAACGTCAAATCTACGGCGAGAATTGGCGTGCCACGGAGGAGGGACCAACGGAATGCTATGTGTTGTTGAAAGGTGATTGCTGACTTCGGCGATTCGGGGAGCGCCAAACTATTAAAAACGTATATATTTCACTTGCAAAGTAAGACTGAAAATTATTTATTCCCACAGAAACTGATTATTTCAAATTTTTGCTACTTAAAAAAAACAGAATACTGCATCAAATCCAAACAGGTTTTGTAACCAGACAGTATTCCACAGGTTATTTTAGGTAAAAGGCGAGCCGTACGGAGATATAGTGCCTTCCGTATCAGGTCCATGTGGCCTTGATCCAACCGCGCAACGACAGCCCCGATAGATGATCTTTGAGGCTATTGGCCAACAGGCTGTTGCGTTGGCCGTGTCAACAATCGGCACAAATGCACAATGATCGGCTAATCCACATTTTACATGTCAGCAACCTCGTGTACCATGCCGAAATACTTGATTTGTTTCTCTTTCTCACCTCCACGAGGTTGGTGTTCATGCGAGATGACAACATAAACTGTAATTTTTTGGCGTTAACAAACAATATTATGGTAAACTAGCCTTTGCCAGCGGCTTTGCCCGCGTGAAAAGTGATTTTTTTTATAGCAAAGGAAAAAATATACCGGGATGAAAAGTATTCTATGTGCTATTCCAGACTGTAATCCGTCCCTGTGCCAAATTTCATACAGATCCGTTTAGCTGTTCTGGCGTTATTGAGTAACAATTAGACATCCAACAAAATTTTCGCATTTATAATATTATTCAGATAAATCAATCACTACACTTAGGCTTCCATTCCCATCATACTCCTGTTTCTTACACATACTCATGACTAGTTACTTAATTCAAGAAAAGAAATCAACAGGGCTTGGCCGTATGACGTCACCATTCGTAACACCATAAACCGATGGGGAAATATAGTTATTGGGCAGTCCCCTTTATAGACACGGTGAGGATTGAAATCCGATCAGCAGCTAAAACGTGAAAAGGTAACATACAATCAGACGTACAAACTGACAGAGTTACTTTCACATTCTTAATAATAAGTATTAGTCGTGCATTAGAATTGTTAGTTTAAGTTTTACATTGTTGTACAAAATTGGGTTGTGTTGGCAAAATTGTTGTTTTTTTTTACGGTCAGATGTTGTTTTTGGTAACTATTTTGGTTTTTTGTGTGTCGTAAACTTGTGTAAGTGGCAGTTTGATTTTATTGGTTTAGTTTTAATTATCGTTTTAACCGACAAAAAGAAGTAGGTTCTCAATTCGAAATGTATTTTTTTTATGTATATATGTATACAAATATTTTTTTTTATTAAAAAGAGTATAACTCAAACTCTCTAAATTTGCTTGCTTTCTCAAACCATTTAAATTTAAAAAAATAATATCAGTGGTGGATATTAAGAGTATTTGGTAGAAAAAAATGATGTACTGATAATTTTCCCACTGAATTTTCAATTTTGAACCGATTCTGTTGAAATTAAGTAAACTAAAAAGAGAAAAATCCTTTTCATAAAAATGTAACCGACGAATTAATGAACCGACATGCAAAAAAAAAAAAAACTTCTTAAAAGGATTTTATTTTAGTATAACATGGCAATGTACTGAATCTTCTCGTCTAACATATCATAGCGTCTCATGACGAAAGTCTATAACCAATGATGACATATGGATCTTTCGCAATGGCCTCATGAGCAGGCTCAAATATACACGAAGTGCTATGAGGTGCTAGGAGAGGGCTTATGCTCGAAGTTTACTTGCGTTATCGAATCAGAAATGAAGATATCCGCAGGATATCCAGGGGCACCATAAGCCCGGTAAAACTTTCCAAACTTATGTGGCAGTGGGCAGGGCACATTGCTCTGAGAAGGATGAGGATTAAGAGGTACTGCGTCTGTTTACTTGAACCTACCGCTCCTCTCATGTATTACGGTGAAAGCCTTCAGAGAGAATAACAGCAGGCTTATTTCATAAGGACTGCCTCGACGGTATAGTGATCGCAAGTGCTATTATTGATCATGAGGTTGAATTTTAAAGTCTGGCAAATTGTTATTGGGTTTTCTATTATTAATTTGTCAGAACTAGCCCCGAGTCTGTATTTGGAATGTTGGTAGCTTACCCTTATTAACCGGTTTACCAAAATGGAGGAGGTTCTCAATTCAGTTGTTCCGTCATATATAAATGGATATGTAGAATTATTTTATTGATCGAAAGAAATTTGTGCCAAAATGTTCCCATTTAAATTTGGTAAAGATCTGATGAAGAACTTCGAAGATATACAATAGAAATCTTCCATAAAAAAAAATTACTACAAGTTTCTCGGGATTGCTGCGATCGCATGTCTGTTTATTGTTTACACCATTTCATAACATAAAATCACTTCAGTATGCTCTAAACGCACCCACCCTGGTACACTCTCATTCCATCGGTTATATTCAAGTTACATGTTCATGTGGTAATCTAGTCTGGCATCACTGTGGGCATTATAGATACCTTACTATAGAACTCGTCCTTTATGTACCACTAAAAAGTGAAAAATAAAAATACTGCTGTATTTTTTGTAAAAAGTTTTTTCTTGTGATATGTGGGTGTACATATACCTCGACTCCCTAAGCAACCTTTCTGATGGCTCGACGTGATTAGATTTATATTGAAAATTTCAAGTACGTTCACATGGACGCAATGCGATGACATTCGACCGATTTGCGCTTGAAATTTTCTTAGACAATATAAATGCGCGATATCGTCTATCGACGTAATTTAAATTGCGTCACGTCATTAGGAAAGTCCATTATCTTTCTAATAAACCAGCGCGTCATCTTATGTAAAAATTACGTTGGCCAGTTTTAGTTAGAACCGAAAATCTGATACTTTAGAAGTGGCTTGAGGCTCTGGTTTATGACTCTCAAAGAGAACTTAATCCTTCTTTTTACCTTTTTTGAAGGATTTGCCGAAATAATCTCTCTGTATCTCTTCAACCTTCAATTTGGCACAAAAATATCCTTTTATCTTATCTTCCACTTATCCCTTTTACAACTAAGCAGCCTTTTCCCAGGTTTAAACCCAAACCACACTTGACCTTACCATTCTTTCCTTTTTTAACTAATTATAACACTTCAGAGAAAATGGAAATCATGTCTAAAAATTTTGCTTATACTTCAGAGGTATTGAGGTATCTGGCTGTGTTTATTAAAAGGATTTGGAATCGAAACACGGGTATATTCCTGGAATAAAACTATACCGCTCGTGTGTGTGTAAATTTCGTTTGATTATTTTGGTTATTAAAAAAAATACTTGTCCTGCACTTGTAGTTGCTACTATATTGTGTGTGTGTTTACAAACCTAGGCCATCCTAATCATCATCATCATCGCCATCCAAATAATCAGAAATATTTTTTGTAATCGGATCTGTACCTACTCTCGGTTCATTAACAGTCACAAAAATTTAAAAGAACAACCTTTTTATAATATTAGATTCAGTTATGACTATACTTTGGTCTATAATAACAGTCCCCACGCACTAACCAACCCGTGTCAAGCAACAGCTTATCAACTAAGCAAAAGTAATTTATATTGCGCAATTTTGCCAACTTCATTTCATACTTTTAATCAGTTCAAGATGCGCCTCTGAGCTGTTAATTGAGTTATTTTATTATTGTTTTATAACAGCGGTGATACTTGTTTATGGTAACACTGGCTTCTGACAGCGGCTCCGCCCGCTGAAGTCGAAATTATAACTAACATAACTGTTACCTAAATAGAAAGTATGTTATACTGTTAATCCAGTTTTAAAACTGTGTGCCAAATTTTATCCAAATCCGTGCTGCAATTTACGCCAGAAAGAGTAACAAATATACATCCATCCATGCTCACAAACATTTGTAATATTTTTACTATCTCCTGCCTGCGGCATCGCTCGCGTTAAAACTGTTTTATTAGCCCAACTTTCATACAAATCTACTTGGTTTCAACAATTAACTTTGAAAAATACCATGCATAATTTCATTCCAGAAAAATACGTACTACAAAGCATTTTTTAGTAAAAAAAACAAACCTACATTTAATTAATACCATAATAAAATCTCACATATACAACAGATTATGGAACAAGCTAGACCGGTAGCACACGGACGGGACGAGACTGCGTTAATTATGTAACTGACCTAAATCATTTTAAGCCCGGTGGGGCTTTCGTGAAAATGAAAAATAGATAAATGCACGACTATTTGTGGATGGTTAAGGTTTTATAATAACTATAAAAACACGACGAAAAATAGGCCTTTTATTTATAAATCCTTAAATTAGATTGCAAATGTTGTTACACAAAAATCAACCTAAGTGTAATCTTCACCATTCAATTCATATTTAATGCTATCTGTTTATCTACTCTAAAGACAGTAAGGTTTCCCGCAATAAACGGAAAATACAAAAGCTACCACACACTTTAAAGCTACGCCGTTGCCAGTGCTACCCTCGTAGCATTTAAATTGTACTTGCAGATGAAGACAATATAAGTTACCTTTATTAAAACTTTCTCGTTTTCTTTATGAACATGAAACTAATAGATAAGTTATTAATATAAATACATAGCTTCCTACAAAAATAAGCTACAGTTAATAAAGTACTTTCTATAAATCTACAAAATACTGTATTAATTCGAGTACTAAAATATAGTATTATCACGGGACCTCATTACTAAGAAAAAAAAATTGTTTCAAATAAATCTGACTAGATGGCGCGATATGCACATCCATCTGTTATTGAATATGTGTAAAATTAACATTTTCTGGAATTGAACACAAAAAAAATATGTTCTTGTTTAATCAACTCTCCTAAGTACAAAATTATGGAATATTGGGCTCTTAATTCACATTTCAAAGGTTATTAGACGCATCATTTAAAATTGATGCCAATAGATGGCGCATTTTAAATTTCTGAGGCATTGCACTCGATTGTTAAAGATTGCATTTTAACACATTTTGGTGCAAAAAAAAACTGTAAAAACGTGCAAATAAATGCTTGAAAACAAACCTTCACTGTATTTAAAGAAAAAAATATTCACGAACCTAGTAAACCCTTTTATTGCAAGTCACTGCTAACACCATCTATCTATCACCGTGAAACAGAACCGAATGTGTTCGATGTACGAAAAATTGCCAGAATAAGCAGTAGAAAAACGCTAGTTACGTCGGCACGGTTTCTTTGTATGGAATGAGGTATCTGTATGCTAGTATTATATTATCTGTAGTATTATAAATAAACAGTATAGTAAACATTTTTTTTAATCACGCAGTGGGAAGGATACTTTCACAGCATGTTTGTGACAAAAATCATATTCTTTAGTCACGTTTTTCCATCAATAGTTTTATTAAAAATACAAACAAAACAACTTCTCATTTTTTTGCCATCTTTCCGTCCATTGTATGATGGCGTCACTATGGCAGTATCGTGGCATCTATCTCGTAGTCTATCACTTGAACAAGAGCCACAACTCAACCAGCCTTCATCAAATAACTACTAAATGTATTTTACATCACTTCTAAATAAGGCATACTTTGCAATCGGCCAACACTAGTTAACAATAGAAGATCACTCAGTTATGTTCCAAAAAAAATAAAAGAAAAAACAAAAGCGCGAAAGCGCGCATGAGTGAAAAGTGAGTAATAAAAGCTTAAAAAGAACAAAAAAATTGCATCGTTTGTTTTTCCCTCATTAGAAGAATCTATCCACCAACATCCCAAGATGGTGTCAGCTTAGCTATGACAGTATCATGCTATCCATCTCGCAGTCTATCACGGAACAAGAGCCACAACTCGACCAGCCTTCATCAACTAACTTTGCAACAGTTTGTTATAAGTTAGCCTAGATCAAGGGCCAGTAGAACCGCGATTAGCTGAGTAGGAAACATATGTTAAAGGGAAAACATAGTTATACAAGCTTTGCCACTTTACTACGACTGAAAAAAAGGCAGGTACTTTGTATTCAAAATATATCGACTATCCTTGGATATTTTGGTTTTCAAAATAGGTCTGTACTTGATTTCTTACTGTTTGGAGGTAAATAGCTTTCACATTGTTAGAAAGCTATCTCGATCTTTATACATGGAGTTTCTGCATCGAGATGAAATAAATAGGTAAATAGTTTTGTAATATGTTTTTTTTCTGTCACAGTGTGTTTTAGGAATTTTAATTCACCGTGTATTATCACAACTAAACGCTATATTAATGGCCACACCAAAGTACACCCACGCTCACTAGTAGAATAGATCCATCTCTCAATACCTACCTTTTGCCTGTAAGGCTCCCTTACCCAATAGACAGATTACCGGGGCAATTGTGGCAATTTCTTAGAAGGAACTCCTATCTATGGGCAGTGGTCACTAAAAGATCATTAATTAAATGTAACATTTTACAGAGTAATAACCTTTGAACATGGAATAGTCCCATGGAATAAGTACCTAATATGTGGTACAAAATTAGACATTTACAAAAAAAATGTCATTATACGTTAAGATAACGTTTATCGGATAGACATTTACAGTAACTTTGGGATATCAAGAATTTTGTTAAATTGTTACCGCGTTGCAAAGTATTCAATTCCATTGTAGTAACCAGAAATAGAGATTAATTGCGAAATGCGGCAAAGCCTTTTAAAGTATCCACTTTTGGCATTTAAGTATTTTGTTAAACGTTGCTTGTTACACGAAATACGATACCTTAAAGCGATATTAATTATTCTGAAGTCAAGGTCTTCTATCATATCGATGTTTCCTTTCTGGGGCGTAAATAATACATGAAACTAAGCGATCTTCCTGAAGGCTCGATGCAATTCGATTTATATATATCACACCGATAAGCGATATGTGTGTGTCCGGCAACTTGTCATCCATTTTTGAAGCACTTCTTGACATGATTAAGCTAAAAACTTGGCGTACTTATGTAACTTTGGATACTTACGTTACTAAAATCGAAACACTTCACATACTTTTGGAACGCTACATAAATATACATTTACGCACACCACCTCACACTTTATTCCCATGACGTGCATGATGGGTAGTAGAAACGATAGACCGCCACCTGCTACGATCCTTACATACTCCTTTTGCCTTGTTTATGTTTCTACATTTAGTCAAACACACTCGGCGGTTAAGACATAGTATTACGCACTTGGCCATTCTGAAGAATATCACCAATAAGACCAGTGCAACTAGCTTGGGCATCAACATGACCAAACCATCTAAGCATTTAACTCTACTAATGTTTAAAAATAAAGCATTCTGATTTAAATTGAGTTCAAAACTACCATCATTCAGATTAGCTAACATAAAACAGCCTATGTAAATCCAATACAATAATGTTGCAATAAATATCAACTGGGAGCGGAGGCCGTAACATGTTCTCTGTTACATTACATTTACAAAATAGGGCACAAATTCTGTATTGTTACAGAACAGGTTGCGTTATCCGTCTGAGTAATATTTTGGTGTCTGTTGTAAATAGTTATTTAGATTTATATCTTTGATTTATTTTGGACTAGTTTCCCGCCCCAGCCTCGCACGGGTGCAATGCTGATACTAAATATACTACAGAATGTCTTTACATACAACGTTCACAGCTTTTTTGTCATTTTTGTTCGGTGTTACTTACATGTGTCTGTGCGGACGATTATCTGGCTCTCTGTATTCGATGTCTATCCCTATCCTGGCTGAGGCGAGCCTCACGATTTACAGACGATTATCTGGCTCTCTGTATTCGATGTCTAACTCTATCCTGGCTGAGGCGAGCCTCACGCTTTACAGACGATTATCTGGCTCTCTGTATTCGATGTCTATCCCTATCCTGGCTGCCTCACGCTTTACAGACGATTATCTGGCTCTCTGTATTCGATGTCTATCCCTATCCTGGCTGAGGCGAGCCTCACGCTTTACAGACGATTATCTGGCTCTCTGTATTCGATGTCTATCCCGAACCTGGCTGGGGCGAGCCTCACGCTTTACAGACGATTATCTGGCTCTCTGTATTCGATGTCTATCCCTATCCTGGCTGAGGCGAGCCTCACGCTCTACAGACAATTCTCTGGCTCTCTGAAGTCTATGTCTATCCCGATCCTGGCTGAGCCGAGCCTCACATTCCGTTGACGATTCTTCACCTCTTGCTGAACGTGCTCTTCTGGCATTCACTGTACTACGACCTATGTTCGGACGACGACGTCTTCCAGACATGACTTTTTAATTTCTGTACAATATTTACTCAGTTCTAGTTTAAACATACACCTTAAAAATTGTACGTATGATTTTGAACAAATTGCTATATTATTAGTATGCGCTGCAGTAAAAAATATTTTACTTAGTATTCGTTCGACTAAAACCAAAAGATAATCAACAATTATAAACAACAAAAGATACCTATTCTATTTAGTTCTTTTTTGACCTTAAGTACCTTACCTTAAACTACGATTTTCGATACTTAAAAATACTTGCCCTAATACTAAATTACCTTAACACTTGAATTCAATCCAAGATCTTAATAGAAGAAATACAATTGATAAATTATGGTTTTAATCTAATCCTATCTAGCTTAATGTACTTACTATAAGTGCGGTTTAAAAATTAACCTTAATACTGACTAAAGTACGAACATACAATTTCGATAAAATTGTCACGTAAAAAAGCACGTTTCAAGCGAACTATTTATACAACCGCAACCGCTGTGCATTTTAACCGTATAGTTCGTACGGGGTACATTTTGGGGCTTGACAAGCATACCTCCGCTGGCTCAGCCGCGGCTCATTTTGGACCCCAGATTTACGTCATACGACATCCTAATTAATAACTTAATTATTGATTAAGATACCTAACGAATCTTATGTGGGGGCTTTAATTAAAATAGTTGGATAAAAAGCTTACATGTTAGCGCAAATATTTTTTTTAGATTAAGTGCGCAAGTTTATTAATTTACATTTGTTAAAAACAAGTGTAATAATACGATAATCGCCATTTTGATGACAGTGGTGGTCGAAGCTAAAAAACATAAAAATGCAGATTTTGGACATCCAAACTCCACGACAGGGGTAGTGGTTTGCTAATTGTTTAATTATTGGTCGAATTCATCCATATTTCAAAATAAATAATTAGTGGTAATGAAGTTATTTGTTATTCAAAGTCGAAGTTTCGCGCCAATCGTGTTTGTTTACATTTTTATTTTACACAAATATCACCCACCCACATGTAAAAATGATTACAAATATGACTACTATGTCTCTAAATATAATAAACAACAAGAAGAAGCCCAGATCTTAACGTAATTAACAAGCACCGGTCCAATAATACGTAAAATTCATTACCACTACTTTATTTAGTTCAAAACTTCCAATTCATCAATGATATTGTTTTTTTTATTGTAATAGTGGTGTGCCAAAAAGATTTTAGCTATCGATTTTTTTATGCTATCGACTCGAATAATGAGCAATTATCCCAAATCGATTCTTAAAAATTAAAGTAAACCTGATTTAGGCATAAAATATAATTAGTACTTAAATTATTACTATTAATTATTTCTTAAAGTAATCTTAATAGATTTTTGGACATTATTTGACTACAACCAACTAAACAATTTCATCGAACCGTGGATAATTTCGCGCCGAATTATCTATCCGATTCAATATTCAAATTCGGAACGCGTTCGCTATTCAAAACTATTTTCTATAAAAATAATAATGATTGAGTCTTTTAATGTTTGATAGTCTCAGAAGTATACAGAGTGCCTAGTATATTTTTATGTAAGTTTGTAACGCAAGTGTAGATAAATTTAGTTTCGGGGAACCAACGATTTTGTGATTATTCGTTATATTGCAATGAGTGTCGTACTGGCCCAGTGGCTAAAAGCCTCGCCTTGCCTGAGGTCATGGGTTCAAATCTGGAAAAATACCAATGATTTCCATTTTCAAATTCATTAATGTACTTTCTATGTCACACAACACCGCGCGAGCTCCTTATTCCTTACTTACATAAATAATTTTAGTATTTTCTTTTTGTTTTAATTATTAATTTATTTTTTATGGTTAGTCTTCTGGCATTTTTTCAAAATTATCTTCTGTTTTTGTTTATTTATTATTATAATTTTTTTCTCACACATATGTATAGTTAATGTAAACTGGAGGAGCGAAGCCACCTAATGCAAGCAAATCTTTGCTTAAAAGGTGACTTCAAAATTATAAATGTAATTTACATAAGTAAGTTAAGTGAGTAAGGAATGTAATGTAATAATGTATTTCATAAGTTGATGAAATAAACATTTTTTTTTTGTGTTATGTATATTTTAGAAATCGTTGACAACGGTGAATGAAAACATCATGAAGAAACCTGGTCTTATAGTCTCAAATCGCCAACCCGCATTAAGCAAGCGCCTTCTCTGTATGAGAAGAGGCCTTTGCCTTGCAGTGGGACAGTTATAGGCTGGTATTATTATTATAATTATATATTGAATAATGAGTTGAGAGTATGGTATGTTTAGGTTTTGAATTCGGTCGAGTTTGTTGTAATGTTATGAAAATTGGTTATTCTATACATACTTTTAAAAGTTTATTTTTATTCATTTTAAGAACATAAGTTTAGATTGTATTTACATCTGCATTCCCCGAAAACTATTAATATCAATAACCTTGTGCGTATCTTCTTGCGCGGTTCCTTTCCAAGCGAGTTATGGCATGGTTGTCAACCAACTAAGCTGAAAATCATCTAGAAGCATGAAATTTGCCAGAAAGGTTCCTCAAGTGACGTAAGTGTGCAGTAAGAAAGGATTTTTGGAAATTGCATCCCTAAGGGGGTAAAAAGAGGTTTGAAAGATTGTATGAAAAATCTAATTCCTTCGGCCATAATTCTTGAAACTTAGCACAAATATTATTCTAAGTAAACAATATAGGTTGCCATTATTAGTTTTTCGAAACCCCCAAATGACGATTTAGGGGATGTTGAAGTTTGTATGGAAGAATCTGATTTCTTGGGTCAATCAACATGAAACTTGGCACAAATACCAACCTAAATAAACAATAAGGTTTTCATTATTAGTTTTTCGAAACTACCCCCAAAAAATAATTTAACACCCCATAAATCACATATTAAATATTTCTTTGGTTAATAAATTTGAAAATTGACATAAATACCCATCCTAAGTGAACCATAAAGGTTTTCATTATTAGTTTTACTTATCTAGTCCCAAAATACGATTTTTGGGGAGTTAAAGTGCTTTGAAGAATTTTATTTACCGGGTTAATAAATTTGAAATTTGGCACAAATACCAACCTAAGGAAACAATAAAGGTGGTCATTCATATTCATATTCTTTATTGTACACAAAACAGACATTACAAATACAAAAGGATAACTTATGTACAAAGGCGAGCTTAACCCATAATTGGGTTCTCTGACAGCAAACCTCAGTGCTAAAGAGAGATTTACAAAATTAGGACAGTTAACAAAAGTGCACAACAAATACTAAAAAACATTTGAATTCTTACTAACTAAATACACTACACAAATACGTATACAATACATAATGCTTAAACATAATACATACATAGATCTAAAATACATACATATTTATGCGTCATGTTGACAGGAAATGTTCCTTAATTCTTCTCCTGAATATCCCTAGTGAAGGGCTATCCTGTATGGAATGAGGAAGATTATTCCAGAGGCGGACAGCACGAACAGTAAATGATCCACCGTAACGACTTGATGAGTGGGGAGGAAAACGAAGGAGAAGAGATGATGAGGAGCGGCAAGGCTTTCCTCTCGGAACAAGATACTCAAAACGTTCTTTAAGATACGAAGGAGAGGTAGGATTGTGAAGAACAGAAAAGAGTAGAGAAAGAGTGTGGGTATCTCGGCGCTGCCGAATAGGCAGCCACTTCAACCGCTTCCGAAATTCCGACACATGGTCGTACTTTCGGAGGCCAAAAATGAAGCGGATGCACAAATTCTGCAAACGCTCGAGCTTATCAAGAAGATCCTCAGTCGCATCAAGAAAGCAGACATCAGCATAGTCAAGAAGAGGAAGAAGAAGAGACTGAGCAAGAGTAACTTTAGTTGAGAAAGGCAGGAACTTCTGGAGACGTTTTAGAGACCGAAACGAGCAAAACACCCTCCTGCTTACTTCAGCAATGTGAACATTCCAAGATAGGTTGCAGTCTAAGAAAACACCTAAGCTTTTGACTTTTTTGGAGTAGGCTATAGCGACGGCATCATAGAAAACAGGTGGGAGAGACTGGTTGCTCAATAAATTGATGATGGATGGATGGTCATTATACATTTTTCGAAACTAACTCAAGCTAAGAATCTTACTGGACAGGGTTTCGTTTTTGAAGTGGGTTTCTAGGGGAGCACTAAGGCACGATTTTGCGGCAATTCAACCTTTAAGGAAGAGAAAAGGGTCAAAATAAGTTTGTATGTAAAATCAAATTCCTTGGGGATAAAGTTGATGATCAAAATTTACATAAAACATTTTGAAAACTCCCTCCCAGTTTGGTTTTAGGGGTGTTAAAGTTTTTTTTGAGGCAACTCACTGCGCAATCTGACATCTGACTAACATAAAATGATAAATAAAAAGAGAAGAAAGGAGTGATTATCATATTTAGGTTGTTCAAAACTCGACCCTCAACGGGGCAAAAAGGGTTGATAAGTTTTTAGGGGAGGATTTTACTTTGTGGCGATAACCTAAAATGTATTATTGTTTAAGTCAAATAACGAATCGTCCCAATCCAATAAACCCACCAACCCCAAACCCAAATCCACGATACCCAGTTTTTAATAGTTTTAATAATATCTTATTTTTGGTTGCCTTTACTAACTGCATATAAGAAAATCATTTATAGGATAAACGAAATCACGAGAACGAAGTCGCGGGCGGAGTACTAGTCATACATAAACATACTCATATTTATACTGGTCATTCTGTATAAAACCGTCTGAAATGATCAATGTAAAACTCTCTTTTATATTAAAATGTGCCCGATAAAATATTTTGAATACCGACTGCATTCCAAATTTGAATTTTGAATTCTTTTACGTTCGGCGAATTCGGCGCGAAATTAGCCACGAATCCTATTTTTTTGTTCAATTTACTGTTCTGATAACATTATGAAAGCATTTATGTATAGTTATTACTATAAGTTGTTATTTTATTTTGTGCCTATAAACTAATTTTAATTTTAAATAATCGAAATACACTTAATCGATTAGGCTGAATGCAATTTTAATCGATTATGAGACGCGTGAATGGACAGCAAAAAAAAAAACAACACCAAAGAAATGTCATATTGCAAGGTTGCATCAAAATTTTAAGCAATTTTTTTCCAGATTTTGGCTTGTTTTTTTATGAATTTTTGTATGACAAAATAGGAACATAAGGACGCAAATAAAATGAGTATATCTTTGTGTTGTCCTTTTGCATCTTTTCAGCAAGGGAAAAGGTTGTTTATGTACATATTTTGAGCAAATCTAAATTGTCTACCGTTTGGAAAGGTGTAGTAATTCGTATTTTGGACACATTTTGCAGTAGACTGACGCGGTTTAACCGACCGCAACATGTAAATAAAGATATTTTTTACAAATTCACTGTGTAAAATAACTGCGTAAACTTATTTTTCTGAATAAATTCGAATGCTGAAAGTTCAAGTAAATTCCTGAATTTCATGACGTAATTTGCAACAACCTGTCGACTCAGCTGGTGTGTCATGTGTCAAAATCTTGTCGAGCAGAGTGGTTAAATCTGTAATATCTTCGAAAATATTCATTTAAATGACATGCTGTAAAAGGGACATATTGATCTATATTAAATGCACAATGTATTTAAGGTACTTAATTGAATAAGAATTAATGTTATATTGCTTAAAATTGCTTCGTAAATAGGCCATTATTTCTTGTAAAAAGTAAAGGATAAAAAATGGTTATTGTGGGTTATCCCTAGTAGATAGACGTATACCATCCCGGACTTTTTTGTAGACTTTTTTAAGGTGTACAACACTGTACTGCATTATTTTGACCTATCTCGTAAGGTTCAGCCAGCGTTTGCAATGTAAGCGCAAAAAAATGACACGACATCACATTAGAAACCTCTAAAATGATCAGTGTTTATCTACTATATTATGCATGTATTATATATAAACCTTTCTCTTGAATCACTCTATCTAATAAAAAAAACCGCATCAAAATCCGTTGCGTAGTTTTACAGATCTAAACATACATAGGGAAAGACAGACAGCGGGAAGCTACTTCATTTTATACTATATATATATATATAATATATGTAGTGATACCTATAAGTAATCATATTAAAACTGTACCAAAGTGTTTTCCAACCTAACAAATATTATAAATGCGAATGTGAGTTTGTTTGTTACACTTTCACGCCTTAACCGCGGAACGGATTTGAATGACATTTGGTATCGAGATAGTTTGAGATCCTGGGAAGGACATAGGATAGCTTTTACCCCGGTAGTGTTTTACCTTAGGATGATAAAACACTTTTCACATGGGCGAAGCCTCGGGCAGAAGCATGTATTATTTACATTAACGCAGTTAACGTTATTATCCTGTTATGTGTTTACCGACCGACGCTTTGGAGGTAAAAGGAAAAGCTTATTACCATCTCTTGCCAGAGCCTTTTTGACATGGTTGCTGATATAATTGCCTCGGTTAAGTTATTTTAAAGGATAACGTGTGGGAATAAATGAAATTAAGGTGATGGCTTTGGTTAACTACCTACTATTGAAAATGATGACCAGTCTACTTTTTTTGGGTAATAATTTAAAAAATATACCTGGCCAAAACCTGGTAGGTAGATTAGGTCATCTTCTCTGAAATTTAATAAAAAACTCGCCAAGTGCGAGCCGGACTGCGCACATTTTGGGTTCCGTATCAAACCACAAAATCAAGTCAGTTGTAATAGGAAAAAAAAAAAAGGATAAAATCTGGTATATCAGTCTATTGGTATTTGATGGTAAAATACACGAAATAATAAACGTTATCACCAAGTTTCAAGTCCATAGGTCAAGATGGTTGGGAAGAAGAAAAAAATCATTGGAACAAAATTTTGAAAAAAAAGCTCTTTGATGGCTTCTCATTATTTTTGTTCGGAATAAAGGTTCCGTTCTTTAGTTTGTTATTTTGTTGCAACACTGTGTCAGCTCGCTGTCATCATATTTGATAGTCTTTTGTCGAGTTGACGTTGACAAGATTGGTAAAAATATGATTGATATTGCGAGACGTGAGAATTTGGTCTTGATCTGGTTTTGTTTGAAATTGATTTATAACCAGCCAATCGTTGTTTGAAATTACGTTCGCGACCCGCGAGTTGTACTGAGAATCGCCCGTGAATTTGTTTGCGTATAGATTTCACGCGCTGCGAAGTATTTGTTTCGAAAACTTGTCTGGTTGTCTGCCGGAGATTCGGTCCAGAATACTCGTTTGTCCCTTATTTTCTTAATACATATCTTCCCACTATAACCCCCGACCGGACACAGGGTTGACCAGGAGACCACCGCGGGAACAAATGTGAGTAGTAGTTGTAAGTTGTGTATTTTTGTGTCACTTTCCACCAATACGGGAACCGATATTCCAAAGAACAAACCCCTATTTTACCGCTGCTGCGTATCGCGCTTTCGCGGTTACAGACCTTGTAGGATCCTAGAGTAGCAGCATTGCTTATGGGCCCCAATGTTGCCTCTTAAGGGTAAGTCAGGTTCAGATGTCAGTGGCTACAGACCGGTGGCAGTGTTGTCGACACCTGCAAAGGTGTTTGAGTCTGCCGTCTAGCGATGCGTGCAGGCTCAAGTGTGCGCACAGCTTTCGGACGCGCAGCACGGGTTCCGACCGGCGCGCAGCATGGCCACTAACCTGCTTAACTTCATGGTGCGGGTGGTACCGGCAGTCGATGCTAGTGTGCAGTCAGACGCAGCTTATTTTGATTTCAGGAAAACGTTTGATACCGTCGATAATGAAACTGGCAAAGATCCGGCGTGAGCCAGGGCAACAATTTGGGTCCTCTCGAATTTATTTTAATGATAAATGACTTACCAGACGTAGTCAAAAATAGTTTATGTTTATTGTTTGCAGATGACCTCAAATTGCTGCTCGAGGTCAAGAGTTTGTCGGACTGTGAGCGATTGCAAGAAGATAGATAGAGTGATAGAGTGGAGCCATAAAAATAAACTCTATTTTAATACAGCGAAATGCTCAGTGATGTCATTTACGCGCGCGAAGACTGCCTTAGACTACGAATACAAAGTAGAGGAAGCGCCATTGCAGCGAGTGTCTCAGGTTCGAGATCTAGGATTACTGCTTACCCCGGATCTCACTTTCCGGGATCATATAGTTAAGATTTGCAAGAAAGCGTACAGATACCTGGGTTTCGTGCTGAGACAGTCGCAAGGTTTCACAAATATTACCACGCTCAGGGTGCTGTATGACGCTTTGGTAAGGAGTCACTTGGAGCACAGTGCGGTGATTTGGGCTCCTCATGAAGCGAAATACAATTTCATGCTGGAGCGAGTACAAAATAAATTTACAAGACACTTGTATTTCAAACTTTTTGGAGTTTACCCATTTTACCCGCTAATGTATCCTACACTGTTTATACTGGGAATGCCCCACCATTCCCAGTACAACGAACTCAGAGTGCGCCGGGAATTTACACTCGCGACGTATGCACTAAAGCTCCTGCGTGGAGTAGCACATAACCCGGGTGTGCTGCGTCTCCTGAAGCTGCGCGTGCTAGATCAGTACGTGTGGAGGCGGCGGCGGCCGCCACTGCTGGCCGTGCCTGCTGCTAGAACCAATCTATTGGCAAAAACACCTCTCACCCGCACAATGACTCCAGAGACAGGCACCTCCTCACAATGCGAGCCGTATCAAGGAGTACTGACTTCTGTATCAGACCCTTGATCCAAACGCCCAATGACAGCCTCGACAGATGGTTGTCGAGGCTCTTGGCCTTCAGGGCGTTGGCCGTAACGACAATCGGCACAATGATCACCGAGTCCACATTCCACATGTCGACAACCTCGTGTGCTAAGTCAAGATGATTTGTTTCTCTTTCTCAGCTTTCACGAGGTTCTCGTCATGCGGGATGGTGACATCGATTATCATTGTGCGGTGCGCTAATCGGTCTATCACCACTATATCCGGTTTATTGGCAACATTAGTCCTATCAGTGATGATAGACCGATCCCAGTACAACGTGACATGGTCATTTTCGAAAACTGGGTCGGGCACATATTATTATTATTATTAAAGCGGTATAAAATTTTTTGAAACATTCTGTGATCCTCGTAAACTAAAACCTGTAAAAACATCTGATGTATGTCACTGGTAAAAGCGACGGGATATAAGCGGAAATCGAGTAAAATTAAAAACAAAACGTTTTGTAAATTCTCACCCTGATTTAACAAATCATTGAGTGATTTACCCGAATCAGTTTTGGCGCTGGCGTCCATAACCATTCGCACCTTTGTAGTTACTTTATCTTGCATAACAACGGCATGATGTGGTATATAAAAACCCGTAGGTAGCGAACCAGCATCATCAAGTAACGAGATATAACCCTTCGATAGGTATTCTTTAATAATCGCGTCATATTCCAAACGCAAATCTGGGGAAGCGGTTAACTTACGCTCCAAGTACATATAACGACGCATAGCAGTTTAGTATGAGTCACCGAGATCAGAGGGGTCGCGCGCTGTGTGCTCAACGAATTACATGAGAGGCTGGACATATTTTCTTGCAATTGGAGTGAATTCGCAAGAGTTTTGTTGAATTTTGTTAGTTATAATTAAAATTTAGATAAGTAAAGTTTTATTTCATATTAGTTTAGAAGATTTTAATAGTGTTAGAAGTTTAGGTTTATATAATTATTATACGTTTAAGAAAAGTTTCTGATTTTACATTAAGAATTTAACCTGTAAGATAGTGTGTGTAAGTTAAATAAATAAAAAAAATATATTAACAAATAACATAAGTTTGAAATCGCCAACCCACCTTGAAGAAGCGTGGTAATTAAGGGTTTGAATGCCATAATTACCGAAGAAATTAAAAAGCCATTATGCCTCGCGTGGATCTTCGTTTCAGGCACTTAAAGGGAAAGTCGTCTGTCGCCCGTCTCAGTTTATACATGTGGAATCTTTTAGCCATTAGCCATTTTCCTTACCTACGATTATTTTATTAAATTAATCAATTAATTAAGGCTCGTGCTTTCACAGCATGAGAAGAGGTATTAACCCTGCATTGAGACAGTAATTTGCTGGTATTATTATTACTTTAGAAATAAAAGAACTGCACTGAAAGTCGATTTGGCTTGGGAATAGTGTGACTTTTTACCCAACAACCAAGGAAGTGTTATGGTTTTCGCGCGTATCTTGTATGTATGTGTATATATAAATTAAAGTAAATTTCTTGATTACCTCATATCTTTCAAACTGCTAGACAGATTTTTATAATTAAGACATCATTAGGTGATTACCGCCCAAGTGTTCTTAATTAAATGTTTAGGGCTTAGAGGCTCTTGGGCGCCATATTGTGGGAGTTCAAATTTTGTTTTTCTGCCGAACCCATCCAGTGAGGTACCAAAATGAAGGGTTTTTGGAGGTGATTACATACAAAAATATATAATACTTAAATGTGCATAAAGTCATTCGAAAAACAAATATAACTAAAAAGTTGTAAGTAACTAAACAAAGTTAATAAAATCAAAAAACCCGGGTGCAGTCGGGTTTTTTTGGTGTTTTAATATACCAAAATTATTAAGTATAAATACTTTAAAAGAATGTATTTAGTACCTGAACATATCTTTTGTCTATTGTTTTACAAGCACCATTGTTATTTTATTGTAGTCATCCCAGCCAGACATCGTACTGGTTTTGTGAATGTTCTAATCCCCAGCAACACCGACCACCCAAGGATCGAACTTAGGTGCAAAGCTAAATTGCAAATAAGTTTATAATCGCGTTTTTTATTTGATGTACCTACAAATATACGGTTATTGGCTTTTTCCTATGTTTGTGCTATAAGCCATTGTTTCTTGCCAAACAATGATTCTAGGCCAACGGGCAATACCCTATAGGTTTTGATTCAATTCCGAGTGTTAAAATATGCGGCATTAATGGCCGTATCTTTTGATTACGTTGATTTAGATGTTTGATTTTTCACTTGATACCTCTACGCTTTACTGAGAAAAAGATCTTGACAGCCGGACAGACAGACAACGAATTGATCCTCGAACGAGTCCTTTTAAGGAACGTTACCCTAAAAACGAATGTGTTTGCTTTTAAATTGCGGGAGCTCACTTGATTGAGGTGAGCGGGGAACTTTACAAATTAGTTAGTACACACATGATTTGTAAAATGCCATTACATTGACAATTGAGCTGTAGGAATAATTTAAAACTTCATCTGTTTTGCGTTTGCTTGCATAGCCCTTAGCCAAAAGCTTCAAAAAGAAATCTCAAAATTACTTAGCCATAACTACTTATATAATTACTTATTTTCCGTTGACCATTTACAATAATGACCTACTTACCTACGAATGAATACTACTTGTTCTTTCTAGGTATTTGACAATAGAACACACCTCTACCTAATAAGTTAGTTACATTACAATGGGTTCTTATCTTCCACTAAGTATTATTTCCTGTATTCAGTATTTTTTTACCTGCGAACGTTTGATGACCTGTCCCCTTTTTTTGGGGCATAGTTTGAAAAATATACCTTCCCAAAACTAAGAAGGTAGATTAGGTTATCTCTTTTGGAATATAATAAAAAACCGGCCAAGTGCGAGTCGGACTCGCGCACGAAGGGTTCCGTACCATTATAGCAAAAGAATCACGTTTTTTGTATGGGAGCCCCACTTAAATATTTATTTTATTCTGTTTTTAGTATTTGTTGTTATAGCGGCAACAGAAATACATCATCTGTGAAAATTTCAACTGTCTAGCTATCACGGTTCATGAGATACAGCCTGGTGACAGACAGACAGACGGACCGCGAAGTCTCAGTAATAGGGTCCCGTTTTTACCCTTTGGGTACGGAACCCTAAAAACCGGCCAAGTGCGTGTCGGACTTCGCACATTCAGGGTTCCGTACCAAACCGCAAAAAAAATTTTTAGATTTTTTCAAACTTTGTCCCACACTAAGAATTTCTTCCTGTTTCGTGGGTGCGTTTACAAACATATGAACTCACATACACAACACCCAGAGCCGGAATAACTATCTGTAGGTCATACAAATATTTTTTTCGTTCGGGATTTGAACCGGCGACACGCACCGCAGCAGTCAATCGCTCAACCACCATGCCAACCATGCGCCCAAACGCCCACTATTGTAAATAGTCAACGGAAAATAAGTAATTATTGCTAAGTAACTTTGAAATTTATGTTTGAAGCTTTTGGCAAATGGCTGTGCAAGCAAAGGGAATACAGATAAAGTTTTAAATTATTCCTACAGCTGAATTGACAATGTAATGGCATTTTGCATGTCATGTGTGTACGAGCTAATTTGTAAAGTTCCCCGCTCACCTCAATCAAGTGAGCTCCCGCTATTTAAAAGCAAACACATTCTTTTTAGGGTTACGTTCCTCAAAAGGACTCCTTACAGGATCAATTCGTTTTCCATCTGTCAAGACCATCAAGTGAAAAAATCAAACATCTAAATCGACGTAATCAATAGATACGGCCGCTAATGCCGCATATTTTAACACTCGCAATTGAATCAAAACCTATAGGGTATTTCCCGTTGACCTAGAATTATGAGAGAGAAATGGCCAAATCTAAGCTGACATAAATTTGAGCGTCTGAATGTGAGTTATATACGAAAGATATGCCATTCATTGTCTACGTTTTTTCAAAGTATAATATTAACTGGTTCACCACGGAAAACCTCATTACTCCAAAAGGCAATATTAGTAATGACCCAGAATTTAAGTGTTATCTACAAATTTTCCAAAACGAAAATGTCATCATCTGCCTAGCCTTTTCCCAACTATATTGGGGTCGGCTTCCAGTCTTACCGGATTCAGCTGAGTACCAGTGTTTTACATGGAGCGACTGCCTATCTGACCTCCACAACCCAGTAACTAGGAAACACGGTACCCCTTGGCAAGACTGGTGACAGATCTCGAACTTCTGACTACCCGTAACGACTGTCAAAGATCTTTAAATGACAGCCGGGAACAACGGCTTAACGTGCTTTCCGAGGCACGGAGGAAACTCGGTATGTTGAAATGGTCACCCATCCACGGACCGACCTCGTCAACCGTTGCTTAACCTTGATGATCGACCCGTGCGGCTGTTATTATTTAGCCACGAGCTCCTCCCAAAACGAAAATGTAATAAAAGATTTTAATTTTTTTATACTACAATCATTATACATAAATGGTGCTCGATATTTTATTTTCCAAACTGAGTTACGATTATGACTGTTGCTAATCATGAAATCAAATATTTGGGCGTACCAACAAGTTTTAAGTTAGCAAATATAGGTTAAAATAAGAATTTATAACAATCAGTTTGTATAGACGGTGGTCCCCAAACTAGTTCAAATCTTGTATCTTGGACCTGAGTGGTCAATCAAATGTTTAAAATTTAACATAATTATAAAATAAAGTTAATGCCTTAGAAATAAAATGTTTAATATCATATTTGCACCAAGTGCAACCCCACTTTGTGTCCAGGCTATGTCTGTTCCTTCTAGCTTTCCTGGAAGAGATCGCTGAATGCGATAAGTATTTTTCTTATTTTTAAGTTTCCTTTATGTCTTGTTTTTATCTTGGTGTTGGAAAATAAAGTATCAATAAACTAAAAAACCGGCCAAGTGCGAGTCGGACTCGCACACGAAGGGTTCCGTACCATTATCGCAAAACATTGCAAAAAAATCACGTTTGTTGTATGGGAGCCCCCCTTAATTTATTTTATTTTAATTTAATAATTATTATTTTTTGAAGAGAATATACAACTAAATATTCTGTGAATATTTCAAGTATCTACCTGTTGCCGTTATTAATATCAAGCAAAAAACGTCAAAAATATCACGTTTGTTGTATGGGAGCCCCCCTTAAATATTAATTTTATACTGTTTTTAGTATTTGTTGTTATAGCGGCAACAGGAATACATCATCTATGAAAATTTCAACTGTCTAACTATCACGGTTCATGAGATACAGCCTGGTGACAGACAGACAGACAGACAGACGGACAGCGAAGTCTCAGTAATAGGGTCCCGTTTTTACCCTTTGGGTACGGAACCCTAAAAATGAGTAAAAACTGTGTGTGTTAGTTGTGCATGTGTAGGTACTTATGTCTAACAGGGAAAGACTAATAATTAAAAAATATTTTGATCGTCAAGACATTTATTTTCAAAGATAAAAATATACATGGTGTGTAAAATACTTAATTAACTATAACTACATTTTGTATACACTCAAATCAAAAACTACTAACTAAGCTTAAAAGTTATGACTTAACCATAATCACACTAAACAGAAATACCAGTCTTCAAAATCAATTTTGCTTCTTTAGCCTACAGTCTTCGCGCTCTCACGAGTTCCTCGCCTGTCACAGCAGCTGCATCAGCGTGGCCCACGGTTATACGTGTATGCCTCTTGAACGTGGTGGCTCCCCATACACTGCCCAGAATACGTAGATCACGTAGAAAAGATATGTGATGACTCTGGGCATACGGGGAGCTG
Organism: Anorthoa munda; assembly: GCA_945859665.1. Taxonomy (NCBI): domain Eukaryota; kingdom Metazoa; phylum Arthropoda; class Insecta; order Lepidoptera; family Noctuidae; genus Anorthoa; species Anorthoa munda. The sequence goes on from OX243898.1 coordinate 28,176,025, forward strand.
GTGTTATGAGCCAACTGAAAATTTCTTCTCTCTGATTTTGATGATCATTGTAGATCGTGACCAACTCTTGCAACAAATTGAGATCAAGTGACTGAGTGAAATGGTTCCTGTCACCTTTTATATATCTCCATCTGATATGGTCAAGATTTTTTAATATCGTCTTGTGCTTTTTGACCTCTTTGACGTATTGTGCCTCGAATTTCTTCCAGTTTGCCAATGCTGTATGGTCTTTGAAGTCTAGGAACACCCCTTTCCACTGCTCTTGTTTGTTCCTGAGATCCTCTATGTACTCAGGGACATATAGCAGCTGGAATTCTTCAAGGTCGGCATCCGGCAATTCGCGAGTTAGCATACTCGCGAAAAAATCGAAACACACGCCTTCTTTCGATTCACGGACACAAGGTAAAAGCTCCATAATAATTGCAACTTGGAAACGATGTGTTCACTTTGAAGGTTAGCAAGAAACTGCATAAAGCAGCAAGGGATATCCTGCTTTTATATACCACGAGAGGTGGTAATGATGGCTGTGACTGGTGACTCAGGTAAACAATACTGGCTTTTCGAAATATGATTAGATAACGATCAGAGCACAGCACATTTTATTTTTGGACTACACAATTACCTAATGTGATTTACTGAGTGGTGTTTTTATGATGTTATTGTCCAATACTAAGAAAACAATTAGTACTAAATCGGCGGTAGGTAAGTTGTCAATTATTTTAAATAGCTCAATTATAATCTCTGATAAGATGAACAATGGTAAGGAACCAAATACCTTTAACATTCACAATAGAGCTTATAGCGCTAGGTATGTTTACGAACTTATCGGATACATTGTATTTTGCGTGGAATAGTGGAATTTTAAATCTTTTAAATTATTACATACACAGCGGTGTTTTATTAGAAAATATAAAAAAAAACCAGAGCATTCTATGTAACTATAAGAATATTAGTTGCCACTCGCGGCTCGTCACATGTTAAATTAGTTCACAACTGTGGCAGCTGACAGGGACTCAGGTACAATAATGATTCTTCAAGGGGCCGCCCTCTTATTTTACTTTTAGACTACACAATAACCTATTGTGATTTACAAAGTTATTAGTACTAAGTCGGCGGTAGGTCAGTTGTCAAGTATTTTTAAATAGCTCACGTATATAATCTCTGATAACATGAACAATGGTAAATAACCGAATATCTTTAACATTCCCAATAGAGTTTATGGCACTAGGTATAGTTACGAACCAATCCCATACATTTTATTTTGGGCATACATTACAGCATTCTATACAACTATAAGAGTACTAGTTGCCACCCGCGGCTCCTTCCTCGCTAAATTATAAACTTTGCGTTATATGTAAGGTTACATCAAAATCCATTCAGAAGCTTTTGCATGAAAAAGTAACAAACATCCATACTCACAAACTTTCACTATCTTAATGTTTTAGTAGGAAATTAATGTAATTTGAATTCATACTTAAAAATCATCAGTTATTTATTTAATAAGTCTATGAATATTAATTATGATAACTACTTAATTAATTAGAATAAAATAAAATCCTGCCACATGTTTTTAAGTAAGCACGAAATTTCAGGTTTTTAATCGCTTCTCAGCTTACTGTAACAACATGAAAACATAATACGTACTACACACCCCTTAATTAATAACAGGACAATATTTTTTAAAGATAAGTGTACAATGGGCGGCCTTATCGCACAGGGCAATCTCTTACAGACAACCTTTGGATGGACTGAACGAGAGGAGATAGGCATAGGGCTGTCAGTGTACAAAAACTATCTCCCGTTTCTAATGTTAGTATCTTAATAATATTACTTAGATATTACAACATACTTACCAATAAAATAATATACTAATAAATATAGAACAGAGAAAGGAGAAGAATATTTACAGAGAAAGGAAAGGCTCCTTCACCATTTTTTTAAATGTAGGTAATGTTTGAACGTCTTAACGTCTAATCCAAAACAAGTCCGAGTGTGATTTTTGTGGACAATTTACAGAATATTGTTAAAAACTAAGAATAAAAAACCATTGACCAACCATGTGTGATGGAACCAACCGAATGGACACAGAGTGCATTATGTTCCTTCCTTTATTCTGTAAACCTCTTCAAAATCTGTCCCAGGAGTTCTGAGCTTTTTAATTGGTTAATAATGGACTAAGCGATCAATGTGTCGATTGTCGTTACCGCCAACGGCCTTAAACCAGTTATTATAGTCAATACCTTCAGTCTGTCGAGGCTGTCGTTGCGCGGTTACATCAAGCGCCTGATACACACGACGCTATACGTTGATAAGGCTCGTATTGTGCGGTTATTTCTGATCCAAGGACCCATTTATTTAGTAAAAATTGATGCGAAGCGACATTTCAAAGTACTCCCATGTCTGGGCAGCATTTGGTCCAAACCCGGTCAAAATCCTGTATCTTAAATACAGGATTTTTTTCAAGGTGCTTACTCAAGAAGACTTTTTTCAAGTTTCTCGCAATGAATTGTTAAAAGTGTTTAAGTGAAATAATAATAAAACATATTCAAAAATGTACAATGACATGATTAATTACATTTTTTATTTACATTGAAACAAATTGTTTTACACTGATAGTTAAATAGATAGGTTAATATTGAAAATAATGTATGTACTAGGATGCTACTATATACAATGTATTGATTTGCTAAATAAGTATAACTATATAAACAAAAATAAAAATAAAAAAATAACGGTTTTGGCCCAGTTTTTTTTTATCCGTAGTTAACCAACCAGTCTAACAAATGGTCAAATAGTTGTCTCTTCAACTTTTTAATCATTGGTAGCGTATTTAACAGTTGGTTGACATTAATTTCGTATCAAAACACTGGGCATAACTTAGCTCATAATTTTTACTTAACTAAACCTAAATAAAAACCATAAAAAATCTAAAGTGAATCGAATCTCTAATCTAATCTAAAGAACACTCAACTAACTATTACTACTTGAATAAAAAAATACAATCTTACTAAGCCTAAAGTTTACCTGTTTAAATCTTAATGAAAATAGCTAATACTGTTTAAAACTATAATATACTACTATAATACCAATATTTATAAAAATATCGATGCTGCCGCTGTTTAGCAAATGTCTAGGAGATTCACATTTTCTATAGAAACTTTGAATTAAGGATCTGCTAATCAAATATGGTAAACAGCTCAAATATTTTTAAACAAGACTCAAAGTGTATAAAAATCTTAATTAACTACAACTTTTAAAATACACACTTAAATCAAAAATTATTATCTTACGCCTTAGCCTAAAGTTTACATGACTTAACTTATTAAAATCAAAAAAATAATAATTTAGAAATACAAATAATGGTCAAAGTGAATATACTTAACTATATCCGCAAAAATGTACACTTAAATCAAAGACTCATAAACTTCATAAGATACTTAATCAACTATAACCACATAAATATACACTTAAATCTAAAATTACAATCTTACTTACCCTAAAATTATTACTTAACTAATCCTAAATGAAAATCATCAAGAAGACAGTTTCAAAAACTCAAAATAAAAATCACTTTTCCAGTCTGCAGTCCTTCTACTCCCACGGGATCGACGCCGCTCCCCGCTGCTGCACCAGCGTGGCCCATGGCTTGACTTATATGCCACTCTGTGGTGGTGGCCGCATGCGAAACTCCCCATACAATGCTACGAATGCGTATACAACATTATGTATGTAAAGTCTCCCGGCATACCGGGAGCGGGTGTCATAAGGCGGCTATAAATTTCTTCGTCTCCCTGATTTTCTTTGATTATAGTAATCAACGCTTTTACAAAGTCTACATCAAGCAAATGCTTGAAGTACCTTATTGCTGTCACTATCGCTTGTCACGAACTTCCATCTCATACCGCACAAATATTTTTAAATGGTCTTTTGTATTTTTACTTCTTCTTCGTATTGTTCTTCATATTTTCGTCAGTGTTTTAACGCCGAACAGTCCTGTAACTCCAGGAATTCACGTTTCCACTGCTCTGTTTTTTCCCTGAGCTCACGTATATACTCAGGGACATATCGCAGCTGGATACTTTCTAGGTCGGCGTCCGGAAATTCGAGAGTTAGACACTCGCAAAAAAATCGAAAGCACCGCTTTCTTTCGAGTAATGGACACTGCTTGAAAACTCCATTATAACTTGTAAAAAACTGCAACTTGGAAACGATGTGATCACTTAGAAGGTTAGCAAGACACTGCGGGATGTCCTGTTTTTATGCACCACGAGTGGTGGTAATGATAACTATATGTATATATACTATGACAGTTGAATCAGGTAAACAATACTGGTTCTTTGAAATATGATTAGATAACGATCAGAGAGCGGCACATTTTACAATGGGATAATACAAATTACTTATTGTGATTTACTAAGTGTTATATTATTATACCGTCATAGGCCCTGTTGTCTACGGTTGCGTTTACTTGAACCCACTGTTGATTTTTATAACAGCCAGCAAGTGTTCCTCAAAGTTACTGTCACTAAAATATATAATAGTTCGTAACAAAAACAAATAATGGATGTATTATAGAAGTGTGGTATCTGTGATGATCAGCTGACTGATGGAGTGCGTTTGCTCAGCCTAAGGAAATGAGTTGCATTTCCAATGTGCAGGCATTACTGAAGATAGTCTTCGTAAGCTGGGAAACACTGGCACTGGTACTGTCCGGGATACTGCCTCTAGACCTGCGCATACAAGAGGCAGCTGCCATGTATGAAGCAAAGGGAGGTCTCGGTTTGTGCCAGGAGACCGGGAGATTGAGAGTGCCGTGAGATTTGCAGAGACGTCTCACCCTGCCAAACAAATGGCCTTGGAGTCCATGTGCTTGGCAGACGAACAGCTTGTGGACAGCAACAACGTGCAGGCAGTGCGAATATTCACTGACGGCAGCAAGATTGAGGGGAAGGTCGGAGCGGCATTATCCCTGGGATAATGAAGGTGAAATCCGGAACCTAAAGCTTAGCCTCGCCGCTTACTGCACAGACTACCAAGCAGAACTTCTGGCTATTTGCAAAGCAACGGACGAAATCCTCAAGCGCAAAGAGATGAGCTATGGCTTGTATAGCGACTCAATGTCAGCATTGCAGTCGCTTGTAAGCCATGGCTCTCTCCATCCCCTGGCAGTCCGAGCGCGAACAAACCTGATTTAGGCTCTGGAACAGAACAAAGCTGTGTCTTTGTTCTGGATCAAAGCCCACGCGGGCCTGCCGGGGAATGAGCGTGCGGACGAGTTGGCGAAGAAAGCAGCATTGTCGTTACGGAGGAAGCCGGACTATGACCAATGTCCGATTTCATTCATTAGACGCCAGATCCGTTTGGGATCGCTCGATGAATGGAATCAGAGATATGTGTCTGGCGAGACTGCCTCGGTGACGAAAATGTTTCTTACCGATGCCATCGCGGCTTTCCGTATTATAAGACAAGTGCGGCCAACAGGCGTGCTCACGCAGGTCCTGACGGGGCATGGTGGGTTCTCCGAATACTTGTATCGCTTCAAGAGTAAGGAGAACTCATCGTGCATCTGCGATCCCGATGTAAGCGAGAGAGTTCCACATGTGCTATTAAGCTGTCCTGCACACTTAGTTGAGAGGTTTAACCTGGAACAGGAAATTAAATTAGAATTAAAATAATGTAACATTGCGGAAATAATGAGCGGTAAAAATAGAAAGAAATTTTTAGAATATTGTGTTAAAATAGCAAATATTGTAATAAAAAGAAATAAAACGGAGGTATAAATCTAAGTTTCATAGATATAAGTGTATATTATATGTAAACATAGAAAAGTAAGTAGAATTAAGATACATATTATATTAAAGAAAGTAAATTAAGTTTGTAATTAAGATATAAGTAATTAGTAGTTAAAACATGAAAATAAAAAACTGTAATAGACTAAGAACAAAATAATAATAGAACACGCTGAAGAAATTATTTACCCTAAATTAAAAACTAATAAAGAAATAAAGTAGAGACTAGGTAGTAGGTAAAATGGGAGTCAGATAATGGGAGAAAGATATAGAATGAGGAATAGAAGTGCGAGAGGCATAAAAGCGAGAACTGGTATGAATGAGAACAGATTTAAATAGGCGTCAACTACGTTGAGGGAGCAAGACCAAAAAAAATAATAAAAAAGCTGGTCAACAGGAAGCTTACATGGCGGTGCATGAAATGCAAGCAAACGCCCAGCTTATCAATGTCGCCGAGGTTAGAACCAGAATCTGCAGTACTAATTGAAATTCGTGAATTGGCTGCAAAGTTGGCTCCATTGGAAGGTCTAAAGGACGAAATCCAGGCACTTGAGAGTGAGTTCGCTGCCATGAAAACCTCTCTGAACCAGCAATTCAATGAAGTTGCCAAATAAGGATAAGTGACATGGAGCAGCGTATCAGCTACAGGCGCATCTGGATAGGCTGGAGGAAAATTCGGACAGTAAGGGTCAATGGTCGCGTATGAACAATGTGGAGGTAAAGGTTTGTCTCTATCAAATAATGAAATCCTGTTTCAGATAATCTTTAGTATTGGTGCAAAAATTAATTATCCCATCGCCAAAATTCAGATCAACTTTATTACTAGCAAAAAATATCACATAAAGTCAGTCATTGTTTCGTTTTGCAATCGCTATGTTAAAGACGATTTTGTTGCTGCAGCCAGATATGTATACAAGACATCGCCTCTGACAACTGGCCAAATCGGATTAGCAGGCAACCAGCGAATATATATAAATGACCATCTAACGACTAAAAACAACTGTTATCTAAAACAAAAAAGTTGGCATTCGAAATGAATTTTCAATTTGTATGGGTCAAACACGCAAAAATACATGCGAGAAAAATGGACACAACCCCAGTATTCATAGTGAAATCAGAAAAGGATCTCTCAAAAATTATATAATAATACCTATTACCTACCTATTACACCTTTGATGAGGAAATTCAGCGCATTAAACATTCATGTAATGTTAATTTACTTAATAGGGATAGTTATGTACGTGCAGCAGATGTGAGTATGAGGTGGCAACCGATTACCGATATCTATACAGAAAAGATAATTAAAAGTATGAATGTCAATAAATCTCCGGGCAGCGACCTCATGCGCATGTGTGACATAAAACTCGTCTGTGATAAAATCAGCCCGGTAATCTCTAAGTTGGTCAATTTATCCGTTAAACAGCATAAATTTCCAGATAAGCTTAAAGAAGCAATAATTCGGCCAATTTATAAAAAAGGTTGTCGGAAAACCTATTCCAACTATAGGCCAATAGCTATCCTATCTAGTTTAGACAAAATTATAGAAAAGTGTGTAATTGACCAGCTTGGAGAATATCTGCAGACTAATAATATATTAAACAAGTCCCAACACGGATTTCAAAAAGGGAAAGGCACAAATACTCTTTTGTCTAACTTTACTGATTAAGTAAATACTTATTTGGCAGACAAAAAATTCGTTGTGACAATATTCTTTGATAATAAAAAAGCATTCGATACGTTAGAAACGTCCACATTATTAAATGCAATAGAAGAGTGTGGAGTCGGAGAGACTTTGAATGAATGGTTCAGAGACTATCTGACTACACGCTCATACCGAGTGAAGGTCGGCGAGACGTACAGCGATGAGGTCGGAGTCAGATGCGGGGTGCCCCAGGGGTCGGGATGCGGACCTTTGTGCTACCTGATGCACGTAAATAGTTTGTGTGGAGTGCTTCAACACTGTTCAGCGCACATGTTCGCGGATGACCTGTGCATACTGCGTGCTGGCTCTGACTTGGCTGAGACGTGTCGCCTCGTGCAGCTAGATGTGGACGCTATCGTCAAATGGTCACACGATAACGGCATAGTAATAAATTCGGACAAAACTAAATTATTAATTATACATTCGCCATATTTGCCTCTGAATGATGTGTCTTGCTCATTATTTGCCCATTCCTATAATTGCTTTCATAATAATGTTGCTAATTGCAATTGTAAATCAATAGAAAGAGTTAACTGTGTGACATACTTGGGGGTAAAAGTTGATGAGCACTTCTCCTGGACTGAACATATAAATTTCATCTGTAATAAACTTAGAATAATTTTGGGTAAATTTTATCATTTTGTATAGTGCTTTGGTAGACTAGATTTTGAGTTATGCTCTTGATTGCTATGGATTAACATTTAAATCATACATTGATAAATTGGAAAGCATTCAACTAAGATTTTTAAAACTACTTGTCGATAAGAAAGTTAAGAATAAGTTTAAAAATGACTACAGTAAATTGTTTAAAGTTTGTAAAATTCTCCCGGTAAGCCTGAAACATAAATACCTTCTTGCAGTTAATAACCATGGCAATCAAGATCATATGTCTTCGTTAGTTAAAGTTGTTAATAACTATAATACTAGGTCAATGACTGCGGGTAAATTTGTTGTTCCTAGAGTCAATAATTATAACGGGGACAGAACTTAAAAAAAACGTATTCCATACCTACTCAACAGTTTGCTCGCAGACATTGCCAAAGAAACAAAAAAGAATTTATTTAAGCGTAAATTATTTAAGCACTACCTGAATTGTTTGCATTAAGTACCTACTTACTTACCTGCAATTCTAATTTTAAGCACTTAATTATGTTCCTACTATGTGTAAGCGAGTATGATTGATCCCGAAGTCAAACTGTATGTGCAGTTTTGCGGGAGTGTGCGTAGCTTATAAGTCTACTCTGTATTTTTAACAAAATAAATAAATAAATATTAACTTTGATACAACAATATTTACATATTTTGTTAATTGTGCCCATAAAAAGTTTGAGAACCGCAAGACATTGTGTGCTACTTGTGTTTTCCTAATTGTTCTGTGCCATAACACGATGCTAACGCGCAAGTTCCTTAAAAAAAATCACTTATACGAAATTATTGTGTCGGCGTAATCACGATCTAATTGCGTTGAAATTATGGTCTGTTTTCGAATACTGTGTTGTGTATGTTATTACCATGTTTTGCTGCGAGTGATAATTATCTTTCTACCGTTCGTCACCTATTGTTTTTATTGTAAGCGTGTTTGGTTTGTGCTTTTCAAAGTTATTTGTTTTTGGTCACTGTGCTCTGCTGTGCTTGATTCATTATCATAAGTTGTTGCCTTCTACCTACATAATAATACTTTATCGAGAAATTGTATATTTCTTATACTTTTTGGTGCGTAACTTAATTTTGCTTGACCTTTTTAAATGTTTAGTTTATTCTGCTATACTTTTTATTAGTGATGACTACTTTTAATGTTTATTATCAGAATGTGCGTAGTCTGCGTACGAAAACGAACGATATATTTCATAAAATATAACTTAGTGTATATGATGCCGCTGTGTTCATGGATATATGGCTCGTGGATGATATCTTAAGTAATGAGATCTTTGATGGTTGCTATTTGGTATGGAGGCGTGACCGCGATTACTCCCGGACCTCTCAGAAGCGGGGCGGTGGCGTGGCGTTTTGATAGCGGTATAAAGTGAGCTTACTGTTGTAGAACGACATGATTGGTAAAGCAAACCCGCAGGCCCGCAGTCAAACTTTATGTGCAGTTTTGCAGGAGTGTGCGTAGCTTATAAGTCTACTCTGTATTTTAAATAAAATAAATAAATAAATAATATAATAATAATAAGTTCTGCTGAAGACATTTGGGTCTCACTTATCTTAAACTAGCTTCTGCCAGCGGCTTCGCCCGCGTGAATGTCGATAATTGTCCCGAGGGAACATATTCCCGGGATAAAAAGTATTCTATGTGCTATTCCTGACTATAATGCCAAATTTCATCCAGATCCGTTAAGTAGTTTTTGCGTGAAAGAGTAACAAACATACATCCTCACAAACTTTCGCAATTATAATATAATATAATATAATATTATATTATATTATATTATATTATATTATATTATATTATATTATATTATATTATATTATATTATATTATATTATATTATATTATATTATATTATATTATATTATATTATATTATATTATATTATATTATATTATATTATATTATATTATATTATATTATATTATATTATATTATATTATATTATATAAGTAGCATAGATCTATTCCTGCGGTAAATTATAATTTTCATATTTGTGCCTTATATCTTTGTAAATAAAACCTTTGCAAATCATATTATAATCAATAACATAATTTTATTATAAATATTAATCACTTGATCTTAACCCACCCACAAGATAAATTCATTATGGTTGATTTTAACTTTGGTAATAATGTAGACTGGATAAATTCTGACAGCAATGAACTAATCCCGCAAAATGTATAATGTAATAACTCGCGCGAATTTTTTGACGGGGTCCTTACTTCTAATTTGTCCCAATATAAAGGAGAGAGAAACAACAATGGTAGATTATTGAACTTAGTTTTTTCAAATGATTCGGTCAATGTTACTGAAAGTCAAGATCCTCTGGCATTACCTGTGGACCTACACCATAAACCATTTATGATTCACAAATGCTAAATTATCTAACACCAATAACAAGATTTATAAAGAAACAAAACTATTCAATCTGGCCCAAATACATAAATAGAATACATGCATTTTTATTAGAAAAATCCTTACTAAAGATATCCACTCACAAATTACATTCACAAAAAAAGATATATTACCATAAACTCATGACAAGGCAGGCCAATAACCTGTGCCTAAGAAGGCATAGAACGAACTACGGAAAAAAGAGTATTCCATATGATGATTGATGGGGCCCAACATTACAACGAATTACCTACAAATATAAAAGAAGCAAAATCTCTGTTAACATTTAAAAAAATATTAAAAAGCCACATTTTAAAGGATTTTTCATTAAAAATATTAAGTTAAGTGGTACCAATTACTAATTTTAATTGTAACACGCATGCAATTCGAAATATATCTTGTGAAATAATTAGTCATATATGAATATAATACACTTATGTGTGTACATTATTATAGTACTTATAACATATAAAAGCCCTGCACACTACCTAGTATACATAAATATACACATAAACAAAATATATACATACATACACTTTTTAATTTACATAAAAATATGATTAAATAAATACATTTACAAATAATAGTAAAATAAATATTGTAACATACGTATTTGACACCACCAATAAATACCAACTACTATAATATATATGTATATACATATAATAAATTAATAAATAAACAAACTCAAATAATCATAATACATAAATTCTATGTAGTTAAATATCTTAACATAACAATCATACCTAAGGTCATACGCAGTGAAACAATCACTATGTCATGGGCCTTAATAAACATGTGTTTTATTGTTTCCCTCAGCCACGGTAAAGATATCTAACAGTATTCTATCTTCATACAAACGGTTGGAACGCGAGGCATGCCTACGTGACTCGAGCTCAGTACAAACTCAGTACGCGAACGCACCGCAGTGACAAACGAACGGTGTGATGATTTTATACGCAGTATAATCTTTACCGTGCAGTAAGCGTTCGATTTGTGAATATTTGTTTAAAATAAGTACAAGTACTTAATTATTATGGCAAAGAGCAGTAAAGTAGCAGCAAATATTGTGCAGTTTATTGTTTCTTGAATTCTTCAATAACGCACCCAGAGATAACATTTTTCAGATTACCTGGAAACTCCGAAAGGAAAGACTATAATATATTTTTATATACCTACTAGTATGTAATTTGTTTTTTTTATTAATATTTTGTTCTTTCGTTTTTTCCACCGAGTAAAATACCTGGATTAATAAATAATTAAGTGGATATGGTGAAAAAAGTATGTTAGATCGCGTTAAACAAACTAGTAGGTAATTTCCTAGGTTAGGTTATCTACTTACTTATGTACTTAGCTACTTACATTTATTTTAAAAATGTACTACATGATTAAAGTACTCATTATTATTAACTACAAAAAAGACTGCGAGAGAATATATCTCACTATCGTAGTTAGATTTAATAGCAGCTTTTGTGTTCTAAAATTTAACTAGATCGCTGGTAGAAACAAAAGTGGTTACATTCGTTTTTCAAAACTATTTTTAATTAAACTTTTTATCCGAATGCGGATTTTTTATACAATTAAATTTAACAATAAAGCTTTACGTTCTCTCAGTCGAGGCGCAAATATTTTTCAGTCGCAAATTGATAAGGATGTTTTTTTATTAAATCAACTAATCAAAAAACACAACATGTATTTTTATTGAACACTTCCTATTATTTTTAAATTAAAAATTTAATATTGACAATCACAAAACTAGAAAGAAACTCAAGTAGGTAGATGAAATTAAAATACTGTAGGCGAGCAGCCCTATCGGGTGTTTACGTACCGTGCGGCGTGGCGCAGATGTAGGTAAGTAATTCAAGGTCAGGGCCGAGTCACAATACTGTTAGATATCTTTACCGTGCCTCAGCTCATGCACACCGACCCGCAGTGGCGATGCATCACACAACATTTTACTACAACTACCCTTTTACTATTAAAAATTTAAAAACCCCCGACTCAAAAAACCCTCTAAAAAGTAAGAAATAATATGTACTGACACACTAGCACTTTACGTTTAAAATACCTAACTACTATTTAATTTTATCCAAGCGTCGTCGCGTCGGGGGACCGCTAAATACCAGCTATTCTTTGTATAACAGAACACTTTATATATTGCTGGGTAGGTTTTTAAGCCTCTTATGTTTGGCGGTGCCTTCTCCAGTTTCGCGCCTCACACTTATCTATGTACTTATAAAAAAGCCGTAAAGTTACATATCAGTTACAGTTTAGTCTTATTATGAAATATGGAAATTAATCTGTCTTTAATTAGCTTAACATTGATAAAATTACTATTAATAGAGTTACCTGCATATTATTATTGTGTTTTTACTTACGTACGAACTTAGTTTCATGCATAAACCTATAAATAGATTTGTTATCGTTCTAAATCATGATGCAATGCGTGCGCGCAGGACGCGGGTCGCGGTGCAGTTTTCTTGTACTTACATTAATTCTTTAAAATTTATTTGTTGTATTTCTAGCTTAGCGGTCCCCCAACGCGACGACGCTTGGATAAAATTAAATAGTAGTTAGGTATTTTAAACGTAAAGTGCTAGTGTGTCAGTACATATTATTTCTTACTTTTTAGAGGGTTTTTTGAGTCGGGGGTTTTTAAATTTTTAATTTATTTTTATTTAATGCTTTTTAAACTTTATTTACTAGTAGTCACGCTACGATTGACCATTTTTGGGTATAGTCGTCGTTAGGACTTGTTGTAAATATTATTACGGGTAGTGTGGCAGACGCTGGTAATATAATAAAACCACATAAATAATATTATATAGTGGACTGTATTTAAATTGAAGCACAAGGTACATTAATAAAATATATAGGTACGTGTAACACTGGTAGGGTGCGAATGATGACTGACTTAGGATCGTTCACATGAACGGGATGAGTGGATTATTATGTATGCTTTATACATAAATTGGCTACTCCAAAGACGAAACCTCTGCTGTAAGTAACTGAGGAGTTGGGTGTCCTGTGATTCCTGGTGATGCCCCAGCATCAGGTCAAGTTTATGTATTATGTTTTAGCAATATCATTGAACTGACAGTTTATCTCTCAATCCTCTATCCATCACCAGCACCATCCACCATCAGATCCTGATCACCATCTATCTACAACCTATTCAATGAGACCATACCAATGAGTCCAAAGACGATACCTCTGCTGTAAGTTACTGAAGAGTTGGGTGTCCTGCTGATTCCTGATGATGCCCCAGCATCAAGTCAAGATTATTATGTTTTGGCAATATCATTGAACTGACAGTTTATCTCTCAATCCGATATCCATCACCAGCACCATCCACCATCAGATCCTGATCACCATCCATCATCAGTACCTGATCACCATCCATCTACAACCTATTCAAAGAGACCATTCCAATGAGTCCAAAGACGATACCTCTGCTGTAAGTTACTGAGGAGTTGGGCGTCCTGTGATTCCTGGTGATGCCCCAGCATCAAGCCAAGATTATTATGTTTTGGCAATATCATTGAACTGACAGTTTATCTTTCAATTCCCTATCCATCACCAGCACCATCCATCATCAGACCCTGACCCTATCTACAACCTATTCAATGAGACCATTCCAATGAGTCCAAACACGATACCTTTGCTGTAAGTAAGCGTAGAGTTGGGTGTCCTGCTGATTCCTGGTGATGCCCCAGCATCAAGTCAAGATTATTATGTTTTGGCAATATCATTGAACTGACAGTTTATCTTTCAATTCCCTATCCATCACCAGCACCATCCACCATCAGACCCTGAGCACCATATATCTACAACCAATTCAATGAGACCATTCGAATGAGTCCAAAGACGATACCTCTGCTGTAAGTTACTGAGGAGTTGGGCGTCCTGTGATTCCTGGTGATGCCCCAGCATCAAGCCAAGATTATTATGTTTTGGCAATATCATTGAACTGACAGTTTATCTTTCAATTCCCTATCCATCACCAGCACCATCCATCATCAGACCCTGACCCTATCTACAACCTATTCAATGAGACCATTCCAATGAGTCCAAACACGATACCTTTGCTGTAAGTAAGCGTAGAGTTGGGTGTCCTGCTGATTCCTGGTGATGCCCCAGCATCAAGTCAAGATTATTATGTTTTGGCAATATCATTGAACTGACAGTTTATCTTTCAATTCCCTATCCATCACCAGCACCATCCACCATCAGACCCTGAGCACCATATATCTACAACCTATTCAATGAGACCATTCCAATGAGTCCAAAGACGATACCTCTGCTGTAAGTTACTGAAGAGTTGGGTGTCCTGTGATTCCTGGTGATGCCCCAGCATCAGTTCAAGATTATTATATTTTGGAAATATCATTGAACTGACAGTTTATCTCTCAATCCGATATCCATCACCAGCACCATCCATCATCAGACCCTGACCCTATCTACAACCTATTCAATGAGAACATTCCAATGAGTCCAAACACGATACCTTTGCTGTAAGTAAGCGTGGAGTTGGGTGTCCTGCTGATTCCTGGTGATGCCCCAGCATCAGGTCAAGATTATTATGTTTTAGCAATATCATTGAACTGACAGTTTATCTCTCAATCCCCTATCCATCACCAGCACCATCCATCATCAGACCCTGATTACCATCTATCTACAACCTATTTAATGAGACCATTCCAATGAGTCCAAACACGATACCTTTGCTGTAAGTAAGCGTGGAGTAATTGGGTGTCCTGCTGATTCCTGGTGATGCCCCAGCATCAGTTCAAGATTATTATGTTTTAGCAATATCATTGAACTGACAGGATTCTAAATTTCAAATCGATTAGACCTATGAAAGTTGCTCATATCTTTACCTCAATTATTAGAGAGCTGATTATCTTCAAATGGCATACCAATGAGTCCAAAGACGATACCTCTGCTGTAAGTTACTGAAGAGTTGGGTGTCCTGCTGATTCCTGATGATGCCCCAGCATCAAGTCAAGATTATTATGTTTTGGCAATATCATTGAACTGACAGTTTATCTCTCAATCCGATATCCATCACCAGCACCATCCACCATCAGATCCTGATCACCATCCATCATCAGTACCTGATCACCATCCATCTACAACCTATTCAAAGAGACCATTCCAATGAGTCCAAAGACGATACCTCTGCTGTAAGTTACTGAGGAGTTGGGCGTCCTGTGATTCCTGGTGATGCCTCAGCATTAAGCCAAGATTATTATGTTTTGGCAATATCATTGAACTGACAGTTTATCTTTCAATTCCCTATCCATCACCAGCACCATCCATCATCAGACCCTGACCCTATCTACAACCTATTCAATGAGACCATTCCAATGAGTCCAAACACGATACCTTTGCTGTAAGTAAGCGTAGAGTTGGGTGTCCTGCTGATTCCTGGTGATGCCCCAGCATCAAGTCAAGATTATTATGTTTTGGCAATATCATTGAACTGACAGTTTATCTTTCAATTCCCTATCCATCACCAGCACCATCCACCATCAGACCCTGAGCACCATATATCTACAACCTATTCAATGAGACCATTCCAATGAGTCCAAAGACGATACCTCTGCTGTAAGTTACTGAAGAGTTGGGTGTCCTGTGATTCCTGGTGATGCCCCAGCATCAGTTCAAGATTATTATATTTTGGAAATATCATTGAACTGACAGTTTATCTCTCAATCCGATATCCATCACCAGCACCATCCATCATCAGACCCTGACCCTATCTACAACCTATTCAATGAGAACATTCCAATGAGTCCAAACACGATACCTTTGCTGTAAGTAAGCGTGGAGTTGGGTGTCCTGCTGATTCCTGGTGATGCCCCAGCATCAGGTCAAGATTATTATGTTTTAGCAATATCATTGAACTGACAGTTTATCTCTCAATCCCCTATCCATCACCAGCACCATCCATCATCAGACCCTGATTACCATCTATCTACAACCTATTTAATGAGACCATTCCAATGAGTCCAAACACGATACCTTTGCTGTAAGTAAGCGTGGAGTAATTGGGTGTCCTGCTGATTCCTGGTGATGCCCCAGCATCAGTTCAAGATTATTATGTTTTAGCAATATCATTGAACTGACAGGATTCTAAATTTCAAATCGATTAGACCTATGAAAGTTGCTCATATCTTTACCTCAATTATTAGAGAGCTGATTATCTTCAAATGGCTGAGAATATTTTCTTAAATCATGGCTAAGAACACTCTCGATTAAATCACCTTTTATACAAAAAAAACTAAATCAAATTAGGTCCACCCGTTTGGACGCTATGATGCCACAGACAGACACACATATACACAGATACACAGCAACACACCTCAAACTTATAACACCCCTCTTTTTGCGTCGGGAGTTAAAAACTGCTACAAAAATTCCAATGTATTTTTGTCATAGTAGGTACTAAAGTTTGTCAAAAAATAAAAGGCCCGTTTTGACAGAAAAAAAAAATACTTAATGATAATTTAACTTAATGCTTGCGAATGATACTCGTTGTTTTAGTGTACATATGATGTTCGTGTGTTTACATTAGGATTATGAATTTCATTTTTCAAATTGTTGCGTGGAAAGTTGTCGCGGCATATAAAATGGGAAACGTCAACAGATTTCTTAGATCGTGACTGTACCTATGATCCACAATAAGTTATTTGAATTTGAATTTGAAAAAAAAGTGACGACTTTAACCCACTACGTATGTAAATGTTTTGAGAAAATAAATGTCTAAAACTGTACAAAAAAGTACTGCTTTAAAAGGTAGACCCATTTTAAATAGCTTACGTTTCTATCTAATTCTTCCCAGCCCGTTTCATCATCGGACTACCAGACGTACGGCGATGCACCATCGGCACATGGTGGACATCCCACCCATACGCACTAAACGTTTTGAGAATACTTTTATTATGCGTACAGCTAAGGAGTGGAACTCCCAGCCGGAGTCTGTGTTTCCCGATAGCTATAATCTAGGGGTCTTTAAGTCAAGAGTGAATAGGTTACTTCTAGGCAAGCGCGATCCATCGTCGACCACATCATCGCTTACCATCAGGTGAGATGGTGGTCAAGCGCCAACCTATATCAAATAAAAAAAAAAAAAAAAAAAATTTCAGATTAGATTAACAATGGTTAAGAACTGAAGACGTTTAATATTCTCAATAGAATTTATGGCAATAGGTATGAGCTTTTACATTCATAACGTTTTAGAAGGCATTTATTGTAATTTGAAGGTCAGGTTAATGTAATTTAATTTGGATTTATATTTAAAAGTCGTCACCTATTTATTTAATAAGTCGCCGAATTTTAATTATGAAAAATACTGAAACTTTACGAAAAAAAAAAATCTTGACACGTTTTTAAGTAAGCACGAACTATCAGGATTTTCAATTGCTTTTAAGCTTACTGTAACAATATGAAAAAACCATAAGTACTAGGTATTTAGTTTACTAGTTAGCCAATGAGTTTTATTAAAAGTTTATTGAATAAGTACTTGAAAGAAAATCTAGTCCATGCGGAAAAAAACTCAATTCAATCATGTGCGAAACCGCCAACTACGCGTCAGAATAATAATATGTTGAATATAAATATTTTAAAAATATAAATTTGCGGTGTGTGAACACTTGAATTCTTCTTCTTCTTCTTGCCCTTATTCCATGTTACTTGGGGTCGGCGCAACACGTTTTCTTCTTCTACACCGTCCTGTCTCCCGTCACGCTATCACTGACTCCCTATCCCTGAGTCTGTACACTTCAATTCATTTTTGATCGAAAAAAAACCGTACTGATTCAACAAGTATAAATTGTTTAAATAATACCTTATAAGTCGACGCGCTTGTTAGTATTGGAAGTACGTGTACGTGGTGAAGCACGGCACATCAAAATTAATCAGTATGGGAGCTAGGATATCCCTGATTAATTTCACAGTACCGTGGATCGAGGATATAAATGCCGGTAAACTAATACTTGAAATTTTGCGGATGCCGAGGCCTCCCATACGGATGGGAAGAGTAGCTTGATCCCAAGCTCAGTCGTCCATGACCACATTTTCAAATTAAAGTTAATGTATGACGGATATTTACGAATAACATCAAGAGCAAAATAATAACGTGCCAGAGGGGAATGGAACGTAGCATGCTCAATATTAGAAAAACTCACAGAATCCGTCATACAAAGATAAGAAGCATAACCAAAACAGTGGATGCGCTCAAATATGCTCAAAGATTAAAATTCAAGTGGGCTGGCCACGTAGCACGACTTATAGATAAGAGATGGACATCTAAAGTAACTACATGGGACGGTCCACAGGGCAAGCGGCGGGTCGGTAGACCGTACACGCGCTGGGAGGACGACATTAGAAAAGTCGCTGGACCGCACTGGATTTATGTCGCCAGAGACAGAGACAAATGGAAATCTTTGGAGGAGGCCTTCACCTGAGAGGGGTCCATGCATATAAGAATAAAATAACAACTTGGAATATCCAAAAAATAATAATGATTTAATATAATAATAATAATTAATAATTGTAATAATTCTTTTAATATTGTGATATATTTGATTATTCAAATTTTTTCTAGTGGATACATATAACCGAATTGATTGTTTTTACTTTTAATCTATTTTTTTGTAATATTTCAAAGAAAAATAATTATAGTCAAGCATGTGATTTGAAATTCAATATTGCAAAAGTATTTTGTAAATGCATGGAATAAAAGGCTTTTTTATTTTTATTTTTTTTATTTTTATTTTTATTTTATTTATTTATTTATTATGACGGATAATTTGGTTATTTTTTTTCTTAGTGGAGGGTGCTTCCATAGATGGGAAGCACGAAGGAAATATAATAATTTGGGGCCAAAACAACAAAAGTGAAATATGGTGATGGCCGAATGCATGTTTATTTGGAGCAATCTTTCCGAAATGTTGTTGAAATTTTGTATTTTTTCCTCAATGAAATCGGGAAAGGAATCATCGAAGATTGGGGACCCAAGGAGACTTAGAGAGTTTTGTCAATAATTTTGTTTTCGGTGGCAATTTTTAACCGACTTCACAAAAAGGAGGACGTTATCAATTCGACTGTATGTTTTTTAATTTTTTTATGTGTGTTACCTCAGAACTTTTTATTGGGTAAATCGATCTTGATGATTCTTTTTTTATTCGAAAGCTGGTGCTTGACATGTGGTCCCATTTTTATCAAGTTCTGATGAAGAACTTCGGAGATATACATCAGAACTCTTCAATAAATGACGGCAAATCACTCGGGATAGCAGTAATCGCATATCTGTTTATTGTTTACACCATTTCATAACATAACATC
The DNA here is from genome assembly GCA_945859665.1 of Anorthoa munda. NCBI lineage: Eukaryota > Metazoa > Arthropoda > Insecta > Lepidoptera > Noctuidae > Anorthoa > Anorthoa munda. The sequence continues at coordinate 28,195,916 of OX243898.1, forward strand.
ACACTGGTACGCTCAAAAGGCGTACGCAGGTGTTAACAGTTAACCCTGGTATACTCTCATTCCACCGGTTTTGTTTATTTAAGTTACATGTTATTGGGTTAATCTATTCTGCCTTCATTTTGGGCATTATAGGTACCTAGCCTATAGAACTGGTCCATTATGTACCACAACTAAAAAGTGAAAAATAAAATACTTTTTTACAAAATTTACAACCGACTAACAATTTTGTAAAAAAGTCTTTTTATTGAACTTTGAATGTGTCACATGTCTGTCGATACTGTCAGATAAAAATAACTCACATTTAAAAAAAGTAGGTACAGTCCTATAGAATGTAGTTGATTTTTAAAAAATTGCAAGTTATCTAAAACTGTGTCTACATCGCCTCCTAGGGTTCCATCATCGAGATACGAAACGTTAAATTTTGAATTTAGCTGTCGAATAATTGGGTGAATAACCGGACTGAAGATCACAACGACAGCGGATTCCAGATAGTGGTCCTGTTAAAGTAATTTAGACGGATGCCTATAACCACGCTATAACATTGCCAGAGAAAACTAAAAATTTGAGGTATTTCTTTTTTAGTTTCTGCCAGCAAGGTGTCCAAAAAAAAGGTGTCTATTACCCAAATTAAATGCATTTTATTTTTATTGTGAGATTATTTATAGAAATGTAGAAAATGGTGGGGACATTTGACAGGTCGATGACATTACTATAAATAGTGTGTAATTCGTAAGTTGACTTACTTTGTTGTGACCTTTGATGTTGTGATTGTGATATTATTTTCCTGAATTTTTGTATTTTGCGAATGATGGACTACATAAACTTCACGTATGTTATTTGATATTATAACTTGATTATTGCTATTGGTTATGTTGAAACACTTTATCTGTATAATAGTGTGGCCTTTATTCCTAATGATGTTAAATTAATTTATGGGCTACTCATGTTCTTTGCCTTACCCTTGTTGTTTTGATTATGTAACATTGTGAAATGTTACAGAAATAATGGTTATAATAAAATCAGATCTTTATTGTGATAAAAAATATTTATATGATTGTAAAAGATATTTATAAATACTATAGAAGAGCTTCCGTGGAGTTTCTTGCCCTTCTTCTCCACGAAAACTAGTTTAGCCAACGGGCGGTAAGCTCTCTCGAGCCTCAATATGAATTAATTGACAAGCCTAATTGAAATAAATACCTAGTCTTGTCTTTCTGTGCTTTTCTTCATATAACCTTTTCCTTATACACCAAATACATAGGAACTCTGATACACAGTAAATAACTAACAACCATCTTGATATTCCAGCTTGCTATCTTCGTAAATATCGATACTTTTATATGGAGTTCCTTCATGATTCTAACACGCTTGTGCATATAAAAACATCATATAACTGCATAAAAAAACAACTTTATCTTGTGGTTATTGAGAAATTTGCGGTAAATGGTAGGTAAAAAATTCATTATTTTTAAATTCAATTTAAGTAGCTTAGTTTTCATGTTTCATCTCAAAGTTATAGGTTGCTATCAAAAAAGTTTTGTACTTAGTCTAGAATAAATTGCATTATTTTCGGTTAGTCAAGTGTTAGTTGAGTGATTTCAAACTTTCAAATTGTGTTACGGTGGGAAGACAAGTAATTTAACTGTTAAACTGTTTTTGATAATTAAATTATAAGTAAGCCCAAGTTTTATTGTTCAAGTTTGCATCGCGAAAAAGTGTTTTGAATTTATAAAGTGTAATGTATATGGTAAGGGGCATTCCTGATGGCGCGACGCACATTAAAATGCGTAGATACTGCGCTGCGTGTAGCGGGTTCAACAAATTTTTGTATGATCTACAGATAGTTGTTCCGGCTCTGGGTGCTGTGTATGTGAGTTTATATGTTTGTAACCGCACGATACGGGATGAAATTCCTAGTGTGAAGCAACGATTTTTTTTAAAATATAAGAAATAATATAATGCTGCTTATGTTACTAAAAATTATCTTAAATACATCAATCATCATGTTTTCATCTTTTCTTACATGGGACTTTTTAAAATAATGCGAGGTTTCTTTGACTGCTTGATTGTTCTAGTGTTTGCCAGCGCTACTGCTGAACATGAGATTCTGGGTTCGACTCCCAGGCTAGGTAAAGAGATGTTAGATTTATCCAACTCGAGTTCTTAGTAACAGGTTTGAGCTTGCAGTCTAGATTGTGCATTGCATTATAGTGTGCATACATATTACATTTACTCCTATTACATGGAACTTAAACATAGATACACCTCAGTTTACGCCTTATAGGGAATACAGCAGGGATTGCTTTCAACTAAAAGTATAAACTTACGACTTCGAGTAATTTTAATAAAATATACTCGTATTCCTGTCCACACGAATACCGTACGATATCCCGAAGCAATAATTTAAAGACAAGTATTATTTCACATAGGTACTCTCTCCTGCAACAAAACTGGGTCACCTGAAAATAATTACTGCAGCCTCAATGAAAGGCGAGGGTTAGCGACACACTGGTTTATTGAACAAAGATATTAATATACTCACCACCATACAAATATCATACCCGCAGTCATGATAACAACGGTACATTTCTCCCCTTAGCTTAGCATAATCTAAAATATAAACATGAATGTTTAGCAAGCATGAAATACCTGTAACAAGCAGGTTATTTAGTGAGTCCTGGTCGAGCCCGATTATAAGCCCGCACAGCACGAGCAGATGCATCTGACGGTGGTGGTGGTGTCTCCGGCCCGGATGCCGCTTCAGAACCAGTGATCTGTGACTTCTCACCAACGCCGTCAGACGCGTCCTCGAATGTGTCCTCCGCCTCCTAAGGACGGACCGAAGGAATTTCTCGTTCTGAGGATAAATCTTTATTCTCGGCAACTATACTAGTCCGAGATAACGAGTGGCGATTCTTGTTATATACAGGTAAGATTTGGTCGACATGTCTACGCCACCCGACTCCACGACCAACGTCTACTTTGTACGAGACCGGTCCAGTCTGATCGACTATTGTTCCCGACAACCATTTGTCCTCCCTCGCGGTGTAGTCGCGGGCCAGCACCGCGTCGCCCGGCGCCAGCGAACGCGTTGTGCAACCCGCAGCGGCCACTTGTCGCTCCTGAGTGGCTCGCACTACTGCAACGCCCTTGCAACGCCACCGCAGGGGAAACACCAGTGGTTGCATGTTGGCAGTTACGATACTGGAATAAGAACTTACAAAGTGCCATGGCGACGTCTTCGCCCTCGTACAAAGCACGTTTGATCGCTTTCTTTACGGTTTTTACCGCATTTTCTGCTGCACCGTTACCTTGCGGTCGGTAAGGAACTGTGGTCACGTGTTTTATACAATTTTTCTTGCAATATGTTTTAAATTCATGTGAGAAAAATGGTGGGCCGTTGTCAGTGACGAGTAATGACGGTAAACCGAACCGAGCAAAAATTGTTCTCATGGCTGTGATAGTTGCCTGCGCGTCTGTCCTACTCATTGCAATAGCTTCTATACATTTCGAGTTTGCGTCCACCATAATTAAATACCGTTTTCCCCCACAATCCACAAAGTTTGCATGTACTCGCTGCCACGGATGCAGCGGGAACTCCCAGGGGTGTAGCCGCGCGCGTCGTGCACGGCGCGGCACGCTGTGCACGCGTGACATACCTCCTCTATGTCTCTATCTAAACTGGGCCAATATACACAATTCCTTGACAAATTCTTTATTTTATTTATTCCGAAGTGTCCATCGTGAATTTCATCTAAAATAAATTTTTGTAATGCGTTCGGTATAGCGATCCTGTATTTATAGATAAGACAACCCAATTCTGTAGCTAAATCCTGTTTTCTTGCAAAATATGGTTTCTCTGTATCCGACACTATCAACGGCTAACCAAATGTGACGTAGCCTTTAAACTTGCATAATAATGTATCTTTCTGTGTCTCCTTAGCAACATCCTTAAAGCTAATTGGAATTGTTTCCTCTATTAAATTTATGTAAGTGACTTCGTCCACTAAGCGACCCTCCTGAGGCAGCGGTATCCTCGATAAAGCATCGGCCGGCCCATTGTCAGCCGAGCGGATAAATTCAACAGTGAAGTCGTATGCGGCCAGGCGTGCCGCCCACCGCTGTAGCCGGCTGGCAGCGGTCTGTGGAATTCCACCCTTAGCACCGAAAAGGTTAGTGAGTCAACGGCTGATGGTCCGTACGTAATATAAAACTCCTACCGAACAAGTATTGATGGTGCTTTGTTATACCAAACAATATCGCGAGCCCCTCTTTATCGAGTTGACTGTAATTCCTTTCGGCCGCGTTTAGTGTGCGGGACACACAGCTAACCGGGCGCTCACTGGGTCACCCAGGAGAACATGCTTAGCTTCTTTAAACGCATGCTCACAACTAGCATCCCATTTCCAGCGCACATCTTTTTTAAGTATATTATGTAAAGGATATAACAATGTGCTCAAATTACTAATGAATTTGCCATAATAATTTAACATTCCTAAAAAACTTTTTAGTTGAGTTATGTTTTCTGGTGTGGGTGCGCTGGAAATAGCATCCAATTTGACAGTGTCTGGCCGTAAACCCATTTTGTCAATAACAAAACCTAAGTATCTTACGCTGTCTTGTAAAAAACTACACTTACTTAACTGTTAACTTTTAACTTAACTGCCCTCCTCGCGCAACCTATCGAGTACAGCTCGTAAATTACTAATGTGTTCTTTGTCGTTAGACCCCGTTGTGCAAATACCATCCAGAAAAACAACACAACCCGGAATACCACGTAGTATTTCCTCCATTAGTTTCTGAAACTTCTCGGGTATGCACGCTAGTCCGTACGGCGTACAACGGTAGGCATATGTCCCGAGGTGAGTTGTAATTGCTGTGTAGGATTGTGAATCCTCTGTTAATAAACACTGTTCGTAAGCATGAGACACATGGTCCTATGACGCACCGTTTCCGAATTATGGACCTCCGAATTTTATTGTAAAACGGTCTATATTTCCAAAATGGTAGTATATCATGTAGGGCTGCCGCTAGCATGGGGTTTCTACAGGTGGGGCTAAATTTTGGTTATTTTTTGCCTAGGACACACCGTTTTCTTGATATTCAGATATATTATTATATATAATAAAATTCGGCGGCCCATTATTCGGAAACGGTGCGTCGTAAGACCATGTGTCTCAGAGCTTAAATGGCTTCTATGGACAAGGTTAATAAGCTGACGGAAAAAAAATGGCCGAAAGGTGTTAAAAAAAATCATCAAAAATTTGACTGTCCACTGCCCCTATGGCTAAGCAAGGTGAAAGATAGACACTTCGAAAAATTTCTCAATTATATTTCTTTCCAAATTTTCTCGGGTTTTCTTACATCATCTCGTGGTTATCGACTAGAGCAACAATTTATTTTCTAAAAAGATTTTCCGCCGAGCTACCATTTTGGAAATATAAAGCGTTTTATGCAAAATAAAATAAAATTCGGAGGCCCATAATTCAGAAACGGTGAAAGACCTCTGTTCCTTTTCCAAGGTATTGCGTACATTTAATCAATTTCAGTGTGTGCAACGTTAGATTGTTCATACCGATAGCAATTTCGGAGGTCCAAGCTTTCTATTTAATAACATTTTGTATTGATGCCAGCTACAGTTCAGGTCAAATTCTAGAATATTGTTGTGCCTGGTTTTGACGTTCGGAGATAGATTGTATTAATATTTTGAGCTTTATTTCTGTTTTGAATATAACACGTTTCTAAACCCATATTGTGAAATGCTTATTTTTTTTGTTTTCTGTATTTATAACATAACGTCGCGACTGTATTTCTCGAAGGGTTAGCCAGAGGTGAACTTATGGTACACCCACATGTAGCCAGTCAAGTTCAAGTCACATGTAAGACCATGATGCGGGCTACTATCGTCAAATTCTGGATGGAAAACTACAATAAAACCTTGCCCAAACCCACGACCACACGCTTAGGTGAAACATAGGTCAAATGAGCTGTCAATTCCTAGCATCAAATAGATTAATAGCTGACTTTTAGATTTTTACAGAAAATACTGATCGAAACGGCTGGCTGGTTTGATTACGAAAATTCTTTCACTGATAAAAAACCAACCGCATGGTAAGAGGCACATTGAACATTAATATTAAGCTTGAAAGGTCGCGACTGATGAAGTCCACGCTCCGTCCAGCACAGATTCAGGTCCAAAACCCCGAGAGCTTTCAGCTCGAACTCCAGAATCGTTTCGAGTGCCTAGGGAGCTCAGTGGACGAATACAATGACGGGTTCGTGGAAGCTGTCCATACGGTCGGGTCTAAGTTTTTCAAGACCCGTCGTACAGATAGAAACAAAAAGCTCTCTGATCCTACTCTCAAGCTTATGAAGGAGAGGCGTGAGATGATCCTGCAGTCTTCAGATGAGGCGTGCAAATATCGGCAGCTCAATAGACAGATCTCTAAATCCTTGAAAAGAGACCTCCGCCGCTTTAACACCGAGCGTATTAAAGACGCGATTGAGCGAAATAAAGGCTCCAAGGTATTTGCAAGGGATCTGGCTATTGGGCAGAGCCAGCTCACGAGACTGAAGACCGACGATGGCAGGATCGTATCCGCCAAACCGGAGCTTCTGAGGGAGGTCGAGACATTCTATGGGCAGTTGTACACATCAATCAGCAAGCCCGTTGCGAGTCTAGCAAACGACCCAAGAGCTAGATTGACCCGACACTATACCGAAGATATCCCGGACGTCAGCCTGTACGAGATTAGGATGGCTCTGAAACAGCTTAAAAACAACAAGGCGCCGGGTGATGACGGAATCACGGCTGAACTCCTGAAGGCGGGTGGAAAACCGGTCCTTAAGGCCCTTCAGAAGCTGTTTGATGCCGTCATACTCGAGGGCAAAACGCCACAGGCATGGTGCGGGGGTGTGGTGGTACTCTTCTTCAAGAAGGGTGACAATGCCCGACTGAAGAACTATAGGCCCATCTCACTTCTTAGCCATGTCTACAAGTTGTTTTCAAGAGTCATCACGAATCGTCTCGCGCGCAGGTTTGACGATTTCCAGCCTCCCGAACAAGCCGGATTCCGAAAAGGCTTTAGCACCATAGACCACATACATACGCTGCGGCAGGTCATACAGAAGACCGAAGAGTATAACCTGCCTCTCTGTTTAGCGTTTGTGGACTACGAGAAAGCCTTCGATTCGATCGAGACTTGGGCAGTACTGCAATCTCTCCAACGGTGCCAGATCGACTACCGGTACATTGAGGTGTTGAAGTGTTTGTACAAAAACGCCACCATGTCAGTCCGTCTTCAGGATCAGACCTCGAAACCAATCCTTCTCCAGCGCGGCGTGAGACAGGGAGACGTCATTTCTCCGAAACTGTTCACTGCTGCGCTGGAGGATGTCTTCAAGGTTCTGGATTGGAAGTCGCTTGGCATCAACGTTAATGGCGAGTACATCACTCACCTTCGGTTTGCCGACGACATAGTGGTCATGGCTGAGACCATGGAGAGCCTCAGTACAATGCTCGATGACCTCAATAGAGCTTCCGAAAGAGTGGGTCTTAAAATGAACATGGACAAAACCAAGGTCATGATGAATGCCCATGTAACACCCACTCCTATCAAGATCGGAGACTGTTTACTTGAAGTTGTAGATGATTATGTCTACCTGGGACAAACAATCCAGTTGGGTAGATCCAACTTCGAGAAAGAGGTCAACCGTCGAATCCGACTCGGCTGGGCGGCGTTCGGGAAGTTGCGTGGTATCTTCTCGTCCAATTTACCGCAATGTCTCAAGACAAAAGTCTATGACCAGTGCGTGTTGCCAGTGATCACCTATGGGACCGAGACGTGGTCGCTCACAATGGGCCTTATCAGAAAGCTTAAAATCACCCAAAGGGCAATGGAGAGGGCTATGCTCGGAATTTCCTTGCGTGATCACGTCAGAAATGATGATATCCGCAGGAGAACCAAAGTTACCGACATAGCCCGAAGAATTGCCAAACTCAAGTGGCAGTGGGCAGGGCACATTGCTCGCAGAACGGATGGCCGTTGGGGCCGAAAAGTTCTGGAATGGCGACCGCGAACCGGAAGACGGTATGTTGGAAGGCCTCCCACTAGGTGGACCGATGACCTGGTTAAGGTTGCGGGAAGGCGCTGGATGCGAGACGCACAGGATCGGTCAATGTGGCGACGCCTGGGGGAGGCCTATGTCCAGCAGTGGACGTCTTTCGGCTGAAATGATGATGATAAAAAACCACAATCACAGTTTAATCATACCTATACTCTATTCGCTGGAGCAAACAAATAAAAGGTAAACAAACAAACGTCAAACGGTTATAATCCTTCTTATTTTAAAAATACAACCTTACAACGCAAAATGGTTACTTTTGCCTCTTTAATTTACTATCATAATCGTTCCGAACAGACGTTCGAGATGCTTTTTAATGTTCGCTATTGCATTTTTTCTGTTTATACATTAAACATATTGATATCGTTGTAAAATACAATTATGAAAATTATAATTTAAATGAATATTTGTGCATATGTGTATTTGGCTGTTGTATGAAATAAACATCTTCTCCTGATATTTATTATTTAAGATTTTAGAGATAGCAAAGAAGACACTGTAAATAGTTATTTATGCTACAAGTGCGGAAGGTAGGTGATTCCCAATGAGTGGAATAAATCGACACGAGTCGGGAATCATCTTACGTACGTGTAACATACAACATTTTACTATGCATTGTGTGAGCAAATAAAAAAATATATCTAAACCAAGCAAGAAATTAATAAAATGGCGGGCCTTTTCAAGTGCGCTCAGCATATTCACAAATTAACTAATAGTCCCTCGGGCATATCTACTGCGCATGTGCAAATAGCTGTTACGTCGTAACGCAAAAAGACACCAGCAAAATATACGTTCTTACAAACATATTAAATGAATATTTAAAATTAATTTATTGATCAAATCTAAATCTAGAGTAATTAAAATCGCCTTTAAGGAAGTATTAGTTATATTTTAGAGGAGAGAGAGGTTTATTTCATACTTTAACCCTAATATTTTCATTCCGCGATTCTACGCTTCTCGCCAATTCTGATCTCGCTGCATAATTTATGTAAAATAAAACTACATGAAGTGAAACGTTAGAGTCTCAACTGCTTCTTATTGCGGTTGCTAGCCGAGGCAAATGTTTTCTTAGATAAACGTGAAACTGCTACCGTGCACCTACTACCTACGTTTAAAATCAATTTTAAAGTTTTAATAGTTGATTTTTACGTTTATTCCTAGCTGGCCATTATATTGGAGTTAGACACAGTGAAACGTGCATTTTACTTTGTGTGATTAATAAGGAACCTTACTGCCAATTTATTCTGCTAGATGGCTTACCGAAACAAAGAGTAAACAAAACAACATGGTTTTTACCTTCTACTCCCGTCTGTGGTGCTTTTTATTATTGAGAATATTGTTATATTTTCTGTAAGCAGATCACATCAACAATATCACAAAAAAAAACCGTATTAAGTAGAATACAATAGCACCACTCTGATCATTTTGATCCTGAAAGTAGGTGTACTTAGATATTTCATGTAATGAAATATTGTTGATGGCGTGATGCTAAAAATCATTAGATATCTAATTATCTAAGATGCCTCAATGACTATTCATCAGCGTCATAAAAATATACTTTGTTTTTGTTATTAATCTTAGAGACCACTGACAATAAATCACTACAGGAAAATATCGTTAGGAATCCTAGACCCACGGATTGAATCTCAAACCAACAGTAAGATGATCCCATGCCCAGCGGGTGGCATTACAATAGGCTGCTATTCATATTCCCAAACAATAAAAGTATATTATGAGGTTACAAATAGCCTTCATTTCCTTCCAGAATATTAATGGCGCAACGAAATTAACATTAATGTGACATTAATTTTTTTTGCCTTTTGGCATGCTGATGAGCAAAGGCCTCCCCTAAGTCCTTCTAGAAATTCTTTTCCCGTTCCAAATCAAATCAGCTTTCATGGTACACGTCCAAATCATCTCGTTACCTTTTTCAAATCTGGTTATCAGATTTAAAATGAGGCACAAGTAGCGTTTTACACACGATACCCTAATTGTGGTTGTGGAGGTAAAACAGGCAGTTGCATACTGGCATATACCTGCATCCAGTTAGACTGAAAGTAGACGCCATAGTTGGGCAAAGGCTGGGGGAGATTCATTGTTTTATCCAAATCCGTTAGGCGTGATTGTTTAACAAACATACAAATATCTGAACAAACAGACTTTCATTACATTTATAATATTAAGTTGGCTAGCACAGGAAGTAGGAATCCCATCCAAAATTTTCAGCCTGATTTCAATTATCATCCTAATGAAAAATAGCCACACAAAATGACTCCATGAATATATTTTTTCCACTTAATTTAAGTCCCAGAGGGCCAAAATGAGGCCGGTTTCATTGTTCAGCAACCTCTGAAGGGATTTAACGGCTTGCTTTGTTAAGCAAGCCGTTAACAGTGAATATTAATTTGGAGATAAAGTGTGATTCAGTCGAATAATTCTGGACCGGTCTTTACCCATGGGTTTATCATAAAGATTATTTAAGACCATTCTCTGTTCCGAAATGGGAATAATTGGACCTTTATTCTTATAAATAGTTTTTTTATTAAATGTATTAAGAAAGTCGTTGGGGTATTTATATTATTATATACTAGCTGTTCCCCGCGGCTTCGCTCCCGTGGCCACCCCACAGGACCCGTTTTCGGAATTAAAAAATAGCCTATGTTACTCAGGAATAACGTAGCTTTCTATTGGTGAAAGATTTTTTGAAATCGGTCCTGTAGTTTCGGAGCCTATTCGGTACAAACAAACAAAAAAATCTTTCCTCTTTATAATATTAGCATAGATTTATACAAATCTCCTCTCTCCATAAGCCTTACATAACAATACGACCCTTAAATAAACATAACTAAAATATATCAAATAAAAAAAAACAAATCAAATCAAATAATTTATTTGGAATGATTTTTTTTAAAATGAAGGTATACAAAATAAGGTGTTGGGTTGTTAGAATAGTTGAGCCATACATTCTGCCCAAAATTTGGCATGCAAAATTTAAACAAATAAAACAAACACATAATTATCCAAATAATAAAAATAAGGTGTAAAAAGTAAAAGTAACATTATTAAAGTCAGATTCAGTTAAAATTACCTAAATACAATCGAAGCAGTCAGTTTGTCAATTAGGGTTAAATCGTTAAAATAGAATTTATAAAATCATTAAAATAAAGTCAAAAAACAATTAATAAAATCATAGTAAAAAATGAAACAAACTTAAACAGTTAAAAAAATGTCAAAATAAAAATAAACAAAAAAAATAAAATCAAGAAAGTCAAATTGCAATTAATAAATACGAGTATCATGTAGAAAGATAAAATAAATTAATTCAAATAGTTAAAAATGTCAAAATAAAATCAAATCATTAAAACAGTCTAATACAATTAATAAAATAATCATAGTCAAATACAAAATAGTCGGAATACAATCAAATTAATAAACAAAATGTTAAGTTTTAAGGTCGGTCGTTTAAAAAATCACTAAGCGAGTAATAAAATTTCTCCAGTAAAAAATCTTTAAGCTTTTTTTTGAAAAGATGAAATGTATTATTTTTTATATGATCTGGTAATTTATTAAATATTATTGGTCTCATTTCTTTTTTAATAGAGCTGTTTTAAAGCTAAGGTACATTCAAAAGGTTTTTATATTGACTTCTAACTGGGCCTTTTCTGGTGTCGTAGACCTTAGTATAAAGGTGTGCATTAGTCTTTACAAAAATTGACATTTCCATCTTTTTTATCTCTAACTGAAAAATAAACGAAAGGTTACCAAATAAAATCAACGACAATCCCCTAGGTTCTAGAGGTGCACAGATTAAATTTTTAGTTGCCTGACGACTTTATAAAAAGCTGTAGCGCAAATATGTATTCGTTCTCAACTCTCTCCATTCTTCTCCCAAGGGATTGGTGGCTGTTTTTTTTTACCCGACTGCCGAAGGAGGGTAATGTGTTTATCAGTCTATGTATGTATGTAAGTATGTATGTATGTATGTATGTATGTATGTATGTATGTATGTATATATGTATGTATGTATGTATGTATGTTTGTTCCTATGTGGCGTTCCAGAGACCAAACGCGTTGGCCGATTTTGATGATTCATACGTCAATCGATTCGTCTTAACCCTGCGAGTGTCACTGACTACATTAAAATTGGAAAATAGAAAAATGGCGGATTTTGGGCGCCATATTGTGGGGGACAAATTTTTTTTTTACTTCCAAACCCATTGTGTGGGGTATCAAAATAAAGGGTTTTAAGAGGTGATTTCAAAAATATATAACTCTTATATGTTTAAATGTACCGAAATCTAAAAAAAAATAACTAAAAAGTTATAAATAAAAAAAGTAAATTTAAAAAATCAAAAAACCCGACTGCTTAAAAGGCGAACTAAAAAGAAGTAAACAAGAAGAAAATCATGCTGTGCAGTCGAAGGATACATCTGGTTTTAGTCAGCCAGTTCGCGAATATGTATCCTTCGACTGCACAGCATGATTTTCTTCTTGTTTACTTCTTTTTAGTTCGCCTTTTAAGCAGTCGGGTTTTTTGATTTTTTAAATTTACTTTTTTTATTTACTGAATTTATTATAGAAGGAAAATGAAGCTGGTGGTTTTAATCAAGTCAGGTTTTGTTATATAGAGTTTTACGGAACAGGGTCTTGTGGTCGCGAGCGGTACTTCTGAGCATAAGGTCCTCGGTTTGATGCCCGGGTCGGGGAAAGTGTTATTGGGTTTTTCAACTGAAATTTCTCAGCAGCCTGGAAACTGGATTTGTGCCCGATTGATGGCAATAGACTCGCCCACTATAACATAGGACTTAAACAAAACTGGTGAAATGTGTGTGTACTATAGGTGCACCCCTGCTTAACCTTTTGAGGAGTACAGGCGAGATATTTTGTTATGATATGTATGGAACAGAGTGGCAAGTCCCGCAACCTCCATTGAAAAGGGAGTGTCCTCCAATCAGACGGGTGTTTAGTCTGGTGGGTAGCTGCTCGATGGTAGTTGTCAGGCTGTTGTATTCGAGTATGTTCATATCGCGTTGGGAGAACTTTGATTTCGCGACGTAGGATTTTTGTGACGTCAGGTATTCTTTTAGTTTATATGTGGCGTTATAGATGCAGCTACTGTTATGAAGTCTATGTTTTGGATTCATATGATTGAAGTTGTTCATAATATCTGAAATTGCATATGTTAGGATTCAGAAAGAAGTAACACACAAGCGACTAAATTGGAATTTTATCATTTCAATAGACACAGTCTAGTTCATTCCACTATACTCTACGGTGTCTGCCGCGACGCCCTCTAGTGGTGTCATGGCGACAAAAAGGTGCATCCGCAAATTCAAATTTTAAGCAACTTTAGTTATATATGTTTTGAAGAGCAGTGTGCGACAAAAGTTTTTTGAGTGTAGTTACGAGTATAACAAGCTAAGTTAATATTTGTGTAAATTACAAAAAAAATAACTAAACAATATTACTACGTTTCAGTTACAAGCTTTAGCCAGCATCTTTACACACATCCTTTGATGTCACTAAGTAGCCCACTATTAACCACAAATTTCCTTAAAAATATCTGCATCGTAGAGCAAAATACATAATCACCTATTCATTTGTTAAGGGTTGAGGTGTCAAAGACTGTTTGATGAAGGAAAAGTGTTCAAAAGTAGGCACATGACAGGTGAGACCGATGTACAAGGTCTTAGGTACATTGTCGTCCTGAATACAGGGCTTTTTAGGAATGAAATCTGAAAAGTACATGTCTTTCACTCTCATCCTAAAATTCTACTTGTACTAGGATAAAAGGACGTTTATTTTTAAGAAGCATCATATGTGTTAATACAGGACATGTTCTGGCTATCATCCAATTCCTAAACCATTTTGCCTGTAGACAGACCGAAAAGTTTTACCTCATCATCATCAATGGAGCATCCTAGACCCATCCCAGCCTCAGTGCCAGTGTCGAGCCCCTTCATAGGAGGTGCATCACCTCTTTTCCTGCTCATCATGCACTGCCTCTTCCCTCCTTTCTACCACCTGCACCACCTAGTCAATTATTATCATTATTTCAGCCGATAAACATCCACTACTTAACATAGACTGCCCCAAAATTTCGCCAAGTCAACCGGTCCTGTGCAACTCTCTTTTGTTCGAAATTACCGCCGTTAAATTGATGAATGCAGGTCTGTTGAATGTGGAGGAAGGCTTTATGATAAAGACGGACAATTTCGTTGTCCATTCTAATAAAAGGCAATCTTTAATCAAAGTGAAAAGTGCAGTGATTGAGTGTTGTGATCTTAGGGAAAAATGTCAATTTAGTCAATCTGTGAAAGGTGTTCCCAAAAATCGTATCAAATCTAGTGAGTGTTTACAATCATATGGGCGTGTGTTTATTGTCATAGTTCCTTCAGAAACAAGAGGGGTTTTGTTGATCTGTTTTATGTTATATATTATATGTTAGGTTATAGACATAGTGAAGATTACCTAAAATAAAAAAAACTAATTTGCAAGTGATTTTGTGGTCCTCAACAAAGTAAAGTTACGGGGTTCGAGAGTGCGGAGGCGCATCGACCTAATCATAGCCAACGACATGGAAATATTATCCTCACGCCATCTCCTGAACTTTGGGGACCTGCAGAACCGCTTCAAATAGTAATGAAGAATCAAGTCTTTCATTTCCAACATAAGAAGCCTTCACACCTCAACCGTCCGGTACACTTACTAATTTGCTTGTTTTAACTTGATAAAGTTTTACTATGATTTTGTTAATAATGAGGAAAAATAAAATTAAGTAAAACTTTATTAAATTTAAAAACAAACAAATTAGCAAGGAAAGGCTGAACTATATCCATGTGTGCACTACACACACTCACACATGGATAAAGTACAGGCACCACACACACACGGACATAGCTAAAGTACGCGCTACACACACACACAGCTTAGTTTGCGGATGGCGTTAATAGACGGCGCTATTTCTCCGATCAATTGACATATGCGGTCTTCACTCTGTAGTCGGAGAGGGCTCTCTATACCCTATATATTATTTTTATATATTATTTTTCTCTGTGGAGTATTGCCAGAAAATTAGGACATGACAAGTTACTGGCTGGTTGTAAAAGATTGTGGTTTTCGGGAATTAGAGGAGTTCAGTGATGGCATTGAATGCAATGACATCGCAAAGTGGATATTTGGAAAGATTTAATTGCGTTAAAGCGAAATGAGGGTGCGTGAATGTACGTGCGTGTACTTTATTTTTATTTGTTGTTGTTATCTGATATAGTTTTGAGGCAGAGGCAGATTTTTACTTTAACTTCAATATTTCCTTCGAAAATCAGGGTATTACCATTACATCAGCCGTGTAGGCTGGTGTAAAGGTAATGCTCTAAACAAAACAGATGTAATTTATATTTCACTAGCTTCTGCCCGCGGTTTCGCTCGCGTAAAAAGTGTTTTATCATCCCAAAGGAATAAAAACTATCATATAAATAACTATCACAACAAATAACAAAAACAACACTATAACAACAATAACTATCATTTAAATATGTCCTTCCCAGGACCTTAAACTATCTCCATGCCAAATTTCATCTAAATTGGTTCTGTAGATCCAGGCATTACCCCCTACAACCTCACAAACTCAGAAACTTTACCTCTTTATGATATCCTATAGATAGATGAATCGGCCAGTCCATTAAAATTTTTAGTTTGACGTCAACAACATTGATGGAAGGTTTCGACTATTTTGGTTTTTATTGTCAAGTAACTAAATACAGTTTTATATGCGGAACTCTGCTCAGTGTCCTTCTTCAAAATGTCTTGCGTCCTAGCTAAATCAATCAATCTGCGTAACTTTTTTCAAACTTTGCCGGGGACGGCTTCCAGTCTAACCAGCTGATGAATACCAGTATTTTTTATGCGTCTGCCATCTGATGTCCAAAACCCAGTAACTTGGTAATACGACACCACTTAGTAAGACTGGTATGTCTGATTTTCAGGTTTCAGATTACCCTAAGATCTCTAAATGCCGAGATCAACTATGTGTGTCCTAAATTGATAGAGGACAGTGATTTAAAACTTTAAAACGTTTTAAGGTTTAAATGCATCGACTATACTTACTAAAATAACCCACAATTTCTGGATTTTCTTGAGCTGGTCGAAAACACAGAAATCTGTATACGAAATTTCATCTATTATAATGTGACCTTTTGAGAATAAACCTCTTTTAGGGGAAGGTGGTTGAAATGTAGGCTGGTTTTCATATGCCCTCGTATGTTACCTAATATCCTATCCCTGCAAAAATAGCAATATTTATATCTAAAGTAAAAGCCAGTTCATTAACAATTTATTCATAAATATAATCTAAGGTCTGAATTTGATAATCGGTAAAATCAATTGTTTATCGCGGTATGCTACAGTAACCAGTCTTTAACGAAAGCAGAAAACCACCGTTTATAAACTTGCTCATGAAAGCACAATTATAAATTGACAAGCGCTTGCTAACAAAGCCTTTTAGAATAGAATAGAATATTATAGTTTTTTATTTGCACGGAAAGTAGTTTAAAGTTACAGATGTTAAGTTTAAAATGATCCTTAAACTAACTACCTTAACCTTACCTTTTTAGCTCGTTAAGTGGATTTTATTTCATAATGAGATTGCAAGCAAAGACTAGCTCAAAGATTCTATAAGCTTTATTATTAATTCAGCCGTTTTCACATTAGAATGGAACTTTCTTGTGTTGAAACCTGGTCAACATTTATCGTCAGATATTTATTGGGTGGTTTATTTTTTTCCATTTATCGTAACTAATATTAAAAAATAAGATAATTGAAAACAAAAAGAACAAATATTGAAAATAAATAGGTAAACTTTTATGTTTTTCTGTAATAGGTAATCTCTAAAAGTACTGATCTCATTTCGAATTTTTTGTCACTGCTATAATGTAACTCTATCGCTGGGCGATGAGGAGGAGTTCGTGGCTAAATTATATCAGCCACACGGGTTGATTTTCAAGGATATGCAACGCGTGTCGATGGTCATCTGTGGAAGTGTGACCGTCCATTAAACACTGAGACTTATCCGTGCCTCAGAAAGCACGTTTTGCTGTGAGGGACTGTCATTTGCAGATCTTTGATGGGCGTTACGGTGGTCAGAAGCCACTGAAAATCTGGCACCTGTCTTGCCAAGGATTATCGTGTTACCCAGGCACTGCACCAGTCGCTCAATGTAAAAGATTTATTTAATTCTAAGATTTTTGATGAGTGGTTCAAATTCTTTAACAATTTCTTCAGTATATCTAGGTGTCTACAACAGATAGAAAATCTTGAATAATGTTTCAAAGAATCGTTCAATTAATGCTCCAAGTAATACCACCATCTGGCGAGGTGATTCAGACTTTAATGTCCATCTGATTTGAATTATGTCTAGACCGATAAACTCTAACTGTAACGTGTAATTTACTGGGGTTTACGCGGGGTTGTATCAGTTACTGGGTTGTGTAGATCAAATAGGCAGTCGTTTCATGTGAAATATTAGGTCATTACATATGAATTGGCGTATTGTAAGTGAGGGACATAAAGTCGTTTTTAGGTTTCCGTACCCAAAGGGTAAAAACGGGACCCTATTACTAAGACTTCGTGATCCGTCTGTCTGTCTGTCTGTCTGTCTGTCCGTCTGTCTCCAGGCTGTATCTCATGAACCGTGATAGCTAGACAGTTGAAATTTTCACAGATGATGTATTTCTGTTGTCGCTATAACAACAAATACTAAAAACAGTATAAAGTAAATATTAAAGTGGGGCTCCCATACAACAAACGTGATATTTTTGCCGTTTTTTGCTCGATATTAATAACGGCAACAGGTAGATGCTTGAAATATTCACAGAATGTTTAGTTGTATATTTACTTCAAAAAATAATAATTAATAAATTAAAATAAAATAAATTAAGGGGGGCTCCCATACAACAAACGTGATTTTTATGCAGTGTTTTGCGATAATGGTACGGAACCCTTCGTGTGCGAGTCCGACTCGCACTTGGCTGGATTTTTTTTTATATAATATATTTATTTAATCAAAGTATGTACAGTACTATTGCTATCTATGCACTTTTGCCATCTCATAGGTAGTTCATTGATCCCTTTACTAAAAAATCCATTCGGACGGGATTCAATAAAATCTTTGAAGGCGCTTTGGACTGCCCCATCGGAGTTGATATTTTTCCCTTGCAAAAAGTTATCGAAAAAAATGGTAATCTCCCCTAATTTGGTAGCCGTCTGTTGTGCAGTGTGTGGTCTAGCGTTGTCCTGAAGCAGCAATGGCCTAGAGCAATTGACCAGCATCGGCTGTTTAGCAGCTAGCTTTTCCATCATGGTTTGCAGTTGCTGACAGTAGACATCCACCGTAATCGTCTGGCCAGATTTAAGAAAGCTGTAGTAAACGACACCGGCACTAGTCCACCAAACGCTCACAAGTAATTTTTTTTAGTCGATTTTCGCTTGGGACAGCATTTGGTTATTTATTCACATATTATAGATTCCGGTTAGACTGGGATCCGATCCCAGTTTTCAAAACGGTAATCATCATTCAGCCGAAAGTCGTCCGACTGCTGGACATAGGCCTCCCCCAAGCGTCGCGACATCGACCGGTCCTGTGCGTCTGTCATCTATCGGATTTCCGTAACCTTAACCACGTCATTGGTTCATCTAAAGGAAGGCCTTCCAAAGCTGCGTTTTACGGATCGCGGTCGGCACTCTATAAATTTTCGGCCCCATCGACCATCCATCCTTTTACAAAATATTATGCTATAAATATTTCCTTCTTTATTTCGATAATTTAAATCTTATTTTATCAGGTTACTTACCTCCGTATTAAAACAATATAATATATTCCACACACGTTTAGCTCTAGTGGTTGAGGTTAGACGCAGATGCGTCAGTCAACTGTCTTCCCTTTTTTATTAGGAGTAACTAGATTGTGATCTATTGTAGGTAAAGGCAAGGTAATTGGTGGTCTAATGATGGGTAAAATTAAAAAAAAAATTTACTCTAGGATTTTTATTTCTATGTATTCCGTATTTTTTTCTGCTCACCTCACTCAAGTGAGCGCACACAATTATAAAGTGAAGTATTTTTAACCCCCGACGGAAAAAGAGGGATGTTGTAAGTTTGACGAGTGTTGCTGTGTATCTGTGTATGTGTATCTGTGTATATGTGTATCTGTATGTATGTGTATCTGTGGCATCATAGCGCCTAAACAGATGAACCGATTTTGATTTAGTTTTTTTTTAAAGGTGATTTTGTCGGGAATGTTCTTAGCAATGTTTGAATAAAATCGGTACAGCCGATCAAAAGTTATGGGCGTTTTACTGTTTGAATCGGGGTGTTTTCGCAAGATATCGTGTCATAATTACGTGTTCAATAGATTGCCGATCGAAGCGTATCTACTATAATCTAGATAAATTGCATGAAATAAAAATGTGCCGGAGGTTTTCTAAATTTTTTAATTTTACTTGTATGAAGTATGTCCAAAAATGATATAAGTATGTATCCAAAAATCTACTCTATTTTTGGATACATACTTATATCATTTTTGGACAGTGATAAAATTTGTATATTTAGCTTTTACTTTATCCCAGGCCTAAGAGTTCCTTAAGCCCATTTTTTGCAACAAAATATCTAAAACCTAATTTGACAAACTTAAAATCGCCTAAACTGCTGTGATTCGTTGTATGAATTTTCTATACATTTAATTTGCGTTTAATTTGATACGAGTCATAATTTTTTATCTTAAAGACGGGGGTTTGTCTGTATTTGCTGCCCAAAGTGTCGTTATTAAAGTCGTCACAATCTAAGAAGTCCGTTGACGTCTCTCTTTAACGCCCGACGGAAAAAGAGGGGTGTTATAAGTTTGACGTGTGTTGCTGTGTATCTGTGTATCTGTGTGTCTGTCTGTGGCATCATAACGCCTAAACGGATGAACCGATTCTGGATGGATCCTAAACGGATGATCGATTTGATGTAGATTTTTTTGTTTGAAAGGTGACTTTGTCGAGTGTTGGAAAAATCGGTTTAGCCATTCAAAAGTTATGGGCTGTTTTCTGTTTGAAACATAGTATTTTCGCAAGATATCGTGCCATAATTACGTGTTCGATAGATTGTTGAACGAAGCGTGTCTACTACTAGATATATCACATCATCACATCACACATCACATCATCAGCCTATTAATATTCCCACTGCTGGGACACAGGCCTCCTCTCTGCGAGAGGGAATGGGCTAGATATATTATGTAGTTTAAAAAGCAAAACAAAAAAAAAATTGCCATGTATTTTGGTTTTTTTTAAATTTTTCTTGTGTTTTAAATTAAATTATCGCAGATTAACAACGAGACATAGTTCGAATTTCGATGTGATGTATAGAGAATTACACTTCCTCACAGAAAAACTTGGTTTTCTCGGGGCTTCGCTCCTGTAGCCTGTCTCATAAGAATCATGATTTTTTTCCGGAATAAACTGGTTGTTATCTGAAAGAATGTTCGTAATCAAATCAATTCACTGACTGAATTCAATTTTGATCATTTAATCCACATACCAATTAAAAAGCCTCTGATTCTGATAAATGCTAATGTCAACGCACACATAATTCATCGTAAATCAAAATGTCAAGATACAGAGTAAACGCATCCATCATTCAATTGTTTTTATCGTTTGAATCCCATTCAGTGGTTATCATGCGGCAAAAATCGTTAGTGGTGAATGATGAAGCTTTTTTTCCAAATGTTATAATGTCTTGCTTACATTCACTAAAGGCAAATATAGGCAGTACCGTATGGTACTAAATACACCATACCACCAATTTTATCACATTCAACACTCATTCAAGCACCGACCAACTACTAACATATTTCTAGTAGAAATCTAAATGTATAAATACATAATATATTGAGCAAAATTCTATGTATTTGATTGAAACCTACTATAGGTTTGTAAAAGATAATCTCTAAAAGTACATATTAAAAGGATTAATAAAATTATATTACTGATATAAAGCAACACTATTCACTCGTGCTTGCGGGTTCGAATCGAAACTGGAATGTTGAGATGTTTTTGTGAATATCGGTTGCAAATGAAAAACTTGATGAATTCAATTGATTTATTGTATCCACATACACAATAGGCCGTAAATTTAAGTATTTTAACAATGAATTCATGAGTTATTTCGTATTTTAAAACGAGAGCTGATTTGAAAGGCCGTTCCGCAGAAGTGATATACTTGTGTTGCAAGTAATAAAATTAATGTCCCTATGCAAAATAAAGGTAAAATATGATTAGATTATGGAATTCAGAAATCACGTCTAGGCTGGACTCACACATTCTGAATTCTTCTCTGAATTCAGAGTCGGAATTCATAATCTGAATTCCGGCAAGCTGCCTCACACATATCTTAAAAATTCAGAGATACATATTTATGGGGCAGCCATGCATAATGTACATTGATGTGCAAGTCATTTCAAGTTAAAAACCACATAAAACAGTATCTGGTAAGATTTTGTTCTAAATTATTCCTGAATGTAACAAAGCTCAAGTTACGACTACACCGGCTAGCTTATCAATCACGAACGCCGTTTCCGCTTCCTCCCGACGACTCAGTTACTTTTGATGGAGTTAAAAAGATAATCACACGGACATAAATTCTTGTAATTTATTACTGTGGATTTATGTAAATGAATGCATAGGATATTAAAAAAAAAGCCAAGAGAATTCATACACACATAAACTCTCGCCATTTTCCCATGGAGGTAGGCAGAAACTACAGAACGCCACCTGCAATCCTTACATACTTCTTTTGCTTCACTCACATTCATACATCTAGTCATACACACACGCCGGTTATGAGTACTGAGCACCTGGCCTTTCTGAAGAACATCACCTATAAAGTCTATAGTCTATGTATGTCTTTCTAGGGCGTCCCCTCGCCCCCCCCCCTCCCGGTGGGTTCCCGCATTGTCGAGGCGGGGGGCTCAGTAACCGTGGCTTGGTCATCCACGGTGAAGCGAAGAGGAACCCGAGGAGGGGCCGCTCTTCAGGGCTTTTGCCGATAAGCCGACGACGTAGCGGCCAACATGTAGGTTGCGGTGCTGCCTGGGCAACATCGCAACTGAGGCGGGCCGTGATGTCGTATGGGGTCTCCCAAACCCATACGATATCACGGCTGAGGGTTGGAGGCCGCGGCGGGAGAGGAGTGCCGGTATTGCGGTGCGCCGCTCTCCCTACCTTCCGCGGCCTGGACGGGGTCGCCACCGTCTGATGGCGGACGCTATAGCGGTATAGCATTGGCCGCTCTCCCTATCCCCTGCGGCCGAAACATGGTAGGTGGCGGGGCCATTGACCTTGACCCGTCACAAGGGGACCAAGGGTGTCATACACGGGGTCGTCTGGTACCCATGTACTGGTTTGGTCCCAGGGGTGGTCACGGCGCACAGTGTGTTCTGGTGCGCCGGTGATGGGGGATAATCCCCAGAGGAGGGTCCGGTGACGGACAGCCGCGGCGGGTTCGCGGTGAGTGCTAACGCGTACCCGTCTTCCCGCCATAAGCGGCACAGGAGGACACCGTGGAGTTTTAGTGGGTTAGAGACCCACATAACTGCGCTATCTCCCCGTGGTAGCGCAGTATGCATGAGCATTTCTCCAAGCAAAAAAAAAAAAAAAAAAAGGGCGTCCCCTCCCGGCATTTAAATGAAGAGAATTCGGTACTCTGAATCTTCATATCATTGGAGCACACGCCTCAATGTATGCCCAAAGTCCCTGAAATCTTTTGTTTTACCCAGAATCTTTATGAAAGCTAACATCATTGTCAACTAGGATATTTTTAAGAAACCTCCGTACAAAGATGACAATACTATTCTACCCTATACCCTTCATCCACACATAGTTTACTCCCCAGTTATTGAGTACCAATAAACTTCTTATCTAAGAGTACACTAATAAAAATAGGTGGGGCCATAATTGCTTTTAATTCAATACGCCATATTATTATCCCTTTAGTGAGGGGTGTACGTCTAGATCTTCTAGGTCACCCCCATAACTCAATATGGGACACATCAAATTGTGTTGATAATAAAATTGTTGGTTGGCCTTTCTCACTGATATATGGGGATAAGTTGACCTTGGGTAGTGTCGTAAGATTATGTCGTATGGCTGTTGCTGTATCAATGAGTAATTTTTGAGCTAATTCCTGAAGAAATTAGACGTGAAAGCGAAAATCACAAAATGAAAAATCTTTTATTTTATTTTCGAATTGATTAAAACCAGTAACAGACCAAAAGCTAAGCAAATATATATCAGTGATAGGTAGTTTATCTAATTTACTTAGGTCCACTTGCACAAACAACTTAACTCAGAATAACTAGCTTACACGAGGTTGTATTTATTGGGAATAAATATAATGACCACCAAAAAAAACTTTGTGACGATAACCCCTAACCACCAAATCTAGTAATATACTGACAAAAATAGTAAATGATCACCAAATTTAGTAAATTGATCACCAAATTTAGTAAATTGATCACCAAATTTTAATAGCAAATTATTGCGCTATTTAATGTTGTAAAATAGGTTAGGTTAGGTTAGAACTGTGACCAACCGCGCGCGAGCCGAGCGAGCAAAGCGAGCGGTGCCGCGGCAGCGGCCGGCGAGCGCTACTTCCAAGTTGCTCCCAGAAATTTTATAATCTTTTTGGTCATTGGTTTAATTTTGGTGATCATTTACTACTTTTGGTGATCATTTACTACTTTTGGGTTAACAATGATTTATTTGGAGTCATTTTGCCTAAACAGGATAGCGAGATGTTAAAACTTTGGTTATAATTTTACAATAAGATGCGGGTTTAATTTTGGTGATCATTTACTATTTTTGTCAGTATATTACTAGATTTGGTGGTTTGTTAAACATAAGCCGTATTTATTTATTTATTTACACACAAAACACTTAACCGAGAAAAGAAGGAATACAGATAGAAGAGCACAAAGGTACTGCTTATTTCAATAGAAATTTCTTCCAGCAGACCTGCGACAGGAAAGTTGGATGATAGACGAAGACACAGTATGTATGTAGAAAGAAATAAGGTAACTTAAATTAGACTATTAAAACTTAATTAATTATATATAAATTACAAATATACTTTAACTACATATATAAAAGATAAAATACATACAAAATAATTATAATATAATCATCATATCACGTCATCAGCCTATTAATGTTCCCACTGCTGGGATACAGGCCTCCTCTCTGTGAGAGGGATATATAATAATATAATAATATATAAAATTACAAGATGGTGGGAAGGTAGTGTTCTTTAACCTGTTTCTTGAATAAAGATACATTTTTAGAGTCACGGATTTTAGGTGGAACTGAGTTCCACAGTCGTACTGCATGCACAGAGAAGGAGTGGGAATAGAAATTAGTATTTAATATAAAACTTACTTTATTTAGTATAAAACTTGGCACGCAAGTAATCTATCTCCTGGATTAGACCAAAACATACTTTTTATATCCCGGGAATATATATAGTTCCCTTGGGATCATTTTCACGCGCGCGAAGCCACTGGTAAAAGTTAATTAATATTACCTATTAACATAAGTCTGGAATCTCCAACAATACAACCTACCCTCGACCTTTAATAGTACACACAGTACCTTTTTTCCGAGGTATTAGTGCTAAATCTGTATTTGATAGCTTGATTATGCAAGCCCCGTGTAAGGGCTGTTACACACGGCACATTTCGGCTAATGTGACGGAGTTGGTACTAAGTCGGAATGAAGTATTAATAACGGTCGGGTCAAGTGAAACAGCTTTTTAACGGTTAGATGGAGGTTTAGATTTTCTTATTAATTTTTAGGGACTCGAAAATCCTTTCGAACGGAATTTCACGTCCACTAATTTACAAACGTAAAACAATCAATGAGGGGCTATCGCTTTTGAATTTGCCGCTAGGGGCGCTGGTGTAGATTGAGGTCTTCAAAATGTCAATTTTTTTTTTTTGGTTTTTGCGCGAGTTTATTTACTTCTTTATTATTGTTGTGAATATTTGCCAAATACGGGTTTCACCAATCACTGCTTAAAAATTTTATCCCCCTTTTTTTCGAAAAAATGGTGTTACTTATTAACATAAATAATGTTGTAAATATTTAACTAATTCAACTGACCCCAAGTACACAAGGCTAGTCAAAAAGCGAGATTACAGTAATCGCCTGACCGTATGGTAATGGTGTACGTGTGTCCTAGATAATCTCGACGTGCTCTGTCGAATACGCTGAAAAACAAATAAAAGCCTTAATTTAAAAGCGTGCTGTTCCGTATTTAAAACAACCTGTAATTAAAAATGGCATTTGGAAAAGAACATATTTCGTAGAATTAAACTTTTCAGTTCATTATATTATTATATTATCATGTATGTTTAAAATATATTTCGGCGTCTACCTACGATCAGCACCAGAGTGTGATCTTTTACTGTGAGATGATGTGAGTTGTAAATGATTAAGGTTTCGTAAGAAGATGGATGAAAGATAAAGTAGTAAATAATTCTCTGTTTTGTTTTCGTGTGTGTGTTTTTTAAAATATTATAGTGATTTAAACTTATATGTTTAGTTATTTTTTTGCGCTGTACTACGCTTTAGGTGTCTAACTACCCTAAACATGTAAACTAAAATTAATAAATCAGACGGCCAAACCAACTTTAGAGGTTTTAGAAAGTCGCTTTGACGCTACAATACACTTTTAAAGTGACAGCTGCTGTTGTTGACAGTGAATTTCTGAGTTTTTTGTTCGGTGCCGCTTGGTAAAAGAGGCGACATCACTGAGGTGGGCCGCGATGGTGTATAGGGTCCCTTATACGATATCGCGGCAGCGGCGGGAGAGGAGTGCCGGTATCGCGGTGCGCCGCTCTCCCTACCTTCCGCGGCCTGGATGGAGTCGCCACCGTCGGATGGCGGACGTGGTTGTGCCGTAGGGGAGGTCACTATCCCCTGCCTCCGAAAAGTGGTAGCTGGCGGGGCCACTGACCTGACGCGTCACATGAGGACCAAGGGTGCCTTACACGGAATCGTCTGGCGCCCATGTGCTGGTTTGCTCCCTGGAGTGGTCACGGCGTGCAATGTGCTCTGGCGTGCTGGTGGTGGGGGTACTCCCCAGAGAAGGGTCCGGTGATAGACAGCCGCGGCGGATTCACGGACGAGTGCTAACGCGCGCCTGTGTTCCCGCCGTAAGCGGCACAGGAGGACACCGTGGAGTTTTAGTTGGTTGGGGTCCCACATAACTGCGCTATCTACCCGTGGTAGGGCAGTATGCATGAGTCCATGAGGATACATCTGTGGACGGTCACCCATACATGGACCGAACTCGGAAAGTATTGCTAAACCTTGAAGATACAGCTTGCTTACACCTGTTATTATTTAGTCACGAGCTCCTAACTAGACCTCTTTGGTCTAGTTAGGTACAACAAGCATAATTTAAAATATGGTAGTTTTTTTATAGACAATTTCAAGATACAATGAACTCATTATATCCAGACTAGGGCTACAAATTATATTTCAGATTCACGACCTCCACGACTCAGAAATCTTCAGAAATTCTTTCCAATAGAATAGAATTATCGAACAATTTCTCTACCGCGACTGATATTATTCTACGTGAGTAAATCTATTGTGCTCTGTTACAAAATGAGGGTAGACTTACAAAGTATAATATGAATATTGGTTCAGGGCCACATTAGCACATCAAAGGACATTTTTCGCAGTTTTTATGCTAAGAACATTGATATATTAAAAAGGGGGAGATACGTTACGCGCTAACATCGCGAGCAGAAAACCTGGGCTCGGCGCACGACTACATGCACCGAAACTCACACATCTGTATTCAGTGTCATCACCAGTCCCAAACCTACAGTTACCGATAGACAAGGACAAAAATAGGAGACGGCGCTGTAGTGCGAGCGAAATCGCGTTAGCTGCCGAATGTTAACGGAATGTTTACTATTATGAGTGAAATGACACGTATCGTGTCTCTCACGCATGTTTTAATATCTATCTCGCTCTCACAAATATGGCGAAGCAAACTTTAAAAATTATTGTAATTTTCAACAAATTATCATTTTTGACTGTACTTACGAGTGGTAAGTGATCGTGTGTGACTTATTTTTCTTCCTGATATTATTTAAACAGTGTTTAGCTACACAAGAAATCATTTTGATGCGTATTTATTGCAAAAAAAACACAAAAACACTGAAATTATTGAGCTGTGAGATCAGCCCTGTGCCGTGCGCGACTGAGTGCCCTCTACGGGCATGCACTTAGTCTAGTAGGACCAAGCGCTGTGTCCAGTACCGTATCTGCCGTAGGCGCATAAATGTGCCTCAGACACATCTTGTTTTATTTAATTTTAACATCGACCCGTCCTTGTTGAGAGACCCTTTATAAGAGTACTAGTTGCCACCCGCGGCTCCTTCCTCGCTTAATTATAAACTTTGCGTTATTCTAAATGTAAGGTTACAACAAAATCCATTCAGAAGTTTTTGCATGAAAAAGTAACAAACATCCATACTCACAAACTTTCACTATCTTAATTTTTCAGTAGGAAATTAATGTAATTTGAATTCATATTTAAAATCGTCACTTATTTATTTAATAAGTCTATGAATATTAATTATGATAACTACTTAATTAATTAGAATAAAATAAAATCCTGTGACATGTTTTTAAGTAAGCACGATGTGTAGATTTTTATTTCAATTAAAATTAACATACTATAAAATACTTAATTTTACAATAACTACCTATATATACAGTTAAATAAAAATAAAATAAAACTACGAACACGTATAAATGGGCAGGGGTCATAGGGCGTCAAAAAATTCGTCCACATCGCTGTCAACGTGAAAAGTGCCCAGAACGCTGGCAGCATTGCCACTTTGGATGGCAATGCTGATTCTCTGGCCAAGGAAAAGCCCAGCTCTCTGGTCATGTGAAGATTCGACTAGACGTTTGCTCACATCTCGAAATACTCGAAGAGCACTCGGACCCCATGGACCTAATGTTTCAACCCCAAACGGCTCAAATATATAACTTCCAATAAGGGTGTTGTATTTGCGCCGTTTGAGGTTTTCTGCACCAGCAGCAGCTGCCCCAGCACAGCCCACCGTGCTAAGAAGATGGGATGGCGCAAGGGTGTTGACACATGTTGCATCCCACACCAAAGGCCTACTCACCTTCCAAGGCATTATGGTCATCCCGTCTGGTCTCTTACCATCGTCACGCGTCAAGCCATTGGGTTCTAAAACAGCTGGCACCCCGGCGGTGACAAGAGCCCGACGTATGATATCATTAATGCTGGCGTGCCGTGCTAACCGACCAGCGCTCCTACCGAGGCGGTCGACTGCTTCACCACATTGACAACGATGTGGAGCTCCGCTGGGAGCACCCAAACGCAGACATGTAGCGATCATGGTGGAAGTATCTATATGTTTATTCCGTACCAACCTGCAGAGCGGCTCATCCCATGTCTCTGGGAAAAAGGAGTCTCGGGCAACGCTGTATTCGGGCAAGCCACTATCCA
The DNA here is from genome assembly GCA_945859665.1 of Anorthoa munda. Taxonomy (NCBI): domain Eukaryota; kingdom Metazoa; phylum Arthropoda; class Insecta; order Lepidoptera; family Noctuidae; genus Anorthoa; species Anorthoa munda. Next base: position 28,224,635 of record OX243898.1, read on the forward strand.
AGCAGTCACTGCATCGGTCGAGTACGGCACTTCACAGTTAACCAGTGATGGCAACAAGATTTTTCTGGTTAACTTTTCAGTGCTCTGGACCGAAGACAGAAACGCCGGTAGGCTTAAACTAGAAATTTTGCGGATGCCGAGCCCGAATGTATAGAGTGGTTTGCAGCCACGCTCGGTCATCCAGGGCCACATTTAGGATAGATGATAGCGTGCAACAAATAATCTGGTCAATTTTGTCCAAGAGAATTTGTGAATGATTCCATAATGGTGAAGCGCGAAGAAAGTACATGAAATTTGGACCAAAACAACAATAACTAATGAGGGTGATAGCCGAATGTACATTAATTTTAGAGAGTCTGTCCGAAATATCGTTGAAATGTGTTATTTTGGCGTCAATGAATGGAGAAAAACTATCTTCCAAAATTGGGGAACCTAGGAGGTGCAGTGAACTTGTAACTAGTCCTGAGCTTTTTATTGATGAACAATGGACTAAGCGATCAATGTGCCGATTTTCGTTACCGCCAACGGCCTTAAACCAGTTATTATAGTCAATACCATCAGTCTGTCGAGACTGTCGTTGCGCGGTTACATCAAGCGCCTGATACACACGACGCTATACGTTGATAAGGCTCGTATTGTGCGGATATTTCTGATCCAAGGACCCATTTATTTAGTAAAAATTGATGCGAAGAGACATTTCAAAGTACTCCCATGTCTGGGCAGTATTTGGTCCAAACCCGGTCAAAATCTAGGATTTTTTTCAAGGTGCTTTGCTCATGAATACTTTTTTCAAGTTTCTCGCAATTAATTGTTAAAAGTCTTTTAGTGAAATAATAATAAAACATATTAAAAAAAATTATAAACATATATTTACAATGACATGATTAATTACATTTCTTATTTACATTGAAAGATACTGTTTTACACAGCTAGTTAAACAGATAGGTTAATATTGAAAATAATGTATGTACTAAGATGCTACTATATACAATGTATTGATTTTCTATATAAGTATAACTATATAAATAAAAATAAAAAATAACTGTCTAGGCCCAGTTTTTTTTTATCCGTAGTTAACCAACCAGTCTAACAAATGGTCAAATAATTGTCTCTTCAAATTATAAACGCGTTTTACCGAAATTTTTAATCATTGGTAGCATATTTAACAGTTGGTTGAGATTAATTTCGTATCAAAAAACTGGGCATAAAATAGCTAGCTCAAAATTCTTACTTAACTAAACCTAAATAAAAACCATAAAAAATCTAAAGTGTGTAGAACACTCAATTAACTATTACTACTTGAATATAAAAATACAATCTTACTAAGCCTAAAGTTTACCTGATTAAATCTTAATGAAAATAACTAATACTGTTTAAAACTATAATACCAATATTTATAAAAACGTCGATACTGCCGCTGTTTAGCGACTATCTAGGAGATGCTTAATTCTCATTTTCTATAGAAAATTTGAATAAATAATCTGCTAATCAAATATGGTAAACAGCTCAAATATTTTTAAACATGACTGAACAAAAATTATTATCTTACGTAGCCTAAAGTTTACATGACTTAACTTATTAAAATCAAAAAAATTATAATTTAGAAATAGAAATAATGGTCTAAGTGTATATACTTAACTATATCCGCAAAAATGTACACTTAAATCAAAGACTTATAAACTTCATAAAATACTTAATCAACTATAACCACATAAATATACACTTAAATCTAAAATTACAATCTTACTTACCCTAAAATTATTACTTAACTAATCCTAAATAAAAATCATCAAGAAGACAGTTTCAAAAACTCAAAATAAAAATCACTTTTTCAGTCTGCAGTCCTTCTACTCCTACGGGGTCGACGCCGCTCCCCGCAGCTGCACCAGCGTGGCCCATGGCTTGACTTATATGCCACTCTGTGGTGGTGGCCGCATGCGAAACTCCCCATACATTGCTACGAATGCGTATACAACATTATGTATGTAAAGTCTCCCGGCATACCGGGAGCGGGTGTCATAAGGCGGCTATAAATTTCTTCGTCTCCCTGATTTTCTTTGATTATAGTAATCAACGCTTTTACAAAGTCTACATCAAACAAATGCTTAAAGTACCTTATTGCTGTCACTATCGCTTGTCACGAACTTCCATCTCATACCGCACAATAGTAGTTTATGCAATGGTCATATAATAGGGGTTATTAAAACACGAGCGTAGGTTTATCAAATGAGGCGAAGCCGAATTTGATAATAATATTACGCGAGTGTTTTAATACCTAATTATATGCTATTGCATACACTACTTTATCTTCACTCATATAGTTGAAATAAAACAAAAGTAGAAAGGGAAAAAATATGTGGTATGGTGGGCAATTTAGATTCTCATTGCGCAGCGCGCGCATCCACAGACAACTGACAATGTCATGAGCCCATACGCGCCAGAAAATTAAAAAGTAAAAGTGTGCTATAAAAATTAAAAAGTTATTTTATGATGCAGTTGTTTGAAAATCGAAGGAAAATGTTGAACTATAATGGTTTTTTTTTTAAATTTTGCCTATCCACGAATATAAAGTACGTGTTTATACAATATTTTTCAAATTCGTATTTGGAACATTACGTTGTGAGTGTAGATAAATATTTTTAAATGATCTTTTGTATTTTTACTTCTTCTTCGTATTGTTCTTCATATTTTCGTCAGTGTTTTAACGCCGAACAGTCCTGTAACTCCAGGAATTCACGTTTCCACTGCTCTGTTTTTTCCCTGAGCTCACGTATATACTCAGGGACGTATCGCAGCTGGATACTTTCTAGCTCGGCGTCCGGAAATTCGAGAGTTAGACACTCGCAAAAAAATCGAAAGCACCGCTTTCTTTCGAGTAATGGACACTGCTTGAAAACTCCATTGTAACTTGTAAAAAACTGCAACTTGGCAACGATGTGATCACTTAGAAGGTTAGCAAGACACTGCGGGATGTCCTGTTTTTATGCACCACGAGTGGTGGTAATGATAACTATATGTATATATACTATGACAGTTGAATCAGGTAAACAATACTGGTTCTTTGAAATATGATTAGATAACGATCAGAGAGCGGCACATTTTACAATGGGATAATACAAATTACTTATTGTGATTTACTAAGTGTTATATTATTATACCGTCATAGGCCCTGTTGTCTACGGTTGCGTTTACTTGAACCCACTGTTGATTTTTATAACAGCCAGCAAGTGTTCCTCAAAGTTACTGTCACTAAAATATATAATAGTTCGTAACAAAAACAAATAATGGATGTATTATAGAAGTGTGGTATCTGCGATGATCAGCTGACTGATAGAGTGCGTTGCTCAGCCTAAGGAAATGAGTTGCATTTCCAATGTGCAGGCATTACTGAAGATAGCCTCCGTAAGCTGGGAAACAGGAAGTTTACATGGCGGTGCATGAAATGCAATTAAACACCCAGCTTATCAATGTCGCCGAGGTTAGAACCGGAATCTGCAGTACTAATTGAAATTCGTGAATTGGCTGCAAAGTTGGCTCCATTGGAAGGTTTAAAGGACGAAATCCAGGCACTTGGGAGTGAGTTCGCTGCCATGAAAACCTCTCTGAACCAGCAATTCAATGAAGTTGCCAAGTAAGGATAAGTAACATGAAGCAGCGTATCAGCTACAGGCGCGTCTGGATAGGCTGGAGGAAAATTCGGACAGTAAGGATCAATGGTCGCGTATGAACAATGTGGAGGTAATGGTTTGTCTCCATCAAATAATGAAAACCTGTTTCAGATAATCTTTAGTATTGGTGCAAAAATTAATTATCCCATCGCCAAAATTCAGATCAACTTTATTACTAGAGTGCATTGTTTCGTTTTGCAATCGCTATGTCAAAGACGATTTTGTTGCTGCAGCCAGATATGTATACAAGACATCGCCTCTGACAACTGGCCAAATCGGATTAGCAGGTAACCAGCGAATATATATAAATGACCATCTAACGACTAAAAACAAAATACTGTTACCTAAAACAAAAAAGTTGGCATTCGAAACGGATTTTCAATATGTATGGGTCAAACACGCAAAAATACATGCGAGAAAAATGGACACAACCGCTACTGGGGTTCATAGTGAAATCAGAAAAGGATCTCTCAAAAATTATATAATACCTATTAACTTTGATACAATATTTACATATTTTGTTAATTGTGCCCATAAAAAGTTTGAGAACCGCAAGACATTGTGTGCTACTTGTGTTTTCCTAATTGTTCTGTGTCATAACAAGATGCTAATGCGCAATTTCCTTAAAAAAAATCACTTATACGAAATTATTGTGTCGGCGTAATCACGATCTAATTGAGTTGAAATTATGGTCTGTTTTCGAATACTGTGTTGTATAGGTTATTACCATGTATTGCTGCGAGCGATACTAATTTTTCTACCGTTCGTCACCTATTGTTTCTATTGTAAGCGTGTTTGGTTTGTGCTTTTCAAAGTTATTTGTTTTTGGTCACTGTGCTCTGCTGTGCTTGATTCATTATCATAAGTTGTTGCCTTCTACCTACATTATAATACTTTATCGAGAAATTGTATATTTCTTACACTTTTTGGTAACTTAATTTTGCTTGACCTTTTTAAATGTTTAGTTTATTCTGCTATAGTTTTTATTAGTGATGATTAATGTTTATTATCAGAATGTGCGTAGTCTGCGTACGAAAACGAACCATATATTTCATAAAATATAACTTAGTGTATATGATACCGCTGTGTTCACGGATATATGGCTCGTGGATGATATCTTAAGTAATGAGATGTTTGACGGTCGCTATTTGGTATGGAGGCGTGACCGCGATTACTCCCGGACCTCTCAGAAGCGGGGCGGTGGCGTTTTGATAGAGGTAAAAAGTGAGCTTACTGTTGTAGAACGACATAATTGGCAAAGCAAACCCGCAGGCCCGCAGTCAAACTGTATGTGTAATTTTGCGGGAGTGTGCGTAGCTTATAAGTCTACTCTGTATTTTTAATAAAATAAATAATTAAATAATATAATAATAATAAGTTCTGCTGAAGACATTTGGGTCTCACTTATCTTAAACTAGCTTCTGCCAGCGGCATCGCCCGCGTGAATGTCGATAATTGTCACGAGGGAACATATTCCCGGGATAAAAAGTATCCTATGTGCTATTCCTGACTATAATCTATCTCTGTGCCAAATTTGATCCAGATCCGTTCAGTTGTTTTTGCGTAAAAGAGTAACAAACATACATCCTCACAAACTTTCGCATCTATATTATTATATATATTATATTATATTATATTATATTATATTATATTATATTATATTATATTATATTATATTATATTATATTATATTATATTATATTATATTATATTATATTATATTATATTATATTATATTATATTATATTATATTATATTATATTATATTATATTATATTATATTATATTATATTATATTATATTATATTATATTATATTATATTATATTATATTATATTATATTATATTATATTATATTATATTATATTATATTATATAAGTAGGATAGATCTAGGCCTGCGGTAAATTATAATATTTGTGCCTTATATCTTTGTAAAGAAAACCTTTGCAAATCATTTTATAATCAATTACATAATTCTTGTGCGATTTTTTGACGGGGTTCTTCCTTCTAATCTGTCCCAATATAACGGTGAGAGAAACAACAATGGTAGATTATTGGACTTAGTTTTTTCAAATGACTCGATCAATGTTACTGAAAGTCAAGATCCTCTGGCATTACCTGTGGACCTACACCATAAACCACTTATGATTCACAAATGCTAAATTATCTTACACCAACTAACAAGATTTATAAAGAAACAAAACTATTCAATCTGGCCCAAATACATAAATATAATACATGCATTTTTATTAGAAAAAGATAGATTACCATAAACTCATGACAAGGCAGGCCAATAACCGTGCCTAAGAAGAGATAGAAAGAACTACGGAAAAAAGAGTATTCTGTATGATGATTGATGGGGCCCAACATTACAACGAATTACCTACAAATATAAAAGAAGCAAAATCTCTGTTAACATTTAAAAAAATATTAAAAAGCCATATTTTAAAGGATTTTTCATTAATAAGAGCTTAATATTAAGTTAAGTGGTACCAATTACTAATTCACATTGTAACACGCATGCAATTCGAAATATATCTTGTTAAATAATTAGTCATATATGAATATAATACACATAAGTGCATTATTATAGTACTTATAACATATAAATGCCCTACACACTACCTAGTATGCATAAATATACACATAAACAAAATATATACATACATACACTTTTTAATTTAGATAAAATTATGTTTAAATAAATAAATACATTTACAAATAATAAATTAATATATAAACAAACTCAAATAATCATAATAAATAAATTCTATGTAGTTAAATATCTTAACATAACAATCTTAACAAAAAATAGTGAAACAATCACTATGTCATGGGCCTTAATAAACATGTATTGTATTGTTTCCCTCAGCTCATGCACACCGACCCGCAGCGGCGATGCATCACACAACATTTTATTACAACTACCCTTTTACTAAAACTGCTACAAAAATTCTAATGTATTTTTGTCATAGTAGGTACTAAAGTTTGTCAAAAAATAAAAGGCCCGTTTTGACAGCTAAAAAATTCTTAATGATAATTGAACTTGATGCTTGCGAATGATACTCGTTGGTACATATGATGTTCGTGTGTTTACATTAGGATTATGAATTTCATTTTTCAATTTCTTGCGTGGAAAGTTGTCGCGGCATACAAAATGGGAAACGTCAACAGATTTCTTAGATTAACAATGGTTAAGAACTGAAGACGTTTAATATTCTCAATAGAAGTTATGGCAATAGGTATGAGCTTTTACATTCATAACGTTTTAGAAGGCATTTATTGTAATTTGAAGGTCAGGTTAATGTAATTTAATTTGGATTTATATTTAAAAGTCGTCACCTATTTATTTAATAAGTCGCCGAATTTTAATTATGAAAAATACTGAAACTTTACGAAAAAAAAAAAATCTTGACACGTTTTTAAGTAAGCACGAACCATCAGGATTTTCAATTGCTTTTAAGCTTACTGTAACAATATGAAAAAACTATAAGTACTAGGTATTTAGTTTACTAGTTAGCCAATGAGTTTTATTAAAAGTTTATTGAATAAGTACTTGAAAGAAAATGTAGTCCATGCGGAAAAAAACTCAATTCAATCATGTGCGAAACCGCCAACTACGCGTCAGAATAATAATATGTTGAATATAAATATTTTAAAAATATAAATTTGCGGTGTGTGAACACTTGAATTCTTCTTCTTCTTCTTGCCCTTATTCCATGTTACTTGGGGTCGGCGCAACACGTTTTCTTCTTCTACACCGTCCTGTCTCCCGTCACGCTATCACTGACTCCCTATCCCTGAGTCTGTACACTTCAATTCATTTTTGATCGAAAAAAAACCGTACTGATTCAACAAGTATAAATTGTTTAAATAATACCTTATAAGTCGACGCGCTTGTTAGTATTGGAAGTACGTGTACGTGGTGAAGCACGGCACATCAAAATTAATCAGTATGGGAGCTAGGATATCCCTGATTAATTTCACAGTACCGTGGATCGAGGATATAAATGCCGGTAAACTAATACTTGAAATTTTGCGGATGCCGAGGCCTCCCATACGGATGGGAAGAGTAGCTTGATCCCAAGCTCAGTCGTCCATGACCACATTTTCAAATTAAAGTTAATGTATGACGGATAATTTGGTTATTTTTTTTCTTAAAGTGGAGGGTGCTTCCATAGATGGGAAGCACGAAGGAAATATAATAATTTGGGGCCAAAACAACAAAAGTGAAATATGGTGATGGCCGAATGCATGTTTATTTGGAGCAATCTTTCCGAAATGTTGTTGAAATTTTGTATTTTTTCCTCAATGAAATCGGGAAAGGAATCATCGAAGATTGGGGACCCAAGGAGACTTAGAGAGTTTTGTCAATAATTTTGTTTTCGGTGGCAATTTTTAACCGACTTCACAAAAAGGAGGACGTTATCAATTCGACTGTATGTTTTTTAATTTTTTTATGTGTGTTACCTCAGAACTTTTTATTGGGTAAATCGATCTTGATGATTCTTTTTTTATTCGAAAGCTGGTGCTTGACATGTGGTCCCATTTTTATCAAGTTCTGATGAAGAACTTCGGAGATATACATCAGAACTCTTCAATAAATGACGGCAAATCACTCGGGATAGCAGTAATCGCATATCTGTTTATTGTTTACACCATTTCATAACATAACATCACACTGGTACGCTCAAAAGGCGTACGCAGGTGTTAACAGTTAACCCTGGTATACTCTCATTCCACCGGTTTTGTTTATTTAAGTTACATGTTATTGGGTTAATCTATTCTGCCTTCATTTTGGGCATTATAGGTACCTAGCCTATAGAACTGGTCCATTATGTACCACAACTAAAAAGTGAAAAATAAAATACTTTTTTACAAAATTTACATCCGACTAACAATTTTGTAAAAAAGTCTTTTTATTGAACTTTGAATGTGTCACATGTCTGTCGATACTGTCAGATAAAAATAACTCACATTTAAAAAAAGTAGGTACAGTCCTATAGAATGTAGTTGATTTTTAAAAAATTGCAAGTTATCTAAAACTGTGTCTACGGAGGCGATCTCCTAGGGTTCCATCATCGAGATACGAAACGTTAAGTTTTGAATTTAGCTGTCGAATAATTGGGTGAATAACCGGACTGAAGATCACAACGACAGCGGATTCCAGAAAGTGGTCCTGTTAAAGTAATTTAGACGGATGCCTATAACCACGCTATAACATTGCCAGAGAAAACTAAAAATTTGAGGTATTTCTTTTTTAGTTTCTGCCAGCAAGGTGTCCCTATTACCCAAATTAAATGCATTTTATTTTTATTGTGAGATTATTTATAGAAATGTAGAAAATGGTGGGGACATTTGACAGGTCGATGACATTACTATAAATAGTGTGTAATTCGTAAGTTGACTTACTTTGTTGTGACCTTTGATGTTGTGATTGTGATATTATTTTCCTGAATTTTTGTATTTTGCGAATGATGGACTACATAAACTTCACGTATGTTATTTGATATTATAACTTGATTATTGCTATTGGTTATGTTGAAACACTTTATCTGTATAATAGTGTGGCCTTTATTCCTAATGATGTTAAATTAATTTATGGGCTACTCATGTTCTTTGCCTTACCCTTGTTGTTTTGATTATGTAACATTGTGAAATGTTACAGAAATAATGGTTATAATAAAATCAGATCTTTATTGTGATAAACAATATTTATATGATTGTAAAAGATATTTATAAATACTATAGAAGAGCTTCCGTGGAGTTTCTTGCCCTTCTTCTCCACGAAAACTAGTTTAGCCACCGGGCGGTAAGCTCTCTCGAGCCTCAATATGAATTAATTGACAAGCCTAATTGAAATAAATACCTAGTCTTGTCTTTCTGTGCTTTTCTTCATATAACCTTTTCCTTATACACCAAATACATAGGAACTCTGATATACAGTAAATAACCAACAACCATCTTGATATTCCAGCTTGCTATCTTCGTAAATATCGATACTTTTATATGGAGTTCCTTCATGATTCTAACACGCTTGTGCATATAAAAACATCATATAACTGCATAAAAAAACAACTTTATCTTGTGGTTATTGAGAAATTTGCGGTAAATGGTAGGTAAAAAATTCATTATTTTTAAATTCAATTTAAGTAGCTTAGTTTTCATGTTTCATCTCAAAGTTATAGGTTGCTATCAAAAAAGTTTTGTACTTAGTCTAGAATAAATTGCATTATTTTCGGTTAGTCAAGTGTTAGTTGAGTGATTTCAAACTTTCAAATTGTGTTACGGTGGGAAGACAAGTAATTTAACTGTTAAACTGTTTTTGATAATTAAATTATAAGTAAGCCCAAGTTTTATTGTTCAAGTTTGCATCGCGAAAAAGTGTTTTGAATTTATAAAGTGTAATGTATATGGTAAGGGGCATTCCTGATGGCGCGACGCACATTAAAATGCGTAGATACTGCGCTGCGTGTAGCGGGTTCAACAAATTTTTGTATGATCTACAGATAGTTGTTCCGGCTCTGGGTGCTGTGTATGTGAGTTTATATGTTTGTAACCGCACGATACGGGATGAAATTCCTAGTGTGAAGCAACGATTTTTTTAAAAATATAAGAAATAATATAATGCTGCTTATGTTACTAAAAATTATCTTAAATACATCAATCATCATGTTTTCATCTTTTCTTACATGGGACTTTTTCAAATAATGCGAGGTTTCTTTGACTGCTTGATTGTTCTAGTATTTGCCAGCGCTACTGCTGAACATGAGATTCTGGGTTCGACTCCCAGGCTAGGTAAAGAGATGTTAGATTTATCCAACTCGAGTTCTTAGTAACAGGTTTGAGCTTGCAGTCTAGATTGTGCATTGCATTATAGTATGCATACATATTACATTTACTCCTATTACATGGAACTTAAACATAGATACACCTCAGTTTACGCCTTATAGGGAATACAGCAGGGATTGCTTTCAACTAAAAGTATAAACTTACGACTTCGAGTAATTTTAATAAAATATACTCGTATATATATTCCTGTCCACACGAATTCCGTACGATATCCCGAAGCAATAATTTAAAGACAAGTATTATTTCACATAGGTACTCTCTCCTGCAACAAAACTGGGTCACCTGAAAATAATTACTGCAGCCTCAATGAAAGGCGAGGGTTAGCGACACACTGGTTTATTGAACAAAGATATTAATCTACTCACCACCATACAAATATCATACCCGCAGTCATGATAACAACGGTACATTTCTCCCCTTAGCTTAGCATAATCTAAAATATAAACATGAATGTTTAGCAAGCATGAAATACCTGTAACAAGCAGGTTATTTAGTGAGTCCTGGTCGAGCCCGATTATAAGCCCGCACAGCACGAGCAGATGCATCTGACGGTGGTGGTGGTGTCTCCGGCCCGGATGCCGCTTCAGAACCAGTGATCTGTGACTTCTCACCAACGCCGTCAGACGCGTCCTCGAATGTGTCCTCCGCCTCCTAAGGACGGACCGAAGGAATTTCTCGTTCTGAGGATAAATCTTTATTCTCGGCAACTATACTAGTCCGAGATAACGAGTGGCGATTCTTGTTATATACAGGTAAGATTTGGTCGACATGTCTACGCCACCCGACTCCACGACCAACGTCTACTTTGTACGAGACCGGTCCAGTCTGATCGACTATTGTTCCCGACAACCATTTGTCCTCCCTCGCGGTGTAGTCGCGGGCCAGCACCACGTCGCCCGGCGCCAGCGAACGCGTTGTGCAACCCGCAGCGGCCACTTGTCGCTCCTGAGTGGCTCGCACTACCGCAACGCCCTTGCAACGCCACCGCAGGGGAAACACCAGTGGTTGCATGTTGGCAGTTACGATACTGGAATAAGAACTTACAAAGTGCCATGGCGACGTCTTCGCCCTCGTACAAAGCACGTTTGATCGCTTTCTTTACGGTTTTTACCGCATTTTCTGCTGCACCGTTACCTTGCGGTCGGTAAGGAACTGTGGTCACGTGTTTTATACAATTTTTCTTGCAATATGTTTTAAATTCATGTGAGAAAAATGGTGGGCCGTTGTCAGTGACGAGTAATGACGGTAAACCGAACCGAGCAAAAATTGTTCTCATGGCTGTGATAGTTGCCTGCGCGTCTGTCCTACTCATTGCAATAGCTTCTATACATTTCGAGTTTGCGTCCACCATAATTAAATACCGTTTTCCCCCACAATCCACAAAGTTTGCATGTACTCGCTGCCACGGATGCAGCGGGAACTCCCAGGGGTGTAGCCGCGCGCGTCGTGCACGGCGCGGCACGCTGTGCACGCGTGACATACCTCCTCTATGTCCCTATCTAAACTGGGCCAATATACATAATTCCTTGACAAATTCTTTATTTTATTTATTCCGAAGTGTCCATCGTGAATTTCATCTAAAATAAATTTTTGTAATGCGTTCGGTATAGCGATCCTGTATTTATAGATAAGACAACCCAATTCTGTAGCTAAATCCTGTTTTCTTGCAAAATATGGTTTCTCTGTATCCGACATTATCAACGGCTAACCAAATGTGACGTAGCCTTTAACCTTGCATAATAATGTATCTTTCTCTGTCTCCTTAGCAACATCCTTAAAGCTAATTGGAATTGTTTCCTCTATTATATTTATGTAAGTGACTGCGTCCACTAAGCGACCCTCCTGAGGCAGCGGTATCCTCGATAAAGCATCGGCCGGCCCATTGTCAGCCGAGCGGATAAATTCAACAGTGAAGTCGTATGCGGCCAGGCGTGCCGCCCACCGCTGTAGCCGGCTGGCAGCGGTCTGTGGAATTCCACCCTTAGCACCGAAAATGTGCGTCAACGGCTGATGGTCCGTACGTAATATAAAACTCCTACCGAACAAGTATTGATGGTGCTTTGTTATACCAAACAATATCGCGAGCCCCTCTTTATCGAGTTGACTGTAATTCCTTTCGGCCACGTTTAGTGTGCGGGACACACAGCTAACCGGGTGCTCACTGCCATCGGAGTAGCGGTGGGCCAACAATGCGCCTATCCCATACGCACTACTGTCCACAGCGAGCACGAGCGGCCGCCCCTCCTCGTAATGTGCTAACACTTGGTCGCCCAGGAGAACACGCTTAGCTTCTTTAAACGCATGCTCGCAACTAGCATCCCATTTCCAGCGCACATCTTTTTTAAGTATATTATGTAAAGGATATAACAATGTGCTCAAATTACTAATGAATTTGCCATAATAATTTAACATTCCTAAAAAACTTTTTAGTTGAGTTATGTTTTCTGGTGTGGGTGCGCTGGAAATAGCATCCAATTTGACAGTGTCTGGCCGTAAACCCATTTTGTCAATAACAAAACATAAGTATCTTACGCTGTCTTGTAAAAAACTACACTTACTTAACTTAACTGTTAAGCCCTCCTCGCGCAACCTATCGAGTACAGCTCGTAAATTACTAATGTTTTCTTTGTCGTTAGACCCCGTTGTGCAAATACCATCCAGAAAAACAACACAACCCGGCACGTAGTATTTCCTCCATTAGTTTCTGAAACTTCTCGGGTATGCACGCTAGTCCGTACGGCGTACAACGGTAGGCATATGTCCCGAGGTGAGTTGTAATTGCTGTGTAGGATTGTGAATCCTCTGTTAATAAACACTGTTCGTAAGCATGAGACACATGGTCCTATGACGCACCGTTTCCGAATTATGGACCTCCGAATTTTATTGTATTTTGTATAAAACGGTCTATATTTCCAAAATGGTAGTATATCATGTAGGGCTGCCGCTAGCATAGGGTTTCTACAGGTGGGGCTAAATTTTGGTTATTTTTTGCCTAGGACACACCGTTTTCTTGATGTTCGGATATATTATTATATATAATAAAATTCGGCGGCCCATTATTCGGAAACGGTGCGTCGTAAGACCATGTGTCTCAGAGCTTAAATGGCTTCTATGGACAAGGTTAATAAGCTGACGGAAAAAAAATGGCCGAAATGTGTTAAAAAAAATCTTCAAAAATTTGACTGTCCACTGCCCCTATGGCTAAGCAAGGTGAAAGATCGACACTTCGAAAAATTTCTCAATTATATTTCTTTTCAAATTTTCTCGGGTTTTCTTACATCATCTCATGGTTATCGACTAGAGCAACAATTTATTTCCTGAAAAGATTTTCCGCCGAGCTACCATTTTGGAAATATAAAGCGTTTTATGCAAAATAAAATAAAATTCGGAGGCCCATAATTCAGAAACGGTGAAAGATCTCTGTTCCTTTTCCAAGGTATTGCGTACATTTAATCAATTTCAGTGTGTGCAACGTCAGATTGTTCATACCGATAGCAATTTCGGAGGTCCAAGCTTTCTATTTAATAAAATTTTGTATTGATGCCAGCTACAGTTCAGGTCAAATTCTAGAATATTGTTGTGCCTGGTTTTGACGTTCTGAGATAGATTGTATTGATATTTTGAGCTTCATTTCTGTTTTGAAAATAACACGTTTCTAAACTAATATTGTGAAATGCTTATTTTTTTTGTTTTCTGTATTTGTAACAAACGTCGCGACTGTATTTCTCGAAGGGTTAGCCAGAGGTGAACTTATGGTACACCCACATGTAGCCAGTCAAGTTCAAGTCACATGTAAGACCATGATGACCCCGGGCTACTATCGACAAATTCTGGATGGAAAACTAAAGGGTCTTTCAACAAGGACGGGTCGATATTAAAATTGAATAAAACAAGATGTATGTGAGATATTAACGAAATTTATTTTTTATTTAAAAGGCCTATTTATGCCATTATGGATGGAATATGACATCGTTCAAATGTCCGCCGCGGCTTCGTATGGTGGCACGAATCCGAGAGGTCCAATTTTTTATGACTCTGCTGCATAGATCCGGCTGAATCCGAGCGATGGCCTGCGTTATGTTGGCTTTCAGGGCAACGGTCGAATGTTTATTGGCATAGACCAGCGACTTCAGAAAACCCCACAAGATAAAGTCTAGCGCAGTCAAATCACACGATCTTGGTGGCCAATTCACGTCACCTCTGCGAGAGATAACTCTACCCTCAAACCGTTCATGCAGAATGTCGATTGTGTCGTTCGCTGTGTGGCAAGTAGCGCCATCTTGCTGGAACCACATGTCGTTCACGTCCATATTGTTCAATTCAAGCCAAAAGAAATTGTTTATCATTGATCTGTAGCGCTCGCCGTTGACGGTGATGGCCTCGCCAACGTCGTTTTCGAAGAAGTACGGACCAATGACGCCGCCACACCAAAATCCGCACCAAACAGTAACTTTTTGTGGATGCATTGCCACCTGGTGAACCTCATGTGGGTTGTAGTCATCCCATATATGACAATTTTGCTTATTAACAAAACCATTCATCCAAAAATGTGCCTCGTCGCTAAAGATTATATTTCGGCTAAAATCGGGGTCCTCTTCCAAGCGTTCCGATGCCCATTCAGCGAACACACGGCGTTGTCTATGGTCATTAACTTTGAGCCCTTGGGTCAGTTGGATCTTGTACGGATGCAGACCCAAGTCCCGACGCAAAATTCTCCAAGTTGAGGTCTGCGAAAGGCCGAGTTCTTGAGCACGGCGAGAAATCGACTGCCTCGGAGTCTCCTGAACACTCTCACGTACAGCGGCGATGTTCTCGGCCGATCTGGCGTTCCTTTGACGTAAAGGTGTTGGTTGGTTGTTTACCGAACCGGTCGTCTCAAATTTAGTCACCAATCGTTGGAGAGTGGACTTTGAAGGGCCACCGCGTCTGCCGTAAAATGGGCGCAATGCGCGCAACGTTTGCCCTAAAGAACACTCATTTTGATAATAAAGTTTTATCATTTGCACATGCTGCTCAACCGTGTAACTTGCCATGGTGATTTGGCATCAGTGACTGAATAAGAAAAAACAGATTTGACAGATGCCGCCAAAACAAAATGGCCGCCACAGATTATTAACATCGACCCGCTCTATTTGAAAGACCCTATACAATAAAACCTTGCCCAAACCCACGACCACACGCTTAGGTGAAACATAGGTCAAATGAGCTGTCAATTCCTAGCATCAGAAAGATTAACAGCTGATTTTCGGATTTTTAAAGAAAATACTGATCGAAACGGCTGGCTGGATTGATTACGAAAATTCTTTCACTGATAAAAAACCACAATCACAGTTTAATCATATCTATACTCTATTCGCTGGAGCAAACAAATAAAACGTAAACAAACAAACGTCAAACGGTTATAATCCGTCTTATTTTAAAAATACAACTTTACAACGCAAAATGGTTACTTCTGCCTCTTTAATTTACTATCATAATCGTTCCGAACAGATGTTCGAGATGCTTTTTAATGTTCGCTATTGCATTTTTTCTGTTTATACATTAAAAATATTGATATCGTTGTAAAATACAATTATGAAAATTATAATTTAAATGTTTGACATATTTGTGCATGTGTGTACAAACAACAGCCAACTGTTGTATGAAATAAACATCTCCTGATATTTATTATTTAAGATTTTAGAGATAGCAAAGAAGACACTGTAAATAGTTATTTATGCTACAAGTGCGGAAGGTAGGTGATTCCCAATGAGTGGAATAAATCGACACGAGTCGGGAATCATCTTACGTACGTGTATCATACAACATTTTACTATGCATTGTGTGAGCAAATAAAAAAATATATCTAAATCAAGCAAGAAATTAATAAAATGGCGGGCCTTTTCAAGCGCGCTCAGCATATCCACAAATTAACTAATAGTTCCTCGGGCATATCTACTGCGCATGTGCAAATAGCTGTTACGTCGTAACGCAAAAAGGCACCAGCTAAATTTACGTTCTTACAAACATATTAAATGAATATTTAAAATTAATTTATTGATCAAATAGCGCCTTTAAGGAAGTATTCGTTTTTTTTACGTTTTATATGAATGATAATCTGTACTTAACTAATTTTTTTTTTTTTTCCTCTCCTCGGTCTACGGTACTGATAAATTAACCAGGAACATCTTATCTTCCTCACTGGTTAATTTTGAGGTACCGTGTTTGACCGATGCGTTGAACGCTTGGAAAATGGCTTGTCCCAATACGGATCTACCCGACAACCTGTCCTCCCAGAGACGATGGGATGTGCCGCTCTGCAGTATTATACAGAATAATCTTATAAATACATCGTCTAGTACTGCTGAGCGTGCGCGTCTGCTGGCTGTGGGGGAATGGGAGTCGGGTTTGTGGCTTCAAGCACTCCCGTCATCCACCATAGGCACTATGATGGATGACTCTTCGTTTCGGCTCGCAACCTGTCTACGCTTAGGCGCACCTTGTGTTGCTCCACATCGGTGCCAATGTGGTGAAGCTGTCGGCAGCCTTGGGCACCATGGCCTGTCTTGTTGCAAGAGCGCAGGACGCATAGCACGACACGCCAGCATCAATGACATTATTCGTCGAGCCCTTATCACCGCCAGCGTACCAGCTGTATTAGAACCTAACGGTTTGGTACGTGACGATGGGAAGAGACCAGATGGCATGACGTTGGTGCCGTGGAAGGTGGGTAGGCCTCTGGTGTGGGACGCAACCTGTGTCGACACCCTTGCGCCATCTCATGTTCCTAGTTCGGCGGGCTGTGCTGGCGCTGCTGCTGCGGCTGCTGAGGCCCTCAAGCGGCGCAAATACTGTAACCTAATTGGTAATTACAGTTTTGAGCCGTTTGGGGTCGAAACGCTTGGGACATGGGGCCCGAGTGCACGTCTGCTTTTTAAAGAGATCTCTCGCCGACTGATCGACGCTGTGCGTGACCGGAGGGCTGGATCTTTCTTTGCGCAGAGAATCAGCATTGCCATTCAACGTGGCAATGCTGCCAGTCTTCTGGGCACGTTCCCGGATGACAGTGATGTGGAGGAGTACTTCGACGCCTAAGTGTACCTTTCTTTTGTATATAGTATAAGTAGTTAGTTTAAGTATAATTTTGTACAGTTTACTTTTGTTTATGGTATAAGTATGTACATATGTAAGAAGCTGTAATAACTAATTTGTAAAACTTTTCTCAAATAATAAAAATCTATGCGTCTGGCTGACGACGGAGTCAAAAATTTAAAAAATACAGAAAGGTAAAAAGCACTAGTGAAAAAAGTTAAGGGAAGGTTACTGTCCAATAATTTATATACTTAAGCAAAATTATTGTAGGTGTTAATCTGTACCATTTTAGCTCTTTCGCGTATTATACAGGCCCACTGCAAAGTAAAAGCTTTTCTCAATAATAGGGGTTAAAGTACGAAATTGCCGTTTTATTGTAATAGGTACTTCGAATTGACATAGAACCTTCACGGTTTGAGATTTTTGAGTGAAATTTTTTTCACATGGTACCTATGAAGTTTTTCTTTTAAAAAAATGTGCAAAATTCGATTATCAACATTCAGTTGTTTTTTTTTAATTCAGCTTAGACAAGAAAGATGGATACTTCGAAAATTCGAGTGATTTTTGAATACGAGTTCCGACGCGGGACTAACGCGGCTGAAACAGCTCGCAATATCAATGTTGCGTTTGAAGAGGGGATTGCTAATGAACGCACCGTGCGATTTTGGTTTAAACGCTTTCGTGATGGAAACTTTGATTTGAAGAACGAACCACTTGGAAGACCGCCCACACAGGTGAATAACAATGGATTGAAAAATATGGTAGAAGCCGATCCGAGCCAAACTACCCAGGAATTAGCGGCATGGTTTAACGTTACCTTACCAACAATATTGACTCATTTGCGACAAACAATAAAAATAAAAATGTAACATGGGTGCCTCATGATTTGACTGATCTGCAGAAAGAAACGCGTGTTGAAACTTGTTGAATCGATACAGAAATGAAAGAATATTGGATTGAATTGTGACATGTGATGTAAAGTGGATTCTTTACGAGAACCGTAAGTGAAAAATGCAATGGCTGACCCCAGGTCAAACGCCGCAACAGTGTCCTAAAGCAAAGCTTACCAATAAAAAGGTAATGGTAACTGTTTGGTGGTCTCAGCATGGTGTTATTCAATATAACTTTCTCCGTTCTGGTCAAGCAATAACGGCAGATGTCTACTGTGCCAAACTCCTAATAATGATAGCAAAACTAGCTGTAAAACAGCCCCGACTCATGAATCTATCTTCACCATTATTGCTCCATGATAACGCGAGACCTCATACAGCACGAGGAACCGTTTTAACTCTACAGGAACTGCAATTAGAAACCATTCGTGAACTTCCGTATTCGCCAGACCTTGCTCCAACGTACTACCATTTTTTTCGTGATTTGGACAATTTTCTACGTGATAAAAAGTTTTCTTATCAGGAGGCAGTACAAAATGCTTTCACACAGATTGTCGAATCTAGATCACCAGAATTATATCGCAAAGGCATAAATGACATTCCTATTAGATGGCAGCAATGTATAGACATTAATGGTAATTATTTTGATTAAATAAATATGTTAAATTAAAAAAAAAAAATATTTAAATTTTTCAGTACAAATCGGGAATTTCATACTTTAACCCCAATATTTTCATGCCGCGATTCTACGCTTCTCGCCAATACTGATCTCGCTGCATAATTTATGTAAAATAAAACTACATGAAGTGAAACGTTAGAGTCTCAACTGCTTCTTATTGCGGTTGCTAGCCGAGGCAAATGTTTTCTTAGATAAACGTGAAACTGCTACCGTGCACGTGCTACGTTTAAAATCAATTTTAAAGTTTTAATAATCGATTTGTACGTTTATTCCTAGCTGGCCATTATATTGAAGTTGGACCCAGTGAAATGTGCATTTTACTTTGTGTGATTAATAAGGAACCTTACTGCCAATTTATTCTGCTAGATGGCTTACCGAAACAAAGAGTAAACAAAACAACATGGTTTCTACCTTCTACTCCCGTCTGTGCTGCTTTGTTATTATTGAGAATATTGTTATATTTTCTGTAAGCAAATCACAAAAAAAAACCGTATTAAGTAGAATACAATAGCACCACTCTGATCATTTTGATCCTGAAAGTAGGTGTACTCAGATATTTCATGTAATGAAATATTGATGATGGCGTGATGCTAAAAATCATTAGATATCTAATTATCTAAGATGCCTCAATGACTATTCATCAGCGTCATAAAAATATACTTTGTTTTTGTTATTAATCTTAGAGACCACTGACAATAAATCACTACAGGAAAATATCGTTCGGAATCCTAGACCCACGGATTGAATCTCAAACCAACAGTAAGATGATCCCATGCCCAGCGGGTGGCATTACAATAGGCTGCTATTCATATTCCCAAACAATAAATAGTACATTGTGATACAAGGGTGGAAAGTAGCAAACTCGTGTCATTAAAAACCCTCGCCTTCGGCTCGGGCTTGTTAATGACAGCTCGTTTGCAATAACCTACACGCCCGTGTATCACACGATATTTTTCAATACAGTTGTGGGCAATAGTAAAAACAAATCAAAGAATTCGATTTGTTAATAAACAAAAAAAATAAAAAATTTGCGCGTTTTTGCAACTGGACATATTTTTTTTACAACGAAAACAGCCTACACAGCCTATTCGATTTTAGACAAATGTTGATGTGAAAATAATTAAATTGTAACTGGTAATTAAATGTATTAAACAACCATTTAAAAGACTTTTGAGAATTAAATGCTAAAACATACGGAATCGTTCATTTTTCCTCGTATAAAATCTATTCCATTTTATTCTATGTATAAAAACTCCTTGCTACTAAACTTTTTTAAATTGACTTATAACTAAAGGCGCGTTTTTGCAACTGGACATTTTTACAACGAAAACTGTCTATACAGCCTATTCGATTTTAGACAAATGTTGATGTGAAAATAATTAAATTAAAACTGGTAATTAAATATATTAAACAACCATTTAAAAGACTTTTGAGAGTTCAATGCTAAAACGTACGGAATCATTCATTTTTCCTCGTATAAAATCTATCCCATTTTATTATATGTATGAAAACTCTTTGCTACTAAACTTTTTAAATTGACTTATAAATATAAAACTAAACTGCAAAACTAATGATCGAGCTCGTAAACAAAAGTCACGACCGCGTAACAGAAAGATGCCTATGTATAAGATTTAATTTTCGAATCATAATTATAGCCTCTGAAAGTACGCCATGTTTAACAACTGTATTGAAAGTATATTATGAGGTTACAATTAGCCTTCATTTCCTTCCAGAATATTAATGGCGCAACGATATTAACATTAAACTTTTCAGTGGGGCATGCTGATGAGCAAAGGCCTCCCCTAAGTCCTTCTAGACATTCTTTTCCCGTTCCGAATCAAATCAGCTCTCATGGTACACGACCAAATCATCTCGTTACCTTTTTCAAATCTTGTTATCAGATTTAAAATGAGGCACAAGTAGCGTTTTACACACGATACCCTAATTGTGGTTGTGGAGGTAAAACAGGCAGTTGCATACTGGCATATAGCTGCATCCAGTTAGACTGAAAGTAGACGCCATAGTTGGGAAAAGGCTGGGGAGATTCATTGTTTTATCCAAATCCGTACGTTTGTTGTTTAACAAACATACAAATATCTGTACAAACAGACTTTCATTACATTTATATGTCGGGTTTAGTCTATAGTACGGACGTCAAAACAAGTCGCAAGCACGCCATCTGGCGGCAAAGCAAGAACAACTACGCTTTGGCGCGCTTTCTCTAACCACTTGTGTGGTGGGGATAATAGAATATAGCAGTTGAGCTAAAATGTACTGGCAGTTGAGTACTGACAGCCTTAGAGCTAACACGTCGTAGAATCAGTGTCGATCCGTTATATTGGTAAGCAAGAATGTAATTTGTGTCTATTTGAATATACTCAGTGTATCGAATAATTTGTGTGATTTCATTTTCACGATTTTACCCACCGACCTGCCCATACACGATGTCTTAACCTAAGGGAATACATCCTGACTTCCCGATGGTTTACATCTATCGGCCAGCCTTGATGCGACATATAATATTAAGTAGGCTAGCACAGGAAGTAGGAATCCCATCCAAAATTTTACAGCCTGATTTCAATTATCATCCTAATGAAAAATAGCCACACAAAATTACTCCATGAATATATTTTTTCCACTCAATTTAAGTCCCAGAGGGCCAAAATGAGGCCGGTTTCATTGTTCAGCAACCTCTGAAGGGATTTAACGGCTTGCTTTGTTAAGCAAGCCGTTAACAGTGAATATTAATTTGGAGATAAAGTGTGATTCAGACGAATAATTCTGGACCGGTCTTTACCCATGGGTTTATCATAAAGATTATTTAAGACCTTTCTCTGTTCCGAAATGGGAATAATTGGACCTTTATTCTTATAAATCGTTTTTTTATTAAATGTATTAAGAAAGTCGTTGGTATATTTATATTATTATATACTAGCTGTTTCCCGCGGCTTCGCACCCGTGGGCCACCCCACAGGACCCGTTTTCGGGATTAAAAAATAGCCTATGTTACTCAGGAATAACGTAGCTTTCTATTGGTGAAAGAATTTTTGAAATCAGTCCAGTAGTTTCGGAGCTTGTTCGGTACAAACAAACAAAAAAATCTTTCCTCTTTATAATATTAGTATAGATTTACACAAATCTCCTCTCTCCATAAGCCTTACATAACAATACGACCCTTAAATAAACATAACTAAAATATCTCAAATAAAAAAAAACGAATCAAATCAAATAATTTATTTGCTAGAATGAAGGTATACAAAATAAGGTGTTGGGTTGTTAGAATAGTTGAGCCATACATTCTGCCCAAAATTTGGCATGCAAAATTTAAACAAATAAAACAAACGCATAATTATCCAATTAATAAAAATAAGGTGTTATAAGTAAAAGTAACAATAATAAAGTCAGATTCAGATAAAATTTCCAAAATACAATCGAAGCAGTCAGTTTGTCAATTAGGGTTAAAACCGTTTAAATAGGATTTATAAAATCATTAAAAGAAAGTCAAAAGACACGGTAGAGTAAATTTTTATTACTTGTACATTTTTAATTTAGATTTAATGTTTGACGTTCAAAAGTGCCGCTTATTGGCCTAGTTGAAATAAATATATTTGACTTTGACTTTGACAATTAATAAAATTATCTTATTACAATTATATTTATTACAATTAAAAAATAAAACAAACTTAAACAGTTAAAAAAAATTCAAAATAAAAACAAATCATTAAAACAGTCTAGGAGGACTTTATTATGTAAAAAATCAATTACCCATGTGTGCAAATAAATAAATTATTTGATTTGATTTGAACACTATGGCACCAGATCTGAATAATTCAACAACATGTAGGCAACATCTTATGTACTTTTACCCCCAGAAACCTACGCTTAAAAAGTCACTCCGAATATGGTCTGAAAGATGACACTACTCACTGAAACAATTAAAAATCTGAACAGATTTTTAATGAAATCATTTTCTTAGTAAGTTAACGGTAATTTAATTGTAAGTTGTGAAACGGGCCCTTAATCTTCATCAACCTTTCACATTGATAACTGTGCTTTTGCGTTTAGTGTTTTCTTGCATACTGTACCAAATAAATGAGTTATCTATCTTTATTTTAGTATTACGGTGCACAATATATTAAATTCTCACAATTGATTTTAGGCCTACTTTCAGCCAAAACCTAACCAACCTGCTGACACGAGGTTAATTTGACAATATTGTATGACAAACTGTCACTTTAACCTTGTGCTAGCAACTACGAGTTACGTTTTTCGTGCAAGTGAGCCTAAAAAAACAAAAAGCCTTAAAACAAAACATTTTTGTCCATTGAAACCATTCCTTTTCCACCTCGGTCTCACATAAAAGAAGGTTGTTCCTAAAAAGCAATAATATCACCTGTAACCACAATTCACTGCGCTATTGAGTCGACCGCATGCCCAGTCGCGAGTTCTGAAACAAATTTACACCTCATGTAGTTTGTGCGGTCACACTATATGTATCGTAGTGTAGTGAGGTGACACACTGACTAGAAGTAGTTACGTGAAACGACACAAGCAATGATAATGTTGTCAGTGAGATTTTTGATACACTGCCTCGTGAATAAAACGAATTAGATCAAGAAATATATTGAATACAATAATTGGACTTGCTAACTTTCATCATACTACCAACAAAACAGAGTTTTGCTATTTGCTTATAACTTTTTTGCGGTTTTAGTATGAAAAAAGTTCGCAATCCCCAATTAGATTTTTCGGTGTTAATACTCGTATTATTGAATTATCGTGTATTTGCTTTTTAGAGTAATTAGATTATACAGGGACCGTGCATTTTGTTCGGGATAAAAAGAAGTCTGTGACAATTAAATTGGCTCTTTGGAATTGGCTCTATATATTTTAAACCCATTTTCACCGCGAAAATAGCCAATTAAATACAATCACATCACATCACATCATCAGCAACTGAGTTGCTAAAAAGAATACTGACTTCAGCAGATCTAGGTGTCTGAGACAGAAAATCTTGAATAATGTTTCAAAGAATCGTTCGTTTAATGATCCAAGTAATACCACCATCTGGCGAGGTAATTCAGACTTTGATGTCCATCTGATTTAAATTATGTCTAGACTGATAAACTCTAACTTTTACGTGTAATTTACTGGAAAATTTACACAATTAAAAGACCTATTTAAACCAATTTTTATCTTCAAAATTCCCCTACGAATAAATAATCTGAAAAGGCCTAAGTCTATCAAATTGATACAAAGTTGAAAAAAGATCACAAAGACAGATAGCCACGCTAGCAGTCTCCCTAAATAAACTAAGGCCTTGTTTATGAATTGACAATTTGCTGTTAAGGACAAATTATTAATGCAGATAGCTTGCGTAAGGATCAACGATCCCCGATCTTTATTTGATGCACCGTAGCAGCATTGTTGTCGTGGTGGCCAAATGGCTCAGATCTCGCCACTCGTGCTTGTCGTCGTGATTTCAAATCCGGGCAAGTACTGATGTGACTATATCAAATTCATTATGTACTTTATAAGTTTATCTTGGCCATCACAGGCAACGAACGGTGAAGGAAAACATCGTGCAATACCTGGACTAGTCAGAGGCCTGTGGGGTTCCCAGAGGTGGCTTAATTAACTCTGATACCAGAGACAAAAAGAAGATGAAGCACATGTAACGCAGAGAAAACGCGCTGCAAACGTAACTTGTGCGGCAGTTGAGAAACTTCAAGTGCTATATCGGTTCATCACGTTATTTTTACGTTCTACAAGAACAATCCATTTCCATTTTATCTATCCTATTGAAACGTGCCAGTAAACGATTTCAGGTCAGTAAGTAATCCTCCTGTTCTCCCTCCCCAGGTGTATGATGCCCAACGTGATGAAGTGCCTGATCTACATCGGCGTAGCGGCCTTCCTGCACCAGCTGCACAGGTTCTTCGACCGCCGCCACGTGCCGCACATCACCGCCTGGCGGGGACACCTCGATGAAGTCTGCAAAGTGATTACCTTCATATTTTTCCAAAAAGGTGGACCTATGTCCTCGTTGGATGCGAGAAGCACAGGATCAGTTGTGTGGCGACGCCTGGGACAGGCTTAATGTTCAGCAGTGAACGCGTGTAGCGTCATCTATAATGCCATATGCGAACTAAATGACGAAATCCTGCATCGCGCAAGCTGAGTTTGAACAAATACAACAGACCAACAGCAACCGTCGGACAGTTGCGCGGACCAGATAAAAATCCTGTCTGGTCGGAGGCTCCTTCCATTTCAATGGAGGTTTACCTTAAACCCCCTTCCCAGTTGCTGAACTGGACCATTTTCACGCAGCCGCGGGGCACACTATGTATGTGAGTGTTTTTAAATTAAGTTCCCTTTTATTTGTACCTACATTATGTGTATCTGTGTGTGCCAAATAAACTAGTTTTCTTTCTTCCACATACCTCCACAGACGAGATTTGGGTGAAATGATATACATTTATTAGTTTCAATTACGCCTTAAAGGATGTACCTTTACCTAATCTTTAGGGGAATCTAAAGATTAGGTAAAGGTACATCCTTTAAAGTTATAAGCAATAGGGACGAGCTTATTGTAGTAGACTTGAATCCAAATTTCGGGCTACTACTAAGAATTTCCTTGTGGACCCATACAAACAAAATAGCAAAGACAAGATGTTGCCCTGATTTTATCCAAAAAGGCAGTTATAACTTAAAAAGTAATGAGATTATAGCCAACATTTAAAGCATTTATTTTTCATAATAAGTGTGAGGGATTTTTCCTGAGATTGCCCGAACATTTAAAAACTAATTAATTTCTCTATTGATATCGGACCAATATCTGTTGTGGTGTTCATTCCACATGTTTTAGTTTACTTACGTTTTATAATATATTTTACAAATTTCATCACCGTTACTTTTGAAATTGTATCATCTCACGTTTTCCATTTTTTATGTATGCTTTACATTGGTATAAACCTGAAAATCATAAGATTTGTTGATTCATCCAAAACTATTATATTATTTTTAACTCTTGACATTTTTACCTGACATGACATTGTCATTATTTTATTTTCTTAAACCATAGACATAAGATACCATTCTCTATAGCTTATTAAGCTCGTTGTACATTATATTTTCATTATAAGGGCAGCGGCAGACTGCGCCTCTGTAAACCGTTTTTATTCGTTCATGATTTCTTAATTCATATTTGAATTTAAAATTGAGAAGACATATCGGAACGAAGAAAAACGGGTGTCACTTTTTTAGTCTTGAATCTGCTCGGAACGCTAGAGTCCGTTTTTCTGTTAATACTATGAAGTATACGATTGAATCTAAAACTCTTGAAAACTATAATAAATACGGCATGTGAATGTATTAAAATCTTAGAAGTGCAATAAATATAAACATATTGAATGTTACTACACTTTTTTTTAACGTGGGCTCGATTTTCTCAAAATTCAAAAACATTACTTACACAAGTACGTTGATTAACTTTTGGTATCTATTTCAGGCCATCACCTCATTATCATTTCTTTTTGCTAGGACTTTTCTTTTTATTCTGAACCTTTTTTTTTTTATATCTTCACTATTTATACCAAACCTATTCGGCAATTTTTTTTTATTCCCCTATTTATATTCTTCCCTCTTGTAAATATGTCCCTCCCCCTCCAAGTTCGAGTCCCTCTTTGACTTGAGTTCCCTCCCCCTCCTAGACTTAAGTCCCTCTTTGGCATGAGTTCCCTCCCCCTCCTAGACTTGAGTTCCCTCCCCCTCTTAGACTTGAGTTCCCTCCCCCTCTTAGACTTATATTCCCTCCTAGACTTAAGTGCCCTCCTAGATTTTATTATTTTATTACTAACACATCTTTTATCTTATTCTTAAACTTCTTCAAACTTGTATCTTAATAAAGATGAGGTGTTCTCTTAGAGCGGTGTGCACAACTCCGAAAGCCTTATGTGCAAAGAGCGGTCCCGTAACTCTTTAAAAATAAGCCAAATGCGTGGGCTCTCTTAAATATTTTAATTTTCTTTTCTTCGGGTTTTCAAACAGGTGCGGGTAACGACACCTATAAAAAATAAATAAGCCTTCGTTATCTAATTAAATATTTCCTTGTGGAGTATGCGTCATTGAATGTGAACCATATCCCCTACGTGTGATTGAATGAGAGTGTTTGACGAAAGCATGAAAGATGTTGTGTGAAAGAACAAGGTTAATATTTCAACCTTCAAAATTTTCCTTAAGTTTGAAAATTTTTCTGGGGTTTCGGGGAAATGTGGTGTTCATTCCACATGTTTTAGTTTACTTACGTTTTATAATATATTTTACAAATTTCATCACCGTTACTTTTGAAATTGTATCATCTCACGTTTTCCATTTTTTATGTATGCTTTACATTGGTATAAACCTGAAAATCATAAGATTTGTTGATTCATCCAAAACTATTATATTATTTTTAACTCTTGACATTTTTACCTGACATGACATTGTCATTATTTTATTTTCTTAAACCATAGACATAAGATACCATTCTCTATAGCTTATTAAGCTCGTTGTACATTATATTTTCATTATAAGGGCAGCGGCAGACTGCGCCTCTGTAAACCGTTTTTATTCGTTCATGATTTCTTAATTCATATTTGAATTTAAAATTGAGAAGACATATCGGAACGAAGAAAAACGGGTGTCACTTTTTTAGTCTTGAATCTGCTCGGAACGCTAGAGTCCGTTTTTCTGTTAATACTATGAAGTATACGATTGAATCTAAAACTCTTGAAAACTATAATAAATACGGCATGTGA
This sequence comes from Anorthoa munda, assembly GCA_945859665.1. NCBI lineage: Eukaryota > Metazoa > Arthropoda > Insecta > Lepidoptera > Noctuidae > Anorthoa > Anorthoa munda. The sequence goes on from OX243898.1 coordinate 28,252,594, forward strand.
ATGTATTAAAATCTTAGAAGTGCAATAAATATAAACATATTGAATGTGGAACCTTAATTTCATTGACCTTGTCGGACACCACTTCATGTTTAAAGGGCTCTTTTGATCGGCATAGTAAGCCACAGCCCGACCTCCACACTTCTATCTGCCTGTTCTTGCACCTATGCTACTGTCTGTTAGCCTGACAATTGGTTCAAGCCTTGACCATCTGTGTGCCAGCCCATTCGTCCTGCTGGCTACCCTACTGCTTATCCACGAGTAAGCGATTCATCTGCGAGCTCATCTGCCTACCTCGGGCATTGCACGCCTTCGTGTCCGGTCCAGCTGCGTAACCTGACTGTCTGCTAAGAAATACCTGCCCACGTCGTACGAAGCCGGATCTTCGTAGCTGCCCACGTCGTGTGAAGTCCGGATCTTCCTAGCTGCCTACGTCGTGTCAAGCCGGACCTTAATTTGTTATTTATATCCTTTTCTTACTTTTAATTTATAGTTACCTTTAATTTTATTAACGTGGCTTACGTATAGTTCAACTGAGCTATACGTAACGCTACACTGTTTATAAAACATTTACTCATATGAAATAAATATACATTGAATAAAAGAAATAGCTAAACAGGTTTGGTAACTTTAAATTTGAGCAAACTTTAGTTAATAGGAAATAAATTTTAATAAAAATAATACAAACTTCGGGACTCTGTTTTGTTGCTAGTAAAACATATACATAGTTTGCATGTCCCAAAAATGTCCTAACCTTTGGAAACAGTTAAAAAAAATTGTCGATGTAAATTATTAAACACACTAATATTTTAAAAAGCGAAAATTTGTGAGTGTGTATGTTTGATACTTTTTCACGCTCAAACGGCTGGATGGATCTGAATGCAATTTGACACAGAGATAGATTATAGTCAGGGATAGCAATTTATCATAGAAATTTTTATTCCGGGTATATGTAGTTTAGAATAAAACAAGCTTTCCCGTACTTCTATCAGCAAAGCCTTTCATTTGATACCCATATCATGGAAGTGCATAAAGAAGCAGTGCAAGTATTTTCATAGCTGTCAAAACGGGCCTTTTATTGAGTCTCCGCTGAGCGCCCGTTGCGTGCAGATGTTGTACCATAGTGCTAAGCGTAGTTAAATATGTCGTCGGCTAATGTGCTTAAATGTAACAATTGCAACATAGTGGTAAATGAACTGTTAACATATGTGCAGTTCAAACATGAAGTGATGGACAGTGAAAGCTTAGTGAGGATATGCAGTTCTGCTTTTTCAACTGAAGACATCGAAAAAGCTAAGTCATTACTGTTTCAGTCTGTTTCTACTGATATACGTCAAATAAAACGTAAAAACAAAGAAGGCAAAAGCAAGAAAGATTTATTTGATATCATAGAAGTTATTAAGAATGTAGACCCTGAGAAGATTCCTGTTTTTGTAGCTCATGATCTAAACAAACTACCCCCAATAACTTTTGATCATGTAGACGTAACTCGGCTTTTGAAGGATATACTTATTTTACAAAACGAGGTCAAATTGTTTAAAAGTACATATGCGACTGTGGATCAGCTGTTACAGACTAAGCAGGAACTATTAAAAGTTAACTATGACGGTGGTGGTTTCGGTGTTTCTGTTGACAGTCTAAATAAAACGATTGTACAGAATAAGTTCAGAAATATTAACTTAAGGAGAGGCGCTTCATGTATGCAAGGTAGCTTTGCTTATGATAGCGGCCCAATGGGTCTACCTCATATGTCAAAAATATCACTAACCCCTCCAAACCAAGTAAACAGTACGAATGTTGAGCCTGATGACCTTAAGTGTAACCGTCCATCTACGTTGCGAGATAGCATTGATGTTATGACCGAGTGTGATAAAACTGTTTCGTTCGCGCCTAATAAACAATAAGTGCGACAGGAGGTAGATGATAAAATAACTACTGGGTTATCAAAAGCGGGAGGTGCGAGAGAGATAGAGGATTCGGTGTGTGATGTGTTGAAGCCCGCTAGCAATATGACAGGTACGATAGCTGAGGCGCATAATAACAACTATTTACCGAAGTCTTGTCACTCGTTTGCGGACATTGCGCGTGTGCCGGGTGAATGGAAACAAAAAAAACCACCGAATGATGATGAATGGACGGAGGTTCGAAGGAATAGATTTAAGAATAGATTTATAGGACAGAAAGGCGTGGCTATTACTACTCCACAGTGTAAGTTTAAGGCTGCAAACGTCAAACTCCCTGTTTATAAATAATGTTGACAAAGAAACCTCGCCGGCAGACATTGCGAACTATATTATGTCAAAAACGCATGTTTGTGTTACCTTAGAAAAAATTGTAATGAAACAACATAAAGAGTATGACGCCTATAAGATATGGGTCCCTCGGCATAAGTTATCTGTTTTCATGAATGACAATATATGGCCGGAAAAAATTTCTTTCCGGCGTTTCATAGACTTTGGAAACAGAAGAAATTATAATAAGAATCCTAATGGAAAGTCCTCTATCGGAAAGTCCCATGCTTAGCAGTTTTATTTCGTATAACTGTAAGTCATTGGTACGGTCAGTTGATCATGTAAGAACCCTGTGTCGTCGAGCAGACATCATAGCACTACAGGAGACGTGGTTGTTCCCGCACAACCTGCCATCCCTGGGAACAGTCGACCCAGACTTTGACTACTGCGGGAAATCGGCTATCGACTCGTCTGCTGGCCTGGTACGAGGCAGACCGTATGGTGGTGTCGCTATGCTGTGGCGTAAGAGTGCGTTTAGTTCGGTTACAGTGATCCCGTGTAACAGAGTGCGTCTCGCGGCGATTAAAGTACTTGTGTGCGATCGTTCTTTTGTGGTTTTCTCAGTTTACATGCCTGTGAACTCTGTTGAGAACTTAGTCGAATTTACTGACTGCCTTAGTGAGATAAGCGCTATTATTGACAACACTGAAGTAGCGAATGTGTACATTTTGGGAGATTTTAATGCTTGTCCTTCTGCATTGTTTGGAAGGGAACTTTTAAACTTCTGTAAGCATCAAAAATGGGTATGTGCGGATATAGATAAATTAGGATTTTCATCGGGCACCTTCACATTCGTTAGCGACGCCCATGGCAGTACAAGCTGGCTTGACCATTGTGTGGTAACGAAGTCTGCGTGGCAGTCGGTGGTGGATGTGAGGGTGAACTATGACTGCACTTGGTCCGACCACTATCCACTAGAGGTGCGTTGTAATATTGCTGTTATGAAGCCACAATATGTATCGCTTGAAAGTACTCCTAACGGTATACTGTGGGCCGATAGGGATGAGCACCAAAAACAGTTTTATACTAGGATGTGCAACGATAACTTTAGAAAAATTGATTTCCCTTTGGAGTTATCGGGGTGTTGTGACGGTGTATGCCACAATAAAGAACATAGAGTGGTAATAGACCGAATGTATGAGAGTATTGTTTCTACTATGTGTGAGGCGGCTATGTCTAGCTCAAGTTCTGCGTGTAAACGAAAGCGAAAGCGTGTTGTTTTAGGCTGGAATAAGCATGTTCGTGGTGCTCACGAGGTTGCCAGGCTTGATTTCCAAAACTGGTTGTTGTTCGGTAGGCCTACTGATGGACCTATCTATAGTAACATGGTGGAGTCTCGGCGTCGTTTCAAATCTAAACTTAGGATGGATATTCTGGCAACGCACCACGCAAGTAAGAATTTTAAAAATTTTTGGAAGGGTACGAAAAATCTGAATAATAAACCTACTGCCCCGATAAATGTTAATGGCGTAACTGGTCCTCGTGACATTGCGAACATGTTTAGGAATCATTTTCAGATGGAGCCTCCTTCCGGCGGGCTGGGGATGCTCAATGCGAGTGAAATCAGGCAAAAACCCTTAAAGCCAGCAGTAATACCATCTTTTACGGCTAAAGATATAGCTACCGTTATTATGAATATGACGAGGGGTAAGTCTCCAGGGCACGATGGCATTAGTATTGAGCATTTGCAGCACGCGGGTGTTCATCTGCCTAGGGTTCTTGCAATGTTTTATACATTTTGCCTAAGACACTCGTACCTACCGGACGAGTGTATGAAGACCGTGGTTGTGCCAATAATCAAAGATAAAACTGGCGATGCATCAGACAGAAGCAATTATAGGCCCATTTCGTTAGCCACAACCGTAGCGAAAGTGCTGGACGGTCTGCTTGATCGTATTTTGAACAATCACATAAAGCTGAATGACGCTCAGTTCGGTTTCAGGCAGGGGCTGTCGACAGAAACGGCTGTTCTATGCCTCAAGCATACTGTCCGGTACTACACCGATAGGAAGACTCCTGTGTATGCCTGTTTTCTAGACCTTTCGAAAGCTTTCGATTTGGTGTCCTATGATGTGCTTTGGCACAAGATGAGGGCTGAAACCAGCCTCCCCGAAGAAGTCATTAACATTTTTGATTATTGGTACAACAACCAAGTCAATGTTATAAGATGGACAGGCGTCAACTCCGACGCGTACAGATTGAAATGTGGAGTAAGACAGGGAGGGTTAACCTCGCCTCGTCTTTTCAATCTGTACGTGAACGGACTCATTGAGAGGCTCAGCAGTGCCAATGTCGGATGTTCTATAGATGGAAAATTCATCAACAACATCAGTTACGCGGACGATATGGTTCTGCTTGGTCCCTCCATAAGCGCTGTTCGAAAACTGATCGCTATATGTGTGGATTATGCTGGGGCTCATGGGCTCAGGTATAATGTACAGAAGAGTGAACTCTTAGTTTTCCAGTCCGCTAGCCATAAGATCTTACACGTTCCACCCGTCTCCATAGATGGTGTGTCGTTACCTAGAGTTTCAAAATTCAAGTACCTGGGTCACTGGGTCTCGGATGACCTCTCAGACCACGATGATATCGAGAGGGAGCGCCGGGCGTTGGCTGTCCGATGCAATATGTTGGCTCGTAGATTTGCACGCTGCACCAAGGCAGTAAAAGTAACTTTGTTTAGGGCGTTTAGCCAGTCGTTTTACACGTGCAGTCTATGGGTTAATATACGCAGAAGACAATCAACGCCCTGCGCGTTCAGTATAACAACGCATTTAGGATGCTGATGCGGCTGCCGCGGCACTGTAGCGCGTCGGGCATGTTTGCGGACGCACGTGTCGATGGGTTTCATGCCATCCTCAGAAAGAGAGCCGCATCGCTGCTAAGTCGTGTCCGCGCCAGTGGCAACAGCATTCTTAGCGTTGTGGCTAGCCGAGCAGACTGCCCATTATTGTGGCATTGTATTAAGTTACATGTCGAGAAGAAGTAGCGAGTATAATTGGTGAACGGTCTTCATTTATTGTCATTTGATTTAATTTATGTTAACTTTAAATATTTGTATCTTTTTATTTATTTTTTGACATGTCAATTTAAAATTCTATTCTTTATAACATCTTTTTGACATTTAAAAACATTTAATTGTTGACATTTTAATTTTTAATTTACGACATTTTAATTTTTGTTTTTTATTGATTATAACTTTGAATTTAATCAATTGACAATTTGTTTGTATTCAATTTGTGTATGAAAATTTTATTTGATTTGATTTGGAGTGTACCTTTACTAACACTAGTTTTATAAGGATTTGTTACTAACAAGATATGGACTGTAAATTGTCTGAAACTTTGAAATAAATTATTATTATTATAAAGAGTAATCATTTGTCCGCAATAACCAAGTGGTACCGTATATCAGTTACTGTGTTATGGTGGTCAGATGGCAGTCGTCATCATCATCATCATTTGCCTCCCCTAGGCGTCGCCACATTGACCCATCCCGTGCATCTCGCATCTAGCGGATTCTCGATACCTTCACCAGGTCATCGTTATAAGCCGTCGTTCCATGTCAAATACTGGTATTCAAATACATCCGGTTAGACTGGAATCTGACCCCAATTTACCAAATAATTTGGAACAAATATTTGTACAACATAAATCCTACTTTTACAGGTCACAGATCTCCATATTATAAGAATTGAACATATTCCACACACGTTTAGCTCTAGTGATTGAGGTTAGACTCAGATACGTCAGTCAACTGTCTTCCCTTTTTTAGGGTTCCGACGTCAACAAGGAACCCTTATAGTTTCGCTCTGTCCGTCTGTCCGTCCGCAGCTTAGCTCAGAGGATCTAAGTACTAGAAAGCTATAATTTGGCATGTATATACATATTAATAATTTCGACAAAGTGGTAACATAAAATCATGAAAAATATTTTTTTTTCCGGTATCTCCCATAGACGTAAAGTGGGGATGTATTTTTTTTTTCTTAGCTATCCCATGATGTGGGGTATCGTTGGATAGGCCATTCAAAAATATTACGGGTTTGTTAGAACTATTTTTCGATTCAGAGATTCGTTTGCGTAAAATTAAGCTTTACGTTGCAAATTTATGTTAGAGTCAAGTGTCCCTACCCCCCTGCCAGCGAAATGGTTGCTTTTGGGTATGTGAAAAATTCACGGCAGTAGTAAATGTAACGGAAATAAAAGGAAAATTATCACGGATAACAAGGCTTTACAAGTTTATGAAGAATAGTCGACCAATTTATAAAATGTACTTGGAACAGTAAAAATTTTGTACAAATGCCATTGAAAAATTACTTAAATAAAGTTGATAGCTATGTAAAACAGAGTAAATATAATGCTTACGAACCATGTAAAAATATACAAAAATGAAATCATAACAGGCTTTACAAGTTTACGAGTAATAGTCGACCAACTTATAAAATGTACTTGGCACAGTAAAATTTTTGTACAAATGCCATTGACAAATGACTTAAATAAAGTTGTTAGCTGTGTAAAACAGATAGTAAATATATGCTTATGAACCATGTAAAAAAATACAAAAATAAAATAATATCATCAATGATTTCTAAATTAATAATGTTTAAGCTCGAATAACGCATTGGGGTGGCTGGGGTCGTTGGCAGTACCAGTCCGTAGTCCACACGGCGCATGCGCGCGGTGGAGTCAATTTTGTGTTAGTGCAGAAGTATTTTTGACGTTTTGTAATTAAAACGTAAAAGTAAAGTCAAATTAGATTCGATTTCCAAGCAAATTACTTATTTTTTATTTATTTATTTTGATTTTGATATAGGCTCGCGCTTGACCACCATCTCACCTGATTTATTTACTTATTTTCTTTTATCGATATCCTTCTATAAAGCCAATATTCGACCCGACTTCATCACTTACTGAGTAGCGTAAAACTTTCCAGAATGAAATAGTGAATACCACAGATTAGAGGATTCACCTCTAATCTGCGGTTTTAGAGGAGATTAGAGGTGAATACATCCGATTTTTTTCCAATTCCGAAAGAGAAATAAACAAGGAGCGTGCACGCAAGGATCCAGGAACGAACTATACCATTCCCCGTGGCTCTAACGCGCGCTCGTATCGGCTCCTTTCGCAATTCGCACCCGCGGTGGTACTCATATAGATAATATTTTTTAACTTCAGTTGCGAAGTTGGATTTTATAATTCCTTCTTCAGTTACCAGTTAGTCCTTATTTAGTTTAAGTCAAGAGTGAACAGATTACATCTAGGCAAGCGTGCTTCACCGTAGACCACATCATCGCTTACCATCTGGCGAGATAGTGGTCAAACGCGAGAATATAGATTAAAAAAAAAACATCATCCTATGTGGGCCCGTTTTTAGACTTTGTGCCGCTGAAACCGTTCTAATGTTCATGTAACAACAACAAAACCCTCTTTTTAGTCCGCATTATTATGCAACTTCGGAACCCTATTATTGCCCGTGGCCCGACACGCACTTGGCCGGTTTTGTTATTAGGAGCTCCTAGATTGTGATCTATTGTAGGGAAAGGCTCATGTGGGGTGTTGGGGAAAACTACTTTTTAAATTCTAGTATTTTTGTGGCCTGTAAGTTTTCTGCAAAGTTCACTGCTTACTTTGATTACGATTTGTATTTCTACTGTAACGTTTACTTGAATGATCAAGTGAGCGCAAACGATTCGAAAATGAACTCATTTGTTCTTAACCGTATAGTTCGGACGGGGTACATTTTGGGGCTTGACAAGCATACCTCCGCTGGCTCAGCCGCGGTTCATTTTGGACCCCAGATTTACGTCATACGACATCCTAATTAATAACTTAATTATTGATTAAGATACCTAACGAATCTTATGTGGGGGCTTTAATTAAAATAGTTGGATAAAAAGCTTACATGTGCATGCAAATATATTTTTTAGATTAAGTGCGCAAGTTTATTAATTTACATTTGTTAAAAACAAGTGTAATAATACGATAATCGCCATTTTGATGACAGTGGTGGTCGAAGCTAAAAAACATAAAAATGCAGATTTTGGACACCCTAACTCCACGACAGGGGTAAAGGTTTGCTAATTGTTTAATTATTGGTCGAATTCATCCATATTTCAAAATAAATAATTAGTGGTAATGAAGTTATTTGTTATTCAAAGTCGAAGTTAGGCGCCAATCGTGTGTTTTTTATTTTACACAAATGTCACCCTTCCACATGTAAAATTGATTACAAATATGACAATTATGTCTCTAAATATAATAAACAACAAGAAGAAGCCCTGATTTTAAAGTAATTAACAAACACCAGTCCAATAATACGTAAAATTCATACATTATTTTTGTTAAATTTCCAATTCGTCAAGTAGATTGTTTTTTTTTAATGTAATAGTTGTGTGGCAAAACGATTTTAGCAATCGATTTTATTTATGCTATCCACTCGATTAATGAGCAATTATCCCAAATCGATTCTTAAAAATAGAAAAATCCTGTTTTAGGCATAAAATACAATTAGTACTTAAATTATTACTATTAATTATTTCTTAAAGTAATCTTAATAGATTTTTGGACATTATTTGACTACAACCAACTAAACAATTTCATCGAACCGTGGATAATTTCGCGCCGAATTATCTATCCGATTCAAAATTCAAATTCGGAATGCGTTCGCTATTCAAAACTATTTTGTATAAAAATAATAATGATTGAGTCTTTATGTTTGATAGTCTCAGAAGTATACAGAGTGCCTAGTATATTTTTATGTAAGTTTGTAACGCAAGTTTAGATAAATTTAGTTTCGGGGAACCAAGGATTTTGTGATTATTCGTTATATTGCAATGAGTGTCGTACTGGCCCAGTGGCTAAAGGCCTCGCCTTGCCTGAGGTCATGGGTTCAAATCTGGACAAATACCAATGATTTCCATTTTCAAATTCATTAATGTACTTTCTAAGTATATTTTAGAAATCGTTGACAACGGTGAATGAAAACATCTATAAAATCTAAAATCAAATATAGTCTCAAATCGCCAACCCGCATTGAGCAAGCGTAGTGATGAATGTTCGTGCCTTCTCTGTATGAGAAGAGGCCTTTGCCTTGCAGTGGGACAATTATAGGCTGGTATTATTATTATAATTATATATTGAATAATGAGTTGAGAGTATGGTATGGTTAGGTTTTGAATTCGGTCGAGTTTGTTGTAATGTTATGAAAATTGGTTATTCTATACATACTTTTAAAATTTTATTTTTATTCATTTTAAGAACATAAGTTTGCTTTGTATTTACATCTGCATTCCCCGAAAACTATTAATATCAATAACCTTGTGCGTATCTTCTTGCGCGGTTCCTTTCCATGCGAGTTATGGCATGGTTGTCAACCAACTAAGCTGAAAATCATCTAGAAGCATGAAATTTGGCAGAAAGGTTCCTCAAGTGACGTAATTGTGCAGTAAGAAAGGATTTTTGGAAATTGCATCCCTAAGGGGGTAAAAAGGGGTTTGAAAGTTTGTATGAAAAATCTAATTCCTTCGGCCATAATTCTTGAAACTTAGCTTTTGCTAAGTTTCAAGAATTATGGCCGATATTATTCTTATTCTAAGTAAACAATATAGGTTGCCATTATTAGTTTTTCGAAACTCCCAAATGACGATTTAGGGGATGTTGAAGTTTGTATGGAAGAATCTGATTTCTTGGGTCAATCAACATGAAACTTGGCACAAATACCAACCTAAATAAACAATAAAGGATTTCATTATTAGTTTTTCGAAACTACCCCCAAAAGATGATTTAGGGGGTGTTAAATTATTTTTGAAATATCGTATATTTAAAAAATAATTTAACACCCCATAATACACATATTAAATATTTCTTTGGTTAATAAATTTGAAAATTTACATAAATACCCATCCTAAGTGAACCATAAAGGTTTTCATTATTAGTTTTACTTATCTAGTCCCAAAATACGATTTTTGGGAAGTTAAAGTGATTTGAAGAATTTTATTTCCCGGGTTAATAAATTTGAAATTTGACACAAATACCAACCTAAGGAAACAATAAAGGTGGTCATTATACATTTTTCGAAACTAACTCAAGCTAAGAATCTTACTGGACAGGGTTTCGTTTTTGACGTGGTTTTCTTGGGAAGCACTAAGGCACGATTTTGCGGCAATTCAACCTTTAAGGAAGTGAAAAGGGTAAAAATTAGTTTGTATGTAAAATCAAATTCTTTGGGGATAAAGTTGATGATCAAAATTTACATAAAACATTTTGAAAACTCCCTCCCAGATTGGGTTTAGGGGTGTTAAAGTTTTTTTTGAGGCAACTCACTGCGCAATCTGACTAACATAAAATGATAAATAAAAAAATTTAATTCAAAAAATCTAAAAACCCGACTGCTTTGCAGTCGGAGCATACATCTGGTTTTCGTCAGCTAGCCCGCGAATATGTATCCTCCGACTGCACAGCAAGATTTTCTCCTTGTTTAAGTCTTTTTATTTCGCTTTTAAAGCAGTCGGGTTTTTAGTTTTTTTGAATTAACTTTTTTTATTCATAACTTTTTAGTTATCTGTTTTTAAGATTTAGGTACATTTAAACATATATGTTTTATATTTTCGAAATCACCTCTTAAAGCCCTTTATTTTGATACCCCACACGATGGGTTTGGAAGAAAAAAAAATTATGCTCCGCAATATGGCGCCCAAAATCTGCCATTTTTCTATTTTCCAATTTTAATGTAGCCAGTGACACTCGCGGGGTTAAGACGAATCGATTGACGTATGAATCATCAAAATCAGCCAACACGTTTGGTCTCTAGAACGCCACATAGGAACAAACATACATACATACATACATACTTACATACATACATACATAGACTGATAAACACATTACCCTCCTTCGGCAGTCGAGTAAAAAGAGAAGAAAGGAGTGAATAGCATATTTAGGTTGTTCAAAACTAGACCCTCAACGGCGCAAAAAGGGTTGATAAGTTTTTAGGGGAGGATTTTACTTTGTGGCGATAACCTAAAATGTATTATTGTTTAAGTCAAATAACGAATCGTCCCAATCCAATAAACCCACCAACCCCAAACCCAAATCCTCGATACCTAGTTTTTAATAGTTTTAATAATATCTTATTTTTGGTTGCCTTTACTAACTGCATATAAGAAAATCATTTATAGGATAAACGAAATCACGCGAACATAGTCGCGGGCGGAGTGCTAGTCATACATAAATATACTCATATTTATACTGGTCATTCTGTATAAAACCGTCTGAAATGATTAATGTAAAACTCTCTTTTATATTAAAATGTGCCCGATAAAATATTTTGAATACCGACTGCATTCCAAATTTGAATTTTGAATTCTTTTACGTTCGGCGAATTCGGCGCGAATTTAGCCACGAATCCTATTTTTTTTTCAATTTACTCTTCTGATAACATTATGAAAGCATTTATGTATAGTTATTACTATATATTATTACTATAAGTTGTTATTTTATTTTGTGCCCATAAACTAATTTTAATTTTAAAACAATACATTTTTGAAAATCACTTTTTTATTTAAATGAATAATTTTAAATAATCGAAATACACTTAATCGATTAGGCTGAATGCAGTTTTAATCGATTATGAGACGCGTGTCCATTCACGCGTCGCGTTTCAGCAAAAAAAAAAACAACACCAAAGAAATGTCATGTTGCAAGGTTGCATCAAAATTTTAAGCAATTTTTTTCCAGATTTTGGCTTGTTTTTTTATGAATTTTTGTATGACAAATTAGGAACATAAGGACGCAAATAAAATAAGTATATCTTTGTGTTGTCCTTTTGCATCTTTTCAGCAAGGGAAAAGGTTGTTTATGTACATATTTTGAGCAAATCTAAATTGTCTACCATTTGGAAAGGTGTAGTAATTCGTATTTTGTGCACATTTTGCAGTAGACTGACGCGGTTTAACCGAGCGCAACATGTAAATAAAGATATTTTTTTCAAATTTACTGTGTAAGATAGCTGCGTAAACTTATTTTTCTGAATAAATTCGAATGTTGAAAGTTCAAGTAAATTCCTGAATTTCATGACGTAATTTGCAACAACCTGTCGACTCAGCTGGTGTGTCATGTGTCAAAATCTTGTCGAGCAGAGTGGTTAAAGTAAATCATGCCGGAGTCACAGACAGCGTTCTAATTTTGAAGAGAGGTTTCGATTTACATTTAACAGAAAAAAAAATGTGTTGCCAAATTAGCATTTATTAATGTACTAGATATTTTCCCGTGGACTATCCCACTAGAACCATGTTTTTTTTTTGGAAAGAAATGTAGCCAATGACAATCAGAAGAAGACATACACAAACAAACAAATAATGCCTTTGTTATTAGAGAATTACACTACAAGCCAGAAAAAAATTGGTGTTATACATATACTGACTGAATTCAATTTAGATAATTTAATCCACATACCAAATTAAAAGCTTCCGATTCTGTTAAATGTTAATGCCAACGCACACAGAAATCATTACAAATCAAAATGTCAAGATTCAGAGTAGACGCATCCATCATTCAATTGTTTAACGGGAGTGGAGACTTGTGCCATAACTGCTCAGGAAATATTGTACCAAGCCGTGACGTCACGCGAAATTTCAAAGAACTATATAGTACTAATTATTTCTACGTAGCTATGGAGGATAACAAGACTTAACAATGTTGTAATAATAATCCCACCAAAAACATGAAATGAGAAAAGGCACCGAGTTTGACGTTGAACAGTTGAGACCTAGAAGGGTGGCAAGTTTCGTACCCTTTCCAGCAATGCTAGCACTCGCAATGGCCGAGACCGGTAATTATGTTCTGTGGCCGCGAACCCGCCACTGAGCTCTGTCCAATATTGCCCGAGAAAGCCCGAGAATTGCCTGTAAAGTCGTAATATCAATGTGTGCGTGCAAAATGACGCTGTGTTCGTAGTTAACTCTGTCTGTGGCGCGCCGCCGCTTGTGTGTTATTATATTTGCATTATTACGTACTTTGTGTTATGGCTAAGTGTCAGCTACATTTTATTCCAAAATGTTTTACGGATCTTGCGAAAAAGACAACGGAAGCGATGCTGCGGGAAAAGTTTTAACATCACTCAATATCACGGGCTGTGTTATTTTATTATACCAGGAACCCAACTCTCAGTAATTGTGACAAGTTTAACAACGCATCCTCAAGATCTAAGTATTTCACTGTCATCACTATTCCAGACAATTTCGAACATGTACTAACTCATATTTTTCTCTTATATTATCTCTTATTATTTTTCAGTGCCATATAGGCTTTTTCCTTCAGAATGCACGGTCTCTGTGGGACAGCCCACGGGCTCGAAGCTGCAAGTTAAAAGCTAGAATTGAACAAGCTGAGACCGTGTTTCATGTATATTTTTGGAACTATTATTCATTCCCCGGACAATTAAATCATTAGTACTTAAATCACCATAATATTAGCCTATTATCATTTCAAAGAGAAGGTCTCATTAGCAAACCTACCTATTAGTACCCATTTAGTAAGTGCTTCTAATTACAATCGCGCGAGCTCATCAAATATCTCACTGAGACTACAACACGCCTACCGAAACGTCTAATCTACGTCGAGTATTGGCGTGCCACGGAGGAGAGAGCAACGGAGTGCTATGTGTTGTTGGAAGGGTATTGATGGCTTCGGCGGAAGTGCCAAACTATTAAAAACGTATAAGTTTCACTTGCAAAGAAGGACCGAAAATTATTTATTCCCACAGAAACTGATTATTCCAAGCTTTTGATAGTTAAACAAACCGGATACTGTAGCAAATCCAAACTGTTTTTGTATGTAAAAGGCGAGCCGTATGGAGCTGTACTGTCTTCTGTATCAGGCCCTTGCGGCCTTGATCCAACCGCGCAACGACAGCCTCTATAGATGATCTTTAATGCTATTGGCCACCAGGCTGTTGCGTTCTCCGTATCAACAATCGGCACAATGATCGGCCAATCCACATTTTACATGTCGACAACCTCGAGTACTATGTCGAGATACTTGATTTGTTTCTCTTTCTCACCTTCACGAGGTTCTTGTCATGCGGGATGGCAACATAAACTGCCTTTTTTTGCCGTTAACAAACAATATTATGGTAAACTAGCTTCTGCCAGCGGCTTCGCCCGCGTGAAAATTGTTTTTTAATACTAAAGGAAAAAATTATACCGGGATGAAAAACAGCCATGTGCTATTCCAGACTGTAATCTATTCTTGTGCCAAATTTTATCCAGATGCATTCAGCCGTTCTGGCGTGATTGAGTAACAAACATACATCCATCCAAACTTTCGCATTTATAATATTAGTAAGATCAATCACTACACTTAGCCTTCCATTCCCAACATACTTCTGTTACTTACACATCATCACGACTAATAACTTAATTCAAGCAAAGAAAACAACAGGGCTTGGCCGTATGACGTCACCATACGTAACACCATAAACCGATGGGGAATTATAGTTATTGGGCAGTCCCCTTTATAGACACGGTGAGGATACAATTATGTGAGGGAACTAGCTTCTGCCCGCGAATTTTTTTTTTTTTTTTTTTTTATTTTTTATTTAGATATAAGCTCGCGCTTGACCACCATCTCACCTGATGGTAAGCGATGATGTGGTCTACGATGGAGCACGCTTGCCTAGAAGTAACCTATTCACTCTTGACTTAAAGACCCCTAGATTGTAGCTATCGGGAAACACAGACTCCGGCAGAGAATTCCACTCCTTAGCTGTACGCATAATAAAAGTATTCTCAAAACGTTTAGTGCGTATGGGTGGGATGTCCACCATGTACCTGTGGCGCATCGCCGTACGTCTGGTAGTCCGATGATGGAACGGGCTGGGCGGAATTAGATCATGCAATTCCATCGCACACTCACCGAAATGTAATCGATAAAAAACCGATAAGCTAGCAACTCGGCGACGATGTTCAAGGCTCTGGAGCTTTGACTTAACCAGTGCCTCATCGCCGATGAGCCTCTTGGCCCGCTTTTCGATCGACTCTAGTGCATCGAGCTGGTATTTGGCAGATCCGTCCCAGAGATGAGAACAGTACTCCATGCATGATCGAACTTGCGCTTGATACAAGCTGAGCAGCTGTTCTGGCGTGAAGTACCTTCTCACCTTTGCAAGGATCCCCAGCTTTTTGGCAGCCAGCTGAGCCTTCGCCTCAATATATGGGCCAAAATTGAGAGTCGATGTCAACGTAACGCCAAGAAGCTCAAGATGGTCAGCTATTGGCACAGTCACATCTCGGAAAGTTGGAGCCGGGTGAAATTGGCTCTTTTTAGCGGAAAAAAGACATGCCTGGGTTTTAGCAGCATTAAACCTGACCAGATTGGCATCGCCCCATTCGGAGACTGCCTGCATGGACAGGTTCAAGCGCTCCACCATGGCCTCCCGGAGAGACTGGATCTGAGGCCCGGTAGCACGAGCGCTGGACATGTATCTCTCAGCAACAGTGCTGTCGTCTGCATACCCAAAGGTGCCGGGTTTTAGCAGATCGTTAATGTGCAGCAAGAATAAAGTTGCTGAAAGTACCGATCCCTGAGGGACCCCGGCATTAATATCCAAGTGGTCCGACGAGCAGCCATCGATAACCACTCGAATGGACCGATCTCTCAGGAAGTCTGCAATCCAATCACACAGACCACCGGGCAAACCGAATGAAGGAAGCTTAGCAATAAGGCTTTCGTGCCAGACCCTATCAAAAGCCTTTGAGATGTCTAGGGAGACGGCAAGCGCTTCCCCGTGCCTCTCAATGGCCTCACTCTAGATGTGAATGGCATACGCTAGAAGATCCCCAGTAGACCGATTTCGGCGGAAGCCGTATTGTCGGTCACTTAGGATATCGTTTGCTTCTAGGTATGCCAGGAGCTTAATATTAAGTACACGTTCCATACTCTTACAGAGTATGGAGGTTACAGATATGAGTCTGTAGTTGGCCGGGTCAGCTCGACTTCCCTTCTTGGGCACGGGCTGTACGTTAGCCTGCTTCCAAGCATTCGGCACTTTTCCAGCCTCATACGAAAGGCGGAACAGGCGTGTCAAGATCGGAGACAGTTCAGGCGCACAGGTTCTAAGAACAATTGCTGGTATTCCATCAGGGCCGCTAGCCTTGTTCACGTCGAGGTTGCGCAGCACCCTACGTACGTCCTTTTGACGAATACGAATTGCCGACATACTCGTCTCGCATCCATCAGGAGAAGGAGGGGGCCGTGCGTCACCAGGATTCAGACGTGAAGATTCCGCAAAAAGAGAGGCAAATAAATTTGCCTTCTCCTCAGCGGAGTGGGCCAGCGACCCGTCGGGTTTCAGCAGTGGTGGTAGTGAGGGGCGGCAGAAGTTCGACTCGACCGACTTAGCCAGAGACCAAAACGCTTTACTACCTGCTGGGTAAGAAGCAAGTTTGGTCCCTATTCGACCAATGCGGTCGAATCGAGCCCTTCGCAACACTTTCTTGCAGGACTTGGCAGCCCTGTTGAAGGCCTTCTTCTTCAGACCCACGTCACTCGCCTTACGCGATCGAGCGTCGACCCAAGCCAGGTACGCCCCATGTTTAAGCGCATCGGCGCGCTTACATTCGGCGCCAAACCATGGCCGGTCTTCGCTTGACATTGAAACGTCAGAGAACGGAATGAAGTACTCCATTCCCTGACGCAACACATCCGTCACGGCGTCCGCGCACGACGATGGATCCGACGAAGAAAAGCAAGTAGGCTGCCAAGGATAGCATGCGAAGAAAGATCGCATACCATCCCAATCTGCTGACTTGTACCACCAAACCCGCCGGGTGCCTCTTGGGCTGGGATCGGGCGGGGAATAGACGGACACAGACTTCACCAGACAGTGGTCGGAACTACCTAAAGGTGAAGCTATCGACACAGAGTATCTGTCTGGATCTGTTGTCAGCAGAAGGTCCAAGCAATTCGCTGTGTGCGAATCAACATCCGGTACCCTCGTTGCCCCCTGGACCAGCTGGGTGAGGTTTAGCGCTAGCGAAAGCTTGCGCATCTCCCGTCCAGCATGGTCAGTGCACTGGTATGGGAAGAGCCACTCCTGATGGTGGGCATTAAAGTCCCCCAGTAACACTAATTGGGCAGAAGGGTACCGCTGCTGTGCCGCATCAGCCGCCTCACTGAGGTACTCCGTGAGCCTGGATGTCTCCTGATCTCCGCTGTGCGAACGGTAGACACAGGCGTAGATAATTTTATCCAGACCTGTGTCCACCAGAGCCCACAGGGTTGTGAATCGGGAGTCCTCAAGGTTACGGAGACGCCGATAGCAAGTGTCGTCACGGGCGTACATACACACACCCGCGCGCGGTTTAAAATTGTGCTCCAGGGTAAACCCTGGGTAAGATAAGTACGACACGTCTGACGGACTCGCTATCTGCGTCTCCGCAAGGAAAAGCAGCGCTGGTTTCTCAGTCTCTAGGTGGAAGTGGACTGCAGAGAGATTTGAGTGCAGACCTCGAATGTTGGTGAGGTGCACTTTGTGGGGGAGGGAGTGCAGCCGCTGTTTAAATCTCTTATTCCTTTTCCTTGGCATTAATATTTTAAAAGAGTGAATGGAGGAGAGGAGTTGGAAGTGAGACGAGGTTTCACGCAGCTAACCTTCAGACACGCACTGAAGGGACAGCATCATTGGGGCACTAGTCCGGAGACTGCGGGGACGCCCGAGCCCCCCCGGAATGTCCATCGGGCCCTCCCCATCTGGTCGCCAACCAGCACGATGGCGCATTCCGGGATTTTTCGACAGTTGGCGGGGCAGCCTTTCGTGTGTGGCTGGCACACTACTTGGGCCCCCAACTACCTGCGGTCGGCCAGCGGCGCACCGTGCCTCGGATCCCGCTACCCTCCGCGACCAGTCCCCCGATACGTCCATAACAGCGCGCGTCAGGCTGGTCAGCCTGCAGTGGAACAGCTATCTCGACCCAACTCCTCTTGTGGCTACACCGAGCATCGTACCGGAACACGGCTAAGCCGCTTGGCGGTACGTCTTTGCCCGGTGGGTGGTCGCAAGCCTTCGGCCGAAGCCTACCACCAGTTGGTGTCACCTGATTTGCACCACCCGGGGACCACGTGTAGGGTATCAGAAAGGGGTACATTCCTACGGACGTGGGTGACTCAGCCCCCAAAACTTCACCTGCATGAAAAGTGTTTTATTATCCTAAGAGAATTTACTAACGGGATGAAAAGTATCCTATTCCTAGTGCAAATAATATTCTATTTATGCGCCAAGTTTTATTAAAATTCGTTCAGCAGCTAAAACGTGAAAATGTAACAAACAGACATATAAACCGACAGAGTTTCTTTCACATTTATTATATTAAGTACTAGCGGATGCCTCGCGGTTTTACCCGCGTATCCCGTTCCCGTGTTCCGAATATAGGGATAAAGAGAAGCCTATGTCACCCGGGGATAGTGTAGCTTCCCAACTGTGAATTAAATTTTAAATCGGCCCAGTAGTTTTTAAGTTAATTTGTTACATACAAAAATTCAAATCTTTCCTCTTTGTAATATTAGTATAGATTAGTCGTGTATTAGGTTTGTTAGTTCATGTTTTACATTGATGTACGAGTATAAAATTGGGTTGTGTTGGCAAAATTGTTGATTTTTTCATGGTCATTTGGTAACTAGGCCTATTGGTTTTTAGTGTGTCGTTAACTTGCCTAAGTGGTAGTTGATTTTATTAGGATGTAAATGGTTTAGTTTTAATTATCTCTTTCGTACCGGAAGCCGCAGCGTTGGAAGGCCTACCTCTAGGTGGAGCAACGACCTAGTAAAGGCTGCGGGCGTCCGGTGGATATGAAACTCACAGGACCGATTAGTGTGGCGACGCTTGGGGGAGGCCTAGGTCCAGCAGTGGACGTCTTTCGGCGAAATGATGATAATTTATTTCAGTATAACAAGGCAATGTATGTATATTCTCGTCTAACATACCATAGCGTCTCAAGACGAAAGTGATGACTAGTGATGACATATGGTACTGAAACGGGGTCACTCGTATTGGCCTCATCAGCTGGTTTAAATTCACAATCTGAGACAAATCGGGTCAATCAAATATGACATTTTGCTTGATAGAAAAAAAGATGAATGAAGCAATCAAAAACTTATAAAAATAGATTAATCACTGTTTGTTGTTACAATAAAGTCAAAACGATAAACTCTTCTCTATCATTCTCTTCATATAAAGAATCAAGATACATTATTAAAACATTGTTAACTTGGTACATAACAGATTTAATCAATTTGTTGTCTGTTGGTACTTGTTTCTTTCGTTTGTTCGTGAGCCATTGAATCGTGCTGTGTGTAAATCTCAGTACAGTAGCCGTTGGACCTCCCTATAGCGCCCTCCCTAAACCAATATTGATAAGTTTTATACATAAAATTGTGCGTAACTTGAAGTATTACTTAATTTTTGTTTCATCGCAATCGGTTCACTCTATCATAAGTAAGAAATAGGAGCCCCTCGGGGCGGGGCTCCGCCGACAACTTTTTTTTTCAAGTCGCTGTTTTAACCATTTGTATTCGCCCACAGTTTCTCTCTCACTTAGTATTTTGATATGCGTTTAAAATAAATATTTCGAACAAATGTTATTTCGGCTAAGTGAAACGTCGGAGTAACGAAAAAGATCGAATTGATAATAGGTCAACTGGGATAGTGGCAGTCGTGACTTCGATGAAGTAAATAAAAACGAAACGATAATAGTTGAAAAGTTTTAGGTGAAATGAAATTCGGTCAAATGTTTTTCGAACTTATGATAGGTAACCGTTCGAATTAGTACTTCCAGACACGTTTACCTCTTAATGATATTACTTTGGATGTCCTCCAGTAATCAGTCATGTTCTATGGCCTATTGTTCTGGTTCTTCAAGATTGCTTGAGGAGCTTTTACCTAAATAATAACAGCTGCACGGTTCGATCTTCGGAGGTCAGTAACGCTTGCCGAGGTCGGCTCATGGATGGGTGACCATCCATTATGTACCGAGCCTCTTCCTCGCCTCGGAAAGCATGTTAGTTGTAGATTTTTGACGGTCGTTACGTATACTTAGAAACCAGAAAATCATCTGAGACCAGTCTTACCAAAGGGTACCGTGTTACAAATATTATGGTAAACTAGCTTCTGCCGTGTTACGTGCTAATCCCGCCGATAAACTGCCTCGCAGTTTGGTGGGTTTGTAATTTTAAGAACAAATGTATTTTTCAAAAAAACCTTTTTTTTTTACTCAGTTACTGGATTGTAGAGGTCAGATAGGCAGTCGCTCCATATAAAATACTGGTACTCAGCTGAAGCCGGTTAGACTCGAAGTCGATCCCAACATAGTTGTCAAAGGCTAGGTACATCGATTAACTAATATACTACGATAGCGTAGCAGTGGCTACGAGTTTGCTACGTCGTAGCAACCATGTAGACTTTACTGGCAATATTAAATTCATTCCCTAATACACAACGCCCAGCCTAAACCTACCTTGGACTAACAGCTTTATGTTTTGCATAAGAGTGCCTTGTATTAACAAAGGTGAGCTTTGTTCACGAAGGAAGGATTTTAATCATGGGGGCCCAATGGCTAATAACGGTCTTGCCTGTCGAGCTTGAGGTCGTGGGTTCAAATGCGGGTAAGTCACAATGTGACTTTCTCCATTCTTAAGTACAGTTTTTATGTACTTTCTAAGTTTATCTTATACATCGCTGACGGTGAACGAAAAACCTCATGAGGTAATCTGCAGCCTTATTGCCACATAGTTTCGGCAAAGCAAAGGGCAAAGAGTATGAAAATCCTGGATCAAATCTATAACTTTATTTATATTTAATTTGTATCCAACTTAATATAAGCATGGCATGGAGATTGGATTATATGTCTCACAAACCTTTGATAAAACTGGCTACGACGCTGAAGCTCGTCTTAGCCATGTAGTTTAAATCTCAGCGCGCTTAGAAAACGCAAAATAAATCAATCTGCCTAGCCTTTTCCCAACTATATTGGGGTCGGCTTCTAATCTTACCGGATTCGGCTGGGTACCAGTATTTTACATGGAGCGACTGCCTATCTGACCCCCACAACACAGTAACCAGGTAACACGGTACCCCTTGGCAAGACTGGTGTCAGATCTCAGGCTTCTGACTACCCGTAACGACTGTCAAAGATCTTCAAATGACAGCCGGGACCAACGGCTTAACGTGCTTTCCGAGGCACGGAGGAAACTCGGTATGTTGAAATGGTCACCCATCCACTGACCGACCTCGTCAAGCGTTGCTTAACCTTGATGATCGACCAGTACGACTGTTATTATTTAGCCACGAGCTCCTCAAAAAACGCAAAATGAATATAAAATAGAATTTGTGAAACGCTACAAGTAATTTAGATTCAAGACTTTTGTGATTGAATTGCTTAGCAGATTCGTATATTTTCGTTAATTTGCATTTCGATGTAGTTATTCAACATATCTGCCTCGTTGGTCAAGCGGTCGTAAGCACTACTACTGAGTATGAGGTTCTGTGTTTGAGGCCTGGTTCGGACAAAGTGTTTGTGGATTTAACCATTTGGTATTTGCTAGTACCAGCCTGGAGTCTAGTTTTGTGTACATTTGATCTTGCATCACTTTATAAATTCATTTAATGGCCACATTAATTAAAGGATTTTAAGGAAAAAGGCGATGCAGTGATTGATAATTTAGCTTGACAAGGTTTTTTTTTTTTTAGTTTGTTTGAAAAGAAGATCCACTATCTTTACATATTTGGTAAATTGTTTTTAAGTTACCTACTTATTATAAGTGACAAAATATAGTTGCTATTTTGCTAGCTTCAGTTTCCGACTCTCTGCCGTATAATTTGATAGCCGCAATCACTTTATTGAAGTGAGTACGGCTATAAATATGAATAACTATGAGCCACGGTGCCTGTAAGTCGAGACAGGAGAAGAATTAATCTGTTTATTAGTCGCTATTGCCTTTAATTTTGAGACAATTTCATTTCAGTAATCTGTGGACAATTTTAACCATCAAATTGTAGCACTTTATATTATATTACATTAAACATTTATTCTATTAATTTATATTATCTTATTTTAAGTATTTATGACAAAAAAAAGTTATTTAAAAAATCAAAAAACCCGACTGCTTGAAAAGCAAACTAAAAAGAAGTAAACAAGAAGAAAATCATGCTGTGCAGTCGGAGGATACATATTCGCGAGCTGGCGGACCAAAACCAGATGTATCCTCCGACTGCACAGCATTATTTTCTTCTTGTTTACGTCTTTTTAGTTTGCTTTTCAAGCAGTCGGGTTTTTTGATTTTTTAATTAACTTTTTTTATTTACAACTTTTTAGTAATTTTTTTTTGGAATTAGGTACATTTAAACATATAAGTGTTAAATATTTTTGAAATCGCCTCTTATAATCCTTTATTTTGATCCCACACAACGGGTTTGGAAGAAAAAAATTTTTTTTTTCCCCACAAAATGGCGCCCAATATCCGCCATTTTATTTTTTTCAATTTTAATGTAGCCAGTGACACTTGCAGGATTAAGACGAATCGATCGACGTAAGAATCATCAAAATCGGCCAACGCGTTTGGTCTCTAGAACGCCACATAGGAACAAACATACATATATACATACATACATAGACTGATAAACAGATTACACTCCTTCGGCAGTCGGGTAAAAAATATTTTAAGTATCTATTTTATTTACCCTCGTCCGTGTGTCACTAGCGGGGTGCCAACTGAAAATCAGCGCTGGGTGTCTGACACCCAGCAAATGCTGAGTTGGTGACCCTTTCGGTGTGGGCACGCCCGGCACAATGATTCTGAAACCCTGTTTGTACTTTTTTACTATTCTTCTCTGTTACTGAGTTTATTGTTGTTGTGTTGTGTCTGTGTCGAATAAATGTTTTCTATTCTATTCTATTCTATAATTCAATTCAAGTTGCTAAGTTCAATTAGCTGCACTGGTCAATCTTGCTGATGACGGTACGTGGACGTATGACTATCCGTCCGAGACTCCTCCGTGCTTCAGAAAGCACATTTAGCCATTGGTCCCAGCTGTCAAAAAATGGGACCCTATCACTAAGACTTACTTTACTTCCCGTCTGTCTGTCTCTCTGTCACCAGGCTGTATCTAAAAATACCAAAAACAGAATAACATAAATACTTAAGTGGGGCTTCCATACAACAAACGTGTTTTGTTATCCGTTTTTTTGCGATAATGGTACGGAACCCTTCGTGCGCGAGTCCAAATCGCTCTTGGCCGGTTTTTTTTTGTATGTTTAACCGATTTCTCCGTCAATTGTGGACCGATTTTGAAAATTCTTTCTTTTCAAAAAGTATGTTTCGAAATTATTATTATTTTATATTAAATTGGTGAAGATCTGATGAAGAACTTCGGAGATATACAACTATTCATTAAATAACGGCAAATCTTTTGGGACTGCTGCAATCGCATGTCTGTTTATTGTTTATACTACTCGTATTGCATAACACAACATCACTCCAGTACGCTCTAAAAGGGTACGCAGATGTGTACCAGTTCACCTTGGTTCACTCTCATATCACCGGTGATGTTCAAGTTTTACGATATTCGGGTAATCTATTCTGGCATTATATGTATCATACTAAACAAGTTGAAATATAAAAAATCGGGCGCACGGTTGGCGCAGTGGTTGAGCGATTGACTGCTGCGCTGCGTGTCTCGGGTTCGATTCCCGCACGGAACAAATATTTGTATGGCCTACAGATAGTTGTTCCGGCTCTGGGTGTTTGTGATTGTGAGTTTATATGTTTGTAAACGCACCCACGATACAGGAAGAAATTCCTAGTGTGGGGCAACGTTTTTAAAAAAAAAAAAAACTTTATTACAAAAAAAATACTACCGACTTCCAAATAAATAATACAAAGTGAAAAATAACTTTCTTTTTGGCAGTCGGTGTCCATAACGCAAAAATTGGTACCTACCAAAGACACCGACGTCCAAAAATAAAGTTATTTTTAATTTTATAGTTTTCTTATTTGGAAGTGGGTAGTATTTTTTTGTAAAAAAGTTTTTATTGTTAGATATTTAGTCGGTAATTAGAAGCCAGAAAATCGGACACCCAATCCTGCCAAAGAGTATCATGTTATCCAGTTACTAGTTTGTGAAAATAGGTTTTCCCTCCATTTTAAATATACTGGGATTCAGCTGCATCCAGTCAAACTGAAAGCCGAGTATAACATAGTTGAGGAAAGGGAAAGGCAGATAGAGTTTTTGCATTTATACCAATTTATTTGGAGTCGGCGAAACAGTTATTATTCTTGCATACTTCTCTAAGTTCTCATTTCAGTAATTACACACAATTCATCCATCGTTTCTTTGTGTTTCTTTACTCTTATAGCCGTCCACATCCAATCTATTTAGGTACTAGTAATAACATTTCAATACGACCTTGCAGTAATGAAGCGAAAGTAATCTCATTTCGTATGGGTTGTCACGTTTCAATGTAATTGTTGCGCCTTTCGGTTGGTGAAGGAGCCAATTTATGCTTGTTAGGTTGGTAACACGTTAGAGATCTACATGTATTATGGTGTATAAGGCTAAGGTATTTTATCTGACTGATAATACTGGTATGAAGCAGTAATTTTTTGGTATAGTGTCCGCTAGCGTCAGCGCTTCATTCTTATTTATTTATTTCAATAAGGCATGCCAACAACCTATTCGCAATTACATTTTATACGAAGAAATTTACTAGATATTCCTGTGCAAACAGGTCAGTTATAGGAATGCACAGCACTCACAGATTAGGACTACGAAATAGTTATTTTACAAAAAAAGACAATATAAATAAGATACAATATTAAAATTAGAATTAGGTCACAATTAAATTAATATAACTAAAATTTAATCAAGATTGAAATAAAATTAAATTACAAATAAATATTTAAAAATCATTAAATAAAGTACTATTATGTCACAAAAAATATAAAAAAATATAACGATAATGATCACAATGCAAATATGTAACTATTTCCTGTCAACAAAACAAGAAAATAGTTAAGTTAGTTTTTTTTTAGTTCAACTGTGATTAAGTTATAATGCACAAGAAACTCCATACTTACTCTTTTAAAAATTAATAGTTTTTTTTACAATATTTACCGGGAACCGGATGATCCAACACACGCGCCACCATCAAATATATATTTATTATTATATTATATGTTGTATGTATTTTATCTTTTATATATGTAAGGTATATTTGTAATTTATATATAATTAGTTAAGTTTAAATAGTCTAATTTAAGTTTCCTTATTTCTTTCTACATACTGTGTCTTCGTCTATCATCCAACTTTCCTGTCGCAGGTCTGCTGGAAGAAATTTCTATTGAAATAAGCAGTACCTTTGTGCTCTTCTATCTGTATTCCTTCTTTTCTCGTTTAAGTGTTTTGTGTGTACATAAATAAATAAATACAACCTCGTGAAAGCTAGTTATTCGGAGATATGTTGTTTGTGCAAGTGGATCTAAGTAAATTAGATAAACTAACTTTCAATGATATATATTTGCTCAGCTTTTGGTCTGTTACTGGTTTTAATCAAACCTAAAATAAAAAATATTTTTCATTTCGTGGTTTTCACATTCACGTCTGATTTCTTCAGGAATTAGCTCAAAAATAACTCATTGATACAGCAACAGCCTTACGACAAAATCTTACGACACTACCTAAAGTCAACTTATCCCCATATATCAGAGAGAAAGGCCAACCTACAATTTTATTATCAACACAATTTGATGTGTCCCATATTGAGTTATGGGGCTGACCTAGAAGATCTAGACGATCTAGACTAATTTCATTAGTGTTATTATTATTTTTTATTATTATTTATTTATTTAATGAAACATAGACATAATTTACAAAATCTTTTAACAGGGTAATTTAGGTCGAGATTAAGTGGTGTAGTCATCTGTAGCCGAACTAGGCAGAGCCTGTATTTCGGCTATCAGTGCCAAACCCCTCGAGTGTTATACATACATAGTAGCCATTTAATTTGTATCATGTACATAATTTATTTACAAAATAATGTATATACTTTACTTAGGTATTAAGGTAAGAAAAAGGTATATAATAAAAATGGGAAAAAGTTGTGTAGTGTTTGCATGCAGGACCTCTTATTTGTGTGAGATGGGAATGTACGTGACTGATGTGTAAGAGGATGTATGTGGTGTTGTTTAGTGTTCTGCTGTGTGTTGTGGTGTGAGAGAGCGTGCGTGCGCTTGTGTATGTTATGATAAATGTATGTAATATTGTAATTCATAGGCTTTTTACTAGGATGCAATGTACAGAAGAAGTTCAGTCTGTTCGTAGGTTAGACTTTTCAGGTATTCGGAAAGTTTCTTTTTGCATTGCATTTTTGTTAATGGGTATATTTTAAGGACTCTGTTTAACCTATTGTAGATCAATGGACCAATGGAATGGGCAAAGCGTTGACTAAATTTAGTTTTAAATTGTCCACTTCCTTCGCAAACCATATCTTTCTTCGTTTCTGGATCCCTACCTCCCCAAGATGATAGACAATATGTTAGAAGCGATTGACAGAGAGCATAGTATATCTGCTTTAGCAACTTAAAATCAGCAATGTGCCTCAGGTTTTTAAAAATATATATGAGCTTTCGTATTCTACAACAAAGCAACTTGACATGCTCTTTGAAATTGAGGTTGCTATCTATGTTTACTCTTAAATATTTAATTGTATGCACGCGTTCCAATGAAGGGCAATTGCAGTCTTTTCCGGCGCGACACTGGTGCGATATTATGCTGCAGTTAATTGTTTTATGCTAAAGCAGATATACTTGGTTTTGTCCACATTTAATGTAAGAATATTACTCTGAAGCCACTTTGCCACGATATCGAAGCCCCGCTGTGCAGCACCGAAAGCCTCTTCCCATGTATTGGCAGCAAAAGAAAGGGCAGTATCGTCTGCAAAAGATATGATTTCACGAGTCTTCAACTCACCCATGTGAGTTGAAGACTCGTGAGACCATTCATGTACACAAGAAACAAGGTGGGTCCCAATATGCTACCTTGTGGTACGCCGTGTGTAACCTGAAGGTGAGTGCTTTTATATTTACCTACACGAACACACTGAGACCGGCCAGTCAGATCTGTGTACTCTTAGATAAGAAGTTTATTGGTACTAAATAACTGGGGAGTAAACTATGTGTGGATGAAGGGTATAGGGTAGAATAGTATTGTCATCTTTGTACGGAGGTTTCTTAAAAATATCCTAGTTGACAATGATGTTGGCTTTCATAAAGATTCTGGGTAAAACAAAAGATTTCAGGGATCTTGGGCATATATCGAGGCGTGTGCTCCAATGATATGAAGATTCAGAGTACCGAATTCTCTTCATTTAAACGCTGGGAGGGGACGCCCTAGAAAGACATACATAGATCTTATAGGTGATGTTCTTCAGAAAGGCCAGGTGCTCAGTACACATAACCGGCGTGTGTGTATGACTAGATGTATGAATGTGAGTGAAGCAAAAGAAGTATGTAAGGATCGTAGCAGGTGGCGTTCTGTAGTTTCTGCCTACCCCCATGGGAAAATGGCGAGAGTTTATGTGTGTATGAATTCTCTTGGCTTCTTTTTTAATATCCTATGCATTTATTTATTTACATAAATCCACAGTAATAAATTACAAGTATTTATGTCCGTGAGATTATCTTTTTAACTCCATCAAAAGTAACTGAGTCGGGAGGAAGCGGAAACGGCGTTCGTGACTGATAAGCTAGCCGGTAAAGTCGTAACTTGAGCTTTGTTACATTCAGGAATAATTTAGAACAAAATTCTCAGATACTGTTTTATGTGGTTTTTAACTTGAAATGACTTGCAGATCAATGTACATTATGCATGGCTGCCCCATAAATATGTATATCTGATTTTTTAAGATATGTGTGAGGCAGCTTGCCGGAATTCAGATTATGAATTCCGACTCTGAATTCAGAGAAGAATTCAGAATGTGTGTGCCTAGACGTGATTTCTGAATTCCATAATCTAATCATATTTTACCTTTATTTTGCATAAATACATTAATTTTATTACTTGCAACACAAGTATATCACTTCTGCGGAACGGCCTTTCAAATCAGCTCTCGTTTTAAAATACGGAATAACTCATCAATTCATTGTTAAAATACTTAAATTTACGGCCAATTGTGTATGTGGATACAATAAATCAAGTGAATTCATCAAGTTTTTCATTTGCAACCGATATTCACAAAAAAATCTCAACATTCCGGTTTCGATTCGAACCCGCAAGCTGGAGTGAATAGTGTTGTTTTATATCAGTAACTAATTTTCTTAATCCTTTTAATATTTACTTTTAGAGATTATCTTTTACAAACCTACTATAATCATTTACATAAAATTTTGCTCAATATAAATATGTATTTATAGATTTAGATTTCTACTAGAAATATGTTAGTAGTTGGTCGGAGCTTGAATGAGTGTTGAATGTGATAAAATTTGGGTGTAATTAAGTACCATACGGTACTGACTATATATGCCTTTAGTGAATGTAAGCAAGACATTATAACATTTGAAAAAAAATCTTCATCGTTCACCACTGACGTTTTTTGCCGCATGATAACCACTGAATGGGATTCAAACGATAAAAACAATTGAATGATTGATGCGTTTACTCTGTATCTTGACATTTTGATTTTTAATGAATTCTGTGTGCGTTGACATTAGCATTTACCAGAATCAGAGGCTTTTTAATTGGTATGTAGATTAAATGATCTAAATTGAATTCAGTCAGTGAATTGATTTGATTACGAACATTCTTTCAGATAACAGCTACTTTATTCCGGAAAAAAATCATGATTCCTATGAGACAGGGCTACAGGAGCGAAGCCCCGAGATAACCAAGTTTTTCTGTTAGGAAGTGTAATTCTCTATACATCACTTCGAAATTCGAACTGTGTCTCGTTGTTAATCCGCGATAATTTAATTTAAAACACAAGTAAAATTTAAAAAATTCCAAAACCCACGGCAATGTTTTTTTATTTCTTACTTTTTAAACTACATAATATATCTAGTAGTAGACACGCTTCGTTCAACAATCTATCGAACACGTAATGATGACACGATATCTTGCGAAAATACTATGTTTCAAACAGAAAACAGCCCATAACTTTTGAACGGATAAACCGATTTTACCAAACATAGCTCAGAACACTCTTGACAAAGTCACCTTTCAAACAAAAAAATCTAATTCAAATCGATCATCCGTTTAGGATCCATCCAGAATCGGTTCATCCGTTTAGGCGCTATGATGTCACAGACAGACACACAGATACACATATACACAGATTGCCGATTGCAGATTGCAGATTTGACGTGTGTTGCTGTGTAGCAACACACGTCAAACTTATAAACACCCCTTTTTTTCCGTCGGGCGATAAAGAGAGACGTCAACGGACTTCTTAGATTGTGACGACTTTAATAACGACACTTTGGGCAGCAAATACAGACAAATCCTCGTCTTTAAGATAAAAATTTACGACTCGTATCAAATTAAACGCAAATTAAATGTATAGAAAATTCATACAACGAATCACAGCAGTTTAGGCGACTTTAAGTTTGTCAAATTAGTTTTTAGATATTTTTACCTAAAAACTAACCTAACTCTTAGGCCTGGGATAAAATAAGAGCTTAATATACCAATTTTATCACTGTCCAAATGATATAAGTATGTATCCGAAAATCTACTCTATACTTCATACAAGTAAAATTTAAGAAACCCCCGGCACATTTTTATTTCATGCTATATAATTTATCTAGGTTATAGTAGATACGCTTCGATCGGCAATCTATTGAACACGTAATTATGACACGATATCTTGCGAAAACACCCCGATTCAAACAGTAAAACGCCCATAACTTTTGATCGGCTGTACCGATTTTATTCAAACATTGCTAAGAACATTCCCGACAAAATCACCTTTAAAAAAAAATCAAAATACAAATCGGTTCATCTGTTTAGGCGCTATGTTGCCACATATACACATATACACAGATACACATACACAGATTTACAGCAACACACGTCATACTTACAACATCCCTCTTTTTCCGACAGGGGTTAAAAATACTTCACTTGACAATTGTGTGCTCACTTGAGTGAGGTGATCAGAAAAAAATACGAAATACATAGAAATAAAAATCCTAGAGTAAATAAAAGTTGTAATTTTACCCAACATTAGACCACATGGGCCTTTACCTACAATAGATCACAATCTAGGAGCTCCTAATAAAAAAGGGAAGACAGTTGACTGACGTATCTGAGTCTAACCTAAATCACTAGAGCTAAACGTGTGTGCAATATGTTATATTGTTTTAATATGGAGGTAAGTAACCTGATAAAATAAGATTTAAATTACCGAAATAAAGAAGGAAATATTTATAGCATAATATTTTATAAAAGAATAGATGGTCGATGGGGCCGAAAATTTATAGAGTGCCGACCGCGAACCGTAAAACGCAGCTTTGGAAGGCCTTCCTTTAGATGAACCGATGGCGTGGTTAAGGTTACGAAAATCCGATAGATGAGAGACGCACAGGACCGGTCGATGTCGCGACGCTTGGGGGAAGCCTATGTCCAGCAGTCGGACGACTTTCGGCTGAACGATGATTATCGTTTTGAAAACTGGGATCGGATCCCAGTCTAACCAGAATCTATAATATGTGAATAAATAACCAAGTCCTGTCCCAAGCGAAAATCGACAAAAAAAAATTACTTTTGAGCGTTTGGTGGACTTGTGCCGGTGTCGTTCACTACAGCTTTCTTAAATCTGGCCAGACGATTACGGTGGATGTCTATTGTCAGCAACTGCAAACCATGATGGAAAAGCTAGCTACTAAACAGCCGAGGCTGGTCAAACGCTCTAGGCCACTGCTGCTTCAGGACAACGCTAGACCACACACTGCACAACAGACGGCTACCAAATTAGGGGAGCTTCAATTGGAATGTCTAAGACATCCGCCGTACTCCCCGGACCTTGCTCCTCCTGATTACCATTTTTTTCGAAATTTGGATAACTTCTTGCAAGGAAAAAAAATCAATTCCGATTGACGGACTGCCCCCAAAGCGCCTTCAAGGATTTTATTGATTCCCGTCCGAAAGGTTTTTATAGTAAAGGGATCAATGAACTACCTATGAGATGGCTAAAGCGCATAGATAGCAATGGTACATACTTTGATTCAATAAATATATTATTTAAAAAAAAAACGACTTTATGTGCCTCCCTTACAAAACGCCACTTCATATGTAATGACCTAATATTTCACATGGAACGACTGCCTATTTGACCTACACAATCCAGTAACTGATACAACCCTCCTCGATTTCCTTGGCGAACTTAATCGGTGTATAAAGGATCGGGAAATCTCATTAGAAAAAAATCCTCACGCTTATAAAGATACAAACTCATTAATTTAATGTGAATAATGAAATCCGCCATTTTCGATAAAATAGGGGAAACACACAAAGTTTTTGTCTTTGTAATTTTGATGATTTTCTTTTGTTTGTATAGGTTTTCCACAAATAAATTCTTAGTCCGGAGTTTGGATTCAAACCCACTACAATAGGCTCGTCCCTATTTCAACAAATTTAAAGAGGAGATATGTGCATGAATCTGTGTCTAACGTTTTGGAGAATAATGTAATATAAAATGTTTAATAGTTTACAACTATCATTTAGAAGCAGTGGTGGCGCAGTAGTTATGGCCCCGACTTACGAGTCGTAGTCGCTGACCTGTGTTCCAATATTACTTTGTGTAATTTATTTCAAATTAAATGAAATTAAAATCATTTAAGTTCATCACCAATGCTTTCAAAACGGTGAAGGAATACATAGTAAGTCGGCATGTCCTAGAACTAAAATTCGAAGATAAATGTAACATTTACCAACCTCACTGGGTCCATGTGGCAGATTATGGCCCATTCTCTGTCACAAAGGAGGTCTGTATCCCAGCAGTGGGAATATAATAGGTTGATTATGCCTATGCTATCATTTCGGCCAAAATATTACTACTGCTAGAACATTAGACATAAGTTTCACCCTGGCGATGCAACAGCAACCGGTTCTGTGCTTCTCGTATCCAAACAGGTAGACCGATAACCTCGTACTGGTGAAATGACCATTACGAAGGTATCGGCGTACCTATTTGGTTAATCATATGAAGCTATATACACTCTGCATTCTTCCTCGAAGTGTCTCCACCAGACGGTGACGTGCGGCACGTAGCGGCGGTCGAAGAACCTGGGCAGCTGGTGTAGGAAGGCCGCCACGCCGATGTAGATCAGGCACTTCATCACGTTGGGCATCGTGCACCTGGAGACGGAGAACAGAAGGATTAGGTACAGATGAAGAAGAAACTTTGAATAAAGCCTTTTGTCGCTGATAAACAGGATAACATTATTTTTGAGTCTGTATTCTTGACGGCACTTTCGGAATTTTTTATATTACTTGTTAGAGAAAAAAAATGGGGATAAATATAATGACCACCTAAAATTACTTTGTGACCATAACCTCTATTACCTAAAATTGTACTATGAAACCCAAATTTAGTAAATTGATCACCAAATTTAGTAAATTGATCACCAAATTTTAATAGCAAATTATTGCGCTATTTAATGTTGTAAAATAGGTTAGGTTAGGTTAGAACTGTGACCAACCGCGCGCGAGCCGAGCGAGCAAAGCGAGCGGTGCCGCGGCAGCGGCCGGCGAGCGCTACTTCCAAGTTGCTCCCAGAAATTTTATAATCTTTTTGGTCATTGGTTTAATTTTGGTGATCATTCACTACTTTTGGTGATCATTTACTACTTTTGGGTTAACAATGATTTATTTGGAGTCATTTTGCCTAAACAGGATAGCGAGATGTTAAAACTTTGGTTATAATTTTACAATAAGATGCGGGTTTAATTTTGGTGATCATTTACTATTTTTGTCTGTTATATGTTACTATATCTGGTGGTAAGTTAAACATAAGCCAAAAAAAATTGCTGCTTATGCTCATACTGTCAACCAAGGTCAAGACTTACTTAATTGCGTAAAGAAGACAAAACCAAACGTTATAAGTGACGTGAAATAATTGTCATGTGTATAGGCCATTAGATTCGAACCCAGTTACGTTCTATATGCAAAATCGCTTGCCTAAAAGTTCAAAATGTATGGAATTAACAAGCACCCGAAATGTCATGTAGTATGCAGCCAATCCATTACATTTTGACTTTTCGACAATGGCAATTGCTGATAGATATTCAATTTATCTAGAGCCTCTTAGTTATTCTGGGTGCCTGCCAACAAGGTTCACTGCTGTTTATTTGATCGGTTGTCTGTATCAATTTGAAAGACTTAAGCCTTTCCAGGTTTATATAAAAGATTCCAGGTTTTTTTAGATTTGAAGGTAAAACTCGGTTTAAATAAGCCTTTAAATTCTGTAATTTTTCCAGTAAATTACACGTTACAGTTAGAGTTTATCGGTCTAGACATAATTCAAATCAGATGGGCATTAAAGTCTGAATCACCTCGCCAGATGGTGGTATTACTTGGTGCATTAAACGAACGATTCTTTGAAACATTATTCAAGATTTTCCGTCTGTTGTAGACACCTAGATATACTGAAGAAATTGTTAAAGAATTTAAACCACTCATCAAAAATCTTAGAATAAAATAAATCTTTTACATTGAGTGACTGGTCCAGTGCCTGGGTAACAAGATAATCCTTGGCAAGACAGGTGCCAGATTTTCAGTGGCTTCTGACCACCGTAACGTCCATCAAAGATCTGCAAATGACAGTCCCTCACAGCAAAACGTGCTTTCTGAGGCACGGATAAGTCTCAGTGTTTAATGGACGGTCACACTTCCACAGATGACCATCGACACGCGTTGCATATCCTTGAAAATCAACCCGTGTGGCTGATATAATTTAGCCACGAACTCCTCCTCATCGCCCAGCGATAGAGTTACATTATAGCAGTGACAAAAAATTCGAATTAGGAACAGTACTTTTAGAGATTACCTATTACAGAAAAACAAAAAAAATACCTTTTTTTTAATTTAAGTTCTTTTTGTTTTCAATTATCTTATTTTATAATATTAACTACGATAAATGTAAAAAAATAAACCACCCAATAAATATCTGACGATAAATGTTGACCAGGTTTCTACACAAGAAAGTTCCATTCTAATGTGAAACCGGCTGAATTAATAATAAAGCTTATAGAATCTTTGAGCTATAAAATATATATTATAGAAATACAATATATATATTATAGCTATAGTATAGAAATAAAGTCCACTTAACGAGCTAAAAAGGTAAGGTTAAAGTTGTTAGTTTTAAGAATCATTTTAAACTTAACATCTGTAACTTTTACCTACTTTCCGTGCAAAAGAAATCTATACTATTCTATTCTAAAAGGCTTTGTTAGCAAGTGCTTGTCAATTTATAATTGTGCTTTCATAAAGCAAGTTTATAAACGGTGGTTCACTGCTTTCGTTAAGGTTACACTAGTCGATCATTCTTCCATACAAACGTAGTCTGGTGATTACTCCACTGTTTGACGATGTACGTTCAAAATAAAAAGTTGTCTCACCATTATCTAGCCCTGTATGGAAACGAAAAATAAATATATTTGAAAGTTATGAGCGTCGAAATTTCCACATTTCGTCACTAATTTTAACGTATTTTTGGGCGCAAATAAATACCATAAGAAGACGGAAAATTGCAAAATGGCCACCGTACAGGGATAGATTTGTAGTTCAACAATGCAAATAATTTTATTTTGAACAGATACGTTTAGTCGTTTTTCATGATATCCAGACTCCCAAAGGTCTGTTTATAAAATTTCGCGCACTCAGTTTCGTCCTAAATCATTATCCATTTCGCTACAGTTTTGCAAAAGTGTGTATAGTACTTGTACGTACGTGAACTAGTTTCCTACTGCTCATCACAGCATCTATCTCTTCCGCACGTGTTGTCGGTTGATATAAAATGCATTTTAACCCCGAGCACAAAATAGTTCGTGCCGTCGACTAGTGTACCCTTAAAGGCTGGTTACTGTAGCATACTGCGATAAACAACTGATTTTACCGATCATCAAACTCAGACCTTAGATTATATTTATGAATAAATTGTTAATGAACTGGCTTTTACTTTAGATAGAAATATTGCTATTTTTGCAGCATCTGTATGAGAGTTGCCGAGAATTGAGATAAATAGCGTGTGATTGGAATGACATGGGACTGCTGTAGGCTAATGATGAAGATGATCTACGTCTTTGGCGAATCCCAAATGGAGAGTAATGTTTTTAACAGGTAAGAAATGAAACTATTTCATTAAGTTATTTCATGATGCTTTTGTCCTAATTAGGTCAACATACATTTCGAATCTGCCATTGGGAGTGGGTGGCCTACACAAACATTGATGCCTTCTTCCCATAGAGGTAGACAGAAACTACTGTACGCCATCACTACTTATTTTTATAT
The DNA here is from genome assembly GCA_945859665.1 of Anorthoa munda. Lineage (NCBI taxonomy): Eukaryota > Metazoa > Arthropoda > Insecta > Lepidoptera > Noctuidae > Anorthoa > Anorthoa munda. The sequence goes on from OX243898.1 coordinate 28,288,434, forward strand.
TCTTATTGAATGATTTTTGTTCTACCACCCACATAGTTTTACCAGAAAATATCGACCAGATATTAGGTAACTTACGAGGGCATATGCAAACCAGCCTACATTTCAACCACCGTCCCCTAAAAGAGGTTTATTCTCAAAATGTCTTAATATAATAGATGAAATTTCGTTTACAGATTTCTGTGTTTTCGACCAGCTCAAGAAAATCGAGAAATCATGGGTATTTTATAAACCGACTTCAAAAAAAGGAGGAGGTTCTCAATTCGTCGGAATCTTTTTTTTTTTTATGTATGTTCCCCGATTACTGTAAGACGCCTGGACCGATTTGGAAAATTCTTCTTTTGTTTAAAAGGGTATACTTTCCAGTTGGTCCTATAGTCATCAGGTCAGGATCTGATGATGAAATCTTGGAGAAATCGAAGGAACTCCTCAAATATTATAGGCATAGATATAGCGATTTTGGTATTTTTATCAACAATGCAATTATCTGCACTCAAAAAGTAACATTTGGTGAAGAGGAACTGGTGAAGAAGACCACAGATGGCCAATAGATTTCCTTAATGCTAAGTATGTCATGGGTTATAAGATATCTCGAATAGTTTAACGACTATGATGTAGCAAATAATTATAAATACATAGTGCTGATGAAAATGGTACCATCGAACTGATCTGATGATGAAGCCGGCAGGTAGGCACTGGTACTCCGAAATAAAACAATGTATACTAGTCGTGTATGGGCTTATTGGAATCGTCAAGAGATGCACTTTGGCTATATATGAATTTTATGGCAATTGGAAGTACCTATCAAAACTAAACTAAAAAGAGATAAATAAAAAACTTTTTAACAAAATATCAAACCGACTTCCAAAAAAACACTGCAAAACGAAAAATAACTTTCTTTTCCGAAGTCGGTGTCTTTGGTACCTATTGTTTTCCGTGTTTCAACACCGACTTCGGAAAAGAAAGTTATTTTTCGTTTTGCAGTGTTTTTTTGGAAGTCGGTTTGATTTTTTGTTAAAAAGTTTTTTATTTAGTAAATACAGTCGATTCATTAAATCGTTAAAACGTTTTAAAGTTTTAAATTACTGTCCTCTATAGTTGATTTCGGCATTTAGAGATCTTAGGGTAATCAAAAACCTGAAAATCTGACGTACCAGTCTTACTAAGTGGTGTCGTATTACCAAGTAACTGGGTTTTGGACCTCAGATGGCAGACGCATATAAAATACTGGTATTCATCTGCTGGTTAGACTGGAAGCCATCCCCGACATAGTTCGAAAAAAACTACTCAGATAGATGGATCAAGTCAGGACACATAAGACATTTTGAAGCTAGGAGACTGAGCTGATTACCGCATATCAGCATTATTTAAATAGTTCTAGACTACTGTTTATTTTTTTCAGTTTATTTTAAAATTCACTTTCTTTACGAAGTTGGCTTTAGAATTGTATAAATTTACGATTTTTTATTAGCTGTGAGTATTTTTATAATGTCAGTGTCCAGAATGGTATATACTGGGTTAGCAAAACAGTTAAACTCTTTGTGTCGTGAACGGAGAAAATTAAAACAGACCTTCAGCTGACGATGCTATTTTCAGTGTGACTGTACTTCCCACGCTTCTGTAAGATGATCCTTATGTTAAAGGTCGTAAAGATCGTGTTGGAAATAATTTTTCGGGCTTTTCCGTGAATAATCCTAGAATTTTGTTATCAATGGAAATACTGTAGTAAGCAATGATCTGTGCTGTACAACAGTTAAATCAGGGCATTACCTTTAATCCAGCCTGCACGGCTGGTGTAAAGGTAATGCCCTGATTTTCGAAGACAATATTGAAATTAAAGTAACAATCGAAGTATACGGAGTAAATTATTATACCATGGTAAAAATCTGCCTCTGCCTTAAAAGTATATCAGATAAAAAAAAGTACACGCACATATATTTATTTCGCTATAAAGCAAATCTTTCAAAATATCCACTATGCAATGCCATTGCATTCAATGACATCACAGAATGCCTCTAACTCTCGAAAACTACAATCTTGTACAACCAGCCAGAAACGTATCATGTCCTAATTTTCTGGCAATACTCGTAAACTGATCAACAGGATGGAACACCACTCAGGCGTGATATTTTATCTGACCATACTTTATGGGCCATAAACTATTGCGAGTTGCGACCGTCAGCAGCCAAGCTCGGATTTACGACAATTTTTTATTGCATTCTTAATTGCATTATTAGAGGAAATATTGGCAATTTGGACTCTTCGATAATTCGGGATTGGGCGAAATTTATTTTCATTTTGTAGGTTAAATTGCGAGTTGCACAGAACTGGTTGATTTGGTGAAATTTGGAAGAAGTAGGGGATGTTTTTGCTCAAAGATGATGATGATTGACTAGAAGGTGCAGGTGGCAGGAAGGAGGGAAGATGATGTAGAGGCAGTGCATGATGAGCAGGCAAGGAGGTGATGCACGTCTTATGATGGGGCTCGAAACTGACACTGAGTCTGGGATGAGTCTAGGATGCCCCATTGATGATGATGAGGTACAACAATTCGGTCTGTCTATAGGCAAAATTGGTTTAGGAATTGGATGATAGCCAGAACATGTCCTGTATTAACACATAGGATAAATGAGTGACAAACCTTGTGGGGCTTGGCATTGTCGATGCAGTCCTACCTTGTCTGGCTCCTTCAGAGACGGCAAGGTGGCGTGGTCTTGAGGGAGAGCGCTACGGTCGTGTAGATCCTCAAGGCAAGTGCGGTGGGTTTCCTTCACGTGGTTGCCGCCCTGTTTTTGGTCTAATTCCCTATGAAATAGACGTAACCGAAATCATCGTGCGCCTTATCACAGGGGTGGCGAGGTCATGCCCCTGGGTGTCCACCATCGGATGATGAATCAGATGATGGATAGCAATGACCTCCTGCGTGTTTTTGCCGTGCGCGGGGACCCGTACGGGGGGATGAAGGGATCCTGGTGGTTGAGTGGAGCAGGCTGCACACAACACACCACTTTGGCCCGGATTTCCTCTCACACGGGAGGTCGTGGGGTAGCTACCCACGATCAACCGGCTGAGGCATCCCATAAGCGGGATGTCAAGCGAGGATCGGTTTAGTCGGGGGAGGGGGGGGGGGCAGCCGGCGTGGCGTGGGGTTTCGGGATGAGTTGCGGCATAGTCTCGTGCCGTATACAGTCCCGTGATCTTCCGTCGCGTGCAGGTTCGTCTACTTTTCACTAAGCTGGTCCTATACCGAAGGAGTAGCTCTGGCGTCGCTTGTTGAACGAGCGACGTCCCCGACTGAGGGCTCCGTGGTGGGTGGAGAGCTCCAACGGTGAAGATTTAGAATCCAAACTCATGGATAAAGAGACTCAAAAAACAAAGAAACACAAAAAAACAAAAGCTGCGTCCCGCTCGTTGGATGCGCTTACACTAAACACACCAAGGGCTGCGTCTTCAGATGCGCCTTTTACGACTAACCCAAGGGTAGCGTCTCAGGATGCGCCTAAGCAACAACCGCCTAAGGCTGCGTACTCAGATGCACCCAAAACACACAAACGCTCGGCTGCGTCCAAGGATGCGATGAGGAAGGCAACCGCAAGGGATGCACCACAACAGGCTGCGTCCCAAGCAATCCCCACCTCATCCACGTCCATGGATGCGCCCCATAACACATCCCTGACCGAAAAGCCAAGGACAGTTCTCGCTCACGGCGACTCGAAGAGCACTGCAAACGCAGATGCGCCCAAAACACGGGTTGCGTTAGCGGCTGCGGCCTCTGAGAGGGACCTGACGAAGCTAACCGAAGGCCCACTGGCAGGATCACCTAACGCCAATAAATGGCAAACTTTAACAAACAAAAAGTCGCTCCCCAAGACGGTGACTGCTACGGCTGATACACCAACTGGCGAGGCTGCCACCGGCGCTAAGCGCAAACGCAGCACGAGACCTAGAGGGCGTAAAAAACAGCAAAAAAACAACACTGAACCGCCGGCTAGGGCGCAGAAGCGTTCGCGTCCCGAGGATTCCGTCACACCAACTGGGGTAAGCAAGAAGAGCAAGCCTGCTCGCTCCCATATGGTTGATGGAACCCTGGTGAGCTACGCCGAAGCGGCCGCGTCGTTCAGGAACAACGAGCTGTGTGTCGCCGTCATGACCGAGCCCTTCATGGACATGACGCAGGAGCAAGCGGAGGGGATCCGACAAACCATTGAGGACCAGCTCCGGGCTCTGCTGAAGGCAGTTCCTGAACCAGCCACCCCAACCCAAAATACCGCGATCCACTTCAGAGGTCGGGCCCATTACGCTGAAGGCGTCCTCAAAACATGGTGCGAGGACGACTACACACTGGCCTGGCTCAAGGGGGTCATAAACAACACACCGTCCCCGATACTGGGGACCAAACTCACCGTTCGGCCTCAAGCCGACATACCCAAGAAGGTTTTGTGCATGCTGTATGTCCCCGAGAACAGCGAGGACACTTCAGACCTTCTCGGGATGCTGGCGAGGCAGAACCCCAACTTGAAAATTAACACCTGGACTCTGACACACGCAAGGGTTATTCAGGAGCCACCGAGCACCTGTCTCTACTTTCGTGTGCCGGAGTCCATGGTAAAAACCATAAAGGACCAGCAGCGGCGAGTATACTACCTTATGGGTAGTATATACATCCGGTTCCTGAAGGAGGGTGGAACCAAGGAAGATGCCGCTGCGCCATCAACCTCAACAACCTCGGCTGCGCCTGGGGCGGAGCTTGATCCGCCGCCGCCTGGGCGTTCCCCGTCGCCTCTCGCGACGGGGATCGCTGGGGAGGCGGTGGAGCTGGCGACTTCTTTGGCAGCGCTTGAAGTTGACTTAACTGAGGGATCAACACGGGATCCACCCTCGCCCGGACTAACTTCGGACGAGGACTGTTTTCCGCCAGGGGAGAGAAGTGGGGACGAGGACAGCGACCTCTGCTCCTCTCCTTTGCGGGAAGACTAGGACCCTGCAGACTAACCTCCAGCACAGCCAAACTGCGTCGGCTACTTTACGCAGAGTGCTGGAAAATCAACAAGAGAAGACCATTGCCCTCATCCAAGAGCCGTGGATTAGAAGTGGCAAAATATGCGGTCTTGCTAACATCGGAAGTAAGTTGCTGCTAGACACCTCCGTAAGTAATCCGCGTACCTGCATATTGGTCCCAAAACATGTACCTAACCTTTTAATTAACGAATTCTGTTCAAGGGACCTGACAGCAACCAGGCTTTTCCGAACTAAACAGGAACTCCCGGACATTGTACTAGCCTCGGTATACTTGCCAGACGACGCGGACGTGGCTCTACCAGAGCTCGCCTTGCTGGTGGAGTACTGTGAAAGGGAGAAACTTGAACTAATCATCGGCACAGACTCCAACGCGCATCACACGCTCTGGGGTAATGTCAAAACCAACAACCGAGGTGAGGAAATGCTTGATTTTATTCTTAGCAATAACCTTGTACTACTTAACAAGGGTTCTGAACCCACCTTCATAAACGCAAGATCGCAAACAATAATAGACCTAACGTTAGCATCTTTAGGTGTATCCAACTCCATCCAGGACTGGCATGTGTCCAACGAGATATCATGCTCAGACCATAGATGGATCCGTTTTACAATTAACTTCAACTTAACTACACCACAGCCAAGAAGGGTTCCTCGCAACACAGACCAATCGAAGTTTATTAGACTTGTAGGGACTGAACTGGGTAGGTTACCCTCTCTTCCGGCTGAAATAACGGTAACCAATATAGACGAACACGTAAACAACATCACTTCCATCCTCTTATCTAGCTATGAACAGTCGTGTCCCCTCACCATACCTAGGCGAGGAATCAGGCAGTCCTGGTGGAGTCCTGAACTGGAGAGACACCGACACAAACTAAGAAGGCTATTCAACAGAGCTAGGAACACACGGTCGCCAGAAGACTGGGACCGGTACATAACAAACCGTAAAACCTACAAAAAACTAATTCGCCTCCGAGGAATAACAAGTTGGAGGCGTTTTTGTACTAACATTGAAAACAACAACCAGGCAATAAGGGTCAAAACATGTCTTGCTCAAGAGACAGACCTTTCTATAGGATGCCTGAAAAAACCAGATAATACTTATACAACAAACGACGCCGAAACTAGCGAACTACTCCTAACTACCCACTTCCCGGGCTGCCAGATTGCCACCCAGCAAAGGGAGAACTGGGAACCGTACAGGGAAAGGGCTACGAGTAGTTTGGACTGGGAGGTGGCGTTAGAAGTTATCGACAAAGATAAAATAACGTGGGCAATCAACACCTTTCTGCCATTCAAGGCAGCGGGGATGGACGGTATCTTCCCAGCTCTGCTCAGGTGGAGCGGTGGTCTGCTGGCTGATTACCTCGTCAAGGTCTTTCGAGCCTGCCTGGCTCACCGCTACATCCCCTTGAAATGGCGTGATGTAAAAATAATATTTATTCCGAAACCAGGTAGGGGCGACTACACTCAGCCCAAATCTTTTAGACCTATAAGCCTCTCCTCGTTCTTTCTGAAGACACTGGAGAAGCTGGGGGACAGGAAGATAAGAAACCAGATTTCGATACAAAAACCTCTGCATCCCAACCAACACGCCTACTGTGCAGGCAAATCAACTGAATCAGCGCTCCACAGCGTAGTCTCACGCGTAGGAAATGCTCTCAAAAACAAAAATCTAACCCTAGGCGCCTTCATCGATATCGAGGGTGCTTTCGACAAAACTAACTTCACCAGCATCGGGCAGGCACTCGCCACGCATGGTGTTGCGCCGACGCTCGTAGAATGGATTAACAACATGCTAAAAAACCGTGCTATTCAATTTACTGTAAACACTACCACACGAGGAATCGTAAGTAGGGGCTGCCCACAAGGTGGGGTGCTGTCACCATTTTTGTGGAATTTAGTCGTTAATGAGCTCATTGCAGAGCTCAACGCCAGCAGTCTTTACTCGGTAGGATACGCAGATGACATAGCAATTCTAATCTCGGGGAAATTTGAGGGCATCTTATGTGATCTCATGAGAAAGGCCTTCAAAATAATCGAGAGCTGGTGCACAAAGCACGAACTATCGGTTAACCCCTTAAAAACGGAACTAATAATGTTCACTAATAAACGAAGTCTTGGACCGCATAGGCTTCCAAAACTTTTTAACACAGAATTAACACTTAAAGAAGAGGTCAAGTACTTGGGGGTAATCCTAGATAGCAAATTGCTCTGGAACAAGCATCTTGACTACAAACTCAATAAATGCACAATCGCACTATATCAGTGTAAAAAAATGCTAGGAAAAACATGGGGGCTGTCTCCAAGGATTACTCTGTGGCTATACACAGCGGTGATCAGGCCAATGTTGGCTTATGGCGCTCTGGTTTGGTGGACGAGGACCGAACTTTCGACCACCATTGCCCGACTCCAACGGTTCCAGCGTCAGGCCTGTTCAGCTATCACCGGCTGTATGAGAACTACCCCAACAGCAGCCATGGAGATAGCCCTACAAATAACTCCCCTGGACCTGTACATAAAGCAAGAGGCAGCGCTAGCTGCCATCAGGCTCATGCATCTAGGCATATGGGGCAAAAACCTCACGAGTCCACACGCTAAAATCCTGGACCGGGCGATTGAGTATCAACCTCTCATCGCTGCTCCGTGTGATAGGATACAAAAACAACCTATGTTCAACAAAAATTATAATATACAAACAACAGAGGAAGAAAGGGATCAGTCAGGAGCCAATGAAGTGCGAATCTACACAGATGGCTCAAAAACTAATAACGGTTCAGGTGCTGGCGTACATTCCCTTGACCTCAACATTAACTTTCACATACCACTAGGCACACACAGTTCGATATTTCAATGTGAATGTGTCGCCTTAACACAAGCCGCAGAAACCGTAAAGCGTTTAGGTATCCAGAACTACGGGATCAGATTCCTATCTGATAGTCTGGCTGTGCTCAAAGCTTTAGAAAACAAACTGACTAACAACAAACTAATCTTTGAGTGCCACCTCGCCCTGGAGAGTATATCGAAATCCAATCGAATTACGCTCCAGTGGATCAGGGGGCATAGTGGATCCCTAGGCAATGATGCCGCAGATGAACTTGCGAGGAGGGGCTCCGAGATGTTAGTGCTAGGCCCGTACCCACTTATCCCCTTGCCTTTTTCGCAATTTCGTGCGTGGATTCGTCAAAGATCAACAGAACTACACAATAACAGATGGTCACGGGCAACAGACTGCAGACAGTCAAAAATGGCTTTGCCAAAATTACACCCGCGTCTCACTAAAAAAACTCCTCAGCCTGAGTAGAAATAACCCCAAAATAATTATAGGGACAATAACGGGCCACACCCTTCTTAACAAACATTTATTCAACATAGGCGCCACGGACAGCCCACTTTGCAGGGGCTGTTTTAACGCCGAAGAATCAGCCGCCCACGTAATCCTGGAATGCGAGGCCGTGGCTTCTCAACGCGAAGAAATCCTCGGAACAATGAGGTCGCTCCGTGAAGCCTGTGAAGCTCCCAGGAAGCTTCTGTGCTTCTGGGCGGAGTTGGGCTGGCTATGTTAGCCAGCACCCCCACGCACAACGGACCAAATGGGAGTCTAAGTGCGGAAAAGGGAGTCCCTACTACTACTACTACTACTACTACACATAGGATGCTTCTTAAAAATAAACGTCCTTTTATTCGGGTACAAGTAGAATTTTAGGATGAGTGTGAAAGATAAGTAGGCACCCAAAACATATCCTTCACAGATTTTATTCCTAAAAAGCCCTATATTCAGATCGACAACGTTCCTAAGACCTCGGTCTCACCTGTCATGTGCATTAGGTCTATTTTTGAACACTTTTCCTTCATCAAACAGTCTGTGACACCTCAACCCTTATCAAATGAATAGGTGATTATGTATTTTGCTCTCCGATACAGATATTTTTAAGGACATTTGTGGTTAGTAGTAGGCTACTTAGTGACATCAAAGGATGTGTGTAAAGATGCTGGCTAAAGCTTGTAACTGAAACGTAGTAATATTGTTTAGTTAACTTTATTGTAATTTATACAAATATTAACTTAGCTTGTTATACTCGTAACTACACTCAAAAAACTTTTGTCTAACAGCACACTGCGCTTCAAAACATATATAACTAAAGTTGCTTAAAATTCGAATTTGCGGTATGCACCTTGTTATCGCCATGACACCACTAGAGGGCGTCGCGGCAGACATCGTAGAGTATAGTGGGACGAACTAGACAGTGTCCATTGAAATGATAAAATTCCAATTTAGTCGCTTGTGTGTTACGTCTTTCTGAATCCTAACATATGCAATTTCAGATACTATGAATAACTTCCATCATTTAAATCCTAAACATAGACTTCATAACAGTAGCGGCCATCTATAACGCCCCATACAAACTAAAAGAATACCTGACGTCACAAAAATCCTACGTCGTGAAATCAAAGTTCTCCGCGTGATATGAACATACTCGAATACAAGCCCGACAACTACCATTGAGCAGCTAGCCACCAGACTAAACACCTGTCCGATTGGAGGACACTCCCTATTCAATGGAGGTTGCGGGACATGCCACTCTGTTCCATACATAACAAAACATCACGCCTGTACTCCTCGAAAGGTTAAGCAGGGTTGCACCTGTAGTACACACACATTTCACCAGTTTTGTTTAAGTCCCATGTAATAGTGGGCGAGTCTATTGCCATCAATCGGGCACAAATCCAGGCTCCAGGCCGCTGAGAAATTTCAATTGAAAAACCCAATAACACTTTCCCCGACCCGGGCATCAAACCGAGAACCTCATGCTCAGCAGTACCGATCGCGACCACAAGGCCCTGTTCCGTAAAACTCTATATAACAAAACCTGACTTGATTAAAACCACCAGCTTCATTTTCCTTCTATAATAAATTCAATTAAAAAAAACAGTCACAAATCCCTTGGGAGAAGAATGAAGAGAGTTGAGAACGAATGCATATTTGCGCTACAGCTTTTTATAAATTCTTCAGGCAACTAAAAATTTTATCTGTGCACCTCTAGAATCTAGGGGATTGTCGTTGATTTTATTTGCTAACCTGCCGTTTATTTTTCGGTTACAGATTCCTATTTTAGTTATGTTTATTTAAGGGTCGTATTGATGTGTTAGGCTTATGGAGAGAGGAGATTTGTGTTAATATATAATAATATAAATATACCAACGACTTTCTTAAAACATTTAATAAAAAATCTATTTATAAGAATAAAGGGCCAATTATTCCCATTTCGGAACAGAGAAAAGTCTTAAATAACCTTTATGATAAACCCATGGGTAAAGACCGGTCCAGAATTATTCGCCTGAATCACACTTTATCTCCAAATTAATATTCACTGTAAATCTTCCTGTAGGTGTTAAGGAAGCCGTTAAATCCCTTCAGAGGTTGCTGAACAATGAAACCGGCCTCATTTTGGCCCTCTGGGATTTAAATTGAGTGAAAAAGTATATTTATGGAGCCTTAGTGTGGCTATATTTCATTATGACGGTAATTGTCAACGGGCTGTAAAATTTTGGATGGCATTCCTACTTCCTATTCTAGCCTACTTAATATTATAAATGTGAAAGTTTGTATGTTTAGATGTTTGTTAAACAATCACGCCTAACGGATATGGATAAAACAATGAATCTGCCCAGCCTTTTCCCAACTAATGGGTCTACTTTCTGTGTAACTGGGTGCAGCTGTATGCCAGTATGCGACTGCCTATTTCACCTCCACAACCACAAATAGGATTTCGTTTTACACACGATACTCTACTTGTGTCCTATTTAAATCTGATAACCAGATTTGTTATCGGGCTTCTGACTACCCTACCAGGCCGTTCCAGAAAAAGGTAACGATATGATATGGACGTGTATCATGGGGGCTGCTTCGATACGGAACGGGAAAAGAATGTCTAGAAGGACTTGGAGGGCGTTTGCCCATCAGTGTGCCCACTGAAAACGCAAGAAAAAAATGAATGTCATAATAATGTTAATATAGTTGCGCTGTTAATATTCTTGGGGAAATGAAGGCTATTTGTAACCTCTTAATTTACTTTTATTGTTTTTCGAATATGAATAGCAGCCTGTAGTAATACCACCCGCTGGGCATGGGATCATCTTACTGTTAGTTTGAGATTCAATCCGTGTGTCTAGGATTCCTTACGGTATTTTCCTGTAGTGATTTATTGTCAGTAGTATCCAAGATTAATAACAAAAACAAAGTATATTTTTATGACGCCGATGAATAGTCATTGAGGCATCTTATACAGTTAGATATCTAATGATTTTCAGCATCACGCCATCATCAATATTTCATTACTTGAAATATTCTAGATATACCTACTTTTAGTATCAGAATTATCAGAGTTACTATAGTGCTATTGTATACTATTTAATACAACATTTTGTTGTAATATTATTGATGTGATCGGCTGAAAGAAAATATAACGATATTCTAAAAAAAAAAAACAGTCGCTTAACCACAGAAAATAGTAGAAAGCAGAAACCATATTGTTTTGTTTACTCTTTGTTTCGGTATGCCATCTAGCAGAATAAATTGGCAGTAAGGTTCCGTATTAAACACACAAAGTAAAATGCACGTTTCACTGGGTCCAACACCAATATAATGGCCAGCTAGGAATAAAGGTAAAAATCGTCTATTAAAACTATAAATTGATTTTAAACGTTGGTAGTAGGTGCACGGTAGCAGTTTCACGTTTACCTAAGAAAACATTTGCCTCGGCTAGCAACCGCATGCATACTGTATGAAGCAGATGAGGCTCTAACGTTTCACTTCAGGTAGTTTTGTTTTACATAAATTATGCGGCCAGTTCAGAATTGGCGAGAAGCGTAGAATCGTGGAATGAAAATATTGAGAAAAGCTTTTGCTTTGCAGTGGGCTAGTATAATATGCGTTTAGAGCTAAAATGGTACATATATATATATGGTAGATTCATATACCTATAGCATTTTTGCTTAGGTATATGAATTATTGGACACTAACCTTACTAAACTCATTACACTGATAAACAAATTACCCTCCTTCGGCAGTCGGGTAAAAATAGAAGAGGATAAAAAAAAAAATTTTTTTTTTTAAATACGATTAGTTATGTAGTTTGATCTTGTTGTTTTGGCCCCAAATTAACATATTTCCTTCGTCATCTTTTAGAAAGAATGGACCAAATTATCCGTCATACACTTACTTTAATTTTAAATGTGGCCATGGACGACCGAGCTTGGGCTCAAGCTACTTTTCCCATCCGTACGGGGGGCTTCGGCGTCCGCAAATTTCTAGTATTAGTTTACCGGCATTTATATCCTCGGTCCACGGTACTGAGAAATTAATCAGGAATATCCTAGCACCCATACTGATTAATTTTGATGTGCCGTGTTTCACCGAGGCTATTGATGCTTGGAGACTCGCTTGCCCAGATTGTAATCTCCCCGACTACCCTTCATCCCAGAGACGGTGGGACTGCCGCTCTGCAGAGCAGTTCAGGAGCACCAAATTGCCACTTCTGCCACTCCTGCCGAGCGCGCTCTCCTGCTGGCTGTGGGTGAGTGGGAGTCGGGCCTCTGGCTTCACGCACTACCGTCGTCGAACATAGGCACCTTGTTTGACGACACTACTTTCCGCCTCGCTGCTACCCTACGTCTTGGCGCTCCCTGTTGTACTCCTCATCGTTGTCACTGTGGCGAAGTTGTCAACAGCCTCGGTCACCACGGTCTATCATGCAGCCGAAGTGCGGGTCGCATAGCGCGTCACGGAAACTTAAACGACATCATCCGACGTGCTCTCGACACCGTCGGCGTTCCGGCCTTATTGGAACCCCATGGCCTGGCACGTGACGATGGCAAAAGACCGGACACGATGTCTTTGTTTCCATGGAAGATGGGTAGGCCTTTAGTGTGGGACGCTACTTATGTCGATACTCTTGCGCCATCCCATCTTCCTAGCTCGTCGTGCTGTGCTGGCGCTGCCGCTGCGGCTGGAACCTCAAGCGGCGGAAATATAATAACCTCATCGGTAGTTATATTTTCGAGCCGTTTGGGGTTGAAACTCTTGGTCCGTGGGGTCCGAGTGCTCACGCTTTGTTTAAAGATCCTTCCAAACGCTTAGTTGACACTTCGCGTGACCCAAGGGCTGGCTTTTACCTCGGTCAGAGAATAAGCATTGCCAAACAACGTGGCAATGCTGCCAACCTTTTGGGAACATTACCAGTGGACAACGATGTGGAGGAGTTTTCGACGCCATATTTTAGATTAGTATATTTTTTTGGTTTAGTTAGTGAGTAGTTTTTGGTTTGATCTTATAAGGAAATGTATGATGTTTAGTAGCAGTGGCTGACTGTTTATAAATAACTCTATAAAAGTACAGTAGACTTACTGACGTATGTCAGTGGCACATAACCAGTATAAGCTGATCCTTCGTCGAATTGGAATATTGTATAATGACAGGTCAACATAAACTGGATTCTACGAAGCACCATTGTTCTTTAGCGAAGAGGGTGCCATATCAGAAAATGGCGGTGGATATAAGAAAGTAAGATGAAAGAGTTTTTTTTGTTGATCACGCGTATTATAGATGATATTCAGAGAATTCTTAAACTTTCATATATTTCTCGAGTATTTTTGTCCCTTCGATATTTAGTGACAGTGACTGTACATGAAACGTTATTTACTTCTAAAACTTTCTTAAAGTACAGTAGCATATCAATGCTAAAAACCAATGTAAGTGGAGCTCCTGTCGTACAGACTTTTCGTGCAATGAGAGATCAACTTAGGTAAACTGGCAAATTCGAGTGTTCCGGGGCCATGTCGGAAAATGGAGGCGAATATGAAGAAAGGAAGCAATACGAACGGATGCTGAAAGATTTTTGTTGAGTAGATATTACAAATTGTTTGATGTAATTTTTAGGAGCGCTCTTATGGCTGGTTGATCACGCTGAGAAAAGTCACCGGGCTTAAGCAATTTTTTATGTCGTTTGTACACAAGAACTGTGTACACTACCACGGTGCTAAATAAGAAAAATCTTGTCTGGGCTAGACAAGATTCGTTCCTAGGTCCGACAAAATTTTTGTCGTGTATATGATGAATTGGTCGTGTACGATAGAATTCTTGTGTAAGCCCGGTAAATTTTCTTGGCGTGTACAAGCGACCTAACTCTTTTAAATGAGAATTCTAACCAGGAACAGTTCCTGTCGCTATATAATGCATCTCAAAAGTGAGGTTTGTTTTTTTTTTTTTAATCGTAATTATCTTTGAAATGTACATTTTTATAACTAATTTCACCCAAAACTTTAAAAATTATCATCTTACTAAAAACATAAATGTGGAAGTTTGGATGGATGGTGTATGTGAATGTATGTTTGTTACTCAATCACGCCAGAACGGCTAAAAGGATCTGGATGAAATTTGGCGCAGAGACAGACTATAGACTGGACTAGCATATAGGCTATTTTTTATTTCGGTATAATGTACCTTTGGGATGCTATACACTATTCATGCGGGCGAAGCCGCTGGCAAAAGCTAGTTTAAATTAATTTAACCGGCAGATCATTAACTTAATCATGTTCTTTAGCAGGAATTTGTGGTTGAGGGTAATAATATTATATACCACTAAATAAGCCACTTTTGGATGGGATGAGACCTAACATACATAACTAGCAAAATGTACCCGTACTTTATACCTAAACCTGTGCCTACCCCTCCAGCAAACATAGGCGTGAAATTCTATCAGACTATGTACCACGTCCGGCGAACATTCCCAGCATTCCGCTATATACTAATTGCTAAGTATACACCAATATGTTTGTCATACAACCTCGCTTAGGGTTGTCAAGGAATGCTCGTAGCAATCGTGCAATAATACTCGTAGGTATTATAAATTAGCTCCTACCAGCGGCTTTGCTCGCGTGAATGTCGCAAATTAAAATTGTCCAAAGTTTCATCCAAATCCGTTAAGAGGTGAAAGGTAACAAACAGACAGTCAGATAGACTTACTTTCGTATTTATAAATATAAGTATGGATCGGAAATCTGTATGTCTAAATGTACGTTAATGAATCACGCATCAAGCAACGGCTAAATGGATTAGGATTAAATTTGGAACATGGGCCAAAGTTCACCCATGGTCTGGATTAGGCCATAGAATAGTTTTTTATATCGGTAATCTGAACCGTAAAATAATAAGCTAACTTGATTTTTGAAGAAATGAAGCTAAAGTTAAACCCTTCTTAAATCTTATTTCATCTCATATTGAGGTCTGAGATAGATTTTATTTTAACAATCTCTAAAGGACTGTTAGATAGCTTGATAATATATTTTTTTTGTCATCATCAGCCTTTTTAATGTTGCCACTGCTGGGACACAGGCTTCTTCTCTGTGAGAGGGAATGGACAGCAATCCACCACGTGGGCCCAGTGCGGGTTGGTGGATGAAACATTTCTTCGAATATTAACTAACTTAAACTCTTTATTGTACACCTAAATTACAAATAGAAGTAAATAATACTCTTATCGAAGAGAATCGTTAATTTGCGATTATTAAATAAGAATTTAAGTTATCTGCCCTGGAAACGTAGAATAGTTAAAACACAGGTACGCACACAGGAGTAAGCTCCCTTTACGTACCTCGCATTCGTGTAGTACACACCTTAAATCTCAATAATTTAAGATACGCTAAATGCGTGTAATAAATATCAAGAGCACGTTGAAGCGTTAATACCTAAGCCTAAAAGCTAAGCACCGCCGAATATTAATCCCTTCCCTACCACAACAGATTTCACAAATATATCATACAATTACTGGCGATATATGGATTTACTAAAGGTGTATCTACCTCTGCCTAATCCTTCGATGAACACAGGCGTGATGTTATGTTTATCACGCGTTATACAGGGTGTCCCAGAAATCGACGTCAAGCCGTAAATGGGTGATAGACCAAGTTATAACAGTTCTCAGAAAAATACGAAAAAAAATCTATCTCATGTTTAAAAAAAATTATGTTCACTTTAAAAATTTACTAAAAAAATCAATCCCTGTAATGATTCTTTAACTCCAATTGCTACAAATCCCATAATTTATCAATTTTTTTTATTATTATGTAATCTTGAATAATGCTTGTGTAGATTTTTGCCTAAAATTTAAAGCCAACTCCTCCTACTTAGAAGAAAATTAAACTTTTTCAAAACCAAATTATTCAAATTTACTGTTTCGCCCAACTTTAACTGACTGTACTGAAAAAAAAATGTACTACGCTAGTTTGGCAAGTAACATGAAAAATTGGCGCATTTAATAAGAATTCAAAAATGGTGTAACACTTGCTAGATTACGTTTTCAATAATTGGTGAAATTTTTTTTTGTAAATAGTTTCGGTTTTTACCCAAAATGTCCATACTTCCTTAAAATGACTTTAGCTTACCTAAAGCTTTGCTAAACTCCGTTTCTAGTTCGATAGAGACGGAGAGAGTTATTTTACGAAGTGTGAGCGAGATAAGAAATCGAAATTTTACGTAATTTAAGAGCAAAGTTATGATAGTGACTCAACCTTTTTACTTTAAGTCAGGACCAGTTTTCTCATCTTAGAAAAAAAAAACAAATTATCAGATTTTTTTTTTTTTAATTACAATAAATGTTCAAACTGCCTTCCTTCGACGGCAATGCAAGCACGACATCTTCTTAAAAAAGATCTGGTTATTTTCCGGGCAAATCTTCCCCTATTTACAAAGACAACGGCTTCCGTTATTCTTTCCCGCAGCTCGGCTAAATTCTCTATTGTTTTTGAGTACACTTTCTCTTTTACCGCTCCCCAGTAAAAAAAATCTAGGGGATTTAAATCAGGCGAACGGGGTGGCCACAAGATTGTCCCACCGCGCCCTATCCACCTGAGCGGGTATTCTTCATCAAGATGTTCTCTTACTAAACGGGCATAATGCGCTGGGCAGCCATCTTGCTGGAACCACATTTCCCTGTAAACGTTCAGTGGCACGTCTTCTAATAAATCTGGTAAAGTATTTTGAAGAAAATCCAAATAAACTGCGCCATTCAAAATCTCTGGCAGCTCAAAAGGTCCAATTATTTTGCCATTTAGTATCCCGGTCCACATGTTTACTTTAAATCGATACTGTGACTTATCTTGCCTCATCAAATTTGGATTTTCTACATGCCACTCGTGCAAATTGTGCAAATTCATGTAGCCATCTTTTTTAAATGTTGACTCATCGGTCCATAAAATCTTCTCTAAGAATCGAGGGTCTTCTCTGTGCCTTTCTAGCATCCTTTGGCAAAACGCAACTCTGGGAGCGTAATCCCGTGGCAGTAATGATTGTACTCGCTGTACATGATACGGGTGGAACTTGTTCTTTTTTAAGATTCGGTGGGCGGTACTCTTAGATACACCTGTGCTTGTTTCGATTCCACGTACAGAAGCACTTGGGTCTTCTTGGACTGCTTGTAGTACGACGTCTTCGTACGGATTACGATGTCTTCCTTCACCATGTACTTGGTTAGGGAATCGTCCCTCTGATAGTGAACGGTGCACATTAATAAAAACTCGATGATCTGGGTGACGATTGTTCGGGTACCTCTCACGATAAAGTCTAGCGGCTGCATTGGCATTGCATCTGCATTCCCCATAAACGAGGTGCATGTTCGCATATTCCAATGCAGTGTACACAGCCATGGTAGTACTACACAATCACAGGATCAGCAACAGTCCAGAGTAAAGCACAGGTCGTCAGAAAGAGGAATTAAGCAGTCCAAATCACAAGCAATTAAGTCCAGAAAACAACGCAAAAAGTGGTAAGTACGGAATCAACATGAACGAATACGGAGATGCGCAGTAAACAAAGCAGCGTAACGTACTGATTTGTAATTGTGTGTGCGTCTGCGCTTACAAAACAGAACAATAACTACTGCTGTCTCATTCGCACTCATCGGTAAATTGTATCTCCGTTTCATGATAAAGGTTGTGTCACTGATAAAGGTGGCGTCACTCTCTGTCTCGCTCACACTTCGTAAAATGACTCTCTCCGTCTCTATCGAACTAGAAACGGAGTTTAGCAAAGCTTTAGGTAAGCTAAAGTCATTTTAAGGAAGTATGGACATTTTGTGTAAAAACTGAGACTATTTACAAAAAAAAACTTGACCAATTATTGAAAACGTAATCTAGCAAGTGTTACACCATTTTTGAATCCTTATTAAATGCGACAATTTTTCTTGTTACTTGCCAAACTAGCGTAGTACATTTTTTTTTCAGTACAGTCAGTTAAAGTTGGGCGAAATAGTAAATTTGAATAATTTGGTTTTGAAAAAGTTTAATTTTCTTCCAAGTAGGAGGAGTTGGCTTTGAATTTTAGGCAAAAATCTACACAAGCATTATTCAAGATTACATAATAATAAAAAAATTAGATAAATTATGGGATTTGTAGCAATTGGAGTTAAAGAACCATTACAGGGATTGATTTTTTTAGTAAATTTTTAAAGTGACCATAAATTTTTAAAAACATGAGATAGATTTTTTTTCGTATTTTTCTGAGAACTGTTATAACTTGGTCTATCACCCATTTACGGCTTGACGTCGATTTCTGGGACACCCTGTATTTTAGCATATGCTTTGACGCGTTCAAAGGGAGACTTGTATGTTATTATACTGAATGATTTCCGGTTGGCTGACATCAGATATTACTTGCCTTGCTTTGCTGGGGTAATAAATAGTTGGTTTTATTATAATAGGGCCAAGAAACAAGAAAAATAATTCAATATCGTCAAGGACGAGAGGGAAGATCGTGTTGTGTGCAGGGACGAATATTTAGCGGGTAAGTGTGAAATGCTAGGGAATCATACATCGTGTTAATTTTTTCGGATGTTTGTTGTTGAGAATTGTTTTCTTGTTTGTGTGTGGCAATCTTAAAAAAAGCTGTCCTTTTACGACTATGATTTTACTGCTGGAAAGACTATCTCTGAATGACATAAGCTACTTTTTATCGACAAGACTTTCAAAGTTTTAAGCCGTGAATAAAAGCTGATATTGACAATATTTTGACCCAATTGTAGTTTTGATACCCGGAACGGATAGCGTTACTAAAGTTATCCAAAGAATTTTCAGTAATAGGTCGGAGTCGTTGAAAAATAATTATAGTGGTTTTTAGCATACAGAGTGCAGAAAAGGGAAGATAAAGTCACCCATTATTATTTACTTTTGTACATTAAAACAAAATCCATAAAAAGTTCTATAACTTCTGATGTCTTCTATGTTTTGCTTTGGCACATTCTAAGATCTATTTTTTTTAGATGATAGATCTGTTTTTTTAGATGAAGCTCGCCGTATGGAACATAGCTGGTATCACCTGGGGGGCAAGAAAGAAGAAGGTTAGCTCAAGAGTTTAATACATGTTCTGTGATTCGAGGAGAAAGTATGTTGTCTTCGAGAGTTCTTATAAGTAAAGATAAAGTATAGAGAAGATAAATTCATAAATACTGGTTGTCGTTAAAACTGGAAGTATTCAAAAGAATGCACACACAGGATTTTAAAAAAAAGTCGTCGATGTCACGATAGACTTGGCCACTTAATGTACACAATAGAAAAGTTATCGTGCCGTTTAGGCGACGTAAATTCAGGTGTCATCCAAAGTTTGAGCTTTTTCATTCAACACAGTTTCAGTTTGATAGTGTTTTAATTTGCTTTCATTCCTGTTCTACATGTTAGTAAAAGTTCGTTATCGTTTATGTTTTGTAACTGGGCAGTAAAATAATCAAAGCCATTTCTTTTCATGAAAAAACTTTTTTACAATAAAATACTACCTAGAAAGTGAAAAATAACTTTATTTTGGAAGTCGGTGTCCATAACTTAAAAATTTGGTACCTACCAATGACACCGACTTCTAAAATAAAGTTATTTTTCACTTTCTAGTTTTCTTATTTGGAAGTCGGTAGTATTTTATTGTAAAAAAGTTTTTATTTTTCACTTTTTAGTTGTACCTACCTAAAAGGGAAAAAGTAGTTAAGTTACCTATAACGACAGGATAGATTACCCGAATAACATGAAATTTGAATATAACCGGTGAAATGAGAGAACTGCATACCCCTTTCGAGCGTACTGGCGTGATGTTATGTTATGAAATGGTATAAACAATAAACAGACATGCGATTGCAGCAATCCCGAGAGATTTGCCGTTATTTATTGAAGAGTTCTGTTGTATATCTCCGAAGTTCTTCATCACATCTTCACCAAATTAAAATGGGACCAATTTCGGAATATACTCTTCCAAACAAAAAAAAAAATCAAAATCAGTCCACAATTGACGGAGAAATCGGTGAATAAACATTTAAAAAAAAATACATACATAATGTCTAACATAGAACCGCCTCCTTTTTTGGTAAGTCGGTTAAAAATAGTTTGGTAAGTCGGTAAGCGATGCTTAACCTTGAAGACCAACCCGTGCTGTTATTATTTAAATAAGAAAAAAAAATAGAAGAAACACTTCGAATTTCGAACGGTGTCTCGTGCGCAACACATTTGTTTGTAATTGTGTGCGACCTCACACATATAGATAGTAAATGGTCTTAGGCTCTAAAGTCTCTTTTACGAGAAGCTATAAATTTTGTAAATAAAGACTTCTAATAAGTTACGTAGCGACAATTCCAAATTCAATCAACTCAAATTAACATATGTAATACGAAACTAACGAGCAATTTCAATTGGTTGGGTTATATTTTAGCGATATAAAGCGCTGTCGTCTAATAGCTTGTGGTACTGGAACGTTCCATGAGTCAGAGGCGTTCCGTACCGCGTGAAATTCTATCAACGATATCGTCGCGATAGTGATTGGAAAAACGCCAAAATGTATGGGATTGCCAAGCGCTATGGAAAGGTCACGTGATCAATCCCTTAATTCTTGCCCTTTCAACCAACGCCATCGCTTGTGGAATGACACTTTGTCCTGATCAAACATTTTTAGAGAGACCAGAGGATCTACACAAAGTGCATAAAAGACTACCTTATAAATAACTTTTTTAGCCTCAAGATATCTGTGTGACGTCACAGGTAGTCGGCACTTATTTCCGCACGTGCGTCGCCATCGAGACGGAGTTTCCGTAGGAAATTGTGCACTTGACGCAACTCGCTTTACTTCGGTGAATCTTATTGGGGAGTAGTGCCGACGCGGAATTTGCGGGTTATTGAATTTTTCTGACACTTTTCGCAGCATTTTATTGGTGCAGATTTTTGGATACCTACTTATATCATTTTTGGACCGTGATAAAATTGGTATATTTAGCTAGGTACTCTTTACAAAGCTAGAGTGTAACTTTATTTTATCGAACCTTTAGGCCCAGTTTATGGAACAAAATATTTTAAAACTAATTATAAAAAGTCAAATGCGCCTAAACCGTTGTGATTCGTCGAATGAATTTTCTATACATTTAAGTTGCGTTTAATTTGATACGAGTCGTAATTTTTTGTCTCAAAACCGGGGGTTTGCCTGTTATTGCTACCCCACGTGTCGTTATTAGGTATGTTTTGTAGGTGACATTTTTCAGTTACCTCCACCATTCGTCGTTGACTGGAAGAGAATGCCTAAGGCATTAAGTCCGTCTGTGTACCTTTATGTTGCATATACAATTTTAAAATAAAAATTAACAAGGTAAGCATCTTTCATAAAGTCATATTTTATAACTACGACGGCGTTGGCCTCGAAGCAAAGCCTTAACCTTGTACCGCTTTTGACTACCAATAATAAACCAAAACACTTCATACAATTAAAATCTCCCAACTATTGGATATACATATTGCATAATTAATATTCAAAATTGGGATCTGTGAGCTTCGAGCCAGATTAGGCCTTATCTGGGAAGCATTCAGCTGGACTAAACTTGAACACAAAGGCGATGCCTACACAGTCTATAATACCCTGTCAGCCTATATCAGAAACCTCAGTGGTTCAGATGATGACATATTGTGTAAGATGTATTATGTATGGGATTTAATATACGAGTATTATCGTGATGTTGAGGGAAATTGTGCAAGCAAGATATTGCGAACATTTTTATGTATCTTTCAGAATAAATGAATGGATAATTGAAATGTAGTAATAAAGTGCAAACAGATGAGAAAGTATCAAATACCCAAAAGGTAAATACCTTAAAACTAATACCAACATAACGTACTGGCTCTGCCCAATAGCCAGATCCCTTGAAAACACTCGCTCGGTATTAAAGCGCAGGAGGTCTCTTTCCAAGGATTTAGAGAACCGTCTATTGAGCTGCCGATAATTGCACGCCCCATCTGAAGACTGCAGGATCATCTCATGCCTCCCCTTTATAAGATTGAGAGTAGGATTAGAGAGCTTTTTGTTTCTATATGTACGACTTGTCTTGAAATACTTAGACCCAACCGTATGGACAGTTTCCACGAATTGATCGTTGTAATCGTCCACGGAGCTCCTAAGATACTGGAAACGATTCTTGGGTTCGAGCTGAAGCGTGGACTTCACTAGTCGAGACCTTACAAGCTAAATATTAATGTGCCTCTTACCATGCGGTAATCACTCCCAGATTTCACCGAATTGATCGCATAGAAATCATTGAACATTTGCTTCTTAGTTGACATGATGAAGTCAATCTCATTTTTCATTGTACCATCGGGGCTCTGCCAGGTCCAACTCCTGTGTTCACGCTTTCTGAAGAAAATGTTTATCAGATAGAGGCCGTCTCGATAAAACTGGCCACTCCGGTCACCCTGGCTGGGTGACCCTTCTCTTCTGACTTCAGATAACCTTATAATACTCCATCGCAACCTGCTCAATTCCTCTTGGAGCTCTATTTTCTTCTCGTCAGTCAGGAGCATGCGCGTGTTGTACGTTGCCAGGTCCAGTCGTCGGTGTTTGTTGCGGTAGCCAGATCTCGTCCGGACCGACAGACAGACACTAGGGGCCATTTTTTATTTGTGCTAGTCATGCCTCCCCCCATGCCGTAATCGCCACGCTTGGCAGGTGGGTTGGCGATCGCAGTATGGTTGTTACAACCATACTGTTGTTGTTTGTTGTTTGCAGAGAACGCTGCTGCCCATTCTCTGGTTTGTCCCTCAGTCACCTCTTACGACACCCACGGGAAGACGTGGGATGGTGAAATTCTTATACGTCCGACACCATATTTTGTACATAAATTAATAAACATAAAGGCGCCACAGATTTCGGCTTGTATAATATTTAGTGTTATTTAATCAAGTTTTTTGATATCCAAAGTCGAAGTTGCGCGCCAAACGTGTTTGTTTACTTTTTTATTTTACACTAATATCACCTAAACTTATGTAAAAACAAGTTTTTACATAAGTTTACACACATTATGACAGTAATATTTCTAAATGTACCTGTTAAATAAATTATCAAACACTGGTTCAATAACACGTAATAATTATTACGACTACTTTATTTATGCTCAGAACTTCCATATCGTCCATCAGGTATATTATCGAAAATAGTCCTAATGAGTCCTTTATCACACATGACTAAATAACATTAGTTGTTATAAATAACATTATAATATTTATATGATATTTTTAGGCAATTCACATGTTGTTGACACCGTACTATCGTGAAGTTCCTTAACCATTATGATCACCAATACCAATCGTGCCACGTTCGTAGTCAGGTGGTTTTTTCAAAAATTTTATCAATTTTCAATTGCTTATATTTTATTGAATAAATATTTCAGAGTTTTTCGCAACGACAATATAATTTATGATATTTAAATTTTTTAAATACATAAAAAAAACTTTTATTTTTATTTCAACAACCCAGTTTTGTGCGCTTACTTGAGTGAGGTGCCAACTGGACATAATACACGACAGTTTAATTTAACGTTAATATAATATAAAATATTATAACTAGAAAACATTTCTGCCATTCATTTGCTCTTTAAACCCAAATTTGTGTTTCACTTACAAGTTCAGAATTCCCTAGAACCTTCACAATCCAGCTAGTTAGCATTAAAATAGTGCACCTATTCTATTCTAGTGATCTTTCCTTTGACAATAAAAGCTTTGTAGTCCCTAACTGCAGCTTAGAAATAGATATGTCATAGTTCCGTTTTAGACAAAGAGATACTGTTTCAGTGGAATCCGGTTAGCAAAGGGCAAATACATTTCGAAATTATGTAGCTCTTCTGTAGAATGAGGAAGTAACAAGGTACACAACTTAGAAATTATCTTGATATTATTATTAATTGTAAATAATGATTGTTACGTAAATAAGACTGGTGAAATCTAGATATTCAATTGGCTCACTTCTTCGTTTAGCGGTCGCAAGTGCTACTACTGGAACTAAGGTCCTGGATTCGATTCTCGGGCCGAGAAAAGTGTTATTGGGTTTTTCTATTTGGATATTCCCATTAGCGCCATGGTCTGACAATAGTGCCTGGCTGATGCCAGTATGCTCAACCCCTTTTATATAGGACTTAAATTAAACTTAACTGGTGAAATGTGAGTGTACTAAAAGTGCACCACTTTTTTTTTACCTTTGAGAAATGCTCATGCATACTGCGCTACCACGGGGAGATAGCGCAGTTATGTGGGACTCTAACCCATTAAAACTCCATGATGTCCTCCTGTACCGCTTATGGCGGGAATACGGGCACGCGTTAACACTCACCGCAAACCCGCCGTAAAAGTACACTTCTGCCTAATTCTTCGAGCTATAACAGGTGTGATGCTATGTTATGTTATTAATGCAGCATCGTGTCTTCATTCAAAACAAAAATAAAAATTCAAAGCAAAGTTGTAAGTCCACTACTAAAAACTTTCCGTTCTCGACATCAAAATCAATCCCGCAAATCCATTTAGTTGGAAAGAAATAAAGAGAATTCCACAACTTTGCAACAAACCGCCGTATTATGTCTTGGTCTCAAATAATATCAGATTTACCATCTCATCGGTAACAAAGTTTTTGAATTCGCAAATCTAGCTGATCGATTATACAAAAGTTAAAAACTTAGTTTTGCAGTTGACAAAAAAAATCTTCAAACAATTTTCTTGTAAAGGAGCCTTTTGAAACTGCAAGATGCCCGATGAGTTGCTCGAAGTTTGCTAGTAGATTTCTGTGTGAGAAAATATCGGATTTTCTAGTGCTTTCGAACGCTGAAACGATATTGGGACTGAGCTATGACAGTAAGGCTAGGTTCTATTCACGTATCAATTTGGATGACGTTTTAGCCAACTGGTGTTGATAGAGAGGGTTATGAATCTTTTAAGAGCCATTTTAGTGTGTAAGATGTGGATGGTGGAATTCATTGACAAAGTTGTGCCCAAGGCCAGTTTAAAGAAATATCGGATATTCGAAAGCATTTTGGGAACGCTAACATAGTCAAAATGTGGAAAAAACCTGGACTTAACGAGGGGTGAATGGCAGGAGAGAAATGAATCATTCATCCAGAAGCGGATAATTTCAGGTTCAAACTAATGATGATTCAGTATGCGTGAATTTCACAACCTAATATGCGTGACTTCTAAATGTCTACGCCACAAGCAACCTAAGTTATATGTCCATCTCGTGGTCTGGTCTAGAATCTTACATTCCATTATCCAATATCACTTTTTAGTTAAAATCAACGAGTTCAAAATACAAGCCTAACTAATTTCAACATTTCTTACTGTATTTAAGAAACTAACTTAAGAAACAAACCAATTTTCCTTCTCAGTAGTTGTATTTCACCGATAAAGTAGTATACACATCACAGTAGTATAGTTAACTCAATAAATGAAAAGATTGAACAAAGGAATTCGAGTGTGAAACAATCCGGAGCATTCCGAACCTTCCTTTGTGAAGTATCAGTCAGCATTCCAGACTTCTCTTTTAGGGTTCGGTAACAAAATCGGAAAAAAGAAAAAAAAAAAAAAAAATCTTTAAAAAATCTTTAGATCTGCAAAAACACAATTTTATAAATTAGAAATAAAATTAAATAATACAAAACATTTGAAAAGATATTCCCAATCACCGTTTGTAGGTCTTGGTATTCGCAGCATACATTTTATCAGCAAGTTATGATGAAACCGACTTATTATTAAATCACATTTTTATTTGCTTTTATGCCGCATATTGTGACGTTGCAAAATTATTTTGTAGGTTATAATGTGATTTTTTATTTCGTGGACTAAACTGACATTTGGAGGGTTGTCACTTTATCGTTACATTAAAATAGTGTCGTACCCTAACTATCCTGAGTGATCGAAAGTTAATCGAAAATCGAAGTAGATCGAAAATGAAACTATTTCACGGCATAAAAAAATAATTTGTTTAGAAACTAGCGGCCCATATTTAGTTTCTACTCATTTATGTCAGACTTAATTTTATCGATTGCATTTATTTTATTGTTGATTTCATATTTAACACAATAAAAGTTCATGAAAGTGTATGAATACTGTTATATTTAAATATATTACGTGTATATTCATAAAACATTAAATGTTTTATGAATATACTATTTACACCAATTAGTAAAAATAAATTCAGGAGTCATGTCACATCGATTCGATGAATCACTTATGATTGAGCCTTACCTACAACACTATGCTCCGCGCTTGCAACATTTAAAAAAATTAAGGTCAGTAGCAGCTGTCGGTTTAGTCCACGAAATTAAAAATCACAGTATAGTGGTGACATCTCTGTGCTTAATCTCTCAGTATGTCATTATTGACAACCATATACCTCAATAAAAGCAAAGAGATTGCACCAAATTCGGAAACCATGTTAAAAGTGGTTGTCTGTTTGTTTAATTATATGTTAATTGTGAACAATTAAAAATAATAACACAATTAACATAAATACAATATTTAATTGCAAATATAAACTCGACTTAATACCAATCGATACTATTTGGTCTATGGTCAATATTGGCCGATAGAACGTGTGTCGTTGTAATTGAATTCCGGACTACCATCATGACTTCGACATTCGTTGGGAAGATCGCGCCAGAGATATTATACTGGATTTGGTCGCGTTCCGCCTGGGATATATTCCACATGGCGTGTCTCAGTCTGACTTGCTGAACCCCAGAACGATACCTTGAGCCGCCACAGATTGACGGAGTTTCAGCTGATTTCTAGGTTTCGTTCCTGGATTTGCCGAGGTAAGTCACAAAAGGATTCTTTGTTCTTTGTCCTCTCGACATTTGTTGAGTTCGTTGTCCCTTATGAGGGGGGATATTGTTTCAGGCTCCTTTAGGCTAGCCTGAAGATTGACTAGCGGACGACCGTTTGGTGCATGATTTCGGACCCGACGAGTGTGCGGACAGCGTGGCCGACCCATTGCAGAGGTGGCATACGCCTATTTCGTCCTCTTTTGAGGCCCACCAAGGTACAAACGTCCTTCGCTATTGTCTGTTCCCGACCAGAGATTCTGTTCCGATATCGTCCCTGTACGACGCGCATCGCCGTGTGGTTTCGCTAACCAGAAAACCAGCTAACCAAGTACCAGAAACCAATAATCAGTTAGGCTCCATAGTACCATATTATTTCAATGTATCCAGAGCTACATAATTACGCCAAGTTTCAGCTTATTCGGAAGTCAGGAAGTGCTTGAAAAATGGATTACTAGTTGCCGGACACACGGAAAGCAATGTAATAAAAAGCTTGTAAAATATCGCTTATCGGTGTGATAAGCACAAGATCTCAAAGGAATAATAATATGAGACGATTTGTAGTGCCCGCTTTGAATAATTATTATGGATGAAATATATTTGTGTAGAAATTTTTTAGTCCCAACTATTTTTAATGACCTTCCTTTAGATATTAACAGTTGTATCACAAAAGCATCCTTTAAAAATAAAATAAACAAGTACCTCCCTAATACATTTTAGCAAGGTCTCATTGTAAAAAAATATGTTATAAAAAGTTAATTCAAAATATCAAAAAACCCGACTGCTTAAAAAGCTAACTAAAAAGCCGTAAACAAGAAGAAAATCATGCTGTACAGTCGGAGGATAAGTATTCGCGAGCTGGCTGACCAAAACCAAATGTATCCTCCGACTGCACAGCATGATTTTCTTTTTGTTTACGGCTTTTTAGTTAGCTTTTTAAGCAGTCGGAATTTTTGATTTTTTGAATTAACTTTGTTTTATTTATAACTTTTTAGTTATTTTTTTTAACATTTTAGTACATTTAAACATATAAGTGTTATATATTTTTGAAATCACCTCTTAAAACCCTTTATTTTGATACCCCTCACGATGGGTTCGGAAGTAAAAAAAAAAATTGCCTCCATAATATGGCGCCCAAAATCCGCCATTCTTCTATTTTCCAATTTTAATGTAGCCAGTGACACTTGCAGGGTTAAGACAAATCGATTGACGTATGAATCATCAAAATCTGTCAACGCGTTTGGTCTCTGGAACGCCACATAGGAACAAACATACATATATACATAGACTGATAAACACATTACCCTCCTTCGGCAGTCGGGTAATAATATTATAAACAAAAAAAAGTAGCTACGTCTCCCAACAAACTGTTTGGCAGAGGCAATATTTAAATTGTAACAAAAGTTTTTATCTGTAAATAAACACTTTCTCATTTTTGCATCGAGCCTTCAGGAAGATCGCTTAGTTGGATGTATTATTTACGCCCCAGGAAGAAAACATCGATATGATAGAAGACTTTTGACTTCAAATAATTAATATCGCTTTAAGGCATATTTCGTGTAACAACCATGGTTTAACAAAATACTTATGCTGAAAGTAGATACTTTAAAAGGCTTTGCGGGGATACTTAAAATTGCCACAATTGCCTCGGTAATCTGACTATTGGTTAACGGAGCCTTACAGGCAAAAAGTAGGTATATGGAGATGGAACTATTCCTACTGTGGCGTGAGCATTAAGGTAGCGTTTAGTTGTAAGCAGGAAGCTTTGATGATACATACATACATACATAAACTCACGCCTTTTTCCCATGGGGGTAGGCAGAAACTACAGAACGCCACCTGCTACGATCCTTACATACTTCTTTTGTTTCACTCACATTCATACATCTAGTCATACACACACGCCGGTTATGAGTACTGCGCACCTGGCCTTTCTGAAGAATAATACAAGGTGAAATAAAATTTCTTAAAACACCCAGTGACAGAAAAAAACTGACTTCCAAAACTATATACTTAATTATTTCATCTCGATGTAGAAACTCCATGTATGAAATGTAAAAAGCTATTTACCTCGAAATAATAAAAAATCAAGTTCCTATGCACTTATTTTACTTTTTTGCTGCTTTTTCATTCAATGTCTTCACCCGTTTTGGGGGAAGCGGTAGGACATGTCAGACTTTTACCGACTAATATCTAACCGTGTTTCTTCAGTTGCTTGTGCCAGGACCTCTCTCGGTAACTCTCTTTCAAATTGATCCGCGACCCAGACAGGCATCAGCCTAGCGGGCTCCGACAGTATTTTTTAAAATCTCTTTGAGGCGCGCGTGAAACACTACGTGCCGTCGACCTGGGCTTGGTCCTCATCAAAGAGCGACCTACTCATTACTCGCCGTCCACAAGGCCACGCTTACGTTGACAGGAATCGGCTTGCGACTCCCGACGCGCAGCGGGTCTTCTGCGGTGGGGGCGTCTCCGTTGCGACGACCTCACGCGTTCCGCCTCCTCATTTACGAGCATTACTTCTTCGCAAAAGGAGGCGATAGCTTTCCATGCCCTTTTGCTCCGTACCATGGCCTGGACCAGAGCCGGACGCAAGAGGTCACCACCGCCGATCGCCTCAACGAGGGCATGGCGGTGCTCCGCCCATGCGGGGCAGACCTCTACTGTATGCTTCACCGTGTCCTCCGGGCGATCCACACAATGGTGACACCCGGGCGTTTCCTCCCTCTTTATCCTGAACAGGAACTTCCCGAAACATAAAGTATGCACCTAGTTTAAGAACCAAAATATGTGAAGTTCAAGAACAATCAATATATTTTGACGACAAAGTACCTGTCTTTTTGTCAATCGTAGTATGGAGCAAAGCTTATATTTAACTACTTTTTCTCTTATATACATATTTAGTTTCCTACTCAGCTAATCGCGGTTCTACTGGCCCTTCATTTAGACCAACTTATGACTAACTGTTGCAAAGTTAGTTGAGGATTGTCGAGTTGTGCCTCTTGTTCCGTGATAGACTGCGAGATGGATAGCGTGATACTGTCATGTCATAGCTACGCCGACGCCATCTTGGGCAGATAGTACATAGATACTTTTAATGGGGAAAAAACAAACGCTGCAATTTTACCACGACTACTCAAAAAAGGAGTGTTATGTTTTCAGGTTTGTTGTAAGTTTGTGAGTTTCTTTATTCCACTATAACTTTTAAACGGCTTAGCCTGTATCAATGAATGTGGGATGTTTAGAAGCGTTGCGTTATTTCGGGTAACAAAGGCTGGTGAAAATAAAAAAAAATGGGAATGTCATGATTCATTAAAAAAAAACGGAAATATTTCTGAGAAAAAATAAGAACTTTTCCAAGGAACCGTCCCCTGACTGCACCGAAAAGTTTGGTTTTCAGTTTTCCACTTTTGAGCACAATGGCGGTTTAATTGCACAGCAAATATTATGAACTATTGAGTACTTACCTTGTCTCCAAGTGTGAGCAACTATACCTTATTTAGAAGTGATGCAAAGTACAATTAGTAGTTATTTGATGAAGGCTGGTCGAGTTGTGGCTCTTGTTCAAGTGATAGACTGCGAGATAGATGCCACGATACTGTCATAGTGACGCCTTCTTGGATACACTGGACGGAAAGATGGCAAAAGAAATTAAATTTTGTAATTATTTTGTGTTTTTAATAAGACTATAAGGCAACTAAAGGATATGATTTTTTTATATAAAGCGCTGTGAAAGTATCTTTATCACTGCATTATTAAAAAAACATGTTTTCTGTACTGTTTCTTTATAATTCTCTAATATCAAAACAGTACTTTATTAACTGTAGCTTATTCTCAGTAGGAAACTATGTATTTATATTAATAACTTCTCTGTTAGTTTCATGTTCATAAAGAAAACGAGAAAGTTATAGTAAAGGTAACTTAAATTATCTTCATCCGCAAGTACAATTTAAATGCTACGAGCGTAGCACTGGCTACGGCGTAGCACGGGCTACGGCGTAGCACAGGCTACGGCGTAGCAGACTCTACGTAATTATACTGAAGTGGTTGCTTTTGTATTTTCCGTTTATTGCGGGCAACCTTACTGTCTTTAGAGTTGATAAACAGATAGCATTAAATATGTATTGAATGGTGAAGATTGCATTTAGGTTGATTTTTGTGTAACAACATTTGCAATCTAATTTAAGGATTTGAAAAGAAAAGGCTTTTTTTTTGAATGATAAATGATTTTTAACCGACTTACCAAAAAGGAGGAGGTTCTATGTTCGACATTATGTCTGTTTTTTTTTTTGTGTATGTTCACGCATATCTCCGTCAATTTTGGACAGATTTTGAAAATTCTTTTTTTATTTGAAAAAGTATGCTTCGAAATTGGTCCCATTTTAGTTTGGTGAAGATCTGATGAAGAACTTCGAAGATATACAGCAGAACTCTTCAATAAATTACGGCTAATCTCTCGGGATTGCTGCAATCGCATGTCTGTTTATACCATTTCATAACATAACATCACGCCAGTACGCTCTTAAGGGGTACGTAGATTTCTCATTTCACCGGTTATGTTCAAGATTCATGATATTCGGGTAATATATTCTGGCGTTATAGGTACTAAACTACTTCCCTATTAGGTAGGTACAACTAAAAAGTGAAAAATAAAAAGCCTTTTTACAAAAAAAATACCACTGACTTCCAAATAAAAAAACTACAAATTGAAAAATAACTTATTTTTGGAAGTCAGTGTCCATAACGCAAAAAATTGGTACCTACCAACAAAAGACACCGACTTCCAAAAATAAAGTTATTTTTTACTTTGTAGATTTTTTATTTGGAAGTCGGTAGTAATTTTTTTGTAAAAAAGTTTTTTTTAATTCTAAAACCCTACCCACCCTGTGCACGCGCAAACATTCGTGAAGTTATCTCCCCTCGTCCCCCGCCGGACTTATGACTTAATATAGGTCAGTTGCATAATTAACGCAGTGTCGTCCCGTTCGTGTGCGACGGGTCTAGTTTGTTCCATAGTCTGTTGCAGTTTGGGTTATTATATTATTGTGTGCGATTTTAGTATGGTTTTAATTAAATGTAGGTCTGTTTTTTATATCAAATGCTTTGCAGTATGTATTGTTCTAGTGTTATATTATGCAAGGTACACTCGCGAGCAATGAAAAAGTTCCAGTGACATAGCACCAAATTACTCCTAAACGGGCAAGGCTAGCTTAATGACGCCGTCTGCAATATTGAAGTACATTTAACAGCGCATCAGAATATTACCAACTAAAAACGTAAATATTGTGTTCAAATTTTAAATTAAATGTGAAAAAATTAAATTAAGGTGTTTGTCGACATTTTGTGGGTGGAACTTTTTCATTGCTCGGCAGATTATAATAACTCCGACATGTTTTTCTAAAATTAAAAAATGAATGGACAATAAAATAAAAAAGACAAGACTCGCGGAGCTTACAGCTCACAGAGCAGTAATAAGAATGTGAAAGTCTGGATGTGTGTTAATCAATCGTTAGTGTGTGGGCTAAACTGATTTGGAACACGGCTAGAATATGCCCATTGTTCTAGCTCGATAGTACGTTTCCGTGGGATAACCTACAACGATCAACTAGCACTCGACTGTAGCTCCTTTAGAAAGATCTCCTAATACTACTTTCAATTCATTAAGGCATACGGATATTCTTAATATGGTACTTATGAATAAAATCTATGAGCTAAAAAACGGACAGCAAAACATCTCAAATTCCTCGATTATTAGGTCATGCTAACGAACATTTACAAAATAAGTATTCTGATTGCCAATACTCGAATAAGAGTAACCTACATTGTAACAACACAATGGTATCATTGAAACCCAAACACAATGCGATCGGAAGATAACCGGGCATAACCGGGTAACCGAGAAGGTTATTTTAGAACTTATTATGAAAGGATCGGGTGTAATGATTGTGTTTAGATGGGTGAATTTAAATTAAGCTGGGTTTTGATAATAATAGGAATATGAAAATAACAATTGCGAGAGAAATGGATAAAATCAAAGAGAAAGCGTTGAGTGTGATTGCGTAAGTACTTAATTATAATACAGTGAGTGCCCCTTTAGTGTAGGAGTCATAATTTTAATATGCACTTGCAGACTAATAGTAGTTAATGCAATGGTCATATAATAGGGGTTATTAAAACACGAGCGTAGGTTTATCACATGAGGCGATGCCGAATTTGATAATAATATAACGCGAGTGTTTTAATACCTAATTATATGCTATTGCATACATTACTTTATCTTCACTCATACAGTTGCAATAAAACAAAAGTGGAAACGGAAAAATATTTGGCAGTTTAGATTATCATTGCACATGACTGCGCAGCGCGCGCCTCCTTAGACAATGACAGTACTTCAACGAGCCCATAAGCGCCAATAAATTAAAAAGTAAAAGTGCGCTATAAAAATTAAAAAGTTATTTTATGATGCAGTTGTTTAAAAATCGAAGGAAAATGTTGCATTGTAATGGTTTTTTTTTTTTACCTATCCATGAATATAAAGTACGTGTTTACACAATATTTTTTGAATTCATATTTGGAACATTACGTTGTGGGTGTTGATAAATAATATTAAACCCATCTTAATCGTTAACTAATGTTATAAACAGAGAGCCCGAATTTTATGAGTTTCTTCTGACGTGTAGGATAATCTCTAGAACCACTATACATATTGCAAAGGTCCATGATTCCAGATGATTGTAGTCTATAAATTATTATGAGCTAGGCAAGGAGCGGGTCACAGTTCTAAATCAAAAGGCTGGTTCTGGTTCTGGACTCAATCTCCGGTCGGACACTGTTACTGGGTTTGCCCATCAGAAATTTTGCAGTAGTAGTCTGAACTCTGAATGTATCACCCGGTTATAGGCAATAGATTCTCCTGTTACATTACATGTGGCTTGTAACTCGTATCATAACTTATGCAAGAAAGATGTACGAAACACCCATGCTTACCCTTTCAAATAATACACGCGTTAGTAAGCCGCTATATCACGTAATATTTAAGTACACTCTTTGCAACAACATTTTCCGTATCTACGAAGGTACTAACATTAACAATACGTAAAGGGTTGACAGTAATAACATTATTATTATTATTAATCAGGATGGCAACCAACCGACTAACCTTCAAAGTCAAAGTTCGCGAACACATTCGCAAGAAGTTGGCAGCAGTATCGTCACAGTGCTAATTATTTTTTTTTCCAATTGTCTATTTCTACTAATTGTTTAGGTATATTCTTATATTTAATTTATTATTTATTATGTAAATTATATTGTATTTATTAATTATTTCTAGCTTGTATTTATTTATTGTATATACATTTAAATCCACTCATTTTCGCGATTGCACCTACCACTATTTATCTCTGCATCACCCAAAGGTTGACTGGTAGAAAATGCCTAAGGCATTAAGACCGCCTCTGTACATTTGTGTGCTTAAAGTATTAAATAAATAATAAATATTATTACAAATTCTATCACACCCGTAGGTCTCGGCAAATAGTGAGGGGTTGATATCCAATATGCAGTACAAACGATGGTATCCGCCGATTATACTGAAATCTGCTAGGGTTGAACAAGTGTCGATAATTTTGTCGCTATTTCAAGTAAATATTTTATTAGTAAGTCAAGTCAAAGAAGTTTTTTGAAAGAGAGCTAGCTATCTCATAGTAACGACATGACATTCTGGTTTTGTATCACGTAAGCGAAAACGCGCGCGGCAGGTCGCCTATGCGATGGACCGACCAGATTAAGTCTGCAGTGGGTGGCCCATTGAATGAGTGCACACGAATAACGGCCGATAGAGACGGATGGCGTCGCATCGTTAAACAAATTATGGCAACCCGAAGTCTCACTGCAACATGATGACCACGACAGCTCTGCCAAGAGTGTACCGACGAAGAAAAGCGAAAACACAGAAAAACCCAAGCCTTTTTTTTAATAATAATAATATCGTTTATTTATAACATAAGGCACATTATACAATAAAATATCTTAAAAATATAAAAGAAGACAGTTGCTTATTTGCCTGAACTAAGTTGAACCTGTGTTTTAGGCTATAAAGTGCTTAAAACTTATAATAATAATAAATTAACAACGGTATAGCTTTTATTATGAATACTTAAATTAAAAAGACAAAGCAAAATTATTATTTTGTAACAGCCAGGAGATCTTCTGTCTCTCCGTAAGAAAAGCTAAGTAGATGTTCAAGAAGAGTCTTTTTACAGCTAAAACATTTTAATTTATAGATACTTAATTTTCTATTTAATCTTTTGTACAGAAATGGACCTAAAAATGTAAAGAATCTATTTACAAAGACATATTTTGAGGATGCATTAGAATCGCAGAGAATGTCACTTCGCTTCTTATCTATAAACTATTACTTATTTATAATATAATATTACAAAGAGGAAAGATTTTTTTGTTTATACCGAATAGGCTCCGAAACTACTGGACCGATTTAAAAAATTCTTTCACCAATAGAACTACTTTATTCCTGAGTAAAATAGGCAATTTTTTAATACTGAAAACGGGTCCTGTGGGGTGGCCGAACGAAGCCGCGGGGAACAGCTAGATTTTTATGAATTCGGCGTTATAGGAAAGCATGCTGACTGGGTGGAATCCACATTTACGGGAATACAGATGAGAGTCAGTAATGTTAAATTGAGGCTTGCGCATGGAGAAGTGAATATATTTTGTCTTGTCAGCATTTAGTGTTAGTAAATTGCTTTGTAGCCAATTAGTCACAGTATGTAGTGAAATGACTCGATAAAATGGACAGCCCGTTCACATCACTTTGAACTGTTGATTCGTTTCGATGGGTGTTTACAAAAAAAGGTTTGCGATCCCTTCCTTTAGCTTTCGTTCCACGTGAATTAAATTAAAGTCAATATTGCCACTACCAAATGGACTTGCAATGGACTTTTTTTTAACTTCTTCTTTTCGTGTGACGTGTGGCTACCTCTGGTGTCAGAGTTAATTAAGCCATGTCTGAGAACCCCACAGGTCTCTGACTAGGCTGTTTCAGACTTACATTAACTATATAAGTTCAGGTTTCCTCACAATGTTTTGCTTCAACGTTGCATGTGATGTTCAAGATAAACTTAGAAAGTATATATGAATTTGAAAAAGCATTGGAACCCACGACCTCAAGCACAACAGGCGAGGTCTTATTTGTGTTGGTTGGTTTCTCAGGGTTTTTTTTAATTTTTTGGTGGCACATCATCCAATGACTTTTCCCGCTCTGGGTGAAGCGGGAGGGCGTGTCAGAGTTTTACTGACTAAAACCCACCCGTGTTCCTTCAGTTGCTTGGCTTGTGCCAGGGCCGCGGTAACTCTCTTTCAAATTTATCCGCAACTCAGTCAGACATCGGACCTACCCGGGCTTGGTCCTTATCGGTCGGCGAGCTACCCATTACTTTCCGTCCGCAAGCCCGCGCCTACGGTGGCCGATGTCTAGAGACACCGCCAAGATGATTCCACCCCGGGCCACTGCATCCCCCGTCGTGAGGGCTCTCACGCGCATGATGGCGTCCACCGTAGAGCGACCCTTGCGGAAACCAAACTGGCTCTCCGCCAGATCTGGCGCCAGCTGCTTGACGAGGCGGTCTGCAATGACTCTTTCAAAGAGCTTGCCCACCTCATTGAGCAGCACGATGGGCCGGTAAGCGGACGGAGAGTCCGCAGGGCGCCCCGGCTTCTTAATGTTATCCAACCCAGTTCAATCTCACCCATCCTTATTGTCCTTAGACGTAGCTACAGCGTTGATTACCAATAACCAGCTGGGCAGCTGATCTCTAGTGATAGTGTAGCCGAGCTTGGCAGACCATTAACAAAGCGATGATCTTAGATAATAGACAAGCTTGAAGATTAACAAGCTGAGTGAGGCTGAGGAAAGAGGAGGAAATTACTTAGTATACAAGAAAAAAACGAAGGGTTCCATTATCACAAAGAAACGGCATATAAATCACGTTTGTTGTATGGGAGCTCCTCTTAAATATTTATTTTATTCTGTTTTTAGTATTTGTTGTTATAGCGGCAACATAAATATATCATCTGTGAAAATTTCAACTGTCTAGCTATCACGGTTCATGAGATATAACTTGGTGACAGACGGACAGACGAACAGACAGACAAACAGACGGACAGACAGATAGACAGACAGACAGACGGATCGCGGAGTCTTAGTAATAGGGTCCCGTTTTTACCCTTTGGGTACGGAACCCTAAAAACCAGCTCCTTCTGGCACTGTCGGGTCAAAAATATCTTCCATAGCATTTTGGCACAATAACGAGACCCTTAAT
This sequence comes from Anorthoa munda, assembly GCA_945859665.1. Lineage (NCBI taxonomy): Eukaryota > Metazoa > Arthropoda > Insecta > Lepidoptera > Noctuidae > Anorthoa > Anorthoa munda. The sequence continues at coordinate 28,325,935 of OX243898.1, forward strand.
TGCAAATACTAATTGGACCTTCAGATAAAGGGCTATAACAACAATTATCCAGATATAACTAAAAGGCAAATCAAATTTATCCTGATAAATAAACGAGAATATGAGAAAATATTTTTTATCCAAATATTGTTAGCACGCCCGAATAAATAAATATAAAACGAATATCTAAGTAAGTAAACTAAAGTTATACTCGTATAGAGGGACCTATCCCGAAATATCTGGAAATGCCCTAGAACGTCCCAAACTGTCAGGAATATCCCATTACTCTGAGTTAATTGTTATTTATTTAAGAACCTCTCAGTGAAAGGGGTTATTATCTGTTCATTATTTTGAAGGATTTTGGTAGTCTTCAGTAAGATATTTGTTAAGGCTACCGCGCTTTAGAAACGAATTTACATGTTTTTGGTGACTGTTCTGCCTCATTAATCTAGAACGAATGCAAGAGCGATTGCTAAGTGAAGAATCCTGAGTTAAATCTCCAGCCCAAGTCAGGCAAAGTATGTTTTAGGTTTTTCTATAAAGAAATTCAAGGTATTATGTACCTATTCACATGTTGCTAAAAGAGTTATGAATATAAATGTGGATGGATGGAGAGGGAGAGGAAGGCCTAAGAAAAGATGGATGGAGTCGTCTGGATTTTATAATAATCCTCTCGTTACCTGTTACGACGAGCCATAATAATATGTGGCATTTAACTAATAATAAGTCGAATTCTAGACTTTATGTTGACATATTTTTTCATCACTTTATAAAGTAGTTCTAGAATTTTCCTATAAAGGGGAAATATATCCTTACCTACTTGTAAAAAAGCCATGAGCACATTGAGCATTGATCACCAAGCTTATTCAAGGTGCACTACACCTTGAACAAGCTTAAAAAGCTGCAATAAAAAACCATTTGTTTACAACCTTGGCGATAGCTATTTGCGATCAGTCCATGCGAACAGTCGTGGTCATGTGCGCATCACACTCAATAAATACGCTTCTATTAATAAAACATACTAGAAACGAGCATGTTACACGCGACTTATGATATCAAACCCTAAAGATATAAAAACGGATTTATTGATATTATTCCCATTGAATGTTCAATTGAGAGCCAACTCTGTTGAAATTAAGTAAACTGAAAATTGTAACGGATAAATAAAATTCGGGCAGAGCTTTGTTCAGATCTTGTATTCACAATCGAAAGAGACAAATAAATGACAGGCAATCGCTTATATTAACACATCCCCGTTCTTTAACATGGCTTGACTGGAGGGAAGGCTTCAATATGGCGGCTCAGCTTCGGCGGGCTCGGCGGGCATTGGTCGGTTGCACGTAGGCTGACGTCACATCCGTAACATTCGGCCATCCTGGAATCATTGCTCCCGCAATGGGAGCAAAAACATTCATTAGCTTTCAAATAAATCAATTAGGGCTTCAGTGTCAGTACTATTGTCACTAAAAAACAATTACTATTACAGTTACTATTGTTACTGTCTGATATAGGTGCTTTTCTTCTATATGGCCTTAGCCCATTTACCGACTCAGCACCTGTGAGCGTTTGTAACCACGTAAAACTTTTAGTATCTATAATTTCTTCTTCTTTTTGTGTATACCACTTCTGAGTGTAACGGATAAATAAAATTCGGGCAGAGGTTTGTTCAGATCTTGTATTCACAATCGAAAGAGACAAATAAATGACAGGCAATCGCTTATATTAACACATCCCCGTTCTTTAACATGGCTTGACTGGAGGGAAGGCTTCAATATGGCGGCTCAGCTTCGGCGGGCTCGACGGGCATTGGTCGGTTGCACGTAGGCTGACGTCACATCCGTAACAAAATCAAATAAAATAACCTCAATAACCAACAATTTAAGCGATGAAATAACGAACTTGAAAGCAAAAAATAAAAACTTCTAGTCTAGCATTTTGAGGCGGCGCCAATCAAACAATCAACGAAGATCAACCTAGCTACAATCATTCTACACTGTTGGTAATTCATTTGCATATTTGTTTGGCGCCAACTCAAAATGCCAGACCAAAATATTTAATTTTTTGCTTTTCCGTTCGTTACTTCGTAGGTAATTTTTTTTGTTAAAAAGGTTGTATTTTTATTTCGAAAATGATATCAAAGCCGCGGGATATGATATTGTTACGGTAACGGATCGGGGTACGATAAAACCACATCGCGCTTGACTTTCTAATTTTAGCTACATTTCAGCATTTGTCTCTGAGATGGCAACGATGGTTTTGTTATTTTACAAATCCTCAGGCAGTGGTGTTCAGCAATCACATGACATTTCAATAGCGCTTGACAATCCCATATTTTTTTGTAAGTCGTTGATAAAATAATACTTATCTAGAGTCTCCGATGTCTACAAGTAAAACCCTTTGGCTGTTTTGCTAGGTACACCAACACATGTATAAGATCTCAAGACAAAACAAACAGAATATGCCAACAATTTTTACAATAGCTTCGCTCTTTAATATCACACATGCTTCAAACAATTTACGTTATAACAATAACATTATTACAACAAATTATCAGTCGTGGCATTTTATAATTAAACTTGAGTTGCGAAGAGTAACGAGCATCTTCGGTAAGTAATAACTTGCGGAATGTAAAGTTGTAAACTTACTTCATTTTAGTTAAATTATTGCTAAGGGACACATGTGTGAGATGTTTCGTGAACTTAGATGTCTACACCTTTACATATAATTGTAGTATAATATAATATAAACTACCATCAAATTGAAACTGCACTAAGAGTAGAAAGAACTACATAAAACATTGAATTTAAGAGCAAGAATAGACATCATCTTTCTGCCCTTATTCCTTTCTCGGGGTCAGTGCAATCGTTTTCTACTTTCATTCCGTCTTGTCAATCGTCACGATATCATTCACTCTCATTTCTTTCCTTCTTTCCACAATCTATAGATCGTTTCTTTGGCACTTCTCACTTTTGCCATCAATCAACGTTTATATTCATCACCTTTTAAGTCACATGCCTTTCATCCTTCCTCGTCACTTGTCCTTACCAAAACAAATGATCTACTTATTTTTCTCTGTCACTAGCGCCATTTTCGAATTTCCTTTAATATGATGAAAGCAGAACTAAGCCTTGTCGTTTTATGACACAAAACCTTCAGGTGGTTACATGTTAAAGGTACTCACGACTTTGATCTCGTGATCTGTCCCGTAGTATACGTGATTTTTGTCCTTCAAAACACACTGTTAAATTCAATTCGTACCTAGGATAGGTGGCTTCTGGAAAAAATGATATAACATTACTTAACACCTCGCCAGTATTCCCCAAAGGACCACATGTGTCGATGTTGAAGGTTTATCAACGCTTGTCCTGGTCGGTCCGTAATTACACAAGTCTTTCCACGGGGTATGGTGTTACTCAGTTACTGGCTCGTGGAAGTACGATAGGCAGCTTCATATACAGAAATGGTATTCTGCTGCATCCAGTAAGACTGGAAGCCATACATAGCTTAGTGGAAAAAGGCTAGGCAGATTAATTGACCACCGACAAATTCAGAAACGTACCTACTATATCTGAACAAATTATTATGAAATCTATATAAAGCTTGCTTGTGTGTTTTGCTATAACAAAAACTTAATTATCACCGGGCGTTATTATACCACCTGTTACATATTATAATTTAACACGCTGCTAATAACGTTCTCACCTATTTTGTTCTCTTCAATTGATTAAACAGTGAAACAATGCGTAGGTGTAAAATTTACAAAGAATGTAAAAAAATACATTGCCAGAAATATTACAATCGGCTTATGCTTTTATGTTGGTGGCATTCGTAAGAAGATTAATATCATATGGACAACTCTTAGGGTCCCGTTGCTCAAAAAGAAAAAAGGAACCCTTATAGGATCGCTTCGTCGTCTGTCTGCCTCTCCATCTGTCTGTCTGTCCGTGTGTAAAGACCTTTTTATCTGGAATGTCTGGAGGTATCAAGTTGAAATTAATATTTTATACTCAGGTCTGCAAACCCTTGCAACTGTAAAAAAACTGGCCAAGTGTCAGTCGGACTCGCGCACGAAGGGTTCCGTACCATTATCACAAAAAATGGCAAAAAAAAACACGTTTGTTGTATAGGAGCCCCACTGAAATATTTTGTTATAGCGGCCACAGAAATACATCATCTGTGAAAATTTTAACTGTCTAGCTATCATGGTTCATGAGATACAGCCTGGTGACAGACAAACAGACAGACAGACAGACAGACAGACGGATCGTGGAGTCGTAGTAATAGGGTCCTGTTTTTACTCTTTGGGTCCTCCTCCTTGCTTGAACTCATTTTTTGGTCTTATCTGTGTTCACGCGGTAAATTAAAACAAGAATGTGAAATCCCGCCAGTCGTCGTTTTTTTTACTAAAAGTTTGCGTTTAGTTTTGAACATTGTTCTATTTTTACATAACTTGAATGTTTTAGTAAAAAAATGTAAATTATTGTTTTTGAAACTCGATGTTAATTTTAGAATGGAAAGTTTTAATCCAACATGACTTATAAACTGAAATTACTAAATACAAACATAAAATCCCACACTACTCTTCTACAACGCGTTAAGCGTTACTATAAAATGGCTGTTTAAGGCTCCAAAAATATATCTATCTCATAAAATGTCATACCAAAAAGAGAGATAGATAAATATTTGGAGCCTCCCTCCTATAACCATGTTATAATGGCTAAACTCTAATCTGTATCTGGTACTATGTTTTTTTCTAAGCAGATCTAGGGAGGATGACCTACTGTCCAGTAAGTAAATTACATACTTACTTACTGGACAGTAGGAGATTCCAAATTTAAAATCACGCTACTTACTGGACAGTTGTGAATAAGTCTCCGGTGGAGTTCACTTTCTGGATACTTTTTAGAGATGTTATGGCAACATTACATACCATTTTTGAGAAAATAAATTTACTTTCTATAATATTAGTTTACATTCGATGTTATTTAAGTGCGAAAGAATGCCTTATTTGATTTCAGTAGAAATCAAGTATCCTTGAGGATAAGTTAAAACGCATTTCAGCTCTTTACTAGACCTAATACCGCGTTCAAATATTGATTAGGGTTCTCTAAACATTACTTTTAAATTCGAACATTGTCTCGTTGCGATTCCGTGATTATTTACTTTGAACAATATTTCGAGCTTCTGACGGCAAGTAACGTCTGAAGACTTTTAAATTATAGTGTGCTTTCTAAAGCACGGAAGCGTCTTGGTATGAAAAGGTTGGTCACCTATCTATGGTCCAATCTCAGCAAGTGTTGCATAACCGTGAAGATCGACGCGTGCGGCTATAATTTTTTAAGTTACTATCCACTGAAACTTGTTAATATACTGCTTAACAATTCAACTGTGTTTTAACATCGGCAACATATCATCAGCAAGGATCATTATAATTAGCTCAGTACATTAGGTAATTGAACCTCGTTTGCGGCACAGACCGGCAAAAAGTAACGATCTTGGTTTAGTGTTAATTAAGTACAATGTTGAACAAATGTTTTAATTATGAGGCACGAGTGTGTTTTTTGTAGATATGGGTATAATAATGAGTTATATGATTAGAGCTTTTTGGCGTGTTAAAATGTTTTTTGGGCCAGCATAGGTTGATATTTTTTTTAGGGTTCCGTACCCAAAGGGTAAAAACAGGACCCTATTATTAAGACTCCGCGGTCAATCTGTCTGTCTGTCCGTCTGTCACTAGGCTGTATCCCATGAACCGTGATAGCTAGACAGTTGAAATTTTCACAGATGACGTATTTCTGTTGCCGCTATAAAAACAAATACTAAAAACAGAATAATAAATATTAATAATAAACATTTAAGTGGGGCTTCCATACAACAAAACTGATTCTTTTGCCGTTTAACAAAGGACTAACATACCAAAACTTATAAGATTAACTTTCGCAACTGAAACGTCACGTGTTCAATCCAAAATATTTTGGAATTTTGACAATCGGTATTACTGAAAGAATATCATTTTGGCTAGGTTCCATTCTCGGGTCAGGCAAAGTATTTATGTTTTAAAACTAAAATATATTACGAACAAAGTTAATATTCTCTTGATCATATTAAAATGATTTTTATAAATGCTATTATTATTTTTATTATAAGCAACTATTATTTTTATGTCTTATTATTTTAATCTCAGAACTCTGAGGTCCAGGTCCGTTTTAAGGCGGGTCAAGGGCCTTAATTTAAACTACCTAGTCCAAGATTAATCATCTTGACGACCGGCAGTATCAAAACTTTCCACAGTACAATACAAAACCACAATTACCGTTTAACCATGAATCAATATCGAAACTGGTGCTCAGTGCACATTTTGCAAGCACAAATATTATTGCAATACGGTAATAGCGCCTTTTATATTTTAATTTTTATACTTACTTCTCTAGTTACTGCCGGGTGGTAATTTCATGCCCCGTGTCCCTAAAAGAAATGAAAGTCACAACCCTTAGCACAAACTCAAGCTATTTCTCCACTGAACCAACAGCCCTATCTTGTAAAACATAATATCTCTCTAATCTAAACAGGATACCGCCAAAAAACATTGGAACAACGTTAATTACTCATTATTAATTAATTCTACTACGCGTTGTTCTGGTGCGTTTGTTTACGTTGTTATAATTCTTCCGATCAGACGATGTCTGCTTAAATTGACTTTGTTTGTAAAGGGTTCATTAAAAATGCTGAGGATAGGGGTGCTACGTGCTACCATAGATTTGTGAACAAAAATATTAAGTTAGTACTTTTACCACCGCGCTCGCTCTCATAGTGTAGTTAATCTCATAAAACTATTTAATTTAAAAATCTTTTATAAAACAAGCTTTTTTGCTAACCCTGCATTGTCATCGAAACCAAAAGTGTATGCAAAATTTCGGCTGAATTGGTCGGGAATAACTGCGTTGAAATTCAGTTGCAAGATTTCACAATACATATTATGTTCTATAAGGGTCAAAAGTGCAGTCACACTCTACCAAAACAGAAAATGCATTTTTTTTTGTAGGCAACAGAATTTCAACATTTCGCGGCTAGTAGGAATAATCTATACTTTAATTTCTATACAAAATATTAAATCAGTTGTGGATAATTTAACTTCTTCTACAAAAACTAGCCATTTGAGTTTTGAGAGAGAATGACTGCACTTTTGACCCTTGACTGTACCTACTAAATAACAGGTAAGTTAAATAAAAGCTTATAAAAAATCCGAATAGACTGGCGAATAAAAAACTCTCAGAAGCAATACGAAATCTGGGTGGGCTGGTCATAATATAATAACAATAGGGTTTGTGTAAAAATAAACAAAAGATAGGCCTTTTTGGTCTCACCCTGGGTTCTTTCTTTTTAATTTTAATCACTCATTCACATTTTTTTTTCTCTATTTCTTTAATTTATTAAAAACATCAGTCTACCCTTTTGAAGGACGCAAACTTAATGATTTTGTTATACGAAAAAGTCACACAATTAACTTGCTAGCTCAATATTAAGGTAGTTCTTCTAATTCTAAACAAATAATAAAATATTAGCCTGTTACTGTCCCGCTGCAGGGCAAAGGTCTTTTCTCATGCCCTGAAGGCACTAGCATTAATCACCACATTTGCCCAAGACAGGTTGGCGATTACAAACTTATGTTAATAATGAGTCCATATTTGTCCTCGATGCTTAAACTAATACAAAACTATTGTACAGTTTTTTTTTATAAGTTTGTAAAATATAATCTCTGGATGTACTGATCAGGTAATAACAATTATTTTATTTATTTATTTATTAATTTATCAATTATGGACGACTTACAGCTAAAACAAACAGAATAACAAATAGTACGTGAGACTGACAGCCAATTAAAAGTCATCACTTCTAAAAATAGATTGGAAAGAAAGAGTGTGAACAACACAACACAGCTACCAAAAAAGAAAAAAAATACAGTATAACATTCAAGCTCAAACTAAATTAATATTTTATATTCCTTTCAATGATAAAAACCTGAACATACAAAATCTAATTAAAAAAGCTAAGGCTCAGGCACTTTCTGGCCGAGGACACACCTGTTAAGAAAGGATTAAAATCATGCCGCTTACATAAGTCATTAAAGCCTCTACTTGCACGCCCTATAAATGAATTTTGCCTGTAATTCGTACCTAGGTATTGTTGTGGATCAAAGGTTAAGCTGGTACCCACACCTCGAATTAACTATAGGGAGGGTAAGAAAACTCATATGGGTTTTCAAATCGTTAAGGAATGTTATTAGTAAAGAATTACAAAATAAAATATATATCGCATTGGCCCAATCTGTAATCATATATTGTATCTCGGTATGGGGTGGAGCAGCTAAGTCGTATTTTATAGAACTAGAGAGGGCACAGAGATCCTTGATTAAGGTCATGTACTGTAAGCCCTACAGGTTCCCTACTGAATCTCTATACGCAAGCTCTAAGCTGCTCTCCGTCAGAAAACTCTACGTTCTACACATGGTACTAAGATATCACAAAATTCTTCCCTTTAGCCCTGCCAAACTTAAAAAAAGACGGTGTGATATAGTAGCCCCTACATACTCAGCACGTTCAACTTTTGCTAGTCGCCAAAATGTAACTCAAGCCCCACTCGTTTATAATAAAGTAAATCGCATACTTAAAATTTACCCTATGCAGTTGTATGAGTGTAAGAAGACATTGACGGAATGGCTCTTCACACTTAATTATGATGCCGTGGAAGACATTTTGGTTACCCTGGGTTGAACGTCATGCATATACATTCACACATACACACACACACACACACCAACACACACACACACCAACACACACACACACGCGGACACTCTTTCACACATACACACATCCACTCATACACACACACATACACACAAAATATACATTCACACACGCATATACACACATGTATACAAAACACACTCTACTTTCTCACACTGCCATAAGCATTCATTTGTCTTTTTATTTTAATTTTATTTTTATTGGTTTAATAAAAATGTGTAACTTATACCAAATTAGCACAACGATACTATTGTAATAAAACGAGGAAGAGCGAGGTTTATCCCATCACAAGTATCTTCGGATTACTTTCTGGGAAGCCCCGGCAACTAAAGTGTATAATTTAGGTTAATAAACACATTTTTTTTTTTTTTTTTTTTTTCTTTTTATCTATCTGGGAAAAACCTTTTTATCCATGACGCGTGAAATGCACACATGGTGTTCATAAGCTATTATTTTTCTATTGGCTCTGTAATTTACGCGCAAAGGGACACCACTTTTTGTTAAATATAATATTTCAATTGTATCATGCATTGTCATCCGAACCAAAATGTCAGCTCAATCGGTTAGGAATAACTGTTTTAAGATTCAGTTGCAAGATCTGACCCACACATACTATTTTACAAAGCAGTTTCAATGAACGCTTATAAAAATCCATAGTACCTGTGGAATGGGACACGGAAGCGAAGTTGCTAACAAAAGCTAGCAACAAAATAATGTTATTCTTATTCTTTATTGTACACAAAAACATAAAGACACAGATACAATAGGACAGCTTATGTACAAAGGCGAGCTTAACCCATAATTGGATTCTCTTACAGCAAACCTCAGTTGCATTAAGAAATTTGCATATGAGGACAGTACATCCAAGTGCACAACAAAATTTATAAAAACACTTAATATTAAAAATAATAATAATTTTCAAACATTGCATTGTCACGAGGCATAAACACGTGTGCAAAATTTCAGTTCAATAAAACTCCGTAATGTCAGTCAAATTGAATTTGCCAGCTTTGATCATGTATCTTTACACGTATAGAAGGTGCGTTAGGTTAGGTTAAATAATAAGTCTATGATGTTCCCACTGCTGGTACACTGGCTTCCTAAGTTCCTATCTGTGAAAGGGGATGGGCCATCCCACGCGGATTCAGTGCGGGTTGGTAGACGTCACACGTCTTCGAATTTTTAGTTCTAGAGTATGCCTGTTTCCTCTCTATGTTTGCCTTCATTGTTTTGGGAGCACTGGTGATGAAATATTTAAACTACACAAAGTAATGCACCTGCCTGGATTCGAACATACCTACGACCTTATTGCGAATTTAATTTAACGGTTTATGATCTACTCATTGTAATTGTTTGCATGGAATGAATTAAAGTTTTTTTATTTTATTTATTTTATTTTATTTACGACCTTCGACCCATAAGTCGCAGCCGTACCCATTGTGTCACCACTGCTCTCTAAACTAAATAAAAGGTTGTAATAATATAAGTGTATAAAATCTGTGACAGTAGATGCTATCCTTGTTTATACAATTAATATGATACCCTTAATTAATTCTGTTTGTTTTTTAAAATGAAATAAAAAGGGAAGCAATGTTTAATAAACGTACATGATGTGTAGCCCCAGAGAGAAGGTCCAAGTTTATGTGAGAGATATTTTTCTACCCAAATAAGAATACTTACAAAATTTGCAAGGGGATAGTTTTTATGAAATCATGTTAAGTTTGAATGAAATTTAACTAAGTTAAGGGGCCAAAACTACCATGTGTATTGTTGTGATTGGTATTTCTGTGTGGCAGATATAAACTCTACGTTTGCTTAGAATTAGTATCGCAGAGTACTGATTGTAACTTACTTTACACATGTGTTTGTGTGTGTGTGTGGTGTTTTTATGAATAAGGATTATAAGTTTATTATTTAGTTTCAATCTCCACTTTTTCTTACACAGAAGTATAACCAAAATCAAACAAAAACCCATTTAAGATTACAAAATATTTATTTACTAATGAACTATCATATATGTATATGATGACTTAAAATTAAACCTAAAATATAATCTAAAACATGTCTTATTACATATTGAGTTAAGAAAGAAGACGTTACAGAAAAAAGTTTTACAAAGAAAATTATGAAGAGCACCAGAGACAAGCTAAAGATAAACTCGAAGCAAGATAAACATACGCTGAGCTGGAGGATGTTCAACTGAGATACATTCCTGATAATATTTGGAAGCCGGGTAGTGACTTCGATAACCTGGTGAGTTTATCGAGGTCAGATAAGCACTTGTTCCATGTAAAGTACTGGTATTCAGCTGAGTCCGGTTACACTGGAAGCCGACCCCATAGTTGGGAAAGCCCTAGGCAGGTTGATTAAAAATATCTTCATCTTCTTCCTTAGCCAGAATAGCAAGCAATCTCGATCGTGATGGCCGAAATATGTATTCTCCATACCTCGCATATATTGCGTATCGGACATACGCTAGTTGTTCCATGTCAAAGCCAAAAGTAGCAGCCGACATCATAGCTTCCAGTACATCATCGTTTTTTTCTTTCTCCTTGATAAAATCGACTAATTTTTGAACACGTTCCGGGTCGAGCGATTGTGAAAGATTATATCGTGGTGTTTGTTTGTCTAGGTTCTTTATGACTGTCATGTGTTTAATCGTCTCACTGGTCGCTTTCTTCTGGTATTTCTTCAAATTCATTTCAGAATTCAGGTCTTTGTGCACACAGTATTCATTCTGCCAATAAGATTTTCTGAGTCTAAGCTTCTGTATATAATTCGGTACGTACCTAAGTCTTACAGTTTCCAGCTCAGCGTCTGATATTCTCTCTTCTAGTTCCTCTCTAACTTTTCTCTCGTGCTCTTCATCACTTTCCTTTTTAAACTGATTGTCTCTATAGTCTTCAGGTAACGACCATCCTGCTTCCGGACGATGCACTGAGACAAGGGTCTGTAGAACTACTTGGTATCTTCTGTACTTTTCTTCTAGCTGCAAATCGGATAAATCGGCTACCGAAGACTCCATAATCGTCGACTGTTCGTAAATACCACAATAACTTTATGCTCAGCAAACTAACGGGCACACTTGGACACACTTGGAGGTTAGATTTTGCTGTTTATCAAACTGCTTGAACACTTTGGAAGCTACTATGTGACTGCACAAAATAACTGTTCGTAAATACCACTATAACTTTTTGCTCAGCGAACAGCCGTGAATACTTCGGAGGTTAATATGCGATTGGATAAAATAACTGTTCGCAAATACTTCGATATCTTTGCTGCTCAGCAAACAGACTTTAACACTGTCCAGGTTAATATGCGACTGCAAGTTGCCACTGCATAAAATACCAAAGAATTTCATTTCATGTTTTTATAAGCTGAGAGGGGGACATATTGCGAAAAAGGGATAGCGCTTTACGTGATGTATAGCTCTTTTTCTCTTTCGTTATGAGACAATTAGACGAGGTCTCAAAAGGAAAGCAGGTAAAATTCTGGTTCTTAGCAGCCATATAAATTTGAACTCTAAGTACAGGAGATATGGCGCTGTGAAAGATAAGAATCCATAACGATGTTCTTGGGTCTAGTTACGTTTCATTACGACTTAGAAAAAAGCATTTTAAAAGTAATCTGCAAGCATTTATTATTTTGCCGGTAAGTGGTAAGTTTTGTAAAAGTTCAATGTATTTTTTTTCCATTTAGAGTTAAGCTCGCCTTTGTTTATGCATTTTGTTTTACTTTGTTTATATAATATACGGCAATAAAAGAAAGAATAGGAGTTTACTGATCCGTAATTATGGAAAAGTAATTTTAAAACTTTTGTTCGCGGCTTTGGGTAAAGTTTTAAATAAATTTAGAGAATACTGATACTGTTAGAAAGAATTTATACAACTGCATTGTCAATATTGTACTAGGCATAATGTACTAGGTACTTTGTAAAGTTAACTGCTTAACTCACTATTCGAAAACGAACTCATTTGTTTTGAAAATACTTACCTTAAATTATCGCGGCTTCACAACAAGACACCGCTCGAATGTTTACATAATAGAACATCATACCATCACGCCTGTATTGCACGAAGGGTTCGGCAGAGGGTCAGCTTTAGTAACACGCACATTTCAACCCAGTTATGTTGAAGTCCCATGTGATAGAGACTTATTGCCTAATGGCCCGGCGTTACATGATGATGATGAAACATGCATGATGTTGATGATGGAGTTGGACCGTAGTTCGGGTTGCTATAGAGTAATTCCATACAGAATAAAGATAGAAGAATGGTTTGATTCCTCGGTCGGGGTCAGTGTTTACCCATCCCAGGAATCGAACCAAAGAGGCACTTCGGAATACAAAATTTATGTTAATAATACTTTTCCTAGTAAGTAATGTTACGTGATGCATTTATAATAACTTCCATGAACATAAAACAGCTTTAAAAATAGAATAAGATAATCTTACTAATATTATAAATGCGAAAGTTTGCATAGATGTAATTTTGTTACTTAATCACGCCAGAACGGCTGTACGGATCCAGATGAAATTTTGCACAGAGATAGAGGATAGTCTGGAATAGCACGTAGGTTACTTTTTATCATGGTTTAATGATTCCTTGGGATGATAGAATAGAATACTCTTTATTATGTACACCATATATAAGTTACAGAAAGTATAGACGAAGAAAAACATTACACTGGGTGACACAATGGGCGGCCTTATCGCTGAAAGCAATCTTTTCAAGATAACCTTTGGTTGGATTTTAAAAATGAAAGGAAATACAGTACTGTAGGTAGTCAACGACAACACAATCAAAAACAATTTCCACGCGGGTGAAGCAGCTGGCTGAACTTAGTACTACATAATATCCATGCTTTAACTTTAACTAGTAATATAAATATGAAAGTAACTCTGTTTGTCGAATAAGTCGAGAAAAGGTAACAACCTTTTCTCGACTTATTGGCTAGACGAATCCGTATAAAACTTTACACTTGGGTAGACCACAACTTGCGTAATATGGGCTGGGCAATTTTGCCTTGAACAGGACCGGTTGTATGTTCCCTTGTATCATTGTCCACTGCTGAATATAGGCCTACCCCAAGGTTTGATTTTTTAGATAACATTTTTCCCTTAGGAACACTTTCCACGCGGGCGAAACAACAGCCAAGCTAATATTCTCATAAAACATCTATTAAGCTTCATCGTTCTGTCTCACGCCACCTAACTTAGGCAGTGCTATTATGAAATTACTCGCGGCACCCAATTCCGAGCCGGTACCAATTGGAAGCAAGCCGGATTCCGACCGCGGTGACACTTACTTTATTATGATGGTACTTTGACAAGGTTATGTAGAATGTAGAGCACTCGACCAACGAACGACATTGACCTGGTTAAGATACTAGTACTTGAAAACTTCTATCAGTTCGATTTTCGAGTTCGCATTGAGATGTTCTTTAATATTTGCCATAAGATGTCATAGCTAACCAGGTCGAAAGTCCCCGAGAGGTCGAGAAAACAGGAATTTAAATAAATGTGCTCCTATCAGAGTAGTACTTGACAGTTTGCTTCAAACATAATATAGCTGACTCAGTAGACAGTCCTGGTTTAAAACCTAATTGATTGTCATAAGTGTTTACGTACCGTTCAAGCTGTGTATCAAGCAAACTGTCAAAAACCTTAGCAAGCACTGTGGCTAGTGAGATTGGCCTGAAGTTGCTCGTGTCGGTTAGGTTACCGGTTTTACTCTTCGCAATTGAAACTCTGGGTAGGTTGACGCCGGCATGCTTTAGATCCTCAATACTCAGGCTGTCATGGCCAGGAGTTTTTCCACACGAAATTGACTTTATAACTCCCCGAACATCCTTCGCTGTTAATCTGGTGTTTATATCCTGCCCATGCGACCCCTCCACACCGAATGACCGTGGTGGTCCCAATGGCGATTTTACCATAAATTGATCCTTAAATATATCCGCAATACATTTTGTGACACGCTGTGGATACAATAATCTGCCGAAACGAAAATCTGTCTAAACGGAAACAACCCGAAAAATGCATGGTTCGTGTGGCTTAGGCCACGGGAGCGAAGCTGCGTTTTAATCATTTGCTTGAGTTTATAAAAAAAAAGAAAACACATTATTGGCTTCTACAACCAATCAGTTTCATAAAAGTTTTGTGTAAAACTTTTTCATCACGCCTGCATTCCCTAAAGGGTTAGGCAGATGCACTTCCTATTGTAAAGCCACATTTCACCAGTTATGTTTAAGTCCCATGTGATAGAGGACGAGCTTATTGCCATCAACTCTTGGTCGGCAATGTTTTTGCCACCACTAAACCAATGACGCGGTTCACATTACTAATGGTGGCTCCATACCACACAGACTTGGTCATTATCTGTACAGACTTGAAAGTTAGCGTGAAAATTATCACGTAGACATCTCTACAATATGTTTGCGCAGACTTGTATCACCGCACTACTAGCTTAATAACATGATGCGTGGTGATTAACTAATTCTTTTAATAATTAATCATATGTTTGGCTTCGACATATACGCAGACATACTCGTACACACAGACTTTCGACTTTTCTGATACACCGACATTATGTCTGTAATGTGTTGCACAGACAAAGTTCTATAGAATTTAATGAAAGTCTTTATATTGTGGACCCACCATAAGTGTATGTTAATAAAAACAAATAAGTTAATAAGAACAAATTCCTAAAACTACCTTTTCAAGTAGGTCAAGACTGAGTTTTGGTTGTACGTTTTAATTGGTTTTTTAACCACCGACGTGGTGTGTGTTTGTGTATCTGCCTGTGAAATCAAAGCTCCCAAACGGATGAACCGATTTTAATTCAGATCTTTTTGGATGAAAGTTGACTTTAGTAATCAGTATTGTCTATATTTATGTATTTAAAACTTTGCCAAAAGCTAAGAACATGATCTTAAAAAATAATAACCCTTAATTACGGATCAGTAAACTACCATTCATTAGCGATGTTTACCTTTGAACATTTACAAAACTAACAACTTATCAGTGACATAATAAATGCTATTGTGTTTTTCTTAGTATTTAGCAATAAACACGCCTAGACCCAATAACATCACAATGAATTCTACGCCTTATCTCCTATACTTATAGTTCAAACTGGTATGGCTACTAAGAACCAGTATTATTACCTGCGACCGTTGGGACCTCCTCAACGTCATTGTCTCATTGCGAAAAGGAGACAAAGCTATGCAGCACATATAGCCCCATCCCTTTTTCACTATACGTCCCCTCTCAGCTTTTAAAAACGTGAAATGAAAATCTTTGGTGTGTTATGCAGTGGCAACTGGCAGTCGCATATTAACCTCCGATTTGTTCAGTGTTGACGGCATTATCCTGTACAGCAAAGTTATCATAGTATATACGAACAGCAGTTTGTGCAGTCGCGTAGTAACCTCTGAAGTGTACACGGCAGTTTTCTGAGTAGCAAAATTTAACCTCCAAAGTGTGCACGTCGGTTTGCTGAGCAAATAGTTATCGTGGTATTTACGAACAGTGACGATTATGGAGTCTTCAGTGGCCGATATATCCGATTTGCATCTTGAAGAAAAGTACAAGCGATACCGGCTAATTCTACAGACCTTTGTCAACTTCCATCACCCAGACAGGGAAACAGAATGGACGTTACCGGAAGACTATGATGGTAAATTTAAAAATGAAACTGACGAAGAGCACGAGAGAATAACAAGAGATAAACTCGAAGCGGAAATAACATACGCTGAGCTCGGGGATGTTCAACTAAGATACATCCCTAAAACCATTCGGCAACTCAGGAACAAAAGAGACTATTGGGAGAGGGAATACCATCTGTGCAGTGACCCGATATCTGACAAGAAATGGAGAAAATACGAGAAGCAACTGAACAAAGAGATTAGTAAACACAAGACAGTTCTAAAGAATTTAGACAAAAACCAGAAAAAAGGCGAAGAGCTTTTTAATCTTTCGCATTCTCTTGATCCAGAACGTGTTCAGAGTTTGGTGGATTACATCAAGAAAAAAGAAACAAACGATAAGGTTCTTGAAGCCATGATGTCGGCTGCTGTTTTTAGCTTTAAATTGGAACAATATGCGTATATCCAATACGCAATATATGTGAGGTATGGAGAGTACATAATTCGGCCATCACGATCAGGATTGCAGACTAAGGATGATGAATAATCAATCTGGCCAGGGCTTTCCCAACTATATTGGGGTTGGCTTCCAGACTATTCAGATGCAGCAGAATACCTAGTGTTTTACATGAAGCAAGTGACTATCTGACCTGAATAACCTAGTGACTGGGTAGCGACACCCTGGCTTGACATTAACTTGTTTTGAAATAAGACTTGTTTGATTCTTACTTATGTTATGTTTTAAACTTGTAACTCATGTATGATACGAGTAAGTTCATATTTTATTTTTTGACATTTATTTTTGTTTTTAAATTGTCAGTTTTATTATTTCATATATATTTCACAAAATAAAAAGACAAAATCTTTTTATTTTGTAATGTTTTAAATTATTGACTTTTTACGAGTATTTAGATTTTTGGTTTAGGATTTTAACTTCTGACATATGGTTTTTAATGATTTAAATGCAATTTGAATGTATTATTTTAACCAATTGTATGTTTTTTATTGCAATTCGAATTCATATTATTCAGATTAACCTAATTTTATTATTATTCTGATCTAATCTATTTTTAAAATTGTATTTTTTTTTGTTTTCATTGAATCATGAATTAAATTGTGTAATTGTTTGTGGTTTAGTATTAGATACTATAGTTATTGAGTGCTATGTACGCCCCTCTTGTCATGGACATTGATCCTGTTGTAATTAAGATGTTTCTGTATAATATGTGTAATGTGGTGTGGTGTACTTTTCAATTTACCAATAATAAATATATTTTTTTGTGATCTTAATTTTTTATGTTTTATTTTCGCTTGACTCATTAGTTGGCATCTTTAAAATATTTGAGCCTGATACTAAATAATGGTTTTCTACTCATAAACGTAAAACTTTTATAAAAAATGTGTTTGGCGAACTTTATTCTTACTAGAAACAAAACAGAATTTTGCTAATTAGTTTTGTAACGCTTAAGAAAAAGAAAATCCAGGTGCTGCGAGCATTTTTTGGTGAAGTTAGATAACTTTCAGTTCTACAAAAGAATAACCTACATTTTTTGAAGACGGTTAAATAAGTATAAGGTTCTGTTTGGGGTAAATTTAACTAATCTGTGTTGATAATAGGAATTGTAAATAGAGTTTATATCTATCACACATAAATATTCAATCGTATCATAAGAAAACGCTTGTTAAAAAAAACCGTGCTTATTAATTTGTAGCCAGTAAGAAAAAAATCGCATGGCCCAGTAAGATTTTTCAGTGAAGCAAGATTAGTTTCAGTATAATATTTATGTACGTTTAGGGCTTAGAGGCTTTTGAGTGCCATATTAGTTAGAGTAGTAGAGCGTTATATAGTTCATATTTTGTTTTTCTGCCGAACCCATCCAGTGGGGTACCAAACTGAAGGGTTTTTAGAGGTGATTACGAAAATATATAACACTTAAATGTGTTTAAAGTAATTCGAAAAACAAATATAACTAAAAAAAGATGTAAGTATCTAAACAAAGTTAAATCAAAAATAAAAAACCCGACTGCTTAAGCGAATTAAAAAGATGTAAACAAGAAGAAAATCATGCTGTGCAGTCAGAGGATACTTATAGTTGTGGTCAGTCAGCTCGCGAATGTGTCCTCCGACTGCAGAGTATGATTTTCTTCTTGTTTTCATCTTTTTAGTTCGTTTAAGCAGGCAGGTTTTTTGATGTTTAAAGATAGCAAAATCATTAAGTATAATACTTTGGGGACTCTGCTTTAAAAGGCAAACTCCTTACATATAATAAGGCTGGCATCATATACATAGTTTTGCAAGGTAATTGAATTAGGAACACTTGTCATATCTAGAATATGTTTTTCTTTAACTTTGATTGGCAATGCCATAGACTAATATATATAGATTGAGAGTCAATTCTGCTAAAGCAGCCTATAAGGCAGGCACGTTATTACTAGAATACACGATATAAAAATAATCTCCAAGTATTTTATTGATTATCTGAGCTACCCCTGTTAAGCCTGATAATAAAAAATTGCAATCCCTAAAAACACTAAAGACCCCAACAAATGCAAAACAGGTTAAGTCTGTATTGGGTTTGTTTTCTTATTATAGAAAGTTCATTAGTAGTTTTGCTGAAATAGAACAAGATTATTAAAAAAAAACGCCAAGTTTATATGGGGAAGAAAAGAAGAAGAAGCCTTCCAAAAGATAATAAAGATTATGGAATCATCCCCAATATTGCATTTTTATTCTAGTAATAAGCAGTTAACAACTAGGCTGCATGTGGACGCTAGTGGGGAGGCCCTTGGCTGCTGTCTCATGCAAGGTGATGATGTGTTGTTCCCTATAGCATACGCGTCCAGGAAGCTGAGTGAGGGAGAGAAGAAATATTCTACAACAGAGGAGTGTCTTGCTTTAGTCTGGGCGTTAAATTATTTTAAACATTTTCTTTGGGGGCTGAGGTTCCAGGTTGTTACTGATCATAAGGCTTTGTGCTGGCTACGAGGTAGAAAGGACATGAATGGAAGGTTAGCTAGGTGGTCACTGTGTATCCAGGCGTATGACTTCGATATTGTACATTGTTCAGGCAGAAATAACGTTATTGCTGATTTTTTGAGTAGGAATCCATTAATGCAAGTCGAGGAGGATCAGAAGAGGACGGAGGAGGGCCCTGACGACAACATGCAGTTATATAGGATCGAGGTGGTCAGGATAAGAGATGATCAACTTCGAGATGAGTTTTGTAGGCATTGGTTGGATAGGATGGCAGCTAGCGGGAATAATGTGGTGAAGGGATTTAGTGTGATGGATGGTATTTTGTGTAAGAAAACCAGGATTCTGAATTATGATCGAATGCTAGTAGTCGTTCCTAAAAACTTGGTACAGGAGGTGTTGAAAGAACTTCATGATGATCCATGGTCAGGAGGGCATTTAGGGCTGGCGAAAACTTTAGCTAAGTTTAGAGCGAGATACTTTGTTAAAGATGCAGAGAGAGTGATAGATAAATATGTAAGAAGCTGCGTGTTATGCCAAGAGCGGAAGAAGGATGACCAGGTGGCTCAGTTACAACCTGTTGTTGTGAACCGTTTGATGGAAAAGGTTGGGATAGATGTGTTAGGTCCTTTTAGGAAGTCACTGAAAGGTAATAGGTATATTATTGTAAGTTTGGAATATGCAACGAAGTATGCAGTTTGTAGAGCAGTACCCAGGGTGACGGCGCAAAGGATCAGCGAGTTCCTGATCGAAGAGATTTTCTGTCAATATGGCGGGGTTAAGCAGATTGTGTCGGATAGGGGTTCGGTTTTTACATCTCGGTTGGTAAAATAAACGGTAACTTATTTCGGAGCCAAGTCACGCTTCACCACTGCGTTCCACCCCGCAACGAACGGTTTAGTTGAGCGATTTTATTGAACAATGTGTCAGATCATCATGTATGTAACCAACGATCAGTGAAATTGGTGTAGTTATATCCCACTAGTGTGTTTTGCTTATAATGCCAGCAAACAGTCGAGCACTAGATTTTCACCTCACATGTTATTATACGCTAGGGAACCATTATTTCAAACCGACATGGTTGTAAATAGTAGCAATATTAACATGATTGATTATGTAGGACGTCATGAGCTAGGGAATAGTTTGACACGTTGTGCCATAGATAATATAAAAAAGGCACAGGTTAAACAGAAAATGCGATACGATAGAAAAGCTAAACGAAAAATATTTGCACCGAATCAATTAGTGTTGCTCTATACACCTAGACGGACCACAAATAAAAGTCTAAAACTATGTAGGTTGTATAAAGGCCCGTACCGAATAGTTAGGAGATTATCTGATGTAAATAAGGTAATAAAAAAAAATATAGACGATTTAGGGACATAGTACATGTAAATAGATTAAAACCTTTTAATGTTAGACTAGAATAGGAGATAGATATAGAGTTAGAAGATGTGAATAGGTTAAGGTTATTTAGCGTCTTAGGTCCCCTTTATTTTTATCTAGAAAAAGGCCCGATACCAAATTTAAAAGGAAATAGGAATGTCAACTGTCACTATGGCACATTGAAGTTAGTAGGGATGGGGAAGTAGAAAAAAGTATCGATTAATGTCGACTTTTTTTAAATAGTATCGATATGTATAATAAGTTTTTCAATTTCTTCTGCATGTTCTGATGTGCTGGTGAGTTGTATGCTGCTGGGCGAAAAAGAGGCTGGCAACATTGACGAAGCATCGAAGAAACGTCTAATTATTTAGTAAGCAAGTTCGTATAGGCAGTACTACAACCATTTCAAGATTTATTATAATACAATTCCTCTTTGGTGGAAGAAGAGGAATGTTTGTAACTGGAACCGACTTTGCTGACGGGGCATAACCTTTGCAAAGGATGTCAAGTTGACATCATGGGTCCAGTTAATGACTGTTGTTTAAATAAAAGTAAATGCTTTTATAATGATAAGCCCAGGTGCAAGTTCTGTAATAGGATTTGAAATTCGATGCGATCCAGCCTTTCCTTCTCTGGCCTGATAAATGCACGAGATCGAAAAATTTTATCACGTCTTAATTTTTGAAATTTGAACCCCATCCGGGTCGATGTGAGTTGACGCATCATTCGTGTTGATGCCTTGATCCTTTTTCAGAGGTTTTGGCCAATGAGGTTTAAGCATGACAGCGTTTATTTGTTAGTGCGTATGCGCACGTCAGCTAAAAAGTTAAAAGCTCACATCGGAGCATCAGATAATTCGTTTGTCATGACTTAAGCCTTCCCCTTTTAAGGGTCGTACCTCAATTGTAAATCTAATTCCTCTGTTAGGTAAATGTCCGGGTAAGGATAAGGTAGGATTGATGACCTTTCAAAACTTAGAATAGAAGCACCTCATATGATTCTGCGCGACTATTCGTAGGGGCGTAGCTCATGTGAGGACTCTGCTTTAAAAGGCAAACTCCTTACATATAATAAGGCTGGCATCATATACATAGTTAATTGAAGGTAAAGAATTTACAAGGTAATTGAATTAGGAACACTTGTCATATATAGAATATGTTTTTCTTTAACTTTGATTGTCAATTCTGCTGAAGCAGCCTATAAGGCAGGCACGTTATTACTAGAATACATGATATAAAAATAATCTCCAAGTATTTTATTGATTATCTGAGCTACCCCTTTCACAATACTTTAAAAGATATTATTTAGTACCTGAACATATCTTTTGTCTATTGTTTTACAAGCCCCATTGTTATTTTATTGTAGCCAACCCAGCCAGACATCGTACTGGTTTTGTAAATTTTCTAATCCTCAGTAACACCAACCACCCAAGAATCGAACTCAGATGCATAGCCAACTGCAAATAAGTTTATAATCGCGTTTTTTATTTCATGTACTCTACAAATATACGGTTGTTAGATTTTGTCTTTTGTTTGTGCTATAAGCCATTGTTTCTTGCCAAACAATGATTCAAGAACAACGGGAAATCAAATCCAAGGGTTAAAATATGCGGCATAAACGGTCGTATCTTTTGATTACGTTAGATTTTTTCACTTGATATCTCCATGCATCCTGCAAAAAAGGTCTTGACAGACGGACATTCAGACAACGAATTGATCCTCTAAGGAGTCCTTTTGAGGAACGTAACCCTAATAACGAATGTGTCTGCTTTTAAATAGCGGGAGCTCACTTGATTGAGGTGAGTAGGGAACTTTACAAATTAGCTCGTATACACATGACTTGCAAAATGCCATTACTTTGACAATTCAGCTCTAGGAATACTTTAAAACTTCATCTGTATTGCCTTTGCTTGCATAGCCCTTTGCCAAAAGCTTCAAAAACAAATTTCAAAATCACTTAGACATAATTATTTATTTTCCGTTGTCCTTATACTAGGAGGGATCAAAAAGTAGTGAGAACGACATACTCCTTGATAAGAAAAAAAAAATGCTGGCAGGCATAGCTCAAATCCATATTTGATATATTAATAAAGAAAAAAATCTTCGATTCTCTTTTGTTTTTTTCTGAATGTAGTCATTTGTTTGCTTCGTGTCGGAACGTGTTCTCGAAAATGGAGAAAAACGAAGTGCGAGCCGTTATTAAATACCTCTGTTTAAAAAAGTTAACGACGCAAGATATTCATTGCGATTTGGAGGCTACATTAGGAGAGTCTGCTCCGCCGTATTCCACTGTCGCAAGGTGGGCTTCTCAATTTCGAGTAGGGAGAACGAGCACGGAAGACGAACATCGTTGCGGCCGTCCATCGACGTCAGTCACCCAAGAAAATGTTGCGAAAGTCGAGAAAATTGTATTGAGTGATCGAAGAGTTACCATCCGATACTTAATTCAAGAAACGGGCATTTCATATGGAAGTATGCAATCCATATTGAAACAATCTTTGAATATGAGAAAAGTCTCCGCAAGATGGGTGCCGAGAATGTTAACCGAATATCAAAACCAAAATCGACTTTACATTTCAAAGATATTGTTGGACACGTTTCAAGAAGATTCTGAAAACTTTTTGTCTCGTTTCGTAACAATGGACGAAACATGGGTCCATCATTTTGATCCCGAGGCAAAACAGCAATCTTCGCAATGGAAACGGCCATCATCACCGACCCCGAAGAAGTTTCGTGTCGTGGCATCGCCTGGTAAGGTTATGGCCTGAATATTTTGGGACTCAGAAGGGATATTGTTGATTGATTATCTGGAGCGTGGAACCACTATTACAGGCCAATATTATGCAGCTTTGATTCCCAAGTTAAGGAATGCCATCAAAGAGAAAAGGAGAGGGAATCTTCGAAGGGGCATGCTGTTTCATCACGACAACGCACCCGCGAACAGGTCGGCAGTTGCGATGGCTGCCTGAATGGCAAGCTGGCTTCGAATTGGTTGGCCACCCCCCTTATTCACCAGATCTGGTGGCTAGCGATTTTTATCTGTTCTCCAAATTGAAAAAATACTTAAGGGGAAACAGGTACGAAGACGATAACGAGGTGATGGATGCCGTGGAGAGCTTTTAGCAGCACCAAGACATTTTTTTTTTCTGAAAGGCATTGAAGCCTTAGAAAAGCGCTGGACTAGGTGTGTGGAAAGACTCGGAAACTATCTAGAAAAATAAATTATTAAGTTATCAATAGTCATTATATTCTATCTCAGTCTCACTACTTTTTGATCCCTCCTCGTACAATAATGAACTACTTACCGACGAATGAATACTACTTGTTCTTTCTGGGTATTTGACAATAGAAAACACCTCTACCTAATAAGTTAGTAACATTACAATGGGTTCTTATCTTTCACTAAGTATTATTTCCTCTATTCAGTAATTTTTTACCTGCGACCGTTGGGACATCGTCAATACCATTATCTCGCTTGCTCGATACAATTTCCTTGGTGAAGTTATTTTGTTTAGGTATTCTAAAGGTGAGGGTGAAGGTGGCCCAGTGGTATCAGCCGTGACTTACAAATTGTAGGTCGTGGGTTCGAGCCCAGGTAGGCGCTTTACTTTGTGCAAATTATTTCATCACCACTGCTCTCATTACGTTGAAGGGGAACATCGTGAGGAAACAGGCAGGTCCTAGAACCAAAAATTTTAAGATATGTGACATCTACCAACCCGCACTCGGCCCGCGTGGTGGATTACGGCCCATTCCCTCTCACAGAGAGGAGGCCTGTGTCCCAGCAGTGGGAACATTAATAGGCTGATGATGAGTGTGTGTGATGATTCTAAAGGTTAACATGTGGTTTGATGGGAAAAAAATGGTATTTAAAGTTAAGGTGATGGCTTTGGTTAACTACCTATTATTTAAAATGATGACCTGTCTCCTTTTTTTGGGGAATAGTTTGAAAAAACACCTTCCCAAAACTAGGTAGATAGATTAGGTTATCTCTTTTA
Organism: Anorthoa munda; assembly: GCA_945859665.1. Lineage (NCBI taxonomy): Eukaryota > Metazoa > Arthropoda > Insecta > Lepidoptera > Noctuidae > Anorthoa > Anorthoa munda. Next base: position 28,350,725 of record OX243898.1, read on the forward strand.
GAATATAATAAAAAACCGGCCAATTGCGTGTCGGACTTCTCACATTTAGGGTTCCGTACCAAACCGCAAAAAACAAGCTTTGTTTTTTTCAAACTTTGTCCCTCACTAAGAATTTCTTCCTATAACGTGGGTGCGTTTACAAACATATGAACTCACATACACAACACCCAGAGCCGGAATAACTATCTGTAGGTCATACAAATATTTGTTCCGTGCGGGACTTCAACCGGCGACACGCACCGCAGCAGTCAATCGCTCAACCACCATGCCAACCATGCGCCCAAACGCCCACTATTGTAAATGGTCAACGGAAAATAAGTAATTTGTTACGGATGTGACGTCAGCCTACGTGCAACCGACCAATGCCCGCCGAGCCCGCCGAAGCAAAGCCGCCATATTGAAGCATCCTCTTCAGTAAAGCCATGCCAAGCAGTGGGGATGTGTTAATATAAGCGATTGCCAGTCATTTATTTGTCTCTTTCGATTGTGAATAGAAGATCTGAACAAAGCTCTGCCCGAATTTTATTTATCCGTTACAAATTATTGCTAAGTAATTTTGAAATTTATGTTTGAAGCATTTGGCAAAGGGATATGCAAGCAAAGGCAATACAGATAAAGTTTTAAATTATTCCTACAGCTGAATTGTCAAAGTAATGGCATTTTGCATGTCATGTGTGTACGAGCTAATTTGTAAAATTCCTCGCTCACCTCAATCAAGTGAGCTCCCGCTATTTAAAAGCATACACATTCGTTTTTAGGGTTATGTTCCTCAAAAGGACTCCTTACAGGACCAATTCGTTTTCCATCTGTCAAGACCATCAAGTGAAAAAAAGTTAATTAAAAAAATCAAAATACCCGACTGCTTAAAAAGCGTACTAAAAAGACGTAAACAAGAAGAAAATCATGCTGTGCAGTCGGAGGATACATATTCGCGAGCTGGCTGACCAAAACCAGATGTATCCTCCGACTGCACAGCATGATTTTCTTCTTGTTTACGTCTTTTTAGTTCGCTTTTTAAGCAGTCGGGTATTTTGATTTTTTTAATTAACCTTTTTATTTATAATTTTTTAGTTAACATTTTTTTCAAATTAGGTACATTTAAATATATAAGTGTTATATATTTTTGAAATCGCCTCTAAAAACCTTTTATTTTGATACCCCACACGATGGGTTTGGAAGAAAAAATAAAATTGGCCCCCCACAATATGGCGCCCAAAAGCCGCCATTTTTCTATTTTCCAATTTTAATGTAGCCTATAACACCCGCAAGATTAAGACGAATCGATTGACGTATGAATCATCAAAATCGGTCAACGCGTTTGGTCTCTGGAACGCCACATAGGAACAAACATACATACATACATAGACTGATAAACACATTACCCTCCTTCGGCAGTCGGGAAAAAATCAAACATCTATATCGACGTAATCAATAGATACGGCCGCTAATGCCGCATATTTTAACACTCGCAATTGAATCAAAACCTATAGGGTATTTCCCGTTGACCTAGAATTATGAGAGAGAAATGGCCAAATGTTAGCTGACATAAATTTGAGCGTCTGAATGTGAGTTATATACGAAAGATATGCCATTCATTGTCTACGTTTTTTCAAAGTATTATATTAACTGGTTCACCACGGATAACCTCATTACTCCAAAAGGCAATATTAGTAATGACCCAGAATTTAAGTTTTATCTACAAATTTTCCAAAACGAAAATGTCATCATCTGCCTAGCCTTTTCCCAACTATATTGGGGTCGGCTTCCAGTCTTACCGGATTCAGCTGAGTACCAGTATTTTACATGAAGCGACTGCCACGACACGGTACCCCTTGGCAAGACTGGTGACAGATCTCAAGCTTCTGACTATCCGTAACGACTGTCAAAGATCTTTAAATGACAGCCGGGAACAACGGCTTAACGTGCTTTCCGAGGCACGGAGGAAACTCGGTATGTTGAAATGGTCACCCATCCACGGACCGACCTCGTCAACCGTTGCTTAGCCTTGATGATCGACCCGTGCGGCTGTTATTATTTAGCCACGAGCTCCTCCCAAAACGAAAATGTAATAAAAGATTTTAATTTTTTATACTACAATCATTATACATAAATGGCGCTTGTTATTTTATTTTTATTTTTTTATTTTTTATTTTTTTTAGTTAGATATAGGCTCGCGCTTGACCACCATCTCACCTGATGGTAAGCGATGATGTGGTCTACGATGGAGCACGCTTGCCTAGAAGTAACCTATTCACTCTTGACTTAAAGACCCCTAGATTGTAGCTATCGGGAAACACAGACTCCGGCAGAGAATTCCACTCCTTAGCTGTACGCATAATAAAAGTATTCTCAAAACGTTTAGTGCGTATGGGTGGGATGTCCACCATGTACCTGTGGCGCATCGCCGTACGTCTGGTAGTCCGATGATGGAACGGGCTGGGCGGAATTAGATCATGCAATTCCATCGCACACTCACCGAAATGTAATCGATAAAATACCGATAAGCTAGCAACTCGGCGACGATGTTCAAGGCTCTGGAGCTTTGACTTAACCAGTGCCTCATCGCCGATGAGCCTCTTGGCCCGCTTTTCGATCGACTCTAGTGCATCGAGCTGGTATTTGGCAGATCCGTCCCAGAGATGAGAACAGTACTCCATGCATGATCGAACTTGCGCTTGATACAAGCTGAGCAGCTGTTCTGGCGTGAAGTACCTTCTCACCTTTGCAAGGATCCCCAGCTTTTTGGCAGCCAGCTGAGCCTTCGCCTCAATATATGGGCCAAAATTGAGAGTCGATGTCAACGTAACGCCAAGAAGCTCAAGATGGTCAGCTATTGGCACAGTCACATCTCGGAAAGTTGGAGCCGGGTGAAATTGGCTCTTTTTAGCGGAAAAAAGACATGCCTGGGTTTTAGCAAACTGAGGGGTTTTTCCAAACTGAGTTAAGATTATGACTGTTGCTAATCATGAAATCAAATATTTGGGCGTACCAACAAGTTTTAAGTTAGCAAATATAGGTTAGAATAAGAATTAAATGACCTCAGAGCTAACTAGTTATAACAATCAGTTTGTATGGACGGTGGTCCCCAAACTAGTTCAAATCTTTTATCATGGACCTGAGTGGTCAATCAAATGTTTAAAATTTAACACAATTGTAAAATAAAGTTAATGCCTTAGAAAAACAATGTTTAATATCATATTTGTACCAAGTGCAACCCCACTTGTTGTGTCCATTCTATGTCCGTTCCTTCTAGCTTTCCTGGAAGAGATCGCTGAATGCGATAAGTATTTTTTTCTTATTTTGAAGTTTCCTTTATATCTTGTTTTTATCTTGGTGTTGGAAAATAAAGTAGTTGGTGTGTTAGTTGTGCATGTGTAGGTGCTTATGTCTAACAGGGAAAGACTAATATAATTAAAAAATATTTTAATCGTCAAGAAATTTATTTTCAAAGATAAAAATTTACATGGTGTGTAAAATACTTAATTAACTATAACTACATTTTGTATACACTCAAATCAAAAACTACTAACTAAGCTTAAAAGTTATGACTTAACCATAATCACACTAAACAATACCAGTCTTCAAAATCAATTTAGCTTCCTTAGCCTACAATCTTCGCGCTCTCACGAGTTCCCCTCCGGTCACAGCAGCTGCATCAGCGTGACCCACGGTTATACGTGTATGCCTCGTGGTGGCTCCCCATACACTGCCCAGAATGCGTAGATCACGTAGAAAAGATATGTGATGACTCTCGGCATACCGGGAGCTGGTGTTGTGAGCCAATTGAAAATTTCTTCTCTCTGTATCTCTCTATCATTGTAGAACGTGACCAATCCTTGCAACAAATCTAGATCAAGTGACTGGGTGAAATGGTTCCTGTCACCTTTTATATATCTCCATCTTATATGGTCAAGGTTTTTCAATATCGTCTTGTGCTTTTTGACCTCGTTGACGTATTGTGCCTCGAATTTCTTCCAGCTTGCCAATGCCGCATAGTTATTTAAGCCCAGGAACGCCCTTTTCCACTGCTCTGCTTTGTTCTTGAGATCCCGTATGTACTCAGGGACATATAGCAGCTGGACTTCTTCGAGGTCGGCGTCCGGCAATTCGCGAGTTAGCGCACTCGCGAAAAAATCGAAACACACGCCTTCTTTCGATTCACGGACACAAGGTAAAAGCTCCATAGTAATTGCAACTTGGAAACGATGTGTTCACTTTGAAGGTTAGCAAGAAACTGCATAAAGCAGCAAGGGATATACTGATTTTATATACCATGAGAGGTGGTAATGATGGCTGTGACTGGTGACTCAGGTAAACAATACTGGCTTTTCGAAATCTGATTAGATATCGATCAGAGGACGGTTCACATTTTATTTTTGGACTACACAATTACCTATTGTGATTTACTAAGTGGAGTATTTATGAAGTTATTGTCCGATACTAAGAAAACAATTAGTACTAAATCGGCGTTAGGTAAGTTGTCAAATATTTTAAATGGCTCACAATGGATCTTATACTTAGACTATAGGTACAAAAAGATTTCTCACGTACACTTGGACCTTCCCTCTGAGGCTACAGATTTACGTTTATTCAACTTTGCTTCCCTTTTATATTTAAAAACAAAAAAAGGTTAACAAATAAGGGTAACATTTTAATTTTTGAAACAATAACCGCACTTACTCTCATAGTTTTAATACACTCATATAATTTCAAGCGTTTATTTAGTTAAGAGAACTGTGCTCGCCCAGTGGTTACGGCCCCGACTTACGAGTCGTGAAGAAACCGACATGTCCTAGAACTAAAAATTCAAAGATTCATTCAATTACTCGCACCACACTAGGCCTACGAATTAGATTACGGCCCTTTCCCTCTCAAAGAGAGAATACCTATGTCATAGCAAATGCATTTTTCGGGATAGGTACAATGCTAAGAAGTGATAGTGTAATTTTCCATCAGTAAATGTTGCATATTAGGATATGCCTATGGCAACACTGATTAGCGGAAACGCTTGGTACCGCCATTGTAGTTATGATACAGTTTGGATTACATTACATTGATACGTTATGTGAAACTTGTGCGTTATTATTTCATCCACACCTAATATTATACATGGTGTCAGGTGGTAAATCTGAAAATGGAAGGCATAAAACCACCAAGAAGTGCAATTCTCTCTGGAGAGAATGTCAATTGGAGAAAGTTTAAACAAGCGTTTCAAATTTACTTGACTGCAACTGGCCTTGGCAGCAAAGAAGAAGAACGAAAAATAGCTTTGCTACTGAACTGTGCTGGTGAGGAAGCGTTGGAATTGTACAACACATTTCCCAAGAAAGATCAACTGAAAACGTTGGAAGAGGTTATTAAAGCTTTTGATGATTATGTCGAGCCTAGAAAAAATCTAGTTATGTCAACATACCAGTTTCTTAATATGAAACAAGAAGAGGGAGAAAGTGTAGATCATTTTGCTACTAAGTTAAAAACGCAAAGTGTTACTTGTGAATTCGGTAACTTGGAAGACCGCTTAATGACCATGATGATGATTATGGGTATCAGAGACTACAATTTAAAAGAGAGATTGCTAAGAGAAGATGATCTAAAATTTACTGCTGCATTAAAAATTTGTCGCGCGACGGAAGCTGGCAAACAACAAGTATCAGTGTTAGAAAAAGAAAAAAGTGAAATAAATTATGTTAAAGCAAAAGAATATATGTGTCATAAGTGTGGAAGAACGCATAACCCTAAAAAATGTCCAGCATATGGGAAACAGTGTATAGAATGTGGAAAATACCATCATTTTGCAGCGGTGTGTAGGAATAAGAAAAAGAAAAATTTCCAGAAGAATAAAAAGGTTCATGAAGTAAGAGAAGAAGACCATGACAGTGATAAAAGCAGCTGTAGCAGTGAATTTCTATTAGGCAGCGTAGTAAGTGAGGGTGTAGTTAACACTTTCAGTTCCCAGTGGTGTGAGAACATTGTGATTAATAATTTAACTATAAACTTTAAATTAGATTCTGGTGCTGACTGTAATACATTGCCATTGTCATTGTTCAACAAAATTAAAGACTCTAAGTTATTAAAGACCAACAAGGTACTTGTTGTATACAATAGGGAAAAAATAAATGCTGTAGGTACAGCAGAATTTAATTGTTTAGTGAAAGGTCTAAAGCAAAACATTAAGTTTACAGTGATTGACTTACCTGTGCAACCTGTGATAGGTCTGCCAGATTGCATCCGACTTCAATTCATTAAACGAGTGAATGAGATAAAGAAAAACATTGTAAAGGAGCCAGAGGTAAGCAACGAAAAGGATTTTTTTGTAGAAAAAAATAAAGATGTATTTTCAGGCTTAGGTAAAATGGGGACATATAAAATTAGAATACGAGAAGGTGCTGAACCTATTGTAAAACCTATTAGACGTGTACCACAGGCTATAAAAAATAGACTAAAGGAGACTTTGTATGACTATGAGCGCAGAGGCATAATACAAAAAGTAGAGGGTCCTACATCTTGGTGTAATAACCTTGTAATTGTGGAAAAGCCAAATAAAACTCTTAGGTTATGTATAGATCCAAAAGAACTTAATAAAAGCATATTAAGAGAAAATTTTCAAATACCTTCAACTGAAGAGATTTATAATAGCCTAGCAGGCAAGGAAATTTTTACAGTTTTAGACCTTAAAGATGGGTTTTTTCAATTATGTTTAGATGATAGTGATAAGTTGTGTACTTTTGGTACTCCAAATGGTAGGTATAGGTTTTTAAGAATGCCATTTGGGATATCCTCAGCTCCAGAAGTAATGCAAAAAGAAATGGTTAAAATCTTTGGTGATATACAAGGGGTAGAAATATATTATGATGACTTAATTATTGCAGGAAAAAATGAGTGGGACCATGATAAAATACTACATCAGGTTTTAAGTAGAGCTAGACAATATAATGTAAAATTTAATAAAAATAAGATTCAGTATAAACGTGACAGTGTCAAATATGTAGGACTCATAATCTCTAAAAATGGTGTACAGGTAGACCCAGACCATGTGCGAGCTATTTTGGAGCTTGAAGAGCCACAGAATATTAAACAGTTGCAAAGCTTTCTGGGAATGACTAACTATCTCAGTAAATTTATACCACAGTATTCAAAAACTACTGAACCATTAAGACAGCTTCTTAAAAAAGAAATTGAATGGCAATGGAGTACTCCTCAAATACAAGCATTTTTAGAATTAAAAAGAAAATCAAGTTGTACACCTACCTTAGCTGTGTTGTCAAGTGAAGGCACTTTGACTTTACAGACAGATAGTTCCAAAAGTGGGTTAGGTGCATGTTTACTTCAAAATGGTAAACCTGTTTCTTTTTATTCCAGATCATATACAGAGTGTCAGACAAGATGGGCCCCTATTGAAAAAGAGCTGTTTGCTATTTGTGCCTCCATGGAAAAATATCACCAATTCGTTTATGGACGTAGAATCATAGTAGAAACAGACCATAAGCCTCTTATTGCTATAATGAATAAAGATATTAACAAAATTTCTGCTAGGTTACAGCGTATGGTTCTAAAACTGATTAAATATGATTTTGAAATTAAGTATGTACCTGGTCCTAAGATGTTTATTGCTGATTACTTATCTAGGAATTATATTAGTGATAATGCTCAGGTTGATAATTCTTTAAAAGAATTAGTTCACAGTGTGGAAACAGATATAGTACATGGATTAGAACAAAATTTAGCTATATCAGATACAAAAATTTTAGAATTCCAAAATGCTACAAAGAGTGATAGTGTTTTACAACAAGTTATTTTGTGGTACTTTACAGAGTGGCCAAAAAATAATAAAGGTATTAATAATAAGGAGTTAAAAATTCTGTATAAATTAAGAGATTTTATTCATGTTAGAGATAACTTAGTGTACTATAAGGACAGAATTGTAATACCATATAGCTTGAAAAAAGAAATTGTAGAAAAAATTCATACAGGACATGCTGGTGTAGTAAAAAGTAAGATTAGGGCAAGAAAAATTGTATTTTGGTCAGGAATGTCACAAGACATTGAGAATTATGTTTTAAAATGTAAAACTTGTGAAAAGTACCGTCCATCAAATGCTAAGGAACCATTAATGTCACATGATGTACCTAACTTACCTTTTTTAAAAATTGGTATGGATATTTGTACATTTGCTAGGAAGGATTATTTAGTAGTTGTAGATTATTACTCAAAGTGGATAGAGGTAAAAAATTTAACAGATAAAACTGCAGATAGTGTTATTGAAAAGCTGAGAATTATATTTTCTACACATGGCATACCAAAATGTATAATATGTGATAATATGCCTTTTAATAGTTACAACTTTACCAAGTTTGCAAAAGAATATGATGTTAAACTCATTCATTCAAGTCCAAGATATCCACAGTCAAACGGGTTATCAGAGAAAGCAGTATCTATTGTTAAAAATTTAATGCGCAAATGTAATGAGACAAACACAGATTTAAACTTAGCATTACTTCATTATAGAACAAGTCCTGTTGCAAATTTAGAGTATAGTCCTTCAGAGCTTTTGATGTCAAGGATGCTTCGAACCAACATACCTTGTTCAAAAAGTATACTTGAACCTAAGGTGGCTACAGATGTTAAGGAAAAAATGCTTATGACAAAAGAAAAATCTAAATTGAATTATGACAAAAGCTCTAAAATAAAGGCACAATTTGAATCAGGGGAAAATGTTAGAATACAAAATAAACCGAATAAAGAATGGGAACCGGGAAAAATATTAGCTGAAGCTGGACCTAGGTCATACAATGTATTAAATGAAAGGGGGAATATAATAAGAAGAAACAGTAGACATATTAATAAAAGTAATAATGACTATAATGTTAAAACAGAGTGTGAAGTAAATGTACCAACTGAGGGTATTGTACCAACCGAGGGTAATGTACCAACTCCAATAAATAATAGTAGCTTTCCTGTAAATGTTACCAGAACAGGAAGAGTTGTTAGACCTCCAGCCTATTTAAGTGATTATATGTTATAAGTGAAACCGGGGGGATGTTGCATATTAGGATATGCCTATGGCAACACTGATTAGCGGAAACGCTTGGTTCCGCCATTGTAGTTATGATACAGTTTGGATAAAATTACATAGATACGTTATGTGAAACTTGTGCGTTATTATTTCATCCACACCTAATATTATACAGTAAAAGTATTCTGATAATCCGATCAGAGTACCTTTTACAAACCTTAAAAAAAAACAAACGGTTTAACATTTTTGTATTTGTTTAAGCATCGTGTGGCAACCTGGACTTATAACTAACTACATAGTTTCTGCCCGCGGCTTCGCCCGCGTATAAAGTGTTTTATAATCCCAAGGGAAAATTACCGGCATAAAAAAAATCTTTGTCTTTTCCAGAGTCTCAAACTCTAGTTCAGCCAAACAAAAAGGTAACAAACCGAGTAACTTTGCATTTATAATATTAGTTTGGATATAAGTTTACGATGCCACACCGTAGCCAGTGCTATGCTCGTAGAATTTCAATAATGTACTACCTTCTGCCAGTGACTTCGCCCGCGTGAAACTCGGTAATTATCCCAAGGGAACGCACTCCCGAGATTAAAATTATCTTATATCCTTTTCTTAGGTACAATCTTGACAATATCTCTAGACCAGGCATAAAAACGTTTCAAACAAATAAACAGACAGTTAGTTTTGCATTATTGTAGTGTTTTGATTTGTTTGATTTTATTGAAATTAAGGGTAACTTTTGTTCATTGAAAAAGAAATTCATGAATACACAATAATAACTTTTACTAAAGGATCAACTCTGAAATATGAAAATAAATACAAAATTATCAAAATGGCCTATAGTGATAATTGTTCGTATTCCTTAGCTGCACTCCATGAAATATGGCCAAATTATTAGATTTTGTAGTTTGTGTTTCATAAGGCTTCTGTCATAGGTAGCTATGTAGGTACTTAAAACAGTAGTTCTAGTCTTATCACATAAATAATTTAGACTTAAGACATATTATATCCCATAAAATACAGTCATCATCATCATCAGCCTTTTAATGTTCCCACTGTTGGGATAAAGGCCAAATCTCTGTGAGACTTGTGATACAGAATGGGCCTTAATCCACCACGCAGGCCCAGTGCGGGTTGGTAGATGTCACATGAATTCAAATTTTTGGTTCTAGGACGTGCCGGTTTCCTCACGATGTTTTCTTCCACCGTTATGAGAGCAGTGGTGATGAAATAATTTACACAAAGTAAAGCGCCTGCCTGGGTTCGAACTCACGATATACAACTTGTAAGTCGCGGCCACTGCCACTAGGCCACCACTGCTGTCACTGAAATACAGTACATACTTACTTTTCTTCGTCATGCAGGGTTAGTTTAAAATTTACTAGGGTATAAGGTTCAACTGTGGCTTGGTGATAAAGGTATTAGAACACATGTGACTTAAAATGCTTACATTGACAATGCAGCTGTAGTAATTATTAATAACTTTATTTATATCACCTAAGTATACACTGCGCTTTGCCACAAACCCCAAAATAAAGTTTTATAATTTCTTATCCACGGAGTAGTTATCAACGAAATATTTTACATTGACTATTTACAACAATGAACTACTTAACAATGAAACAGACCTCTACCTAATAACATTACAATGGGTTCTTATCTTTCACTATGCATTATTGCCTGTACCTACCAGTATTTTTTTACCTGCGACCATTACGACATTGTCAATATCATTGTTTCATTGTTAAAGAGAGATGGAGCTATAGATTACGTATAGCGCCATCCCCTTTTCGTAATACGCCACGCCCAGCTTGTAAAATCATGACATGTTTGTGTAATGTTTGAGGGCTATAGAATAAAAGTCGACCGTTATGCCACAGAGCTATAATTAGACTGACACCAAGTACAACTTAAATCTACCTCCATACTTACAAACTAATCAATATTAATGTACCTACATTACACTCTTCCCTACTAAATTAATACTACAATTATCAACTAACAACTTAATAAATAACTTAACTACAAACAATTCTTATTACATAGTCTTTTTCTTACTTATTCTATTCTATTCTAAACCTTATAATTATGAACCTTAACCCTACACTGTCTAACAGCACGTTGTGGAGTCTGTGGCACCTGAGGCAAGGCAACCTGACTCTCAGCTGACGCCTGTACGTCTACAGGTGCATCATTAATCGGTTGAGCCGGTGACACCACTCCGCGCGGCGACACCACGCGATCCGGCGACCCCTCCGACTGAGGCTGCTCACCACTACCCCTGCCGTCATCCTCCTTTCCAGTCGTCTGAGAATCCGTGTCTGATCGCTCCGTAATATTAGGACCACTAGATACTAAGGATAATCTGTTCCCTGTTCTCCTACGTAATTGATCAATATGCCTATGGACTATTTCCCCACTTTGACCCTGGACTCGATAATCGCTAGGACCCCGACTATCTACTACTCGACCGGGAATCCATCTCTCCCCTTTTAAGTATTGTCGGTACCATACCTCTTCCCCTTCACCACCAATGCACCTATTCGCCCCCTGTACAGATTCAGCCTGTCGTTGTTGTGCTCGATGCACCTTGTTTTCCCTATCCGGTTTTATAGTATCCAGTCGAGTACGTGTTCGCCTGCCTAATAAAATCATTGCGGGGCTTTCTCCGGTTGTCGAATGTTCTACATTCCTATAATGCAGTAAGTATGTCCACAATGCCCTATCTATATTGTGTTTCTCTGTAATTGCCTTTTTAATAACTCGTTTAAGTAATCTAACTGCATTTTCTGCTAATCCATTTGAAGCGGGGTGGTAAGGAGCGGTAAAAATGTGTTCTATACCGTTACATTTTGTAAATTCATGAAATTCTTTCGATGCGAACTGTGTACCATTATCACTAACTATTTGCCTAGGCAACCCCCATCTACTGAATAACTCAGTTAATCTATCTATTAGACTAAAAGCTGATATATTTGAAACATTAAAAACCTCTAACCATTTTGATGTGGCATCCACTACAACTAGGTATGTTCTACCGCCTATAGGTCCCATATAGTCGATATGTATCCGGCTCCATGGTCGGTTTGGCCAGGGCCACATGCGCGGCGTCTGCCGAGGCGGCGCGTCCGCCTGGGCTGCACACACTTCGCACGCCCGACACATGTGTTCCACTGCTTCATCTATCCCGGGCCACCATACATAGCTACGTGCCAAAGCCTTTGATTTAACAATGCCCATGTGTGGTTCATGCAACATTAATAGCACTTTACTTCTACACGCTTCCGGTACCACTAACCTGTGCCCCCACATAATGCATCCCAGTTCCTCATAAAGTTCATTTCTCCTATTAAAGTACGGTTTCAAGTTGCTCAAGTCACATTCGTTAGGCCAACCGTCTCTCAGGTAACTCAATATTTTTGACAGTGCCGCATCTCGTTTTGTTTGTTGTTTAATCTCATTATAATCTAATAACAATGACTGTTGCACAAAATGCAAATGAGTTTGCTCCGGCTGTGCGGACGTATTTGTTTGTTTACTCGGAGCTAGCGGTAACCTTGAAAACCCGTCCGCTCCGTTTTGATCGGTGCGCACGTACTCAATATTAAATGTGTAAGCTGATAAAATAATAGCCCATCTTTGCATTCGGCTTGCCACCATAGTCGGTATTCCTGTATTTGGACCAAATATTGACACTAACGGCTTGTGATCCGTACGTAGGGTGAAATTACGCCCGTATAAATACTGGTGAAATTTATTTACGCAAAATATAATTGCAAGCGCCTCACGATGTATTTGAGAGTAATTCCTTTCCGCTTCTGTAAGTGTGCGCGACGCATAGGCTATCGGTCGCTCGCCCCGTTCGCCTGGCTGCGAGAGGACCCCCCCTACCCCACGCGCGCTCGCGTCGCATGTCAATAATAGTGGTTTCTTAGGATCGTAATGGGCCAATACGTCCGCGCCCGCTAGAATTTTTTTTATTTCCACAAAGGATTTCTCGCACTCCCTCGACCAATGCCATTTTTTTCCCTTCTTTATTAGTTCATAGAGAGGTACTAACCTACTACTCATATTCCTAACAAATTTTCCATAAAAATTTATTATTCCTAAAAACGACCTTAGCTCAGTTATGTTTGACGGACGAGGGATATTAGCTATGGCCTCCACCTTGGCCGGATTTGTTTTAATACCCTCATTATTAATAACATAACCCAAATATTGTACTTCTTTTACTAAGAACACACATTTGCTACTTTTCAACTTTAAACCGGATCGATGTAATCTACTAAAAACCTGTTCTAGTGCTTCTAAATGTTCTTTTTTGTTTTTCCCCCCTATTATCACATCGTCAAGGAATATTTCAACGTTAGGGATCCCTTTCAACAAATTGCACATGATTCGCTGAAAAATTCCTGGACTTGAAGATAGACCATATACTAACCGATTATACCTATATAGACCCCTATGTGTATTTATAACTGTAAATTCCTTAGAATCATCGAGTTCTATTTGATTATAGGCTTGGCTTAAATCTATTTTCGAAAAATAATTTGCTCCGCTAAGTTTAACTATTAGATCCTCGATTCTAGGCAATGGATAGCGATCAGTATGTAAGACTGGGTTCACGGTAGCCTTATAATCGGCACAGATTCTCAGCGAACCGTCAGGTTTATTTACCGGTACCAGCGGCGAAGCCCAGTCGGAGCAGTCAACGGGCTCGATGATGCCGTCACGCAGCATGGCGTCCAACTCGGCTTCGAGACGCCCGAGCAACGCGTACGGCACTGGCCGCGCGCGGTGGAACACCGGCGTTGCGCCGTCCCGCACGCGCAGCGTTGCCTTGCCCCCGGTGTACAGCCCCAACCCGCCACTGAATAATTCCTTATACCTGTTTAGAAGTACATTAATTTCATTAGACATGTTGACTTCTTTAAAATTTAAATTGTTCCAGTTGCAAAAAACTGGAATTTTTATTTTTAATTCTGTTAACCACTGTCGGCCCAATAATGAAGTGGTACCTCCCCTGATTACAAATAATTCCAGTTGTTTACTACCCTCCCCGTAAACTACAATCGGTTTGAACATTCCTAACGGGTTAATTTTTGAGCCATTATAAAAATTTAATACTAAATTACTAGGTTCTAATTTATGTGCACTGAAACACTTTTTATATGTTGCTTCGCTAATGCATGATACCGCGGTACCAGTATCGACCTCCATAGAAATAGTAACGTTATCAATACATATGGGCAACTTTACCGCTCTGTAATCGTTCAAGCACAGATGATGAAATTCCTCTTGTGTCGACCTATCCTCTTCTGACAGATGTTCCTCCACATCCCCGTAGTACGCTGCCGAACGCCTGGGACCCTTCCTCGCATTTCCCGCCCTGTCCGGGCATACGCGCCGCAGGTGTCCAGGGTGTCTGCAGCTGCTGCACACGTAGTTACGGAATCGACACTCAGAGTACGAGTGCTCCGTCGCTCCGCACCCCGTACAACTCAACACCCGGCCGCCCCTGCTCGCACCGCCGCCACTTCTCGCACCGCCGCCGCGGCCGGCAGCTTGCGGCCGCAAGGGGCGCCTCTCCCGCGCCGCTGTCGCAGCGCCCCGGACGTAGTTCGCGCCCCGGCTGCTGCCAAGCGCGTGCACCGCCTGCCCCGGCAGTGTCCCGCCTCCTGGTACGTCACCTCCGCTGTCCAGAGCCTTCGCATCCACCGCGGCCGCGTCCCGCTCCGCCGCTTCTAAAGAACTCGCCAACCTTACCGCGTCCATATACGATATCGTTTCGGCTTCCGCAAAAAGTCGTTGACGAATAACGTCACTCTTTATGCCGCAGACGAACTGATCCCGCAAATTCTCGTTTAATCCTTCCTTGAATTTGCAATATCGTGAGAGTTTCTTGAGCTCGGCTACGTACGCAGCTACGTTTTCCTCACTGGCCTGTCTCCGTTGCCTAAACCGAAAACGTTCTGCAAGTACCGACGGCGATGGTTCTAGATGTTGACGTAATAGCTCGACAGCTCTGTCATACTGTAACTCTGCTGGCTTTTTGGGACTTGCAAGATTAACCAACAACTCATATGCCTCGTCCCCCATGACGGCTATTAGTGTAGGCAATTTCGTCTCGTCATCGATTTTATTCACCCTAAAGTACATTTCTAACCGGTCAACATACACTGACCACGTCCCGGACTTTATGTCGAAATCTTTTATTTTGCCTATCGACATCGTTATTCCAGTTCGTACACACGAGATAATCGGAAATATTCACAACGCAGCTCGGATCACACGCGAATTTGTTCGAATTTGAAATCCTCGTCGCCACTGTAATGTTTGAGGGCTATAGAATAAAAGTCGACCGTTATGCCACAGAGCTATAATTAGACTGACACCAAGTACAACTTAAATCTACCTCCATACTTACAAACTAATCAATATTAATGTACCTACATTACAGTTTGTAACGAGTATTTTCTTCAGGCGCATATTAGCCTCTACAGTGTTCACATCTCAACTTTGTTAATCGTAATACGTCAGTAAACGTTATTAACGATCATGGAGTCTTCAGTAGCCGATATATCTGACTTGCAGCTGGAAGTAAAGTACAAGCGCTACCGGCAAATTCTGCAGAACCTTGTCACCCTGCATCATCCAGAGAAGAAAACGGAATGGTCGTTGCTGGAAGACATTACAGAAAATCATTTCACAAAGGAAACTGATGAAGAGCACGAGAGACAAGAGAGAAATCAACTGGAAGCAAGGATATCACACACTGAGCTCGAGGATGTGCAATTACGATACATCCCTGATAACATTAGGAAACTAAGGAACAAACGAGACCATTGGGAGAGGGAATACCATCTGTGCAGTGACCCGATATCTGACAAGAATTGGAAACTATACGAGAAGCAGCTGAATAATGAAATTATTAAGCACAAGACAGTTATCAAGAATTTAGACAAAGCGCAAAAAAAAGGCAAAGTGCGTTTTAATCTTTCGAATTCGCTCGACCCGGAACGTGTGCAAAGTTTGGTGGATTACATCGAGAAGAAAGAAACTAACGACAAGGTTCTTGAAGCTTTGATGTCGGCTGCTATTTTCAGCTTTGATTTGGAACAATATGCGTATGTCCAATACGCAATATATGCAAGGTACGGAGAGTACATAATACGGCCATCACGATCAAGACTGCAGGCTAAGGTGTAATCAATCTGCCCAGGGCTTTCCCAACGATGTTGAGGTTGGCTTCGAGTCTAACGATGCAGCGTTATGTGTGCTAGTGTTCAGTGTTGTACTTACATGGAGCAAGTGTCTATCAGACCTCCATAAACTAGTGACTGGGTAACGATACCCCTTGTTATAATTTTTTTATGTAGTAAAACTTGTGTTAGGTTAAGTTGTAACAATGATATTTTTAGGCTTAGTTAGTAAGTAGTTTTTGGTTTAAGTGTATTTGAATGTAGTTATAGTATTTTATAAACTGTAAATATTGGATCTATGTAAATAAATATGTAATATTGTTTATTAATGAATAAAGATTTTGTAATATTAAATATATATTTTTCATTCATTTTGACTACGCTTCTGTATAAGAATCTTTAAAAAATCTTAAGATTGATACTAAATAATAATCTTATAATCCTTATTCATAAAAACACCACACACACACACACACACACACACGAACACATGTGTAAACTAAGTTACAATCAGTTTACTTATAAACAAAGCTGTACACATATGTTTGGGAGAACTTTACCTACTCTGCAATATTACAGAAATACCCAATCACATCGAACTTCAGAGTAGTTTCTGCCTTAAACTTATTTTCATTACATTCTAACTTAACTTGATTTCATAAAGACGATCCTTTTTTCAAAATTAATATTTCAGAATTCCTACTATAGGTACAAAAAGATTTCTCACGTACACTTGGACCTTCCCTCTGAGGCTACAGATTTACGTTTATTCAACTTTGCTTCCCTTTTATATTTAAAAACAAACAAAGGTTAACAAATAAGGGTAACATTTTAATTTTTGAAACAATAACCGCACTTACTCTCATAGTTTTAATACACTCATATAATTTCAAGCGTTTATTTAGTTAAGAGAACTGTGCTCGCCCAGTGGTTACGGCCCCGACTTACGAGTCGTGAAGAAACCGACATGTCCTAGAACTAAAAATTCAAAGATTCATTCAATTACTCGCACCACACTAGGCCTACGAATTAGATTACGGCCCTTTCCCTCTCAAAGAGAGAATACCTATGTCATAGCAAATGCATTTTTCGTGATAGGTACAATGCTAAGAAGTGATAGTGTAATTTTTCATCAGTAAATGTTGCATATTAGGATATGCCTATGGCAACACTGATTAGCGGAAACGCTTGGTACCGTCATTGTAGTTATGATACAGTTTGGATTACATTACATTGATACGTTATGTGAAACTTGTGCATTATTATTTCATCCACACCTAATATTATACATGGTGTCAGGTGGTAAATCTGAAAATGGAAGGCATAAAACCACCAAGAAGTGCAATTCTTTCTGGAGAGAATGTCAATTGGAGAAAGTTTAAACAAGCGTTTCAAATTTACTTGACTGCAACTGGCCTTGGCAGCAAAGAAGAAGAACGAAAAATAGCTTTGCTACTGAACTGTGCTGGTGAGGAAGCGTTGGAATTGTACAACACATTTCCCAAGAAAGATCAACTGAAAACGTTGGAAGAGGTTATTAAAGCTTTTGATGATTATGTCGAGCCTAGAAAAAATCTAGTTATGTCAACATACCAGTTTCTTAATATGAAACAAGAAGAGGGAGAAAGTGTAGATCATTTTGCTACTAAGTTAAAAACGCAAAGTGTTACTTGTGAATTCGGTAACTTGGAAGACCGCTTAATGACCATGATGATGATTATGGGTATCAGAGACTACAATTTAAAAGAGAGATTGCTAAGAGAAGATGATCTAAAATTTACTGCTGCATTAAAAATTTGTCGCGCGACGGAAGCTGGCAAACAACAAGTATCAGTGTTAGAAAAAGAAAAAAGTGAAATAAATTATGTTAAAGCAAAAGAATATATGTGTCATAAGTGTGGAAGAACGCATAACCCTAAAAAATGTCCAGCATATGGGAAACAGTGCATAGAATGTGGAAAATACCATCATTTTGCAGCGGTGTGTAGGAATAAGAAAAAGAAAAATTTCCAGAAGAATAAAAAAGTTCATGAAGTAAGAGAAGAAGACCATGACAGTGATAAAAGCAGCTGTAGCAGTGAATTTCTATTAGGCAGCGTAGTAAGTGAGGGTGTAGTTAACACTTTCAGTTCCCAGTGGTGTGAGAACATTGTGATTAATAATTTAACTATAAACTTTAAATTAGATTCTGGTGCTGACTGTAATACATTGCCATTGTCATTGTTCAACAAAATTAAAGACTCTAAGTTATTAAAGACCAACAAGGTACTTGTTGTATACAATAGGGAAAAAATAAATGCTGTAGGTACAGCAGAATTTAATTGTTTAGTGAAAGGTCTAAAGCAAAACATTAAGTTTACAGTGATTGACTTACCTGTGCAACCTGTGATAGGTCTGCCAGATTGCATCCGACTTCAATTCATTAAACGAGTGAATGAGATAAAGAAAAACATTGTAAAGGAGCCAGAGGTAAGCAACGAAAAGGATTTTTTTGTAGAAAAAAATAAAGATGTATTTTCAGGCTTAGGTAAAATGGGGACATATAAAATTAGAATACGAGAAGGTGCTGAACCTATTGTAAAACCTATTAGACGTGTACCACAGGCTATAAAAAATAGACTAAAGGAGACTTTGTATGACTATGAGCGCAGAGGCATAATACAAAAAGTAGAGGGTCCTACATCTTGGTGTAATAACCTTGTAATTGTGGAAAAGCCAAATAAAACTCTTAGGTTATGTATAGATCCAAAAGAACTTAATAAAAGCATATTAAGAGAAAATTTTCAAATACCTTCAACTGAAGAGATTTATAATAGCCTAGCAGGCAAGGAAATTTTTACAGTTTTAGACCTTAAAGATGGGTTTTTTCAATTATGTTTAGATGATAGTGATAAGTTGTGTACTTTTGGTACTCCAAATGGTAGGTATAGGTTTTTAAGAATGCCATTTGGGATATCCTCAGCTCCAGAAGTAATGCAAAAAGAAATGGTTAAAATCTTTGGTGATATACAAGGGGTAGAAATATATTATGATGACTTAATTATTGCAGGAAAAAATGAGTGGGACCATGATAAAATACTACATCAGGTTTTAAGTAGAGCTAGACAATATAATGTAAAATTTAATAAAAATAAGATTCAGTATAAACGTGACAGTGTCAAATATGTAGGACTCATAATCTCTAAAAATGGTGTACAGGTAGACCCAGACCATGTGCGAGCTATTTTGGAGCTTGAAGAGCCACAGAATATTAAACAGTTGCAAAGCTTTCTGGGAATGACTAACTATTTCAGTAAATTTATACCACAGTATTCAAAAACTACTGAACCATTAAGACAGCTTCTTAAAAAAGAAATTGAATGGCAATGGAGTACTCCTCAAATACAAGCATTTTTAGAATTAAAAAGAAAATTAAGTTGTACACCTACCTTAGCTGTGTTGTCAAGTGAAGGCACTTTGACTTTACAGACAGATAGTTCCAAAAGTGGGTTAGGTGCATGTTTACTTCAAAATGGTAAACCTGTTTCTTTTTATTCCAGATCATATACAGAGTGTCAGACAAGATGGGCCCCTATTGAAAAAGAGCTGTTTGCTATTTGTGCCTCCATGGAAAAATATCACCAATTCGTTTATGGACGTAGAATCATAGTAGAAACAGACCATAAGCCTCTTATTGCTATAATGAATAAAGATATTAACAAAATTTCTGCTAGGTTACAGCGTATGGTTCTAAAACTGATTAAATATGATTTTGAAATTAAGTATGTACCTGGTCCTAAGATGTTTATTGCTGATTACTTATCTAGGAATTATATTAGTGATAATGCTCAGGTTGATAATTCTTTAAAAGAATTAGTTCACAGTGTGGAAACAGATATAGTACATGGATTAGAACAAAATTTAGCTATATCAGATACAAAAATTTTAGAATTCCAAAATGCTACAAAGAGTGATAGTGTTTTACAACAAGTTATTTTGTGGTACTTTACAGAGTGGCCAAAAAATAATAAAGGTATTAATAATAAGGAGTTAAAAATTCTGTATAAATTAAGAGATTTTATTCATGTTAGAGATAACTTAGTGTACTATAAGGACAGAATTGTAATACCATATAGCTTGAAAAAAGAAATTGTAGAAAAAATTCATACAGGACATGCTGGTGTAGTAAAAAGTAAGATTAGGGCAAGAAAAATTGTATTTTGGTCAGGAATGTCACAAGACATTGAGAATTATGTTTTAAAATGTAAAACTTGTGAAAAGTACCGTCCATCAAATGCTAAGGAACCATTAATGTCACATGATGTACCTAACTTACCTTTTTTAAAAATTGGTATGGATATTTGTACATTTGCTAGGAAGGATTATTTAGTAGTTGTAGATTATTACTCAAAGTGGATAGAGGTAAAAAATTTAACAGATAAAACTGCAGATAGTGTTATTGAAAAGCTGAGAATTATATTTTCTACACATGGCATACCAAAATGTATAATATGTGATAATATGCCTTTTAATAGTTACAACTTTACCAAGTTTGCAAAAGAATATGATGTTAAACTCATTCATTCAAGTCCAAGATATCCACAGTCAAACGGGTTATCAGAGAAAGCAGTATCTATTGTTAAAAATTTAATGCGCAAATGTAATGAGACAAACACAGATTTAAACTTAGCATTACTTCATTATAGAACAAGTCCTGTTGCAAATTTAGAGTATAGTCCTTCAGAGCTTTTGATGTCAAGGATGCTTCGAACCAACATACCTTGTTCAAAAAGTATACTTGAACCTAAGGTGGCTACAGATGTTAAGGAAAAAATGCTTATGACAAAAGAAAAATCTAAATTGAATTATGACAAAAGCTCTAAAATAAAGGCACAATTTGAATCAGGGGAAAATGTTAGAATACAAAATAAACCGAATAAAGAATGGGAACCGGGAAAAATATTAGCTGAAGCTGGACCTAGGTCATACAATGTATTAAATGAAAGGGGGAATATAATAAGAAGAAACAGTAGACATATTAATAAAAGTAATAATGACTATAATGTTAAAACAGAGTGTGAAGTAAATGTACCAACTGAGGGTATTGTACCAACCGAGGGTAATGTACCAACTCCAATAAATAATAGTAGCTTTCCTGTAAATGTTACCAGAACAGGAAGAGTTGTTAGACCTCCAGCCTATTTAAGTGATTATATGTTATAAGTGAAACCGGGGGGATGTTGCATATTAGGATATGCCTATGGCAACACTAATTAGCGGAAACGCTTGGTTCCGCCATTGTAGTTATGATACAGTTTGGATTACATTACATAGATACGTTATGTGAAACTTGTGCGTTATTATTTCATCCACACCTAATATTATACAGTAAAAGTATTCTGATAATCCGATCAGAGTACCTTTTACAAACCTTAACAAACGGTTTAACATTTTTGTATTTGTTTAAGCATCGTGTGGCAACCTGGAATTATAACTAACTACATAGTTTCTGCCCGCGGCTTCGCCCGCGTATAAAGTGTTTTATAATCCCAAGGGAAAATTACCGGCATAAAAAAAATCTTTGTCTTTTCCAGAGTCTCAAACTCTAGTTCAGCCAAACAAAAAGGTAACAAACCGAGTAACTTTGCATTTATAATATTAGTTTGGATATAAGTTTACGATGCCACACCGTAGCCAGTGCTATGCTCGTAGAATTTCAATAATGTACTACCTTCTGCCAGTGACTTCGCCCGCGTGAAACTCGGTAATTATCCCAAGGGAACGCACTCCCGAGATTAAAATTATCTTATATCCTTTTCTTAGGTACAATCTTGACAATATCTCTAGACCAGGCATAAAAACGTTTCAAACAAATAAACAGACAGTTAGTTTTGCATTATTGTAGTGTTTTGATTTGTTTGATTTTATTGAAATTAAGGGTAACTTTTGTTCATTGAAAAAGAAATTCATGAATACACAATAATAACTTTTACTAAAGGATCAACTCTGAAATATGAAAATAAATACAAAATTATCAAAATGGCCTATAGTGATAATTGTTCGTATTCCTTAGCTGCACTCCATGAAATATGGCCAAATTATTAGATTTTGTAGTTTGTGTTTCATAAGGCTTCTGTCATAGGTAGCTATGTAGGTACTTAAAACAGTAGTTCTAGTCTTATCACATAAATAATTTAGACTTAAGACATATTATATCCCATAAAATACAGTCATCATCATCATCAGCCTTTTAATGTTCCCACTGTTGGGATAAAGGCCAAATCTCTGTGAGACTTGTGATACGGAATGGGCCTTAATCCACCACGCAGGCCCAGTGCGGGTTGGTAGATGTCACATGTCTTCAAATTTTTGGTTCTAGGACGTGCCGGTTTCCTCACGATGTTTTCTTCCACCGTTATGAGAGCAGTGGTGATGAAATAATTTACACAAAGTAAAGCGCCTGCCTGGGTTCGAACTCACGATATACAACTTGTAAGTCGCGGCCACTGCCACTAGGCCACCACTGCTGTCACTGAAATACAGTACATACTTACTTTTCTTCGTCATGCAGTGTTAGTTTAAAATTTACTAGGGTATAAGGTTCAACTGTGGCTTGGTGATAAAGGTATTCGAACACATGTGACTTAAAATGCTTACATTGACAATGCAGCTGTAGTAATTATTAATAACTTTATTTATATCACCTAAGTATACACTGCGCTTTGCCACAAACCCCAAAATAAAGTTTTAAAATTTCTTATCCACGGAGTAGTTATCAACGAAATATTTTACATTGACTATTTACAACAATGAACTACTTAACAATGAAACAGACCTCTACCTAATAACATTACAATGGGTTCTTATCTTTCACTATGCATTATTGCCTGTACCTACCAGTATTTTTTTACCTGCGACCATTACGACATTGTCAATATCATTGTTTCATTGTTAAAAAGAGATGAAGCTATAGATTACGTATAGCGCCATCCCCTTTTCGTAATACGCCACGCCCAGCTTGTAAAATCATGACATGTTTGTAATGAGTATTTTCTTCAGTCGCATATTAGCCTCTACAGTGTTCACATCTCAACTTTGTTAATCGTAATACGTCAGTAAACGTTATTAACGATCATGGAGTCTTCAGTAGCCGATATATCTGACTTGCAGCTGGAAGTAAAGTACAAGCGCTACCGGCAAATTCTGCAGAACCTTGTCACCCTGCATCATCCAGAGAAGAAAACGGAATGGTCGTTGCTGGAAGACATTACAGAAAATCATTTCACAAAGGAAACTGATGAAGAGCACGAGAGACAAGAGAGAAATCAACTGGAAGCAAGGATATCACACACTGAGCTCGAGGATGTGCAATTACGATACATCCCTGATAACATTAGGAAACTAAGGAACAAACGAGACCATTGGGAGAGGGAATACCATCTGTGCAGTGACCCGATATCTGACAAGAATTGGAAACAATACGAGAAGCAGCTGAATAATGAAATTATTAAGCACAAGACAGTTATCAAGAATTTAGACAAAGCGCAAAAAAAAGGCAAAGTGCGTTTTAATCTTTCGAATTCGCTCGACCCGGAACGTGTGCAAAGTTTGGTGGATTACATCGAGAAGAAAGAAACTAACGACAAGGTTCTTGAAGCTTTGATGTCGGCTGCTATTTTCAGCTTTGATTTGGAACAATATGCGTATGTCCAATACGCAATATATGCAAGGTACGGAGAGTACATAATACGGCCATCACGATCAAGACTGCAGGCTAAGGTGTAATCAATCTGCCCAGGGCTTTCCCAACGATGTTGAGGTTGGCTTCGAGTCTAACGATGCAGCGTTATGTGTGCTAGTGTTCAGTGTTGTACTTACATGGAGCAAGTGTCTATCTGACCTCCATAAACTAGTGACTGGGTAACGATACCCCTTGTTATAATTTTTTTATGTAGTAAAACTTGTGTTAGGTTAAGTTGTAACTATGATATTTTTAGGCTTAGTTAGTAAGTAGTTTTTGGTTTAAGTGTATTTGAATGTAGTTATAGTATTTTATAAACTGTAAATATTGGATCTATGTAAATAAATATGTAATATTGTTTATTAATGAATAAAGATTTTGTAATATTAAATATATATTTTTCATTCATTTTGACTACGCTTCTGTATAAGAATCTTTAAAAAATCTTAAGATTGATACTAAATAATAATCTTATAAGCCTTATTCATAAAAACACCACACACACACACACACACACGAACACATGTGTAAACTAAGTTACAATCAGTTTACTTATAAACAAAGCTGTACACATATGTTTGGAAGAACTTTACCTACTCTGCAATATTACAGAAATACCCAATCACATCGAACTTCAGAGTAGTTTCTGCCTTAAACTTATTTTCATTACATTCTAACTTAACTTGATTTCATAAAGACGATCCTTTTTTCAAAATTAATATTTCAGAATTCCTACTATAGGTACAAAAAGATTTCTCACGTACACTTGGACCTTCCCTCTGAGGCTACAGATTTACGTTTATTCAACTTTGCTTCCCTTTTATATTTAAAAACAAACAAAGGTTAACAAATAAGGGTAACATTTTAATTTTTGAACAATAACCGCACTTACTCTCATAGTTTTAATACACTCATATAATTTAAAGCGTTTATTTAGTTAAGAGAACTGTGCTCGCCCAGTGGTTACGGCCCCGACTTACGAGTCGTGAAGAAACCGACATGTCCTAGAACTAAAAATTCAAAGATTCATTCAATTACTCGCACCACACTAGGCCTACGAATTAGATTACGGCCCTTTCCCTCTCAAAGAGAGAATACCTATGTCATAGCAAATGCATTTTTCGTGATAGGTACAATGCTAAAAAGTGATAGTGTAATTTTCCATCAGTAAATGTTGCATATTAGGATATGCCTATGGCAACACTGATTAGCGGAAACGCTTGGTACCGCCATTGTAGTTATGATACAGTTTGGATTACATTACATTGATACGTTATGTGAAACTTGTGCGTTATTATTTCATCCACACCTAATATTATACATGGTGTCAGGTGGTAAATCTGAAAATGGAAGGCATAAAACCACCAAGAAGTGCAATTCTCTCTGGAGAGAATGTCAATTGGAGAAAGTTTAAACAAGCGTTTCAAATTTACTTGACTGCAACTGGCCTTGGCAGCAAAGAAGAAGAACGAAAAATAGCTTTGCTACTGAACTGTGCTGGTGAGGAAGCGTTGGAAGTGTACAACACATTTCCCAAGAAAGATCAACTGAAAACGTTGGAAGAGATAATTAAAGCTTTTGATGATTATGTCGAGCCTAGAAAAAATCTAGTTATGTCAACATACCAGTTTCTTAATATGAAACAAGAAGAGGGAGAAAGTGTAGATCATTTTGCTACTAAGTTAAAAACGCAAAGTGTTACTTGTGAATTCGGTAACTTGGAAGACCGCTTAATGACCATGATGATGATTATGGGTATCAGAGACTACAATTTAAAAGAGAGATTGCTAAGAGAAGATGATCTAAAATTTACTGCTGCATTAAAAATTTGTCGCGCGACGGAAGCTGGCAAACAACAAGTATCAGTGTTAGAAAAAGAAAAAAGTGAAATAAATTATGTTAAAGCAAAAGAATATATGTGTCATAAGTGTGGAAGAACGCATAACCCTAAAAAATGTCCAGCATATGGGAAACAGTGCATAGAATGTGGAAAATACCATCATTTTGCAGCGGTGTGTAGGAATAAGAAAAAGAAAAATTTCCAGAAGAATAAAAAGGTTCATGAAATAAGAGAAGAAGACCATGACAGTGATAAAAGCAGCTGTAGCAGTGAATTTCTATTAGGCAGCGTAGTAAGTGAGGGTGTAGTTAACACTTTCAGTTCCCAGTGGTGTGAGAACATTGTGATTAATAATTTAACTATAAACTTTAAATTAGATTCTGGTGCTGACTGTAATACATTGCCATTGTCATTGTTCAACAAAATTAAAGACTCTAAGTTATTAAAGACCAACAAGGTACTTGTTGTATACAATAGGGAAAAAATAAATGCTGTAGGTACAGCAGAATTTAATTGTTTAGTGAAAGGTCTAAAGCAAAACATTAAGTTTACAGTGATTGACTTACCTGTGCAACCTGTGATAGGTCTGCCAGATTGCATCCGACTTCAATTCATTAAACGAGTGAATGAGATAAAGAAAAACATTGTAAAGGAGCCAGAGGTAAGCAACGAAAAGGATTTTTTTGTAGAAAAAAATAAAGATGTATTTTCAGGCTTAGGTTAAATGGGGACATATAAAATTAGAATACGAGAAGGTGCTGAACCTATTGTAAAACCTATTAGACGTGTACCACAGGCTATAAAAAATAAACTAAAGGAGACTTTGTATGACTATGAGCGCAGAGGCATAATACAAAAAGTAGAGGGTCCTACATCTTGGTGTAATAACCTTGTAATTGTGGAAAAGCCAAATAAAACTCTTAGGTTATGTATAGATCCAAAAGAACTTAATAAAAGCATATTAAGAGAAAATTTTCAAATACCTTCAACTGAAGAGATTTATAATAGCCTAGCAGGCAAGGAAATTTTTACAGTTTTAGACCTTAAAGATCGGTTTTTTCAATTATGTTTAGATGATAGTGATAAGTTGTGTACTTTTGGTACTCCAAATGGTAGGTATAGGTTTTTAAGAATGCCATTTGGGATATCCTCAGCTCCAGAAGTAATGCAAAAAGAAATGGTTAAAATCTTTGGTGATATACAAGGGGTAGAAATATATTATGATGACTTAATTATTGCAGGAAAAAATGAGTGGGACCATGATAAAATACTACATCAGGTTTTAAGTAGAGCTAGACAATATAATGTAAAATTTAATAAAAATAAGATTCAGTATAAACGTGACAGTGTCAAATATGTAGGACTCATAATCTCTAAAAATGGTGTACAGGTAGACCCAGACCATGTGCGAGCTATTTTGGAGCTTGAAGAGCCACAGAATATTAAACAGTTGCAAAGCTTTCTGGGAATGACTAACTATTTCAGTAAATTTATACCACAGTATTCAAAAACTACTGAACCATTAAGACAGCTTCTTAAAAAAGAAATTGAATGGCAATGGAGTACTCCTCAAATACAAGCATTTTTAGAATTAAAAAGAAAATTAAGTTGTACACCTACCTTAGCTGTGTTGTCAAGTGAAGGCACTTTGACTTTACAGACAGATAGTTCCAAAAGTGGGTTAGGTGCATGTTTACTTCAAAATGGTAAACCTGTTTCTTTTTATTCCAGATCATATACAGAGTGTCAGACAAGATGGGCCCCTATTGAAAAAGAGCTGTTTGCTATTTGTGCCTCCATGGAAAAATATCACCAATTCGTTTATGGACGTAGAATCATAGTAGAAACAGACCATAAGCCTCTTATTGCTATAATGAATAAAGATATTAACAAAATTTCTGCTAGGTTACAGCGTATGGTTCTAAAACTGATTAAATATGATTTTGAAATTAAGTATGTACCTGGTCCTAAGATGTTTATTGCTGATTACTTATCTAGGAATTATATTAGTGATAATGCTCAGGTTGATAATTCTTTAAAAGAATTAGTTCACAGTGTGGAAACAGATATAGTACATGGATTGGAACAAAATTTAGCTATATCAGATACAAAAATTTTAGAATTCCAAAATGCTACAAAGAGTGATAGTGTTTTACAACAAGTTATTTTGTGGTACTTTACAGAGTGGCCAAAAAATAATAAAGGTATTAATAATAAGGAGTTAAAAATTCTGTATAAATTAAGAGATTTTATTCATGTTAGAGATAACTTAGTGTACTATAAGGACAGAATTGTAATACCATATAGCTTGAAAAAAGAAATTGTAGAAAAAATTCATACAGGACATGCTGGTGTAGTAAAAAGTAAGATTAGGGCAAGAAAAATTGTATTTTGGTCAGGAATGTCACAAGACATTGAGAATTATGTTTTAAAATGTAAAACTTGTGAAAAGTACCGTCCATCAAATGCTAAGGAACCATTAATGTCACATGATGTACCTAACTTACCTTTTTTAAAAATTGGTATGGATATTTGTACATTTGCTAGGAAGGATTATTTAGTAGTTGTAGATTATTACTCAAAGTGGATAGAGGTAAAAAATTTAACAGATAAAACTGCAGATAGTGTTATTGAAAAGCTGAGAATTATATTTTCTACACATGGCATACCAAAATGTATAATATGTGATAATATGCCTTTTAATAGTTACAACTTTACCAAGTTTGCAAAAGAATATGATGTTAAACTCATTCATTCAAGTCCAAGATATCCACAGTCAAACGGGTTATCAGAGAAAGCAGTATCTATTGTTAAAAATTTAATGCGCAAATGTAATGAGACAAACACAGATTTAAACTTAGCATTACTTCATTATAGAACAAGTCCTGTTGCAAATTTAGAGTATAGTCCTTCAGAGCTTTTGATGTCAAGGATGCTTCGAACCAACATACCTTGTTCAAAAAGTATACTTGAACCTAAGGTGGCTACAGATGTTAAGGAAAAAATGCTTATGACAAAAGAAAAATCTAAATTGAATTATGACAAAAGCTCTAAAATAAAGGCACAATTTGAATCAGGGGAAAATGTTAGAATACAAAATAAACCGAATAAAGAATGGGAACCGGGAAAAATATTAGCTGAAGCTGGACCTAGGTCATACAATGTATTAAATGAAAGGGGGAATATAATAAGAAGAAACAGTAGACATATTAATAAAAGTAATAATGACTATAATGTTAAAACAGAGTGTGAAGTAAATGTACCAACTGAGGGTATTGTACCAACCGAGGGTAATGTACCAACTCCAATAAATAATAGTAGCTTTCCTGTAAATGTTACCAGAACAGGAAGAGTTGTTAGACCTCCAGCCTATTTAAGTGATTATATGTTATAAGTGAAACCGGGGGGATGTTGCATATTAGGATATGCCTATGGCAACACTGATTAGCGGAAACGCTTGGTTCCGCCATTGTAGTTATGATACAGTTTGGATAAAATTACATAGATACGTTATGTGAAACTTGTGCGTTATTATTTCATCCACACCTAATATTATACAGTAAAAGTATTCTGATAATCCGATCAGAGTACCTTTTACAAACCTTAAAAAAAAACAAACGGTTTAACATTTTTGTATTTGTTTAAGCATCGTGTGGCAACCTGGACTTATAACTAACTACATAGTTTCTGCCCGCGGCTTCGCCCGCGTATAAAGTGTTTTATAATCCCAAGGGAAAATTACCGGCATAAAAAAAATCTTTGTCTTTTCCAGAGTCTCAAACTCTAGTTCAGCCAAACAAAAAGGTAACAAACCGAGTAACTTTGCATTTATAATATTAGTTTGGATATAAGTTTACGATGCCACACCGTAGCCAGTGCTATGCTCGTAGAATTTCAATAATGTACTACCTTCTGCCAGTGACTTCGCCCGCGTGAAACTCGGTAATTATCCCAAGGGAACGCACTCCCGAGATTAAAATTATCTTATATCCTTTTCTTAGGTACAATCTTGACAATATCTCTAGACCAGGCATAAAAACGTTTCAAACAAATAAACAGACAGTTAGTTTTGCATTATTGTAGTGTTTTGATTTGTTTGATTTTATTGAAATTAAGGGTAACTTTTGTTCATTGAAAAAGAAATTCATGAATACACAATAATAACTTTTACTAAAGGATCAACTCTGAAATATGAAAATAAATACAAAATTATCAAAATGGCCTATAGTGATAATTGTTCGTATTCCTTAGCTGCACTCCATGAAATATGGCCAAATTATTAGATTTTGTAGTTTGTGTTTCATAAGGCTTCTGTCATAGGTAGCTATGTAGGTACTTAAAACAGTAGTTCTAGTCTTATCACATAAATAATTTAGACTTAAGACATATTATATCCCATAAAATACAGTCATCATCATCATCAGCCTTTTAATGTTCCCACTGTTGGGATAAAGGCCAAATCTCTGTGAGACTTGTGATACAGAATGGGCCTTAATCCACCACGCAGGCCCAGTGCGGGTTGGTAGATGTCACATGAATTCAAATTTTTGGTTCTAGGACGTGCCGGTTTCCTCACGATGTTTTCTTCCACCGTTATGAGAGCAGTGGTGATGAAATAATTTACACAAAGTAAAGCGCCTGCCTGGGTTCGAACTCACGATATACAACTTGTAAGTCGCGGCCACTGCCACTAGGCCACCACTGCTGTCACTGAAATACAGTACATACTTACTTTTCTTCGTCATGCAGGGTTAGTTTAAAATTTACTAGGGTATAAGGTTCAACTGTGGCTTGGTGATAAAGGTATTAGAACACATGTGACTTAAAATGCTTACATTGACAATGCAGCTGTAGTAATTATTAATAACTTTATTTATATCACCTAAGTATACACTGCGCTTTGCCACAAACCCCAAAATAAAGTTTTATAATTTCTTATCCACGGAGTAGTTATCAACGAAATATTTTACATTGACTATTTACAACAATGAACTACTTAACAATGAAACAGACCTCTACCTAATAACATTACAATGGGTTCTTATCTTTCACTATGCATTATTGCCTGTACCTACCAGTATTTTTTTACCTGCGACCATTACGACATTGTCAATATCATTGTTTCATTGTTAAAGAGAGATGGAGCTATAGATTACGTATAGCGCCATCCCCTTTTCGTAATACGCCACGCCCAGCTTGTAAAATCATGACATGTTTGTGTAATGTTTGAGGGCTATAGAATAAAAGTCGACCGTTATGCCACAGAGCTATAATTAGACTGACACCAAGTACAACTTAAATCTACCTCCATACTTACAAACTAATCAATATTAATGTACCTACATTACACTCTTCCCTACTAAATTAATACTACAATTATCAACTAACAACTTAATAAATAACTTAACTACAAACAATTCTTATTACATAGTCTTTTTCTTACTTATTCTATTCTATTCTAAACCTTATAATTATGAACCTTAACCCTACACTGTCTAACAGCACGTTGTGGAGTCTGTGGCACCTGAGGCAAGGCAACCTGACTCTCAGCTGACGCCTGTACGTCTACAGGTGCATCATTAATCGGTTGAGCCGGTGACACCACTCCGCGCGGCGACACCACGCGATCCGGCGACCCCTCCGACTGAGGCTGCTCACCACTACCCCTGCCGTCATCCTCCTTTCCAGTCGTCTGAGAATCCGTGTCTGATCGCTCCGTAATATTAGGACCACTAGATACTAAGGATAATCTGTTCCCTGTTCTCCTACGTAATTGATCAATATGCCTATGGACTATTTCCCCACTTTGACCCTGGACTCGATAATCGCTAGGACCCCGACTATCTACTACTCGACCGGGAATCCATCTCTCCCCTTTTAAGTATTGTCGGTACCATACCTCTTCCCCTTCACCACCAATGCACCTATTCGCCCCCTGTACAGATTCAGCCTGTCGTTGTTGTGCTCGATGCACCTTGTTTTCCCTATCCGGTTTTATAGTATCCAGTCGAGTACGTGTTCGCCTGCCTAATAAAATCATTGCGGGGCTTTCTCCGGTTGTCGAATGTTCTACATTCCTATAATGCAGTAAGTATGTCCACAATGCCCTATCTATATTGTGTTTCTCTGTAATTGCCTTTTTAATAACTCGTTTAAGTAATCTAACTGCATTTTCTGCTAATCCATTTGAAGCGGGGTGGTAAGGAGCGGTAAAAATGTGTTCTATACCGTTACATTTTGTAAATTCATGAAATTCTTTCGATGCGAACTGTGTACCATTATCACTAACTATTTGCCTAGGCAACCCCCATCTACTGAATAACTCAGTTAATCTATCTATTAGACTAAAAGCTGATATATTTGAAACATTAAAAACCTCTAACCATTTTGATGTGGCATCCACTACAACTAGGTATGTTCTACCGCCTATAGGTCCCATATAGTCGATATGTATCCGGCTCCATGGTCGGTTTGGCCAGGGCCACATGCGCGGCGTCTGCCGAGGCGGCGCGTCCGCCTGGGCTGCACACACTTCGCACGCCCGACACATGTGTTCCACTGCTTCATCTATCCCGGGCCACCATACATAGCTACGTGCCAAAGCCTTTGATTTAACAATGCCCATGTGTGGTTCATGCAACATTAATAGCACTTTACTTCTACACGCTTCCGGTACCACTAACCTGTGCCCCCACATAATGCATCCCAGTTCCTCATAAAGTTCATTTCTCCTATTAAAGTACGGTTTCAAGTTGCTCAAGTCACATTCGTTAGGCCAACCGTCTCTCAGGTAACTCAATATTTTTGACAGTGCCGCATCTCGTTTTGTTTGTTGTTTAATCTCATTATAATCTAATAACAATGACTGTTGCACAAAATGCAAATGAGTTTGCTCCGGCTGTGCGGACGTATTTGTTTGTTTACTCGGAGCTAGCGGTAACCTTGAAAACCCGTCCGCTCCGTTTTGATCGGTGCGCACGTACTCAATATTAAATGTGTAAGCTGATAAAATAATAGCCCATCTTTGCATTCGGCTTGCCACCATAGTCGGTATTCCTGTATTTGGACCAAATATTGACACTAACGGCTTGTGATCCGTACGTAGGGTGAAATTACGCCCGTATAAATACTGGTGAAATTTATTTACGCAAAATATAATTGCAAGCGCCTCACGATGTATTTGAGAGTAATTCCTTTCCGCTTCTGTAAGTGTGCGCGACGCATAGGCTATCGGTCGCTCGCCCCGTTCGCCTGGCTGCGAGAGGACCCCCCCTACCCCACGCGCGCTCGCGTCGCATGTCAATAATAGTGGTTTCTTAGGATCGTAATGGGCCAATACGTCCGCGCCCGCTAGAATTTTTTTTATTTCCACAAAGGATTTCTCGCACTCCCTCGACCAATGCCATTTTTTTCCCTTCTTTATTAGTTCATAGAGAGGTACTAACCTACTACTCATATTCCTAACAAATTTTCCATAAAAATTTATTATTCCTAAAAACGACCTTAGCTCAGTTATGTTTGACGGACGAGGGATATTAGCTATGGCCTCCACCTTGGCCGGATTTGTTTTAATACCCTCATTATTAATAACATAACCCAAATATTGTACTTCTTTTACTAAGAACACACATTTGCTACTTTTCAACTTTAAACCGGATCGATGTAATCTACTAAAAACCTGTTCTAGTGCTTCTAAATGTTCTTTTTTGTTTTTCCCCCCTATTATCACATCGTCAAGGAATATTTCAACGTTAGGGATCCCTTTCAACAAATTGCACATGATTCGCTGAAAAATTCCTGGACTTGAAGATAGACCATATACTAACCGATTATACCTATATAGACCCCTATGTGTATTTATAACTGTAAATTCCTTAGAATCATCGAGTTCTATTTGATTATAGGCTTGGCTTAAATCTATTTTCGAAAAATAATTTGCTCCGCTAAGTTTAACTATTAGATCCTCGATTCTAGGCAATGGATAGCGATCAGTATGTAAGACTGGGTTCACGGTAGCCTTATAATCGGCACAGATTCTCAGCGAACCGTCAGGTTTATTTACCGGTACCAGCGGCGAAGCCCAGTCGGAGCAGTCAACGGGCTCGATGATGCCGTCACGCAGCATGGCGTCCAACTCGGCTTCGAGACGCCCGAGCAACGCGTACGGCACTGGCCGCGCGCGGTGGAACACCGGCGTTGCGCCGTCCCGCACGCGCAGCGTTGCCTTGCCCCCGGTGTACAGCCCCAACCCGCCACTGAATAATTCCTTATACCTGTTTAGAAGTACATTAATTTCATTAGACATGTTGACTTCTTTAAAATTTAAATTGTTCCAGTTGCAAAAAACTGGAATTTTTATTTTTAATTCTGTTAACCACTGTCGGCCCAATAATGAAGTGGTACCTCCCCTGATTACAAATAATTCCAGTTGTTTACTACCCTCCCCGTAAACTACAATCGGTTTGAACATTCCTAACGGGTTAATTTTTGAGCCATTATAAAAATTTAATACTAAATTACTAGGTTCTAATTTATGTGCACTGAAACACTTTTTATATGTTGCTTCGCTAATGCATGATACCGCGGTACCAGTATCGACCTCCATAGAAATAGTAACGTTATCAATACATATGGGCAACTTTACCGCTCTGTAATCGTTCAAGCACAGATGATGAAATTCCTCTTGTGTCGACCTATCCTCTTCTGACAGATGTTCCTCCACATCCCCGTAGTACGCTGCCGAACGCCTGGGACCCTTCCTCGCATTTCCCGCCCTGTCCGGGCATACGCGCCGCAGGTGTCCAGGGTGTCTGCAGCTGCTGCACACGTAGTTACGGAATCGACACTCAGAGTACGAGTGCTCCGTCGCTCCGCACCCCGTACAACTCAACACCCGGCCGCCCCTGCTCGCACCGCCGCCACTTCTCGCACCGCCGCCGCGGCCGGCAGCTTGCGGCCGCAAGGGGCGCCTCTCCCGCGCCGCTGTCGCAGCGCCCCGGACGTAGTTCGCGCCCCGGCTGCTGCCAAGCGCGTGCACCGCCTGCCCCGGCAGTGTCCCGCCTCCTGGTACGTCACCTCCGCTGTCCAGAGCCTTCGCATCCACCGCGGCCGCGTCCCGCTCCGCCGCTTCTAAAGAACTCGCCAACCTTACCGCGTCCATATACGATATCGTTTCGGCTTCCGCAAAAAGTCGTTGACGAATAACGTCACTCTTTATGCCGCAGACGAACTGATCCCGCAAATTCTCGTTTAATCCTTCCTTGAATTTGCAATATCGTGAGAGTTTCTTGAGCTCGGCTACGTACGCAGCTACGTTTTCCTCACTGGCCTGTCTCCGTTGCCTAAACCGAAAACGTTCTGCAAGTACCGACGGCGATGGTTCTAGATGTTGACGTAATAGCTCGACAGCTCTGTCATACTGTAACTCTGCTGGCTTTTTGGGACTTGCAAGATTAACCAACAACTCATATGCCTCGTCCCCCATGACGGCTATTAGTGTAGGCAATTTCGTCTCGTCATCGATTTTATTCACCCTAAAGTACATTTCTAACCGGTCAACATACACTGACCACGTCCCGGACTTTATGTCGAAATCTTTTATTTTGCCTATCGACATCGTTATTCCAGTTCGTACACACGAGATAATCGGAAATATTCACAACGCAGCTCGGATCACACGCGAATTTGTTCGAATTTGAAATCCTCGTCGCCACTGTAATGTTTGAGGGCTATAGAATAAAAGTCGACCGTTATGCCACAGAGCTATAATTAGACTGACACCAAGTACAACTTAAATCTACCTCCATACTTACAAACTAATCAATATTAATGTACCTACATTACAGTTTGTAACGAGTATTTTCTTCAGGCGCATATTAGCCTCTACAGTGTTCACATCTCAACTTTGTTAATCGTAATACGTCAGTAAACGTTATTAACGATCATGGAGTCTTCAGTAGCCGATATATCTGACTTGCAGCTGGAAGTAAAGTACAAGCGCTACCGGCAAATTCTGCAGAACCTTGTCACCCTGCATCATCCAGAGAAGAAAACGGAATGGTCGTTGCTGGAAGACATTACAGAAAATCATTTCACAAAGGAAACTGATGAAGAGCACGAGAGACAAGAGAGAAATCAACTGGAAGCAAGGATATCACACACTGAGCTCGAGGATGTGCAATTACGATACATCCCTGATAACATTAGGAAACTAAGGAACAAACGAGACCATTGGGAGAGGGAATACCATCTGTGCAGTGACCCGATATCTGACAAGAATTGGAAACTATACGAGAAGCAGCTGAATAATGAAATTATTAAGCACAAGACAGTTATCAAGAATTTAGACAAAGCGCAAAAAAAAGGCAAAGTGCGTTTTAATCTTTCGAATTCGCTCGACCCGGAACGTGTGCAAAGTTTGGTGGATTACATCGAGAAGAAAGAAACTAACGACAAGGTTCTTGAAGCTTTGATGTCGGCTGCTATTTTCAGCTTTGATTTGGAACAATATGCGTATGTCCAATACGCAATATATGCAAGGTACGGAGAGTACATAATACGGCCATCACGATCAAGACTGCAGGCTAAGGTGTAATCAATCTGCCCAGGGCTTTCCCAACGATGTTGAGGTTGGCTTCGAGTCTAACGATGCAGCGTTATGTGTGCTAGTGTTCAGTGTTGTACTTACATGGAGCAAGTGTCTATCTGACCTCCATAAACTAGTGACTGGGTAACGATACCCCTTGTTATAATTTTTTTATCTAGTAAAACTTGTGTTAGGTTAAGTTGTAACTATGATATTTTTAGGCTTAGTTAGTAAGTAGTTTTTGGTAAGTGTATTTGAATGTAGTTATAGTATTTTATAAACTGTAAATATTGGATCTATGTAAATAAATATGTAATATTGTTTATTAATGAATAAAGATTTTGTAATATTAAATATATATTTTTCATTCATTTTGACTACGCTTCTGTATAAGAATCTTTAAAAAATCTTAAGATTGATACTAAATAATAATCTTATAATCCTTATTCATAAAAACACCACACACACACACACACACACACGAACACATGTGTAAACTAAGTTACAATCAGTTTACTTATAAACAAAGCTGTACACATATGTTTGGGAGAAATTTACCTACTCTGCAATATTACAGAAATACCCAATCACATCGAACTTCAGAGTAGTTTCTGCCTTAAACTTATTTTCATTACATTCTAACTTAACTTGATTTCATAAAGACGATCCCTTTTTCAAAATTAATATTTCAGAATTCCTACTATAGGTACAAAAAGATTTCTCACGTACACTTGGACCTTCCCTCTGAGGCTACAGATTTACGTTTATTCAACTTTGCCTCCGTTTTTATATTTAAAAACAAACAAAGGTTAACAAATAAGGGTAACATTTTAATTTTTGAAACAATAACCGCAATTACTCTCATAGTTTTAATACACTCATATAATTTCAAGCGTTTATTTAGTTAAGAGAACTGTGCTCGCCCAGTGGTTACGGCCCCGACTTACGAGTCGTGAAGAAACCGACATGTCCTAGAACTAAAAATTCAAAGATTCATTCAATTACTCGCACCACACTAGGCCTACGAATTAGATTACGGCCCTTTCCCTCTCAAAGAGAGAATACCTATGTCATAGCAAATGCATTTTTCGGGATAGGTACAATGCTAAGAAGTGATAGTGTAATTTTCCATCAGTAAAAGTATTCTGATAATCCGATCAGAGTACCTTTTACAAACCTTAAAAAAAAACAAACGGTTTAACATTTTTGTATTTGTTTAAGCATCGTGTGGCAACCTGGACTTATAACTAACTACATAGTTTCTGCCCGCGGCTTCGCCCGCGTATAAAGTGTTTTATAATCCCAAGGGAATATTACCGGCATAAAAAAAATCTATGTCTTTTCCAGAGTCTCAAACTCTAGTTCAGCCAAACAAAAAGGTAACAAACCGAGTAACTTTGCATTTATAATATTAGTTTGGATATAAGTTTACGATGCCACACCGTAGCCAGTGCTATGCTCGTAGAATTTCAATAATGTACTACCTTCTGCCAGTGACTTCGCCCGCGTGAAACTCGGTAATTATCCCAAGGGAACGCACTCCCGAGATTAAAATTATCTTATATCCTTTTCTTAGGTACAATCTTGACAATATCTCTAGACCAGGCATAAAAACGTTTCAAACAAATAAACAGACAGTTAGTTTTGCATTATTGTAGTGTTTTGATTTGTTTGATTTTATTGAAATTAAGGGTAACTTTTGTTCATTGAAAAAGAAATTCATGAATACACAATAATAACTTTTACTAAAGGATCAACTCTGAAATATGAAAATAAATACAAAATTATCAAAATGGCCTATAGTGATAATTGTTCGTATTCCTTAGCTGCACTCCATGAAATATGGCCAAATTATTAGATTTTGTAGTTTGTGTTTCATAAGGCTTCTGTCATAGGTAGCTATGTAGGTACTTAAAACAGTAGTTCTAGTCTTATCACATAAATAATTTAGACTTAAGACATATTATATCCCATAAAATACAGTCATCATCATCATCAGCCTTTTAATGTTCCCACTGTTGGGATAAAGGCCAAATCTCTGTGAGACTTGTGATACGGAATGGGCCTTAATCCACCACGCAGGCCCAGTGCGGGTTGGTAGATGTCACATGTCTTAAAATTTTTGGTTCTAGGACGTGCCGGTTTCCTCACGATGTTTTCTTCCACCGTTATGAGAGCAGTGGTGATGAAATAATTTACACAAAGTAAAGCGCCTGCCTGGGTTCGAACTCACGATATACAACTTGTAAGTCGCGGCCACTGCCACTAGGCCACCACTGCTGTCACTGAAATACAGTACATACTTACTTTTCTTCGTCATGCAGGGTTAGTTTAAAATTTACTAGGGTATAAGGAGTTCAACTGTGGCTTGGTGATAAAGGTATTAGAACACATGTGACTTAAAATGCTTACATTGACAATGCAGCTGTAGTAATTATTAATAACTTTATTTATATCACCTAAGTATACACTGCGCTTTGCCACAAACCCCAAAATAAAGTTTTAAAATTTCTTATCCACGGAGTAGTTATCAACGAAATATTTTACATTGACTATTTACAACAATGAACTACTTAACAATGAAACAGACCTCTACCTAATAACATTACAATGGGTTCTTATCTTTCACTATGCATTATTGCCTGTACCTACCAGTATTTTTTTACCTGCGACCATTACGACATTGTCAATATCATTGTTTCATTGTTAAAAAGAGATGGAGCTATAGATTACGTATAGCGCCATCCCCTTTTCGTAATACGCCACGCCCAGCTTGTAAAATCATGACATGTTTGTAACGAGTATTTTCTTCAGTCGCATATTAGCCTCTACAGTGTTCACATCTCAACTTTGTTAATCGTAATACGTCAGTAAACGTTATTAACGATCATGGAGTCTTCAGTAGCCGATATATCTGACTTGCAGCTGGAAGTAAAGTACAAGCGCTACCGGCAAATTCTGCAGAACCTTGTCACCCTGCATCATCCAGAGAAGAAAACGGAATGGTCGTTGCTGAAAGACATTACAGAAAATCATTTCACAAAGGAAACTGATGAAGAGCACGAGAGACAAGAGAGAAATCAACTGGAAGCAAGGATATCACACACTGAGCTCGAGGATGTGCAATTACGATACATCCCTGATAACATTAGGAAACTAAGGAACAAACGAGACCATTGGGAGAGGGAATACCATCTGTGCAGTGACCCGATATCTGACAAGAATTGGAAACAATACGAGAAGCAGCTGAATAATGAAATTATTAAGCACAAGACAGTTATCAAGAATTTAGACAAAGCGCAAAAAAAAGGCAAAGTGCGTTTTAATCTTTCGAATTCGCTCGACCCGGAACGTGTGCAAAGTTTGGTGGATTACATCGAGAAGAAAGAAACTAACGACAAGGTTCTTGAAGCTTTGATGTCGGCTGCTATTTTCAGCTTTGATTTGGAACAATATGCGTATGTCCAATACGCAATATATGCAAGGTACGGAGAGTACATAATACGGCCATCACGATCAAGACTGCAGGCTAAGGTGTAATCAATCTGCCCAGGGCTTTCCCAACGATGTTGAGGTTGGCTTCGAGTCTAACGATGCAGCGTTATGTGTGCTAGTGTTCAGTGTTGTACTTACATGGAGCAAGTGTCTATCTGACCTCCATAAACTAGTGACTGGGTAACGATACCCCTTGTTATAATTTTTTTATCTAGTAAAACTTGTGTTAGGTTAAGTTGTAACTATGATATTTTTAGGCTTAGTTAGTAAGTAGTTTTTGGTTTAAGTGTATTTGAATGTAGTTATAGTATTATATAAACTGTAAATATTGGATCTATGTAAATAAATATGTAATATTGTTTATTAATGAATAAAGATTTTGTAATATTAAATATATATTTTTCATTCATTTTGACTACGCTTCTGTATAAGAATCTTTAAAAAATCTTAAGATTGATACTAAATAATAATCTTATAATCCTTATTCATAAAAACACCACACACACACACACACACACACGAACACATGTGTAAACTAAGTTACAATCAGTTTACTTATAAACAAAGCTGTACACATATGTTTGGGAGAACTTTACCTACTCTGCAATATTACAGAAATACCCAATCACATCGAACTTCAGAGTAGTTTCTGCCTTAAACTTATTTTCATTACATTCTAACTTAACTTGATTTCATAAAGACGATACTTATTTCAAAATTAATATTTCAGAATTCCTACTATAGGTACAAAAAGATTACTCACGTACACTTGGACCTTCCCTCTGAGGCTACAGATTTACGTTTATTCAAATTTGCTTCCCTTTTATATTTAAAAACAAATAAAGGTTAACAAATAAGGGTAACATTTTAATTTTTGAAACAATAACCGCACTTACTCTCATAGTTTTAATACACTCATATAATTTCAAGCGTTTATTTAGTTAAGAGAACTGTGCTCGCCCAGTGGTTACGGCCCCGACTTACGAGTTGTGAAGAAACCGACATGTCCTAGAACTAACAATTCAAAGATTCATTCAATTACTCGCACCACACTAGGCCTACGAATTAGATTACGGCCCTTTCCCTCTCAAAGAGAGAATACCTATGTCATAGCAAATGCATTTTTCGGGATAGGTACAATGCTAAGAAGTGATAGTGTAATTTTCCATCAGTAAAAGTATTCTGATAATCCGATCAGAGTACCTTTTACAAACCTTAAAAAAAAACAAACGGTTTAACATTTTTGTATTTGTTTAAGCATCGTGTGGCAACCTGGACTTATAACTAACTACATAGTTTCTGCCCGCGGCTTCGCCCGCGTATAAAGTGTTTTATAATCCCAAGGGAAAATTACCGGCATAAAAAAATCTATGTCTTTTCCAGAGTCTCAAACTCTAGTTCAGCCAAACAAAAAGGTAACAAACCGAGTAACTTTGCATTTATAATATTAGTTTGGATATAAGTTTACGATGCCACACCGTAGCCAGTGCTATGCTCGTAGAATTTCAATAATGTACTACCTTCTGCCAGTGACTTCGCCCGCGTGAAACTCGGTAATTATCCCAAGGGAACGCACTCCCGAGATTAAAATTATCTTATATCCTTTTCTTAGGTACAATCTTGACAATATCTCTAGACCAGGCATAAAAACGTTTCAAACAAATAAACAGACAGTTAGTTTTGCATTATTGTAGTGTTTTGATTTGTTTGATTTTATTGAAATTAAGGGTAACTTTTGTTCATTGAAAAAGAAATTCATGAATACACAATAATAACTTTTACTAAAGGATCAACTCTGAAATATGAAAATAAATACAAAATTATCAAAATGGCCTATAGTGATAATTGTTCGTATTCCTTAGCTGCACTCCATGAAATATGGCCAAATTATTAGATTTTGTAGTTTGTGTTTCATAAGGCTTCTGTCATAGGTAGCTATGTAGGTACTTAAAACAGTAGTTCTAGTCTTATCACATAAATAATTTAGACTTAAGACATATTATATCTCATAAAATACAGTCATCATCATCATCAGCCTTTTAATGTGCCCACTGTTGGGATAAAGGCCAAATCTTTGTGAGACTTGTGATACGGAATGGGCCTTAATCCACCACGCAGGCCCAGTGCGGGTTGGTAGATGTCACATGTCTTCAAATTTTTGGTTCTAGGACGTGCCGGTTTCCTCACGATGTTTTCTTCCACCGTTATGAGAGCAGTGGTGATGAAATAATTTACACAAAGTAAAGCGCCTGCCTGGGTTCGAACTCACGATATACAACTTGTAAGTCGCGGCCACTGCCACTAGGCCACCACTGCTGTCACTGAAATACAGTACATACTTACTTTTCTTCGTCATGCAGGGTTAGTTTAAAATTTACTAGGGTATAAGGGGTTCAACTGTGGCTTGGTGATAAAGGTATTAGAACACATGTGACTTAAAATGCTTACATTGACAATGCATCTGTAGTAATTATTAATAACTTTATTTATATCACCTAAGTAAACACTGCGCTTTGCCACAAACCCCAAAATAAAGTTTTAAAATTTCTTATCCATGGAGTAGTTATCAACGAAATATTTTACATTGACTATTTACAACAATGAACTACTTAACAATGAAACAGACCTCTACCTAATAACATTACAATGGGTTCTTATCTTTCACTATGCATTATTGCCTGTACCTACCAGTATTTTTTTGCCTGCGACCATTACGACATTGTCAATATCATTGTTTCATTGTTAAAAAGAGATGGAGCTATAGATTACGTATAGCGCCATCCCCTTTTCGTAATACGCCACGCCCAGCTTGTAAAATCATGACATGTTTGTAACGAGTATTTTCTTCAGTCGCATATTAGCCTCTACAGTGTTCACATCTCAACTTTGTTAATCGTAATACGTCAGTAAACGTTATTAACGATCATGGAGTCTTCAGTAGCCGATATATCTGACTTGCAGCTGGAAGTAAAGTACAAGCGCTACCGGCAAATTCTGCAGAACCTTGTCACCCTGCATCATCCAGAGAAGAAAACGGAATGGTCGTTGCTGGAAGACATTACAGAAAATCATTTCACAAAGGAAACTGATGAAGAGCACGAGAGACAAGAGAGAAATCAACTGGAAGCAAGGATATCACACACTGAGCTCGAGGATGTGCAATTACGATACATCCCTGATAACATTAGGAAACTAAGGAACAAACGAGACCATTGGGAGAGGGAATACCATCTGTGCAGTGACCCGATATCTGACAAGAATTGGAAACAATACGAGAAGCAGCTGAATAATGAAATTATTAAGCACAAGACAGTTATCAAGAATTTAGACAAAGCGCAAAAAAAAGGCAAAGTGCGTTTTAATCTTTCGAATTCGCTCGACCCGGAACGTGTGCAAAGTTTGGTGGATTACATCGAGAAGAAAGAAACTAACGACAAGGTTCTTGAAGCTTTGATGTCGGCTGCTATTTTCAGCTTTGATTTGGAACAATATGCGTATGTCCAATACGCAATATATGCAAGGTACGGAGAGTACATAATACGGCCATCACGATCAAGACTGCAGGCTAAGGTGTAATCAATCTGCCCAGGGCTTTCCCAACGATGTTGAGGTTGGCTTCGAGTCTAACGATGCAGCGTTATGTGTGCTAGTGTTCAGTGTTGTACTTACATGGAGCAAGTGTCTATCTGACCTCCATAAACTAGTGACTGGGTAGCGATACCCCTTGTTATAATTTTTTTATGTAGTAAAACTTGTGTTAGGTTAAGTTGTAACTATGATATTTTTAGGCTTAGTTAGTAAGTAGTTTTTGGTTTAAGTGTATTTGAATGTAGTTATAGTATTTTATAAACTGTAAATATTGGATCTATGTAAATAAATATGTAATTTTGTTTATTAATGAATAAAGATTTTGTAATATTAAATATATATTTTTCATTCATTTTGACTACGCTTCTGTATAAGAATCTTTAAAAAATCTTAAGATTGATACTAAATAATAATCTTATAATCCTTATTCATAAAAACACCACACACACACACACACACACACGAACACATGTGTAAACTAAGTTACAATCAGTTTACTTATAAACAAAGCTGTACACATATGTTTGGGAGAACTTTACCTACTCTGCAATATTACAGAAATACCCAATCACATCGAACTTCAGAGTAGTTTCTGCCTTAAACTTATTTTCATTACATTCTAACTTAACTTGATTTCATAAAGACGATCCTTTTTTCAAAATTAATATTTCAGAATTCCTACTATAGGTACAAAAAGATTTCTCACGTACACTTGGACCTTCCCTCTGAGGCTACAGATTTACGTTTATTCAACTTTGCTTCCCTTTTATATTTAAAAACAAACAAAGGTTAACAAATAAGGGTAACATTTTAATTTTTGAAACAATAACCGCACTTACTCTCATAGTTTTAATACACTCATATAATTTCAAGCGTTTATTTAGTTAAGAGAACTGTGCTCGCCCAGTGGTTACGGCCCCGACTTACGAGTCGTGAAGAAA
Source organism: Anorthoa munda (assembly GCA_945859665.1). Taxonomy (NCBI): domain Eukaryota; kingdom Metazoa; phylum Arthropoda; class Insecta; order Lepidoptera; family Noctuidae; genus Anorthoa; species Anorthoa munda. The sequence continues at coordinate 28,395,109 of OX243898.1, forward strand.
CCGACATGTCCTAGAACTAAAAATTCAAAGATTCATTCAATTACTCGCACCACACTAGGCCTACGAATTAGATTACGGCCCTTTCCCTCTCAAAGAGAGAATACCTATGTCATAGCAAATGCATTTTTCGGGATAGGTACAATGCTAAGAAGTGATAGTGTAATTTTCCATCAGTAAAAGTATTCTGATAATCCGATCAGAGTACCTTTTACAAACCTTAAAAAAAACAAACGGTTTAACATTTTTGTATTTGTTTAAGCATCGTGTGGAAACCTGGACTTAACTTAACTAACTACATACTTTCTGCCCGCGGCTTCGCCCGCGTATAAAGTGTTTTATAATCCCAAGGGAATATTACCGGCATAAAAAAAATCTATGTCTTTTCCAGAGTCTCAAACTCTAGTTCAGCCAAGCAAAAAGGTAACAAACCGAGTAACTTTTGCATTTATAATATTAGTTTGGATATAAGTTTACGATGCCACGCCGTAGCCAGTGCTATGCTCGTAGAATTTCAATATTGTACTACCTTCTGCCAGTGACTTCACCCGCGTGAAACTCGGTAATTATCCCAAGGGAACGCACTCCCGAGATTAAAATTATCTTATATCCTTTTCTTAGGTACAATCTTGTCAATATCTCTAGACCAGGCATAAAAACGTTTCAAACAAACAAACAGACAGTTAGTTTTGCATTATTGTAGTGTTTTGATTTGTATGAATATATTGAAATTAAGGGTAACTTTTGTTCATTGAAAAAGAAATTCATGAATACACAATAATAACTTTTACTAAAGGATCAACTCTGAAATATGAAAATAAATACAAAATTATCCAAATGGCCTATAGTGATAATTGTTCGTATTCCTTAGCTGCACTCCATGAAATATGGCCAAATTATTAGATTTTGTAGTTTGTGTTTCATAAGGCTTCTTTCTGTCATAGGTAGCTATGTAGGTACTTAAAACAGTAGTTCTAGTCTTATCACATAAATAATTTAGACTTAAGACATATTATATCCCATAAAATACAGTCATCATCATCATCAGCCTTTTAATGTGCCCACTGTTGGGATAAAGGCCTAATCTCTGTGAGACTTGTGATAAGGAATGGGCCTTAATCCACCACGCGGGCCCAGTGCGGGTTGATAGATGTCACATGTCTTCAAATTTTTGGTTCTAGGACGTGCCGGTTTTCTCACGATGTTTTCTTCCACCGTTATGAGAGCAGTGGTGATGCAATAATTTACACAAAGTAAAGCGACTGCCTGGGTTCGAACTCACGATATACAACTTGTAAGTCGCGGTGACTACCACTAGGCCACCACTGCTGTCACTGAAATACAGTACATACTTACTTTTCTTCGTCATGCAGGGTTAGTTTAAAATTTACTAGGGTATAAGGTTCAACTGTGGCTTGGTGATAAAGGTATTAGAACACATGTGACTTAAAATGCTTAGATTGACAATGCAGCTGTAGTAATTATTAATAACTTTATTTATATCAACTAAGTATACACTGCGCTTTGCCACAAACCCCAAAATAAAGTTTTAAAATTTCTTATCCACGGAGTAGTTATCAACGAAATATTTTACATTGACTATTTACAACAATGAACCGCTTACCGACAAACAAACACTAATTATTCTTTCTACGTATTTAACAATGAAACAGACCTCTACCTAATAACATTACAATGGGTTCTTATCTTTCACTATGCATAATTGCCTGTACCTACCAGTATTTTTTTACCTGCGACCATTAGGACATTGACAATATCATTGTTTCATTGTTAAAAAGAGATGGAGCTATAGATTACGTATAGCGCCTTCCCTTTTTCGTAATACGCCACGCCCAGCTTGTAAAATCATGACATGTCTGTAACGAGTATTTCCTGCAGTCGCATATTAGCCTCTACAGTGTTCACATCTCAACTTTGTTTATCGTAATACGTCAGTAAACGTTATTAACGATCATGGAGTCTTCAGTAGCCGATATATCTGACTTGCAGCTGGAAGTAAAGTACAAGCGCTACCGGCAAATTCTGCAGAACCTTGTCACCCTGCATCATCCAGAGAAGAAAACGGAATGGTCGTTGCTGGAAGACATTACAGAAAATCATTTCACAAAGGAAACTGATGAAGAGCACGAGAGACAAGAGAGAAATCAACTGGAAGCAAGGATATCACACACTGAGCTCGAGGATGTTCAATTACGATACATCCCTGATAACATTAGGAAACTAAGGAACAAACGAGACCATTGGGAGAGGGAATACCATCTGTGCAGTGACCCGATATCTGACAAGAATTGGAAACAATACGAGAAGCAGCTGAATAATGAGATTATTAAGCACAAGACAGTTATCAAGAATTTAGACAAAGCGCAAAAAAAAGGAAAAGTGCGTTTTAATCTTTCGAATTCGCTCGACCCGGAACGCGTGCAAAGTTTGGTGGATTACATCGAGAAGAAAGAAACTAACGACAAGGTTCTTGAAGCTTTGATGTCGGCTGCTATTTTCAGCTTTGATTTGGAACAATATGCGTATGTCCGATACGCAATATATGCAAAGTACGGAGAGTACATAATACGGCCATCACGATCAAGACTGCACGCTAAGGTGTAAGGATCTGCCCAGGGCTTTCCCAACGATGTTGAGGTTGGCTTCGAGTCTAACGATGCAGCGTAATGTGTGTTAGTGTTCAGTTTTGTACTTACATGGAGCAAGTGTCTATCTGACCTCCATAAACTAGTGACTGGGTAACGATACCCCTTGTTATAATTTTTTTATGTAGTAAAACTTGTGTTAGATTCTAATTTAGGTTAAGTTGTAACTATGATATTTTTAGGCTTAGTTAGTAAGTAGTTTTTGGTTTAAGTGTATTTGAATGTAGTTATAGTATTTTATAAACTGTAAATATTGGATCTCTGTAAATAAATATGTGATATTGTTTACTAATGAATAAACATTTTGTAATATTAAATAAATATTTTTCATTCATTTTGACTACGCTTCTGTATAAGAATCTTTAAAAAAAAATAAGATTGATACTAAATAATAATCTTATAATCCTTATTCATAAAAACACCACACACACACACACACACACACACGAACACATGTGTAAACTAAGTTACAATCAGTTTACTTATAAACAAAGCTATACACATATGTTTGGCAGAACTTTACCTACTCTGCAATATTACAGAAATACCCGATCACATCGAACTTCACAGTAGTTTGTGCCTTAAACTTATTTTTATTTCATTCTAACTTAGCTTGATTTCATAAAGACGATCCCTTTTTCAAAATTAATATTTCAGGATTCCTACCATAGGTACAAAAACTTTGCTTCCCTTTTATATTAAAAAACAAACAAAGGTTAACAAATAAGGGTAACATTTTAATTTTTGAAACAAGGATCGCACTTACTTTCATAGATTTTATACACTCATAAAGCTTTTATTTAGTTAAGAGAACTGTGCTCGCCCAGTGGTTACGGCCCCGACTTACGAGTCGTGAAGAAACCGACATGTCCTAGAACTAAAAATTCAAAGATTCATTCAATTACTCGCACCACACTAGGCCTACGAATTAGATTACGGCCCTTTCCCTCTCAAAGAGAGAATACCTATGTCATAGCAAATGCATTTTTCGGGATAGGTACAATGCTAAGAAGTGATAGTGTAATTTTCCATCGGTAAAAGTATTCTGATAATCCGATCAGAGTACCTTTTACAAACCTTAAAAAAAACAAACGGTTTAACATTTTTGTATTTGTTTAAGCATCGTGTGGAAACCTGGACTTAACTTAACTAACTACATACTTTCTGCCCGCGGCTTCGCCCGCGTATAAAGTGTTTTATAATCCCAAGGGAATATTACCGGCATAAAAAAAATCTATGTCTTTTCCAGAGTCTCAAACTCTAGTTCAGCCAAACAAAAAGGTAACAAACCGAGTAACTTTTGCATTTATAATATTAGTTTGGATATAAGTTTACGATGCCACGCCGTAGCCAGTGCTATGCTCGTAGAATTTCAATATTGTACTACCTTCTGCCAGTGACTTCACCCGCGTGAAACTCGGTAATTATCCCAAGGGAACGCACTCCCGAGATTAAAATTATCTTATATCCTTTTCTTAGGTACAATCTTGTCAATATCTCTAGACCAGGCATAAAAACGTTTCAAACAAACAAACAGACAGTTAGTTTTGCATTATTGTAGTGTTTTGATTTGTATGAATATATTGAAATTAAGGGTAACTTTTGTTCATTGAAAAAGAAATTCATGAATACACAATAATAACTTTTACTAAAGGATCAACTCTGAAATATGAAAATAAATACAAAATTATCCAAATGGCCTATAGTGATAATTGTTCGTATTCCTTAGCTGCACTCCATGAAATATGGCCAAATTATTAGATTTTGTAGTTTGTGTTTCATAAGGCTTCTTTCTGTCATAGGTAGCTATGTAGGTACTTAAAACAGTAGTTCTAGTCTTATCACATAAATAATTTAGACTTAAGACATATTATATCCCATAAAATACAGTCATCATCATCATCAGCCTTTTAATGTGCCCACTGTTGGGATAAAGGCCTAATCTCTGTGAGACTTGTGATAAGGAATGGGCCTTAATCCACCACGCGGGCCCAGTGCGGGTTGATAGATGTCACATGTCTTCAAATTTTTGGTTCTAGGACGTGCCGGGTTTCTCACGATGTTTTCTTCCACCGTTATGAGAGCAGTGGTGATGCAATAATTTACACAAAGTAAAGCGACTGCCTGGGTTCGAACTCACGATATACAACTTGTAAGTCGCGGTGACTACCACTAGGCCACCACTGCTGTCACTGAAATACAGTACATACTTACTTTTCTTCGTCATGCAGGGTTAGTTTAAAATTTACTAGGGTATAAGGTTCAACTGTGGCTTGGTGATAAAGGTATTAGAACACATGTGACTTAAAATGCTTAGATTCACAATGCAGCTGTAGTAATTATTAATAACTTTATTTATATCAACTAAGTATACACTGCGCTTTGCCACAAACCCCAAAATAAAGTTTTAAAATTTCTTATCCACGGAGTAGTTATCAACGAAATATTTTACATTGACTATTTACAACAATGAACCGCTTACCGACAAACAAACACTAATTATTCTTTCTACGTATTTAACAATGAAACAGACCTCTACCTAATAACATTACAATGGGTTCTTATCTTTCACTATGCATAATTGCCTGTACCTACCAGTATTTTTTTACCTGCGACCATTAGGACATTGACAATATCATTGTTTCATTGTTAAAAAGAGATGGAGCTATAGATTACGTATAGCGCCTTCCCTTTTTCGTAATACGCCACGCCCAGCTTGTAAAATCATGACATGTCTGTAACGAGTATTTCCTGCAGTCGCATATTAGCCTCTACAGTGTTCACATCTCAACTTTGTTTATCGTAATACGTCAGTAAACGTTATTAACGATCATGGAGTCTTCAGTAGCCGATATATCTGACTTGCAGCTGGAAGTAAAGTACAAGCGCTACCGGCAAATTCTGCAGAACCTTGTCACCCTGCATCATCCAGAGAAGAAAACGGAATGGTCGTTGCTGGAAGACATTACAGAAAATCATTTCACAAAGGAAACTGATGAAGAGCACGAGAGACAAGAGAGAAATCAACTGGAAGCAAGGATATCACACACTGAGCTCGAGGATGTTCAATTACGATACATCCCTGATAACATTAGGAAACTAAGGAACAAACGAGACCATTGGGAGAGGGAATACCATCTGTGCAGTGACCCGATATCTGACAAGAATTGGAAACAATACGAGAAGCAGCTGAATAATGAGATTATTAAGCACAAGACAGTTATCAAGAATTTAGACAAAGCGCAAAAAAAAGGAAAAGTGCGTTTTAATCTTTCGAATTCGCTCGACCCGGAACGCGTGCAAAGTTTGGTGGATTACATCGAGAAGAAAGAAACTAACGACAAGGTTCTTGAAGCTTTGATGTCGGCTGCTATTTTCAGCTTTGATTTGGAACAATATGCGTATGTCCGATACGCAATATATGCAATATACCAATGCAGCTGTAGTAATTATTAATAACTTTATTTATATCAACTAAGTATACACTGCGCTTTGCCACAAACCCCAAAATAAAGTTTTAAAATTTCTTATCCACGGAGTAGTTATCAACGAAATATTTTACATTGACTATTTACAACAATGAACCGCTTACCGACAAACAAACACTAATTATTCTTTCTACGTATTTAACAATGAAACAGACCTCTACCTAATAACATTACAATGGGTTCTTATCTTTCACTATGCATAATTGCCTGTACCTACCAGTATTTTTTTACCTGCGACCATTAGGACATTGACAATATCATTGTTTCATTGTTAAAAAGAGATGGAGCTATAGATTACGTATAGCGCCTTCCCTTTTTCGTAATACGCCACGCCCAGCTTGTAAAATCATGACATGTCTGTAACGAGTATTTCCTGCAGTCGCATATTAGCCTCTACAGTGTTCACATCTCAACTTTGTTTATCGTAATACGTCAGTAAACGTTATTAACGATCATGGAGTCTTCAGTAGCCGATATATCTGACTTGCAGCTGGAAGTAAAGTACAAGCGCTACCGGCAAATTCTGCAGAACCTTGTCACCCTGCATCATCCAGAGAAGAAAACGGAATGGTCGTTGCTGGAAGACATTACAGAAAATCATTTCACAAAGGAAACTGATGAAGAGCACGAGAGACAAGAGAGAAATCAACTGGAAGCAAGGATATCACACACTGAGCTCGAGGATGTTCAATTACGATACATCCCTGATAACATTAGGAAACTAAGGAACAAACGAGACCATTGGGAGAGGGAATACCATCTGTGCAGTGACCCGATATCTGACAAGAATTGGAAACAATACGAGAAGCAGCTGAATAATGAGATTATTAAGCACAAGACAGTTATCAAGAATTTAGACAAAGCGCAAAAAAAAGGAAAAGTGCGTTTTAATCTTTCGAATTCGCTCGACCCGGAACGCGTGCAAAGTTTGGTGGATTACATCGAGAAGAAAGAAACTAACGACAAGGTTCTTGAAGCTTTGATGTCGGCTGCTATTTTCAGCTTTGATTTGGAACAATATGCGTATGTCCGATACGCAATATATGCAAAGTACGGAGAGTACATAATACGGCCATCACGATCAAGACTGCACGCTAAGGTGTAAGGATCTGCCCAGGGCTTTCCCAACGATGTTGAGGTTGGCTTCGAGTCTAACGATGCAGCGTAATGTGTGTTAGTGTTCAGTTTTGTACTTACATGGAGCAAGTGTCTATCTGACCTCCATAAACTAGTGACTGGGTAACGATACCCCTTGTTATAATTTTTTTATGTAGTAAAACTTGTGTTAGATTCTAATTTAGGTTAAGTTGTAACTATGATATTTTTAGGCTTAGTTAGTAAGTAGTTTTTGGTTTAAGTGTATTTGAATGTAGTTATAGTATTTTATAAACTGTAAATATTGGATCTCTGTAAATAAATATGTGATATTGTTTACTAATGAATAAACATTTTGTAATATTAAATAAATATTTTTCATTCATTTTGACTACGCTTCTGTATAAGAATCTTTAAAAAAAAATAAGATTGATACTAAATAATAATCTTATAATCCTTATTCATAAAAACACCACACACACACACACACACGAACACATGTGTAAACTAAGTTACAATCAGTTTACTTATAAACAAAGCTATACACATATGTTTGGCAGAACTTTACCTACTCTGCAATATTACAGAAATACCCGATCACATCGAACTTCACAGTAGTTTGTGCCTTAAACTTATTTTTATTTCATTCTAACTTAGCTTGATTTCATAAAGACGATCCCTTTTTCAAAATTAATATTTCAGGATTCCTACCATAGGTACAAAAACTTTGCTTCCCTTTTATATTAAAAAACAAACAAAGGTTAACAAATAAGGGTAACATTTTAATTTTTGAAACAAGGATCGCACTTACTTTCATAGATTTTATACACTCATAAAGCTTTTATTTAGTTAAGAGAACTGTGCTCGCCCAGTGGTTACGGCCCCGACTTACGAGTCGTGAAGAAACCGACATGTCCTAGAACTAAAAATTCAAAGATTCATTCAATTACTCGCACCACACTAGGCCTACGAATTAGATTACGGCCCTTTCCCTCTCAAAGAGAGAATACCTACCTATGTCATAGCAAATGCATTTTTCGGGATAGGTACAATGCTAAGAAGTGATAGTGTAATTTTCCAACGGTAAAAGTATTCTGATAATCCGATCAGAGTACCTTTTACAAACCTTAAAAAAAACAAACGGTTTAACATTTTTGTATTTGTTTAAGCATCGTGTGGAAACCTGGACTTAACTTAACTAACTACATACTTTCTGCCCGCGGCTTCGCCCGCGTATAAAGTGTTTTATAATCCCAAGGGAATATTACCGGCATAAAAAAAATCTATGTCTTTTCCAGAGTCTCAAACTCTAGTTCAGCCAAACAAAAAGGTAACAAACCGAGTAACTTTTGCATTTATAATATTAGTTTGGATATAAGTTTACGATGCCACGCCGTAGCCAGTGCTATGCTCGTAGAATTTCAATATTGTACTACCTTCTGCCAGTGACTTCACCCGCGTGAAACTCGGTAATTATCCCAAGGGAACGCACTCCCGAGATTAAAATTATCTTATATCCTTTTCTTAGGTACAATCTTGTCAATATCTCTAGACCAGGCATAAAAACGTTTCAAACAAACAAACAGACAGTTAGTTTTGCATTATTGTAGTGTTTTGATTTGTATGAATATATTGAAATTAAGGGTAACTTTTGTTCATTGAAAAAGAAATTCATGAATACACAATAATAACTTTTACTAAAGGATCAACTCTGAAATATGAAAATAAATACAAAATTATCCAAATGGCCTATAGTGATAATTGTTCGTATTCCTTAGCTGCACTCCATGAAATATGGCCAAATTATTAGATTTTGTAGTTTGTGTTTCATAAGGCTTCTTTCTGTCATAGGTAGCTATGTAGGTACTTAAAACAGTAGTTCTAGTCTTATCACATAAATAATTTAGACTTAAGACATATTATATCCCATAAAATACAGTCATCATCATCATCAGCCTTTTAATGTGCCCACTGTTGGGATAAAGGCCTAATCTCTGTGAGACTTGTGATAAGGAATGGGCCTTAATCCACCACGCGGGCCCAGTGCGGGTTGATAGATGTCACATGTCTTCAAATTTTTGGTTCTAGGACGTGCCGGGTTTCTCACGATGTTTTCTTCCACCGTTATGAGAGCAGTGGTGATGCAATAATTTACACAAAGTAAAGCGACTGCCTGGGTTCGAACTCACGATATACAACTTGTAAGTCGCGGTGACTACCACTAGGCCACCACTGCTGTCACTGAAATACAGTACATACTTACTTTTCTTCGTCATGCAGGGTTAGTTTAAAATTTACTAGGGTATAAGGTTCAACTGTGGCTTGGTGATAAAGGTATTAGAACACATGTGACTTAAAATGCTTAGATTCACAATGCAGCTGTAGTAATTATTAATAACTTTATTTATATCAACTAAGTATACACTGCGCTTTGCCACAAACCCCAAAATAAAGTTTTAAAATTTCTTATCCACGGAGTAGTTATCAACGAAATATTTTACATTGACTATTTACAACAATGAACCGCTTACCGACAAACAAACACTAATTATTCTTTCTACGTATTTAACAATGAAACAGACCTCTACCTAATAACATTACAATGGGTTCTTATCTTTCACTATGCATAATTGCCTGTACCTACCAGTATTTTTTTACCTGCGACCATTAGGACATTGACAATATCATTGTTTCATTGTTAAAAAGAGATGGAGCTATAGATTACGTATAGCGCCTTCCCTTTTTCGTAATACGCCACGCCCAGCTTGTAAAATCATGACATGTCTGTAACGAGTATTTCCTGCAGTCGCATATTAGCCTCTACAGTGTTCACATCTCAACTTTGTTTATCGTAATACGTCAGTAAACGTTATTAACGATCATGGAGTCTTCAGTAGCCGATATATCTGACTTGCAGCTGGAAGTAAAGTACAAGCGCTACCGGCAAATTCTGCAGAACCTTGTCACCCTGCATCATCCAGAGAAGAAAACGGAATGGTCGTTGCTGGAAGACATTACAGAAAATCATTTCACAAAGGAAACTGATGAAGAGCACGAGAGACAAGAGAGAAATCAACTGGAAGCAAGGATATCACACACTGAGCTCGAGGATGTTCAATTACGATACATCCCTGATAACATTAGGAAACTAAGGAACAAACGAGACCATTGGGAGAGGGAATACCATCTGTGCAGTGACCCGATATCTGACAAGAATTGGAAACAATACGAGAAGCAGCTGAATAATGAGATTATTAAGCACAAGACAGTTATCAAGAATTTAGACAAAGCGCAAAAAAAAGGAAAAGTGCGTTTTAATCTTTCGAATTCGCTCGACCCGGAACGCGTGCAAAGTTTGGTGGATTACATCGAGAAGAAAGAAACTAACGACAAGGTTCTTGAAGCTTTGATGTCGGCTGCTATTTTCAGCTTTGATTTGGAACAATATGCGTATGTCCGATACGCAATATATGCAAAGTACGGAGAGTACATAATACGGCCATCACGATCAAGACTGCACGCTAAGGTGTAAAGGATCTGCCCAGGGCTTTCCCAACGATGTTGAGGTTGGCTTCGAGTCTAACGATGCAGCGTAATGTGTGTTAGTGTTCAGTTTTGTACTTACATGGAGCAAGTGTCTATCTGACCTCCATAAACTAGTGACTGGGTAACGATACCCCTTGTTATAATTTTTTTATGTAGTAAAACTTGTGTTAGATTCTAATTTAGGTTAAGTTGTAACTATGATATTTTTAGGCTTAGTTAGTAAGTAGTTTTTGGTTTAAGTGTATTTGAATGTAGTTATAGTATTTTATAAACTGTAAATATTGGATCTCTGTAAATAAATATGTGATATTGTTTACTAATGAATAAACATTTTGTAATATTAAATAAATATTTTTCATTCATTTTGACTACGCTTCTGTATAAGAATCTTTAAAAAAAAATAAGATTGATACTAAATAATAATCTTATAATCCTTATTCATAAAAACACCACACACACACACACACACACACACGAACACATGTGTAAACTAAGTTACAATCAGTTTACTTATAAACAAAGCTATACACATATGTTTGGCAGAACTTTACCTACTCTGCAATATTACAGAAATACCCGATCACATCGAACTTCACAGTAGTTTGTGCCTTAAACTTATTTTTATTTCATTCTAACTTAGCTTGATTTCATAAAGACGATCCCTTTTTCAAAATTAATATTTCAGGATTCCTACTATAGGTACAAAAACTTTGCTTCCCTTTTATATTAAAAAACAAACAAAGGTTAACAAATAAGGGTAACATTTTAATTTTTGAAACAAGGATCGCACTTACTTTCATAGATTTTATACACTCATAAAGCTTTTATTTAGTTAAGAGAACTGTGCTCGCCCAGTGGTTACGGCCCCGACTTACGAGTCGTGAAGAAACCGACATGTCCTAGAACTAAAAATTCAAAGATTCATTCAATTACTCGCACCACACTAGGCCTACGAATTAGATTACGGCCCTTTCCCTCTCAAAGAGAGAATACCTATGTCATAGCAAATGCATTTTTCGGGATAGGTACAATGCTAAGAAGTGATAGTGTAATTTTCCAACGGTAAAAGTATTCTGATAATCCGATCAGAGTACCTTTTACAAACCTTAAAAAAAACAAACGGTTTAACATTTTTGTATTTGTTTAAGCATCGTGTGGAAACCTGGACTTAACTTAACTAACTACATACTTTCTGCCCGCGGCTTCGCCCGCGTATAAAGTGTTTTATAATCCCAAGGGAATATTACCGGCATAAAAAAAATCTATGTCTTTTCCAGAGTCTCAAACTCTAGTTCAGCCAAACAAAAAGGTAACAAACCGAGTAACTTTTGCATTTATAATATTAGTTTGGATATAAGTTTACGATGCCACGCCGTAGCCAGTGCTATGCTCGTAGAATTTCAATATTGTACTACCTTCTGCCAGTGACTTCACCCGCGTGAAACTCGGTAATTATCCCAAGGGAACGCACTCCCGAGATTAAAATTATCTTATATCCTTTTCTTAGGTACAATCTTGTCAATATCTCTAGACCAGGCATAAAAACGTTTCAAACAAACAAACAGACAGTTAGTTTTGCATTATTGTAGTGTTTTGATTTGTATGAATATATTGAAATTAAGGGTAACTTTTGTTCATTGAAAAAGAAATTCATGAATACACAATAATAACTTTTACTAAAGGATCAACTCTGAAATATGAAAATAAATACAAAATTATCCAAATGGCCTATAGTGATAATTGTTCGTATTCCTTAGCTGCACTCCATGAAATATGGCCAAATTATTAGATTTTGTAGTTTGTGTTTCATAAGGCTTCTTTCTGTCATAGGTAGCTATGTAGGTACTTAAAACAGTAGTTCTAGTCTTATCACATAAGTAATTTAGACTTAAGACATATTATATCCCATAAAATACAGTCATCATCATCATCAGCCTTTTAATGTGCCCACTGTTGGGATAAAGGCCTAATCTCTGTGAGACTTGTGATAAGGAATGGGCCTTAATCCACCACGCGGGCCCAGTGCGGGTTGATAGATGTCACATGTCTTCAAATTTTTGGTTCTAGGACGTGCCGGGTTTCTCACGATGTTTTCTTCCACCGTTATGAGAGCAGTGGTGATGCAATAATTTACACAAAGTAAAGCGACTGCCTGGGTTCGAACTCACGATATACAACTTGTAAGTCGCGGTGACTACCACTAGGCCACCACTGCTGTCACTGAAATACAGTACATACTTACTTTTCTTCGTCATGCAGGGTTAGTTTAAAATTTACTAGGGTATAAGGTTCAACTGTGGCTTGGTGATAAAGGTATTAGAACACATGTGACTTAAAATGCTTAGATTCACAATGCAGCTGTAGTAATTATTAATAACTTTATTTATATCACCTAAGTATACACTGCGCTTTGCCACAAACCCCAAAATAAAGTTTTAAAATTTCTTATCCACGGAGTAGTTATCAACGAAATATTTTACATTGACTATTTACAACAATGAACTACTTAACAATGAAACAGACCTCTACCTAATAACATTACAATGGGTTCTTATCTTTCACTATGCATTATTGCCTGTACCTACCAGTATTTTTTTACCTGCGACCATTACGACATTGTCAATATCATTGTTTCATTGTTAAAAAGAGATGGAGCTATAGATTACGTATAGCGCCATCCCCTTTTCGTAATACGCCACGCCCAGCTTGTAAAATCATGACATGTTTGTAACGAGTATTTTCTTCAGTCGCATATTAGCCTCTACAGTGTTCACATCTCAACTTTGTTAATCGTAATACGTCAGTAAACGTTATTAACGATCATGGAGTCTTCAGTAGCCGATATATCTGACTTGCAGCTGGAAGTAAAGTACAAGCGCTACCGGCAAATTCTGCAGAACCTTGTCACCCTGCATCATCCAGAGAAGAAAACGGAATGGTCGTTGCTGGAAGACATTATAGAAAATCATTTCACAAAGGAAACTGATGAAGAGCACGAGAGACAAGAGAGAAATCAACTGGAAGCAAGGATATCACACACTGAGCTCGAGGATGTGCAATTACGATACATCCCTGATAACATTAGGAAACTAAGGAACAAACGAGACCATTGGGAGAGGGAATACCATCTGTGCAGTGACCCGATATCTGACAAGAATTGGAAACAATACGAGAAGCAGTTGAATAATGAAATTATTAAGCACAAGACAGTTATCAAGAATTTAGACAAAGCGCAAAAAAAAGGCAAAGTGCGTTTTAATCTTTCGAATTCGCTCGACCCGGAACGTGTGCAAAGTTTGGTGGATTACATCGAGAAGAAAGAAACTAACGACAAGGTTCTTGAAGCTTTGATGTCGGCTGCTATTTTCAGCTTTGATTTGGAACAATATGCGTATGTCCAATACGCAATATATGCAAGGTACGGAGAGTACATAATACGGCCATCACGATCAAGACTGCAGGCTAAGGTGTAATCAATCTGCCCAGGGCTTTCCCAACGATGTTGAGGTTGGCTTCGAGTCTAACGATGCAGCGTTATGTGTGCTAGTGTTCAGTGTTGTACTTACATGGAGCAAGTGTCTATCTGACCTCCATAAACTAGTGACTGGGTAACGATACCCCTTGTTATAATTTTTTTATGTAGTAAAACTTGTGTTAGGTTAAGTTGTAACTATGATATTTTTAGGCTTAGTTAGTAAGTAGTTTTTGGTTTAAGTGTATTTGAATGTAGTTATAGTATTTTATAAACTGTAAATATTGGATCTATGTAAATAAATATGTAATATTGTTTATTAATGAATAAAGATTTTGTAATATTAAATCTATATTTTTCATTCATTTTGACTACGCTTCTGTATAAGAATCTTTAAAAAATCTTAAGATTGATACTAAATAATAATCTTATAATCCTTATTCATAAAAACACCACACACACACACACACACACACGAACACATGTGTAAACTAAGTTACAATCAGTTTACTTATAAACAAAGCTGTACACATATGTTTGGGAGAACTTTACCTACTCTGCAATATTACAGAAATACCCAATCACATCGAACTTCAGAGTAGTTTCTGCCTTAAACTTATTTTCATTACATTCTAACTTAACTTGACTTCATAAAGACGATCCTTTTTTCAAAATTAATATTTCAGAATTCCTACTATAGGTACAAAAAGATTTCTCACGTACACTTGGACCTTCCCTCTGAGGCTACAGATTTACGTTTATTCAACTTTGCTTCCCTTTTATATTTAAAAACAAACAAAGGTTAACAAATAAGGGTAACATTTTAATTTTTGAAACAATAACCGCACTTTCTCTCATAGTTTTAATACACTCATATAATTTCAAGCGTTTATTTAGTTAAGAGAACTGTGCTCGCCCAGTGGTTACGGCCCCGACTTACGAGTCGTGAAGAAACCGACATGTCCTAGAACTAAAAAATCAAAGATTCATTCAATTACTCGCACGGTGCGAGTAATTGAATGAATCTTTGATTTTTTATGAACAATATGCGTATGTCCGATACGCAATATATGCAAAGTACGGAGAGTACATAATACGGCCATCACGATCAAGACTGCATGCTAAGGTGTAATGGATCTGCCCAGGGCTTTCCCAACGATGTTGAGGTTGGCTTCGAGTCTAACGATGCAGCGTAATGTGTGTTAGTGTTCAGTTTTGTACTTACATGGAGCAAGTGTCTATCTGACCTCCATAAACTAGTGACTGGGTAACGATACCCCGAAATACCCGATCACATCGAACTTCACAGTAGTTTGTGGCTTAAACTTATTTTTATTTCATTCTAACTTAACTTGATTTCATAAAGACGATCCCTTTTTCAAAATTAATATTTCGGGATTCCTACTATAGGTACAAAAAGATCTCTTACGTACACTTGGACCTTCCCTCTGAGGCTACAGATTTACGTTTATTCAACTTTGCTTCCCTTTTATATTAAAAAACAAACAAAGGTTAACAAATAAGGGTAACATTTTAATTTTTGAAACAAGGATCGCACTTACTTTCATAGATTTTATACAATCATAAAGCTTTTATTTAGTTAAGAGAACTGTGCTCGCCCAGTGGTTACGGCCCCGACTTACGAGTCGTGAAGAAACCGACATGTCCTAGAACTAAAAATTCGAAGATTCATTCAATTACTCGCACCACACTAGGCCTACGAATTAGATAACGGCCCTTTCCCTCTCAAAGAGAGAATACCCATGTCATAGCAAATGCATTTTTCGGGATAGGTACAATGCTAAGAAGTGATAGTGTAATTTTCCATCAGTAAAAGTATTCTGATAATCCGATCAGAGTACCTTTTACAAACCTTAAAAAAAAACAAACGGTTTAACATTTTTGTATTTGTTTAAGCATCGTGTGGAAACCTGGACTTAACTTAACTAACTACATACTTTCTGCCCGCGGCTTCGCCCGCGTATAAAGTGTTTTATAATCCCAAGGGATTATTACCGACATAAAAAAAATCTATGTCTTTTCCAGAGTCTCAAACTCTAGCTCAGCCAAACAAAAAGGTAACAAACCGAGTAACTTTTGCATTTATAATATTAGTTTGGATATAAGTTTACGATGCCACGCCGTAGCCAGTGCTATGCTCGTAGAATTTCAATATTGTACTACCTTCTGCCAGTGACTTCACCCGCGTGAAACTCGGTAATTATCCCAAGGGAACGCACTCCCGATATTAAAATTATCTTATATCCTTTTCTTAGGTACAATCTTGTCAATATCTCTAGACCAGGCATAAAAACGTTTCAAACAAACAAACAGACAGTTAGTTTTGCATTATTGCAGTGGTTTGATTTGTATGAATATATTGAAATTAAGGGTAACTTTTGTTCATTGAAAAAGAAATTCATGAATACACAATAATAACTTTTACTAAAGGATCAACTCTGAAATATGAAAATAAATACAAAATTATCAAAATGGCCTATAGTGATAATTGTTCGGGCACGGGGTCTCATTGCTCAGAAAGAAAATTTGGTTCAAATGTATTTCACTAGATGGCGCGACATGTGTAAAATTTATATTTTCTGGAATTGAACATAAAAATTGTATGTTCTTGTTTAATCAACTCTCCTTAGTACAAAATTACGGAATATGGGGCTCTTAATTCACAGTTCAAAGATTATTTGAACGGATCATTTAAAATTAATGCCAATAGATGGCGCATTTTTAAATTTCTGAGGCATTATACATTATTGAATACTGACTTCAGTAACCAGCCCAAAAAGTCGTAGAAATCAGAAAGATTTTTATGAGAGCAGTGGTGGCCCAGTGGTATCGGCCGTGACATACAAGTTGTAGGTCGTGGGTTCGAGCGCAGGCAGGCGCTTTACTTTGTGTAAATTATTTCATCACCACTACTCTCAAAACGGTGAAGGAAAATATCGTGAGGAAACCGGCATGTCCTCTAGGACACAGAGAGAGCCAGGAGAGTCGGGGTGGCTCAGTAACCGTGGCTTGGTCACCCACGGTGAAGCGAAGAGGAACCCGAGGACCGCCGCTCGTCAGGGCTTTTGCCGACTAAGCCGACGACGTAGCGGCCAACTAGTATGTTGCGGTGCCGCTTGGTAACAGGCGACATCGCAACTGAGGCGGGCCGCGATGTCTTATGGAGATTCCCAGGTTCCATACGATGTCGCGGCTGAGGGTTGGAGGCCGCGGTGGGAGAGGAGTGCCGGTATTGCGGTGCGCCGCTCTCCCTAGCTTCCGCGGCCCGGACGGGGTCGCCACCGTCTGATGGCGGACGTGGTGGGGCCGCAGGGGAGGAGTGTCGGTATTGCGTTAGCCGCTCTCCCTATCCCCTGCGGCCGAACAATGGTAGGTGG
The DNA here is from genome assembly GCA_945859665.1 of Anorthoa munda. Taxonomy (NCBI): domain Eukaryota; kingdom Metazoa; phylum Arthropoda; class Insecta; order Lepidoptera; family Noctuidae; genus Anorthoa; species Anorthoa munda. The sequence goes on from OX243898.1 coordinate 28,412,771, forward strand.
CAGGGCCATTGATCTTAACCCATCACAGGGGGATCAAGGGTGCCATACACGGGGTCGTCTGGCGATGTGCTGATTGGTCCCTAGGGTGGTCACGGCGTGCAGTGTGTTCTGGTGCGCCGGTGATGGGGGGACTCCCCCGAGGAGGGTCCGGTGACGGACAGCCGCGGCGGGTTCGCGGTGAGTGCAAACGTGTACCCGTGTTCCCGCCATAAGCGGCACAGGAGGACACCGTGGAGTTTTAGAGGGTTAGAGTCCCACATAACTGCACTAACTCATTTGTCCAAGCAAAAAAAAAAAAAGTGATTACCCACTGTTTTAAGTTAAACTTGGAACGACTAATTTTGTTTTTTTCCGTGTGCCGTTTTATGGTATCTGATATGATTTTATTTAACAGTAGCACCGCATCCCCTACTTAGGTTTTGGTCATAACATCATTCCAGTCGACTCTGCCAATATCAACAGCCATCCCAGAGTAATCTATTTTCTGCTTAACTCTGTTGCGCGGTGAGTTGCCAACTTTCATTTGGTTCGTGCCTAAGATTACAAGGTCATGGTCTGTGATCGACGACTTGCAAACAAATCCTTGTGTTGGGCTTGTGCCTTTAGATTTGATAAAAGTATGGCCCAAGCAAGTATTGCCTCTGGTAGCTTCGGTATTAGTAGGAAGCAGTCCGTGTTCCAACAACAAACACTGATAGGCAATATGAGTGGCATTGGGATACAATAATAATAGAATACAATTAGGTGAAGAAAAAAAAAATAGAATAAAATTCAGTGAAGTCCTTAACTCCTGTGCTAGGTGATTAATCTATGTCACAGGAGCCAGTTACAGGATCTTGAATTTGTGCCAAAATAGGATAATATAAGTGCGTAATAGACAAATCCTACGACCCTTATATAGTCATAATCCGTCAAGCCGTTTGGGCTGTAGAGCATGCTATAGAAATAGACATACATACATACACCATACATACGCTCGAAAAACATTACCTCCCGAAGTCGGGTAAAAATAAAAATCTGTTAATCAGTTGCTAAATAGCTCAGAGGTTTTTATAAATAAGGGTGTAAAAATTTAACTAATTCAGCTGACCCCAAGCAAATGGCACAAGGCTAGTCAAAAAGCGAGATTACAGTAATCTCCTGACCGTAGTTTTATAATATGAGGACACCAAAATGAGAATGGTGTACGTGTGTCCTAGATATTCTCATCATGTTCTCTCGAATACGCCAAAAAACAAATGAAAGCCTTAATTTAAAATCGTGCTGTTCCGTATTTAAAACAACCTGTAATTAAAAATGGCGCTCGAAAAAGAACATATTTCGTAGAATTTAACTTTTCAGTTTATTCGTTATTATGTATGTTCAACATTTATCTACCAACCATCAGCACCAGAGTGTGATCTGTTTTCTGTGAGATGATGTGAGTCGTAAATGTTTATGGTTTCATGAGAAGCTGGATGAAAGATAAAGTAGTAAATAATTGTATATTCTTTGGATATTTTTACTTCTGTTTGTTTTGTTTTTATTGTTTCCTGTTTGCTTCTCTGTTTTATATTCTTGTGTTTTTAGGGTTCCGTACCCAAAGGGTAAAAACGGGACCCTATTACTAAGACTCCGCGGTCCATCTGTCTGTCCGTCTGTCACCAGGCTGTATCTCATGAACTGTGACAGCTAGGCAGTTGAAATTTTCACAGATGATGTATTTCTGTTGCCGCTTTAACAAGAAATACTAAAAACAGAATAAAAAAAACATTTGAGTTGGGCTCTCATACAAAAAACGTGATTTTTTTTGCCGTTTTTTGCGATAATGGTACGGAACTCTTCTTGCGCGAGTCCGACTCGCACTTGGCCGGTTTTTTAAATATTATATTGCAGTAAACTTATATTTATTGCTTTATTACATTTTTTATTTGCGCTGTTCAAAACCTTAAGTATCTAACTATCCGATACATGTAAACTAAAATAAATAAATTAGTCAGTCTGACCAACTTTAGATGTTTTTGAAAGTTGCTTTGAATCTACAATACACTTTTAAAGTGGCAGCTGCTGTTATTGATAGTGAATTTCTGAAAATTATTTCTGACCGAAACTTTTAAAAGTATTTCGATTCTGTCAATAAAACCGTGATAAAATTGAGCTTTTATAAAGTAATCCTACTAATATTATAATTGTGAAATCCCTCCTTTGAAACGAATTATGGCAATCTCTAATAGGGTAATCACCGCTGATACCGGGATTGACATCTTTTGCGACAGTTTAACAAAGCTCAGACAAAAACTATTGAGACTTGCTTGTTTGAGACTGATTTGTGGTCAACACCTCCTCACTAGTCATTTTATAAAATAAAATAATATAGTCAATTTGTCAATACTTAAATTAAATTACCTAATTTATAATGATGAATAAATCAATTATTAACTATTATCAATCTTTTAAGGCAATGTTTTACATTATTTTAATATTTTATATAAAAAAAAATCATATGTTTTTCAATTATCAAGTTTTATCAAAAGTTTTTATTAATTTTATATATAATCCATAATTAAACAAGTTATATGTTTGTTCTTATAAATTTATCAATCTTACATCTAATTTAATGTATTAACCGGAAATCTAATTTGTATATGTTGTGTTTACCTGTAAGTGACATGTTTGCACAGAATGATGCTTTATGTATGTAAGTATTTTTGTAAACGTGTAGTTAGTGAATTAATAAATAAATAAAAATATAAAAGTGTGTATTTTTGCGTTTCAATTAGGCAAAAATGGCCTCGGATGGGATATGGTTGAAAGTTTTCCACAAAGATAGATTCGCATAGGCCACTCGGTTTTGCCGATTAAGCCGCCAACGTAGCGGCCAACAAGTAGGTTGTGAAGCAGCTTGGTAGCAGAGGCGACACCACAACTGAGTCGGACCGCAATGTCATATGAGGCCTCCCGTACAATTTCGTGGCTGGGAGTTAGAGGCCGTGGCGGGAGTGGAGTGCCGGTATTTCGGTGCGTCACTCTCCAAACCTTCCGCGGCCTGGTCCAGGTTGCCACCGTCTGACGCTGTGGGGCCTCAGGGGGGGTCTCTATCCCCTACGGCCGAAATGTAGGTGGTAGGGCCACTGACCTGACCCGTCAGAGGGGGGGGGCAGGGGCCCTACACAGGGTTATCTGGCGCCCATGTGCTGGTTTGGTCTTAGGGATAATCACGGCGTGCAATATGTTCAGGTGCGCCTGTGATGGGGAGAACTCCCCAAAGGAGGGTCCTGTGAAGGATAAGCGGCGGGTTCACGGACGAGTGCTTCACGTGCCCGTGTTCCGCATAACTACGCTATCTCCCCGTGGTAAAGGTGTATGCATGAGCATTTCACCAAGCTAAAAAAAAGGGACACAGAGCAGTATCGGTACGTAATGGATGGTCACCCATAAATGGACCAAACTCGGAAAGTGTTGCTAAACCTTGAATACCGACTCATCATTATCATTTTAGCCGAAAGACTTCCACTGCTGGACATAGGTCTCCCCCAGGCGTCGCCACTTGAAGATCGTCCTGTGTATGTAAGTATGTATGTATGCTCATTTCTATAGCACGCTCTACAGCCTGACGGCTATACGGCTTGACGGATTATGGCATATAAGGTGTCATTGGATATTTGCTATATATATTGGAGCGGTTATATATTTTTTTTAAATAGTGCCGAAAAAAATTGTATTACCGCCTTTTATTTTAGCCCCCTCCTCTAAAATAAAAGGCGGAAATACAATTTTTATTTTCGTTGTCCTAACAATATGGCTATCAAATGAAAGCTATTATATAGGCCATTCCAAAACTATATATATATTGTAACACATTCCTATCCCGTTCACGTTCCTATTTTGGCACAAATTCAAGATAAGCGTAACTTTAATAGCGAAATATATAATATTTTACCACATAACTAATTTGGACAACGCGTTATCTAGTCTGAAATAAAACAATATACGAGTAGGTACCTAAAGCACCTCATAATATTTAATGTATAAATTATATCTAGTAATTGTTTTTCTCTTTTCAGTTTTTAGCAGTCGGGTTTTATATAATAATTTGTTAGGTAATAAGATTTTAGTTTATAAAGTAGGGTTGTGTTATTTATTTAAAACTCAGTTTATTCCGTGAACAAGTTTAAAATATAAGGTACCTATTTATTTATTTGTCTGTAAAATAATATAATTATTTGAAAATACTAATTTGGCAGTTAATAATTGCGGCAATTTGGAATTGATTTTGCCACCGAAGGCAGCAACCATCACCAAAACTTGCAACTTATTTATTTTATTTATTTATTTAACCATTTATGCACACACACATAATATACAGACAAGAAAAAGAAATAGAACAATAGGTACATAGGTAATGCTTATTTCTATAGAAATCTCTTCCAGCATACCTGCGAAAGGAAAGATGAAAAAAAGAGATATAGACATAGTGTGTAGAGTTGAAAAATAATAAACATAAAACGATTCACAACTAAGTAATAACTAATAAACAATACCGATAACAAATAAATATACCTACTATCATAACAATTTAAACAAACATATTTGTAAAATAAATATTAAAACAATAAATACTAATACCTATCTATATATATATATATATATATAAAATAATAATACATAAATAAATATGCAACTATGACGGAATGGAAAGATAGTGGTCTTTCACTCTTCTTTTAAAAACTGCAAGAGTTTTGCAGTCCCTAATGTCAGGCGGTAGAGAGTTCCACAATTGCACGGCGTGCACAGTAAAAGAGTAGGAGTAGAAATCGGTAGTGTGGGAAGGGATATTAAGGATATTTTTAAGATGCGACCTGCAAAGTGCATCGGAAGGACGGGAGTAAGAAAAGCGTTCACGGAGGTAGGAAGGCGTTTTCGGATTATGAAGGATGTTAAATAATAGACACAATATGCGAGAGTTCCTGCGAAGTCGAATAGGGAGCCACTTGAGTAACTTGCGAAAATCTGAAACGTGATCGTATTTTTTAAGGTTGAAAACAAAACGAATACATACATTTTGCAAACGCTCAAGTTTATTTAAAAGCTCCTCGGTGGCATCCAAATAACAGGCGTCGGCGTAGTCGATGATTGGCTGAATGAGTGTTTGGGCAAGGGAAATTTTGGTTTTCAAGGGCAAAAAGCTCTGGAGGCATTTCAGCGAGTGGAACGAGTAATGCACTTTGCGACTGACTTCAGCGACATGGGCAGTCCACGACAGATATGAGTCCATGATTACCCCCAAGTTTTTAGCCGTCTTAGTGTACCCAATCTGTACTCCATTCAACCATAGCGGAGACAGCGACGCAACATCAAGCCTGTTCCGCATATGCCTGCCGCCGATAACCATGGCCTGAGACTTCCTAGGGTTGATTTGCAGCCCAAAGGACTGCAACCACTCCCCAATCAACTTCAGGTCATTGTTTACGGCAAACACAGCAGCTTCCGCATCAGAACTAAGAAAATGATGGTAAAGCTGAAGGTCGTCAGCGTAGAGATGGAAGTTACAGGAGATGATTCTAGTAACAGTGTTAATAAAAATGGAAAAGAGAAGAGGAGAGAGAACGCCACCCTGGGGTACACCCGCAGTAAGAGAGCACCAATCCGAAGAACACTCATCAAGGCGTACCCGCTGCGAGCGACCTCTGAGATAGGAGTCGAACCAATCAATAGTGGAAGAGGAGAAATTGAAAGATTTAAGGATCCCAAGAAGGATATCGAAGTCAACAGAGTTAAAAGCACTGCTGAAATCAAGAAGCACAAGTAACGTCAGAGATTTGTGATCCATAGCCCAGCGGATGTCATCAGTCACCTTTAAAAGGGCTGTGACAGTACTGTGACCAGGTCGGAAACCAGATTGAAAAGGACTAAGAAGATCATTACTAGATATAAACAGAGACAGTTGCTGATGAACAATGTGCTCAAGAACTTTGGAAAGATAAGGAAGGATGGAAATGGGTCTGAAATCGGACAAAGTGACCGGGTTAGGTATTTTGGGTAACGGAATAATATGGGCTAGTTTCCAAGCATCGGGAACAGTGCAAGAAAACAAGGAATAGTTAAAAATGTGGGTTAAAACGGGAAGTATTGTGGAGAGGATAGGGGTAATCATTCTTGAGCAAAGATCATCATTACCAACTGCGGAGGAGGAGATAGCACAAATAGATTTTTTGACATCAATTTCACTCACAGGACTGAAACCGAAAGACGAACACTGCGGCACTGGTAAGGCGGAAAGCTTATTTAATGTAGCTGATTTGACGTGTGGATCCAAAGTTACGGGTGGAAGTGAGAAAAGTAGTTAGTGAGAAAAGTACTTAGTTGCTACGTTGCGCAGTTTCTTAAAACTTTATGATAAACGTAACATGTAATTATGGTTGCCAGTTGCCGAAATTAGGAGATCAAAGCTGCCGGCGGACCGCTTAAACTATGCAATAGGTACAAATTATAGTAAATCGAGCTCCGTACATGATACATAGGATAATGTATTACTATTATTTTAGATGCTGAGGCATAAAACCTTCCAGTTATTATTTCATGAGCTTGTTTAACAATTTTATGTTTCATGTATGACTATATTCCGCCTATTATAGTGACCTACTTAGGGGTTCGTGGCAAAATATTAATAACAGACACATGAATTCTTCTTCAAGGTTAAGCAATGCTTGTAGAGGTCGGTCCATGGATAGGTGACCATCTTAACTAAAAATAAATACCGATTATATGTTTCAAGTATTTTGGCGTCAAGTATTTTTTGTTAGCATTGTTGGTGGAAATCGACTGCAATACAGTTGGGAAAAAATGGTAGGCAGATTGAGTTAGCATCTTTGGTCTGGTGGTCGTGCTAAGTGTTATTGGGTTTTTCGATCAGGATTTTTACAGAAGCGTTACGAAATCTGGATAAATGACCGGTTGATGGCAATAGGTTCGCCCGTATTACATGGCAGTTAAACATAACCGACGAATGTGGGGCATGATGGTTTGATATATTTAGTATTATGTTTGCCCAATTTTTGAAACATAGTATATTTCCATTTTCATCACAGTTTACAGAAACATGTTCAGTTGTAAATTATTATTATTGGAAATGATTATCTTCTAACAATTTGCCATGTAATAAATGGTGTTAACCCTTATAGGGTAAAATTAATTTAAGAACGCTATCGCGTCTGTTTCAGGTACAAAAGTCTTGTCAAAGGTCTTCTTTTCTCTATTCATCCTATCATTTAGTTGCACCTGCTTTGTTTTATCTCGGCACCACCCTAAGGTCAACTGGTAGAAAATGCCTAAGGTATTAAGTCCACCTTTGTACTTGTGCATAAAGTTTTAATAAATAAATGAAATAACCTTAGTAAGTAATGGATTAGAGTCTGATTTAATTTTAAATAGGTCGTGTTCATTTTGAAAGGGCGTTTTTGTTTATTTTGTGTGATTATCTAAACTTTAGGTAAGGTGTTTATTTAGCAGGATATGGTAGGTACTTTTGGCCAGTTTTTGTATTTTGTACTTTGGGTTAAGACCGTGTCAAAATCCACTTTGCAGCAAAAGTTTGGCTGGTTTTTAAGATAATATTTTGATTAAAAGTCAATCTCTTTTCCTCTTAATAGTTTATAAAATAATTAATAGTAAAAAAAATGTAAAACAAGCTTTTGATGGGCAAAAAGTACGAAATTTAATGTCGCTTGTCCTATATCCAATGAGAACAAGCACGATGGTGTCATCTTGTTTGGTTGAGTAAATGCTATGGCCACCTTCCGGCACCATCATGAGACCAGCTCTATAGTGAAATCTAATATATCTACCATATTAATTCAAAGTTACATAAGTACGCCAAGTTTCAACTAAATCGGATGCGCGAATGGAAGTGCTTCAAAAATGATCACTATGTAGTTGTAGGACACACATACGAAAGCAAGGTAGAATAAAGCATGGAATAATAATAATAAAAGGTTTTATTTCTAAAGCATCCCCATGCGATGGCGTTTGTGCTAGCTTTCTTATCTGCACAAAATGAATAAGTAAGAGTAGGTATACTGTGGGCAGATGTATCTATCCAGAATTGAACTCTTTTTAACCGACTTCAAAAAGACGAGGAGATTATAAATTCGTCTGAATGTTTTTTCTTTTATAAAGAGCATTTTATATGAGCGATGGGAATAAAAATAGGAATTTATTCCTAAAATTGCTTTTAACACCGTATGAAACTCGCCAGTTATCTCTCTGCGCGGCAGTATAAAGCAACGCAACGAACGCAACGAACGCCCATTCTAGTTCCTTGAGATCATCGGAAAATCTTAAATTAAGTATTCGTATGCATTCCACTTCCTTGTTTGACAAATCTTTCACGATTCAAGCAGCTCGGTTGTGGAATGTATTACCTATTGAAGTGAGACGTGCTCAAACACTGCCAACGTTCAAGAAAATGGTGAAGGAGCATTACCTTTCACTATAATTTTTATTCTTCTCCTTTCTCTGTTATATATTTGATATGTATTAGTATATTATGTTATATTGTATGTATGTATTGTATGTTATTAAGTCTAATTAATATTATTTTTATATTTTTTACACTGACAGCCCTAAATTCTTCTCCTATCTTTCAGTCCATCCAAAGGTTATTTGTAAGAGATTGCCTAGTGCGATAAGACCGCCCATTGTACACTTGTATATTTAAACATTTGTCCTGTATATTTTTTTGTGGTGTACAATAAAGTATATAATAAATAAATATAATTGATTAATTATGTAATTTTTTTACTATAACGTCTGATATTAACGTTTACATTAAAAGTTTACATTAATTGAAATGTTTTATTATTTAATTAAAATGAAAATATGTTTTAATGAGTTTTGTCAGGGCTTATCTGAAAATTGGATCTGTTATTTCGATTAACGCATGATCTGTTCATTTATTTAAAGTTAATGTACATTTCTGACTAAGTGCGACATTAAACAATGTTTTCGGTATGAAAGTTGACCTAATTAACACCACCAGATCCAAACCCAAAGAAATAGTGGCCAAAGCCATTTATCTATTTAGTATTAAGTATTATATCTCTTTACATCTAGTTGTCTAACTTTGCATTTGCATCAAGTACAACTCAATTTAGTGCCCAGGCAATCTCTGTGTATTCCAGGTTGCCTGGAATAGATTACGGAATGCGATAAGGCCGCCACTTGTGTGTTTTTTTTAGGATTCGGTACATCAATAAGAAAAAAAGCTTAAAGTATCACTTTGATGTCTGCCTATCTGTCCATCTATCAAGACCTTTATCTCAGTAATATGTGGCGAAATCAAGTTGGACTTAATGTCAAATATTCAGATCTATAACCTATAGAGTACTTTCCGTTGAATTAGAATCAAGGCAAGAACCAATGTATTAAGTAAGAATTAAATGAAAATAACTTTAGGTGAAAAACCACTATGTGTTTTTTTGTGATGGAATATAATATACCTTAGTGTTAGAAATAAACTCTAGACATATATGTATCGCAGACTAGGTAAAGTTGCCCAAAACATAAAACCTTATTGTATATTTTTGTGTAGTTAAAAGTTATACTGATTGAAGCTTGATGTTTATGAATAGGAGGATATAATATTATTGTTCAGTAATTAAAGATTTTTTTTAAGTGTCTTAAAGAGAAGTCTATCCAAAATAAAACAGTAAAATATTTAAGATCACGAAACATTTATTTATTATTAATTAAAAATATCAAACATGTATTATAACTTAACCTAAGTAAGAATCACATATGAGCCTATACATGATTCACAACTAACTTAACCTAAAACAGATATGACATACGAGTATATACATGATTTACAACTAAATTAGAATCACATATGAGTCTATACTTGATTTACAACTAACTTAACCTAAATTAGAATCACACACACAGTCTTATTTCAACACAAGTTAGTGTCAAGGGGTATCGTTTCCCAGTCACTAGATTATTGAGTTCAGATATTCACTTGCTCCATGTAAAAAATTGGTATTTTGCTGCATCCGGTTACACTGGAAGCCGACCTTAACATTGTAGGAAAAGCCGTGATTGATTACTGGCTTACTTTTTCCCGCAAGCTATTTCGTCGTGATGGCCGACATCTGTACTCTCCATAAGTTGCATATATTGCAAATTTGACATATGCAGTTTCCACAAATCGAAAACTTAAAAGAGCTGACTTAATCATGTCTTTAAGTAATTCAACGTTGCTTTCGTTCTTCTTGATATAGTCGACCAAAGTTTGTACACGTTTCCGATCGAGCGAATGCGACAGATGTATGTCTTTAATTGTTCTCAGGTGTTTATATGTATACAACTCTTTGTCCAAATTCTTTATCACAGTCTTGAGTTTGATGATCTTGTTGTTCATTTCCTCCTCGTATTTCATCCAGTTCTTCTTAGATATCAAGTCGTTCCAGTGCTGGTATTCTTTCTGCCAATAGTCTGTTTTTTTCTTGAGCTCCCGAATATACTCAGGGATATATTTAAGTTCAACATCTTCGAGTTCAGCTTGTGTTATTTTCGCTTCGAGTTTTTCTCTCATCTTTCTCTCGTGCTCCTCCTCCGTATCCCCTTCGTAAAGTATAAATTCGTCTGGTTTACACACATTATGAAAGAATAAAGTATTACGAAAAGGGGATGACGCTATACGTTATCTATAGCTCCATCTCTTTTTAACAATGAAACAATGATATTGACAATGTCCTAATGGTCGCAGGTAAAAAAATACTGGTAGGTTAGGCAATAATGCTTAGTGAAAGATAAGAACCCATTGTAATGTTATTAGGTAGAAGTCTGTTTCATTGTTAAATACGTAGAAAGAATAATTAGTGTTTGTTTGTCGGTAAATGGTTCATTGTTGTAAATAGTCAAGGTAAAATATTTCATTGATAACTACTCCGTGGATAAGAAATTTTAAATCTTTATTTTGGGGTTTGTGGCAAAGTGCTGTGTATACTTAGGTGATATAAATAAAGTTATTAATAATTACTACAGCTGCATTGTCAATGTAAGCATTTTAAGTCATATGTGTTCTACCTTTATCGCCAAGCCACAGTTGAACCTTATACCTTAGTAAATCTTAAACTAACCCTGCATGACGATAAATATTAAGTATGTACTGTATTTCAGTGATAGCAGTGGTGGCCCAGTGGAAGTGGCCGCGACTTACATGTTGTAGTTCGAACCCAGGCAGGCGCTTTACTTTGTGTAAATTACTTCATCACCACTGCTCTCATTATGGTGAAGGAGAACATCGTGAGGAAACCGGCACGTCCTAGAACCAAAAATATTAAGACATGTGACATCTACCAACCCGCACTGGGCCCGCGTGGTGGATTAAGGCCCATTCCATATCACAAGTCTCATAGAGAGGAGACCTTTGTCCCAACAGTTTGAACATTATTACTATATGACTGTATTTCATAAATAAAAAAATAAAAAAAAGTTTTATTGTTTCTCATACAATTGTTCTACAGCACAAAATTGAAGCAGCCCCGATAAGTTACAAGGATACTTGTAATGGGGTTACCTCGCAACTTCCCGTGGGTTGCTATCTACAATGTTGAGATATAATTAAAGAAAAACATAATTATTGTTATTGAAGCATGTTCAAGTATGTGTAGAGTTAGTGTGTGTATGTATGTGTGGAGGGATGGATGAGCGGGGTGTGTGGGAGTGAGTAAGTGTGTGTGTGTGTTAATAAGTGATTAACTGATGTATGTTATGAATAGATACTGGTTCTTCTTTAGCATACTCTGGTAAATAAAAGTTCAATTTCATCGTACGTTTGTAATTTTAACCATTCCGTTAGGGAATTTTTACATTCGTGACGCAACATGGGGTAAATATTCAATTTGAGGTTTAATTTATTGTAAATATAAGTTGATTGAGTCCTATACTGACGTCTGGCGAAAATCGTACGGACCCGAGGAGAAAAGATTAGCATTTAACCAACTTACTAGTATCGCTAATCCTCGTTCAGCAGTAGCACGCACAGAAAACCAAGAATCACCGGCGAAAACTACTGCTGTTTCATCTGCATAGGAAAATACTCGTCCGCCACTATTCCCGATATTACACAACTCATTTATATAAATCAGGAACAGCGTCGGGGCGAGCACACTTCCCTGAGGTACTCCAAAACATACAATTTTCTCATCACTAATTAAGTTACCAACCCTAACCTGCTGTTTTCGGTTAGATAGGTAACTACCAAAAAGAGAGAGAGCCGTACCCCTTATGCCGATTGCTTCAAGTCTGTGCAGAAGGATGGGGACAGAAACGGTGTCAAATGCCTTTTTTAGGTCTAAAAGACTGTAAGGCATTTCAGACCTTTGTCTTCACAAGTTATTATATCACCAGTTAATGCTTTAACAGCGTCTTGTGTAGATAGGCCCCTTCTGAAGACATATTGCAAGGGAGATAAAATGTAATATTTATTAAGATAACGAATTAGTCTATTATTTAGTAATTTTTCTAGATTTTTTGCGTTGCTTAATATAACTGATATAGGGCGATAGTTGTTGAAATCATTCCGGCCCCCCTCCTTGTGCACAAGCGTAACCATCGATCGCTTAAAAGCATCTGGAAATATCCCGGTTCTAAAGCACAGGTTAGCTAGTTGGCTTATTAAAGGGACCAAGAAGTCTCTAGATATTTTCAAAAATTTTATAGTTATGCCGTCCCAGCCAGGTGAGCTTTCACAATCGAGACCCATAAGCAAGCCATCAACTTCCTGCGGGTCAGTATCAAGCAATATGAATGATGTAGCATGCTGTTCACTCCGTAGGTATGAAGAGCTAGGATTAGGGAGATTTGATTTTTTTATTATCTCTACCGCCAATGTTTAACCAATTAAACTGATTAATACGGTTTAAAGAATCGAGAGGGATATAATAAATAATTTCATGGGATATAATATGTCTTAAGTCTAAATTATTTATGTGAAAAGACTAACACTAGTGTTCAAAGTACCTATCTACCTATGACAGAAGCCTTATGAAACACAAACTACAGAGTGACTTCTAATAAATTGGCTATATTTGATAGAGTTCTAAGGAATATGAACAATTGTCGCTATAGGCCATTTTGATAATTTTGTTTTTCTTCTCATATTTCAGAGTTAATCCTTTAGTAAAAGTTATTATTGTGTATAATATTCATGACTACGTCATTCAATGAACGAAAGTTATCCTTAATTTTAATATATTCATACAAATCCAAATTACTACAATAATACAAAACTAACTGTCTGTTTGAAACGTTTTTATGCCTGGTCTAGAGATACTAACAAGAATGTACCTAACAAACGGATATAAGATAATTTTAATCTAAGGGGGGTACGTTCCCTTGGGATAATTACCGAGTTTCACACGGGCGAAGTCACTGGCAGAAGGTAGTACAATGTTGAAATTCTACGAGCATAGCACTGGCTACGTGGCTACGTGGCCACTAATATTATAAATGCAAAAGTTACTCTGTATTTTCCCTTTTTGTTTGGCCGAACTAGAGTTTGAGACCCTGGAAAAGATATAGTTTTTTTATGCCGGTAGTGTTCCCTTGGGATGATAATAACCGTACATTTAGTACCTTAAAGACAAGCCAATAGCCGTACATTTAATACCTTCTTCAAATAAAAAACGCGATTATAAACTAATTTGCAGTTGGCAATGCACCTGAGTTCGATCCTTGGGTGGTCGGTGTTACTGAGGATTAGAACATTTACAAAACCAGTACTTTGTCTGGCTGGGTTGGCTGCAACAAAATAACAATGGGGCTTGTAAAACAATAGACAAAAGATATGCTCAGGTACTAAATACATCAGCCTGCCCTTTTAAAAAATTCAAGCTTAATGATTTTGCTATCTTATAAAGTCACACTATTCTCTGGCCAACTTGACGTTCAGTGTTATTCTTTTATTTATAAAGTAATAATAATACCAGACTGTTACTGAAACATTGCAAGGCAAAGGCCTCTGCTCATGCCGCCAAAGGACAAACATTAATTTATTAATTTTTAAGGAAAGTTTACATACTAATAACAAACATTTAAATAAATCGTAGGTAGGTATGTGTAAACTTAACCCCTTGAATGTATTTTTAATAGTTTCGGTAATCACGGCATTAAACCGGTTTCCACGCTAGCTCATGGCGGGTTGGCGATTAAAAAATCCAAATTTATACATGACAGATTTTTATAAGGTTTTAAATTAGTGTCAATGTGACGTTTTCAATTCCTAACGAATTTCTATGTTAATCTTGGACAGCGTAGACAACGGCGAAGGCAAACATCGGTAGGAAACTGGGCGTCTAGTTAGTTTATGTGGTATAAGTTTGTGCTCCATTGGAGTAATTGCTTCAAGCTGGAACGCCTGTGGTGCGAGAATAAACAGCTAAACGCAATCATAATTTGAGTAGTTCCTAGGCACCTAGGTTCTATCGAGCAATATTATAAACAGTTTTCAAATCAGGTTCGGCTCGCACCAGAAAATACAATGAGGCTTGTAAAACAACAGACAAAATATAGGTTTAGCCACTAAATACATCAGCCAACGCTATGAAGAATAGTGTTATGCGATAAAGTCACACAATTAACTTGGCAACTCGATATTCAGGTAGTTGTTCGAATTGTAAACTAATAATAATACTAGCCTGATTCTGTCGCACTGCAGGACAAAGGCCTCTTATCATACAGAGAACGCACGAGCATAAATCACCATGCCACAAGGCGAGTTGGCGATTTCAAAATACTATAAGTGCGATAGTAACGCTGTTTGTTATATTTTCACAACTAAAAGGCTGAACAAGAGGTTGAAAACCTAGGAAAGACCTTGGATAGGTTTATCCCGGTAGTGTGATCCCTTGGGATGATGAAACACTTTTTACGCGGTTGCAGCCGCGGACAGAAGCTATATAGTAACTTATAAGTCCACGTTTCCACACGACGCTTTAACTGATACAAAAATGTTAAACAGTTTGTTTGTACTATAAGTTTGTAAAAGGTACTCTGATCCGATTATGAGAATACTTTTACTGATGGAAAATTACATTAACACATCGTATCATTCTATCTATCCCGGCAAATGCATTTGCTGGGACACAGGCCTCCTCTCTGTGAGAGGGAATGGGCCACAATCTACCACTAGACCCCAGTGCGAGTAAGTAGTTGTCACGTCTTTGAATTTTTATATCTAGAACATATCGGTTTCTTCACGATGTTTTGCTTTATCGTTTTGAGAGCAGTGGCTAAGAAATATATAACACAAAGGAATGCGCCTGAATCCATGACCTACCACTCGTAAGTCGGGGCTGTAACCACTGGGCGATCACGGTCCTCTAAACTAAGTAAACGTTTGAAATTACATGAGTGTATAAAAAATATGACAGTAAGTTCCATCCTTGATTCAATATTTAAAATGTTAGCCTTAAACCTTTGTTTATTTTTTAATATAAAAAGGGAAGCAAAGTTCCAATTTTATGTGAGTGATCTTTTTTAATCCATAATTATTATACACAAGTTTGGAAACGGATAGTTTTATGAAATCATGTTAAATTTGAATGAAATGAAAATAAGTACAGGGCAAAAACTACTGTGTTTTGTTGTGATTGGACATTTCTGTGTGGCAGATATAAACTCTAAGTTTACTTCGAATTAATATAGCAAAATTAAGTCGTCCCCAACATATGTGTAGTGTTTTTTTAATAAATACCTAACTTCCATTTGCAACATTAGATTTTGAGATTTAAATAAGCCCATTTTACAGCCCGTTCCATCGATTTTGAATTTTTTGCGTTGGTGATACGACAAATGGTAGCTGTAGTAAACAGTTGGTTTCGGTAACAGGTTTATGCTTTTTCTGTCATCCTAATGTTTACGGGAAAGAACTCCAAATCGGTTGAACGGACTGTAAGAAGAGTTGTAGAATTTTCTAATGCTATTTCAAATGGAGTATAGATGTAAACTGATTTAAACTAACTTTACATATGTGTGTGTTTATGGTGTGTTTATGAATAACGTCAGATTATTAGTTAGTATCATATTAAGTTTTACTATAAATACAAAAAAAATTGTAATACAAAATCTTTATTAATTAATAAACAAGATCACATATTGATTTGCATAGGTAAAACTATACATATATATATATATAATATATACATATGTTTATATCATATATAAATTACAATACCTTAAATCAATAACTACTTACTAACTTAGCCTGAAAATATCATAATTACATTAGTTACACCTTAACTTAAATTACAATCTAGTACAAGTCTTAATATATTAAGACTTGTACTAGATTGTAATTTTTCATAAATATAAATCGGATGCCACAAGGTGCTTGAAAAATGTGATCTTATGATCTATGTAGTTGTCGGACACACATACGAAAGCAAGGTAGAATAAAGCGTGGAATAATAATAATAAAAGGTTTTATTTCTAAAGCATCCCTTTTTGTGCGATGGCGTTTGTGCTAGCTTTCTTATCTGCTCAAAATGAATAAGTAGGAGTAGGTATACTGTGGGTAGATGTATCTATCCCGAATTGAACTCTTTTTAACCGACTTCAAAAAGACGAGGAGATTCTAAGTTCGTCTGAATGTTTTTTCTTTTATAAAGAGCATTTTAAATGAGCGATGGGAATAAGAATAGGAATTTATTCCTAAAATTGCTTTTAACACCGTATGAAACTCGCCAGTTATCTCTCTGCGCGGCAGTATAATTGACTAATTATGTAATTTTTTTACTATAACGTCTGATATTAACGTTTACATTAGTAGTTTACATTAATTGAAATGTTTCATTATCTGAAAATGTGTGTGTTTGTTTATCTGAAAATTGGATCTGTTATTTCGATTTAAGGATGATCTGTTCATTTATTTAAAGTTAATGTACATTTCTGACTGGAAAATGATGAAAGTTCACTTAATTATTACCACCAGATCCAAACCCAAAGAAGTAGTGGCCAAAGCCATTTATCTATTTAGTATTAAGTATTATATCTCTTAACATCTAGTTGTCTAACTTTGCATTTGCATCAAGTACAACTCAATTTAGTACCCAGGCAATCTCTGTGTATTCCAGGTTGCCAAGAATAGATTAAGGAATGCGATAAGGCCGCCACTTTTGTGTTTTTTTTAGGATTCGGTACATCAATAGGAAAAAAAACTTAAAGCATCACTTTGATGTCTGTCTATCTGTCCATCTATCAAGACCTTTATCTCAGTAATATGTGGCGAAATCAAGTTGTACTTTATATCAAATATTCAGATCTATAACCTATAGAGTACTTTCCGTTGACTTAGAATCAAGGCAAGAACCAATGTATTAAGTAAGAATGAAATTAACTTTAGGTGAAAAACCACTACGTGTTTTTTTGTGAGGGTATATAATGTATCTTAGTGTTAGAAATAAACTTTAGACGTATATGTATCGCAGACTAGGTAAAATTGCCCAAAACATAAAACCTTATTGTATATTTTTGTGTAGTTAAAAGTTATACTGATTGAAGCTTGATGTTTATGAATAGGAGGATATAATATTATTGTTTAGTAATTAAAGAATTTTTTTAAGGGTCTTAAAGAGAAGTCTATCCAAAATGAAACAGTAAAATATTAAGGATCATGAAACATTTATTTATTTTTAATTAAAAATATCAAACACGTATTATAACTTAACCTAAGTAAGAATCACATATGAGCCTATACATGATTCACGCCTAACTTAACCTAAATAGGCATCTCCCATGAGTCTTTACATGATTTAAAACTAATTTAACGTTACTTAGAATCACATACGAGTCTATACATGATTTACAACTAACTTAAACTAAAACAGAATCACATAAGTGTCTTTACAAGATTTACAACTAATTTAACGTAACTTAGAATCACATAAGAGTCTATACATGATTTAAAACTAAATTCTTATAAGTTGTAAATCACATATGAGTTACATGATTCACAACTAACTTAACCTAAAATAGAATCACATACGAGTATATACATGATTTACAACTAAATTAGAATCAAATACGAGTCTATACTTGATTTACAACTAACTTAACCTAAATTAGAATCACACACACAGTCTTATTTCAACACAAGTTAATGTCAAGGGGTATCGTTTCCCAGTCACTAGGTTATTGAGTTCAGATATTCACTTGCTCCATGTAAAACACTGGTATTTTCCTGCATCCGATTATACTGGAAGCCGACCTTAACATTGTAGGAAAAGCCTTGATTTATTACTGGCTTACTTTCTCCCGCAAGCTATTTCGTCGTGATGGCCGACATCTGTACTCTCCATAAGTTGCATATATTGCAAATTTGACATATGCAGTTTCCACAAATCGAAAACTTAAAAGAGCTGACTTAATCATGTCTTTAAGTAATTCATCGTTGCTTTCGTTCTTCTTGATATAGTCGACCAAAGTTTGAACACGTTTCCGATCGAGCGAATGCGACAGATGTATGTCTTTAATTGTTCTCAGGTGTTTATATGTATACAACTCTTTGTCCAAATTCTTTATCACAGTCTTGAGTTTGATGATCTTGTTGTTCATTTCCTCCTCGTATTTCATCCAGTTCTTCTTAGATATCAAGTCGTTCCAGTGCTGGTATTCCTTCTGCCAATACTCTGTTTTTTTCTTGAGCTCCCGAATATACTCAGGGATATATTTAAGTTCAACATCTTCGAGTTCAGTTTGTGTTATTTTCGCTTCGAGTGTTTCTCTCATCTTTCTCTCGTGCTCCTCCTCCGTATCTCCTTCGTAAAGTATAAATTCGTCTGGTTTACACACATTATCTTCTGGAGGGAAAAGGTTTCCGATAAGATTATTTAGGTTTCTCTGGTTTTGTTTCACTTTCAAATCAGATATTTCGGCTACTGAAGACTCCATGATCGTTAATAACGTTTACTGACGTAATATGACAAACAAAGTTGAGATGTGAACACTGTAGAGGCTAATATGCGACTGCAGAAAATACGCGTTACAAATATTACATGATTTTACAAGCTGGGCGTGGCGTATTACGAAAAGGGGATGGCGCTATACGTAATCTATAGCTCCATCTCTTTTTAACAATGAAACAAAGATATTGACAATGTCCTAGTGGTCGCAGGTAAAAAAATTATGGTAGGTACAGGCAATAATGCTTTGTGAAAGATAAGAACCCATTGTAATGTTATTAGGTAGAGGTCTGTTTCATTGTTAAATACGTAGAAAGAATAATTAGTGTTTGTTTGTCGGTAATTAGTTCATTGTTGTAAATAGTCAATGTAAAATATTACGTTGATTTCTACTCCGTGGATAAGAAATTTTGAAACTTTATTTTGGGGTTTGTGGCAAAGTGCTGTGTATACTTAGGTGATATAAATAAAATTATTAATAATTACTACAGCTGCATTGTCAATGTAAGCATTTTAAGTCATATGTGTTCTACCTTTATCGCCAAGCCACAGTTGAACCTTATACCCTAGTAAATCTTAAACTAACCCTGCATGACGATGAATATTAAGTATGTACTGTATTTCAGTGATAGCAGTGGTGGCCCAGTGGTAGTGGCCGCGACTTACAAGTTGTAGATCGTGAGTTCGAACCCAGGCAGGCGCTTTACTTTGTGTAAATTACTTCATCACCACTCTGCTCTCATTACGGTGAAGGAGAACATCGTGAGGAAACCGGCACGTCCTAGAACCAAAAATATTAAGACATGTGACATCTACCAACCCGCACTGGGCCCGCGTGGTGGATTAAGCCCCATTCCATATCACAAGTCTCACAGAGAAGAGACCTTTTTTCCAGCAATGGGAACATTATTACTATATGACTGTATTTCATGGGATATAATATGTCTTAAGTCTAAATTATTTATGTGATTAGACTGAGACTAGTGTTTAAAGTACCTAGCTACCTATGACAGAAGCCTTATGAAACACAAACTACAGAGTGACTTCTAATAAATTGGCTATATTTCATAAAGTGCTAAGGAATATGAACAATTGTCGCTATAGGCCATTTTGATAATTTTGTTTTTCTTTTCATATTTCAGAGTTAATCCTTTAGTAAAAGTTATTATTGACTACGTCATTCAATGAACGAAAGTTACCCTTAATTTCAATATATTCATACAAATCCAAATTACTACAATAATGCAAAACTAACTGTCTGTTTGAAACTTTTTTATGCCTGGTCTAGAAATAATAACAAGAATGTACCTAACAAACGGATATAAGATAATTTTAATCTAAGGGGGTACGTCCCCTTGGGATAATTACCCAGTTTCGCACGGGCGAAGTCACTGGCAGAAGGTAGTACAATGTTGAAATTCTACGAGGATAGCACTGGCTACGGTCTAGCATCGTAAACTTATATCCAAACTAATATTATAAATGCAGAAGTTACTCTGTTTTTTCCCTTTTTGTTTGGCTGAACTAGAGTTTGAGACCCTGGAAAAGATATAGTTTTTTTATCCCGGTAGTGTTCCCTTGGGATGATAATAACCGTACATTTAGTACCTTCACGACAAGCCAATAACCGTACATTTAGTACCTTCTTCAAATAAAAAACGCAATTATAAACTAATTTGCAGTTGGAAATGCACCTGAGTTCGATCCTTGGGTGGTCGGTGTTACTGAGGATTAGAACATTTACAAAACCAGTACTTTGTCTGGCTGGGTTGGCTACAACAAAATAACAATGGGGCTTGTAAAACAATAGACAAAAGATATGTTAAGGTACTAAATACATCAGCCTGCCCTTTTAAAAAATTCAAGCTTAATGATTTTGCTATCTTATAAAGTCACACTATTCACTGGCCAACTTGACGTTCAGTGTAATTCTTTTATTTATAAAGTAATAATAATACCAGACTGTTACTGAAACACTGCAAGGCAAAGACCTCTGCTCATGCCGCCAAAGGACAAACCTTAATTTATTTATTTTTAAGAAAAGCTTACAGACTAATAACAAACATTAAAAAAAATCGTAGGTGAGGAAAATGGCTAATTACAAGCTTCCACATGTGTAAACTTAACCCCTTGAATGTATTTTTAATAGTTTCGGTAATCACGGCATTCAACCGGTTTCCACGCTAGCTCATGGCGGGTTGGCGATTTCAAAATCCATTTTTTTTACATGATTTTTATAAGGTTTTAAATTAGTGTCAATGTTGACGTTTTCAATTCCGAACTACTTTCTATGTTAATCTTGGACAGCGTAGACAACGGCGAAGGCAAACATCGGTAGGAAACTGGGCGTATAGTTAGTTTATGTGGTATAAGTTTGTGCTCCATTGGAGTAATTGCTCCAAGCTGGAACGCCTGTGGTGCGAGGATAAACGGCTAAACGCAATCATAATTTGAGTAGTTCCTAGGCACCTAGGTTCTATCGAGCAATATTATAAACAGTTTTCAAATCAGGTTCGGCTCGCACCAAAAAATACAATGAGGCTTGTAAAACAACAGACAAAATATAGGTTTAGCCACTAAGTACATCACCCAACGCTATGAAGAATAGCTTAATGATTTTGTTATGTGATAAAGTCACACAATTAACTTGGCAACTCGATATTCAGGTAGTTGTTCGAATTGTAAACTAATAATAATACTAGCCTGATTCTGTCGCACTGCAGGACAAAGGCCTCTTATCATACAGAGAACGCACGAGCATAAATAACCATGCTACCTCAAGGCTATCTATTAGAGTCAGTGAGCAGTTTAATAACACTAATAGTTTATTTAGTGAGTTGGTTGGCAGCATTCAGTCGGAATCAGTGTGTGAGCCAGATTTTATAATAGATTTGACTGGTGATGACACTAGACCATTATGTCCTATTGTCATGAGTCATAATAAATTAAATAAATATATTAAAATCAAAAAAAATATGAAACGTTCACGGAGAGCAATAAAAAAACAAAATCTCCTAAAATTAAATATTACACTTAGAAAGGAACGTGTTAACCTAACTAGTAGACTAAATACCTGCATGGGTGAGCTAGATAATTGTAAGGAAAAGTATGATAAAGATACACAGTGCCTCCAAAAAGATTTATTATACAAGGAGTGTTTACTGAAGAATATTTTTGAGAAATATGAAATTTCACAACAGCAATTGAGTGAGCGCTTGATTGAGGCTGGGGATTTGTTGGACTTGGTGAAGCACAATGCAGAGAGGTATGAGTCTCTGACTAATTCCTCTTGCAGCTGTGTCAACTACCCACCACCTCCCCAACTTCAAGGTGACTTGTCTTCACCAATGTTGGCTTTTCCTGAAAAGACCTGTGTACACAATGAAAAGGAATGTAAAACAATATTATTTAGTGATGAAATGGGTTCAGGCTTTGGAAAAATATTACAAAATTATCTTAGCCATAGTTTTACAAATCATTGTTACCATAATATAAGTTTTAAACAAATGATCAATAGAATTATAAAATTCAAAAATAGATAATTGTTCTACAATGGTTTTGCTATTGGGAAATAGTACTGGAATTACCAAAAGGGACATAATGGCTGGTATTGACACCTTGTTAGGGTTAAATGTAGGAAAGCTCATGGTTTGTGCTTTTCCTTATTCAGATAGCTTCTCAGAAGATGAGAACAAGCGAATTTTTAAATTAAATAACATTTTACAAATGTTGACTTGTCGTAGTGACAAATTATTGTTTTTTGACACTAATAGATTTATTTGTGGACTTCAAGTAACGCAGAGAGCTTTCTCTCTGTCACGTAGATGTATACATAAGATTGCTATGTTGATAGCATATTCTATTAATGAAGTGATAGTAAATCTATCAAATTCTATATTAATTGACGACCCTGTGTTGCCTAGTTCAACTAGCAACATAAATTTAAACTAGTCCATAAGACAATAGAAGTTACCCCTGCAAATAATCAGTTATTATTAGTAAATAGTATGAAGGTATCTTCTGGCAATCCATTTAGTGGTACAAAGCTGAGGAGAGAGCAATACTCTTTAAAATTATTAAATCAGAACATTCAAGGTTGCTCTTCCAAATTATTAGAAATTGAACTATTTCTAGAAAAAACCAAATTTGATATTATTTGTCTAACAGAACATTGGTTAAAAGATCACCAAGTAAGGTCCATTAATTATGAAAATTATTGTGTAGTTAGCCATTTCAGCAGAAAACGTATGATACATGGCGGATCATTAATACTTATTAAAAATTCTATTAAATCTAAAGAAAGAAAAGACATTGTTAGACTGTCGGTTGAACACACCATTGAATTGTCCTGTGTTGAGCTTGATAAGCATGTTGTAGTATGTGTCTACAGACCTCCAAGTTACCAGAATCTATCTGTGTTTGACTCTATAATGGAAGATGTGTTAAAAAAAGTTAGTACTAGCAGTAAATCAATCATCATATGTGGCGATTTTAACATTAACTTATTAGAAAATAACTCTAACAGTATTAGGTTATTGGGTCTTTTTAAATCATTTAATCTGGCAAATGTTTTTATGGAGCCAACTAGAGTGACAGCTTCTTCTGCGACTTGCATAGATAACGTTTTTTGTAATTGTGATTACCTAAATAAAGAAATTGTAAATAAATTTACCTCTGATCACAGTGGGCAAACAATAACGTATAGCACCTACATACCTTTGCAAAAAATGCAAATAAAATTTAGACCAATTACAAGTTTAGGAATATGTGTTGAAAGTAAGAAGACGAATAACGATCTATATGTTTTATTATAAAAGCGCTGCTTATATACATTACAAACTCATCAATATCAAATATAATAGGGTATGCAAATAAACTTAAGACTAACACAATCTCGGTAATGTCGGTAGGATGTGCCGCGCTCCCCTCGATGTCCGAGCGCGATGATACAGCCGGCCGATCGACATTCCTTTCACCTTGGCTAGCTAGTATGCGCGGGCGCACGGTGGCGAGCGGTTGTGTGCGCCTCTAATTTGTATGTTTATACATTTACGTAACGTAAGTATGAGCTGCTACATCATTCCCCCGCTAGTGAAACGTACACAAGGCTTCGATGTCCTGCCTGTTTTCGTGACGTATGCGTACGTGTCTGTGACTGGCTTTTCTGGCTCTGTGTTAATCCGGAAAGCTGGCTTTAGTCTATCAACAGTGATGTTGCTGCTTCTTTTGCCTAACTGGATAGTGAAATATTTGTCCTTACGACTTATCACTTCGTACGGGCCATTGTAGGTTGGCGTCAGAGGCTTGCTTGATGCGTCATTGCGTAGATAAACATGCGAGCATTTATATAGGTCGTCGTGAATAAATGTCGCTCGGGATTGGTTTGATTTCCGTTGCGCCTGGGCCTTCTTTAACGCTCCATTTAACTTATCCATGATGTTTGAAACCGTGTCGCGATGTCTTGTTGATTCTTCATAAAATTCGCCGGGTAATCGCAGCGTTTGGCCATACAGTAGTTCAGCAGTACTTGCACCAATATCCTCTTTTATCGAGGCACGCAGTCCCAGCAGCACCGTAGATAGCTCACGTGACCATGTTGATGATTCGAGTCTTGCAGTGAGTGACGTCTTGAGTGAGCGATGCCATCGTTCTATCACGCCGTTACACTGCGGATGGTAGGCAGTGGTGCGGGTGCGATGGATTCCCATGCGTTGCATTAATTTGTTGAATAGGTCTGATTCAAATTGCCTCCCTTGGTCGGTGGTTATTGTAACTGGGCAACCGAATCTTGCGATCCAACCGTCATACAATGCGTTAGCAACCCTTTCTGCGGTTATGTCTTCCAGTGGACAGGCTTCAGGCCATTTGGTAGCCCTATCTATCATGGTCAATAAATATCGATAACCGTCAGAGATGGGTAACGGACCAACGATATCAATATGCACGGGCGACTAAGGTCGTGAATTGCTTGGAATGCAACTTTTCGAAAATCTGAAGGTAGATATGGACGAGCAGTGTTTGATGACATTTCGCAGGTAACTTTGGTGGTTGATTTAGGAATGATGATTTCCTGGAATTGGTATTTTGCTTTGTTTGCTAGGGTTTTCAATTCTTTATCTTTGGATTGTTTTCTTGCCAGCTCGTCGTAGTCGATTGGTGTTGGACAGGATATGGTTTCTATTCGAGAGAGTGCGTCTGCGACTTGGTTGTCCCTGCCGGTGATGTGTTGAATATTTGACGTGTAGTGTCCTATATATTCAAGGTATCTTGTTCTACGTGGTGTTTCGTTGTTGCCGGTGGCCGTCAGTGCATGAATCAATGGCTTGTGGTCCGTGTAAATGATTAGTTCGCGGCCCTCAAATATGCGCCGGAAATGTCGTATTGCCATGTATATAGACAACAGTTCTCGGTCGTACGTACTGTATTTTTGTTGTGCCTCGCTGAATTTCTTGGAAAAAAATCCTAGCGGTCTCCATGTCCCCCGAATTTTCTGTTGAATGACTGCACCAGCACAGGTGTTCGACGCGTCTGTCATGATAGCGAATGGATCGTTCTGAGATGGGTAGGAGATGAGAACTGCATCTTCAATATCTTGCTTACACTTTTTGAAAGCTAGTTTTGCCGCTTCGCTCCACTGGATCTTTGTTTTGTCGTTTTTTTTGGCGTTATGAAAATATTTACTCAATTCCTTTTGGTGTTCGGCTGCGTGCGGAATGTTCGAACGGTAAAAGTTTAACATTCCGACAAAACGACGTAGGTCTTGAACGGTTGTTGGTAGTGGGTACGATTTGATGGTCTTTATCTTCTCTTCTGTAGGATGAATGCCTTCTGAGCTTATTGAGTAGCCCAGGAAATCGAGTTTGGTCTGGCCGAAGGAACACTTGGCGACGTTGATTTGCAAACCGTTGGCATTGAGTCGCTGGAACACCTCCTCGAGATTTCTTCTGTGTTCCTCTTCGTTTTCAGACGCCACCAAAATATCGTCGACAAATGGAAAAACTGGCAATCCTCGTAGCACGTTGTCAATATGGCGCTGGAATGTTTGGCCGGCATTTCTTAATCCGAAACACATCCTCGTAAACTCGTACAGACCAAACGGTGTTATAACGGCTGTTTTTTTTACATCTACCTCTCGGTTCCTTATCTGATAATATGCCTTTTTGAGATCGATTTTTGAGAAAATCTTCTTGCCTTGCATATTGTAGGTGAAGTCATGCAGACGTGGAATTGGATAGCGGTCTGGTATGGTTACCGCGTTGAGTCTACGGTAGTCGCCGCATAGCCTGTATTTGCCGTCTTTCTTCAGCACCATGTGTAGAGGACTTGCCCATGGACTGTTAGACGGTCGACAGATGCCTTGGTCCATCATTAATTGTATTTCTTCCTTGGCGGCGTTATATTTGTGAGGCGAGAGAGGGCGAGCTTTTGCGTACATTGGTGGGCCGGTAGTCTCGATGTAATGTTCGACTTCGCTGTTGCTCAATTGCCACGAACTGGGTCTTGTGATATCAGGGTACTTGGCTAGTAGGTCGTGATATGGAAGTTTATCGTCGATGGTGCGTATGCTTCCTTCCGATGCAGATAACAGGGACCCAGATGTCGATAAGTTTGTCTTTTGGTCCACCAGTCGCCGTCCGTGCAGGTCCACCATTAATGCGTAGTGATGTAAAAAATCGGCGCCTATGATCGGCCTACTGACTGTTGCGATCACAAATTGCCATTTGTACTGTCGCCTTAATCCGATATTCAATACGACGGTTTTTTCTCCAAATGTAGGTATTTGCGTTCCATTTGCTGCGTAAAGGTAGTTGCTTGGATTCCGATTCTTTTTTTCGTTCGCACTTGCGGGTAGAACCGAAACATTTGCGCCTGTGTCGACGAGGTACTGTTGGCCGGTCGTTACATCTCTTATGAAAAGGCGGTATGTTGATAATTTTTCGACTTCTGCCACCGCCATAGCTTCGGTCTTTTTTAGTTTTCCGGTTGCGTATTTTTCTTGTAATTACAAGGACTCCTACACCGGTAAGCTTCTTTGCCGAATTTTCGGTGAAAATAGCACGACCCACTCCTTCGATCACGGGATTTTGAACGTGATCGGCTTCTATAGCGTTGGGGTCGCTGACGGTAATTATACTCTCGATCCATTTTTAACGCAGCTACCTCCTTGGTCAGGGTTTCAATCATGCTGATTATGTTCTGTTCTGACGATGTTTGCTGTTGAAGATTGACTGTGGCAGGAACAAACGGAGTTTACCTCCTTCATTTGCTCATGCATCTTGTCTGCCATGGCGGCAAGCGAGTCCAATTTTAACTCGTCGCTTACGGCTAGTACCGCGCGGGTCGCGGCAGGCAGGTGTCCGATCCATAGCATGCGTAGCGTAGCATCTGGTATTTTGTCTCGCGCCAGGTCTTGCATTCGGCGCAGTAGTTGTGATGGCCGTTGATCGCCGAGCTCCATTTCGTTGAGCAACTTCTGCAATTGCTTCTCTTCAGATTCTTCGTAGACGGACACCAGCCTCTTCTTGACTCCTTCATATCTTCCCGTGTTCGGAGCGGCCATGATGATGTCGCTAATTTGCTCCACCTCTGGCTTGGTGAGATTTGCTACTACCAGTCCAAATTTCCCTTCTTCTCCGAGCTTCTGGTTGGCGATCATGACTTTGAACTGGGCAAACCAAAGACGAGGTTTGTCACGCCAGAACTGTGGAATGCGCGACTTGATACTGATCATTTCGATCGCTTCTTCGCTGGTCATTTTGAACGCGGGGTCACCACTTTAGGAATATGTGTTGAAAGTAAGAAGACGAATAACGATCTATATGTTTTATTATAAAAGCGCTGCTTATATACATTACAAACTCATCAATATCAAATATAATAGGGTATGCAAATAAACTTAAGACTAACACAATCTCGGTAATGTCGGTAGGATGTGCCGCGCTCCCCTCGATGTCCGAGCGCGATGATACAGCCGGCCGATCGACATTCCTTTCACCTTGGCTAGCTAGTATGCGCGGGCGCACGGTGGCGAGCGGTTGTGTGCGCCTCTAATTTGTATGTTTATACATTTACGTAACGTAAGTATGAGCTGCTACACAAGTAAAAATTTAGAAAAATTTAATAAAACCTTGACTAGTAAATTATGTGTTCAAAACTTTTTTAATATAGATGACCCAAATGAGTTCTATGCCGAGTTTTTTAAAGTACTCAACATGCAATTTAATGACACTTTTCCACTGAAAGCGAAAAGTATTTACACCAAGTTCGTATTTAGCGATTGGGCGACTCCAGGCATTCGTAAAAGCAGGGAAAAGCTATATGAACTTTATGGCCTAAAGCAACATATGAATAATACAAGTTTTGAAAAGTATGTTGCCGAATATTCAAAAACCTTTAAAATTGCATGCAAAATAGCTAAAGCGCTGTATATAAGCAATAAAATAAAATCAGCAGACGATAAAATAAAAACTGCCTGGAAAATAATAAATAACGAAACAGGTAGGAAAAAACAGCGTAATACTGAATTTAATTTAGCGACTGCACAGGGCCCCATATCCTCAGATATAGAGGTAGCTCAGGAATTTGAAAACTTTTTTGTTAATATTCCTCTTAAAACTACAGCAGCCTTAAACTCCATACACCCACACTCTCTGCTGCCTTACTAAGAAAGAACGTAAATGCGTGCCCATCGAAGTTCAAGTTTCAACATACAAATCCCCAGGCTATTTTAAAAGCTTTTAAAGATCTTAAAATTAAATCAACAGAAGATCTTTGGGGACTATCTGTAAAAGTGTGTAAACCAATCATTGAAACTGTTGCACCCTATTTAGCTTTCATATTTAATACTAGTGTCGATCAAGGAGTTTTTCCGGACCTCATGAAACACAGTAAACTAGTTCCATTGTTTAAATCCGGGGATAGCAAAGAAGCCAATAATTATAGGCCAGTGTCAATACTGCCAGTTCTCAGTAAGGTCTTCGAAAAGTTAATGCTCAACCAATTGTTGTGTCATTTTAACAAACATTCTATCTTTTATGATCAACAGTACGGTTTTACCAAAGGGCGTTGCACAACTGACGCCGGTGTCACCCTAATAAAGAACATCTTTAACGCCTGGGAGGAAGCACAAGACGCCATTGGAATCTTTTGCGACTTCTCGAAGGCGTTCGATTGCTTTAACCATGAGACACTATTGTTGAAGCTCGAGCACTATGAAATTAGACATACAGCCCTTGGGTTACTTAGATCATATTTAAAAGCCAGACAAGTTAAAGTTCAGATAAACGGCGTAAACTCACTAGGGTCTGAAATGACAATGGGTGCTCCTCAAGGCTCGATATTGGGTCCATTCCTCTTTTTAGTTTATATTAACGATTTACCCCAATTACTAAAAAATCAACCGAAAATGGTGTTGTTTGCTGATGACACATCTTTGATATTTAAAATAGATCGGCGGTCACAAAATCTTGATGATGTGAATAACTCGATTCATCGGGTCCAAAATTGGTTCACGGCAAACAATTTGGTACTAAATGAAAAAAAAACCAAATGTATTAGATTCACATTGCCTAATGTTAGAAGTAGCGAATGCGACATCATATTGAATGGCGAAAAGCTGGACTTTGTAAATCAAACAGTTTTCCTGGGAATCTCTAGACGACAAATTGCAATGGAGTTCTCACATAACATCTCTTGCGGGTCGGCTGAGCTCGGCCGCTTATGCTGTTAGAAAGATAAGACAGTTGACGGATGTGGAGACCGTGCGTTTGGTCTATTTTAGTTACTTTCACAGCATTATGTCATACGGTATTTTATTGTGGGGCCGAGCGGCTGACATTGAATCTATATTTATATTGCAAAAGAGAGCTATCAGAGCCATATATAATTTAAGTCACAGAGAATCTCTTAGGGAGCTATTTAAAAATATTAATATTATGACAGTTTCTTGCCAATTCATTTATGAAAATATTATGTATGTAAGGAAAAATATACATCTCTTTAGTAAGGTCAGTGATAGACACAATTGTAATACGAGAAATAAAGATAAGTTAGATCAACCATCTTATAGACTAGCAAAAGTACACTCATCTTTCATGGGGTACTGTGTTAAATTCTATAACAAAATACCTTGTGATATATTAAAACTAAATGAAAGAAAATTTAAAACTTTAGTTAAAAGCACACTTTGTAAACAAGCATATTACAAATTATATTAACTGATATTAACGTTTACATTAAAAGTTTACATTCATTGAAATGTTTCATTATTTAATTAAAATGAAAATATGTTTTAATGAGTTTTGTCAGGGCTTATCTGAAAATTGGATCTGTTATTTCGATTAACGCATGATCTGTTTATTTATTTAAAGTTAATGTACATTTCTGACTAAGTGCGACATTAAACAATGTTTTCGGTATGAAAGTTGACTTAATTAACACCAATGACCATGATCCAAACCCAAAGAAATAGTGGCCAAAGCCATTTATCTATTTAGTATTAAGTATTATATCTCTTGACATCTAGTTGTCTAACTTTGCATTTGCATCAAGTACAACTTAATTTAGTGCCCAGGCAATCTCTGTGTATTCCAGGTTGCATGGAATAGATTACGGAATGCGATAAGGCCGCCACTTGTGTGTTTTTTTTAGGATTCGGTACATCAATAGGAAAAAAAGCTTAAAGCATCACTTTGATGTCTGTCTATCTGTCCATCTATCAAGACCTCTATCTCAGTAATATGTGGCGAAATCAAGTTGGACTTAATATCAAATATTCAGATCTATAACCTATAGAGTACTTTCCGTTGACTTAGAATCAAGGCAAGAACCAATGTATTAAGTAAGAATGAAATGAAAATAACTTTAGGTGAAAAACCACTATGTGTTTTTTGTGATGGAATATAATGTATCTTAGTGTTAGAAATAAACTCTAGACATATATGTATCGCAGACTAGGTAAAGTTGCCCAAAACATAAAACCTTATTGTATATTTTTGTGTAGTTAAAAGTTATACTGATTGAAGCTTGATGTTTATGAATAGGAGGATATAATATTATTGTTCAGTAATTAAATATTTTTTTAAGGGTCTTAAAGGGAAGTCTATCCAAAATGAAACAGTAAAATATTTAAGATCACGAAACATTTATTTATTATTAATTAAAAATATCAAACATGTATTATAACTTAACCTAAGTAAGAATCACATATGAGCCTATACATGATTCACAACTAACTTAATCTAAAACAGAATCACATAAGAGTCTTTACAGGGTTTACAACTAATTTAACGTAACTTAGAATCACATACGAGTCTATACATGATTTAAAACTAAATTCTTATAAGTTGTAAATCACATATGAGATACATGATTCACAACTAACTTAACCTAAAACAGATATCACATACGAGTATATACATGATTTACAACTAAATTAGAATCACATATGAGTCTATACTTGATTTACAACTAACTTAACCTAAATTAGAATCACACACACAGTCTTATTTCAACACAAGTTAATGTCAAGGGGTATCGTTTCCCAGTCACTAGATTATTGAGATCAGATATTCACTTGCTCCATGTAAAAAATTGGTATTTTGCTGCATCCGGTTATACTGGCAGCCAACCTTAACATTGTAGGAAAAGCCGTGATTGATTACTGGCTTACTTTCTCCCGCAAGCTATTTCGTCGTGATGGCCGACATCTGTACTCTCCATAAGTTGCATATATTGCAAATTTGACATATGCAGTTTCCACAAATCGAAAACTTAAAAGAGCTGACTTAATCATGTCTTTAAGTAATTCATCGTTGCTTTCGTTCTTCTTGATATAGTCGACCAAAGTTTGAACACGTTTCCGATCGAGCGAATGCGACAGATGTATGTCTTTAATTGTTCTCAGGTGTTTATATGTATACAACTCTTTGTCCAAATTCTTTATCACAGTCTTGAGTTTGATGATCTTGTTGTTCATTTCCTCCTCGTATTTCATCCAGTTCTTCTTAGATATCAAGTCGTTCCAGTGCTGGTATTCCTTCTGCCAATACTCTGTTTTTTTCTTGAGCTCCCGAATATACTCAGGGATATATTTAAGTTCAACATCTTCGAGTTCAGCTTGTGTTATTTTCGCTTCGAGTTTTTCTCTCATCTTTCTCTCGTGCTCCTCCTCCGTATCCCCTTCGTAAAGTATAAATTCGTCTGGTTTTCACACATTATCTTCTGAAGGGAAAAGGTTTCCGATAAGATTATTTAGGTTTATCTGATTTTGTTTCACTTTCAAATCAGATATATCGGCTACTGAAGACTCCATGATCGTTAATAACGTTTACTGACGTAATATGACAAACAAAGTTGAGATGTGAACACTGTAGAGGCTAATATGCGACTGCAGAAAATACTCGTTACAAATATATCATGATTTTACAAGCTGGGCGTGGCGTATTACGAAAAGGGGATGGCGCTATACGTAATCTATAGCTCCATCTCTTTTTAACAATGAAACAATGATATTGACAATGTCCTAATGGTCGCAGGTAAAAAAATACTGGTAGGTACAGGCAATAATGCTTAGTGAAAGATAAGAACCCATTGTAATGTTATTAGGTAGAGGTCTGTTTCATTGTTAAATACGTAGAAAGAATAATTAGTGTTTGTTTGTCGGTAAGTAGTTCATTGTTGTAAATAGTCAATGAAAATATTTCGTTGATAACTACTCCGTGGATAAGAAATTATAAAATTTTATTTTGGGGTTTGTGGCAAAGTGCTGTGTATACTTAGGTGATATAAATAAAGTTATTAATAATTACTACAGCTGCATTGTCAATGTAAGCATTTTAAGTCATATGTGTTCTACCTTTATCGCCAAGCCACAGTTGAACCTTATACCCTAGTAAATCTTAAACTAACCCTGCATGACGATGAATATTAAGTATGTACTGTATTTCTGGTGATAGCAGTGGTGGCCCAGTGGTAGTGGCCGTGACTTAGAAGTTGTAGATCGTGAGTTCGAACCCAGGCAAGCGCTTAACTTTGTGTAAATTACTTCATCACCACTGCTGTCATTACGGTGAAGAAGAACATCGTGAGGAAACCGGCACGTCCTAGAACCAAAAATATTAAGACATGTGACATCTACCAACCCGCACTGGGCCCGCGTGGTGGATTAAGGCCCATTCCATATCACTAGTCTCACAGAGAGGAGATCTTTGTCCCAGCAGTGGGAACATTATTACTATATGACTGTATTTCATGGGATATAATATGTCTTAAGTCTAAATTATTTATGTGAAAAGGCTAACACTAGTGTTTAAAGTACCTAGCTACCTATGACTGAAGCCTTATGAAACACAAACTACAGAGTGACTTCTAATAAATTGGCTATATTTGATAGAGTGCTAAGGAATATGAACAATTGTCACTATAGGCCATTTAAATAATTTTGTTTTTCTTTTCATATTTCAGAGTTAATCCTTTAGTAAAAGTTATTATTGTGTATAATATTCATGACTACGTCATTCAATGAACAAAAGTTACCCTTAATTTCAATATATTCATACAAATCCAAATTACTACAATAATGCAAAACTAACTGTCTGTTTGAAACTTTTTTATGCCTGGTCTAGAAATAATAACAAGAATGTAGCTATTAAACGGATATAAGATAATTTTAATCTAAGGGGGTACGTTCCCTTGGGATAATTACCGAGTTTCGCACGGGCGAAGTCACTGGCAGAAGGTAGTACAATGTTGAAATTCTACGAGCATAGCACTGGCTACGGCCTAGCATCGTAAACTTATATCCAAACTTATATTATAAATGCATAAGTTACTCTGTTTTTTCCCTTTTTGTTTGGCTGAACTAGAGTTTGAGACCCTGGAAAAGATATAGTTTTTTTATGCCGGTAGTGTTCCCTTGGGATGATAATAACCGTACATTTAGTACCTTCACGACAAGCCAATAACCATACATTTAGTACCTTCTTCAAATAAAAAACGCAATTATAAACTAATTTGCAGTTGGAAATGCACCTGAGTTCGATCCTTGGGTGGTCGGTGTTACTGAGGATTAGAACATTTACAAAACCAGTACTTTGTCTGCCTTGGTTGGCTACAATAAAATAACAATGGGGCTTGTAAAACAATAGACAAAAGATATGCTCAGGTACTAAATATGTACATCAGCCTGCCCTTTAAAAAAATTCAAGCTTAATGATTTTGCTATCTTATAAAGTCACACTATTCACTGGCCAACTTGACGTTCAGTGTAATTCTTTTATTTCTAAAGTAATAATAATACCAGACTGTTACTGAAACACTGCAAGGCAAAGGCCTCTGCTCATGCCGCCAAAGGACAAACCTTAATTTATTTATTTTTAAGAAAAGCTTACAGACTAATAACAAACATTAAAAAAAATCGTAGGTGAGGAAAATGGCTAATTACAAGCTTCCACATGTGTAAACTTAACCCCTTGAATGTATTTTTAATAGTTTCGGTAATCACGGCATTCAACCGGTTTCCACGCTAGCTCATGGCGGGTTGGCGATTTCAAAATCCAATTTTTTTACATGATTTTTATAAGGTTTTAAATTAGTGTCAATGTGACGTTTTCAATTCCTAACTACTTTCTATGTTAATCTTGGACAGCGTAGACAACGGCGAAGGCAAACATCGGTAGGAAACTGGGCGTATAGTTAGTTTATGTGGTATAAGTTTGTGCTCCATTGGAGTAATTGCTCCAAGCTGGAACGCCTGTGGTGCGAGGATAAACGGCTAAACGCAATCATAATTTGAGTAGTTCCTAGGCACCTAGGTTCTATCGAGCAATATTATAAACAGTTTTCAAATCAGGTTCGGCTCGCACCAAAAAATACAATGAGGCTTGTAAAACAACAGACAAAATATAGGTTTAGCCACTAAGTACATCACCCAACGCTATGAAGAATAGCTTAATGATTTTGTTATGTGATAAAGTCACACAATTAACTTGGCAACTCGATATTCAGGTAGTTGTTCGAATTGTAAACTAATAATAATACTAGCCTGATTCTGTCGCACTGCAGGACAAAGGCCTCTTATCATACAGAGAACGCACGAGCATAAATAACCATGCTACCTCAAGGCTATCTATTAGAGTCAGTGAGCAGTTTAATAACACTAATAGTTTATTTAGTGAGTTGGTTGGCAGCATTCAGTCGGAATCAGTGTGTGAGCCAGATTTTATAATAGATTTGACTGGTGATGACACTAGACCATTATGTCCTATTGTCATGAGTCATAATAAATTAAATAAATATATTAAAATCAAAAAAAATATGAAACGTTCACGGAGAGCAATAAAAAAACAAAATCTCCTAAAATTAAATATTACACTTAGAAAGGAACGTGTTAACCTAACTAGTAGACTAAATACCTGCATGGGTGAGCTAGATAATTGTAAGGAAAAGTATGATAAAGATACACAGTGCCTCCAAAAAGATTTATTATACAAGGAGTGTTTACTGAAGAATATTTTTGAGAAATATGAAATTTCACAACAGCAATTGAGTGAGCGCTTGATTGAGGCTGGGGATTTGTTGGACTTGGTGAAGCACAATGCAGAGAGGTATGAGTCTCTGACTAATTCCTCTTGCAGCTGTGTCAACTACCCACCACCTCCCCAACTTCAAGGTGACTTGTCTTCACCAATGTTGGCTTTTCCTGAAAAGACCTGTGTACACAATGAAAAGGAATGTAAAACAATATTATTTAGTGATGAAATAGGTTCAGGCTTTGGAAAAATATTACAAAATTATCTTAGCCATAGTTTTACAAATCATTGTTACCATAATATAAGTTTTAAACAAATGATCAATAGAATTATAAAATTCAAAAATAGATAATTGTTCTACAATGGTTTTGCTATTGGGAAATAGTACTGGAATTACCAAAAGGGACATAATGGCTGGTATTGACACCTTGTTAGGGTTAAATGTAGGAAAGCTCATGGTTTGTGCTTTTCCTTATTCAGATAGCTTCTCAGAAGATGAGAACAAGCGAATTTTTAAATTAAATAACATTTTACAAATGTTGACTTGTCGTAGTGACAAATTATTGTTTTTTGACACTAATAGATTTATTTGTGGACTTCAAGTAACGCAGAGAGCTTTCTCTCTGTCACGTAGATGTATACATAAGATTGCTATGTTGATAGCATATTCTATTAATGAAGTGATAGTAAATCTATCAAATTCTATATTAATTGACGACCCTGTGTTGCCTAGTTCAACTAGCAACATAAATTTAAACTAGTCCATAAGACAATAGAAGTTACCCCTGCAAATAATCAGTTATTATTAGTAAATAGTATGAAGGTATCTTCTGGCAATCCATTTAGTGGTACAAAGCTGAGGAGAGAGCAATACTCTTTAAAATTATTAAATCAGAACATTCAAGGTTGCTCTTCCAAATTATTAGAAATTGAACTATTTCTAGAAAAAACCAAATTTGATATTATTTGTCTAACAGAACATTGGTTAAAAGATCACCAAGTAAGGTCCATTAATTATGAAAATTATTGTGTAGTTAGCCATTTCAGCAGAAAACGTATGATACATGGCGGATCATTAATACTTATTAAAAATTCTATTAAATCTAAAGAAAGAAAAGACATTGTTAGACTGTCGGTTGAACACACCATTGAATTGTCCTGTGTTGAGCTTGATAAGCATGTTGTAGTATGTGTCTACAGACCTCCAAGTTACCAGAATCTATCTGTGTTTGACTCTATAATGGAAGATGTGTTAAAAAAAGTTAGTACTAGCAGTAAATTAATCATCATATGTGGCGATTTTAACATTAACTTATTAGAAAATAACTCTAACAGTATTAGGTTATTGGGTCTTTTTAAATCATTTAATCTGGCAAATGTTTTTATGGAGCCAACTAGAGTGACAGCTTCTTCTGCGACTTGCATAGATAACGTTTTTTGTAATTGTGATTACCTAAATAAAGAAATTGTAAATAAATTTACCTCTGATCACAGTGGGCAAACAATAACGTATAGCACCTACATACCTTTGCAAAAAATGCAAATAAAATTTAGACCAATTACAAGTTTAGGAATATGTGTTGAAAGTAAGAAGACGAATAACGATCTATATGTTTTATTATAAAAGCGCTGCTTATATACATTACAAACTCATCAATATCAAATATAATAGGGTATGCAAATAAACTTAAGACTAACACAATCTCGGTAATGTCGGTAGGATGTGCCGCGCTCCCCTCGATGTCCGAGCGCGATGATACAGCCGGCCGATCGACATTCCTTTCACCTTGGCTAGCTAGTATGCGCGGGCGCACGGTGGCGAGCGGTTGTGTGCGCCTCTAATTTGTATGTTTATACATTTACGTAACGTAAGTATGAGCTGCTACATCATTCCCCCGCTAGTGAAACGTACACAAGGCTTCGATGTCCTGCCTGTTTTCGTGACGTATGCGTACGTGTCTGTGACTGGCTTTTCTGGCTCTGTGTTAATCCGGAAAGCTGGCTTTAGTCTATCAACAGTGATGTTGCTGCTTCTTTTGCCTAACTGGATAGTGAAATATTTGTCCTTACGACTTATCACTTCGTACGGGCCATTGTAGGTTGGCGTCAGAGGCTTGCTTGATGCGTCATTGCGTAGATAAACATGCGAGCATTTATATAGGTCGTCGTGAATAAATGTCGCTCGGGATTGGTTTGATTTCCGTTGCGCCTGGGCCTTCTTTAACGCTCCATTTAACTTATCCATGATGTTTGAAACCGTGTCGCGATGTCTAGTTGATTCTTCATAAAATTCGCCGGGTAATCGCAGCGTTTGGCCATACAGTAGTTCAGCAGTACTTGCACCAATATCCTCTTTTATCGAGGCACGCAGTCCCAGCAGCACCGTAGATAGCTCACGTGACCATGTTGATGATTCGAGTCTTGCAGTGAGTGACGTCTTGAGTGAGCGATGCCATCGTTCTATCACGCCGTTACACTGCGGATGGTAGGCAGTGGTGCGGGTGCGATGGATTCCCATGCGTTGCATTAATTTGTTGAATAGGTCTGATTCAAATTGCCTCCCTTGGTCGGTGGTTATTGTAACTGGGCAACCGAATCTTGCGATCCAACCGTCATACAATGCGTTAGCAACCCTTTCTGCGGTTATGTCTTCCAGTGGACAGGCTTCAGGCCATTTGGTAGCCCTATCTATCATGGTCAATAAATATCGATAACCGTCAGAGATGGGTAACGGACCAACGATATCAATATGCACGGGCGACTAAGGTCGTGAATTGCTTGGAATGCAACTTTTCGAAAATCTGAAGGTAGATATGGACGAGCAGTGTTTGATGACATTTCGCAGGTAACTTTGGTGGTTGATTTAGGAATGATGATTTCCTGGAATTGGTATTTTGCTTTGTTTGCTAGGGTTTTCAATTCTTTATCTTTGGATTGTTTTCTTGCCAGCTCGTCGTAGTCGATTGGTGTTGGACAGGATATGGTTTCTATTCGAGAGAGTGCGTCTGCGACTTGGTTGTCCCTGCCGGTGATGTGTTGAATATTTGACGTGTAGTGTCCTATATATTCAAGGTATCTTGTTCTACGTGGTGTTTCGTTGTTGCCGGTGGCCGTCAGTGCATGAATCAATGGCTTGTGGTCCGTGTAAATGATTAGTTCGCGGCCCTCAAATATGCGCCGGAAATGTCGTATTGCCATGTATATAGACAACAGTTCTCGGTCGTACGTACTGTATTTTTGTTGTGCCTCGCTGAATTTCTTGGAAAAAAATCCTAGCGGTCTCCATGTCCCCCGAATTTTCTGTTGAATGACTGCACCAGCACAGGTGTTCGACGCGTCTGTCATGATAGCGAATGGATCGTTCTGAGATGGGTAGGAGATGAGAACTGCATCTTCAATATCTTGCTTACACTTTTTGAAAGCTAGTTTTGCCGCTTCGCTCCACTGGATCTTTGTTTTGTCGTTTTTTTTGGCGTTATGAAAATATTTACTCAATTCCTTTTGGTGTTCGGCTGCGTGCGGAATGTTCGAACGGTAAAAGTTTAACATTCCGACAAAACGACGTAGGTCTTGAACAGTTGTTGGTAGTGGGTACGATTTGATGGTCTTTATCTTCTCTTCTGTAGGATGAATGCCTTCTGAGCTTATTGAGTAGCCCAGGAAATCGAGTTTGGTCTGGCCGAAGGAACACTTGGCGACGTTGATTTGCAAACCGTTGGCATTGAGTCGCTGGAACACCTCCTCGAGATTTCTTCTGTGTTCCTCTTCGTTTTCAGACGCCACCAAAATATCGTCGACAAATGGAAAAACTGGCAATCCTCGTAGCACGTTGTCAATATGGCGCTGGAATGTTTGGCCGGCATTTCTTAATCCGAAACACATCCTCGTAAACTCGTACAGACCAAACGGTGTTATAACGGCTGTTTTTTTTACATCTACCTCTCGGTTCCTTATCTGATAATATGCCTTTTTGAGATCGATTTTTGAGAAAATCTTCTTGCCTTGCATATTGTAGGTGAAGTCATGCAGACGTGGAATTGGATAGCGGTCTGGTATGGTTACCGCGTTGAGTCTACGGTAGTCGCCGCATAGCCTGTATTTGCCGTCTTTCTTCAGCACCATGTGTAGAGGACTTGCCCATGGACTGTTAGACGGTCGACAGATGCCTTGGTCCATCATTAATTGTATTTCTTCCTTGGCGGCGTTATATTTGTGAGGCGAGAGAGGGCGAGCTTTTGCGTACATTGGTGGGCCGGTAGTCTCGATGTAATGTTCGACTTCGCTGTTGCTCAATTGCCACGAACTGGGTCTTGTGATATCAGGGTACTTGGCTAGTAGGTCGTGATATGGAAGTTTATCGTCGATGGTGCGTATGCTTCCTTCCGATGCAGATAACAGGGACCCAGATGTCGATAAGTTTGTCTTTTGGTCCACCAGTCGCCGTCCGTGCAGGTCCACCATTAATGCGTAGTGATGTAAAAAATCGGCGCCTATGATCGGCCTACTGACTGTTGCGATCACAAATTGCCATTTGTACTGTCGCCTTAATCCGATATTCAATACGACGGTTTTTTCTCCAAATGTAGGTATTTGCGTTCCATTTGCTGCGTAAAGGTAGTTGCTTGGATTCCGATTCTTTTTTTCGTTCGCACTTGCGGGTAGAACCGAAACATTTGCGCCTGTGTCGACGAGGTACTGTTGGCCGGTCGTTACATCTCTTATGAAAAGGCGGTATGTTGATAATTTTTCGACTTCTGCCACCGCCATAGCTTCGGTCTTTTTTAGTTTTCCGGTTGCGTATTTTTCTTGTAATTACAAGGACTCCTACACCGGTAAGCTTCTTTGCCGAATTTTCGGTGAAAATAGCACGACCCACTCCTTCGATCACGGGATTTTGAACGTGATCGGCTTCTATAGCGTTGGGGTCGCTGACGGTAATTATACTCTCGATCCATTTTTAACGCAGCTACCTCCTTGGTCAGGGTTTCAATCATGCTGATTATGTTCTGTTCTGACGATGTTTGCTGTTGAAGATTGACTGTGGCAGGAACAAACGGAGTTTACCTCCTTCATTTGCTCATGCATCTTGTCTGCCATGGCGGCAAGCGAGTCCAATTTTAACTCGTCGCTTACGGCTAGTACCGCGCGGGTCGCGGCAGGCAGGTGTCCGATCCATAGCATGCGTAGCGTAGCATCTGGTATTTTGTCTCGCGCCAGGTCTTGCATTCGGCGCAGTAGTTGTGATGGCCGTTGATCGCCGAGCTCCATTTCGTTGAGCAACTTCTGCAATTGCTTCTCTTCAGATTCTTCGTAGACGGACACCAGCCTCTTCTTGACTCCTTCATATCTTCCCGTGTTCGGAGCGGCCATGATGATGTCGCTAATTTGCTCCACCTCTGGCTTGGTGAGATTTGCTACTACCAGTCCAAATTTCCCTTCTTCTCCGAGCTTCTGGTTGGCGATCATGACTTTGAACTGGGCAAACCAAAGACGAGGTTTGTCACGCCAGAACTGTGGAATGCGCGACTTGATACTGATCATTTCGATCGCTTCTTCGCTGGTCATTTTGAACGCGGGGTCACCACTTTAGGAATATGTGTTGAAAGTAAGAAGACGAATAACGATCTATATGTTTTATTATAAAAGCGCTGCTTATATACATTACAAACTCATCAATATCAAATATAATAGGGTATGCAAATAAACTTAAGACTAACACAATCTCGGTAATGTCGGTAGGATGTGCCGCGCTCCCCTCGATGTCCGAGCGCGATGATACAGCCGGCCGATCGACATTCCTTTCACCTTGGCTAGCTAGTATGCGCGGGCGCACGGTGGCGAGCGGTTGTGTGCGCCTCTAATTTGTATGTTTATACATTTACGTAACGTAAGTATGAGCTGCTACACAAGTAAAAATTTAGAAAAATTTAATAAAACCTTGACTAGTAAATTATGTGTTCAAAACTTTTTTAATATAGATGACCCAAATGAGTTCTATGCCGAGTTTTTTAAAGTACTCAACATGCAATTTAATGACACTTTTCCACTGAAAGCGAAAAGTATTTACACCAAGTTCGTATTTAGCGATTGGGCGACTCCAGGCATTCGTAAAAGCAGGGAAAAGCTATATGAACTTTATGGCCTAAAGCAACATATGAATAATACAAGTTTTGAAAAGTATGTTGCCGAATATTCAAAAACCTTTAAAATTGCATGCAAAATAGCTAAAGCGCTGTATATAAGCAATAAAATAAAATCAGCAGACGATAAAATAAAAACTGCCTGGAAAATAATAAATAACGAAACAGGTAGGAAAAAACAGCGTAATACTGAATTTAATTTAGCGACTGCACAGGGCCCCATATCCTCAGATATAGAGGTAGCTCAGGAATTTGAAAACTTTTTTGTTAATATTCCTCTTAAAACTACAGCAGCCTTAAACTCCATACACCCACACTCTCTGCTGCCTTACTAAGAAAGAACGTAAATGCGTGCCCATCGAAGTTCAAGTTTCAACATACAAATCCCCAGGCTATTTTAAAAGCTTTTAAAGATCTTAAAATTAAATCAACAGAAGATCTTTGGGGACTATCTGTAAAAGTGTGTAAACCAATCATTGAAACTGTTGCACCCTATTTAGCTTTCATATTTAATACTAGTGTCGATCAAGGAGTTTTTCCGGACCTCATGAAACACAGTAAACTAGTTCCATTGTTTAAATCCGGGGATAGCAAAGAAGCCAATAATTATAGGCCAGTGTCAATACTGCCAGTTCTCAGTAAGGTCTTCGAAAAGTTAATGCTCAACCAATTGTTGTGTCATTTTAACAAACATTCTATCTTTTATGATCAACAGTACGGTTTTACCAAAGGGCGTTGCACAACTGACGCCGGTGTCACCCTAATAAAGAACATCTTTAACGCCTGGGAGGAAGCACAAGACGCCATTGGAATCTTTTGCGACTTCTCGAAGGCGTTCGATTGCTTTAACCATGAGACACTATTGTTGAAGCTCGAGCACTATGAAATTAGACATACAGCCCTTGGGTTACTTAGATCATATTTAAAAGCCAGACAAGTTAAAGTTCAGATAAACGGCGTAAACTCACTAGGGTCTGAAATGACAATGGGTGCTCCTCAAGGCTCGATATTGGGTCCATTCCTCTTTTTAGTTTATATTAACGATTTACCCCAATTACTAAAAAATCAACCGAAAATGGTGTTGTTTGCTGATGACACATCTTTGATATTTAAAATAGATCGGCGGTCACAAAATCTTGATGATGTGAATAACTCGATTCATCGGGTCCAAAATTGGTTCACGGCAAACAATTTGGTACTAAATGAAAAAAAAACCAAATGTATTAGATTCACATTGCCTAATGTTAGAAGTAGCGAATGCGACATCATATTGAATGGCGAAAAGCTGGACTTTGTAAATCAAACAGTTTTCCTGGGAATCACTCTAGACGACAAATTGCAATGGAGTTCTCACATAACATCTCTTGCGGGTCGGCTGAGCTCGGCCGCTTATGCTGTTAGAAAGATAAGACAGTTGACGGATGTGGAGACCGTGCGTTTGGTCTATTTTAGTTACTTTCACAGCATTATGTCATACGGTATTTTATTGTGGGGCCGAGCGGCTGACATTGAATCTATATTTATATTGCAAAAGAGAGCTATCAGAGCCATATATAATTTAAGTCACAGAGAATCTCTTAGGGAGCTATTTAAAAATATTAATATTATGACAGTTTCTTGCCAATTCATTTATGAAAATATTATGTATGTAAGGAAAAATATACATCTCTTTAGTAAGGTCAGTGATAGACACAATTGTAATACGAGAAATAAAGATAAGTTAGATCAACCATCTTATAGACTAGCAAAAGTACACTCATCTTTCATGGGGTACTGTGTTAAATTCTATAACAAAATACCTTGTGATATATTAAAACTAAATGAAAGAAAATTTAAAACTTTAGTTAAAAGCACACTTTGTAAACAAGCATATTACAAATTATATTAACTGATATTAACGTTTACATTAAAAGTTTACATTCATTGAAATGTTTCATTATTTAATTAAAATGAAAATATGTTTTAATGAGTTTTGTCAGGGCTTATCTGAAAATTGGATCTGTTATTTCGATTAACGCATGATCTGTTTATTTATTTAAAGTTAATGTACATTTCTGACTAAGTGCGACATTAAACAATGTTTTCGGTATGAAAGTTGACTTAATTAACACCAATGACCATGATCCAAACCCAAAGAAATAGTGGCCAAAGCCATTTATCTATTTAGTATTAAGTATTATATCTCTTGACATCTAGTTGTCTAACTTTGCATTTGCATCAAGTACAACTTAATTTAGTGCCCAGGCAATCTCTGTGTATTCCAGGTTGCATGGAATAGATTACGGAATGCGATAAGGCCGCCACTTGTGTGTTTTTTTTAGGATTCGGTACATCAATAGGAAAAAAAGCTTAAAGCATCACTTTGATGTCTGTCTATCTGTCCATCTATCAAGACCTCTATCTCAGTAATATGTGGCGAAATCAAGTTGGACTTAATATCAAATATTCAGATCTATAACCTATAGAGTACTTTCCGTTGACTTAGAATCAAGGCAAGAACCAATGTATTAAGTAAGAATGAAATGAAAATAACTTTAGGTGAAAAACCACTATGTGTTTTTTGTGATGGAATATAATGTATCTTAGTGTTAGAAATAAACTCTAGACATATATGTATCGCAGACTAGGTAAAGTTGCCCAAAACATAAAACCTTATTGTATATTTTTGTGTAGTTAAAAGTTATACTGATTGAAGCTTGATGTTTATGAATAGGAGGATATAATATTATTGTTCAGTAATTAAATATTTTTTTAAGGGTCTTAAAGGGAAGTCTATCCAAAATGAAACAGTAAAATATTTAAGATCACGAAACATTTATTTATTATTAATTAAAAATATCAAACATGTATTATAACTTAACCTAAGTAAGAATCACATATGAGCCT
Source organism: Anorthoa munda (assembly GCA_945859665.1). NCBI lineage: Eukaryota > Metazoa > Arthropoda > Insecta > Lepidoptera > Noctuidae > Anorthoa > Anorthoa munda. The sequence continues at coordinate 28,457,267 of OX243898.1, forward strand.
ATACATGATTCACAACTAACTTAATCTAAAACAGAATCACATAAGAGTCTTTACAGGGTTTACAACTAATTTAACGTAACTTAGAATCACATACGGGTCTATACATGATTTAAAACTAAATTCTTATAAGTTGTAAATCACATATGAGATACATGATTCACAACTAACTTAACCTAAAACAGATATCACATACGAGTATATACATGATTTACAACTAAATTAGAATCACATATGAGTCTATACTTGATTTACAACTAACTTAACCTAAATTAGAATCACACACACAGTCTTATTTCAACACAAGTTAATGTCAAGGGGTATCGTTTCCCAGTCACTAGATTATTGAGATCAGATATTCACTTGCTCCATGTAAAAAATTGGTATTTTGCTGCATCCGGTTATACTGGCAGCCAACCTTAACATTGTAGGAAAAGCCGTGATTGATTACTGGCTTACTTTCTCCCGCAAGCTATTTCGTCGTGATGGCCGACATCTGTACTCTCCATAAGTTGCATATATTGCAAATTTGACATATGCAGTTTCCACAAATCGAAAACTTAAAAGAGCTGACTTAATCATGTCTTTAAGTAATTCATCGTTGCTTTCGTTCTTCTTGATATAGTCGACCAAAGTTTGAACACGTTTCCGATCGAGCGAATGCGACAGATGTATGTCTTTAATTGTTCTCAGGTGTTTATATGTATACAACTCTTTGTCCAAATTCTTTATCACAGTCTTGAGTTTGATGATCTTGTTGTTCATTTCCTCCTCGTATTTCATCCAGTTCTTCTTAGATATCAAGTCGTTCCAGTGCTGGTATTCCTTCTGCCAATACTCTGTTTTTTTCTTGAGCTCCCGAATATACTCAGGGATATATTTAAGTTCAACATCTTCGAGTTCAGCTTGTGTTATTTTCGCTTCGAGTTTTTCTCTCATCTTTCTCTCGTGCTCCTCCTCCGTATCCCCTTCGTAAAGTATAAATTCGTCTGGTTTTCACACATTATCTTCTGAAGGGAAAAGGTTTCCGATAAGATTATTTAGGTTTATCTGATTTTGTTTCACTTTCAAATCAGATATATCGGCTACTGAAGACTCCATGATCGTTAATAACGTTTACTGACGTAATATGACAAACAAAGTTGAGATGTGAACACTGTAGAGGCTAATATGCGACTGCAGAAAATACTCGTTACAAATATATCATGATTTTACAAGCTGGGCGTGGCGTATTACGAAAAGGGGATGGCGCTATACGTAATCTATAGCTCCATCTCTTTTTAACAATGAAACAATGATATTGACAATGTCCTAATGGTCGCAGGTAAAAAAATACTGGTAGGTACAGGCAATAATGCTTAGTGAAAGATAAGAACCCATTGTAATGTTATTAGGTAGAGGTCTGTTTCATTGTTAAATACGTAGAAAGAATAATTAGTGTTTGTTTGTCGGTAAGTAGTTCATTGTTGTAAATAGTCAATGAAAATATTTCGTTGATAACTACTCCGTGGATAAGAAATTATAAAATTTTATTTTGGGGTTTGTGGCAAAGTGCTGTGTATACTTAGGTGATATAAATAAAGTTATTAATAATTACTACAGCTGCATTGTCAATGTAAGCATTTTAAGTCATATGTGTTCTACCTTTATCGCCAAGCCACAGTTGAACCTTATACCCTAGTAAATCTTAAACTAACCCTGCATGACGATGAATATTAAGTATGTACTGTATTTCTGGTGATAGCAGTGGTGGCCCAGTGGTAGTGGCCGTGACTTAGAAGTTGTAGATCGTGAGTTCGAACCCAGGCAAGCGCTTAACTTTGTGTAAATTACTTCATCACCACTGCTGTCATTACGGTGAAGAAGAACATCGTGAGGAAACCGGCACGTCCTAGAACCAAAAATATTAAGACATGTGACATCTACCAACCCGCACTGGGCCCGCGTGGTGGATTAAGGCCCATTCCATATCACTAGTCTCACAGAGAGGAGATCTTTGTCCCAGCAGTGGGAACATTATTACTATATGACTGTATTTCATGGGATATAATATGTCTTAAGTCTAAATTATTTATGTGAAAAGGCTAACACTAGTGTTTAAAGTACCTAGCTACCTATGACTGAAGCCTTATGAAACACAAACTACAGAGTGACTTCTAATAAATTGGCTATATTTGATAGAGTGCTAAGGAATATGAACAATTGTCACTATAGGCCATTTAAATAATTTTGTTTTTCTTTTCATATTTCAGAGTTAATCCTTTAGTAAAAGTTATTATTGTGTATAATATTCATGACTACGTCATTCAATGAACAAAAGTTACCCTTAATTTCAATATATTCATACAAATCCAAATTACTACAATAATGCAAAACTAACTGTCTGTTTGAAACTTTTTTATGCCTGGTCTAGAAATAATAACAAGAATGTAGCTATTAAACGGATATAAGGTAATTTTAATCTAAGGGGGTACGTTCCCTTGGGATAATTACCGAGTTTCGCACGGGCGAAGTCACTGGCAGAAGGTAGTACAATGTTGAAATTCTACGAGCATAGCACTGGCTACGGCCTAGCATCGTAAACTTATATCCAAACTTATATTATAAATGCATAAGTTACTCTGTTTTTTCCCTTTTTGTTTGGCTGAACTAGAGTTTGAGACCCTGGAAAAGATATAGTTTTTTTATGCCGGTAGTGTTCCCTTGGGATGATAATAACCGTACATTTAGTACCTTCACGACAAGCCAATAACCATACATTTAGTACCTTCTTCAAATAAAAAACGCAATTATAAACTAATTTGCAGTTGGAAATGCACCTGAGTTCGATCCTTGGGTGGTCGGTGTTACTGAGGATTAGAACATTTACAAAACCAGTACTTTGTCTGCCTTGGTTGGCTACAATAAAATAACAATGGGGCTTGTAAAACAATAGACAAAAGATATGCTCAGGTACTAAATATGTACATCAGCCTGCCCTTTAAAAAAATTCAAGCTTAATGATTTTGCTATCTTATAAAGTCACACTATTCACTGGCCAACTTGACGTTCAGTGTAATTCTTTTATTTCTAAAGTAATAATAATACCAGACTGTTACTGAAACACTGCAAGGCAAAGGCCTCTGCTCATGCCGCCAAAGGACAAACCTTAATTTATTTATTTTTAAGAAAAGCTTACAGACTAATAACAAACATTAAAAAAAATCGTAGGTGAGGAAAATGGCTAATTACAAGCTTCCACATGTGTAAACTTAACCCCTTGAATGTATTTTTAATAGTTTCGGTAATCACGGCATTCAACCGGTTTCCACGCTAGCTCATGGCGGGTTGGCGATTTCAAAATCCAATTTTTTTACATGATTTTTATAAGGTTTTAAATTAGTGTCAATGTGACGTTTTCAATTCCTAACTACTTTCTATGTTAATCTTGGACAGCGTAGACAACGGCGAAGGCAAACATCGGTAGGAAACTGGGCGTATAGTTAGTTTATGTGGTATAAGTTTGTGCTCCATTGGAGTAATTGCTCCAAGCTGGAACGCCTGTGGTGCGAGGATAAACGGCTAAACGCAATCATAATTTGAGTAGTTCCTAGGCACCTAGGTTCTATCGAGCAATATTATAAACAGTTTTCAAATCAGGTTCGGCTCGCACCAAAAAATACAATGAGGCTTGTAAAACAACAGACAAAATATAGGTTTAGCCACTAAGTACATCACCCAACGCTATGAAGAATAGCTTAATGATTTTGTTATGTGATAAAGTCACACAATTAACTTGGCAACTCGATATTCAGGTAGTTGTTCGAATTGTAAACTAATAATAATACTAGCCTGATTCTGTCGCACTGCAGGACAAAGGCCTCTTATCATACAGAGAACGCACGAGCATAAATAACCATGCTACCTCAAGGCTATCTATTAGAGTCAGTGAGCAGTTTAATAACACTAATAGTTTATTTAGTGAGTTGGTTGGCAGCATTCAGTCGGAATCAGTGTGTGAGCCAGATTTTATAATAGATTTGACTGGTGATGACACTAGACCATTATGTCCTATTGTCATGAGTCATAATAAATTAAATAAATATATTAAAATCAAAAAAAATATGAAACGTTCACGGAGAGCAATAAAAAAACAAAATCTCCTAAAATTAAATATTACACTTAGAAAGGAACGTGTTAACCTAACTAGTAGACTAAATACCTGCATGGGTGAGCTAGATAATTGTAAGGAAAAGTATGATAAAGATACACAGTGCCTCCAAAAAGATTTATTATACAAGGAGTGTTTACTGAAGAATATTTTTGAGAAATATGAAATTTCACAACAGCAATTGAGTGAGCGCTTGATTGAGGCTGGGGATTTGTTGGACTTGGTGAAGCACAATGCAGAGAGGTATGAGTCTCTGACTAATTCCTCTTGCAGCTGTGTCAACTACCCACCACCTCCCCAACTTCAAGGTGACTTGTCTTCACCAATGTTGGCTTTTCCTGAAAAGACCTGTGTACACAATGAAAAGGAATGTAAAACAATATTATTTAGTGATGAAATGGGTTCAGGCTTTGGAAAAATATTACAAAATTATCTTAGCCATAGTTTTACAAATCATTGTTACCATAATATAAGTTTTAAACAAATGATCAATAGAATTATAAAATTCAAAAATAGATAATTGTTCTACAATGGTTTTGCTATTGGGAAATAGTACTGGAATTACCAAAAGGGACATAATGGCTGGTATTGACACCTTGTTAGGGTTAAATGTAGGAAAGCTCATGGTTTGTGCTTTTCCTTATTCAGATAGCTTCTCAGAAGATGAGAACAAGCGAATTTTTAAATTAAATAACATTTTACAAATGTTGACTTGTCGTAGTGACAAATTATTGTTTTTTGACACTAATAGATTTATTTGTGGACTTCAAGTAACGCAGAGAGCTTTCTCTCTGTCACGTAGATGTATACATAAGATTGCTATGTTGATAGCATATTCTATTAATGAAGTGATAGTAAATCTATCAAATTCTATATTAATTGACGACCCTGTGTTGCCTAGTTCAACTAGCAACATAAATTTAAACTAGTCCATAAGACAATAGAAGTTACCCCTGCAAATAATCAGTTATTATTAGTAAATAGTATGAAGGTATCTTCTGGCAATCCATTTAGTGGTACAAAGCTGAGGAGAGAGCAATACTCTTTAAAATTATTAAATCAGAACATTCAAGGTTGCTCTTCCAAATTATTAGAAATTGAACTATTTCTAGAAAAAACCAAATTTGATATTATTTGTCTAACAGAACATTGGTTAAAAGATCACCAAGTAAGGTCCATTAATTATGAAAATTATTGTGTAGTTAGCCATTTCAGCAGAAAACGTATGATACATGGCGGATCATTAATACTTATTAAAAATTCTATTAAATCTAAAGAAAGAAAAGACATTGTTAGACTGTCGGTTGAACACACCATTGAATTGTCCTGTGTTGAGCTTGATAAGCATGTTGTAGTATGTGTCTACAGACCTCCAAGTTACCAGAATCTATCTGTGTTTGACTCTATAATGGAAGATGTGTTAAAAAAAGTTAGTACTAGCAGTAAATCAATCATCATATGTGGCGATTTTAACATTAACTTATTAGAAAATAACTCTAACAGTATTAGGTTATTGGGTCTTTTTAAATCATTTAATCTGGCAAATGTTTTTATGGAGCCAACTAGAGTGACAGCTTCTTCTGCGACTTGCATAGATAACGTTTTTTGTAATTGTGATTACCTAAATAAAGAAATTGTAAATAAATTTACCTCTGATCACAGTGGGCAAACAATAACGTATAGCACCTACATACCTTTGCAAAAAATGCAAATAAAATTTAGACCAATTACAAGTTTAGGAATATGTGTTGAAAGTAAGAAGACGAATAACGATCTATATGTTTTATTATAAAAGCGCTGCTTATATACATTACAAACTCATCAATATCAAATATAATAGGGTATGCAAATAAACTTAAGACTAACACAATCTCGGTAATGTCGGTAGGATGTGCCGCGCTCCCCTCGATGTCCGAGCGCGATGATACAGCCGGCCGATCGACATTCCTTTCACCTTGGCTAGCTAGTATGCGCGGGCGCACGGTGGCGAGCGGTTGTGTGCGCCTCTAATTTGTATGTTTATACATTTACGTAACGTAAGTATGAGCTGCTACATCATTCCCCCGCTAGTGAAACGTACACAAGGCTTCGATGTCCTGCCTGTTTTCGTGACGTATGCGTACGTGTCTGTGACTGGCTTTTCTGGCTCTGTGTTAATCCGGAAAGCTGGCTTTAGTCTATCAACAGTGATGTTGCTGCTTCTTTTGCCTAACTGGATAGTGAAATATTTGTCCTTACGACTTATCACTTCGTACGGGCCATTGTAGGTTGGCGTCAGAGGCTTGCTTGATGCGTCATTGCGTAGATAAACATGCGAGCATTTATATAGGTCGTCGTGAATAAATGTCGCTCGGGATTGGTTTGATTTCCGTTGCGCCTGGGCCTTCTTTAACGCTCCATTTAACTTATCCATGATGTTTGAAACCGTGTCGCGATGTCTAGTTGATTCTTCATAAAATTCGCCGGGTAATCGCAGCGTTTGGCCATACAGTAGTTCAGCAGTACTTGCACCAATATCCTCTTTTATCGAGGCACGCAGTCCCAGCAGCACCGTAGATAGCTCACGTGACCATGTTGATGATTCGAGTCTTGCAGTGAGTGACGTCTTGAGTGAGCGATGCCATCGTTCTATCACGCCGTTACACTGCGGATGGTAGGCAGTGGTGCGGGTGCGATGGATTCCCATGCGTTGCATTAATTTGTTGAATAGGTCTGATTCAAATTGCCTCCCTTGGTCGGTGGTTATTGTAACTGGGCAACCGAATCTTGCGATCCAACCGTCATACAATGCGTTAGCAACCCTTTCTGCGGTTATGTCTTCCAGTGGACAGGCTTCAGGCCATTTGGTAGCCCTATCTATCATGGTCAATAAATATCGATAACCGTCAGAGATGGGTAACGGACCAACGATATCAATATGCACGGGCGACTAAGGTCGTGAATTGCTTGGAATGCAACTTTTCGAAAATCTGAAGGTAGATATGGACGAGCAGTGTTTGATGACATTTCGCAGGTAACTTTGGTGGTTGATTTAGGAATGATGATTTCCTGGAATTGGTATTTTGCTTTGTTTGCTAGGGTTTTCAATTCTTTATCTTTGGATTGTTTTCTTGCCAGCTCGTCGTAGTCGATTGGTGTTGGACAGGATATGGTTTCTATTCGAGAGAGTGCGTCTGCGACTTGGTTGTCCCTGCCGGTGATGTGTTGAATATTTGACGTGTAGTGTCCTATATATTCAAGGTATCTTGTTCTACGTGGTGTTTCGTTGTTGCCGGTGGCCGTCAGTGCATGAATCAATGGCTTGTGGTCCGTGTAAATGATTAGTTCGCGGCCCTCAAATATGCGCCGGAAATGTCGTATTGCCATGTATATAGACAACAGTTCTCGGTCGTACGTACTGTATTTTTGTTGTGCCTCGCTGAATTTCTTGGAAAAAAATCCTAGCGGTCTCCATGTCCCCCGAATTTTCTGTTGAATGACTGCACCAGCACAGGTGTTCGACGCGTCTGTCATGATAGCGAATGGATCGTTCTGAGATGGGTAGGAGATGAGAACTGCATCTTCAATATCTTGCTTACACTTTTTGAAAGCTAGTTTTGCCGCTTCGCTCCACTGGATCTTTGTTTTGTCGTTTTTTTTGGCGTTATGAAAATATTTACTCAATTCCTTTTGGTGTTCGGCTGCGTGCGGAATGTTCGAACGGTAAAAGTTTAACATTCCGACAAAACGACGTAGGTCTTGAACAGTTGTTGGTAGTGGGTACGATTTGATGGTCTTTATCTTCTCTTCTGTAGGATGAATGCCTTCTGAGCTTATTGAGTAGCCCAGGAAATCGAGTTTGGTCTGGCCGAAGGAACACTTGGCGACGTTGATTTGCAAACCGTTGGCATTGAGTCGCTGGAACACCTCCTCGAGATTTCTTCTGTGTTCCTCTTCGTTTTCAGACGCCACCAAAATATCGTCGACAAATGGAAAAACTGGCAATCCTCGTAGCACGTTGTCAATATGGCGCTGGAATGTTTGGCCGGCATTTCTTAATCCGAAACACATCCTCGTAAACTCGTACAGACCAAACGGTGTTATAACGGCTGTTTTTTTTACATCTACCTCTCGGTTCCTTATCTGATAATATGCCTTTTTGAGATCGATTTTTGAGAAAATCTTCTTGCCTTGCATATTGTAGGTGAAGTCATGCAGACGTGGAATTGGATAGCGGTCTGGTATGGTTACCGCGTTGAGTCTACGGTAGTCGCCGCATAGCCTGTATTTGCCGTCTTTCTTCAGCACCATGTGTAGAGGACTTGCCCATGGACTGTTAGACGGTCGACAGATGCCTTGGTCCATCATTAATTGTATTTCTTCCTTGGCGGCGTTATATTTGTGAGGCGAGAGAGGGCGAGCTTTTGCGTACATTGGTGGGCCGGTAGTCTCGATGTAATGTTCGACTTCGCTGTTGCTCAATTGCCACGAACTGGGTCTTGTGATATCAGGGTACTTGGCTAGTAGGTCGTGATATGGAAGTTTATCGTCGATGGTGCGTATGCTTCCTTCCGATGCAGATAACAGGGACCCAGATGTCGATAAGTTTGTCTTTTGGTCCACCAGTCGCCGTCCGTGCAGGTCCACCATTAATGCGTAGTGATGTAAAAAATCGGCGCCTATGATCGGCCTACTGACTGTTGCGATCACAAATTGCCATTTGTACTGTCGCCTTAATCCGATATTCAATACGACGGTTTTTTCTCCAAATGTAGGTATTTGCGTTCCATTTGCTGCGTAAAGGTAGTTGCTTGGATTCCGATTCTTTTTTTCGTTCGCACTTGCGGGTAGAACCGAAACATTTGCGCCTGTGTCGACGAGGTACTGTTGGCCGGTCGTTACATCTCTTATGAAAAGGCGGTATGTTGATAATTTTTCGACTTCTGCCACCGCCATAGCTTCGGTCTTTTTTAGTTTTCCGGTTGCGTATTTTTCTTGTAATTACAAGGACTCCTACACCGGTAAGCTTCTTTGCCGAATTTTCGGTGAAAATAGCACGACCCACTCCTTCGATCACGGGATTTTGAACGTGATCGGCTTCTATAGCGTTGGGGTCGCTGACGGTAATTATACTCTCGATCCATTTTTAACGCAGCTACCTCCTTGGTCAGGGTTTCAATCATGCTGATTATGTTCTGTTCTGACGATGTTTGCTGTTGAAGATTGACTGTGGCAGGAACAAACGGAGTTTACCTCCTTCATTTGCTCATGCATCTTGTCTGCCATGGCGGCAAGCGAGTCCAATTTTAACTCGTCGCTTACGGCTAGTACCGCGCGGGTCGCGGCAGGCAGGTGTCCGATCCATAGCATGCGTAGCGTAGCATCTGGTATTTTGTCTCGCGCCAGGTCTTGCATTCGGCGCAGTAGTTGTGATGGCCGTTGATCGCCGAGCTCCATTTCGTTGAGCAACTTCTGCAATTGCTTCTCTTCAGATTCTTCGTAGACGGACACCAGCCTCTTCTTGACTCCTTCATATCTTCCCGTGTTCGGAGCGGCCATGATGATGTCGCTAATTTGCTCCACCTCTGGCTTGGTGAGATTTGCTACTACCAGTCCAAATTTCCCTTCTTCTCCGAGCTTCTGGTTGGCGATCATGACTTTGAACTGGGCAAACCAAAGACGAGGTTTGTCACGCCAGAACTGTGGAATGCGCGACTTGATACTGATCATTTCGATCGCTTCTTCGCTGGTCATTTTGAACGCGGGGTCACCACTTTAGGAATATGTGTTGAAAGTAAGAAGACGAATAACGATCTATATGTTTTATTATAAAAGCGCTGCTTATATACATTACAAACTCATCAATATCAAATATAATAGGGTATGCAAATAAACTTAAGACTAACACAATCTCGGTAATGTCGGTAGGATGTGCCGCGCTCCCCTCGATGTCCGAGCGCGATGATACAGCCGGCCGATCGACATTCCTTTCACCTTGGCTAGCTAGTATGCGCGGGCGCACGGTGGCGAGCGGTTGTGTGCGCCTCTAATTTGTATGTTTATACATTTACGTAACGTAAGTATGAGCTGCTACACAAGTAAAAATTTAGAAAAATTTAATAAAACCTTGACTAGTAAATTATGTGTTCAAAACTTTTTTAATATAGATGACCCAAATGAGTTCTATGCCGAGTTTTTTAAAGTACTCAACATGCAATTTAATGACACTTTTCCACTGAAAGCGAAAAGTATTTACACCAAGTTCGTATTTAGCGATTGGGCGACTCCAGGCATTCGTAAAAGCAGGGAAAAGCTATATGAACTTTATGGCCTAAAGCAACATATGAATAATACAAGTTTTGAAAAGTATGTTGCCGAATATTCAAAAACCTTTAAAATTGCATGCAAAATAGCTAAAGCGCTGTATATAAGCAATAAAATAAAATCAGCAGACGATAAAATAAAAACTGCCTGGAAAATAATAAATAACGAAACAGGTAGGAAAAAACAGCGTAATACTGAATTTAATTTAGCGACTGCACAGGGCCCCATATCCTCAGATATAGAGGTAGCTCAGGAATTTGAAAACTTTTTTGTTAATATTCCTCTTAAAACTACAGCAGCCTTAAACTCCATACACCCACACTCTCTGCTGCCTTACTAAGAAAGAACGTAAATGCGTGCCCATCGAAGTTCAAGTTTCAACATACAAATCCCCAGGCTATTTTAAAAGCTTTTAAAGATCTTAAAATTAAATCAACAGAAGATCTTTGGGGACTATCTGTAAAAGTGTGTAAACCAATCATTGAAACTGTTGCACCCTATTTAGCTTTCATATTTAATACTAGTGTCGATCAAGGAGTTTTTCCGGACCTCATGAAACACAGTAAACTAGTTCCATTGTTTAAATCCGGGGATAGCAAAGAAGCCAATAATTATAGGCCAGTGTCAATACTGCCAGTTCTCAGTAAGGTCTTCGAAAAGTTAATGCTCAACCAATTGTTGTGTCATTTTAACAAACATTCTATCTTTTATGATCAACAGTACGGTTTTACCAAAGGGCGTTGCACAACTGACGCCGGTGTCACCCTAATAAAGAACATCTTTAACGCCTGGGAGGAAGCACAAGACGCCATTGGAATCTTTTGCGACTTCTCGAAGGCGTTCGATTGCTTTAACCATGAGACACTATTGTTGAAGCTCGAGCACTATGAAATTAGACATACAGCCCTTGGGTTACTTAGATCATATTTAAAAGCCAGACAAGTTAAAGTTCAGATAAACGGCGTAAACTCACTAGGGTCTGAAATGACAATGGGTGCTCCTCAAGGCTCGATATTGGGTCCATTCCTCTTTTTAGTTTATATTAACGATTTACCCCAATTACTAAAAAATCAACCGAAAATGGTGTTGTTTGCTGATGACACATCTTTGATATTTAAAATAGATCGGCGGTCACAAAATCTTGATGATGTGAATAACTCGATTCATCGGGTCCAAAATTGGTTCACGGCAAACAATTTGGTACTAAATGAAAAAAAAACCAAATGTATTAGATTCACATTGCCTAATGTTAGAAGTAGCGAATGCGACATCATATTGAATGGCGAAAAGCTGGACTTTGTAAATCAAACAGTTTTCCTGGGAATCACTCTAGACGACAAATTGCAATGGAGTTCTCACATAACATCTCTTGCGGGTCGGCTGAGCTCGGCCGCTTATGCTGTTAGAAAGATAAGACAGTTGACGGATGTGGAGACCGTGCGTTTGGTCTATTTTAGTTACTTTCACAGCATTATGTCATACGGTATTTTATTGTGGGGCCGAGCGGCTGACATTGAATCTATATTTATATTGCAAAAGAGAGCTATCAGAGCCATATATAATTTAAGTCACAGAGAATCTCTTAGGGAGCTATTTAAAAATATTAATATTATGACAGTTTCTTGCCAATTCATTTATGAAAATATTATGTATGTAAGGAAAAATATACATCTCTTTAGTAAGGTCAGTGATAGACACAATTGTAATACGAGAAATAAAGATAAGTTAGATCAACCATCTTATAGACTAGCAAAAGTACACTCATCTTTCATGGGGTACTGTGTTAAATTCTATAACAAAATACCTTGTGATATATTAAAACTAAATGAAAGAAAATTTAAAACTTTAGTTAAAAGCACACTTTGTAAACAAGCATATTACAAATTATATTAACTGATATTAACGTTTACATTAAAAGTTTACATTCATTGAAATGTTTCATTATTTAATTAAAATGAAAATATGTTTTAATGAGTTTTGTCAGGGCTTATCTGAAAATTGGATCTGTTATTTCGATTAACGCATGATCTGTTTATTTATTTAAAGTTAATGTACATTTCTGACTAAGTGCGACATTAAACAATGTTTTCGGTATGAAAGTTGACTTAATTAACACCAATGACCATGATCCAAACCCAAAGAAATAGTGGCCAAAGCCATTTATCTATTTAGTATTAAGTATTATATCTCTTGACATCTAGTTGTCTAACTTTGCATTTGCATCAAGTACAACTTAATTTAGTGCCCAGGCAATCTCTGTGTATTCCAGGTTGCATGGAATAGATTACGAAATGCGATAAGGCCGCCACTTGTGTGTTTTTTTTAGGATTCGGTACATCAATAGGAAAAAAAGCTTAAAGCATCACTTTGATGTCTGTCTATCTGTCCATCTATCAAGACCTCTATCTCAGTAATATGTGGCGAAATCAAGTTGGACTTAATATCAAATATTCAGATCTATAACCTATAGAGTACTTTCCGTTGACTTAGAATCAAGGCAAGAACCAATGTATTAAGTAAGAATGAAATGAAAATAACTTTAGGTGAAAAACCACTATGTGTTTTTTGTGATGGAATATAATGTATCTTAGTGTTAGAAATAAACTCTAGACATATATGTATCGCAGACTAGGTAAAGTTGCCCAAAACATAAAACCTTATTGTATATTTTTGTGTAGTTAAAAGTTATACTGATTGAAGCTTGATGTTTATGAATAGGAGGATATAATATTATTGTTCAGTAATTAAATATTTTTTTAAGGGTCTTAAAGGGAAGTCTATCCAAAATGAAACAGTAAAATATTTAAGATCACGAAACATTTATTTATTATTAATTAAAAATATCAAACATGTATTATAACTTAACCTAAGTAAGAATCACATATGAGCCTATACATGATTCACAACTAACTTAATCTAAAACAGAATCACATAAGAGTCTTTACAGGGTTTACAACTAATTTAACGTAACTTAGAATCACATACGGGTCTATACATGATTTAAAACTAAATTCTTATAAGTTGTAAATCACATATGAGATACATGATTCACAACTAACTTAACCTAAAACAGATATCACATACGAGTATATACATGATTTACAACTAAATTAGAATCACATATGAGTCTATACTTGATTTACAACTAACTTAACCTAAATTAGAATCACACACACAGTCTTATTTCAACACAAGTTAATGTCAAGGGGTATCGTTTCCCAGTCACTAGATTATTGAGATCAGATATTCACTTGCTCCATGTAAAAAATTGGTATTTTGCTGCATCCGGTTATACTGGCAGCCAACCTTAACATTGTAGGAAAAGCCGTGATTGATTACTGGCTTACTTTCTCCCGCAAGCTATTTCGTCGTGATGGCCGACATCTGTACTCTCCATAAGTTGCATATATTGCAAATTTGACATATGCAGTTTCCACAAATCGAAAACTTAAAAGAGCTGACTTAATCATGTCTTTAAGTAATTCATCGTTGCTTTCGTTCTTCTTGATATAGTCGACCAAAGTTTGAACACGTTTCCGATCGAGCGAATGCGACAGATGTATGTCTTTAATTGTTCTCAGGTGTTTATATGTATACAACTCTTTGTCCAAATTCTTTATCACAGTCTTGAGTTTGATGATCTTGTTGTTCATTTCCTCCTCGTATTTCATCCAGTTCTTCTTAGATATCAAGTCGTTCCAGTGCTGGTATTCCTTCTGCCAATACTCTGTTTTTTTCTTGAGCTCCCGAATATACTCAGGGATATATTTAAGTTCAACATCTTCGAGTTCAGCTTGTGTTATTTTCGCTTCGAGTTTTTCTCTCATCTTTCTCTCGTGCTCCTCCTCCGTATCCCCTTCGTAAAGTATAAATTCGTCTGGTTTTCACACATTATCTTCTGAAGGGAAAAGGTTTCCGATAAGATTATTTAGGTTTATCTGATTTTGTTTCACTTTCAAATCAGATATATCGGCTACTGAAGACTCCATGATCGTTAATAACGTTTACTGACGTAATATGACAAACAAAGTTGAGATGTGAACACTGTAGAGGCTAATATGCGACTGCAGAAAATACTCGTTACAAATATATCATGATTTTACAAGCTGGGCGTGGCGTATTACGAAAAGGGGATGGCGCTATACGTAATCTATAGCTCCATCTCTTTTTAACAATGAAACAATGATATTGACAATGTCCTAATGGTCGCAGGTAAAAAAATACTGGTAGGTACAGGCAATAATGCTTAGTGAAAGATAAGAACCCATTGTAATGTTATTAGGTAGAGGTCTGTTACATTGTTAAATACGTAGAAAGAATAATTCGTGTTTGTTTGTCGGTAAGTAGTTCATTGTTGTAAATAGTCAATGAAAATATTTCGTTGATAACTACTCCGTGGATAAGAAATTATAAAATTTTATTTTGGGGTTTGTGGCAAAGTGCTGTGTATACTTAGGTGATATAAATAAAGTTATTAATAATTACTACAGCTGCATTGTCAATGTAAGCATTTTAAGTCATATGTGTTCTACCTTTATCGCCAAGCCACAGTTGAACCTTATACCCTAGTAAATCTTAAACTAACCCTGCATGATGATGAATATTAAGTATGTACTGTATTTCTGGTGATAGCAGTGGTGGCTCAGTGGTAGTGGCCGTGACTTAGAAGTTGTAGATCGTGAGTTCGAACCCAGGCAAGCGCTTAACTTTGTGTAAATTACTTCATCACCACTGCTCTCATTACGGTGAAGGAGAACATCGTGAGGAAACCGGCATGTCCTAGAACCAAAAATATTAAGACATGTGACATCTACCAACCCGCACTGGGCCCGCGTGGTGGATTAAGGCCCATTCCATATCACTAGTCTCACAGAGAGGAGATCTTTGTCCCAGCAGTGGGAACATTATTACTATATGACTGTATTTCATGGGATATAATATGTCTTAAGTCTAAATTATTTATGTGAAAAGGCTAACACTAGTGTTTAAAGTACCTAGCTACCTATGACTGAAGCCTTATGAAACACAAACTACAGAGTGACTTCTAATAAATTGGCTATATTTGATAGAGTGCTAAGGAATATAAACAATTGTCACTATAGGCCATTTAAATAATTTTGTTTTTCTTTTCATATTTCATATTTAATCCTTTAGTAAAAGTTATTATTGTGTATAATATTCATGACTACGTCATTCAATGAACAAAAGTTACCCTTAATTTCAATATATTCATACAAATCCAAATTACTACAATAATGCAAAACTAACTGTCTGTTTGAAACTTTTTTATGCCTGGTCTAGAAATAATAACAAGAATGTACCTATTAAACGGATATAAGATAATTTTAATCTAAGGGGGTACGTTCCCTTGGGATAATTACCGAGTTTCGCACGGGCGAAGTCACTGGCAGAAGGTAGTACAATGTTGAAATTCTACGAGCATAGCACTGGCTACGGCCTAGCATCGTAAACTTATATCCAAACTAATATTATAAATTCAGAAGTTACTCTGTTTTTTCCCTTTTTGTTTGGCTGAACTAGAGTTTGAGACCCTGGAAAAGATATAGTTTTTTTATGCCGGTAGTGTTCCCTTGGGATGATAATAACCGTACATTTAGTACCTTCACGACAAGCCAATAACCGTACATTTAGTACCTTCTTCAAATAAAAAACGCAATTATAAACTAATTTGCAGTTGGAAATGCACCTGAGTTCGATCCTTGGGTTGTCGGTGTTACTGAGGATTAGAACATTTACAAAACCAGTACTTTGTCTGGCTGGGTTGGCTACAACAAAATAACAATGGGGCTTGTAAAACAATAGACAAAAGATATGCTCAGGTACTAAATACATCAGCCTGCCCTTTTAAAAAATTCAAGCTTAATGATTTTGCTATCTTATAAAGTCACACTATTCACTGGCCAACTTGACGTTCAGTGTAATTCTTTTATTTCTAAAGTAATAATAATACCAGACTGTTACTGAAACACTGCAAGGCAAAGGCCTCTGCTCATGCCGCCAAAGGACAAACCTTAATTTATTTATTTTTAAGAAAAGTTTACATATTAATAACAAACATTTAAATAAATCGTAGGTAGGTATGTGGAAACTTAACCCCTTGAATGTATTTTTAATAGTTTCGGTAATCACGGCATTCAACCGGTTTCCACGCTAGCTCATGGCGGGTTGGCGATTAAAATATCCAAACCTTATAAAAATCTGCCATGTATAAAACATGGCAGATTTTTATAAGGTTTTAAACTAGTGTCAATGTGACGTTTTCAATTCCTAACTACTTTCTATGTTAATCTTGGACAGCGTAGACAACAGCGAAGGCAAACATCGGTAGGAAACTGGGCGTATAGTTAGTTTATGTGGTATAAGTTTGTGCTCTATTGGAGTAATTGCTCCAAGCTGGAACGCCTGTGGTGCGAGAATAAACGGCTAAACGCAATCATAATTTGAGTAGTTCCTAGGCACCTAGGTTCTATCGAGCAATATTATAAACAGTTTTCAAATCAGGTTCGGCTCGCACCAAAAAATACAATGAGGCTTGTAAAACAACAGACAAAATATAGGTTTAGCCACTAAATACATCAGCCAACGCTATCAAGAATAGCTTGTTATGCGATAAAGTCACACAATTAACTTGGCAACTCGATATTCAGGTAGTTGTTCGAATTGTAAACTAATAATAATACTAGCCTGATTCTGTCGCACTGCAGGACAAAGGCCTCTTATCATACAGAGAACGCACGAGCATAAATCACCATGCCACAAGGCGAGTTGGCGATTTCAAAATACTATAAGTGCGATAGTAACGCTGTTTGTTATATTTTCACAACTAAAAGGCTGAACAAGAGGTTGAAAACCTAGGAAAGACCTTGGAAAGGTTTATCCCGGTAGTGTGATCCCTTGGGATGATGAAACACTTATTACGCGGGTGAAGTCGTGGACAGAAGCTATATAGTAACTTATAAGTCCACGTTTCTACACGATGCTTTAACTAATACAAAAATGTTAAACAGTTTGTTTGTACTATAAGTTTGTAAAAGGTACTATGATCCGATTATGAGAATATTTTATCGTATCATTCTATCTATCCCGGCAAATGCATTTGCTGGGACACCGGCCTCCTCTCTGGGAATGGGCCACAATCTACCACTTGGCCCCAGTGCGAGTAAGTAGTTGTCACGTCTTTGAATTTTTATTTCTAGAACATATCGGTTTCTTCACGTTGTTTTCCTTTATCGTTTTGAGAGCAGTGGTTAAAAAATAAATAACACAAAGGAATGCGCCTGAATCCATGACTTACCACTCGTAAGTCAGGGCTGTAACCACTGGGCGATCACGGCCCTCTAAACTAAGTAAACGTTTGAAATTACACGAGTGTATAAAAAATATGACAGTAAGTTCCCTCCTTGATTCAATATTTAAAATGTTAGCCTTAAACCTTTGTTGATTTTTTTATATAAAAAGGGAAGCTAAGTTCCAATTTTAAGTGTGTGATCTTTTTTAATCCATAATTATTATACATCCATAACAAGTTTGGAAACGGATAGTTTTATGAAATCATGTTAAATTTGAATGAAATGAAAATAAGTAGAGAGCAAAAACTACTGTGTTGTGTCCAATCATTGTTGTGATTGGACATTTCTGTGTGGCAGATATTAACTCTAAGTTTGCTTCGAATTAATATAGCAGAGTTAGTAAAGTCGTCCCCAACATATGTGTAGTGTTTTTTTAATAAATACCTAAACTCCATTTGCGATAACATTAGATTTAAATAATCCCATTTTACAGCCCGTTCCACCGATTTTGAATTCTATTGCGTTGGTGATACGACAAATGGTAGCTGTAGTAAACAGTTGGTTTTGGTAACAGGTTTATGCTTTTTCTGTCATCCTAATGTTTACGGGAAAGAACTCAAAATCGGTTGAACGGACTGTAAGAAGAGTTGTAAAATTTTCTAATGCTATTTCAAATGGAGTATAGATGTAAACTGATTTAAACTAACTTTACACATGTGTTTGTGTGTGTGTGTAACGTCATATTATTAGTTAGTATCATATTAAGTTTTATACTAAATAAAAAAAAATAATTAATACAAAATCTTAATAAACAAGAAAACATATTGATTTGCATAGGTAAAACTATATAGATTATAAATTACAATAACTACAGGCAAATACATTAAATCAATAACTACTTACTATCTTAGCCAGAAAATATCATAATTACATTAGTTACACCTTAACTAAAATTACAATCTAGTACAAGTCTTAATATATCTACCATATTTATTCAATTTTTCATAAATATAAATCGGATGCCCCGAAGTGCTTGAAAAATGATCACTATGTAGTTTTCGGACACACATACGAAAGCAAGGTAGAATAAAGCGTGGAATAATAATAATAAAAGGTTTTATTTCTAAAGTGCTAGATTTCTTATCTGCTCAAAATGAATAAGTAGGAGTAGGTATACTGTGGGTAGATGTATCTATCCCGAATTGAACTCTTTTTAATCGACTTCAAAAAGACGAGGAGATTCTAAGTTCGTCTGAATGTTTTTTCTTTTATAAAGAGCATTTTAAATGAGCGATGGGAATAAGAATAGGAATTTATTCCTAAAATTGCTTTTAACACCGTATGAAACTCGCCAGTTATCTCTCTGCGCGGCAGTTTATTTGATTAATTATGTAGATTTTTTTTAGTATAACGTCTGATATTAACGTTTACATTAATTGAAATGTTTCATTATTTAATTAAAATGAAAATATAATGAGTTTTATTGTTTTTTAAGTTTTATTTAAAGTTAATTTACATTTCTGACTGGAAAATGATGAAAGTTCACTTAATCATTACCACCAGATCCAAACCCAAAGAAATAGTGGCCAAAGCCATTTATCTATTTAGTATTAAATATTGGCTTATGTTTAACAAACCACCAAATCTAGTAATATACTGACAAAAATAGTAAATGATCACCAAAATTAAATTTAGAATCGCAACAGAGTCGACGGAGCCCCGCTGGGCGGGGCTCCTATTTCTGAATACAGGGTCTAAAGTAAACTAACACGAAGGTGATGACGGGAGCTGAGTTCGCTCGCTTTGCTCGCTCACTTCATCTCCTTCGAACCTAACCTGTCCGTGTCGGGGTGCCCTTAGCTCCCGAGCTCGCTTCGCTCGCTCTTGGACTGATTCATTGACCAAATCACTAGATTTGATATCTTACGGTTTTAGCACTTATGAAATTTGGTGATCAATTTACTAAATTTGGTTTAGGTTTATTTTTTTTGCTGATTAGTATATATTTTAGGTGATAGGGGTTATCGTCACAAAGTTTTTTTTGGTGGTCATTATATTTATTCCCTTAAATATTATATCTCTTTACATCTAGTCTTCTAACTTTGCATTTGCATCAAGTATAACTCAATTTAGTGCCCAGGCAATCTCTGTGTATTCCAGGTTGCCTGGAATAGATTAAGGAATGCGATAAGGCCGCCACTTGTGTGTTTTTTTTAGGATTCGGTACATCAATAGGATAAAAAGGTTAAAGCATCACTTTGATGTCTGTCTATCTGTCCATCTATCAAGACCTTTATCTCAGTAATATGTGGCGAAATCAAGTTGTAATTTATATCAAATATTCAGATCTATAACCTATAGAGTACTTTCCGTTGACTTAGAAACAAGGCAAGAACCAATGTATTAAGTAAGGATGAAATGAAAATAACTTTAGGTGAAAAACCACTATGTGTTTTTTTGTGATGGAATATAATGTATCTTAGTGTTAGAAATAAATTCTAGACATATATGTATCGCAGACTAGGTAAAGTTGCCCAAAACATAAAACCTTATTGTATATTTTTGTGTAGTTAAAAGTTATACTGATTGAAGCTTGATGTTTATGAATAGGAGGATATAATATTATTGTTCAGTAACTAAAGAATTTTTTTAAGGGTCTTAAAGAGAAGTCTATCCAAAATGAAACAGTAAAATATTAAGGATCATGAAACATTTATTTATTATTAATTAAAAATATCAAACATGTATTATAACTTAACCTAAGTAAGAATCACATATGAGCCTATACATGATTCACAACTAACTTAACCTAAATTATAATCACATACGAGTCTATACATGATTCACGCCTAACTCAACCTAAATAAGCATCTCCCATGAGTCTTTACATGATTTAAAACTAATTTAACGTTACTTAGAATCACATACGAGTCTATACATGATTTACAACTAACTTAAACTAAAACAGAATCACATAAGAGTCTTTACAAGATTTACAACAAATTTAACGTAACTTAGAATCACATAAGAGTCTATACATGATTTAAAACTAAATTCTTATAAGTTGTAAATCACATATGAGTTACATGATTCACAACTAACTTAACCTATAACAGAATCACATACGAGTATATACATGATTTACAACTAAATTTGAATCACATACGAGTCTATACTTGATTTACAACTAACTTAACCTAAATTAGAATCACACACACAGTCTTATTTCAACACAAGTTAATGTCAAGGGGTATCGTTTCCCAGTCACTAGGTTATTGAGTTCAGATATTCACTTGCTCCATGTAAAACACTGGTATTTTCCTGCATCCGATTATACTGGAAGCCGACCTTAACATTGTAGGAAAAGCCTTGATTGATTACTGGCTTACTTTCTCCCGCAAGCTATTTCGTCGTGATGGCCGACATCTGTACTCTCCATAAGTTGCATATATTGCAAATTTGACATATGCAGTTTCCACAAATCGAAAACTTAAAAGAGCTGACTTAATCATGTCTTTAAGTAATTCATCGTTGCTTTCGTTCTTCTTGATATAGTCGACCAAAGTTTGAACACGTTTCCGATCGAGCGAATGCGACAGATGTATGTCTTTAATTGTTCTCAGGTGTTTATATGTATACAACTCTTTGTCCAAATTCTTTATCACAGTCTTGAGTTTGATGATCTTGTTGTTCATTTCCTCCTCGTATTTCATCCAGTTCTTCTTAGATATCAAGTCGTTCCAGTGCTGGTATTCCTTCTGCCAATAGTCTGTTTTTTTCTTGAGCTCCCGAATATACTCAGGGATATATTTAAGTTCAACATCTTCGAGTTCAGCTTGTGTTATTTTCGCTTCGAGTGTTTCTCTCATCTTTCTCTCGTGCTTTTCCTCCGTATCTCCTTCGTAAAGTATAAATTCGTCTGGTTTACACACATTATCTTCTGGAGGGAAAAGGTTTCCGATAAGATTATTTAGGTTTCTCTGGTTTTGTTTCACTTTCAAATCAGATATATCGGCTACTGAAGACTCCATGATCGTTAATAACGTTTACTGACGTAATATGACAAACAAAGTTGAGATGTGAACACTGTAGAGGCTAATATGCGACTGCAGAAAATACGCGTTACAAATATATCATGATTTTACAAGCTGGGCGTGGCGTATTACGAAAAGGGGATGGCGCTTTACGTAATCTATAGCTCCATCTCTTTTTAACAATGAAACAATGATATTGACAATGTCCTAGTGGTCGCAGGTAAAAAAATTATGGTAGGTACAGGCAATAATGCTTAGTGAAAGAAAAGAACCCATTGTAATGTTATTAGGTAGAGGTCTGTTTCATTGTTAAATACGTAGAAAGAATAATTAGTGTTTGTTTGTCGGTAAGTAGTTCATTGTTGTAAATAGTCAATGTAAAATATTTCGTTGATTTCTACTCCGTGTATAACAAATTTTAAAACTTTATTTTGGGGTTTGTGGCAAAGTGCTGTGTATACTTAGGTGATATAAATAAAATTATTAATAATTGCTATAGCTGCATTGTCAATGTAAGCATTTTAAGTCATATGTGTTCTACCTTTATCGCCAAGCCACAGTTGAACCTTATACCCTAGTAAATCTTAAACTAACCCTGCATGACGATGAATATTAAGTATGTACTGTATTTCAGTGATAGCAGTGGTGGCCCAGTGGTAGTGGCCGCGACTTACAAGTTGTAGATCGTGAGTTCGAACCCAGGCAGGCGCTTTACTTTGTGTAAATTACTTCATCACCACTGATCTCATTACGGTGAAGGAGAACATCGTGAGGAAACCGGCATGTCCTAGAACCAAAAATATTAAGACATGTGACATCTACCAACCCGCGTGGTGGATTAAGGCCCATTCCATATCACAAGTCTCACAGAGAAGAGACCTTTTTTCCAGCAATGGGAACATTATTACTATATGACTGTATTTCATGGGATATAATATGTCTTAAGTCTAAATTATTTATGTGATTAGACTAAGACTAGTGTTTAAAGTACCTAGCTACCTATGACAGAAGCCTTATGAAACACAAACTACAGAGTGACTTCTAATAAATTGGCTATATTTCATAAAGTGCTAAGGAATATGAACAATTGTCACTATAGGTCATTTTGATAATTTTGTTTTTCTTTTCATATTTCAGAGTTAATCCTTCAGTAAAAGTTATTATTGACTACGTCATTCAATGAACGAAAGTTACCCTTAATTTCAATATATTCATACAAATCCAAATTACTACAATAATGCAAAACTAACTGTCTGTATGAAACGTTTTTATGCCTGGTCTAGAAATACTAACAAGAATGTACCTAACAAACGGATATAAGATAATTTTAATCTAAGGGGGTACGTTCCCTTGGGATAATTACCGAGTTTCACACGGGCGAAGTCACTGGCAGAAGGTAGTACAATGTTGAAATTCTACGAGCATAGCACTGGTTACGGCGTAGCATCGTAAACTTATATCCATACTAATATTATAAATGCATAAGTTACTCTGTTTTTTCCCTTTTTGTTTGGCTGAACTAGAGTTGTAGACCCTGGCAAAGATATAGTTTTTTTATGCCGGTAGTGTTCCCTTGGGATGATAATAACCGTACATTTAGTACCTTAAAGACAAGCTGTACATTCGTACATTTAGTACCTTAATGACAAGCCAATGACCGTACATTTAGTACCTTCTTCAAATAAAAAACGCGATTATAAACTAATTTGCAGGTGGCAATGCGCCTGAGTTCGATCCTTGGGTGGTCGGTGTTACTGAGGATTAGAACATTTACAAAACCAGTACTTTGTCTGGCTGGGTTGGCTACAACAAAATAACAATGGGGCTTGTAAAACAATAGACAAAAGATATGCTCAGGTACTAAATACATCAGCCTGCCCTTTTAAAAAATTCAAGCTTAATGATTTTGCTATCTTATAAAGTCACACTATTCACTGGCCAACTTGACGTTCAGTGTAATTCTTTTATTTATAAAGTAATAATAATACCAGACTGTTACTGAAACACTGCAAGGCAAAGGCCTCTGCTCATGCCGCCAAAGGACAAACCTTAATTTATTTATTTTTAAGGAAAGTTACAGACTAATAGCAAACATTTAAATAAATTGTAGGAAGGTATGTGTAAACTTAACCCCTTGAATGTATTTTTAATAGTTTCGGTAATCACGGCATTCAACCGGTTTCCACGCTAGCTCATGGCGGGTTGGCGATTAAAATATCCAAATTTATACATGACAGATTTTTATAAGGTTTTAAACTAGTGTCAATGTGACGTTTTCAATTCCTAACTACTTTCTATGTTAATCATGGACAGCGTAGACAACGGCGAAGGCAGACATCGGTAGGAAACTGGGCGTATAGTTAGTTTATGTGGTATAAGTTTGTGCTCCATTGGAGTAATTGCTCCAAGGTGGAACGCCTGTGGTGCGAGAATAAACGGCTAAACGCAATCATAATTTGAGTAGTTCCTAGGCACCTAGGTTCTATCGAGCAATATTATAAACAGTTTTCAAATCAGGTTCGGCTCGCACCAAAAAATACAATGAGGCTTGTAAAACAACAGACAAAATATAGGTTTAGCCACTAAATACATCAGCCAACGCTATCAAGAATAGCTTGTTATGCGATAAAGTCACACAATTAACTTGGCAACTCGATATTCAGGTAGTTGTTCGAATTGTAAACTAATAATAATACTAGCCTGAT
The DNA here is from genome assembly GCA_945859665.1 of Anorthoa munda. Taxonomy (NCBI): domain Eukaryota; kingdom Metazoa; phylum Arthropoda; class Insecta; order Lepidoptera; family Noctuidae; genus Anorthoa; species Anorthoa munda. The sequence continues at coordinate 28,481,766 of OX243898.1, forward strand.
TCTGTCGCACTGCAGGACAAAGGCCTCTTATCATACAGAGAACGCACGAGCATAAATCACCATGCCACAAGGCGAGTTGGCGATTTCAAACTTATATCCATACAAATACTATAAGTGCGATAGTAACGCTGTTTGTTATATTTTCACGACTAAAAGGCTGAACAAGAGGTTGAAAACCTAGGAAAGGCCTTGGAAAGGTTTATCCCGGTAGCGTGATCCCTTGGGATGATGAAACACTTTTTATGCGGGTGAAGTCGTGGACAGAAGCTATATAGTAACTTATAATTCCACGTTTCCACACGATGCTTTAACTAATACAAAAATGTTAAACAGTTTGTTTGTTTTATAAGTTTGTAAAAGGTACTCTGATCCGATTATGAGAATACTTTTACTGATGGAAAATTACATTAACACATCGTAACATTCCATCTATTCCGGGAAATGCATTTGCTGTGACACAGGCCTCTTCTCTGTGAGAGGAAATGGGCCATAATCTACCACTTGGCCCCAGTGCGAGTAAGTAGTTGTCACGTCTTTGAATTTTTAGTTCTAGAACATGTCGGTTTCTTCACGATGTTTTCCTTTTTTTGCCGTTTTTGCGATAATGGTAAGGAACCCTTCTTGCGCGAGTCCGACTCGCACTTGGCCAGACACACGCAAACTAAAAAAATACTCAGAAAATTATTTAATTTCATTTAGTCGTTTATCAACTCACTGGAACGCCTTGGATATTTGACACCAATGGAGCACAAACATATGAATACGTCACATTGGTACTAATTTAAAAACCATATAAAAATCATGCAAAAGCTTGTTTTGTTCCTAGTTTTTTCAGTGACTTCGTTATCGTGGACTATTCCACAACAAACTATACATTTGCCGGGATATACAGGATGGTACAAAGTGACTGTGTTATTTTGTGTTTTTTAGTGACTGTGTTAAAGATTTCTTTTGTCTATTATTTTACAAGCCCCATTGTTATTTTATTGGGGCGAGCCCAACCAGATATAAAAACTTCTAATATCTATTTCATTTAAAATCACCAATTATAACATCTTTACAGATTGCTCCAATATGATGCTATAAGTCAAAAACACACAAAATTACACAAAACTAAAATAACCTAGCAGCAGAATTGCACACAATAAAATAATAATAAGTATTCATAGATGCATCAATATATTTAATTAACCATGCCAAAGTCTATCGCTCCAGGCCTCTTTCAATAATTATTTGAGCCCTTTGGAGAAATCTCCGTAGGATTTGCCCAAATATGTCTGCCGACACTGTAGAAATGTTAATTAAGAGAGCGGGGCGGCGGCGCGCGCCCAAGCATCCGTCCGGCGCACGCAGCCGCAGCGCTTCCAGCACCTCCGGGTGGTGCAGCAACCCTAATAGTATGTTCGCCACATATTTGACCAGCGTGATGTCTCTTCTTACTGCTAGTCTGATGTACTCGACCATGCCCAGGACGAACAGACTCGGGTACATCAGGGGATAAAAGGGATACACTCCGTACTGTTTGTAATAGACAAAACTGGAAAACTTATTTTGATTTTTTCCAACATGAGACTGTATTTTTCTTCATGTGGATTGCAACTGAATGCACTTGTCTCTAGATGACTCCTTACAAGGGCAGTATACAGAACTTTAACAACTGCAATGTTGGGGAAATCCTTACACTGTCTTTAGATGAAACCGAGATTTCGGAAAGCTCTGCCTTACACTTCAACTATATGTTTCCGGAAAAGCAGCTCCGACACCATCTGAACGCCCAGCTCTTGTACATGTAAGACACGAGGAATAACTACCCCGTCCATGTTGTACTGGTGCTGCAATGGAGCACGCGCGCGACTGTAGCTCATAACACAGCATTTAGAAACATTGAAATGCAGATTGTTGGACTTACTCCATTCGACTACATTATCAATATCAGACTGGAGTCTATTATACAGTCAGCAGTATCTTTAATATTCATAAATAATTTCAAATCATCTGCAAACAGCAGTCACTTCGCCTTTTTTACGACTGTAGTCCGATGATTGATCATTAAAATGAATTCCAGAGGTACAATATTACTGTCTTGACTTACCCAGGAGAACGTGTAATAAGGACGCGAAAGAGTTTAAGTAAGTGCGGTGTAAATCCCAAAGCTGAGACTTTGAACATCAGTTCATCATTATCCACGGTATCGAAAGCTTTCCGGAAATCAAAATACGCCACATCTACCTGCCCCCCAGCGTATATGACGGGAGATCAGTTCACAAATAACAGTAGGTTACCCGGACTGTGACCCGGCCGAAAGCCGTGTTGAGAGTCAGACAGTTGTGAGCTCACTTGTGTATAAATACTTGAATGTAACACAGATTCAAATACCTTAGCAAACTCTGACGAAATTGTTTTATCGAATCCAGGTGCCTAGGAACTACTCAAAATATGATTTTGTTTAGTCGTTTTTCCTTTCACTGGAACGCCTTTAAACCAATGGAGCACAAACTTATACCACATAAACTAACTATATGCCCAGTTTCTTCACGATGTTTGCCTTGACTGTTGTCTACACCGTCCAAGATAAACATAGAAAGTGGTTAGAAATTGAAAAAGTCACATTGGTACTAATTTACAATCTTATCAAATCATGTAATAACATAGAATTATGATTAACATAAGTTTGAAATCGCCAACCCGCCTTGAGGAAGCGTGGTAATTAAAGGTTTGAATGCCATAATTACCGAAATAATTAAAAAGCCATTATGCCTCGCGTGGATCAGCTTAAAGAGAAAAAAAATAAGGCTCGTGCTTTCGCGGCAAGAGAAGAGGTATTTACCCTGCAGTGGGACAGTAACAGGCTGGTATTAATATTAGTTTAGAAAAATTGGTTGTCTGTAAAGTCGGTTTACGAACAATAGTTTAACGTGACAACGCCATGATTAGGCCATGCATTTCGAAAATTTCGAAATTTCCTAGTATCGAAATTTCGAACCATATTTGGATGTTTATTAATTTTGAAATTGACACCCATAAATTCGAAATATCAAAACTGGGTTTAATTTAAATATTATGTTATTTTTTTATACAATTATGAAATTTATTATTGAAACCAAAAGAAGATCATCTGAAAATGAGTCTGAATACGAATCTAAAGCCAATTAGACCGTTGCGGAGGGCCACCTTGTGACCATGTGTGCTAACATTACAACAAAACAAAGGCTAACCTTGGTGTTAAATAAATAAAGAAGATTGATAGAAGCTGGTCCATTAAAAAAAACCAGGTAGTGTGGTATTTCTACCTCCTTAAATCAAAACCGGTGATCGCCATCACTTCTTAAAATACCACATCCTTAGGGAGACTAGAAAGGAGTCTCCCTTGAGCCTCACTGTGTACGGCAGCACGTGTTTGATTTGCCACTGTCTTGCCTGAGGTCACTCGGTGGACGGACAGAGTCCCCACTCCGAGCGACCGAAACCCCGAAGTTCCACTTGTCTTAAATGAGGCTGGGTTTTGGCGTGTCTACATCGAGGTGGATGCCTCCACGATGCCTTCTTCTCCGAGTGGAATTGGCCTTCTCTTGATTCCACTCGGTGGGTATTTTACTCTACTTATCTGTCTTCGCCATCATATTCCTCACTAAAACTGGTAGAGACAGGTCTCGCCCGATCCTGGCAGCTAAGACCCACCGCTCAAAGGCCCAAGAAAGCACTCCTCGAGCGCTTTAGCTGTACAGCATTCAAGTTGCCTCTACAATGATGGCAATTTACCGTGGCCTCACACCCAATCCTAATCAGGTACTCACGGAAGGAACCGTGCCCGATCTGCACGTGAATGTCCCTGTAGGAGATGCGCTCCGCTCTTTTCAGCCAGCCATGTGCTATTCAAATAACCATTTTCTGCTGCAGGCTGATGATTTTAGTCCTGCGATGTCGGACATCTGATAGTCTATTTCTGTCTCCGAGATTGGGCAGTGGTCTATGCAAAGCACCCACTGGCCTACCAATGCGGGGGAAAAGGGGCTAGAAATGCTATTTGAAGCCCCATCGAACATGGATAAACCAATATGGTAGACTTCCGCATGTCACAACTGAGCTGGGTGGCTCTCTGCTCTTCGGCAGCGCCTCAACTTTATGAAGCGCTATCTGTAACTATCTTTAACCGAACGTCTCATGCCATTCCAAGCTCGGAATGCTGGATGGTATCGTCGATGGTGTCCCCAGCTGTGGAGTATTTGTAGTAGAAGTCTTGAGAAAAAGAAAATTCACTTTGTTTGAATACAAATTGTACTTAGGCACCTCTACAGACTACAAATTTTGCATTTTGAGTTTCAGATTTTTGATTATATTGGAAGAGGCCAAATTTAATAAGTTAATTTCGAAATTGAAAATGTACGAAACTTTATGCCCTAGTCATGATGCGGCGCAAGCCGAATGCTCAAGCCGATCGTGCCTTTCGCTCGTTCGTTTAGTGCTCTCACTCCGATCGTAATGGGTCAATGAGCGTAACGGGACAATGAACGTAACAGGACTATGAGTCATCCTTTTTCGTGCGTGCAGCCGGCGTTTATCGATTTATTAGACGTTGTAGCGTCCGTAACGGGACAATGAGCGTAACGGGACGACAAGTCATCCTCATCCTCCAAAAAGGATGACTCGTCGTCCAGCATTCATCGATTTATTAGACGTTGACATGTCAATAAAATATATAAAATAAAATAAATTTTCAAGTTTCATCTCAAAGTTATAGGGTAAGGATTACAGGGTACGGACGGGTTTTGTTATTAGTTTAGAATAAATTGCTTTTATTGAAATCAAATAAAGCCTAAAGTGGGAGCGTCAAATGGTATATAATTCGGTTAGCCAATCTTAGTTGAGCGATTTTAAACTTTCAAATTGTGGGAAGACCAGGGAAGACAAGTAATTTAACTGTTGATAATGAAATTATAAGTAAGCCCAATTGTAGTTTAAGTTTGCATCGCGAAAAAGTGTTTTGAATTTCCAAACTATAATATTATTTATTTATTTATTCGATATTATGTAAATAAATACAGCTTAACAGCTATAACGCCTATGCAATGTTACTACAAATGTCATATACTATTCCAATACCTTGTCTATTAGTGTTATATATAATTCAATTAAACAATGTTATGGTAGCTCACAAGATTAGGTTAGGTTAGCTCACAAGATTAGGATACGCTATACGCTATACGCTGTATGCTGTACGCTATACGCTATACGCTATACGCTATACGCTATACGCTATACGCTATACGCTATACGCTATACGCTATACGCTATACGCTATACGCTATACGCTATACGCTATACGCTATACGCTATACGCTATACGCTATACGCTATACGCTATACGCTATACGCTATACGCTATACGCTATACGCTATACGCTATACGCTATACGCTATACGCTATACGCTATACGCTATACGCTATACGGCATACGCTATACGCCATACGCCATACGCTATACGCTATACGCTATACGCTATACGCTATACGCTATACGCTATACGCTATACGCTATACGGCATACGCTATACGCCATACGCCATACGCTATACGCCATACGCCATACGCCATACGCCATACGCCATACGCCATACGCCATACGCCATACGCCATACGCCATACGCCATACGCTATATGCCATACGCTATACGCCATACGCTATACGCTATACGCCATACGCTATTATGAGAGGGTTTTATGAATAAAAGCACAGAAAGATAAGACTAGTTATTTATTTAAATAAGGCTTAGTTCTCGTGGGGAAGATGGGCAATAAACCCCACGGAAGCTCTTTTATAGTATTTATCGATTTCTTTTACAACCATATAAAGTATTTACAATATTATAGAATCAAAACAACAAGGATACGGCAAAGGACATAGACTAGCCCCTTAAATCAATCTCCCTTAAATCAATCCCTTTAATCAATCTTAATATGGCTGAGTCACCCGCGTCCGTAGGTGAGTACCCTTTTTTGTTACCCTACTCGTGGTACCCGGGTGGTGCTAAACAGGTGACACTAACTGGTGGTAGGTTTAGGCCGAAGGCTTGCGACCACCCACCGAGCAAAGACGTACCGCCAAGCGGCCTAGCCGTGTTCCGGTACGATGCTCGGTGTAGCCACAAGAGGAGTTCGGTCGAGATAGTTGTTCCATTGCAGGCAGACCAGCCCGACTCGCGTTGTTATGGGCCTATCGTGGGACTAGTCGCGGAGGGTAGCGGGATCCGAGGCACGGTGCGCCGCTGGCAGACCGCAGGTAGTTGGGGGCCCAAGTAGTGTGCCAGCCACACACGAAAGGCTGCCCCGCCAACTGTCGAAAAATCCCGGGATGCGCCATCGTGCTGGTTGGCGACCAGACGAGAGTGCCCGATGTACATTCCCGGGGGGGCTCATCTCACTTCCTTCTCCTCACCTTCCTTCACTCACAATAATAATGCCAAGGAACAAAAAGAGAAAAGCTGAACAGCGGCAGCACTCGCTCTCTCATAAGGTTCACCTCAGTAACATCCGAGGTCTGCACTCTAACCTTGATGCAGTCTACCATCATCTGGAGACTGATAAACCAGCGCTTTTGTTCCTTTCGGAGACGCAGATCGGATGTCCGTCAGACGTGGCGTATCTTTCTTACCCAGGGTTTACCCTGGAGCACAGGTTCAAGCCACGCGCAGGTGTATGCATGTACGCCTGTGACGACATCTGTTATCGGCGTCTCCGAAACCTTGAAGACTCTCGATATTCAGTGCTCTGGGCCCTGGTTGACACAGGTCTAGATAAGATTATCTATGCTTGTGTCTATAGGTCGCACAGCGGAGACATGGAGACAACCGGGCTTATACAATACCTTAGTGAGGCGGCTGATGAGGCTCAGCAACGGTACCCAACCGCCCAATTGGTGATACTGGGGGACTTTAATGCCCACCATCAGGAGTGGCTCTTCCCGTACCAGTACACTGAACATGCAGGGCGAGAGACGCGAAAGCTTGCGCTAGCGTTAAATCTCACTCAGCTGGTCCAGGGGGCAACGAGGGTGCCGGATGTTGAATCGCATACGGCTAATTGCTTGGACCTTTTGCTGACCACAGATCCAGACCGTTACTCGGTCTACCATTGGGTAGTTCCGACCACTGTCTGGTGAAGTCTGTATCCGTCTACTCCCCGCCTGATCCCAGCCCAAGAGGCACCCGGCGGGTATGGCGGTACAAGTCAGCAGATTGTGATGGCATGCGATCTTTCTTCGCATGCTATCCTTGGCAGTTTTGCTTTTCTTCGTCTGATCCTACGTCGTGCGCGGACGCTGTGATGGATTTGTTGCGTCAGGGAATGGAGTACTACATTCCGTTCTCTGACGTAACAATGTCTAGCCAAGACCGACCTTGGTTTGACACCGAGTGTATTCGCGCGCGATGCGCGTAAACATGAGGCAAGGCGCAAGGCAAGTGACGTTGGTCAGAGGAAGAAAGCTTACAACAGGGCTGCCAAGTCCTGCAAGAAGGTGTTGCGAAGGGCTCGGTTCGACCACATTAGCCGGATAGGGATCAAACTTGTTTCCTACCCAGCAGGTAGTATAGCGTTCTGGTCCCTGGCTAAATCGGTTGAATCGAATTTCTGCCGTCCCTCACTACCATCACTGCTGAAATCCGATGGGTCGCTGGCCCACTCCGCTGAGGAGAAAGCAAACTTGTTTGCATCTCTTTTTGCGTAGTCTTCGCGTCGGAATCCTGGTAGCGCGCGCCCCCCTCCTTCTCCTGATGGATGCGAGACGAATATGTCGGACATTCGCGTCCACCAGAAGGACGTACGTAGGGTGCTGCGCAACCTCGATGTGAATAAGGCTAGCGGACCCGATGGTATACCAGCAATTGTTCTCAGAATCTGTGCTCCTGAATTGTCTCCTATCTTGACGCGCTTGTTTCGCCTTTCTTATCAGACTGGAAAAGTGCCGAATGCTTGGAAGCAAGCCAACGTACAGCCCGTGCCCAAGAAGGGCAGTCGTGCTGACACGGTTAACCCGGCTGTGCTCTGTAACGACCATACTCTTAAAGACGCGTACGCGTACTTAATAGTAAGCTCCTGGCATACCTAGAAGCTAACGACATCCTTAGCGACCGCCAATATGGTTTCCGCCGAAATCGGTCCACTGGGGATCTTCTAGCGTATGCCATTCACATCTGGAGTGAGGCTATTGAGAGGCATGAGGAAGCACGTTAACATTGCTTTGCAGGCTAATGCATATAGCATATAGCGTATAGCGTATAGCGTATAGCGTATAGCGTATAGCGTATAGCTTATAGCTTATAGCATATAGCATATGGCATATGTCATATAGCATATAGCATATAGCATATAGCATATAGCATATAGCATATAGCATATAGCATATAGCATATAGCATATAGCATATAGCATATAGCATATAGCATATAGCATATAGCATATAGCATATAGCATATAGCATATAGCATATAGCATATAGCATATAGCATATAGCATATAGCATATAGCATATAGCATATAGCATATAGCATATAGCATATAGCATATAGCATATAGCATATAGCATATAGCATATAGCATATAGCATATAGCATATAGCATATAGCATATAGCATATAGCATATAGCATATAGCATATAGCATATAGCATATAGCATATAGCATATAGCATATAGCATATAGCATATAGCATATAGCATATAGCATATAGCATATAGCATATAGCATATAGCATATAGCATATAGCATATAGCATATAGCATATAGCATATAGCATATAGCATATAGCATATAGCATATAGCATATAGCATATAGCATATAGCATATAGCATATAGCATATAGCATATAGCATATAGCATATAGCATATAGCATATAGCATATAGCATATAGCATATAGCATATAGCATATAGCATATAGCATATAGCATATATCATATTGCATATGCCATATAGCGTACAGCGTAAAGCGTATAGTAACATAACCTAACCTAACCAAATTATGTGAGCGTATAGCGTATAGCGCATAGCGTATAGCACATAGCGTATAGCGTATAGCGCATAGCGTATAGCGCATAGCGTATAGCGTATATATAATCGATTCAGCCATTGAAACGTGATTCAAAAAGGAACATCCCGCCATACACTTTTTCACGTGTACTCTTCTAACAAACATCCACCCCCGGATTTGCGAGAAAAAAACTAAAGTCCTGCCCAGAGTCTCAAGCTATCTCCATTTTTATCTAAATCGGTTCAACGGTTTTAGCTTAAAGTTAACAGACAGACACGAGTTAATTTCGTTTTTATAATATTAGTATGGATTAGTAAGATAGATAGGAAAAATATCCTCACTTAAGTTTTCAGTTAGCCAAAAATTCAGCCTGTTTTATCGTCGACCATACCCGCATTCTTTTACAACCCTAAACGAGGTTGCATGTCAGACATATTCTTGTATAGTTGTAGTAATTAGTATCTTGCGGAATGCTGGGCATGTTCGCTGGACTTGGTAGATATTCCGATAGAATTTACGCCTCTATTCGCTGAAAGACCGGGACGGGACAAGTCAAAGTGGCGAAGCATGGGGGAGGCCTATGTCCAGCAGTAGACGTCTTTCGGCTGATATGATGATGATGATTCGCTAGAAGGTAGGCACGAGTTTACGTATAAAGGTCGGGTAGTTACATTTTGCCAGTGACAGAAATTCTTTCTGCGAGTCGCAACATTAAGCTGAGCGATGGTAACTTTGCCGGATGGGACGCATACTTTTCCTACTTATTCAAGAATTGTGAAAGCATATTTTTTGAAAATAAAAGTATTAATAAGATGAAACTATGTATATAGTATGACCCAGATATTTCATGCAATGAAATGTTGATGATGGCGTGTTGCTGAAAATCATTAGATATCTATCTTTCTAAGATGTCTCAATGACTATTAATCAGCGTCATAAAAATATACTTTGTTTTTGTTATTAATCTTATAGACCACTGACAATAAATCACTACAGGAAAATATCGTTAGAAATCCTAGACCCACGGATTGAATCTCAAATCAACAGTAAGATGATCCCATGCCCAGCGGGTGGCATAAGGCTGCTATTCATATTCCCAAACAATAAAAGTAAATTATGGGGTTACAAATAGCCTTCATTTCCCCCAAAATATTAATGGTGCAACGAAATTAGCATTATTATGACATTATTTTTTTTCTTGATTTTTCAGTGGGACACACTGATGGGCAAAGGCCAAGTCGTTCTAGATATTCTTTTCCCGCGCCGCCATATCAAACGAGCCCTCATTGTACGCGTCCAAATCATCTCGTTACCTTGTTCTGGGATGGCCTAGTAGGGTGGTCAGAAGCCCGATTAAAAATCTGGTTTAAATAGGGCACAAGCTGTAGGGTATCGTGTGTAAAGCGATACCCTACTTGTGGTTGTAGAGATGCAATGGGCAGTTTCATACTGGCATACAGCTGCATTTAGTAAGACTGAAAGTCGACCGCATAGTTGGGGAAAGGCTGGGCAGATTCATTGTTATATCCAAAACCGTTAGGCGTGATTGTTGTTGTTGTGTTGTTGTGTGGCATTTATAAATAAGCTAGCATAGGCAAGTAGGAATGCCATCCAAAATTTTACAGCTCGTTGACGATTACCATCATAATGAAAAATAGCCACACAAAATGACTCCATGAATATATTTTTCCACTTAATTTGAGTCCCAGAGGACCAAAATTAGGGCTGTGTCTTTGTACGGCAATCTCTGAAGGGATTTAACGGCTTGCTTAACACCTACAGAAAGATTTACAGTGAATATTAATTTGGAGATGAAGTGATTCCGGCGAATAAATTTATAGCGGTCTTTATCCACGGGTTTATCATGAAGATTATTATTGCTCAACCTTTCTTTGTTCTGAAATGGGAATAATTGAGTCGTCATTCTTACTTGATTGTTGTATACTCGCGTCTGTCCGCAGCTTCTCACGCTTGAAAGTGTTTTATCGTCCTAATTAAACACACTTCCGGGAAAAAACTATTCTATATCCTTCCCAGGGTCTCAAACTATCTCTTTACCAAATTTCATATAATTTGGGTCAGCGGTTTAAGAGTAAAAAAGTAACAGACATACAGACAGAGTTACTTTCGCATTTATATTGGTTTAATATAGTATGAATATGGATTTTATTAAATGTCTTTAATTTAGATAACACCCATAAAGGTTAGGGCGGTCGGTTAACCCACAGTACTCTCACGCTTCTCCACTTTGTTTATTCTTACATATGTGCACCCGCTAAGACCTGTATAGAGCTTAGCGGTTGCCGATATGCAAGTTTAAGAAGTAAATTAATAAAATAGTACAAACAAGACATTCATTTTCTAAACTAATTACAGGCCTATATTGCTCACGTAAGAGCTAAACCAGCTTGAATCTCTGGAAGAATACATCCAATTTAAAAAAATAACACTATTGCCTAGTTTTATAAGGTTACTTTTTACGTTAGAAATATGCAAAATGCCGGTTGGATATAAGAAAAGCAGCGGAAAAAGCTAGTGTAAAATATTTGCACAAATCTCTACCCTCCATAAACCTTACATAACAATACGACTTTTAAATAAACAAAACTGAAATATCTCGGACTGCAAAATAAACGGATGGCTAGCAAATAAAATCAACGGTAATTCCTAAGAGGTGTTCAGATTAAACTTTTCAGTTACCTGTCGAATTTATAAAAAGCTGTGCGCAAATATGCATTCGTTTTCAACTCTCTCCATTCTTCTCCCAAGGGATTTGTTTGCAAACTGATTTTAAAACTGAATTTATTATAGAAGGAAAATGAAGCTGGTGGTTTTAATCAAGTCAGGTTTTGTTATACAGACTTTTACGGAACGGAACGGAGGGTCTAGTGGTCGCGGGCGCTACTGCTGATCATGAGGTCCTCGGTTTGATTCCCGGGTCGGACAAAGTGTTATTGAGTTTTTCAACTGAAATTTCTTAGCAGCAGCCCGGAGCCTAGATTTGTGCCCTATTGATGGCAATAGGCTCGCCCACTATTACATGGGACTTAAACAAAACTGGTGAAATGTGTGTGTACTACAGGTGCACCCTTGTTTAACCTCTCGCGGAGTATAGGCGTGATGTTTCGTTATGTATGGACCAGGATGGAAAGTGCCGCAACCTCCATTGAAAAGCTAGTGTCCTCCAATCAGACGGGTGTTTACTTTGGTGGGTAGCTGCTCGATGCTAGTGGTCGGGCTGTTGTATACGAGTATGTTCATATCGCGCGGAGAACTTTGATTTCGCGGCGTACGATTTTTGTGACGTCGGTATTCTTTTAGTTTATTTGTTTGTTTATTTATTTATCAGGAACAATTTACATTGTGTTTGATACATTACATTACATTACATTCATCATTATTGATATTAATATAAATTCTAAAAATACATGCACATAAAATTAAAAAAATAAAACATAACCAACTAAAAACAATAACAATAAATACCTTTTTTTACATAGAAAATTTCAATATTATTTCTAAATTACAATTCTTCTATTGAGTACAAGTTTATATCCAACAGAAATGCTTTTAGCTTAGCCTTAAAAGAGCTAGTGTATAACAAAATTTTTAAATCCGCCGGCAATCTATAAAAAAAAAATTACAGCTTGGTAATGAGGGTGTGTCGCTACTGTTATGAAGTCTATGTTTAGGATTCAAATGATTGAAGTTGTTTTTGTTATCTTTTGTCTTTTTTTACGTATGGTCTTCCGTTATTAGTAAAATAATAACAAACCAGTTAGTTATAACCATAGTTTATTTCGGCCAGCTATTTAACTATAGTTAAATAACCAACCATTATCGAAAGTAGTAAACCAACGTTTATAAGCATACTTCGTTAAGTGGACTTTGTTTTGTAATGACATTGCAAGCAAAGACTAGTTCAAAAACTTCTTTAAGCTTTATTATTAATTCAGTAGTTTTCCACATTAAAATGAAATTTTCTTGCGTTTAAACTTGGATCAAAATATTGTCAGATTTTATTGGGTGGTTTGTATGTTTCTTATTTATCTTAACTGTTATTATAAACTTAGATAATTGAAAATAAAAAGAAGTAAAAATTTAAAAGAGGTTTAATTGTATGTTTGTATGTAAAAGGGAATCTCTAGAAGTACTGATCCCATTTCAAATTTATTTCACTGCTAGAATGTTACACTATCGCTGGGCTACATTTTATCTCGAAACAATTAACGGTACCTGTGGGGTGAGCCACTGGAGCAAAGCCGCGGGCAATAACTAGTGTCTAAAATGTAAAAATCTGTTCGATGAGAAGGAGTTCGTGGTTAAATTGTATCAGCCACACGGATTGATCTTCAAGGATATGCAACGCGTGTCGAAGGCGATCTGTGAAAATCAGACCATCCATTTAACACTGAACTTCCGTGCCTCAGGAACCACGTTAAGCAGTGAGGGGCTGTCATTTGCATATCTTTGATGGTGCTTACGGTGGTCAGAAGCCAGAACAGACATCTGCCACCTGTCTTGCCAAGGATTATCGTGTTACCCAAGCACTGTGTCAGAATTGTAATCACTCAATATAAAAGATTTATTTTATTCTTAGATTTTTGATGAGTGGTTCAAATTCTTTAACGGTTTAATGTCTTAAATAGATCCAGGTGTCTACAACAGACAGAAAATCTAAAATAATATTTCATAGAATCGTTCAAGTAATAACCCATCTCTCGATGTGATTCAGACTTTAATGTCCATCTGATTTGAATTATGTCTAGACTGATAAACTCTAAACTGGAAAAATAACAGAATTTCAAGGTTTATTTAAGCCAGGTTTTATCTTAAAATTTCCTTATAAATAACCTGAAAAGACTAGTCTATCAATTTGATAATCAATAAAAATAATCACATAGACAGCCTCACGCAAAAATACATTTTTGTCAGAGATACTCGTAATAATTGTCGAAAATTCAAAACGTAAGGCATTAATCGCATGACATTTCGGTAGCGCATGTCAATTGCCGATTATCTTGTAATGATGAAATACGCTGGATGCGAGAAGCACAGGACCAGTTGTTGTGGCATCGCTAGGGAGAGCCTTATGTCTAATGTTCTAGAAGTGGACATATTTTGGCCAAAGTGATAGCATAATCAGCCTAAAACATTCCCACTGCTGGGACACAGACCTTCTTTGTGAGAGGGAATGGGCCGTAATCTCCACACTGGCCCAGTGAGGTTGGTAAATGTTATATATCTTCAAACTTTAGTTCTAGGACATGTCGGTTACCTTACGATGTTTTCCATTACCCTTTTGAGAGCAGTAGTGATGAAATTAAATGATTTTTTATCTCCTTTTTAACTTCATTGTAATAGGGAAGAGTCTATTGTAGTGGGTTTAAATCCAAACTCCAAGCTAAGAATTTCCTTTTGGAAAACCCATGCAAACAAAATAATGTCACCAAAATTACAAACGCAAGAAGTGTATGTGTGTTTTTCCGATTTTTTCGATTAAGGCGGATTTCATTTTTCACATTTGTTGCCTTAAATATTTGAATCAATTATGTTTCTTTATAAGCGTGAGGGATTTTTCCTAATGAGATTTCCCGAACCTTTATAAACCGATTAAGTTCTCCTATGGTATTGGATCAATATCTGTTAATATGAAATCGTTTACTCGCAGTTCTCGTGTGAGAAATATGAATGAATATGAAAGACACTAAATTAATAATTTGGAAAAAAAAAACTCATTCGTATTCCTCTAAGCAAAACCCTTCTTTTAATACATATTGATTTATTTAATACTTTAATACGCACAAACGTACAAAGGCGGACTTAATGCCGTAGTAATTTTCTACCAGTCGACCTTTAGGTGATGCAGAAACAACTAATGGTAGGTGCAATATTGAGAATGAATTGTAATTAAGCAATATTTATTCAAATACAAAGGTACATTATGGGGGTGCATAAAAATATAATTGGTCCGCCATCATCAATGGGTATTGATATCAGTTACTGGATTGTGTAGGTTAAGTAGGCATTCGTTCCATTTAAAATACTGGTATTCAGCTGTATCCGGTTAGATTGGCATCCGATCCCAGTTTTAAAAATTATCATCAATTAGCCGAAAGACGTCCGACTGCTGGAAATAGGCCGTCCCCAAGCGTCGCGACATCGACCGGTCCTGTGCGTTTGTTATCCATCGGATTTCCACAATCTTAACCAGGTCATCGCTTCATCTAGAAGGCCTGCCAAAGCTGCGTTTTCCGGTTTGCGGTCGCCACGCCAGAACTTTTCGGCACGATAGACAATCCGTTCTTTTACAAAATATTATGCTAAAATTATATTTCCTTCTTTATTTTGATAATTTAAATCCTATTTTATCAGGTGATTGATATTATAATATAACAATAGAACGTATTCCAAACACGTTTAGGTCTAGTGATTTAGGTTAGACGCAGATACGTCAGTCAACTGTTTTCCCTTTTTTATTAGGAGCACCTAGATTGTGATCTATTGTAGGTAAAGGCGCATGTGGTCTAATCTATACTAATTACTAATACTAATTACTAATTACTAATATTACTAATTACTAATCTTATACATAAAATTCTCGTGTCACAATGTTCGTTCCCGTACTCCTCCGAAACGGCTTGACCGATTCTCATATAATTTTGTGAGCATATTGAGTAGGTCTGAGAATCGGCTAACATCTATTTTTCATACCCCTAAGTGGGTAGGGTAGGGTAGGTAGGGTAGGTAGGGTAGGTAGGGTAGGTAGGGTAGGTAGGGTAGGTAGGGTAGGTAGGGTAGGTAGGGTAGGTAGGGTAGGTAGGGTAGGTAGGGTAGGTAGGGTAGGTAGGGTAGGTAGGGTAGGTAGGGTAGGTAGGGTAGGTAGGGTAGGTAGGGTAGGTAGGGTAGGTAGGGTAGGTAGGGTAGGTAGGGTAGGTAGGGTAGGTAGGGTAGGTAGGGTAGGTAGGGTAGGTAGGGTAGGTAGGGTAGGTAGGGTAGGTAGGGTAGGTAGGGTAGGTAGGGTAGGTAGGGTAGGTAGGGTAGGTAGGGTAGGTAGGGTAGGTAGGGTAGGTAGGGTAGGTAGGGTAGGTAGGGTAGGTAGGGTAGGTAGGGTAGGTAGGGTAGGTAGGGTAGGTAGGGTAGGTAGGGTAGGTAGGGTAGGTAGGGTAGGTAGGGTAGGTAGGGTAGGTAGGGTAGGTAGGGTAGGTAGGGTAGGTAGGGTAGGTAGGGTAGGTAGGGTAGGTAGGGTAGGTAGGGTAGGTAGGGTAGGTAGGGTAGGTAGGGTAGGTAGGGTAGGTAGGGTAGGTAGGGTAGGTAGGGTAGGTAGGGTAGGTAGGGTAGGTAGGGTAGGTAGGGTAGGTAGGGTAGGTAGGGTAGGTAGGGTAGGTAGGGTAGGTAGGGTAGGTAGGGTAGGTAGGGTAGGTAGGGTAGGTAGGGTAGGTAGGGTAGGTAGGGTAGGTAGGGTAGGTAGGGTAGGTAGGGTAGGTAGGGTAGGTAGGGTAGGTAGGGTAGGTAGGGTAGGTAGGGTAGGTAGGGTAGGTAGGGTAGGTAGGGTAGGTAGGGTAGGTAGGGTAGGTAGGGTAGGTAGGGTAGGTAGGGTAGGTAGGGTAGGTAGGGTAGGTAGGGTAGGTAGGGTAGGTAGGGTAGGTAGGGTAGGTAGGGTAGGTAGGGTAGGTAGGGTAGGTAGGGTAGGTAGGGTAGGTAGGGTAGGTAGGGTAGGTAGGGTAGGTAGGGTAGGTAGGGTAGGTAGGGTAGGTAGGGTAGGTAGGGTAGGTAGGGTAGGTAGGGTAGGTAGGGTAGGTAGGGTAGGTAGGGTAGGTAGGGTAGGTAGGGTAGGTAGGGTAGGTAGGGTAGGTAGGGTAGGTAGGGTAGGTAGGGTAGGTAGGGTAGGTAGGGTAGGTAGGGTAGGTAGGGTAGGTAGGGTAGGTAGGGTAGGTAGGGTAGGTAGGGTAGGTAGGGTAGGTAGGGTAGGTAGGGTAGGTAGGGTAGGTAGGGTAGGTAGGGTAGGTAGGGTAGGTAGGGTAGGTAGGGTAGGTAGGGTAGGTAGGGTAGGTAGGGTAGGTAGGGTAGGTAGGGTAGGTAGGGTAGGTAGGGTAGGTAGGGTAGGTAGGGTAGGTAGGGTAGGTAGGGTAGGTAGGGTAGGTAGGGTAGGTAGGGTAGGTAGGGTAGGTAGGGTAGGTAGGGTAGGTAGGGTAGGTAGGGTAGGTAGGGTAGGTAGGGTAGGTAGGGTAGGTAGGGTAGGTAGGGTAGGTAGGGTAGGTAGGGTAGGTAGGGTAGGTAGGGTAGGTAGGGTAGGTAGGGTAGGTAGGGTAGGTAGGGTAGGTAGGGTAGGTAGGGTAGGTAGGGTAGGTAGGGTAGGTAGGGTAGGTAGGGTAGGTAGGGTAGGTAGGGTAGGTAGGGTAGGTAGGGTAGGTAGGGTAGGTAGGGTAGGTAGGGTAGGTAGGGTAGGTAGGGTAGGTAGGGTAGGTAGGGTAGGTAGGGTAGGTAGGGTAGGTAGGGTAGGTAGGGTAGGTAGGGTAGGTAGGGTAGGTAGGGTAGGTAGGGTAGGTAGGGTAGGTAGGGTAGGTAGGGTAGGTAGGGTAGGTAGGGTAGGTAGGGTAGGTAGGGTAGGTAGGGTAGGTAGGGTAGGTAGGGTAGGTAGGGTAGGTAGGGTAGGTAGGGTAGGTAGGGTAGGTAGGGTAGGTAGGGTAGGTAGGGTAGGTAGGGTAGGTAGGGTAGGTAGGGTAGGTAGGGTAGGTAGGGTAGGTAGGGTAGGTAGGGTAGGTAGGGTAGGTAGGGTAGGTAGGGTAGGTAGGGTAGGTAGGGTAGGTAGGGTAGGTAGGGTAGGTAGGGTAGGTAGGGTAGGTAGGGTAGGTAGGGTAGGTAGGGTAGGTAGGGTAGGTAGGGTAGGTAGGGTAGGTAGGGTAGGTAGGGTAGGTAGGGTAGGTAGGGTAGGTAGGGTAGGTAGGGTAGGTAGGGTAGGTAGGGTAGGTAGGGTAGGTAGGGTAGGTAGGGTAGGTAGGGTAGGTAGGGTAGGTAGGGTAGGTAGGGTAGGTAGGGTAGGTAGGGTAGGTAGGGTAGGTAGGGTAGGTAGGGTAGGTAGGGTAGGTAGGGTAGGTAGGGTAGGTAGGGTAGGTAGGGTAGGTAGGGTAGGTAGGGTAGGTAGGGTAGGTAGGGTAGGTAGGGTAGGTAGGGTAGGTAGGGTAGGTAGGGTAGGTAGGGTAGGTAGGGTAGGTAGGGTAGGTAGGGTAGGTAGGGTAGGTAGGGTAGGTAGGGTAGGTAGGGTAGGTAGGGTAGGTAGGGTAGGTAGGGTAGGTAGGGTAGGTAGGGTAGGTAGGGTAGGTAGGGTAGGTAGGGTAGGTAGGGTAGGTAGGGTAGGTAGGGTAGGTAGGGTAGGTAGGGTAGGTAGGGTAGGTAGGGTAGGTAGGGTAGGTAGGGTAGGTAGGGTAGGTAGGGTAGGTAGGGTAGGTAGGGTAGGTAGGGTAGGTAGGGTAGGTAGGGTAGGTAGGGTAGGTAGGGTAGGTAGGGTAGGTAGGGTAGGTAGGGTAGGTAGGGTAGGTAGGGTAGGTAGGGTAGGTAGGGTAGGTAGGGTAGGTAGGGTAGGTAGGGTAGGTAGGGTAGGTAGGGTAGGTAGGGTAGGTAGGGTAGGTAGGGTAGGTAGGGTAGGTAGGGTAGGTAGGGTAGGTAGGGTAGGTAGGGTAGGTAGGGTAGGTAGGGTAGGTAGGGTAGGTAGGGTAGGTAGGGTAGGTAGGGTAGGTAGGGTAGGTAGGGTAGGTAGGGTAGGTAGGGTAGGTAGGGTAGGTAGGGTAGGTAGGGTAGGTAGGGTAGGTAGGGTAGGTAGGGTAGGTAGGGTAGGTAGGGTAGGTAGGGTAGGTAGGGTAGGTAGGGTAGGTAGGGTAGGTAGGGTAGGTAGGGTAGGTAGGGTAGGTAGGGTAGGTAGGGTAGGTAGGGTAGGTAGGGTAGGTAGGGTAGGTAGGGTAGGTAGGGTAGGTAGGGTAGGTAGGGTAGGTAGGGTAGGTAGGGTAGGTAGGGTAGGTAGGGTAGGTAGGGTAGGTAGGGTAGGTAGGGTAGGTAGGGTAGGTAGGGTAGGTAGGGTAGGTAGGGTAGGTAGGGTAGGTAGGGTAGGTAGGGTAGGTAGGGTAGGTAGGGTAGGTAGGGTAGGTAGGGTAGGTAGGGTAGGTAGGGTAGGTAGGGTAGGTAGGGTAGGTAGGGTAGGTAGGGTAGGTAGGGTAGGTAGGGTAGGTAGGGTAGGTAGGGTAGGTAGGGTAGGTAGGGTAGGTAGGGTAGGTAGGGTAGGTAGGGTAGGTAGGGTAGGTAGGGTAGGTAGGGTAGGTAGGGTAGGTAGGGTAGGTAGGGTAGGTAGGGTAGGTAGGGTAGGTAGGGTAGGTAGGGTAGGTAGGGTAGGTAGGGTAGGTAGGGTAGGTAGGGTAGGTAGGGTAGGTAGGGTAGGTAGGGTAGGTAGGGTAGGTAGGGTAGGTAGGGTAGGTAGGGTAGGTAGGGTAGGTAGGGTAGGTAGGGTAGGTAGGGTAGGTAGGGTAGGTAGGGTAGGTAGGGTAGGTAGGGTAGGTAGGGTAGGTAGGGTAGGTAGGGTAGGTAGGGTAGGTAGGGTAGGTAGGGTAGGTAGGGTAGGTAGGGTAGGTAGGGTAGGTAGGGTAGGTAGGGTAGGTAGGGTAGGTAGGGTAGGTAGGGTAGGTAGGGTAGGTAGGGTAGGTAGGGTAGGTAGGGTAGGTAGGGTAGGTAGGGTAGGTAGGGTAGGTAGGGTAGGTAGGGTAGGTAGGGTAGGTAGGGTAGGTAGGGTAGGTAGGGTAGGTAGGGTAGGTAGGGTAGGTAGGGTAGGTAGGGTAGGTAGGGTAGGTAGGGTAGGTAGGGTAGGTAGGGTAGGTAGGGTAGGTAGGGTAGGTAGGGTAGGTAGGGTAGGTAGGGTAGGTAGGGTAGGTAGGGTAGGTAGGGTAGGTAGGGTAGGTAGGGTAGGTAGGGTAGGTAGGGTAGGTAGGGTAGGTAGGGTAGGTAGGGTAGGTAGGGTAGGTAGGGTAGGTAGGGTAGGTAGGGTAGGTAGGGTAGGTAGGGTAGGTAGGGTAGGTAGGGTAGGTAGGGTAGGTAGGGTAGGTAGGGTAGGTATTTTTTTTTTTTTTTTTTTTTTTTTTATAATACTAATCCCGCTCAACGAAGTTGGCGCCTATTCTGTGCAAATTCTTTCATTCCATTCCTCTTTCATGCCTCTCGTACTTTCATTCTTCATACCATGGTTCTTCTTGCATACGTCTTCTTGTATACAGTGGGTGGGACTCCCACTTTGTATAAATACTTAAAGGCAACTTTATTTATTTGGTGTAAGGTTAAAAGAAAAAGTGCTACATATACAAGAATACAAAAAAAGTGCTGTTGATCACAGTAAAATATGCAAAAAGTGCTGCAGATCACAGGTAAGGTACAGAAGTGCTGTTTATCACAGGGAATATCACAATATAAATAATGCCTTACATTTAGGGATGAGAAGCACAACAGTGCTTTTCACCATACAGACAATCTGTTTTCTTAGGTACTACCCAGTGCAGGGTTCGTCATTGCAGTTTTGTGCGTGCTATTCTATGCTTCTTACAAATATTCTTATAATACTAGTGAAGCATAGTGCTGCTTCAACTTCGGTTTCGTGCAATGACGGTGGAGGCCACATTAACACAGTACACCAGGAACTTTTCCCTGTGTTGCTTACTCATGAGCCCATGCAGGCTCTCCTTCGTCAATCTCCTGTCCAGCTCACATTCGAGTTGGTAGCGTTCCCTGATAAATAACGGGCAATCTACAAGTATGTGCTGGACAGTCTCTGCCACGCCTGGATCGCAGACGCACGATGGGTTATCCTTACACTTGAAACGATTCAAGTATTCAGAGAACCCGCCGTGCCCCGTCAAAACCTGCGTGAGAACGCCTGTGGGCCGCACCTGTTTTATAATACGGAAAGCCGCTATGGCATCCGGAAGAAACATTTTCGTCACAGAAGCTGTCTCGCCCGACACATATCTTCGGTTCCGAGTAGGTCTGAGAATCGGCTAACATCTATTTTTCATACCCCTAAGTGGGTAGGGTAGGGTAGGTAGGGTAGGTAGGGTAGGTAGGGTAGGTAGGGTAGGTAGGGTAGGTAGGGTAGGTAGGGTAGGTAGGGTAGGTAGGGTAGGTAGGGTAGGTAGGGTAGGTAGGGTAGGTAGGGTAGGTAGGGTAGGTAGGGTAGGTAGGGTAGGTAGGGTAGGTAGGGTAGGTAGGGTAGGTAGGGTAGGTAGGGTAGGTAGGGTAGGTAGGGTAGGTAGGGTAGGTAGGGTAGGTAGGGTAGGTAGGGTAGGTAGGGTAGGTAGGGTAGGTAGGGTAGGTAGGGTAGGTAGGGTAGGTAGGGTAGGTAGGGTAGGTAGGGTAGGTAGGGTAGGTAGGGTAGGTAGGGTAGGTAGGGTAGGTAGGGTAGGTAGGGTAGGTAGGGTAGGTAGGGTAGGTAGGGTAGGTAGGGTAGGTAGGGTAGGTAGGGTAGGTAGGGTAGGTAGGGTAGGTAGGGTAGGTAGGGTAGGTAGGGTAGGTAGGGTAGGTAGGGTAGGTAGGGTAGGTAGGGTAGGTAGGGTAGGTAGGGTAGGTAGGGTAGGTAGGGTAGGTAGGGTAGGTAGGGTAGGTAGGGTAGGTAGGGTAGGTAGGGTAGGTAGGGTAGGTAGGGTAGGTAGGGTAGGTAGGGTAGGTAGGGTAGGTAGGGTAGGTAGGGTAGGTAGGGTAGGTAGGGTAGGTAGGGTAGGTAGGGTAGGTAGGGTAGGTAGGGTAGGTAGGGTAGGTAGGGTAGGTAGGGTAGGTAGGGTAGGTAGGGTAGGTAGGGTAGGTAGGGTAGGTAGGGTAGGTAGGGTAGGTAGGGTAGGTAGGGTAGGTAGGGTAGGTAGGGTAGGTAGGGTAGGTAGGGTAGGTAGGGTAGGTAGGGTAGGTAGGGTAGGTAGGGTAGGTAGGGTAGGTAGGGTAGGTAGGGTAGGTAGGGTAGGTAGGGTAGGTAGGGTAGGTAGGGTAGGTAGGGTAGGTAGGGTAGGTAGGGTAGGTAGGGTAGGTAGGGTAGGTAGGGTAGGTAGGGTAGGTAGGGTAGGTAGGGTAGGTAGGGTAGGTAGGGTAGGTAGGGTAGGTAGGGTAGGTAGGGTAGGTAGGGTAGGTAGGGTAGGTAGGGTAGGTAGGGTAGGTAGGGTAGGTAGGGTAGGTAGGGTAGGTAGGGTAGGTAGGGTAGGTAGGGTAGGTAGGGTAGGTAGGGTAGGTAGGGTAGGTAGGGTAGGTAGGGTAGGTAGGGTAGGTAGGGTAGGTAGGGTAGGTAGGGTAGGTAGGGTAGGTAGGGTAGGTAGGGTAGGTAGGGTAGGTAGGGTAGGTAGGGTAGGTAGGGTAGGTAGGGTAGGTAGGGTAGGTAGGGTAGGTAGGGTAGGTAGGGTAGGTAGGGTAGGTAGGGTAGGTAGGGTAGGTAGGGTAGGTAGGGTAGGTAGGGTAGGTAGGGTAGGTAGGGTAGGTAGGGTAGGTAGGGTAGGTAGGGTAGGTAGGGTAGGTAGGGTAGGTAGGGTAGGTAGGGTAGGTAGGGTAGGTAGGGTAGGTAGGGTAGGTAGGGTAGGTAGGGTAGGTAGGGTAGGTAGGGTAGGTAGGGTAGGTAGGGTAGGTAGGGTAGGTAGGGTAGGTAGGGTAGGTAGGGTAGGTAGGGTAGGTAGGGTAGGTAGGGTAGGTAGGGTAGGTAGGGTAGGTAGGGTAGGTAGGGTAGGTAGGGTAGGTAGGGTAGGTAGGGTAGGTAGGGTAGGTAGGGTAGGTAGGGTAGGTAGGGTAGGTAGGGTAGGTAGGGTAGGTAGGGTAGGTAGGGTAGGTAGGGTAGGTAGGGTAGGTAGGGTAGGTAGGGTAGGTAGGGTAGGTAGGGTAGGTAGGGTAGGTAGGGTAGGTAGGGTAGGTAGGGTAGGTAGGGTAGGTAGGGTAGGTAGGGTAGGTAGGGTAGGTAGGGTAGGTAGGGTAGGTAGGGTAGGTAGGGTAGGTAGGGTAGGTAGGGTAGGTAGGGTAGGTAGGGTAGGTAGGGTAGGTAGGGTAGGTAGGGTAGGTAGGGTAGGTAGGGTAGGTAGGGTAGGTAGGGTAGGTAGGGTAGGTAGGGTAGGTAGGGTAGGTAGGGTAGGTAGGGTAGGTAGGGTAGGTAGGGTAGGTAGGGTAGGTAGGGTAGGTAGGGTAGGTAGGGTAGGTAGGGTAGGTAGGGTAGGTAGGGTAGGTAGGGTAGGTAGGGTAGGTAGGGTAGGTAGGGTAGGTAGGGTAGGTAGGGTAGGTAGGGTAGGTAGGGTAGGTAGGGTAGGTAGGGTAGGTAGGGTAGGTAGGGTAGGTAGGGTAGGTAGGGTAGGTAGGGTAGGTAGGGTAGGTAGGGTAGGTAGGGTAGGTAGGGTAGGTAGGGTAGGTAGGGTAGGTAGGGTAGGTAGGGTAGGTAGGGTAGGTAGGGTAGGTAGGGTAGGTAGGGTAGGTAGGGTAGGTAGGGTAGGTAGGGTAGGTAGGGTAGGTAGGGTAGGTAGGGTAGGTAGGGTAGGTAGGGTAGGTAGGGTAGGTAGGGTAGGTAGGGTAGGTAGGGTAGGTAGGGTAGGTAGGGTAGGTAGGGTAGGTAGGGTAGGTAGGGTAGGTAGGGTAGGTAGGGTAGGTAGGGTAGGTAGGGTAGGTAGGGTAGGTAGGGTAGGTAGGGTAGGTAGGGTAGGTAGGGTAGGTAGGGTAGGTAGGGTAGGTAGGGTAGGTAGGGTAGGTAGGGTAGGTAGGGTAGGTAGGGTAGGTAGGGTAGGTAGGGTAGGTAGGGTAGGTAGGGTAGGTAGGGTAGGTAGGGTAGGTAGGGTAGGTAGGGTAGGTAGGGTAGGTAGGGTAGGTAGGGTAGGTAGGGTAGGTAGGGTAGGTAGGGTAGGTAGGGTAGGTAGGGTAGGTAGGGTAGGTAGGGTAGGTAGGGTAGGTAGGGTAGGTAGGGTAGGTAGGGTAGGTAGGGTAGGTAGGGTAGGTAGGGTAGGTAGGTAGGTAGGGTAGGTAGGGTAGGTAGGGTAGGTAGGGTAGGTAGGGTAGGTAGGGTAGGTAGGGTAGGTAGGGTAGGTAGGGTAGGTAGGGTAGGTAGGGTAGGTAGGGTAGGTAGGGTAGGTAGGGTAGGTAGGGTAGGTAGGGTAGGTAGGGTAGGTAGGGTAGGTAGGGTAGGTAGGTAGGTAGGGTAGGTAGGGTAGGTAGGGTAGGTAGGGTAGGTAGGGTAGGTAGGGTAGGTAGGGTAGGTAGGATAGGTAGGGTAGGTAGGGTAGGTAGGGTAGGTAGGGTAGGTAGGGTAGGTAGGGTAGGTAGGGTAGGTAGGGTAGGTAGGGTAGGTAGGGTAGGTAGGGTAGGTAGGGTAGGTAGGGTAGGTAGGGTAGGTAGGGTAGGTAGGGTAGGTAGGGTAGGTAGGGTAGGTAGGGTAGGTAGGGTAGGTAGGGTAGGTAGGGTAGGTAGGGTAGGTAGGGTAGGTAGGGTAGGTAGGATAGGTAGGGTAGGTAGGGTAGGTAGGGTAGGTAGGGTAGGTAGGGTAGGTAGGGTAGGTAGGGTAGGCAGGGTAGGCAGGGTAGGCAGGGTAGGCAGGGTAGGCAGGGTAGGCAGGGTAGGCAGGGTAGGCAGGGTAGGCAGGGTAGGCAGGGTAGGCAGGGTAGGCAGGGTAGGCAGGGTAGGCAGGGTAGGCAGGGTAGGCAGGGTAGGCAGGGTAGGCAGGGTAGGCAGGGTAGGCAGGGTAGGCAGGGTAGGCAGGGTAGGCAGGGTAGGCAGGGTAGGCAGGGTAGGCAGGGTAGGCAGGGTAGGCAGGGTAGGCAGGGTAGGCAGGGTAGGCAGGGTAGGCAGGGTAGGCAGGGTAGGCAGGGTAGGCAGGGTAGGCAGGGTAGGCAGGGTAGGCAGGGTAGGCAGGGTAGGCAGGGTAGGCAGGGTAGGCAGGGTAGGCAGGGTAGGGAGGGTAGGTAGGGTAGGTAGGGTAGGTAGGGTAGGCAGGGTAGGCAGGGTAGGCAGGGTAGGCAGGGTAGGCAGGGTAGGCAGGGTAGGCAGGGTAGGTAGGGTAGGTAGGGTAGGTAGGGTAGGTATTTTTTTTTTTTTTTTTTTTTTATTAATTTGCAGGAGGGGAAGTCCGGTCGGACTTACACCCAAAGTGCCTCTAAAGTGAGCCAGTCTGGATAGTGTCAGACTCCAACTGACTAAAAACCCCTCCTGCCTTACATAATCCCGCCAACGAAGCTGGTGCCCATTTTGTGCAAACTCAAATATTTATGGGCATCTTTATTTATCGATCAAAATATGTAGGTTTAAATAATACAAAATGCAATAATTACAAAAAGTGCGGTTTATCTCTAAAATGTGCAAGAAGTGCAGTTTATCACATCAGAATACAAGAGAGCAATTTATCACGGAGGATAGGAAATTAAAGGATAAGAAGCACAACAGTGCTTTTCACCACACAGACAATCTGTTTCTCTTAGGTACTACCCCAGTGCACCGTTTGTCATTGCAGTTTTGTGCGTGCTATTTCTATGCTTCTTACAAAATATTCTCAAAATACTAGTGAAGCATAGAGCCGCTTCAACTTCGGTTTCGTGCAATGACTGTGGAGGCCACATTTACACAGTACTCTAGGAACTTTTCCCTGTGTTGCTTACTCATGAGCCCATGCAGGCTCTCCTTCGTCAGTGTCCTGTCCAGCTCACATTCGAGTTGGTAGCGTTCCCTGATAAATAACGGGCAATCTACGAGTATGTGCTGGACGGTCTCTGCCACGCCTGGGTCGCAGACGCACGATGGGCTCTCCTTACACTTGAAGCGATTCAAGTATTCAGAGAACCCGCCGTGCCCCGTCAAAACTTGCGTGAGTACGCCTGTGGGCCGCACCTGTTTTATAATATGGAAAGCCGCTATTGCATCCGGAAGAAACATTTTCGTCACAGAGGCCGTCTCGCCCGACACATATCTTCGATTCCATTCATCAAGCGATTCCAAACGGATCTGTCGCTTGATAAATGAAACCGGACACTGGTCGTAGTCCGGCTTCCTCCGTAACGACAATGCTGCCTCCTTCGCTAACTCGTCCGCTCGCTCATTCCCCGGCAGGCCCGCGTGGGCCTTGATCCAGAACAAAGACACAGCTTTGCTCTGGCCCAGGGCTTGAGCCAAATTTGCGCGCGCACGAACCGCCAGGGGATGGAGAGAGCCATGGCTTGCAAACGTCTGCAATGCTGACATTGAGTCGCTGTACAAACCATAGCTCGTCTCTTGCCGCGTAAGGATCACGTCCGTCGCTTTGCAGATGGCCAGGAGTTCCGCCTGGTAGACAGTGCAGTACGCGGCTAAGCTAAGTTTGAGCTTCCGGACTTCGCCTTCATTATCCCATATGGATAATGCGGCTCCGACCTTCCCCTCAATCTTGCTGCCGTCGGTGAAAATTCGCACCGCCTGCACGTTGTTGCTGTCTAGCAAATGTTGGTCTGCCAGGCACATGAATTCCA
Source organism: Anorthoa munda (assembly GCA_945859665.1). Taxonomy (NCBI): domain Eukaryota; kingdom Metazoa; phylum Arthropoda; class Insecta; order Lepidoptera; family Noctuidae; genus Anorthoa; species Anorthoa munda. Next base: position 28,508,257 of record OX243898.1, read on the forward strand.
GGGGCATTTGCGTAGCTGGATGAGGAGCCTCTGCAAACCTTACCGCACCCTCAATCTCCCTATCTCCTGGCACATACCGGGATGGCCCTCTCCTCGCTTCATACAGGGCGGCTGCCTCCTGTATGCGCAGATCTAGAGGTAGTATTCCGGACAGTACCAGTGCCGACTTCAGGGAGACAGTACGGTAAGATTTACAGATCTTCTGGACGAATCCTCGTTGGACCGAGCCTAGCTTCTTCCGTATTCCCAGCTTCTTCGTAGCGGGAGCCCAGGCTGCGGCCGCGTACGTTATTATGGGCTCAATCATAGCAGTGTAGATTGTGTGTATGATCTGTGCGTCCAATCCCCAACTCACTTTAGCGGCGCGGGACAGTTGCTTATAAATGTTAACTGCCCTCCTGCAGACTTTCGCGGTGTGCTCGTTGAAGGTGAGCTTCTCGTCTATGGTTAGACCCAACAACTTCATCTTCTTAACCATACCAATGTCGACCCCGGCCATGCTCAGCCTTGGGGTATCATACTTGCGCTTGTTGGTTACGACCATCGCACAGGTTTTGTGCGGTGCGAACCTCAGCTTGTTTTTGTCGCCCCAACTCTGAACATGGGCGAGGGCTGCATTGGCAGATGTTGAAACTTCGGTCGCTGAGTCCCCATCCAGAACCAAGACGATATCATCAGCGAACGCCTGTGCGAAGATTCCGCGCCGCTCCAATTCCTGCAATAGTGGGTCTAGAATGAGATTCCACAGGATGGGACCACCTATTGACCCTTGAACACAGCCCTTGCTAGTCACTCGCGTGCATTCCTCCCCAGCGTAACGAACCTTGACTTTCCTACTGTCGAGGTAGCTGTCTAGCAGCCTTCTTATATTCACCGGGCACTTTTCCTCAGCCAGTCTGACCTTGATGGCTGGCCACCAAGCACTATCGAAGGCCCCCTCTATATCCAGTGACACCAGGACAATTAGCTTCTTCAGCCTCAACTTGTCCTGTACGTGCTTCACTAGCGTATAGAGGGCGTCCTCAGTGCTTCTCTGGGGCATAAATCCAAACTGGCGAGTACTAAACCGCGGTACAAGCTGCCATTTTAAACGCGCTACTACCATCCTCTCCAGGACCTTCCCCAAAACCGGCAGTAGACCTATTGGTCTGTATGCCTTGGGGTTTAGGTAATCGTCCTTGCCCAGCTTTCTGAGGACCACGACTGTGGCCTCCTTCCAGATGTTCGGGAAGTGTGCCAATTCAAGGCACTTATTGTAAAGGGCAAGGAACGCCTCCAGGTCCTGGTGGATCGCTCGACTGCAGATATCAGACGTCAGTCCATCCCCTCCTGGTGCCTTTTTTGGATTGAAACCTGCCACGGCGGTCTTCAGCTCCAGCGAGGTAAATGGTGGGTCATGATATTCATCATGAACCCACTCATTTACTCGACTGGCTGCTTCTCTAATTCGCCTATGGTCAGCGTTGTCCTGGTCTACTCTGTCTTCGGGGTAGAACGTATCTGCGAGTAGGGCGGCCGATTCACTTGGGTTGAGGAATACACCATCGCTGCGTAGGGTCAGTTCCTCCTGTCTTCTGGCGGTCCTACCAATCACCCTGAAGATTCCCTCCCAGACCCCTTCCCGATCCTGTTTCCGGCAGAACTCCTTCCAACTTGCGAATTGGGCGCTCTTCGCTAGCATCTCGTACTCTTCTTTGGCCTTCAGGTACTCGTCTACGACCATCGCTCGCCGGACCGGCGCGGCATTGCGGATGCGGTTCTTCAGTCTGGTAAACTCCTTCTTCTTCACAGTGAGCTCCTCGGACCACCACGGACAAGTGATTTTACTTTTAATACTAGTTTTGGGAATAGAATCTTCGCATGCTTTTAAAATATTATCTCTGTAATTTACAATTAATTCTTCTAAATCTACTTTACTATTTATTCCCCTTATACTATTCAAATTTATATTATTTTCAATTTTGATATCCCTTAATTTATCTTTAAATGTATCCCAGTCCGCCTTTCTTGTGTTAAATTTCCTGGTCGTCCTGGTGATATTTACCCCTTTATCCCTTTTAACTTTAATTTCGAAAAATATTGTGTTATGGTCCGAGGATGTTGCTCCTGTGTCGACCCGCCAGCCGTCCACCAGGTCAAAAAGGTCGAGCGAGCATGCCGTGACGTCCACGTGGCTATTATACACTCGACCACCTCGGACAGTGTCAAATGTGGGAGCGTCGCCAGTATTCAGCACCTGAAGCTCTAAGTCCTCCAGGGTTCCGGACATTTCCTCGCCCTTGGAGTCTTCGACGATGCTGCCCCACCAAGGACTCTTAGCGTTAGCGTCGCCGCCTATAAGCAATCTACCGGTGGCCATTTCCGATTTGATCCGGGTCAACTGGTCCAGGTATGGCCCTATGGGTTGGTCTGGCTCGAAGTAGTAAGAAACTACTGCGATCTCCCAGGCTTTAGTCCGGATCCCCACCACAACGATGTTGTTTGTGGTAAGTTTCGGGTAGGGAATGACATCTAGGTCATCGTCAAAGACGGCAATTGCCGCCTTTACCCTCCCACTTCCATCAACCTCGCACTGGTAGATTCGCGAACCTCGGTAGCTCTTCATACCTCGCGCCCCTCCCACGTACGGCTCCTGGATAAGCGCCCACGCGATCTTCCTTTTACTGGCCTCTAAAAAGAGTTCGGTCGTTGCCAGGTCCTTACGTTGTAGATTAGCTTGGGCCACACGGTATGGTCTTGCGTTTTGTTGGGCAGGAGTCTCCGTGTTGCCCTTAGCAATACGCAATAACAGATCGGGCTATTGTATCCCACCTTTTCCTAACTACGCACTCCGAGCTGAAAGCATGATGGTCTGTGCGGTCAGTCTTCGCGCGCACGCAATTGCAGCACTTTGGAGGTAGGCCAGCGGCCCAGTCCGCGCACTCCGTCCTCATATGCGGACCGCCACAGTGGCTGCACTTTGGCACGGACTCCGTGCAAAGGCGTCGGCTATGCCCATACCCAAGGCAGAGCGAGCACTGGACCAGCGGGGATTGGTCCTCGACCGTCACCCTATGAAACTCCACATGCACCGACCTGACCTCGAGCATGCGCCGCCAAACCTCTGTGGCGACCCTCATCACTACGTGACACATGTGCGGGTTCCTGGCTCGCTTTCTGTAGATTATATCTATTTTCGCCTGCTCATCTTTAAGATCTCGAAAGATGGCGGCGTTTTGGTTTTTGAGCGCCTTTATTACATCCTCATTTGTGTTGTACTGCATTACGCCGCGCAACACCACCTGTGGGTTTTTATTCTTAATATTTTGGGCATCCAGCTCGGGTGCCCTCCTAATCTTTTCCTTCAACTTTTCCCTATCCTCTTCTGTACTACAGCTCACAATAACTCTCCTATCTTTCGCTTTCCTCACTTTCTCTACCGCTACACCCCCTTCCTTGGCATTTACGACCTTCCTTAGTCTGTCCAGGACTTGCTCCCCCGTTTGCTTCTCATCCCTGGCCGACACTACGATGGAGTGTAGTGTGGTCTGTTTCGGAATCTGGTTGGATGGCCGACTTGCCGCTACGCTAGCATACGAGACCATCTGGTCTCGGCTAGTTTGTAGTGCCTCTTTCAGCCTGTCCATTTTCAGGCTGTTTTCGGCCAGGTTCCGGCTATGCTCTTCTAGAGCACGCCTGAGGGAGTTCATCTCGACCTCACGGATAGCCTCCGAGCACGGGGGTAGGGCTTGCTCAGTCCTTGGCTCCTCCTGGACTTGGATCCCGATCGATGCCTTTGTCTTGACGGTTGGGGGGGCTTTTACCTGCTCAAGCTCCTTAACTAGCTGGTAGAGCCGGTCTGCCTGCGCCTTGACCTCCGCCTTTGTTTCATTTTTGGTGGTCTTCAACGTGGTCATCAAGGCTTTTATTTTGTTGGAGGCTATTCTTGCCTCAGCGACTTTACTTCTTTGGGTAGGCGGGCTGCCGACCTAAAAGGAGATCAACATAACTGGTGATGGTCTTTCCAGTTTTTTAGGTGGAGTCCGCTTTGTAACGGTTTTACCTGCCTCCCATTCACCCACGCTCCTCCTGACATTCTGCGTTGAAGGACCTGCCTCCTCAGGTGCCTTCTGGGGGCTTTTAGTCAGGGATTTGGTTGTCGCCGAGTGCTTGATGGGTGTGGGCACACCAGGCATGCCGGACATTTTGGAAAGTGAGGGGTGGCTGGGATTATTATAATGTCAAAATAGAGGTGTTGTAAAGGGCACCTTTATTTAGTGTAAAGTAAAAAGGGGATATTGTAAAGATACCCCTTTTATGTGTCAATGTAAAAAAGGGGTACTGTAAAGGGTACCTCTTTTGTGTGTCAGATGTCAAAAGTTAAAATAATTCTCTTGCGAGAATGTCTTGCAAGTTTAAATATCCTATTCTAATCTTATTCTAAAATATAGTAGCACAAAAGTACTACTATATGTCCACAGTTATAATTATTTACAAAAAGATTAAATTTAAGCAATACAGTGCTTAGTATGGTCTTAACCTAAAGATACAGCAGCACAAAAGTGCTACTGTATGTCCTAAAATTAAAACGAACTGCAGACCACCAAACCCGTATCGCAGTGTGATCTTGGTTTGGTACTTGTAGTTCTATGGTCTGAGTAATATTTTCTGGGTCGGCTGCTGGCTGCTCGAGGGAGCTATCCAGGTCTTAACTTTTCCGTTTCAGGCTTCCAGCAGGTTTTCCGCGTAATGAAATGCCGCGGAAATTTTGTCGATCGGCTGGAAACACGGACTGCTTCCTTGGATTTCGTGGGAAAATTCCAACAATCACCAGGGTCGTCGAGGGCACTGGGACGCTCAATGTGAAATTCCTGGAGAAGCTGACTTCTCCTCGATTTCGGACAGGATAAATATTTTGTGAAATAGTTCGTGTCACTTCCTATCCGAAAATCGGAAAAGAGCCGCGGAAGGTCAAAAAGGTTGGCCAGAAAATCCAAGTTTTTAACCCACTATAGGCACTTAGTTTGTGGTATTTATCGTTCAATAAAAAGGTGCGACCAGTCGCACGCCGCACTCACTTCCCACAGAGTTGTGTTTTTTCCGTTTTTCCGCTTCGCGTTTCGGGAAACTGGATGGAAGTCCCCCTTTGTGACGCCGGAAAATTTTTAAATTTTCAGGGGGTGTAGGCACTGGGATAACACTTCCTGGGGTCGGATAAAATCGGGATGTCGTGCTGAACGATCGCAGGCGCTTATCTAAGACGCTTTTCACTTTCAGTGAAAATTTTCCCGTTTCTTGTCACAGCTTTTTAGTCTCTCACTCGATTTCACTTTTAATAACACTATCCTGTTGCACTCACTGCCTCACAACTTTTCCCGTATCACTTTCGCTTTTTTTTTTTTTTTTTTTTTTTTTTTTTTTATTGTTGATAGGCTTGCGCTTGACCACTATCTCACCTGATGGTAAGCGATGATGTGGTCGACGATGAAGCACGCTTGCCTAGAAGAAACCTATTCACTCTTGACTTGAAGACTCCCAGGTTGTAGCTATCAGGAAACACAGACTCCGGCAGGGAATTCCACTCCTTTGCTGTACGCATAATAAAAGTATTCCCAAAACGTTTGGTGCGTATGGGTGGGATGTCCACCATGTACCGATGACGCATCGCCGTACGTCTTGTAGTCCGATGATGGAACGGGCTAGAAGGAATTAGTTCATGCAATTCCAACGCACACTCCCCGAAATGTAACCGATAAAAAACCGAGAGGCTGGCAACTCGGCGCCGATGTTCGAGGTTCTGGAGCCTAGATTCGACCAGTACTTCATTGCCGATAAGCCTCTTGGCCCGTCTTTCGATCGACTCAAGTGCATCCAGCTGGTACTTGGCAGATCCGTCCCAGAGATGAGAGCAGTACTCCATGCATGATCGAACTTGCGCTTGATACAAGTTGAGCAACTGTTCTGGCGTGAAGTACCGTCTCACCTTCGCGAGGATCCCCAATTTTTTGGCAGCCAGCTGAGCTTTTGCCTCAATAAATGGACCAAAATTGAGTGTCGATGTCAACGTAATGCCAAGAACCTCAAGATGGTCAGTGATCGGCACGGTCACACCACGGAAAGAAGGAGCCGGGTGGAATTGGCTCCTTTTAGCGGAAAAAAGACACGCCTGGGTCTTAGCAGCATTGAACCGGACCAGATTGGCATCGCCCCATTCGGAGACTGCCTTCAAGGACAGATTCAAGCGCCCAACCATGGCCTCCCGGAGAGACTGGATCTGAGGTCCAGTAGCGCGCGCGTCGGATACGTACCTCTCAGCAACAGTGCTGTCGTCCGCGTACCCAAAGGTGCCGGGTTTTAGCAGATCATTTATGTGCAGCAAGAATAATGTTGCTGAGAGTACCGACCCCTGAGGGACCCCGGCATTAATACCCAGTTGGTCAGACGAGCGGCCATCAATAACCACTCGAATGGACCGGTCCCTCAGGAAGTCTGCAATCCAATCGCACAGACCACTGGGCAGACCGAATGAAGGAAGCTTACCAATGAGGCTTTCATGCCAGACCCTATCAAAAGCCTTCGAGATGTCGAGGGAAACGGCAAGCGCTTCCCCGTGCCTCTCGATGGCCTCACTCCAGATGTGAATGGCATACGCCAGAAGATCCCCAGTTGACCGGTTTTGGCGGAAGCCATATTGGCGGTCACTGAGGATGTCGTTAGCTTCTAGGTATGCCAGGAGCTTGGAGTTGAGCACTCGTTCCATAGTCTTGCAGAGAATGGACGTTATTGATATGGGTCTGTAGTTGGCTGGGTCAGCCCGACTGCCCTTCTTGGGCACAGGCTGAACGTTAGCTTGCTTCCAAGCATTCGGCACTTTTCCCGTCTCATACGAAAGGCGAAACAGGCGTGTCAGGATCGGAGACAGTTCAGGCGCACAGGTTCTGAGTACAATTGCCGGAATCCCATCGGGGCCACTAGCTTTGTTCACGTCAAGGTTGCGCAGCACCCTACGAACGTCCTTTTGGTGGATGCGAATGTCCGACATACTCGTCTCGCATCCGACAAGAGAAGGAGGGGGCCGCGCGTCACCAGAATTTAGACGTGAAGATTCCGCAAAAAGAGAGGCAAACAAATTTGCTTTCTCCTCAGCGGAGTGGGCCAGTGACCCGTCGGGTTTCAGCAGGGGTGGAAGCGAGGGACGGCAGAAGTTCGATTCTACCGACTTAGCCAGGGACCAAAACGCTTTACTACCCGCTGGGTAAGAAGCAAGTTTGGTCCCAATACGGCTTATGTGGTCGAACCGAGATCTTCGAATCACCTTCTTGCAGGACTTGGCAGCCCTGTTGTAGGCTCTCTTCCACTGACCCACGTCGCTTGCTTTGCGCGTCCGAGCGTCGACCCATGCCAGGTAGGCCTCATGTTTAAGCGCGTTGGCGCGCTTGCACTCGGCGCCAAACCATGGCCGGTCGACGCTAGACATTGCTACGTCAGAGAACGGAATGTAGTACTCCATTCCCCGACGCAACACATCCGACACGGCGTCTGCGCATGACGAAGGATCAGCCGAAGAGAAGCAAGTAGGCTGCCAAGGATAAGATGCGAAAAAAGAACGCATCCCATCCCAATCCGCTGACTTGTACCGCCAAACCCTCCGAACGCCTCTTGGGCTGGGATCGGGTGGGGAGTGGACGGATACAGACTTCACCAGACAATGGTCGGAACTACCTAAAGGTGAAGATACCGAAACCGAGTAGCGGTCTGGATCTGTTGTCAGCAGAAGGTCCAAGCAATTGGCTGTGTGCGAATCAACATCCGGCACCCTCGTTGCCCCCTGGACCAGCTGGGCGAGATTTAACGCAAGCGCAAGCTTTCTCGTCTCTCGCCCAGCATGATCAGTGTTCTGGTACGGGAAAAGCCACTCCTGGTGGTGGGCATTGAAGTCCACCAGTAACACTAATTGGGCGGAAGGGTACCGCTGCTGTGCTGTATCAGCCGCCTCACTAAGATACTCTGTGAGCCTGGTTGTCTCCTGATCGCCGCTGTGCGAGCGGTAGACACAGGCGTAGACAATTTTATCAAGGCCCGTGTCCAGCATAACCCACAGCACAGAGAACCTAGAGTCCTCAAGGTTTCGGAGACGCCGATAACAGATGTCGTCTCGGGCGTACATGCATACACCCGCGCGTTGCTTAAAATTGTGCTCCAAGGTATACCCTGGGTATGTTAGGTACGATACGTCTGACGGACATCTGATCTGCGTCTCCGAAAGGAAAAAGAGAGCCGGCTTATCAGTCTCTAGGTGATGATGGACTGCTATGAGGTTGGAGTGCAGGCCTCTAATGTTTGTGAGGTGCACTTTGAGTGGGAGGGGGTGCAGCCGCTGTTCAACTTTGAACTTTTTTTTCCTTTTCATTTTTTCGCTTTTGCGTTTTAAATTGCTCTTTTTAAGATTTTTGGGGCGCGGAGCTCGCAAAAACGCAGCCGTTCGGACTAGTGGCTCGTGAGAGACAGGTAGGGTAGGTAGGGTAGGTAGGGTAGGTAGGGTAGGTAGGGTAGGTAGGGTAGGTAGGGTAGGTAGGGTAGGTAGGGTAGGTAGGGTAGGTAGGGTAGGTAGGGTAGGTAGGGTAGGTAGGGTAGGTAGGGTAGGTAGGGTAGGTAGGGTAGGTAGGGTAGGTAGGGTAGGTAGGGTAGGTAGGGTAGGTAGGGTAGGTAGGGTAGGTAGGGTAGGTAGGGTAGGTAGGGTAGGTAGGGTAGGTAGGGTAGGTAGGGTAGGTAGGGTAGGTAGGGTAGGTAGGGTAGGTAGGGTAGGTAGGGTAGGTAGGGTAGGTAGGGTAGGTAGGGTAGGTAGGGTAGGTAGGGTAGGTAGGGTAGGTAGGGTAGGTAGGGTAGGTAGGGTAGGTAGGGTAGGTAGGGTAGGTAGGGTAGGTAGGGTAGGTAGGGTAGGTAGGGTAGGTAGGGTAGGTAGGGTAGGTAGGGTAGGTAGGGTAGGTAGGGTAGGTAGGGTAGGTAGGGTAGGTAGGGTAGGTAGGGTAGGTAGGGTAGGTAGGGTAGGTAGGGTAGGTAGGGTAGGTAGGGTAGGTAGGGTAGGTAGGGTAGGTAGGGTAGGTAGGGTAGGTAGGGTAGGTAGGGTAGGTAGGGTAGGTAGGGTAGGTAGGGTAGGTAGGGTAGGTAGGGTAGGTAGGGTAGGTAGGGTAGGTAGGGTAGGTAGGGTAGGTAGGGTAGGTAGGGTAGGTAGGGTAGGTAGGGTAGGTAGGGTAGGTAGGGTAGGTAGGGTAGGTAGGGTAGGTAGGGTAGGTAGGGTAGGTAGGGTAGGTAGGGTAGGTAGGGTAGGTAGGGTAGGTAGGGTAGGTAGGGTAGGTAGGGTAGGTAGGGTAGGTAGGGTAGGTAGGGTAGGTAGGGTAGGTAGGGTAGGTAGGGTAGGTAGGGTAGGTAGGGTAGGTAGGGTAGGTAGGGTAGGTAGGGTAGGTAGGGTAGGTAGGGTAGGTAGGGTAGGTAGGGTAGGTAGGGTAGGTAGGGTAGGTAGGGTAGGTAGGGTAGGTAGGGTAGGTAGGGTAGGTAGGGTAGGTAGGGTAGGTAGGGTAGGTAGGGTAGGTAGGGTAGGTAGGGTAGGTAGGGTAGGTAGGGTAGGTAGGGTAGGTAGGGTAGGTAGGGTAGGTAGGGTAGGTAGGGTAGGTAGGGTAGGTAGGGTAGGTAGGGTAGGTAGTCTAGGGTTGTTAGGGTAGGGTAGGTAGGGTAGATGAATGTTTGGTGTTTTTATGGCAAAACAAATTTGCCGGGTCAGCTAGTATATATCTATACTAATATTATAAAGAGGAAAGATTTTTTTGTTTTTTTGTTTGTACCGAATAGGCTCCGAAACTACTTGAACCGATTTGAAAAATTATTTCACCAATAGTAAGCTACATTATTCCTGAGTGACATAGGCTACTTTTTTATCCCGAAAACGGGTCCTGTGGGGTGGTCCACGGAAGCGAAGCCGCGGGCAACAGCTAGTGTTGGATAAATTTACAACTTTTTTATTTATATTCTAGGATTTTTATTTCTATGTATTCCGTAAAAATTTCTGCTCACTTCACTCAAGTGAGTGCACACAATTCGAAAGCGAAAGTAAATTATCGTCGATTACTCGTAACAACGCGACACCGTTCGAATTTTGAAGTGATGTTTCCACTCACAAAAGATGTCTATGTAGTACCTATTAAAACAACGCCAACTAATCATGCTCTTGACAATACAGCAGACAGCGCTTTACAGTACTAAGCGATGCAGTGCTGTCGGATTGAGACTCTCTGTAATTTAGGCACTTAAACAATTTAACTACGGCTGCTCAAATTACTAGGTGATGGTTCTTTGTTGTTCAAATTTAGAATAGTTTTGGTTATTAGAAAGCGCTTGTGAGTACTTCCAGCCATTATATTTGTTAGTTAAACGATTGATTGTTGGTTTTATTTTATGTCTTTTGAGTAAAATACTTTGACTTGGTTTCTGTGTGTCATTTTTAGGGGCAAGCCTGTAATAATCGTATCTTGTAAAGGTTTTTTTTTAAATCCAAATATTAGGTATACTCAGAACGTGTCAAAATCTTGATGCAGAAATTAGATAGGTTTCAGGCTAAAATAGAAAGTCACAAATAATCAACTTCAAATTCTTAGTTCAGAAATTAGCGGATAGACAGAAAACCGCGCACTTTGTATATTTATAGGGCATACATGCATAATGCACATTGATCTGCAAGTCATTTTAAGTTAAAAACCACATAAAACAGTATCTGGTAAGATTTTGTTGCAATTTACTCCTGAATATCCTCATCGCTTATCATCAGGTGAGATAGTGGTCAAGCGCGAGCCTATAAATAAAAAAACAAAAAAAAAAGATTTTATCATAGCTCAAGTTATGACTACACCGGCTAGCTTATCAGTCACCAACGCCGTTTCCGCTTCCTCCCGACGATACACGGACATAAATTCTTGTAATTTATTACAAGGTAATAAATTTATTACACACCTAATTGGTCAACTGAAATATTTACAATAAAAAATATTAATCATACCATACCAGTAACATATCGGGTTATTCCCAGAGGTCCACGATTCTATTGTTCCTCTTTTCCCACCGGGTCCATGAAAAATTTTAATAATTTTTTATATGTTCTTAAATGAATTCCCAACGGGTCCACGAGATATATCCAAAGTACAGTCAGTAAAAACAATTTATGGTAAGAAGGAGCAGCTTGTTGAAATCATAACCAAATAAAATGCGGTCTATAATGGTGATGTCTGATTGGACTTCGTCTGCAGAAACAATTGCATTTCCCTGATGATGGTATCGCAACCCTGAGATTCCTTGCGTTGAGAAAAAGTATAAACACTCACCTGGATAGGCAGGGATTGAAGGTATCAGCTACACTCGGGACTACTGGGCCGGCCGGCGTGGTGGATATTCAATATGCACTACAAGTTCACGTTTTGCTTGATTTCACTTCACAAGGAGGGTTACGAGAACCAATCAGTCAATCAATTTCTAGCGAAGCCTTTTGGGTATTTTTAACCCTGTTTTTTAAACGGACACAACGCGGGAGCAGTTATCTGTTTTTCGCCATTTTTTCAAGTCCCAGTTCGCACTCTCACCGCAGTGAGGCGCTAGCGTGGCGCCAGTGGAATGGCGCCAATTTTAAATTAGGAAGGGAAACATGTTGGATAGGATATTTAGAAGGATAGGCTTAATGTTTATCCATTTCCCCCCACTCGAAATCGACCAGGATTTCGCAAGCCAAAGGACTGCCAGAGTACAACTAGCAGTGCTCGAGAAATATAAAATTCGAACTTAATAAGCATAATTACCTAAGTGTCTAAACTATTTTAATTGAACAATACTGATCAATACACAATATTGTTCGAGTTATAAGATAAGATAATAGTTAGTTAATTGGTAGTGGACAGACCTTAACTACTGGTCTGCGCATAGTTTTACCGTTTGCAGTTCGAAGAGTCACAACCCTGACTATGTTATCTGATCCCGGATGGATCTGTTCTATACGAGCTAATTTCCATAGTAAAGGAGGAAGATTAGGCTCATTAACAAGGACTAAACCGTTTAATTTAAGGTTGGGCGTATCTTTAAACCATTTAGTTTTTTGTTGAAGCGTATGCAGATAATCACGTTGCCAAGCAAGCCAAAAACCTTGAGTTATTTTCTTTAGCATTTGCCAACGAGAACGTGGACATAAGCATTCACTAACAGGTTCTTCAGGTAGTGAAACTAAAGGACCTCCCGACAAGAAGTGTCCTGGAGTCAAAACATTCGATTCTTGTGGGTCTGAAGACAACGTACAAAGCGGGCGTGAATTTAACACAGCTTCCACTTTAGCGAGAATCGTAATAAACTCTTCCAGAGTTAAAACTTGAGCACCAACTACACGCTTAAGGTGATATTTTGTGGACTTAATGCCACTTTCAAATATGCCACCGAAATGTGGTGCACCTGGCGGGTTAAATTTCCATTTTATTTGACGGATAGCCAAACCATCTGATATATCAGCTTCATGTTTGCGAAGCTCGCCGGTTATTTCATTAAGATATTTGTTTGCACCAACAAAGTTGGTGCCACAATCTGTAATGATTGTATCACACATTCCGCGACGGGAAACGAATCTATCCAGAGCCGCGAGGAATGCTTCTGAACTCAACTCAGTGACGGCCTCCAAATGGACGGCTTTCGAACTCAAGCACACAAAAAGAGATATGTATGCTTTATAGGTTTTTGCTCCACGTCGACGACTTTCCTTTATAATAAATGGGCCACCGAAGTCAATTCCTGTGGTTTGGAAGCATCGAGAGGGCTGAAGACGAGCGGCAGGAAGTTTGCCCATCATGGGTTGACTGGACACTGGTTTTACTTTGAAGCAACGCACACACTTTGAGAGTGCGGTACGAATAAGTAGTCTCAACCCAATTATCCAGAACCTTCTATGAATTAGGGACTGTAAAGTCCGAGGGCCGCAATGCAGATATTTTAAATGGAAATGTTCGACAATCAGCCTCGACAAAGGACTCAATTTAGGTAAGAGAAGAGGATGTAACGCAGATGGCGATATATTAGCCTCATCGATGCGTCCCCCCACTCGCAATAAACCATCTTCGTCCAAGAAAGGAGACAGTTTTTGAATCGACTTGTCGCATTGTTCATGATTTTTCACTTGACTGACGTGAGACGACATATAATGGTCTTGAGTAAACTTGACTAGCATGTTCATAGATTTATCGAGTTCCGAACTGCTAAGGGCGGAGAAATTTCTATTTGAAGAAACAACCTTTGCATTTGAAATGAAACGGAAACACCATGCTAGAGTACGTTGAATCTTTGTCAGAGAAGAAAGATTAAAAGTTAACGTCAGAAAAGGGTTATCAATTTCAATAGTGTGTAGGCTGCTTGGAACAGAAGTTTTTAATTCCGGCAGTTCTGCATTTACGAGCAACGTACGTTTGCAAGGCCATTTATAAGGCGACATTTGCAACCAAGAAGGCCCACTCCACCAGAGGGGGTGATCAATTAATTCTGAACAGAGAACACCGCGACTACAACAGTCGGCCGGGTTATCCTCAGTGGACACGTGAAACCAATATTCAGGACCAATTAAATCGGTTGCTTGCACGACTCGATTTGCTACATACATTTTTAGCAAATGAGGTGCCGTGTTGAGCCAAGAAAGGGTGGTGGTACTGTCCGAGTAGGCTTTCATAGAATTTATGTGAATTTTATCTTTAAGTAAGTTGTGCATGTGTGATATAACTTGCGCTAGAAGCACAGCTGCGCTTAGTTCAAGCCTATTTATCGTTGTCGGTTTTAACGGAGCCACTCGGGATTTACCTATTAACAGGTTAGTGACCGTAGTAACTTCATCCACAACAACACAAAGATAGACACAGCAGCCATACCCTTTGAGTGAACCATCACAAAACCCTACCAAATGCACTTCGGCAGGACTAGAGGGCATAATCAGTCTCGGTAGTGAAATATTCTGTAAATCAGATAAGTTCGCTGCTATTAAATGCCACACCTTAGCTAAATGTGGTGGGATAGCTTCGTCCCAACCTAAGTTTAAGCGCCACATTTCTTGTAAAAGCGACTTTGCAGAAAACACTACCGGGCTGATCCAACCGAGCGGGTCGAAAATGCGGGCCACTATAGAGAGGATAGATCTCTTAGTAAATTTAACGTCAAACGAGTCTGAAAACTTGTAGGAGAAATTGTCGTACGATGGATTCCACCGTATCCCTAAAATCTTGACAAACTCATTTCCAGCATCATCGAAGGATTTAGAAGTCAGAAGATGGTCAGGAGGAACATCAGACAAAAGATTTGGAGTATTCGTACTCCATTTACGAAGTTCAAAATGACCCTTTGACAATAACGAGGTAACATCCTCTTTTAATTTTTTCGCTTCATCAAGAGATGAGCATCCCGTAGTGATGTCGTCCATGAAAGTATCTTCACAAAGAACTTGAGCGGCGCGGCTTGAGTATTCAGAACCGTGATCCTCGGCAAGTTGACGCAGAGTGCGAATAGCTAAGTATGGGGAGCTGCTGACTCCATATGTCACGGTATTAAGTTCATACTCATTCAGAGCCTCGTTAGGCTCGTCACGCCAAAAAACGTGTTGATAACACCTGTCCTCGGGACGTATCAATATCTGGCGGTACATTTTACAAATGTCCGCAGTGAAGACAATATTATGAAGTCGGAATTTCGTAACTAAATCGACAATATCAATTTGAAGTTTCGGTCCAACATGAACAACATCATTCAGAGAAAGATTATTTGTAGTCCGACTGCTAGCGTCGAAGACTACCCGGAGTCGTGTCGTAGAGCTATCTGGACGCACGACGCAATGATGTGGAATTATATAACGATCAGTAGTCGAAGAATCTGCAGGCTGCATATGTCCTAGTTCTTCGTACTGATGCATAAATTCCTTATAATCAGCTTTCAGCTCGGTCTGATTAATAAGACGCCTTTCTAAGCTGAGAAAGCGATTAAAAGCTTGGCGAGACGAATCGCCTAAAGAAGGCGCATCCTTCTTTAACATTATAGGTACCACGTAACGACCTTCACGTGTACGGTAAGTATCCTGTTTATACATTTGTTCACAGAGATCATCTTCAGGACCGGAAATTTTACATTTCGGCGGTTCTTCAGAATCCCAGAACCGTTGAACGATATCTTCGAGCGTGCAAGAGGACGCGAGGAGTGACGTAACGGATTCACTGTGAATATTGTTAGGTGGTGTGTTATGAAAATATTGACCGCTTATCACCCAGCCGAATACACTAGACAAGGCGCAAGGTAATCCGGGACCGGGAGTGAAACGTGAGCCAGTGTATATTTGATCAAAACACTCGACACCTAACAGTAGATCGATCGGACCGGATCTATTGAAGTCGCGGTCGGCGAGATCAAGATGTTTGAAATGATCCTTGACGTGCAACGGTAACGTTGACGAAGGCAGCATGGAAGTAATTTTAGGTAAAACTACTAAAGGTAAGTCGAACTTAGGGGACTCACAAGAATGAGGTATTATTGAAGCGAAAGTATAACCTTTTATGTCACAAACATTACTCTGTCCAAGACCGCTAACGTTTAAGTTACATTTTCTTATACGTAAACCAAGGCGGCGCACGCATGCGCTGGTGATGAAAGAATCCATCGAACCGCTGTCGATAATGGCGCGTGCACACTGGAGCGAGCCGTCCGCGTGACGTAAACGCACCACTGCCGAGCCAAGAATCTTCGTACTACAATTTGAACTCGAAGTTTGTGACGTAATACAAGTGAGTGTGCTAGTAACTTTAGCGGAACTTTCGTTATTCTCGTTTGAATTAACAGAAGACGTTAATAAACTTTTATTTTCCCCATGCAATAACGTATTATGTTTTGCGTTACAAACAAAACATGTGGTTTTAGATTTACAATTATTTGTATCGTGGCCGGGCCTTAGGCAATTGGCACACAAGTTCAATTTCTGAACAAAATGTTGACGCTGGTCAAGTGTCATACAATGTAACTTGCCGCATCGGTAAATAGAATGGTTTTCATTACAACATAAACAAGCTAATGAGCCCGATGCATTATTATTACTGCTTTGGTTCGTAGATGCTACAAATGATGATGTCCTTTGCTGACCTTTATTACGAAACTGTTTACTGTTATTAGAAGAGTTCGAAGGAATAGTCGAAACCGTTACAGGTTGACTAACTTCCAGAATCTTTATATAATTTTGTAAATAAACAATTAAGTCATTGAACTTAGGAATCTCGTGAGTATTTTGTAACTCGAAACGTTTCCTAGTTTCAAGGTCAAGTGATCGCGAAGCAATGTGAAATAAAATAAACTCACTTAGCTCATCAATTTGCAAAGCACGCAACGCATTTACGCTTTCATATAACGCATTGGTCAGTTCGGATAAATTTTCAAGTGACGGCTTTGTAACAGACGTTAATTTAAATATTTTTTCTAGATAAGTATTTGCTAATATGCGCTTGTTGTCATAACGATCTAATAAAAGATTAAAAACCACGGCATAATTTGACGCGGTTATAGGTACGCCCCTGGCCAAGGTCAGTGCACACCCAGACAAACACGACAACAAATAGTGAAACCTTTCCGTGTCCGAAAGGGAACCATTGTCATGAATAAGCGGGATGTAACTATCCTTGAAGGTCTGCCAGTTTTCTATTTTACCATCGAAATGCGGAATTTGTAATTTAGGTAATTTTACTTGAACAATAGAACCATTTTGACGACAATGCGCGGACGGATCGGCGGCCGCGGGAGCGTGGGGCGCAAGCGGCGTAGTCGCGAGCAAAGATTCGGCAACTTCGATAGACGCATAATACAAATCATCAAATGACAACATCGCACTCCAATCTATTTCTGACTTGGGTTTTAATTTTAACTGTAATTTATTAACCTTTTCGCTAGACTCCATAAAGGCAGCTCTAATCTGATCAATCTTCTTGTATCTTGCCTTGAAAGTGGATAGCTTAGAACTATCTTGCAAAACATCTTTAGACAAATCGTAGATAATCTGCATACACTTGAAATCATATTCGCGTCTTTTAAGGGACGCCTGTAATTCAACTTCATCAGACATATTTGTTAACTTACGTATTCACGGTTTATAAATAAGATAAGAAGGTAGGTAGATAAGTACCTATCCGAACTGCAAGCGGAATATACTTTAGGCACTATTATGCGTAATTACTTTTGCAAGTAATACAAGTTATGTATTTAAATATGTAGGTATAAATACCTATTACGATTTAGACACTTATAAGTTATCACTTTTATTCGTAATAAAATGTACGTAGGTAGGTAATTTCTCGAGCACAACTATTCGACCATGAAACATTCCCATTAGCTTTATACCAACATCAGTTATTGCAAGAAATAGTCATACAAGAAATACCTATTTAATTCAAGGTTTCAATTCAGACCTTAAATACGATTCAATTTTCTGAATTAATAATAATGATCAATGAGGGTAGGTTAGGTACAATCGTGGTCCGCTGGCCAGCTTGGCACGTTGTACGGGAACCCGACTTTATTACCTACCTTTTGCGTTGTTTATAGAAATTATGAAATGAATTTATTTAACTCGTGATTCTCACTTGTTTCTTATTAAATTAATAAGGATACACGATGTTACAACGCAATATGTACTCATTAAACGAGATTTTATGATTAATAAGAGAATGTGAGGGTAAGTAGACTCCTCACAGGAGGCACCAAAATACGAATGATTGGACTTCGTCTGCAGAAACAATTGCATTTCCCTGATGATGGTATCGCAACCCTGAGATTCCTTGCGTTGAGAAAAAGTATAAACACTCACCTGGATAGGCAGGGATTGAAGGTATCAGCTACACTCGGGACTACTGGGCCGGCCGGCGTGGTGGATATTCAATATGCACTACAAGTTCACGTTTTGCTTGATTTCACTTCACAAGGAGGGTTACGAGAACCAATCAGTCAATCAATTTCTAGCGAAGCCTTTTGGGTATTTTTAACCCTGTTTTTTAAACGGACACAACGCGGGAGCAGTTATCTGTTTTTCGCCATTTTTTCAAGTCCCAGTTCGCACTCTCACCGCAGTGAGGCGCTAGCGTGGCGCCAGTGGAATGGCGCCAATTTTAAATTAGGAAGGGAAACATGTTGGATAGGATATTTAGAAGGATAGGCTTAATGTTTATCCAATGTCTCTTAATAATTCTCTAAAGACGTCCACTGCTGGACATAGGCCTCCCCCAATCGTCGCCACATTGATCGGTACTGTAAGTTTCACATCCATCGGACGCCCGCAGCCTTGACCAGGTCGTTGCTTCACCTAGAGGGAGGCCTTCCAACGCTGCATCTTCCGGTAGGAAATAGATAATTAAAACTAAACCATTTATATCCTAATAAAATCAAACTACCACTTAGGCAGAGTTAGAGTTACCAAATGACCGTAAAAATATCAACAATTTTGCCAACACATCCCAATTTTATACATCAATGTAAAACATGAACTAACAAACCTAATACACGACTAATCTATACTAATATTACAAAGAGGAAAGATTTGAATTTTTGAATTTTTATATGTAACAAATTAACTTAAAAACTACTGGAACGATTTAAAAAATTCATTCACCGTTGGGAAGCTACACTATCCCCGGGTGACATATGGCCGATTTCTGATTTGAGTATTTGACGCTAAGTATGTGCTTATCTCGATTTAAGCATCTGTCATTCTTGATCATCTGTCACTTTAAGTTTTCTGCGATGCTGAGCAAGGTTTAAGTATACGTTGTCAAGTCATGCCAAAGTATACCCTATGTCATACAAAAAACCTTCATTGACGTTCAATTGGGTTTCACAACTGAGAAAAACACATTTGATCATTCGCAAATTCTCAAACCGTTGTCAACGTTACATCATCGATGTAGCCAGATTGGGCGCCTTTTTGCCATTTAGGCTACTCGGAATGGTGCCGGGGCGACCAATTTTTACGAACGGCGCCAATTAGGCTACCTCAGAAAAAAAATATGGGGCGATTTTATGCGATTCCGGAATGAGACTATCTAATACAACATTATCTGAGGAATGATGAAATTAACTGGAAACCAAAATGCTTTTAACAGTTCATCACTATTTTTCATTATACTTCAGTGCGCAACAACACAGGGAAATAAAGAAATAATAAATGATTCTTGTGATTAACGCATTTAAATTTCGAAGAATGTTTTAGTGAATAATGGTCGTCTTGAGTTTTTTTATAAATGGACATACGAAATTTTCGCCGACTTTGAACTCGTCGAATCTGGCTACACTGGTTACATTTGGCAGTTGATAGTTGACAAGCCAGTGCTTAAACGATGATCAAGCGAAATAAATACAAAATAATATACAAGCTGATAAACCGAGGGACAAAGAAGACCTTGTCTTTCTTGGAGATGCCTCCACGAAGACCGATGCGTGGAAGAAGAGTGTTCGCCCTGAATTATCGAAAACATTAGATTGGATGCAAATATTTCACGCCTGATAGATCTCAGATGCTCGAAGAACGGATGGTCAATGGGGCTGTTAAGTTCTGGAGTGGCGACCGCGTGGCGGAATACGCAGCGCTTTAAGGCCTCCCTCTGTAGATCGATGATCTGGTTAAGGTCACGGAAATCCGATGTATGAAAGACGCACAGGACCGGTTGATGTGGTGACGCTGAGGAAGTCCTTTGGCAAAAAAGATGACGATGATGAGTGAGATCTTCAAGAAAAATATTCAAAAAGTGCCGGTTTTTGTGTGTATGGTCGCCAGTAGCTTTTCTTGCGCAAAAACCGAGTGTTATTCAACAGGAACTATGTGAAAAGTGGAGATGGACCGGTTATATGATGAGTAATAACCAAGGGACATGGAGAAAAGTGACAAACTGGTAACCAAGAGATGGGAAAAGAAGCCGTTGAAGACAGTGTCAGAGATGGGAATGTGATATGGGAAAGACTGCTGGTCCAAGATGTAGGCAAAAAGTGTAAGCAATGGCGCGCTGTGGTGTTGGCGAGTACGTCAGGACAGACCCCAGTGGAAACTGTTAGTGTAGGCCTATGCGAAGAGGCCCACTGAGATTTGGAACATTTTATAAACTATAAACATGTATTGTGACTTCAGTTTTATATCTATGATTTCAGAATAAAAGGCTTTGTTATTCCGTTTATTTTATTATATTTATTTTTTGTTATTATGTCCTAGGTTCTAATTCTGGTCATTGTATAATTGTTTTCCAAAGTATATACTTCCAAATACGTTCAACCATTGAAGTGTGATTAACAAATATCCAAACATACAGACTTTCATACCTATATCAAATAGGTATTAGTAGAATCCACAAGACAAGAAGTGGTTACAACGGATTATTTGGTTTAGGACAGCGATGAAATTGTGTACAGTATTTGGCTTTTGTATGATACGATTTTGGTATCAGAACAGTAAAAGATGATAAAAACAACATGACAAGTCTCATTTATTTATTATTTTACAAAATAAGTAGGCAGATATTATATTGCTTGTTAACACATATTTAAACACAGTCCTCTTTCATAATATCAGACACATATCCAATGGCACCGAACCTGTCTAATATTGTTTTTCTTCGGAGGTTCTTCGATGGCTAGCAAAGCCTTCGGTCTTGAAAACCCAGGTCAGCCATTAAAAATTGCATCACAATAGTCCACATTTGTTGGTAAATCACAATTGCAATCAGATTCCAATGCAGATGCACAAGTGCCCTCTTGAGAGATCTTGTGAAATACTGAGTAAAATACATTGAGGTAAAAATGTACGTAAAATATTCTGTAGTTCTATGAGATATCACAAGAACCAGTAACTGCTCGCTCTAAACACATTCACTTCTAGTAATTATAAGCTTCAATTCTTAATTTTGGAAATAACAAATTATATTGTATATTATTTTCTTATGATAAGACATCATTGACAAAATAAATACGGTTGCCATGACAATCTTGAAGTAATTGACTAGTACCTACGATTCATTTCATAGTTTCATAATAAGGTTGTATACATTTCAAATAAGTATCTATTAAATTGCTTAAATTTGAAAAATCAAGTTATTAAAGATTATAATATCTTTAATAACTTGAGTTTTTTAATCTTGAATGATGTAATATAATACTAACGTACTTTTTATGGCTGTATAAAATTTATATCAGTAAATTTTATGCAATCTTGTGATGTCTCTTTTTCGTTTGTAAAATGGAACGTAAGGATGAAAGAGAAAGTGAATGGAACTTTGACAGGTCCATACCTAAGTAGGTACTTACTTAACTGATCTAGGTAGATTCTCAATTGCGAAACGTAAAATACTCAAAGGCTTCCTAAATTATTTGACACTGGCATGACAATACTCAACTGATTATTCCTGCTTTACTTAAATCAGAAATCGGGCCATAGGCTTCTCTTAAAAACGCGAGGCGTCCGCTAGTAGTTAATATAATAAATGTGAAAGTAACTCTGTCGGTTTTTATGTCGGTTTGTATGTTACCTTATCACGTTTTAGCTGCTGAACGAATTTTAATAAAACTTGGCGCATAAATAGAATATTATTTGCACTAGTAAAAGGATACTTTTCATCCCGTTAGTAAATTCTCTTAGGATAATATAACACTTTTCATGCAGGTAAAGACGCGGGCAGAAGCTAGTTCCCTCACATAATTGAATCCTCACCGTATCTATAAAGGGGACTGCCCAATAACTATAATTCCCCATCGGTTTATGGTGTTACGTATGGTGACGTCATACGGCCAAGCCATGTTGATTTCTTTGCTTGAATTAAGTTATTAGTCGTGATGATGTGTAAGTAACAGGAGTAGGTTGGGAATGGAAGGCTAAGTGTAGTGATTGATTGATCTTACTAATATTATAAATGCGAATTTTTTTTGTTACTCAATAACCCCAGAACAGCTGAACGGATCTGGATGAAATTTGGCACAGGGACAGATTACAGTCTAGAATAGCACATAGGCTACTTTTCATCCCGGTATATTTTTTCCTTTGCTATAAAAAGAAAACACTTTTCACGCGGGCAAAGCCGCTGGCAAAGGCTAGTTTGCCATCCCGCATGAACACCAACCTCGTGGAGGTGAGAAAGAGAAACAAATCAAGAATCTCGACACAGTACACGAGGTTGCCGACATGTAAAATGTGGATTAGCCGATCATTGTGCATTTGTGCCGATTGTTGATACGGCCAATAGCCTCAAAGATCATCTATCGGGGTTGTCGTTGCGCGGTTGGATCATGGCCACATGGGCCTGATACGGAGGGCACTATATCTCCGTACGGCTCGCCTTTTACCTAAAATAACCAGTGGAATTATGTCTGGTTACAAAACCCGTTTGGATTTGATGTAGTATTCTGTTTTTTTTTAAGTATCAAAAGTTTGAAATAATCAGTTTCTGTGGGAATAAATAATTTTCAGTCTTACTTTGCATGTGAAACATATACGTTTTTAATAGTTTGGCGCTTTCACCACTCCCTAAATCGCTGAAGTCAGCAATCATCACCTTTCAACAACACATAGCACTCCGTTGCTCTCTCCTCCGTGGCGCGGCAATACTCGCCATAGATTAGACGTTTCGATAGGCGTGTTGTGGTCTCAGTGAGATATTTGATGAGCTCGCGCGATTTGAATTAGAAACTATTGCTAAACGGTACTAATGGGTGGGATTGCTAATGAAACCTCCGTTTGAAACGGTAATAGGCTGTTATTATGGTGATTAAAGTACTTATGTGTCCAAATTAACCGTCCGGGGAAAGAATAATAGTGCTTAAAATATCACTGTCTCAGTTTATTCAATTCTAGCTTTTTACTCGCAGTTTCAAACCCGTGGCCAATCCCACAGGGCCCATGTATTTTGCTGAGCCAAAAAGTCAATGTCACTCAAAAATAGTGTGGCTTTCTATCAATGCAAGAATTGTTGTGTTCGAATTAGTACTTCCAGACACGTTTACCTCTTAATGATATTTTTGGATATCCTCCAGTAATCAGTCATGTTCTATGGCCCATTGATCTGGTTCTTCAAGATTGCTTGAGGAGCTTGTAGCTAAATAATAACAGTCGCGCGGTTCGATCTTCGGAGTTCAGTAACGCTTGCCGAGGTCGGCTCATGGATGGGTGACCAACCATTACGTACCGAGCCTTTTCGGAAAGCATGTTAGTTGTAGATCTTTGAAGGTCGTTACGGATACTTAGAAGCCAGAAAATCATTTGAGACCAGTCTTACCAAGGGGTACCGTGTTACCCAGTTACTGGATTGTAGAGGTCAGATAGGTAGTCGCTCCATATAAAATACTGGTACTCAGCTGAATCCGGTTAGACTGAAAGCCGACGCCAACAAAGTTGTCAAAGGCTGGGTACATTGATTGACTAATATACTACGATAGCGTAGCAGTGGCTACGAGTTTGCTACGTCGGGTAACCATGTAGGCTTTACTGGCAATATTAAATTCATTCACTGACACACAACGCCCAGCCTTGTATTACTAGATGTGAGATTTGTTCGCGAAGAGAGGATGTTGTTAATGGTGACCCAATGGCTAAGGTCTTGCCTGTCGCGCTTGAGGTTGGGTTAAAATGCGGGCATATAAAAATGTATCTTTTTGTCCATTCATGTATGTACTTCCTAAGTTTATCTTAGACATCGGTGAAGGAAAAACTCGTGAAGCAATCTGGACTTATACAGTTAATATAAGTTTGAACTCTTCAACCCGCCTTGAGCTAGCATAGTGATTAATGCTCGTGCCTTCTCCTTATGAGAAGAGGCCTTTGTCTTGTAGTGGGACAGTAATATTTTCGTATTTATCCCCCTGTTTGAACGAAAGTTCGTTGTTTTAGCAGATGAGAGTCCCATCCGTCATACGGCTTGTAAAGATTCAATGTTATTTCAGAAGTCACAGTCAACCCTGGATCAAATCTGTAACTATACACATTTGGAATTAATCTTGCTATCCTTTTAATAACATAACATAATATCAATATATGATGATGATATCAGTAAATGATCTTCTTAGGAAAGTGGTTTGCAATTTGTGGAGGGAGGGTTAGCAAATAAGTAACATTTCAAAAGTTAATATAATTATTATTGTTAGTTTTTAGGATTCCGTACCTCGAAAGGAAAAAACGGAACCCTTATAGGATCACTTTGGTGTCCGTCCGTCTGTCTGTCATGACCCTTTTTCTCAGGAACGCGTGCAGGTATCAAGCTGAAATTTATATAAAATACTTAAGTCTACTGTCCCTTAAAGCTGTGGAAATATCAAACTTCTAAGCACAATCAAAGGATACATCCATTTATGCTGCAAATATTCGCAAATTTTCGACACTCGCGAGGGAATCAAAACCTACAGGGTATTTCCCGTGAACTCAGAATCTTTAAATTTAATTTTTAGATACATGTAATAAAATTATTTTTAATATTTTTAACTTACTACCCCTTTCCTCATAAACGCGTCACATCACATCACACATCACATCATCAGCCTATTAATGTTCCCACTGCTGGGACACAGGCCTCCTCTCTGTGAGAGGGAATGGGCCGTAATCCACCACGCGGGCCCAGTGCGGGTTGGTGGATGTCACATGTCTTCGAATGTTTGGTTCTAGGACATGCCGGTTTCCTCACGATGTTTTCCTTCACCGTTTTGAGAGCAGTGGTGATGAAATAATTTACACAAAGTAAAGCGCCTGCCTGGGCTCGAACCCACGACCTACAACTTGTAAGTCGCGGCCAATACCACTGGGCCACCACTGCTCTATTCATAAACGCGTAGAGGTATTAAATTGAATATCATATGAAATACTCAGGTCTATAATACTTTTAAGCTGAGGTTTGTACGGAACCCTCGGTGAGCGAGTCCGACTCGTACTTGGCCGGTTTTTTTTATTTTTATTTCATTAAGTGAAAATTAAGTGTCCTAACTAATGTTAGGACACTTAATTTTCACTTAACACTTAACGAAACAAACAAACAGTAAAAACAAACAAACAAACAAAATGAAACAAACAGTATTAAAAATAAAGTGTATTAACACTTTATTTTTAATACTGTTTGTTCCGTTCTCACAGACAAACCGTGAAAATGGTTTTGTGGGGCATAGTTCTTAAGTTAAGATTTTATAAATTTGTATTTCAATATTTTTTTTATTTTATTCAACTTAATATTAGCAAGGCAAGGAGATTGGATTATATGTCCCACAAGCCTTTTATAAAACTGGCTACGATGCTCAAGCTTGGCTTAGCCATGTAGTTTTAAATCTCTGCGTGCTTAGAAAACGCAAAATGAATACGAAATAGAATTTATGAAATGCTGCAAGTTATTTAGATTAAAGTATTTTTGTGATTGAATTGCTTAGCATATTCGTAATTAATATAGATTGCATTTAGATGTAGTTATGCTACATAATTGCCTCGTTGGTCGAGCGGTCACAAACACTACTACTGAGTATGAGGTTCTGTGTTTGAGGCCTGGTTCGGACAAAGTTGTGGGTTTTACCATCTGGAATTTCTTAGTACCAGCCTAGAGTCTAGTTTTGTATACATTTGATATTGGATCACTTTTTAAATTAAGTAAATGACCACGTTAATCAAAGGATTTCAAGGAAAAAGGCGATGCAGTGTCTGATAATTGAGCTTGACAAGGTTTTGGTTTTCTAGGCCTCTAGGCCTAGTTGGCTAACGGTAACAGTTAACCGTTAGTAAGTTTGAAAAAAAGATTCAGTATCCATACATATTTCGTAAATTGTTTTAAAGTTAAACTAAAAATTAAATTATTAAAATTAAACTTATACTCAGTAACAAAATAATACTGACTCTTAGCTAGTTACAGTTTCACTATTGATAAATGATTTTATTTCAGTAAGTTGGTTTTTACAAACACTTTTACATGTCGATCATATTTTTTAAAACTAGTCCTCAACGTAATCTTTAATGTTATAAAACGCTTTCTAGCACAACTTACGTTTAATGAATGACTTGAATTTATTAACACTTAGACCTTGAACATGGCTTATTATAAAACCGTACACATTGACATCTAAACGAACCACCTATTTACTTGAGCCTTGTTGTAGGTACTACAAATTTGTGGTTTTGTTCCTAGTATTTATGTTATGGATATCACTGTATTTTTTAAACAATTTTATATTTTTATGGACATAAAAAAGATTTTCATAAATATACTGAGAAGGCACAGTCATTAGATTAATCTCCTTAAATTTCGTGTCTCGGGCTTAATTTATAAATTGATCGAACAGCTCTTTTCTGCAGAACAAAGATAGTCTGGATGTTGGCGGCATTTATTTATTTATTATATACTTTATTGTACACCACTTAAATAATAACAGGACAATATTTTTAAAGATAAGTGTACAATGGGCGGTCTTATCGCACAGGGCAATCTCTTACAGACAACCTTTGGATGGACTGAACGAGAGGAGATAGACATAGGGCTGTCAGTGTACAAAAACTATCTTGATAATATTACTTAGATATTACATAAAATACATACATACCAATAAAATAATATACTAATAAATATAAAATATAGAACAGAGAAAGGAGAAGAATAGTTACAGAGAAAGGAAATGCTCCTTCACCATTTATTTAAAGGTAGGTAATGTTTGCGCACGTCTTACCTCAATAGGTAATGCATTCCACAAACGAGCTGCTTGAACCGTGAAAGATTTGTCGAAGAAGGATGTGGAATGCATAGGAATGCTTAATTTTAGGTTTTCCGATGATCTCAAGGACCGAGAATGTGTGTCACAGAGGAACTGAAAGCGTTCTTTAAGATAAGAAGGACTAGCAGGATTAAAGAGCACATTATATAGCAATGAAAGTATGTGGGCATTCCGGCGAAGGCGAATAGGAAGCCATTTGAGCTTGGTTCGAAATTCAGAAACATGGTCATACTTGCGCAAGCCAAATATGAACCTAATACAGAGATTTTGAAGTCGCTCAAGCTTGTCCAACTGGTCTTGGGTGAGATCAAGATAACTGGCATCGGCATAGTCCAGGATAGGGAGAAGAAGAGATTGTGCTATCGCAATTTTAGTGGTGATGGGAAGAAAGTTACGAAGGCGTCTCAGGGAGCCCGCAGACGCAAACAGTTTGCGACTGACCTCCTGCAGTTGTTTGGTCCAGGAAAGGGTGCTGTCGATGTAAATCCCCAGGTTCTTCACAGTGCGAGCTATAGGAACAACGGTGTTGCTGAAAGAAACCTGGGGAAGTGTCGCCCAATCAATCCTAGATACCGTTCGGGAACTTCCCACAACAGCCACTTGAGTTTTCGTCGGATTGATCTTCAGCCCAAACTCAGCGCTCCAGTCACCAATTCGAGCCAAGTCCGTATTAATAAACTCAATAGCGTCTGATAACTCACCGAGAGGGGCTTGAGTATAAATTTGGAGATCATCTGCATAAAGGTGGTAGAAAGAAGATAGCCGTTGAGTGATAGCATTAATAAAGAGTGCGAAAAGTAGAGGAGATAATACGCCACCCTGCGGCACACCGGCAGAGGTGTGACACCAAGAAGAGAAAGATTCCTCAATGCAAATACGCTGCCGGCGGCCAAACAGGTAACTATGAAACCAGTCAATTACCGAAGGAGATATGCCAAAAGAGCACAGGACGCCCAGCAAAATGTCAAAATCAACCGTATTGAAAGCATTGCTGAAGTCAAGTAGAGCAAGTACAGTTAACTTTCTCATTTCCATGCCAGACCTTATGTCATCCATAATATGCACAAGTGCTGAGGTAGTGCTGTGTCCCGGACGAAAACCAGATTGGGAGGGATAAGGGATTTAGCAGCTTGTGTTTGGAAAGGAACAAGCCGAGTTGATGGTGGACAAGTTTTTCAAGGCATTACCCCACAACAGAATACCATACGACATTACACTATGAAAATAGCTAAAGTATACTAAACGGGCTGTCTCTATGTCAGTTAAATTACGAATTTTTCTAACAGCATATGCTGCGGAGCTTAGCTTCTTTGACAATTTATCTATATGTGGGCCCCATTGAAGCTTAGCATCAAAGTTAGGCCCAAGAATACTGAAATTATTATATTATTATTTATTATTTGAATACAACCCTCTGTCGTATAATTTGATAGCCGCAATCACTTTATTGAAGTGTATACTGTACGGCTAAAATATGAATAACTATGAGCCAAGGAGCCAGTGACTCGAGACAGACCGAGAAATTATTTATCTGTTAACTATGTAGTAATGTACAATGTACATAAACACTCCATCACTATATAAACGCACAAACGAATCGGAAAGTTTGTTAAATTATTGATTTCTATTTTTAAATTAAAATACATTTCTAGTTTTTTAAGGTTAATAAAATCATTAATTACTTTGGATTACAGTGAAAAAACATAATTAAATCGGAAATTGTAACATTTTCGAACTGGTAGAGTCTGGCCAACGAAAGTGTGATCTGAAAAACGCGGCAAATTCAAAAAATCCTAGTGTGGTATCACCAACTATAACTCTAGTTAAAAGTTTTGATACTTATATTTATTATAATTTATTTTTTGATTTATTGGTTCCGTTTGGTGAAGTGTGACGGAGCTGTGACTGTCATGGATGTGAGTTAAAAAAGAGTTTGTAGATTTATTTATTAGTATGTACATAATATTAACCCACTTAACATTTAATTTATTAATTACTTAATCATCATACTCAAAATCATAGTCCAAAAATTCAACCTCTAAGTATTCATCTGTATCTTAATCATCATCTACACTTATATAAATTTTTCCAATACTTCTTCTGTTATGTGATCTCTTTGTTTATATTTATTTGCCACATTTATTACATGGTCCGTCAATTTTTCCAGTCTTCTGCAGTTATTCGACCAAATGAGGAACATTGAAACATAAACATAAGAAAAGGTATCATCATATCGTAAATATATAACAATCAGCCAACATGGATCAAGATTACCAAGTCATACTAACAATCGCAATCACAGACAATACACAGATTAATAATGTTGCCATACCCCAACTTTGAAAATACCCCAGATCACGCTTTCGTTGGCCAGACTCTATCTTCAACTCAGATTGCTTTGCCTGTTGCGATCCGTACTGTGACTTCGAAACCAACTTTAGTATACCGAAGACTTTTTTGTAATCTGGTTTTGGCTTATTTTCTGATTTAATAAATATTTATTATTATTTTATCATTATCTTGTCTGTATCCCAATTTATTTGAAGTTGAAGCAGTATGTTTTCTTCTTGTTTTCTAGACATAATTATTCTTCACACGATCCATCTATCGTTCTTTGGTCTCCTCTACTCCAATGCTGGCTTCTCAAGGCACGTGTTATCACGACCCGCTCTTGCTTCGCGCCATGTGAAGGCAGTGGCTCGATGCGGCTCGGGCTGGTGCGTTATTATGGTGCGTCCGATCTGCTAAATTTCGGCGGCGCGATCGCACTCGTGGAAGCGCGGGCTCGTGCTGTTGAGCACGTTCATTTCATCACGAGTCGTACGTCCGTAAAGTACTCATGCGTGCCTCGGTCTGTCTAGTGTATGCAGTGCAGAAGCTTCATCGCACGCCGCGGATTCGCCCGTGGCGCGTACAAACCGACTAGGCGCGGCGCAACCCGTGATATCACGCGCCGTGAGAAGCCAGCTTTAGAGTTATCCACATCCCATCTACTTAGGTACTAGTAATGGCATTTCAATAAGGCCTTGCGGTAATAAAGTGAGAATAATCTCGTTTCGTCTCATTTTATATGGATTGCCACGTTTCGATGTAATTGTCGCCACTTTCGGTTGGTGAAGGAGCCAATTTATGCTTGTTAGGTTGGTAGCATGTTAAAGATCTTCTTGTATCGTGAAAAAAGGAATTATTGTGGATGTCTGACAAATATGATTACCACTTTAAATTAATGGTAATCAGATAGGTAGCTTGCCAGGCTCCATGTAAAATACCAACTGGTAATTCAGCTTTATCCGTTTAAAATGAAAGCTTATCCAATTGTTGGGCAAAGCTAGGCAAATTGATTGAACGTAAGTGCTACTGCTACGCGTGAGGTCCCGAATTAAACTCCAAGGTAGGTTAAAAAAAACAACCTAGACAAACTATTCCCGCAAAGAGAAAGGCCAACCAACAATTTTATTATACAGAACAAAATTTTATGTGATTCACATTGATTTAAGGGTGTGACCTGGAAGAGCTTGACGTACACCTCTCCCCTTAGGGACAATAACATGGTGTATTGAATTAGAAGCGATCATGACCGCACCTTTTTTCATTAGCGTATTCGTAAATGAGAGGTTTATTGGTACTCAATAACTGGAGAATAAACTGTGCGCGTGAAGGTTATGGGGTAGCGTAGGGTTGTCATCTTTGTTTCTTAGAAAAATTTCTAGTATTAAAGTAGAAAAAGTTTTCGTGGAGATAGATAAAAAAATCGTTCATTTGATCCTTGGCCAAAATATTCGACTTCAAAAATTGTATAAAGTTGTATGGTTACAATTTTTTAAATGTAGTCTACTGTCAGACAAGTGTTGCCACATCGATCAGACCTGAATAACTGAAAGCATTTACAAATTTCACCCATCTCCGTGCAATCTTCGATCTTCAAACTCTTTAGTAACAAGATTCTTATTAAAAAATAAGGAGTAGGTTTCAAATTTGTTTCAGTACCTGCAATTATAACTCAGTCTAAAATCTTTAGTTTGTGTTTGTGTGTGAGATACACCTTCTAGATAGAAGGTGTATCTCTCAAAGTAGATACTTTTACTGACATGTTGGCTCGATTTCTGACAGAACTATATTTTCGATGTGCCTTTCTGACATGATGGTGACGTGACTGATGATAATAAATGATGACTAATTGAACTATAAATGTTTTTATTCTCCATTCAAGGCAATACATTACAAGATTTGATGTCCGTATCATTATCTTAGTATCTCCATCAAAAGTAACTGAGACGTCGAAAGGAAGCGGAAACGACTTTCAACGTCTGACAAGCTAGTCAGTGTAGTCGTAACTTGAGCTTTATTGTAATCAGGACTAGTTGTGATCCAGGCTTCACTCGCGTGGACTAATTTGTACTAAAATCTTGACAGGGACGTTTCAAGAGATTTTTGACTTAATGCTTTTAAGGTTCCCCTAGTTGACGGCACGGACTATTTTGTGCGCGGGGTTAAAATGCATGCTACCTCACCCAACAACACTTGCGAAAGAGATAGGTACTGTGATGAACAGTAAGAACCCAAGCAACACATAAGCTAGATAACATAGTAAAAGTGTACTAATAAGCAGTTTAAAGCTTTATTACATAGTTATTAAAGCTTTCGGGACAGACATATGCTGTATTGAATGGTTTTTGGGCTATTATTACTCTTTCGGCTTAATAAAGTCTTTATAACACTGATTTACTTTTTTGAAGCATAATATTGGTCATGAACAGAACTATTAAAGATACACTATTCAGTTTAAGACATCCCAGATCACTGAATGCTGCATAACAGCTGATTTGATAGCATTTATCTGTATAACTTTGTTATCAATTATCATTATACTGCTTGATGCTAAATAACCTATGTTCTGTTCTCTTCAAGCGGTATTGCACTTCAATCTTAAGCACTTATTCAGTAGCTGAATATTTGAGGTCTATTTTGTATTTTTAAAGCAGAAGGCTTTATAATTGAAAATGAGTAAGCTCTTTCAACTAACTTAAAGCGCTTGGCGCACTATTACCATCATATACAGCTAATAGCGTTAACAAATATGGAATGAAGATTTTTATACAGAAGATAACTAGATATTGAAAAGTCATAAGGCTGTTATAACTCTATTAAGTAACAATGACAAAATGTCGCCGTGTTAAAATATAAACAAACACGTCTTCAATATATGGAAAAACAGGCAAAGAATGGGAGGAATAAAACTGCGTTTGAAATGAAACTATATGCACATTCACAATAAAGTTACATGCGCAGTAATAATTTACTCGCCTTTAACATAAACACAAAAAAAATATACTTATAAAAATTCAATAAATACTCATTGCAAATTGACATCTTGATAAGAATCACAAATTTCACAATTTTATTTTTATAATATCTCCATAAAAGCACAAAAATAATCTAAATACTGAATAATGACTGACTAACTGAATTTGAACACTTTTAACTGGTTAAAAGAGCTGCAAAAGCTGTTAAAAAGTTAGATCAGCGAATATACAGACGATATTAAGCTTGTTGTACAATTATTCAGCTACTAAGTTGCGATTATATTGCTATTATACAAATTAAAGCACTTTATTTTGTGCCCAAATTGCTTGAATAACATCTGTGTAAGCGCTTATCCAGACTTTATCCAGTCAACTATGTCAGCTTGAAGTTTACAGAAACGCTTTTATACAATGATTATTCAGCCAATCTGTGTTGCTTGGGAAGCTAGTTTGCGTACGAATTAGCACTTTTGCAAGTTTGTAGCGAAATGGATGATGATTTAGGACGAAAACGAGCGCGCGAAATTTTATAAACAGGCCATTCATTTGGGAGTCTAGATATCATGAAAAAACGACTAAATGTATATTTTCAAAATAAAATAATTTGCATTGTTGAACTACTACTTTTTTACTTTTTTGTTTCCATACAGGGCTAGATAATGATGAGACACATACAATTTTATTTTTATTTTAAACGTACATCGTCAAACAGTGGAGTAATCGCCAGACTACGTTTGTATGGAAGAATGATCGACTAGTGTAACCTTAAAAGGCCTTTAGACAAAGTGATAAACTATCAACAATTTTCAAATAGTCGAAAATGTTTGGGATTGACATGCGCTACCGAAATTTCACATGGTCAATCACATACATTTTGGACTTTCGCTATCGCTGACGCTGTAATTTTGTCTAGAGTCCCAGATCCATGTGCACTTTGCATGACCGCCCTATAAGTGTTGGGCATCGTTCTTTATAATTGTCTTGGAGGGCTTATTACTTCATCATCCACTTCCTTTTTAATTTAAAACAGTTTTTCTACTTGGGAGACTCCAAGACATGATTCTTACCTCATTAGACTTACCATGCTGTTTTTCGACTTCCTGAGTTAACACGAAAACCAGCCACAGGGTTATGTAAGTCATCAGCTAAGCAGCATCGATTCATGTAAAATACTGGTATCAAGCTGCATCCTGTTAGACTAACAGCCGACCCCAACATTGTTGAGATAGTGCTGAGTTCGAACAAACACGAAATATGTTGAAGATGCTAGACGCAAGAACCAAGCTCATAACCTAAATTTCACTCGTAGCACTGGCAACTGTCCAAATAGGCCTTTATTTTTTTTAAACACAACTGAGATATTTTTTTATGTCGTGGTGGCCCAATGGCTAAGACCTCGCCTGTCGTGCTTGAGGTTGTGGGTTCAAATCCGGGCAAGTACCAATGTGACTTTTTCAAATTCATATGTACTTTCTAAGTTTATCTTGGACATCACAGGCAACGGTGAAGGAAAACATCGTGAGGAAACCTGGACTTGTATACTTAATGTAAGTCTGAAAAAGCCAAGTCAGAGGCCTATGGGGTTTCCCAGAGGCGGCTTAATTAACTCTGACACCAGAGGTGGCCACACCTCACACGAAAAGAAGAAGAAGAAGATATTTTTTTTACAAAAATAATGAAATATACTTTCTTGTTTTAAAAAATAGTAAAAAATATTTACCTGGCTGTAAGGAAAGGGTTATGTTTTTCGCGCGTATCTTGTATGTTTGTATGTAAGTAATATTCTTTATTAGCTCATATCTTTCAAACTACTTGGCGGATTTTTATAATTAAGTCATCGTTAGATAGGTCTTGACCACCCAAGTGTTCTTAGCTAAGTGCCTTTAAAAAAAAGGAACATGGCGGCTTTTGGGCGCCATATTGTGGAGGTTGCAATTTTTTTTCTTCCATACTCATCGAGTGGGTTATCAAAAAAGCTTATTAGTTGTATTGTCGGCAATAGGTGGACAGCTTACTCTAGATAGAAAAGCTTTATCTAGGTAGAAATTACATAAAGATGCTTACTTTAGTTCTTGAGTTAGAAAGGCCATAAAATGTTTCAAAATTATAACTTAAAAAAAAAACATCAAAGAAAATAATAAATAATAAAAAAAAAATGTACATTGTATTTATTTATTTATTATATACTTTATTGTACACCACAAAAAATGTAACATACAGAACAAATGTTCAAATATACAAGTGTACAATGGGCGGTATTATCGCACTAGGCAATCTCTTACAGACAACCTTTGGATGGACTGAAAGATACGAGAAGAATTTAGGGCTGTCAGTGTACAAAATATTAAAAATAATTTTATTTAGACTTAATGACATACAATACATATAATATTACTTAATATACTATTACATATCAAATATATGACAGAAAAAGGAGAAGAATAAAAATTATAGTGTTTTTAAATTTAGATTTCTGTTAGGAACAGCTTAGTAATTTCTTGGTGCTTGAATCAATTTGAATATTTGTTCTTAACAGTAAATTGTCAATTCATAAACAAGCCCTTAGTTTATTTAGGGAGAACGCTAGCGTAGCTATGTCTTTGTGATCTTTTTTCAACTTTGTGTCAATTTGATAGACTTTAGCCTTTTTAGATAATTTATTCCTAGAGGAATTTTGAAGATAAAACTTGGTCTTTTAATTGTGTAAATTTTCCAGTAAATTACACGTAAAAGTTAGAGTTTATCGGTCTAGACATAATTCAAATCAGATGGACATCAAAGTCTGAATTACCTCGCCAGATGGTGGTATTATTTGGATCATTATACGAACGATTCTTTGAAACATTATTCAAGATTTTCTGTCTCAGACACCTGGATCTGCTGAAGTCGGTATTCTTTTTAGCAACTCAGTTATAGATTAAAAAGAAAACATTTGGAACTTTACAGAGGTAACAGACTTCTTATTAACTCCCGATGGAAAAAGAGGGGTGTTATACGTTTGGCGTGTGGAAAACCAGACCATATTTCAACGACCTACCACTAAGGTTTAAAAGAGGATTACTCTCAAAAGGTCTCATTATAATAGACGAAATTTTTGTTTATCGATTTCTGTGTTTTCTACTACCTAAAGAAAATCGAGAAAGCGTGGGGTTTTTAGTATTTACAGTCGAGTCGTTTAAACGTTTAAAGTTTTAAATCACTGTCCTCTATCAGTTTAGCACACACATAGTTGATCTCGGCTATCATTTGAAGATCTTTGGGTAGTCAGAAACCAGAACATCAGACATACCAACATCATCATCATAGAATAGTTTATAAGAAACCTTTGTGAAAGAGAAATAAATATTTTTATTTATTTTATTTATTATACCAGTCTTACTAAGTGGTCTCGTATTACCAAGTAACTGAATTTTGTACCACAGATGGCAGTCGCATATAAAATACTGTTCATCTGCTGGTTAGACTGGAAGCTATCCCCGACATAGTTCGAAAAAAGATACACAGATAGATTGATCAAGTCAGGACACATAAGACATTTTGAAGCTAGGAGACTGAGCAGAGTACCGCATATAAAACTGTATTTAGTTACTTGACATCAAAAACCAAAATAGCAGAAACCTTCCACCAATGTTGTTGACGTCAAACTAAAACCTTTTTAATGGACAGGCCGATTCATAAAATATAAATAAATCTGTAATTCTGCTCGTAAATATAATTTTTTAAGGAGTTTTGGGTACCAACTTTTAAAATCGCTATGTTCCGCAACATTATTTAAATAGTTCTAGACTACTGGTTATTTTATTTAAGTTTTTTTAAATTTCACTTTCTTTACGAAGTCGGCTTTAGAATTGTATAAATTTACAATTTTTTATAAGCTGTGAGTATTGTCATAATGTCAGTGTCCAGAATGGTATATACTGGGTCAGCAAAACAGTTAAACTTTCGTGAACGGAGCAAATTAAAACAGACCTTCAGCTGACGATCCTATTTTCAGTGTGTCTTTACTTCCCACGCTTCCGTAAGATGATCCTTATGGTAAAGGTCGTAAAGATCGTGTTGGAAATAACTATTTCGGGCATTTCCGTGAATAATCCTAGAATTTTGTTATCAATGGAAATACTGTAGTAAGCAATGATCTGTGCTGGGGCGGTTTTAAAATTGAATATTGTGTGGGAGTTTTGAAAAAATCGTTTTGTTTTTATGTACAACAGTTAAATCAGGGCATTACCTTTACACCAGCCTGGTGCGGCTGGTGTAAAGGTAATGCCCTGATTTTCGAAGACAATATTGAAATTAAAGTAAAAATCGAAGTATACGGAGTATATTATTATACCATGGTAAAAATCTGCCTCTGCCTCAAAAGTATATCAGATAAAAAAGAAACAAATAAAAAAAAGTACACGCACGTATATTCACGCACCCTCATTTCGCTATAAAGCAAATCTTTCAAAATATCCACTATGCAATGCCATTGCATTCAATGACATCACAGAATTCCTCTAACTCTCGAAAACTACAATCTTGTACAACCAGCCAGAAACGTATCATGTCCTAATTTTCTGGCAATACTCGTAAACTGATCAACAGGATGGAACACCACTCAGGCGTGATATTTTATCTGACCATACTTTATGGGCCATAAACTATTGCGAGTTGCGACCGTCAGCAGCCAAGCTCGGATTGCCGTAATTTTTTTATTGCATTCTTAATTGCATTATTAGAGGAAATATTGGCAATTTGAACTCTTCGATAATTCGGAATTGGGGGAAATTTATTTACATTTTGTAGATTAAATTGCGAGTTGCACAGAACTGGTTGATTTGGTGAAATTTGGAAGAAGTAGGGGATGTTTTTGCTGAAAAGATGATGATGATTGACTAGAAGGTGCAGGTGGCAGGAAGGAGGGAAGAGGCAGTGCATGATGAGCAGGCAAGGAGGTAATGCACGTCATATGAAGGGGCTCGACACTGGCACTGAGTCTGGGATGAGTCTAAGATGCCCCATTGATGATGATGAGGTACAACAATTTGGTCTGTCTATAGGCAAAATTGGTTTAGCAATTGGATGATAGCCAGAACATATCCTGTATTAACACATAGGATGCTTCTTAAAAATAAACGTCCTTTTGTTCTGGTACAAGTAGAATTTTAGGATGAGTGTGAAAGATAAGTAGGCACCCAAAACATATCCTTCACAGATTTTATTCCTAAAAAGTCCTATATTCAGATCGACAACGTACCTAAGACCTCGGTCTCACCTGTCATGTACATAAGGTCTACTTTTGAACACTTTTCCTTCATCAAACAGTCTTTGACACCTCAATCCTTATCAAATGAATAGGTGATTATGTATTTTGCTCTCCGATACAGATATTTTTAAGGAAATTTATGGTTAGTAGTGGGCTACTTAGTGACATCAAAGGATGTGTGTAAAGATGCTGGCTAAAGCTTGTAACTGAAACGTAGTAATATTGTTTATTTAACTTTATTGTAATTTATACAAATATTAACTTAGCTTGTTATACTCGTAACTAAACTCAAAAAACTTTTGTCTCAACAGCACACTGCGCTTCAAAACATATATAACTAAAGTTGCTTAAAATTCGAATTTGCGGTATGCACCTTTTTGTCGCCATGACACCACTAGAGGGCGTCGCGGCAGACACCGTAGAGTATAGTGGGACGAACTAGACTGTGTCCATTGAAATGATAAAATTCCAATTTAGTCGCTTGTGTGTTACTTCTTTCTGAATCCTAACATATACAATTTCAGATAATATGAACAACTTCAATCATTTGAATCCTAAACATAGACTTCATAACCGCGGCATCTATAACGCCACATACAAATTAAAAGAATACCTAACGTCACAAAAATCCTCGTCCCGAAATCAAAGTTCTCCGCGCGATATGAACATACTCGTATACAACAGCCCGACAACTAGCATCGGACAGCTACCCACCAGACTAAACACCCGTCTGATTGGAGGACATTGTCTTTTCAATTGAGGTTTCGGGACTTGCCACTCTGTTCCATACATAACAAAATATCACGCCTGTACTCCTCGAAAGGTTAAGCAAAAAAAAAAAAAAAGCGGTGCACCTGTAGTACACACACATTTTACCAGTTTTGTTTAAGTCCCATGTTAAAGTGGGCGAGTCTATTGCCATCAATCGGACACA
Source organism: Anorthoa munda (assembly GCA_945859665.1). NCBI lineage: Eukaryota > Metazoa > Arthropoda > Insecta > Lepidoptera > Noctuidae > Anorthoa > Anorthoa munda. The sequence goes on from OX243898.1 coordinate 28,546,499, forward strand.
AATCCAGGCTCCAGGCTGCTAAGGAATTTCAGTTGAAAAACCCAATAACACTTTACCCGACCTGGGCATCAAACCGAGGACCTCATGTTCAGCAGTACTGCACCAGTACCACAAGACCCTGTTCCGTAAAACTCTATATAACAAAACCTGACTTATTCTAACTCTATATATTAAAACCACCAGCTTCATTTTCCTTCTATAATAAATTCAGTTAAAAAAAACAGTCACAAATCCCTTGGGAGAAGAATAGAGAGAGTTGAGAACGAATGCATATTTGCGCTACACCTTTTTAAAAATTCGTCAGGCAACTAAAAATTTAATCTGTGCACCTCTAGAATCTAGGTGTTTGTCGTTGATTTTATTTGCTAACCTTCCGTTTATTTTTCAGTTAGAGATACCTATTTTAGTTATGTTTATTTAAGGGTCGTATTGTTATGTTAGGCTTATGGAGAGAGGAGATTTGTGTTAATATATAATAATATAAATATACCAACGACTTTCTTAAAACATTTAATAAAAAATCTATTTATAAGAATAAAGGGCCAATTATTCCCATTTCGGAACAGAGAAAAGTCTTAAATAACCTTTATGATAAATCTTTATCTCCAAATTAATATTCACTGTAAATCTTCCTGTAGGTGTTAAGCAAGCCGTTAAATCCCTTCAGAGGTTGCTGAACAATGAAACCAGCCTCATTTTGGCCCTCGGGGACTTAAATTGAGTGAAAAAGTATATTTATGGAGCCTTTGTGTGGCTATTTTTCATTATGATGGTAATTGTCAACGGGCTGTAAAATTTTGGATGGCATTCCTACTTCCTATTCTAGCCTACTTAATATTATAAATGTGAAAGTTTGTATGTTTAGATGTTTGTTAAACAATCACGACTAACGGATATGGATAAAACAATGAATCTGCCCAGCCTTTTCCCAACTATTGGGTCTACTTTCTGTGTAACTGGGTGCAGCTGTATGCCAGTATGCAACTGCCTAATTCACCTCCACAACCACAAATAGGGTTTCGTTTTACACACGATACTCTACTTGTGTCCTATTTAAATCTGATAACCATATTTGTAATCGGGCTTCTGACTACCCAACTACACCCCAAGAAATACACAAAATAATTTTAGACTTAAAAAATACCAATAGTACTGGTTATGATAATATATCGACTAAAATTTTAAAACAAGCTCCAATTAAAATATCCTACATATTAAGTCATGTCATTAACCTGTCGATCCTAAATGGTCACTTTCCTGATAGACTTAAATTAACAGTCATTAAACCTCTTTCCTCTTTCTTTCTTTCTTTTCAATATGGCCGTCTTTGATTTTCTGAGCACAGTAATGAGTAGCTTAGACGGTAAAATTCCGGCGTGCGCATTGTATATGGATCTAAGGCGTTTGATTACGTGGATCACCAAATTCTGTTAAATAAATTATATAGTTATGGAATTCGGGGTACTACATTAGAGTTGATAGCTTCGTATCTTACCAACAGAAAGCAGTCCACATTAGTTACTCGAGTATGCACCAAAACCAGAAAAGAAATTAACTACACATCGAAATACAGAGAAATCAAACAAGGCGTCCCTCAAGGAAGTGTTTTGGGCCCATTGCTATTCATCATTTATATAAATGACCTTCCAAAAGTAATCAATCATCCCTCAATACTTTTTGCTGATGATAGTACTGTCGTTTTTACAAGTAAGGATAAGGTATCTCTAGAACAAGATATAAACAGCACTCTAATTGATATTATAAAATGGCTAACTAATAACAATTTGAAAATGAACTTTGACAAAACTAAAATTATGATATTTCGCAATAGTAAAGCCCAATTTACTGACATTAATATACAATATACAGGGAACAAAGTAAATGAGATAGCAACTACAAAATTCTTAGGCATGTCAATTGATTATAATTTGAATTGGAAGACACATATTGATACTTTAAATCAAAAATTAAATAAGCAATCATACGCCCTACATATGCTGGCAAAAACGGTAAACACCTCTGCTGTACTTGCAGCATACCATGGCTACGTGGGATCCTTGATAAAGTATGGTATTATATTCTGGGGTCATTCCACTAATAAGGATATGGCATTCAAGGCGCAAAAGCGGTGTATTAGGGGTATGTTTAATATCAACCAGACTGATAGCTGCAGACCATATTTTATCAAGCATGATATATTAACATTGCCGTCTGTCTACATATATGAGTTTGCTAGCTTTGAAAGAACTAACAAGCATCTTTTTGATAGGTACAGAAGTAGGCGGCATAGTGATAAAATTTGTTGTAAATCATACAAGACAGCATTATATGCCAAAAGTATTTTCAGTATGGCGCCGCGTGTATACAATCACTTGCCAAAGTCCATAATAGAAACTCCATCCATCGATGAATTCAAAAAGAAATTAAAAAGATTCTTGCTATGTAAATGTTATTATAGTATTCAGGATTACTTAAGAGAGGATGTAAGGACATATTGTTGATGTGACTAGTGCACTAATTTTATTTATTAATATTATTACTTTGATTTTACTTTGACATTTAAAACAAATATATCTTGACATTCTCATTTAATACATGACATTTAATTTTTGATTAATCTAGTGACATTACTATTTTGTTTCATGATTGTTGTGTTTCATTGTTAATTGCTGTGGTGACATTGCCAAATAATGCACAAATTTAATTATTACATATTATTATCATGACATTTTCATTTAATATATGACATTTAATTCTTCTAGTGACATTATTGATAGCTTTATTTGTTATGTTTCATTGTTATTTGCCACGCGGTGAAATTGACAAAACAAAATAGATTGTGTTGTAAATTATAAATTATTTTTGCAAGTAAATGTGTTATCAAGCTTGTGATTTGCATGCCTTAAGGTGTAATATGGTTGGACTGTGCTATATTTTTAACAACTTTTTGTAATTACCCATATTAGCAAATAAATGATTATTAATTATGAATTATGAATTATCTATGGTCGTCAAACTGCGTTCGGTAACACACCTGATTTGGTATATTATAATAAAATGAAACGTGGAATGTATACAATTGGCAACAGGATGCATTTAAGGGGTATACACATCACAGTAGTATAGTTAACTCAATAAATGAAAAGATTGAACAAAGGAATTCAACTGTGAAACAATCCGGAGCATTCCGAACCTTCCTTTGTGAAGTATCAGTCAGCATTCCAGACTTCACTTTTAGGGTTCCGTAACAAAATCGGTAAAAAATAACCCTTATTATTAGAATTTTTTTGTTTTTTTTTTTATCTATTATAGGCTCGCGCTTGACCACTATCTCACCTGATGGTAAGCGAAGATGTGGTCTACGATGGAGCACGCTTGCCTAGTAGTAACCTATTCACTCTTGACTTAAAGACCCCTAGATTGATCTGCAAAAACACAATTTTATAAATTAGAAATAATATTTAATAATACAAAACATTTGAAAAGATATTCCCAATCACCGTTTGTAGGTCTTGGTACTCGCAGCATACATTTTATCAGCAAGTTATGATGAAACCGACTTATTATTAAATCACATTTTTATTTGCTTTTATGCCGCATATTATGACGTTGCAAAATCATTTTGTAGTCTAGTGGTGACATCTCTGTGCTTAATCTCTCGGTATGTCATTATTGACAACCATATACCTCAATAAAAGCAAAGAGATAGCACCAAAATCGGAAACCATGTTAAAAGTAGTTGTCTGTTTGTTTAATTATAATGTTAATTGTGAACATTTAAAAATAATAACACAATTAATTAACATAAGTACAATATTTAATTGCAAATATTAACTCGACTTAATACCAATCGATACTATTTGGTCTATGGTCAATATTGGCCGATAGAACGTGTGTCGTTGCAATTGAATTCCGGACTACCATCATGACTTGGACATTCGTCGGGGAGATCGCGTCAGAGATATTATACTGGATTTGGTCGCGTTCCGCCTGGGATATATTCCACATGGCGTGGCGTGTCTCAGTCTGACTTGTTGAACTCCAGAACGATACCTCTTGCTGCGCAACTGCCACAGATTGACGGAGTTTCGCAAGCTAATTTCCAGGTTTCATTCCTGGATTTGCCGAGGTAAGTCACACAAGGATTCTTTGTTCTTTGTCCTCTCGAGATTTGTTGAGTTCGTTGTCCCTTATGAGGGGGGATATTGTTACAGGCTCCTTTAGGCTAGCCTGAAGATTGACTAGCGGACGACCGTTTGGTGCATGATTTCGGACTCGACGAGTGTGCGGACAGCGTGGCCGACCCATTGCAGAGGTGGCATACGCCTATTACGTCCTCGTTCGAGGCAGCCCACCAAGGTACAAACGTCCTTCGCTATTGTCTGTTCTCGACCAGAGATTCTGTTCCGATATCGTCCCTGTACGACGCGCATCACCGTGTGGGTCCGCTAACCAGAAAACCAGCTAACCAAGTACCAGAAACCAATAATCAGTTAGGCTCCATAGCTCCATAGTACCATATTATTTCAATGTATCCAAAGCAACATAAATACGCCAAGTTTCAGCTTAGTCTGCTTCAGTCACGAAGTGCTTGAAAAATGGATTACTAGTTGCCGGACACACGGAAAGCAAAGTAATAAAGAGCTTGTAAAATATCGCTTATCGGTGTGATAAGCACAAGATCTCAAAGGAATAATAATATGAGGCGATTTGTAGTGCCCGCTTTGAATAATTATTATTGATGAAGGTGTAGAATTTTTTTAGTCCCAACTATTTTTGATGACCTTCCTTTAGATATTAACAGTTGTATCACAAAAGCATCCTTTAAAAATAAAATAAACAAGTAACTCCCTAATACATTGTAGCAAGGTCTCATTGTAAAAAAATATGTTACATAATACTATAAACAAAAAAAAGTAGCTACGTCTGCCAACAAACTGCTTTGCAGTTTGGCAGAGGTAATATTTAAATTGTAACAAATGTTTTTTTCTGTAAATAAACACTTTCTCATTTTTTTTTCAATAATCGAATTGCATCGAGCCTTCAGGAAGATCGCTTAGTTGGATGAATTTACGCCCCAGGAAGGAAACATCGATATGATAGAAGATTTTTGACTTCAAATAATTAATATCGCTTTATGGTATTATATTTCGTGTAACAACCATGGTTTAACAAAATACTTATGCTGAAAGTGGATACTTTAAAAGGCTTTGCCGCATTTTGCATTAATTCTCTATTTCTGGTTACTCCAAAGGAATTTAATACTATGAAACGCGGTAACAATTTAACAAAATTCTTGATATCCCAAAGTTATTGTAAATATATTATATATATTTATTGGAACAAGAAAACAGTTAAATTGAGTCTGAGTTCGTTAACAGCCGCATTAGTATGGAATACCTACTGTGTCGCGACCGAAATGTCGATCCGATAAACGTTATCTTGATGTATTTCGATGAAATTCTTAGTAAATGTCAGATTTTGAACTGTTATTTTGTGTGTTGAAGTAGTTACTTATTCCATGGGGCTATTCCATGTTCAAAGATTACTTACTCTGTAAAATGTTAGATTTATATAATGAACTTTTAGTGACCACTGCCCATAGATAAGTGTTCCTTCAATGAAATTGCCACAATTGCCCCGGTAATCTGTTTATTGGTTAACGGAGCCTTACAGGCAAAAAGTAGGTATTGAGAGATAGATCTATTCCTACTGGCGAGCGTAAGTGTACAGTGCCGTGGCCATTAAGATAGCGTTTAGTTGTGAACGGGGAGTTTTGATAATACAAGGTGAAATAACATTGCTTAAAACACCCTGTGAAACCCACTTACAAAACTATCTACCTATTTATTTCATTTCGATGTAGAAACTCCATGTAGTTATATCGAGATAGCTTCTTCAAAATATAAAAAGCAATTTACCTCGAAACAGTAAAAAATCATGTACATATGCACTATTTTTTTTTTCTGGTATATCATTCAATGACTTCGCCCGTTTTGGGTGAAGCGTGTCACACTTTTACCGACTAAAAGCCATCCGTGTTACTTCAGTTGCTTGTGATAGGGCCGCGGTAACTGTCTTTCAAATTTACCTGCGACCCAGTCAGGCATCAGCCCTATCGAGCCCCGTCAGTTTTGCTGACATCTCTCTGTGGCGCGAATGGACGCGCAATCGACTCGGGCCTGGTCCTTGTCAGACTGCGACCAACTCATTACTCACGGTCCGCAATCCAGGAATCGGCGTGCCTCTCTCTCACGCGTTCCTCTTCCTCATTTGCGAGTATTACTGCTTCGCAGAACGAGGCGACAGTTTCCTATGCCCTCTCGCTCCGTACCATGACCTGGACTAGGGCTGGACGCGAGAGGTCACCACCGCCAATCACCTCCACGAGGACACCTCCAACGTATCCTCCGTTTGATCCACAAAATGGTGACACCCGGGCGTTTTTTCCCTCTTTATCCTGAACAGGAACCTCCCGAAACATGAAGTATGCGTATAAATCGTTTGAGAACCAAAATATGTTAAGTCTAAGAATAATCAATATGTCGGGTTTAGTCAATAGTACGGACGTCAAAACAAATCGCAAGCACGCCATCTGGCGGCAAAGCAAGAACAACTACGCATTTGGCATGCTTTTTATAAGCGGTTGCGTGGTGGGGAAGAAGGCAGTTGAGTACTGACAGCCGTAGAGCTAACACGTCGTAGAATCAGTGTCGATCCGTAATATTAGTAAGCAAGAATGTAACTTGTGTCTATTTGAATATACTCAGTGTATCGAATAATTTGTGTGATTTCATTTTCACGATTGTACCCAACGACCTGCCCACACACGATGTCTTAACCTAAGGGAATACATCCTGACTTCCCGATGATTTACATCTATCGGCCTTGATGCGACATCAGAATTGGGATTCGGTCATGCTAATGAGATCACACGTAAAAACAAAGCTATTGAAAAAAACCCCCGACTCAAAAAACCCTCTAAAAAGTAATAAATAATATGTACTGGCACACTAGCACTTTACGTTTAAAATACCTAACTACTATTTAATTTTATCCAAGCGTCGTCGCGTCGGGGGACCGCTAAATACCAGCTATTCTTTGTATAACAGAACACTTTCTTTATTGCTGGGTAGGTTTTTAAACCTCTTATGTTTGGCGGTACCTTCTCCAGTTTCGCGTCTCACACTTATCTATGCACTTATAAAAAAGCCGTGAAGTTACAGTTACAGTTTAGTCTTATTATGAAATATGGAAATTAATCTGTCTTTAATTAGATTAACATTGATAAAGTTACTATTAATAGAGTTACCTGAAAACTATTATTGTGTTTTTAGTTACGTACGAACTTAGTTTCATGCTTAACCTATAAATAGATTTGTTATCGTTCTAAATCATGATGCAATGCGTGCGCGCAGCACGCGGGTCGCGGTGCAGTTTTCTTGTACTTACATTAATTCTTTATATATTTTTTGTTGTATTTCTAGCTTAGCGGTCCCCCAACGCGACGACGCTTGGATAAAATTAAATAGTAGTTAGGTATTTTAAACGTAAAGTGCTAGTGTGCGAGTACATATTATTTATTACTTTTTAGAGGGTTTTTTGAGTCGGGGGTTTTTAAATTTTAATTTATTTTTATTTCATGCTTTTTAAACTTTATTTACTAGTAGTCACGCTACGATTGACCATCTTTGGGTATAGTTGTCGTTAGGACTTGTTGTAAATATTATTACGGGTAGTATGGCAGACGCTGGTAATATAATAAAACCACATAAATAATATTATATAGTCGACTGTATTTAAATTGAAGCACAAGGTACATTAATAAAATATATAGGTACGTGTAACACTGGTAGGGTGCGAATGATGACTGATCGTTCTCATGAACGGGATGAGTGGATTATTATGTATGCTTCATACATAAATTGGCTACTCCAAAGACGAAACCTCTGCTGTAAGTTACTGAGGAGTTGGTTGTCCTGTGATTCCTGGTGATGCCCCAGCATCAGGTCTAGATTATGTATTATGTTTTAGCAATATCATTGAACTGACAGTTTATCTCTCAATCCCCTATCCATCACCAGCACCATCCACCATCAGATCCTGATCACCATCTATCAACAACCTATTCAATGAGACCATTCCAATGAGTCCAAACACGATACCCATGCTGTAAGTAAGCGTGGAGTTGGGTTTCCTGCTGATTCCTGGTGATGCCCCAGCATCAAGTCAAGATTATTATGTGTTGGCAATATCTTTGAACTGACAGTTTATCTATCAATCCCCTATCCATCACCAGCACCATCCATCATCAGACCCTAATCACCATATATCTACAACCTATTCAATGAGACCATTCCAATGAGTCCAAAGACGAAACCTCTGCTGTAAGTTATTGAGGAGTTGGGTGTCCTGTGATTCCTGGTGACGCCCCAGCATCAGGTCAAGATTATTATGTTTTAGCAATATCATACAACTGACAGTTTTTCTCTCAATCCCCTATCCATCACCAGCACCATCCGACATCAGGCCCTGATCACCATCTACCAACAACCTATTCAATGAGTCCAAACACGATACCTATGCTGTAAGTTAGCGTGGAGTTGGGTGTCCTGCTGATTCCTGGTGATAATAATAATATAATAATAAATTTATTTCTCAAAAATCTTAGCAATATTTTACAGAACATAGTTTGGCAGTATTTATTTCTATCAAATGGAAGTAGTCGCTGCAACCGAACTAGGCAATGCCTGTATTTCGGTTTCCAGTGCCTTTTCCCTTCATATTTCACAGTAAATGCCAACAAAGCAAACATGTTTGATTGTACTACTAATATATGTTGAGTGACTTATAACTTACTTTAATGTTACATTATATAATAAGTAAAAGATGTGAGTGAAGTGAGTGAAGTGTTTATGAATGTGTGAGTACTAATAGGTGATGTATGTGGAGTACGAGTGGTGTGGATGCGAGTGAGTGTTGGTATATGAGGGTGTGTGATGATAAATGTGTGTAGGTGTAGGGTTGAGTGTTTGTGATTGAGAATGTTTGGCCATGTTTTGACAAAGATTGTTTTGATTAAATAATACATAAAAATGCTAATTACTGTACAACACATAGTAATAACTCCGTATCATCATAATTAAGCTTTTGCAAATAATCACTTACTATTTGTTTACATTTGAATTTACTAAGAGGGTAAATATTTAATTTATTATTTATTCTGCTATAAAGAAACGGACCGAGAAAATCAATAAATCTTTCGCTAAATTTAGTTTTTCTAGTGGGTCGTTCCATACGTACTCTTTTATTTCGACACTAGCTGACCCGGCAAACTTTGTTTTGCCATAAAAACACCAAACATTCATCTACCCTACCTACCCTACACTGCCTACCCTACCCTACCTACCCTACCCTAACTACCCTACACTACCTACCCTACACTATCTACCCTACCCTCCTACCCTACCCTACCCTATCCTACCCTACCAACCCTACCCTAGCCTACCTACCCTACCCTACCTACCCTACCCTACCTACCCTACCCTACCTACCCTACCCTCGATGGTAGGAAGGTCAGGGTTCGGTATGCCGGGGAGGAATGCTCTCGAGAGACAAGCAAGGGCTGCGTTCAGGGGTCGATCGGAGGTCCAATCCTGTGGAACCTCGTTCTCGACCCACTACTGCAGGACCTAGAGCAGCGTGGAGTTTTCGTGCAGGCGTTCGCGGATGACATCGTCCTGGTCGTGGATGGGGACACGGCGACTGAAGTCTCAAGATCTGCCAATGCAGCCCTCGCCCATGTTCATGATTGGGGCGTCCGAAATAAACTGAGGTTTGCACCGCACAAAACCTGTGCGATGACCATAACCAATAAGCTTAAGTACGACACTCCAATACTGAGCATGGCCGGGGTCGGCATCGGTATGGTCAAGAAAATGAAGTTGCTGGGTCTAACCATAGACGATAAGCTCACTTTTAATGAGCATACCGCGAACGTCTGCAAGAGGGCAGCTGACGTATACAAGCGGCTGTCCCGAGTGGCAAAGGTGAGCTGGGGATTAAACACACAAGTAATACACACAATTTACACGGCAACGATTGAGCCCATAGTGAAATACGCAGCCGCCGCCTGGGCACCCGCTGCAAAGAAGTTGGGTATACGGAAGAAGTTAGGCTCTGTTCAACGAGGATTCGCTCAGAAGCTCTGCAAATCTTACCGTACTGTCTCTCTGAACTCGGCACTGGCACTGTCTGGGATACTACCTCTAGACCTGCGCATACAAGAGGCAGCCGACCTGTATAAAGCGAGGAGAGGGTCATCCCGGTTTGTGCCAGGAGATAGGGAGATCGAGGGTGCGGTAAGGTTTGCAGAAGCCCCTCATCCAGCTACACAAACGCCCCTGGAGTTCATGTGCCTGGCAGACCAAGAGTTACTAGACAGTAACAATGTGCAGGCGGTGCGAATATTCACCGACGGCAGCAAGATTGAGGGGAAGGTCGGTGCCGCATTATCCATTTGGGATAATGAGGGCGAAATCCGGAACCTCAAGCTTAGCCTTGCCGCGTACTGCACAGTCTACCAGGCGGAACTCCTGGCCATTTGCAAGGCGACAGAAGTGATCCTCGCGCGGCAAGAGGCGAGCTATGGTTTGTACAGCGACTCAATGTCCGCATTGCAGACGCTTGCAAGCCATGGCTCGCTCCATCCCCTGGCAGTTCGCGCGCGCGCAAACCTGGCTCACGCCCTGTGCCAGAACAAAGCTGTGACTTTGTTCTGGATCAAGGCCCACGCGGGCCTGTCGGGGAATGAGCGAGCGGACGAGTTGGCTAAGGAAGCAGCATTGTCGTTACGGAGGAAGCCGGACTACGATCAGTGTCCGATTTCATTTATCAAGCGACAGATCCGTTTGGAATCGCTTGATGAATGGAATCGAAGATATGTGTCGGGCAAGACTGCTTCGGTGACGAAAATGTTTCTTCCGGATGCAATAGCGGCTTTCCGTATCGTACAACAGGTGCGGCCCGAAGGCGTCCTCACGCAAGTTTTGACGGGGCACGGTGGGTTCTCTGAATACTTGAATCGCTTCAAGTGTATGGATAACCCATCGTGCGTCTGCGATCCAGGCGTGGCAGAGACTGTCCAGCACATACTTGTAGAATGCCCGTTATTTATCAGGGAGCGCTACCAACTTGAATGTGAGCTGGACAGGAAAATAACGAGGGAGAGCCTGCATGGGCTCATGGACAAAAAGACGAGGGAAAAGTTCATAGAATACTGTATTAGAGTAGCCACTGCGGTTATACACAGGAACAAAACCTGAAGCGCACCGTGCTTCATTAGTATTTTGCACAATATTCAAATGTAAGCACGGAATGCAGCAAGGACACGTATAGCCGGCAGTATTTTATGTTAGTACCTAAGTTCTTAGACTGTGTAAATTAATATTTTTGTGTGATAAACAGCACTTTTGTGTTTTATCCCTAGCTATACTGTATTCTCTGTGATCTAAATGTATTCCTCTGTAATAAAAGCACCTTTTGCATTTTTGTATATCTGTGATGTACAGCTCTGTTGCTCAACAAGTGATAAATAGCACATTTTGCTCAGTTTGTACATATTATAGCACTTTATTATTAGTATTTTACCTATTTTTATAATAAATAAATTATGCCCGTAGACTAGACTAAATAAAAGTGGGACTCCTACCCACAGAATGCAAGACGATGAATGCAAGAAAGAATTAGGATGAAGAATGAATGTACGAGAGGCATAAAAGATTGACCGGAATGACTGAGGTTGAGCACATAAGGCGCCAATATCGTTGGCGGGGATTAGTGTTAAGAAAAAAAAAAAAAAAAAAACCTACCCTACCCTACCTACCCTACCCTACCTACCCTACCCTACCTACCCTACCCTACCTACCCTACCCTACCTACCCTACCTACCCTACCTACCCTACCCTACCTACCCTACCTACCCTACCCTACCTACCCTACCAACCCTACCTACCCTACCCTACCCTACCTTACCTACCCTACCTACCCTACCCTACTCTACCCTACCCTACTTACCCTACCCTACCCTAAACGGGGTAAAAAGTATCCTATGTCCTTCTCCTGGTTCTTAGCTACCTCCCTACCAATTTTCAGCCAAATCGGTTTAGCCGTTCTTGAGTTATAAATAGTGTAACTAACACGACTTTCTTTTATATATATAGATTTATGCGCGAGGGGATCATAAGATAGTTTTATATGTTGTTTTAGAATAATGTTGAGGATGAAAATTTGTCTTACGGTCAGAACTCCACAAATCTGATATAGAGAAACAGTATGAAAGAGAATGGGTTTAAAAATACACACCTTTAGAATTGCGCGCTGTGCGATTTCAATGGACTTCATAGTGGTTTTGCAAGTACCGCCCCAGGACGAAATGCAATAACTTAATAATGACTGACCTAGTGCATAATAAATTTGTTTTAGGAGACAAGGCTCAGCAGTAGGGCATGCAGTTTCGTTCATTTTAAATTTCGAAATTAGCTTCCGAAATTGGACTTCTCAGTTTCGAAATTTCGAAACTGAGGAGCCAAATATAATGGAAAATCAGAATAATACTTAAACTAAACTCAAAATGCAAAATTTGTAGTCTGGAGAGGTGTTTAAGTGCAATTTATATTTAAACAAAGTAAATTTTCTTTTTCTTAAGACTTCTACTACAAATACTCCTCTGCTGGGGACACCTTCGATGATACCAACCAGCTTTCCGAGCTGGGTTTAAATATAGTTGCAGATAGCGCCTCATAAAATTGCACCCAGCTCGTTAGTGACAATAGGAGATGTGCAATAAGCGCTAGTACACTATCTCGGTTTAACCATGTGAGGCTGCGAAAAGCATTTCGAAGCCTCACCGTACCTTTTCCCCCGCATTGGTAGACTGTTGCCCTATCTCGGAGGCAGAAATAGACTGTCAGATGTCCGACGCTGCAGGACTAAAATCAACAGCCTGCAGCAGAAAATGGTTATTTGAATAGCAAGTGACTGGCTGAAAAGAGCGGAGCGCATCTCCTATAGGCACATTCGGGTACTGATCGGGCACGGTTGCTTCGGTGAGTACCTGAATAGGATTGGGTGAGAGACCATGGTAAATTTCCATCATTGTAGAGGCAACTTGGATCCTGCACAGCACACGCTAGAGGAGTGCCTTCTTGGGCCTTTGAGCGCTGGGTCTTAATCGCCAGGATCGGGCGAGACCTGTCTCTGCCAGTATTAGTGAGGAATATGCTGGCGGAAACAGAAACTAGAGTGAAATAGCCACCGAATGGAATCGTGAGAAGGCCAATCCAACTTCGGAGAAGAAGGCATCGTGGAGGCAATCACCTCGATGTAGACACGCCGAAACCCCACCTGTTTCATTTAAGGCAGGTGGAACATCGGGGTTTCGGGCGCTCAGAGTTGGGACTCTGTCCCTCCATCGAGTGACCTCAGGAAAGACAGTGGCACAGTGATCATGTGCTGCCGTGCACAGCGTGGCTCAAGGGAGACTCCTTTATAGTCACCCCAAGAATGTGGTATTTTAATGCTGATGGTGATCACTGGTTTGGACCAGTAATCACCATCAGCATTTGGTATTTTTACTTCATTAAAACCAATTACAATGAGGTAAAAATACCACACTGCCTGGTTTTTCTCCAAAAGTTTATTAATTTATTTATTTAAACTTCATTCAACATACAGGTACATAGGTCGACTTAATGCCTGATGCATTTTCTACCAGTCAATCAAGGATGGTGGCGAGATAACATGGCAGGTGCATAAAAATTTGAAATAATTATTTAAATTTTTATGCACAAGTTCAGGCGAAGGTTTGCCCCCGATAACAAAATAAAAATGGACATTCCCAGCAAACGATTGTAGACCTTGACAAAATATTCCCCTCACTGGCCACCATTATAATAAAGTCCGGTTATTTGGCCGAGCTTCCTTCACTCTTCTTTATTTATTTAACACCATGGTTAGGTTTTGTTTTATTGTCATGTTAGCACACATGGTCACAAGGTGGCCCAACGCAAACAGTCTTATTGGCTTTAGATTCGTATTCAGACTCATTTTCAGATGATCCTCTTTTGATTTCAATAATAAATTACATAATTGTACAAAAAATTACATATTATTAAAATTAAATCCAGTTTCGAAATTTCGAAATTAGGGGTGTCAATTTCGAAATTAATAAACATGCAAATATGGTTCGAAATTTCGAAACTATGAAATTTCGACATATATGAGTTTGCGCACTCGTGCACCAAGCAGCTTGATATGCTCTTTGAAATTGAGATTTCTGTCTATTGTAACACCTAAGTAAGTGACACGTTCCTGAGATGAACACGTGCAGTTGGCTTTCAGGGTACACTCGTGAGAGATAATTTCGTGGCTGTTTCTGAAACTTGAATAATTTTTGATGCTGAAAGAAATATACTTTGTTTTTTCCACATTTAAAGTCAGAATGTTAGCCTGAAGCCAGCTTCTAGCGATATTATAGCCTTGCTGAGCAGCATCAAATACCTCATCCCAAGTATTGGCGGCAAAAACTAAGGCAGTGTCATCTGCGAAGGAGATGATTTCACCATGGGTGAGCTTAAGACTCGTGAGCTCATTAATGTACACAAGGAATAAGGTGGGTCCTAATATGCTGCCCTGTGGTACGCCATGTGTAACTGGAAGGTAGGTACTTTTGTATTTGCTCACACGGACACACTGATTTCGCCCAGACAAATAACTTTTAAAGAGTTTTAGTTGATTACCTCTAATTCCCAATCTCTCGAGTTTAGTCAATAAGAGGGAAACAGAAATCGTGTCAAATGCCTTGGCGAGATCGAGAAATATTGAAAGACATTTTTTACCGTTATCCAAATTACTGCTAATAAAGCTGGTGAGTTTGTTTACTGCTTGTTCGGTGGACTTGCCATGCCGAAAACCATACTGATTTATAGACAGTAAATTATTTTTTTCTAGGTAATTTATTAAGCGTATGTTAATTATTCTCTCCAATATCTTCGACAATGCCGGTAGTATGGATATTGGCCTATAATTATTGATTTGATTTCTGCCCCCGCTCTTATAGATTGGGCACACTTCCGATCTTTTCAGTGAATCAGGGAAACAACCCGCCTGTAAGCTGTCATTAATAATTTTTGTTATAGGTGGAACAAGAATATTTTTATGCACTTTTAGAAATTTAATACTAATCCCATCACAACCCGAGGCACAATCCATTTTTAGACCATTTATACCCAACTAACATTTAGGTGATAAGAATAAGTGCTACATGAGTTATATAAGAGAATTTAAAGAACCTAAGGTCCTACAAAGGCTCTAACATTTGGTGATATAGCGCGTTTTAACTTTCTTATAACCCTGATTTGGGCCCACGATTTTAGAGCTTAAAGTGACTTAATAGTTATAGAGTAGTGATAAATGAGTGACAATAAAGAGCTACAATAGTGCTATTGAAGCAGTGCTTACCACATTAAGTGTATTATAAGCTATACAAAGGTTACAACTGCAAGCTAAAGTATTAATATAGTTATGAAATCCACCCTAATAACATTTTTAGTAACATATTAGTGCTTCCTCGACATTATTCATCCCCGATACAGTGATACTTTAGTATTTGAAAGTGACTTTATGTTTATGAGGTAAGTCAATTAATGTATTTTAGATTTTTTTTTTTTTTTTTTTTTTTTTTTTTTTTTTTTTTTTTTATTAAAAACGTTGCCCCACACTAGGAATTTCTTCCTGTATCGTGGGTGCGTTTACAAACATATAAACTCACATACACAAACACCCAGAGCCGGAACAATTATCTGTAGGTCATACAAATTTTTGTTCCGTGCGGGAATCGAACCCGCGACACGCAGCGCAGCAGTCAATTGCTCAACCACTGCGCCAACCGTGCGCCCATAGATTACTGCAATGGTGTTATAATTATTAAAACTCACTGCCATGGTAAGTTTTCTGTAACAGTATGTGTATGTTTTCATCTCAATTTTGAAACGCCTTAGAAATAAACTGCATTTGATGATAATATGTAGAAAAAAAATACTGCCTCAGTTATTTTTTCATTTCAATTATGATGAATTATAGTTCCTGGTACAGTCTATAGATATTTTAATGGAAAACTAACAATAATATAATAAATAAGTGGGGCAATAATGAGTAGAAAGTGTTTTTTCTTTTAAATTTTTTATAGGTTAACTATTTATTTAATGGCGACAATTCTAAATTACTTAAGGATGCTGATAACTCTTTTATCCCTAACTTAGTGCTTAAAGAACGATTGTTAGGACTTATATGCCACTTGCAGTTCTACAAGATGGTTCTGAAAGTGAAAAGAAAACAATTTTATAGGTTCAGTTTGCATAATGGTTCTATGTGAACCTGTAAGCTGAACATTTTTAGGGTTCTCTACTGTTGAAAAAAACCTTTACATACCACGTACTTGACTGAATAAATCAATGAATTCAATATTCTATTATTTATAATAATTATGAAAACAAAACCTTTTGTATTTTGTAAACTAACTTATAGAAGCTTAACTTGTATGTATGTTTACATTATTAAAAAATAAATCTGTTGTTTCAGTAACTATTCCCATATCTTAGTGGTGGTGATGTTAAAGTACCTACCTACTCGACTCCGCGCCCAGTTCCAGTCACACACAAGACTCGCCAACATATTTCGGCCTTGCTGTAAATAAAAATCTCGCTTGTTCACCGTAACAAGTTCGTAATACATAGGGAGATCTTAATTGTGATGGATAATGTATGTTGAGTAGTTATCGTTTATAAGTAGATATATCATGTTTATTGTGCCGTAAATAATTCTAGATTTTATATTTTGTTTAGATTTTGGAAGACATTTTTATTTTTCTATTAAGATTGTTATTTTTTTTTTTTACTTTAACATTGAACTACTAGAAAAGAACTACTTTAAAGTTAAATGTTTAAATTTTTCTAGTTAAATGTGAAAGTTATATAATAGAGAATTTTAGAACTACTATCGTTTTTATAACCTGAATTAGTTCAGTAGACAAAATTTAACGAACATGGTTGTGCCCGATTGGCACCTTTTTTGATAACTTGTCTATGTATTTTATATTTTTCCTTTTTTTACATTGTCTATTTTCGATATTGTTTTGCTTTTTTTTTGATTCTTGAAGTTATTAAAAAATTACGTTTCTCACGGATAGTTGGGTTTTATTTAAAATATCAAAAATTGGATATTAAATCCATCCGTTCAGTAATAAGTGGTCCTTCGAGGGTTTTGAACTATACCTAACTAGTCCAAAAAAGTATTTTTCGCTCAGCGCCTTTCTTTCAGCGAGCATAAATGGTGGTCACCAGATCACAAACTAAACTGCCTCAAGAGGAGCAGAATGTACCTGCCCAATCAGGTAGTGAGGCCGTCCCAGCACCACAGACCGGGGAAATTCAGGTACACCAGTTTAATCCTACAACGAGTGCACGATCTGTCGCGAGTCGCACTAGTCGCTCTTCCGTGGTAGTTGCGGCGAAAAAATCCGCAGCGGAAGCGCAACATGTTCGTCGCGTAGCTCAGTTAAAAATTACCCAAATGGAGGCAGAGATGCGTGCACAGTTAGAGGCTAAGCAGACAGAGATGCGTGCACAGTTAGAGGCTAAGCAGGCAGAGATGCGTGCACAGGTAGAGGCTAGGCAGATGGAACTAGAGCGCGAAGCTGCTGAAGCTGAATATAAAGCTGAGCTCGCAGCAATTGAGGCGGAGGGCAGTAACCACGGTTCGCACAGTTCTTGCAGGCGTGCCAGTGTCCAACAATGGCTAGACACTACTGCCCTTCCTGCCGATTTACCTGTTCATGGTAGGATTCGATCTACCAATGGATATGAGGTAGGGGCTCCTAACGTTTTCGTGTGTTCCCAGCCTTCACGTGACGTCCGAAATGCCGTTTCTCATGATATCGCAGCACAGAGTCTAGGATCTTTGCCTCAGCACAATTTGAGCGGGGCGGACAGGACCGCTGCCATTGATATTCACGGAGACGGCGGCGATACAAATGGCGTTGCGCAGTTAGTGGAGGCCCTAAAGGCACTTACGAAGAATAACGTCCCCAATAAAAATACAAAAATTATAAGGCTTCCGTGTTTTGATGGTAGTTCTCCACTTGACTGGCTTATGTTCAAGCGGGCTTTTCAGGATACTGTAGGTGGATTTACAGTCGCAGAAAATCTTGCGCGCCTAAACCAGGCCCTAAAAGGCGCAGCACGTGAAGCCGTCAGCATGCTGTTGGTGTTAGCACCTCACGCCAACGACGTCATTCAGGCCCTGGATCGTCGCTATGGTAGACCTGAGCAAATCGTTCTACAAGAGGTGAGCGCGATCAAGGCGCTGCCCAAGCTGGGGTCGGAGGTAAGAGACCTACACATTTTCACCACCCGTGTGCGCAATTGTGTCGAGATTGCTAAGTTATTGCAGCATACTGACTATTTACGTTCTCCAGAGCTGTTCGGGATAATCACCGAACAATAATAAACATGTCAGCATAATTGCGACATCGCGCGCTATGCCCTGAATATTTTATGTATTACCTAAGTAAAATAGTCAGTACGCTTTCGGCCAGCATATCGGGCGCGACTCAACCTCATCTCATTCACCTCATTAGTTTTAATAGTTATCCCAGTTAAGTTACTGAATTATACCTATCTTTATAATCTTTAATCCTAGTTTATATTTATCTCACCCCAACCCCGAACATTGGTCCTTCGAGCCGTCGGAGCGGGATCATTACGCGCGCATCTACTAACTGTGCTGTGTGAGTGTCTCGCTTGGAATTTATTACCAGACCCTGGTAAACAGAACTGATCGGATTTACTTTCCGAAAAGTTCATCATCCTGCTGATCCTGATTGAACCTGGTTTATACGAAAGCATCGCGTCATCTCATTGCGCTGCTACTCCAGGTTTGTTCTTGCAGCCATCGCAAGGACATTTGATCTCCAAAGAAGCCATCAGCACAAGTAAGGTCTCTTTTATATCTTTAAAATGTCGGAAATGGATGACATTTTAGCAACCCAACAACAACTAATCGAAGCCGTAGATAAGCTCTTCACCAATTTCAAGAAGGATGGTGCAGAGCGCAAGACCGCAGAATACTTACGTCGTCGATTAGCTGTATTGGAACAATCCTTTACAGAGTTCCATAATAATCACATGACTTTGATATCTTTTGGTGATCAATCTCATACATATTTCAGTACTGACCAATACGATCAAATGAAGGAGAAATATAACAACATTAAGACTATTATACAAAGCTATAACCCTCTCGCAAACAGACCGCAAACCCCGGAATTGAAACCTCCTTCGTTCCAACCTACTGCGGAATCTCAAACCTCGAACCTCGCATCCCACGCTGCTTCTAAAACCCCTGCTCTTGAAGAGAGTAAAGCTGAAACTCTCTTCAAAAAGCAAGCTACCAATTTTAAGGCTTTCTTGAGAACTTCTTCCAATATCAACCTTGATCTCGTCACGGAAAAATGGGAATTTGAAGATATCCTGAAGACTATACAATCCCGTTGGGCGGCTATTGACTCGCTTCATTGGGAGCTGGACAACGAGTATGGCGGATCAAACCCCAAATACGAAGAGCAATTCACCCATTACGAGGAGTATTATAACAAAATAAAGAAAGACATCAATAAGAAAATGTGGTCCGTTGCGCATATTGAAAAATCTACTCCCAAAATGGAGATAGTCACCTTTGATGGAAACTACAATAAGTGGATTTCGTTCAAAGACCTTTTTACCGAAGCAGTGCACAACAACCCCTCTTTGTCAAATGCACAAAAGATGCAGTTTCT
The DNA here is from genome assembly GCA_945859665.1 of Anorthoa munda. NCBI lineage: Eukaryota > Metazoa > Arthropoda > Insecta > Lepidoptera > Noctuidae > Anorthoa > Anorthoa munda. The sequence goes on from OX243898.1 coordinate 28,566,390, forward strand.
AAAGAGTAAGATCAAAGGTGAGCCCGAAAAATTGATCCAACATCTCCAAATAAGCTCCAACAATTATCCCGTATGCTGGAATATCCTCAATCATCGTTATAATAATAAACGACTGATCTTTACATCTTATCTTAACAATCTCATGAATATCCCCGCAAACCAGCATCAATCATCAAATCATATAAAACGCATTCACGACACTACATATGAGAGCGTGAATGCTATCAGGAATCTGGGAGTCGATGTGTCTTCCTGGGACCCATTCCTGGTATGTTTATTGTCTCAAAAATTGGATGCAGATACATACGAGGATTACCTACAAGCCTTAAAAGCCCCGCGAGAGTTGCCCGTCTTGGAAGATTTCCTTAATTTTTTGGAAACTAAATTTATGATGCTGGAAACTTCACGTAAGAAGATTGAGAATTCCACGCAGAAATCACCCCCATCGCAATCCAACAACAATAATAAACCATCATTTTCAAAGGGGTCCAATTACAAACGAAATTATAATAATCCTATAAAGAATTACTCAACAAACCAAGTTTCGCAATCGTCAAAGTCCAAACGCAAAATTAACTATCGCAAGCAATGCCCTATTTGCGACTCCAATGATCATCGAATTCATGCATGTCTAAAGTTATTGGAATTGCAACCTAATGAACGAAAAAATGCTATTGATAACTTGAAACTTTGCATCAATTGTTTACATTATCACGAAGGCAAAAAATGCCTTTCCGAAATAAGGTGCAAAGAATGCAATAAGGAACACAATACCATTTTGCATGAATCTTTTACGTCACATCGATCAGGGTCAAATGCAGCCACGATTACGAAATCGCCTTCTCAGCAGCAAGAAACTAACACAGTTGCATCGCTTCGTAGAGAACCCTCAGAAATATTGCTTGCCACAGCAATAATTAACGTACAAGCAGTGGACGGATCTTACCATAAAATGAGAGTTCTTTTAGATCAAGGGTCACAGACATCCATTATTAGGGAAAGCGCAGCCCAGTTGTTAAGACTACCGCGACGGAAATGTAACGGCTATATCTCTGGAATAGGCAATAAGGAAAACAACTGCAAGGGCATGATTACCATCAAATGTTCGTCGCTGGTTAGCGATTTCACCTTTGAAACGGACGTTTATATAATGAATAGACTCATAAATAACTTACCCAGCTGTACCTTGCCTAAGCCAGACTGGCCTACTCTGAACCAAATAACTCTTGCAGATCCCGAATTTTACAAAAGTAGGCCTATTGATATCTTATTTGGGGCAGATATCTATTCCACTATCCTTATGGACGGTATCTGTCGATCAGAAGGTGTGTTGCCCATTGCCCAACAAACCCAGTTGGGATGGATCTTAAGCGGCAACTACAAAACGTACCATTGCAATGTGACCCTAAATAATATCGAAGATATGCAGCAATTTTGGGAAGTGGAGGACATACATGAACCTCTAGCAATATCAGAAGAAGATCAAAATTGCATCGAATTTTACCAAACTTCGACCTCCAGACGGGCAGATGGAAGCTACGTCGTTAAAATACCCTTCAAAGAAGATTTTGAGAACAATTTAGGCGAGTCGAAAACAAAATCGATTGCTCAATTTTTCCAAATAGAGCGGAAATTAAGTAAGCAACCAGCTCTGGCATGTGACTATAAAATGTTTATTTCTGAATACTTAGAGCTCGGACATATGACACCCGTTGCGCCACACGTACAGCCGGACTGCTACTTGTCGCACCATTGCGTCCAACGATCTGAGTCATCAACTACCAAATTGCGTGTTGTCTTTAATGCCTCGGCAAAAACCTCGAGCGGATACAGCCTCAATGATCTCATGTGCCGAGGACCCAATTTACAACAAGACCTTCAGAGCCTTATCTTAAAATGGAGACAATTTAGATACGCTTTTACAGCAGATATAGAAAAAATGTTTCGCAAAATCTGGCTACATCCCGATGACCAGAAATATCAGAAAATTATCTGGCGAAACCATCAATCTCAACCTTTAAAAGAATACCAGTTAGCGACAGTTACCTATGGCACTAAAGCCGCACCATTTTTGGCCATGATGACACTGAAGCAACTGGCCATCGATGAAAGGCCAAACTATCCACAAAGTTGCGCTCCTGACATCTTAGAACACTCGTTTTACATGGATGATCTCATGCATGGTGAACACTCAGCGACAGCAGCTAAACAGCTCAAAGCAGAGATGATCAGCCTCCTCAAATCAGGCGGATTTAATCTCAGAAAATGGCGATCAAACTTGCCGGAATTAATAGATAGTTCAGATGCACTTCAAAAGGAAGACTTTGACTTTAAGCAACCGGAATCAACCAAAACATTAGGTCTTCGGTGGGAACCCAAAAATGATCAATTCATTTTTCATCCTATAGAATTTATCTCCAGAAACATCCTTACAAAAAGACAATTCCTATCTCAAATATCTAAAATTTTTGACCCCTTGGGCTGGTTAGTACCAGTCACAATAAAACTTAAGATCTTGTTCCAAGAATTATGGAAATCTGACCTGGGTTGGGACAACCCTGTCCCTCAAGAAATCGCGTCAGAGTGGAATACTATTAAAGCCGATCTATCTCATATATCTCGATTTAAAATACCACGTTGGATTCAAACCCAGGCAAAGGATATCATCGAACTCCATGGCTTTTGCGACGCTAGCACAAAAGCATACGCATGCGTCGTGTATTGCAAAATACAGAGAGAAAATGAAACTCATGTGACCCTTATTGCAGGGAAATCAAAAGTAATACCGCTGAAAAAACCACAATCGATACCGCGTCTGGAACTCAGCGGCGCTCTCTTGTTGTCAAAACTTATGAGAAAAATCATCTCATCCCTATCGAGCTACAAGGTGCATGTTTATGGTTGGATTGATTCAACGGCTGTTCTAGGTTGGTTAAGTGGTGAACCGGAGAAATGGAAACCCTTTGTTGCGAATCGAGTGAGGCTAATTACTGAAATAATCCCTAAAGATAACTGGAGTTACGTAAAATCCAAAGAAAACCCCGCAGATTGCGCAAGCCGCGGTTTACCTGCTGCTCAATTAGCCTATTATTCACTGTGGTGGCAAGGGCCCGACTGGTTACCACAATATAAGCCTACAGAATCTCATAATATGCCGATTTATACGAGCATTACAAACGCAGAACTCAGAAAGAAAGAGGCAGTAAATACGGTCATTTTTAACCCCGAAAATTCAATAATCAATCAACTATTACCAAAATATAGCACTTTAAGGAAAGTTACCCGAGTATTAGCTTACATCAACAAGTTCATCGACATTGTTGCTTACAAGAAAAAACGCACAAGTTTTCTTACTCTGCAAAATATAAAGACAGCAAGAGAAATGGTAATTAAGCAAGTCCAAAACGAATATTTCTACGAAGAAATATCACGGCTGAAAAGGAATGAACCACTAAATAAGAAAAGCCAGATTCTTAATCTCAATCCCATACTAGACAATAATCAAATGCTCCGTGTCGGTGGCAGACTTAAACATTCGAATCTTGATCCAGAAATGAAACATCCTATCATAATCCCGAATCAATCGAAACTAGCAGATCTAATCATAGATGAATCCCACGAACTTGTATTTCATGGTGGAGTAAAAATGACTACTGGATTTATAAGACACAAATACTGGATTCTTGGTGGAAATAGAGCCACAAAGAAACGAATAAGAATGTGTGTCAAATGTAAAAGAAACAATCCAATACTACAACATCAAATCATGGGTGACCTACCTCCAGCACGATTGATTCCTAACAGACCTTTTTACCACACAGGAATAGATTACACCGGACACATCCTTATTAAGGCCAACAAAGGCCGTGGCATTAAAACCAGTAAAGGATATGTCGCAGTTTTTGTTTGTATGGTGACCAAAGCCATACATTTAGAAATTGTCTCAGATCTCACAGCGTCAGCATTTATTGCCGCGCTTCGTCGAATGTCGGCTAGAAGGGGAGTTCCAGGGCACATCTATAGTGATCAAGGAACCAACTTCATAGGAGCCAACAAAATTTTAAAACAAGAGCTTGCCGAAATCTCCTATATCTTGTCGGACCAAGAAGTAACCTCGACAATCGCTGAAATGAATATTGAGTGGCACTTTAACGCTCCATCATGGCCATCTGCTGGCGGACTCTGGGAAGCTGCAGTGAAGAGCCTAAAACATCATCTCAAGCGGGTCGTGGGTGAGCAAAAATTAACCTACGAGGAATATATTACCCTACTAACCCAACTCGAGGCTTGTTTGAACTCCAGACCACTGTGCCCTCTGACAGAAGACCCTGAGGATTTGGATTTTTTGACCCCGGCGCACTTCTTAGCAAGTGGCCCCAACTTAACGATTTTCGAAACAGAGCATGACCTCAGAACACGGTGGCACTTGACGCAAAAAATCTATCAAGATATATGGGATAAGTGGAAGACTGACTACCTCTCGCAGCTTTCTACGAGAGTCAAATGGCGACAGCAACAAAGGAATCTCAATCTTAATGACATCGTCATTATAAAGGACGACAACCTTCCACCAGGAAAATGGAGTCTAGGTCGCGTAATAGCGCTGCATCCTGGAAGTGACGGACACATAAGGGTCGTCACACTTAAAACCAAAAATGGGGTCTTAAAACGCCCAGTTGTAAAACTGTCCTTACTGCCAACAAATAAAAATGATCAAGATCCAAATGGCCCAAAGGTTGATAATAAACTGCCAGCGGCGAAGAAAAAACGTCCTATCTCATTTTCAGCAATGGTTTTATCTTTGACATTATTTATGCTGACACTAATAAACACCACTCAAGCATCCTATAACTTCACCCCGCTGACAAACAATAGTGTATACTTTGACAAAGTATCTAATATGCACTTAATTAGAGATGATTGGCATTTAATAGTCTATTATGACACAAATCCATATCAAGAAGGAATGGCGGCACTAACAAAGTATATCAAGTACCTTGAAACCTTATGCTCAACGATTAGAACACAAACACCTTGCGACGGCGTCATGTTACAACTCGAGCACGAGTTCGAAGAAATCAAACATTATGATAATATTGTCATGATAAATGACTCGCTTATGACTAATAAGAAACGTCGGCGACGCGGCTTGCTAGACGGGGTAGGCTACGTTGCAAATAGTTTATTCGGAGTGTTGGACCAACGATTTGCAGAAAAATATGAGAAGGATATTGACCTTTTAAAGCATAATGAAAACCACTTATACAACCTCTGGAAAAACCAAACGTCGGTCGTAGAAGCTGAATTTAATTTAATGAAAAGGATTGAGAATACTATAAACAAACATCACAAAATAATAAATCAAAGGCTTAATTCTCTCCAAGATTCTTATAAAAATCTCGCTCAGCAAGTGCAAAACATAACCATCGTCACTGACTTCATAACCTCGACTTTCACTGCCAACAACTTGTTGAATACCCTTCGACGAATCCAGGACTCAATTTTAGATACAGTAACTGATATTTATAGTGGAAAATTAGATTTTCACTTGATATCGCCGAAACAACTCAGATCTGAGCTAAACATAATATCAGCACAAATATCTGGAGACTTGGTAGTTCCTGTCGACAACTTTAATCTTAAAGATCTGTACAGCTTGCTCAAAGTAAGAGCCAAATACTCTGACAAATACCTAATAATAGAAATAAAAATACCCCTGATTGAAAGAGATATTTACGAGGTATTTAATCTTATCCCGGTTCCACGCATTGTGAAAGATAACAGGATGATGAAGGTCGAAACTATCTCTGAATTAGCAGCCATCAACATGAGAAAGGATTCTTATTTAACTATCACAGACACGGATCTGCAGTCATGCGTATTACAAAACCCTGTGACTATTCTGTGTCATATCAGAAAGCCTATTCACCACATGAAAGATGATCATAGTCTATGCGAGACGATCCCAGGCACAAGAACTTGTAAAACTAAAACTACCCCGTGCAAGGATGACTGGAGAGAGTTAACATCAGAAAACAAGTATTATTATTTATGCTGCAATGAATGTAACGTCAAACTTCTATGTGAAAATCAAGTTGAGGCAGTTAGGTTATCAGATGCTGGTCTGTTGCGTGTTGGGGAAGGCTGTCTAGTAAAAACAGAAAATTTTATGGTGTACTCAAACAAAAGATTGTCTAGTAAAATTAGTACGACGAGAAATATTATCTCACCTGAAATATCACCAATTAATCACATAATAAATATCACTATGCCAGAAATCTCATATGAGCATAATCCCAATAACTCAGATGACCTCAGGCAATTTGAAGCCATTAAGAGAAGTCTTGAGATCATGAAGCAGAGTGAACCTTTGAGCACTAATATCTCCTACCACGACGTCCACCAGTATACCGCTATATATCTCATCATATTGGGCATCTTGTTATTGGTGGCAGCTTACTGTTTTAAACGTTGGCGTCAAAGGCAACGTAAAGGAAATCGCTCCACTTCTGCAGCAGAGCGGTCTACAGCCCCTGCGGCAACTGCGGTGCCATCTCCACACACCGTTGCTGATAGTGTTGTGATTGAGTGTAGTGAAATTAGGGAAAATGGGCAATCTAGTAGTAAACCAGTGAAAAGTGATCCTAAGCGACTAGCGCTATCTAGTGAGTGCTTACAAAAAAAGGAAGATAGAGGTTCTTCACCGATCTTTCGCGTGTTCTCTCTTCCTGATTTACACTGTAGCGACTCTGTTTAATTTGTAAGGTTACCTTAATCTCACCTACTAACATAACTCACCCTACATAACTATTTTAGTATTAGTTGAACATTGTTTTCACCTTGTTAGTATTAATTTCATTACCCATGTAACTATACCTACCTACTAACCTCATCCTTTTCTCCCTCGGGAGCATGTTCGGGATAATCACCGAACAATAATAAACATGTCAGCATAATTGCGACATCGCGCGCTATGCCCTGAATATTTTATGTATTACCTAAGTAAAATAGTCAGTACGCTTTCGGCCAGCATATCGGGCGCGACTCAACCTCATCTCATTCACCTCATTAGTTTTAATAGTTATCCCAGTTAAGTTACTGAATTATACCTATCTTTATAATCTTTAATCCTAGTTTATATTTATCTCACCCCAACCCCGAACAAGAGCTGTTTGCAGCCATATTAAGTAAATTTTCTCCACTATTGCGCGCGCGTTGGTTAGACTTTGCTGATAAATATGAGGATATAGGCCAAGCTAGGGTCGAATTATTATCGAGGTTCTTAGATCGTGAAGTGGATTTGGCCATGAAGTTTAGCGCTACGTTTGAGACAACATCGGCCGGCACTGCACAGAAACAGCGAGCACATGCAGTTTCTGAGTTGGCGGCGGGGGCTTCAACTATATCAAATTCTAAATCGAAACCTGCAAAAACATCAGATCAGGAAAATGTTTGCTTATTTTGCAAAAGGGGACATCAGTTGTCAAATTGTACGACATTTACATCTTTGACAGTCGATGACCGATGGCGTTTTGTCAAAGACAATAAAGTCTGTTATCGTTGCCTTCAAAAAGTTCCGCACAATTTTAGGTTTTGTAACAAAAATAAGGCTAGTTGCACAATAGCTGACTGTAAGAGAAGGCATCATACTGTTTTACACAACGATAAATATGTTACTTCGGCTCACGTTCAGGAGGTCATGTCATCTGAACCGATGAAAACGGAGACCGAAAAAATTTATCAGGTTCTTGCAGCTGTCAACAACTCGCAGATTGAAATCACACCTCGTCCGCTATTGAAAGTAGTACCCGTCACAGTCTCTGGGCCAACTGGGAGTGTAGATACTTTTGCCCTTTTAGATGATGGCTCGACGGCTACTTTTGTAGATGCCGACATCGCCTCCGAAATTGGAGCCGAGGGTCCAGTGGGTAGTCTGCATTTGGATTGTGTGGGAGGGTTATACAGGGACAGTAGCGTACAGTTTGTTGACTTTCAAATAAAAGGCCGATCTGCCCCACAAACGTTTTCAATACAGCAAGCTAGGGCAATTAAGAACTTAGGGCTGCAAAGTCAGTCGATCACACGCGAGTCCTTACGTTCCTTTCCCTATCTCTCTGATGTGATGGAGGAACTGTGTTATGCCAAGGCAAAGCCCACCATTTTGTTAGGGATCGACAACTGGCCTCTTATCATAGCATCGGAGGTTCGGAAGGGAACGAAGACCCAGCCTGTCGCCATCCGAACACCACTGGGGTGGGTGTTATTCGGGTGTGCCAGCAGTCGGACGGCTTTAGTAGAAACTTCTTGCCACTTGCGTGAACGTCCAGAGCGTGATCTAGAAGTGCTCATCAGGGATCAGTATAGGTTAGATGCAATTGGCATAACTAAACAGGAGCCGCGCAGCGCGGATGACCAGCGGGCTTTAGACATCCTTGAACAAACTACCCAGCGTCGACAGGATGGGCACTTTCAGGTTGGCTTGCTGTGGAAGGCAGACAAAAGACCTATCCCTGATAGTTATCCTTTAGCGCTGTCTCGTTTCAAAAGCCTAGAGATAAAAATGTCGAAGGATTTAGATTTTGCCAAAAGGTATAGGGCTAATATCGACGACATGCGGGCTAAGGAGTTTGCTGAGGAGTGTACAGGACAGTCGCCCACATCGGTTTGTTGGTATTTGCCGCATTTCGGAGTGATAAATCCCAACAAACCGGGGAAACTTCGTGTTGTTCATGACGCAGCTGCTAAAGTACAGGGTGTGTCACTAAATTCTATGCTTCTTTCGGGTCCTGACCTTTTACAACCTCTATTAGGAATTTTGATGCGTTTTAGAGAGGGGAGAGTAGCCTTGTCTGCCGATATTAAGGAGATGTTCCCGCAGGTTAAAATTCAAGTCTGCGACCGCGACGCACAGCGTTTTCTCTGGCGCGATGATCCTGCGGGTCCAATAAAAACCTTTCGAATGTCGTCTATGATTTTTGGGGCGTGTTCTAGTCCAACTACAGCAATTTACATACTCAACCGAAACGCATCGGAATTTATGGCCGAATTTCCGCAGGCTGTGGAAGCTATCACTTCTGATACCTACATGGACGACTATATCGGAAGTGTAGATATCCCTACAGAGGACGCCGCTCGATTGGCAGCCGAAATCGTAGAGGTTCATAAGCGCGGAGGATTCGAGATGCGCGGTTGGGTGTCGAATGAGCCCGGTGCACTCAATCAGCTGCCAAGCGAGTCGTTGTCTGACGTCTCACTAGCCAATCGTCGTAGTGTAGAGTTAGGTAGTTTACCGTGTTCAGTTACCACCACACGTACTCTAGGTCTTATATGGAAACCATCTCAGGACATCATCAGTTTTAACTCCAGCATTAAGGATACTCCTGACCATTTCACAAAACGTGTAGTGTTAGCCCACGTCATGCGCATTTACGACCCACTAGGCATTTTAGTTCCCATTGTAGTAAGAGGACGGATTTTGTTTCAAAATTTGTGGCGCAAAAACCTTGAGTGGGACGAGAAGCTATCACAGGCTGACCAGGAAACTTGGCTTGAATGGTTTGAGCGCCTTAAACCCATTTCAGAATTAATAGTTCCACGGTGCTATAATTTGTATGGGTTCTCGGAGCTGGAGTTGCACGTGTTTTGTGACGCTAGCGAGCTGGCACACGCCGCCGTTGCCTATTGGAGATTTGTGCTTCCCAATGGTGACGTAAAACTGGCGCTGATAGCTAGCAAGGCACGTGTGTCCCCATTGAAACCAGCTTCGATCCCGCGCCTGGAACTCCAAGGCGCCTTGATAGCTGCTCGACTTGCTACTAGGATTTGTGAATCCCACCGTTTTAAGCCGAATCTACGTGTATTTTGGTGCGATTCCATGACCGTATTAGGGTGGTTGCGCAGTGATGCCAGAAATTATAAACCTTTTGTGGCGCATCGTGTAGGAGAGATCTTGGAAATCACTAGTGTAGATGAATGGCGTTGGGTTCCAACCGAGCTAAACGTGGCTGACGATGCGACGAGGGGGAAGGCCAAGATTGAACCACGTTGGCTATATGGCCCGAACTTTCTCCTGGCTCCCACTACTGAGTGGCCTTCAGAGCCCGAAGTCGCAGCGCCAGTAGCTTTTGGAGAAGAGGAGCTCAAGCCATCCCTCCGTCAGTCAAAATCATTGCATCAATCACAATCACGTGGCACAGAACACATTAACGTCACTCATTCCCATCAGTTGCCCTTACCAGTAGTAGCAAACAATACCCATTTTAGCTCTTGGATAAGGCTGGTAAGGGCAACAGCTAGAACCCATAAATTCATTGCTGCCATTTTTAAAAATCATCGGGGTCGCGTGTTTCAAAATTTTTGGGTTCGGGGTATTTGTTTTAGAGATATGTCTAACCGCGGTTCACAGCCGGATGTCACTCCTCCCACCGCTCCAGTACCTTTGATCTCTGAAGACATCGTTCAAGCGGAGCTCCACATTTTGGCTAGCAGTCAGATTAGCGCCTTCGGGGAAGAACTGCTTCATCTGTCACGTGGGCAGCCCATATTGAAGGGCCGATTAGCCAAATTGTCGCCGGTACTCAGGGACGGAGTGATCCGCCTCGCAGGTAGAACGTCAACCGTCTCTAACAGCCAGCCTATAATTTTAGAAGGAAGAGAACCAGCCGTTCGTCTTTTAATCGCCCACTACCACCAAAAGTTTGCGCACGCCAATACTGAAACGGTGATAAACGAGATGCGGCAACAGTATTGGATTATCGGACTAAGGAACGCCGTGAGGGCAGTGGTACATAGGTGCCAGCTATGCAAGTTGTTGAAGAGTCCAACCCTACAACCACCCATGGGAGACTTGCCAGAGGCGAGACTTGCTCATCATCGACGTGCCTTCACGTTTACCGGCGTGGACTACTTCGGGCCCGTATCCATTTCCATTGGGCGTCGGCGTGAGAAGCGATGGGTCGCCTTATTTACGTGCCTGGTAACCAGAGCGATCCACCTCGAGATCGTAGCCAGCTTGTCCGCAGATGCCGCAATCATGTGCCTACGACGCTTTATCGCTCGACGTGGTACACCGACAGAAATATTCTCAGACAACGGGACGTCGTTTGTGGGAGCAAATCGGGAACTAAGAGCCTTGTACGATGCCGCGGTACCAGATTTTGCAGCACATGAGAAAATTAAGTGGCGTTTTATCCCCCCATCAGCGCCCTTCATGGGCGGAGCTTGGGAGCGACTGGTTCGGTCGGTTAAATCCGCCCTGAGAGTAACCTTGAGAGAGCGGGCACCGAAAGAAGAGGTTCTGGTGACTCTACTGGCTGAAGCCGAGGCTGTAGTGAATACGCGCCCACTGACACACGTCTCTCCAGACGGGAATTACCCGGAGGCGCTGACCCCTAATCACCTTTTGTTAGGGGATTCATCCGGTCGCCCCTTTCCGGCCGAGGATTTGACGGATGCAGCTTTGATTGGTCGGAGTGGGTGGAGAAAGGCACTCCGGCTGAGCGATCACTTTTGGCGTCGTTGGGTGTCCGAATATCTGCCCGCCTTAGCACCCCGCCGCGTACCGGGAGTAGATGTCACCGTCAGAGTTGGCGACCCGGTCCTTATCGGCGATGGGGATTTGCCGAGGGGGACCTGGCCACGCGGCGTGATTGCGGCTCTGCACCCGGGGCGTGACGGGATTGTGCGGGTAGTTGATGTGCGGACCCCAGCAGGCACATTACGGCGCCCATTAAAAAAGATAGTTCTCTTGTAAAAAAGGGGAGCATGTGCCCGATTGGCACCTTTTTTGATAACTTGTCTATGTATTTTATATTTTTCCTTTTTTTACATTGTCTATTTTCGATATTGTTTTGCTTTTTTTTTGATTCTTGAAGTTATTAAAAAATTACGTTTCTCACGGATAGTTGGGTTTTATTTAAAATATCAAAAATTGGATATTAAATCCATCCGTTCAGTAATAATGGTGGTTGCTGAGTCTTGCTCATTGAAAAATATTTGATTGAAATATTTTGCTTTAGGTACCTACTTGTTTGGTTATTTCAATTTTTCATTTGCATGGTTGTTTGTACGAGAGATTTATTGTACGGTTGCTTGTCACATCTGTAATGTAATGACAGTTGCGCGTATAGCCCTCGCCAAACTTCTTGGCCACCCTGAAGTTGGTTTACTGGATGCGCGAGGCACGAAACGGTGCTGTTTTTGTATGAGATTTACTACTGTGCAGCCATTGTAGCCAACTTCAGGGCGGCCAAGAAGTTTGGCGAGAACTATACTGTGCCGGGTCGCAGATGTGAAAGGGCTTTTAACCGAATATGGTACAAATGATCATGCAAAAAGGGCTCAGTACAATAAGAAATGTTGAGGAATTATGCTCAAGCTTTGACTAATTATGTTATTTCCTTTGTAATACTACTAATACTAAATATATTTTGAATAAAACCAATTTTTATTAAATAATAATATGTTTTATTTTTACACTGTATGTAAAAGAGGTAAGAAGTACAGAAAATCACTGTTGTTAATACACAATAATTTGCATTTTACGTCTTTAGGATATAATATAATTTCTTTCGACGATAATATGCCTGTTGTACGGAACCCTGTTGTATATTTGTTGCTAGCCCTTGATACATATCGGTACCAAGGTCACTGGGATTGTAATTGTATCTTATATTGATATGAGGACGGTTCCGTGGTATCACATCATAATCTATTGTAGGACTTTGATTTACGAAACACTGTTTCTCCACTACAAATAATTCTTCTCTTGTCACAATGTCATCCTTTTTTTTCTTGAATTAATGAAATTTCATTGTGGTAGTTTTGCGATGATCCAATTTTATTCTTGAATTCTTTGGAAGCTTTTCTCTTAAATCCATTGGTTCTTTTTTATATTTCCATGGTTTCATGGAAGAAACATAAATATTACCGAATAAACCCGTTGCACAGCGTAAACTTATATTGTAATAAAACCTAATTTTTGAGTTTAGGTTATATTAAGATGCATTTAGGTGATATAAAATTCTATAACTCAACGTAAAGTGATAATTAAGAGTAATAATGTTTGCATATATTGTTTATGGCCGTATAGAACTATTTTTAAAACCACTGTATTACCTAAGGTTGACCGAGTAACCCCATTATACAATCATTAATGGTTTAAAGGTGGTTTCCGATTCTTGCAGCATCCAGCTCTATAAGATTTATAATTCACACTATTATGATACTAATAGCTTTCTTGCTAACTCTTCGGGTTCGATTGAACTCGTTAGGTGGTACAAAGTATTTTCTAACTCTCTTTAAGGACTTCAGCTGTTAGTAAGTGTTAGCAGACACCTTACAATTACTTATAGTGTTTTACGCTGCTTAAAGCTATTACAGTAAGCCTTAAGGTGTTACGAAGCATCTAACTAACTCTGTTTAAAGACATGAGCCGTTAGTAAGTGTTAGTAGACACCTTATAATTGCTTACAGTTTCTTACGCTTCTTATAGTTATAAGAGTGAGCTATATAATGGTTCCCACAAACTCTATGCTACCGCCTTAAGTAATATAATTTTTCCTTGTAACTGTTATTCATCTTGAAGGTTTAATTATTTATCCTTAACACCATAGTAGAATCGAATGTTATTATCGGAGCTCTTATATATCATTTATAAAACTATAAGAGCTAAAAAAGGTTGCCCTTAGCGCCAAAATGTTTGTTGGGTAATTTGTTCAACTTCTTGCTCATCAGTGTCCATCAAAACAAATGAGTTACTCTGCTGGTTATGCTCGTCTATATAATATTGAGAATGTGCATCAGGTGTATTTGAATTTCGATAAATTTTATCGGCCAGTGAGGCTCCAACATTAATGAAATAACTATTAATTTTATTTAAAGATTGCTCTGGAGAAGTAGAGAATGATAGGAGTTCTTTTGTGCGCTGTATTGGCTTAGTTGTGTTTGCGATGTCTCTAATAGCTTTCCATAATTTTTTACTGTCTTTTTGTGCATTTTTAATCAGGTCCCCCTCGTACTGTCTCTTTATTTTTCGTAACAGAGCGTTACAAAAATTCCTGTAACGTCTGTAAGTAATCTGAAAATTTTCGTTTTTCGGTGATAATTTAGCCTTTTTGTGTAACATATCCCTATTTCGCATGCACCTCAGCAAACCCGGAGTGATCCAAGGCTTTATTATTTTTGACCGACTTGATAATGTTTTTGTTTGTGTATTTTTTTCAATAATATTTTGAAGAGACTGCATTAAATAATTTAATGTAAGGTTCGGATCTCTCGACTGGTAAATTGGATCAAGATCAAGCTTTAACAGGTCTTCTACTATTCCTTCATTGTTAATTTTAGTTATAGTTGTAGCTGTATAATGCAATGTTTTTTTTGTCTGTAGGCATAGCAAAACCGGATAATGGTCTGTTAGCGTTGAGAATGGGACTATTGCAGTGGCAGTGCTTACAGTTTTTATTAAGGCGTGATCCAAGCAAGTTTCACTGTCACCACGAGTTATTAGGGTATGAGCTGGAAGTAAGCCGTGTGTAGCAGCTAAAGTTAAGTATCGTTCCCCATGTATGTCTATTTTGTTTGGGTTTATTGGTATATTTATGTCACCCATTAACACATTGTGTTTATAGATCGATACTACTTGAAGAATTTTGTCTAGAGAAGAGAGGAATGGATCTATGTTAGTATATGATGGCGATCTGTATAAACCAATAATAGCAACTTGTTCTTCTACAATAGCCACTAGACAATTACAGTCCTGAAAGCCAGGTTCCTCTATGCGGACATTAAGATTCTCCTTATAATAAATAACTACACCATCATTTTGTTTGTTATTATTTTTAGTTGCCACATGACAATATCCGTCTAGTTTTGGAATTATCGATGCACAAGAGAGCCAACATTCTGTCAGTATTATAACATCACATTCTAGTTTTAATCTACTTAATAAGATCTCAAAGCCGGGCATATTGCAGTTTATACTGCGGATGTTTTGCGTTAAAATAAGTATTTGATTAGCAGTACTAGTGATGATAGTGTGACATTCTTCTATGTCAGCAGTTTGCGAATGGGATACGGATAAGCTATCAATGTTAGTAGTAAGGTCGATTATATCACTGAATTTTATAAAAAAGCATAATTTTGTAATAATTTTTTGTCAGGAATTGAACGTTATTATAGAAAGCTCTTTTAAGTGTAGCGGAGTCTGTTGTTTTTATAGTGTGTATTGTAATTATGAGGACGTGTATGTATAGTATGTTTATGTGTATGTTTGTTCGAATGTTGATTTGTAGTATGTTTTGAACTATATGTGTTAGGGTTAATTTAAAACTACAACTAAACGTATGATGAGAGTGGTGTGTTAATAAGTTAGGGTTATAACATAAATGTGATTTGAAATGTGTATTACAAAGGACAGAAAAAATATATCTGACGTTAAAACAATAAGTGAAAGCATAAATTATAGGAACTTTACACCATTTGAAGAGACCGATCGTAGCACGTAATAGTCAAATTGTGTTACGTATTTTTTCTAAGTCCGCCGCATCGTTGATACGAATATGTGATGAGTCTTCGTTTTTCTTAAGGTACACTATCCCATTTGTTGTCCAACAGAAATTGAAGCCATGGCTATTCTTAAATTGTCTAGCCAGGAAGTAAAGTTTTTGAGTTTTGTACGTGAGAGTTTCCGCTACATATAACGGTTTAGCCACGTACTTGGTGTTCAAGTGAGTAGTGTTCAATTTATCAGCTTTACTTTTTGGTTTATTGAAACTCTTGACAGCCTTAAGAAGCTTTTCTTTCAGTAGCACGGTGGTTAAATCCACGATTACCGGGTTTGAGTTATCTTTTGACTTTAGTCGGTAGATATCTTTTATGCAAGACCCGTTGATATCGATGTCAATCGTTTTGCCTAGTTTCATAATTTCTTTACACAGATTTTCTTTTGTCTCTCCATTTTGTTTCGGTATATTCCGAATTTCAATACCAGTTCCGCGGGTTTTTCGTTCCATTTGCTCCAGTTTATCTTCCAACTCTATAATCAGCAGTTTATCAGCCTTTCTTTCCTTCTCAAGCGTCTTTATTTTTGACAAAAATTCGTCGTATTTATCAGACATTAAATCCATACTAGTTTTTAGCTCTTGGAAGCGTTTTTCCTGTTCACTCGAAAAAGACACAAACATTTCCTTGATAAGAGCCATAATGTCGGTATTATTATCATCATACTTCCGTTTTTTTCGCTCCGTAATTTTGATCGCAAGTGAGTGGAGGTCAGGTTCAGACTCACACTGTTTCAACGGTAAATCAATAGCTGCCTTAGCGAAAGTTAGGGCATTGCTCCGCATGCTCTCTACAGCAGCCGCCGGTGTTGAGGCGGAGGTGGCAGCGGGAGAAGCCTGTTGTAGTGGCATTGTGTTAACGAATTTGTCTTTAAATCGTCACAACAAGTACCAGGACAAGATACGCTGTAAACGATAAATGTTGCACTAGCTTCACAGTCGCGACAGGGGTCAAGCTTATCTAGCCGCAATCGAGGAATGCGAAGCTTTTGCCTTTCCGTCCAGTGTAGTGAGAGCTATGCTTTTAACAATATATGTGTAAGTGCTAAGCGTCCCCTTTTCTCAGTAGCTGGCAGAAATCTACCTATCGCCCCACTCGCACGATGACACGACAAAATTCTATCCTTTTCGCGTTTGGATGTTCTTATCTCACAGCTTATATTTATCAGTAGTAAGTCAGATATCCCAAAAAGTTCTGCAATTTGCGGGGCTCGAACTCGAGACTCCACGCTTTGTCAATGGCAGGTAGCGGCTTACGCCTCTAGGCCACTCAGACTGTAGCGTTTGATGCGAATTAGGCGAAGTGTTACCAATACCAACAGGATCACCGGCGAGTGTCATTCAAGCGACCAAAGGTCATCACCCCGGCACAAAGACAAAGAAGTTTTTATTAACGACCACTTTAAAACTTTGAAATGTTTTTGCTTATTTCTTCTGCAATAGTTTATGCTTTGATTTCGTTTTTTCACTGTATGTTCTTACTTTTGTTACGCACGTATTGGTGTAACTTTAGATCAGTTTACTTCACTTAAACTAATTTTTTGAAATAAAATGTTCGCGGGTACAAAAAACACGTCTGCTCGGCACAACGTCCAGGCGGGGGGATGCCCCAGCATCAAGTCAAGATTATTATGTTTTGGCAATATCATTGAACTGACAGTTTATCTCTCAATCCCATATCCATCACCAGCACCATCCATCTTCAGACCCTGATCACCATCTATCTACAACCTATTCAATAAGACCATTCCAATGAGTCCAAAAACAATACATATGCTGTAAGTTAGCGTGGAGTTGGGTGTCCTGCTGATTCCTGGTGATGCCCCTGCATCTGGTCAAGATTATTATGTTTTAGCAATATAATTGAACTGACAGTTTTTCTCTCAATCCCCTATCCATCACCAGCACTATCTACCATCAGACCCTGATCACCATATATCTACAACCTATTCAATAAGCACATTCCAATGAGTCCAAACACGATACCTATGCTGTTAGTTAGTGTGGAGTTGGGTGTCCTGCTGATTCCTGGTGATGCCCGCTGGGGCATACATAATGATGCTGATCAGGTCAAGATTATTATGTTTTATCAATATCATTGAACTGACAGTTTATCTCTCAATCCCCTATCCATCACCAGCACTATCTACCATCAGACCCTGATCACCATATATCTACAACCTATTCAATAAGCCCATTCCAATGAGTCCAAACACGATACCTATGCTGTTAGTTAGTGTGGAGTTGGGTGTCCTGCTGATTCCTGGTGATGCCCCAGCATCAAGTCAAGATTATTATGTTTTGAAAATATCATTGAACTGGCAGTTTATCTCTCAATCCCATATCCATCACCATCCATCATAAGAGCCTGATCACCATATATTTACAACCTATTCAATGAGACCATTCCAATGAGTCCCAAGACAATACCTCTGCTGTAAGTTACTGAGGAGTTGGGCGTCCTGTGATACCTGGTGATGCCCCAGCATCAGTTCAAGATTATTATGTTTTAGCAATATCATTGAACTGACAGGATTCTAAATTTCAAATCGATTAGACCTATGAAAGTTGCTCATATCTTTACCTCAATTAGTAGAGAGCTGATTATCTTCAAATGGCTGAGAATATTTTCTTAAATCATGGCTAAGAACACTCTCGATTAAGTCACCTTTTATACAAAAAAAACGGGAACAAATATAATGACCACCAAAAAAAACTTTGTGACGATAACCCCTATCACCTAAAATATATACTAATCAGCAAAAAAAATAAACCTAAACCAAATTTAGTAAATTGATCACCAAATTTCATAAGTGCTAAAACCGTAAGATATCAAATCTAGTGATTTGGTCAATGAATCAGTCCAAGAGCGAGCGAAGCGAGCTCGGGAGCTAAGGGCACCCCGACACGGACAGGTTAGGTTCGAAGGAGATGACGGGAGCTGAAGTGAGCGAGCAAAGCGAGCGAACTCAGCTCCCGTCATCACCTTCGTGTTAGTTTACTTTAGACCCTGTATTCAGAAATAGGAGCCCCGCCCAGCGGGGCTCCGTCGACTCTGTTGCGATTCTAAATTTAATTTTGGTGATCATTTACTATTTTTGTCAGTATATTACTAGATTTGGTGGTTTGTTAAACATAAGCCAAAAAAAACTAAATCAAAATAGGTCCACCCACGTCCGTTTGGACGCTATGATGCCACAGACAGACACACATATACACAGATACACAGATACACAGCAACACACCTCAAACTTATAACACCCCTCTTTTTGCGTCGGGGGTTAAAAATGGCGGTTACATTCTTGCGAAAAAAAATCGCGGTGTCAGTTGCGACTACCCTCAGTCTTGAATAATAAAAAACCAGTCTGGAACGGAGCTGCAAGGAAGCTAGCGACAACCAAGGAGCTGGACAGGTCAAGGAGGAGAATGTGGACGTGTGGAAATGTCCATGCACACGGATCTTTGTCAATCTGGTGAGTCGTTTTCATTTTGTTATGACTATGGCCAAGAGTGTTCATTATTCGAAATTCTGGTTTCGTGTACGGTATGGCGGCCAGTGGAATGTCAGGGTGGCCCATGTCGGGTCCATAGTCTCATGTTAGTTATCGCTGGTCAAGTTTTGGTGTTATTGAAGAGTTATTATTCTGCTAACACTGGCAATGACCCTTGAATAGCTTTGGTCGACTATTATTGCGACGCCGACGGCCTTAGAACGATATGGTGCCCACCTAACACTTCAGTCTGGAAAATATAATATATATATTTATATATATTTTGATTAGTTTTATGTAGTGAGAGTTAACCAAGTTTGAGAAGAAGCATGGTATTCTTCTTTTGTGGTCGAAGGGCCAAACTATCTAAAAGGTGGTGGGAACCTATGGTGGTAAAAGGTGGTGGAACCCTACCAGACCTCGTTAATTGTGACTTAAAATACAACTGACGCTATGACATTCATTGGTTTCTCTTAAGCCCATCGACAAGCGACAGCGACCTGGGCACTTAGGACACTGTAATGTGTGGTTCATGTTTTGGACAGGAACTCTGCACTCAGATTCGGTGTCCATAATAACCTATTTGGCCATGCCGGTTTAGGTAACTACTACTACTAGAAGCTCGTGGCTAAATAATAACAGCCGCACTGGTCGATCATCAAGGTTAAGCAACGTTTGACGAGGTCGGTCCGTGGATGGGTGACCATTTCAACATACCGGGTTTCCTCCGTGCCTCGGAGAGCACGTTAAGCCGTTGGTCCCGGCTGTCATTTGAAGATCTTTGACAGTCGTTACGGGTAGTCAGAAGCCTGAGATCTGACACCCAGACTTGCCAAGAGGTACCGTGTTACCCAGTACCTCAGATAGGCAGTCACTCCATGTGGGGCGCTGGTGCTCAGCTGAATCCGGTAGGACTGGAAGCCAACCTCAATGTAGTTGGGTAAAGGCTAGGCAGATTGATTGGTTTAGGTTACGTCACCGGGGCACCGGTTAAATTTCCATCAAAGTTGAGTTGTGTGAACATGTAATCTCGTAGTGCTTTTCATGTTTCAGATACCATATTGTGTCACAGTGGAGCCTCTGCTGCAGTCTAGCGGTTCAGTTGCTGTATGCGAAGGCTGACGTGTCAACACCTGAGAGGTTCAAGAGGAACGGCAGGCTAGCAGTTCGCAGGTGGTAGCCGAACGTTACGAGCGCGCGCAAATTTGGAATGGAATACTCGGTGAGTCGCTTCCATGTTGTTGATGTTTGATGTTGTTGTTGTTGAGGTCGAAGGTTCTCTAGTCAAGAGATGCTAGGTCGAGTTTTAAGTTTTCATGTTTGACCATTGAATTGGTCGTGGTTATATCTTGCACTATCACTAAGTAATTGAGACACATTTGGTAAAAAGCAAGTAGCTAATGAGTTTCCTATTGGCTAGTTAATACTTTCCTAGTTTCAATATTAGGTTTAGTACGAACCTTAGGGTGAGATATCCCATATGAAGGAGTTGAGATATCCAAAATGACTGAATAACTAGTAATTTTCAGTGGCAAAGCGAGTCGGTAATGTCGTGGGGTAACGAAATTGTTTCGAGTTAGTAACGGTACTGGTCATTTACCTGTACTCAGAAAAGATCTTGTTGCTTTACGACTTACACAGCCGTCTTCCGATCTGAATTCACTTGCTTACTTTCAGAGTAATGTGATAGCAGAGTAGATCTCGCGATCGTTTTCCTTGCTTGGAAACTGAGTTAGTGAGCGATAGTAAAGGGTAACTGTTGATAATCTGATTTTAACGATATTGATTAGAGTTAATTCGTGAAGCTTCTTAATATTATCAGGGTTGGTTGTTTCCCTTTTATTAATAGTCGGTATGTTCCAAAATCTTTGAGTAAAAAGCGCAAATCTTGTGAGAAGGATCCCCGATCACCAAGTTTCTTGAGAATCGACGTCATAGTTGATGACAGTGGTAGTGAGACCAAATCTGATTAAGAATGGCTTGTACACTCATACTCGAAACTTTAGACCGCACCTCATGAGTAACATGTGGCGATGGGTCTACAAGAAATCATTGGTGCGATTTCTGTCTGTGTTGGTTCACAGAGCGCTTCATGTGTTGTAGCACATATTGCGCTAGATTTTTGAGAGTCGTTGGTGCAATTCTTGTCTGTGTTGGTGCACAGAGCCCCTCATGTGTTGTAGCATATGTGGCGGCAGATATGTAAAGAATCGTTGGTAGATACGATTCTGGCTTGTGTTGGTGCACAAGGCCCCTCATGTGTTGTATCATGTGTGGCGGCAGATATGTAAAGAATCGTTGGTAGATACGATTCTGGCTTGTGTTGGTGCACAAGTCACGATGAGGGTTTCATGAGTTGAGTATACATTGCCTTTGAATTATAACAAACTGTAACAGCATTGTTACTATTACTTTGTTTAGTTGTTGAACTTGTTGATCGTCTGACCTTTTTTTTCTAATGAATAGTGTTGTGTGGGAAACTCTGATACGAAAACTAATTGGCCCTGTATTAAGTCCGCGATAGGTAATCATTATATAACAGTGATCGTTATAAACCGAAAGCTTTAAATAGGTACGCTTAGAACCTACAAGTATGCACACTGTAGGTAAAGGAAGATGCCAGCGGGCTATGTACCAGTCGATGTTGATGTCAAAAAGATTTTGATAATGATGAGCAAGCTTAAGGTGTCGAGTAATTGAGTCTATCAGCCATATTATGTTTGACCGTACCAGTGGATTCTGGCGGAGGTCGGGGTCTAAAGAGACCGTTGTGTGAGAGCAATATAATTGCTGGTCGGCTATAGAGCCGTGGTGTTAGAGGTTTTGCTCGAAAGTTTCTGTAAGCTTGGCAGTTTTTAAAGTTTGTTTGGAATGACTGTGGTACATGGCCCAGGGTAACGGTTTAGTTAGTGTTAATGATCAACAGCCGCTCAGTAGGTCAACTAACATATTGTTTACTTTTAAGTTTTACAATGGCGCAACTAGATGGCGATGGCGTTGGCGTCGTAATAGAAGTCGCAAGGGAGATTGTTTGTCGAAATGATATAGGGTCTTGTGAATTTGAGCAAAATATACTTACTTACTTAGTTCAGTATACAGTTCGGTAGTTTTATTTAACCCTACAATCCTGCTCGTATACTCGTTAGTTCACACTTAAGTATTGAGTACCATATTAGTGTTCGGTACTTAACATTGGTCCATCGAGCCCGATAAGTTTCGGTTTTTTGTGAGTTCATCCGTGATACTCGCAGTGGATCGCTGCGGCAAAGTACACGGTTCCCCGCATCGGCAGCGATAGCTTCGTCCAGTGTTGTGGACGGGGTAAGCAGCCGGCGAAAAAGTGACGTCAAAGAGTTCACTTGCGTCCAGTTCTTAAGTGAGGTGACTGGTCGTCATCCTCGCGTAGCTCCACGTGTCGTCACACCCCCAGTTCAACGTGTCGTCATAAGGACATCACACACCCAGTTCAACGTGTCGTCATAAAGACGTCACGCACCCAGTTCAAGGTGACTTCAGAGGACTGACGTCACATCCAAAGTTGACGTGTTGCCACTCGTCACCAGAGTGCGCCACATACACCATCATTGTGTTGTGTGAGTGAAGTGAAAATTGTGAGTACATTTTACTATATAAACAAAGACAGTTGTGATAAGCCATTTTGGACTTTATTTATTTAGACAATTTAACTTGGAAGTTTTTAGAAGAATTTTGGAATTTTAATAATTATTTTTAAGTAGATTTTAGACTTAGAAAATTTTACGTTTAGTTTTAGAGAATTGTATTTATTTGTGCATGTTAGTTTAGAACTTAGAATAGTTTCATAAAAACGACGGAACGGGAAACCTATGCCCGATTTCGGCCAGATTATTAAGTGGTTCCAAACACTTATAAAATTTTGAGCAGTTTATTGGAACTTAGAATATTTTGGTTTATATTTTAATTGAATAAGTTGACTTATTTTAGTACAAACATTGTTTTTATACAATGTTATCATTAGTTTAATTTATTTACTGAACTTATTAAATTTTTATTCGATTTTATTGAGTATCATACAGATTTAGAATTAACATTCATACACTTTTGAATCGGTTTTAATTTACGTTTTAAAAATAAGGAGGGATTAATAAACTTATTAAAGGGGTTTCAAAATATCATTATCAGGGGATTATCAAAATTTAAATGTATTCCTCAAGACAGATTAACTATAGAATATATAGAAACTAGATTAGAATCATTAGAAAAAGATTGGAAATCGTTTCAAAATGCCAATAATAACATCTATCAAAATCATAAATTTGATGAGGTTGAGCAAAAGGTTGTTGAAATATATGATATAACCGAGGACATTTATTTTACTTATAAGACTTTAATGAAAACAATGCTCAATAAAATTAGAGTTGTAAGTGAACCAGTACTACATGAGGATGGTTCTTCCAGTGGTGCGTTTAAGTCTGTCCACTCACAGGTCAAATTGCCAAAAATAGCTATTCCGGTATTTTCTGGCAGTTATGAAGAATGGACAACATTTCATGGTCTTTTTGTATCGCTAGTACATAAAAATGATTCGTTAGATAACGTGCAACAACTGCATTATTTAAAAGGCCATCTAACTGGTGAAGCTGAGCAATTGATACGGTATACTCCGATAACCGATTCAAATTACAGTAAATGCTGGGATCTGTTAAACAATCGATACAGCAATAAAAGATATCTCGCCAACTGTGTTTTGAAAAGGTTATTTGGTGTGAAACGTATGCAGATTGAATCGGCAACATCACTAAAGTAGATTTCAGACACCACTAGTGACTGTTTAAATGCATTAGAAAAGTTAGATGTAAATGTGAGTACATGGATTGTTATTATCATACACATCATGACTTTTAAATTAGATCCTGAAACGCGTAAGCAATGGGAATCAGGTGTCAGTAGTAACGTTTCCAGAAATGATTTTCCTACCGTAGATCAATTTAAGTTATTTTTGGAACAACGTTTCCGCGCGTTTGAGTGCATAGAACCAAAAAGAGGTTCAGGTCACCAGGTCAATAACATTCATATGCCAAAAACATTTGTAGCCATAGACTGATCATCGGCATTCAAATGCGAAATAAAGAAAAAATAGGTCAAATAGGTCAAATATGTCAAATAGGTCAAATAGGTCAAATAGGTCAAATAGGTCAAATAGGTCAAATAGGGCAAACTAGAACAAACGAAAACAATATAATAGGACAAAAAACATTATACAAAAAAGATAAACATCCCAGTGAAGATAATATCACCCGTGTGGTCACATAGCGCACTAAGTGTACTATCATTCAGAGAACAACATCCAAACTTGTATGTTACCGGTAACAGATCAATGAAATTATTATATTTTTATGTAAGGTCAACTTTTACAAACTTTTATTTATACAAGATGTTTTATCCATGTTATGCTTTATTTTACATTGTTTACATTACACAATAAACTTTTATATTTTTACTACTTTATTATACACTTAGCCATTTATTTTCCGGCAAGTGTAACTTAATGTTTGTAATTTACTTTAAGTTTACCATAGTATGTAAGTTTTATGCTGGTAAAGGATTTTAGATCACTTATAAGAATAAGTTACTACAGTTATAAGTTAGTTCGATAGATCAAATTGTATGTTTATGATTTTAGATCATACTTTAAGATTAAATTGTTTGCTGCAAATTCAAACCTATAATCTAGTTCAAAAAGGACATTCCGTCATTAATGTCCTTGGTGGGCGGTATGTTAATGATCAACAGCCGCTCAGTAGGTCAACTAACATATTGTTTACTTTTAAGTTTTACAATGGCGCAACTAGATGGCGTTGGCGTCGTAATAGAAGTCGCAAGGGAGATTGTTTGTCGATTTGATATAGGGTCTTGTGAATTTGAGCAAAATATACTTACTTACTTAGTTCAGTATACAGTTCGGTAGTTTTATTTAACCCTACAATCCTGATCGTATACTCGTTAGTTCACACTTAAGTATTGAGTACCATATTAGTGTTCGGTACTTAACAGTTAGGGTTCTAAAATCTCTATTTTCACGAACCCAATGAACTAGTTTGGTCAGGAGTAGCCGAGCGTTGTGAGGCAACTGTTGGCCTGAGTGGCAACTGTTGGCCTGTGTGGCAACTGTTGGCCTGTGTGGCAACTGTTGGCCTGTGTGGCCTGTATGGCTGGCGGTAAGCCTGTATGACACTGTCTGGTGGGAAAATTCATGTTTATATTAGGAACCTTGCAGAAAGTTCCTATTGAGTCATGAGGTTGAAAGAAAGTAAACTCACAGTCTCGCGTGTGGTGAGGTCACCATGTTAATGTTGATGACGTTCGAATCGTCAAGCCCTCATTACGAAAATTGAAATAATTTTGATTTTCTAATTTTGATTACTTTGCGTAGATCGTGTTAGTAAGACAAACAAAGCTCAAGTACCAATTGAGATGGAAGATGAAGTAGATAATGAATTGACGTAACATAGGACACACTAAATCTCTGTGTGAACAGGTTCTGAGTTCAGAGAGTTGAGTTGACTCGACATCGTGGAGATGTTCGAGTAGAGCAATTGTGATTGCTAAGAGAGCTATGAGATAGCTAAATATCGTGAATAAGATACCAGGTGGTTTCTTTTGCCGGATTTAATTTGAGATTAATGACTATCAGTGGTACTTGGACTTTGTAATCACGAAGATTAGGTGCTTTTAGGTACCAAATCGATGATTGAGTTACTATTTTCTTTAAATTGGAAATAGAATTACTCTTTCCTTGCAAAGGTGAAAGGAGACATTTAAATGATCATGTTTGATTGATTCAAAATGTTAACTCACTCACCTAGAGTATGCGTCCGGGTTGGACGAGTGAATACTGTTTGGAAATTTTGTGTTTCAGAAAAACATCTCTTGTATGGTGGGAGACTGGCGGGTCGGATTAGACTAAGAGGACGTGTGGCGCAATACGACATGAGGTGGCATGGAGCGAGGACAAGATGATGAAGCCTGCTGGTGATAGATTTGGGGATCTGTCACCTGAGAGAGGCCCGAGAAGGCGACGTGTGTGTTCCACGCTCGCCTCTCAAGAGGAACTACGGCCTAGAGAACACCATGTGGTTTTAGTCAGTAGGAGTATGACAGACCCCTCAGCTTTCCCCAAGGGCTGAGGACATCCATTGAGGTTTTCCACATGATTCGATACACTGTTAAAACCTGACAATGAGGAACAGACGAGGACGCCTGTCTCGCAGGATGGCCGTGTCGGGTTTAGTCAATAGTACGGACGTCAAAACAAATCGCAAGCACGCCATCTGGCGGCAAATCAAGAACAACTACGCATTGGCATGCTTTTTATAAGCGGTTGCGTGGTGGGGAAGAAGGCAGGCACGCGCGCCCGCCGGACCGACGGTGCCTACCACGTGACCTCATAAATGCTGATTGTGCAACCCCATCCACCTCCCGGACATGACGCCTGAGTAAGCAGTACCAGTCTACACGCTGCTTACTCAAACAATAATACTGCCCACCCCACACGACACCCACGGCGTGAAGTTTGTTCTAAGTTAACATAGACTCATAGACCGATAGCGCTAGGTTTTGAGGTTTCAAAAATATTAAAGTTATTCGTGTTTCGCATATAGTTTCTGGACCATTTGCCCAACCTAATACCTAAGTTTGTGTCATCCTAGGTACTTGCATAGGTAGAAATTTAGGTATTTGTCTTTTCGTTCAATACTGGTCGAAAAGAAAATTAGAGATAATAATTTTACTTCCATGATAATAACTAAGTATTAACTGATGTACATAGGCATTTTGTGTCATTCTTGTCCACGGGAATCCTAATATTTAACCAGTACCTAACACGTCGCCCAACTAGCTCTAAAAGAATATTACAATAGGTTAAATAAGTGTTACTCGTTTTAGAGTACTGATATCTGTTGGTTAAAATATTTTGTGTCGAATTCATCCACGGGTTTCATAGATATTTTATTTTTTTATTACAATACCCTGTAAAATACACAAAAGAAAATGCAAGTTATTAGAGTTTACGTGTTTTTGATTATTATGGTGTAAGAAAACACTATTCATAATTTGTGTCGTTTTTATAAACGAAATCTTATTATTTAAATAAAAAATACTAGACTTCTTCGCACGAAGGGCGAGCGCAGAGAAAAGAGCGGGCGCGCGCGGCCATACTCGCGGCGCTTTTATTTGTTTACATTAGGTCTTTGCAAGTTGCAACAAACAAGTGCGTACGTTATTTATAATGTATTTGATTGATTAATGCCCACTTGCACTAAAAACTAAACTCAGAATTAAATGCTAACACGAGGTTAAATTGACAATATTGTATAACAAACAGTCAATTTAACCAGTGTTAGCAACTAACTATGCGGACGTGGGCCTTAAAAGTTAGTTATGAAGCTATGAAAGAATAAAATGGAGGTTGAATATAATAAATGTGTTATATCGACACCCAATATTATTAACATTGTAACTCAATATAGCATGGTACAATTTTAGGTTTCTTGTTACTAATTTTAATTGCTCTTTCAGTTTTGATAAAACCACTGCAACTATGATTTTTGCAATGTCACAATGTACAGATTGTAAAGAATTTTTAATATGAAAAGCATTGTAACGACCGTTACACTGGGGTCATGATGGTATTTGAAGAAAGATTTTTTCTGTGAATATTATTGTATCTTATTGTACGATTACCAATTATACCGACAAAAAAATCATTGATAAATATTATTGTAAGCAACAATTACATGCGTGTCAATGTTACATTCGGATAAAAAAGACATGTTAATTGCTATGGAAGAGCTAATAAATTCGCTTTTCGTTAATTGCTATGGAAGAGCTAATTTTTTTTTTTATCTTTTTTCTTACACCAATGCAGCGATCGCATGCTGGAGGGGAGATAAATAAGCTTTCGTTAGCGCTAATCAGCCAGCTAGTTCAGGGGGCAACGGCAACGGGGGATGTTGATTCGCACACGGCCAATTGCTTGGACCTTCTGCTGACAACAGATACAGACCGATACTCTGTGTCGATAGTTTACCTTGGGTTGCGAGTCACGTATGTCAGAAAAGAAGACCTTCAACAGCGCTGCCAAGTCCTGCAAAAAGGTGTTGCAACGGCCGAATAGGGACATAAGTTGCTTCTTACCCAGCAAGTGTTTTGGTCCATGGTTAAGTCGGTTAAGTCGAACTTCTGCCATCCTTCATTACCACCACTCTGCGGGTGACGGGTCGCTGGCCCGCTTCGCTAAGGAGAAGGCAAAATTATTTGCCTCTTTTTGCGGCATCTTTGCGTCTGCATTCTGGTGATGCGTGGCCCTTTCATTCTCCTGGTAGGTGTGAGACATATGTCAGACATTCGCATCCATCAAAAGAACGTTCGTAGAGTGCTGGGACCCCGACGGAATACTAGCACTTGTCCTTAAAACTTGTGCGCTCGAACTGTCTCCCATCTTGACACGTCTATTTCGCCTTTCGTATGCAACTGGAAAAGTGCTGAATGCTTGGAAGGAAGCTAACGTACAGCCCGTGCCCAAGAAGGACAGTCGTGCTAATCTGGCCAATTACAGACCCATCTCTACGTGTGCTTAATATTAAGCTCCTGGCATACCTAGAAGCTAATGACATCCTAAGTGATTGCCACTATGGTTGCCGCTGAACTCGTTCTACAGGGGATCTTCTAGCGCATGCCATTCACATCTGGAGTGAGGCAATCGAGAGGCACAGGGAGGCGCTTGCCGTCTCCCTCGACATCTCGAAAGCTTTCGTCAGGGTCTGGCACGGAAGCCTTATTAGTAAGCTTCCTTCATTCGTTTTGCCTGGTGATGGTATATGTGATTGGATTGCAGAATTTGAGTGGTTATCGATGGGTGCTCTTTGGACCAATTGGATATTAATACCGGAGTCCCTCAAGGGTTTGTACTCTCAGCAGCATTATTTTTGCTGCATATAAACGATCTGCTAAAAACTTGGGTATGCAGACGACAGCACTGTTGCTGAGAGGTACTTGTCCATCCTTGTACTTTGTGAGGCTATAGTGGAGCGTTTGAGCTTATCCTTGAAGCCAGTCTCCAAATGGGCCGATGCCAATTTGGTCAGGTTCTTTGCTGCTAAAACCCAGTCGTGTCTTTTCTCTGTTAAAATGACCCAATTCCACTGGGCTCCTTACTTCTGAGGTGTAAACGAGCTGATAATGGACCATCTTGAGCAACTTGGCGTAACGTTCAACACGATCCTCGATTTTGGTTCATACATAGAGGCAAAGGCTCAGCTGGCTGCTATAAAGTTGGGTATACTCGCAAAGGTGAGACGGTTCTTCACGCCAGAACAGTTGCTCAAATTGTATCAAGCGCAAGTTCGTTGATGTATGGAGTACTGTTCTTATTTCTGGGAAGGATCTGCCAAATACCAGCTTGATGCACTTAAGTTGATAATAAAACGGGCCAAGAAGCTCTTCGGCAATGAGGAACTGGTAGAGTAAAAGCTCCAGAGCCTTGAACATCGTCGCCGAGTTGCCAGCTTATCGGTTTTTTATCAGTTGCATTTCGGGGAGTGTGCAATGGAATCACATGATCTCATTCCACCTAGCCCGTTTCATCATCAGACTACAAGACGCACGGCGATGTGCCATCGGTACATGGTAGACATCCCACCGATACGCAATAAACGTTTTGGTAATACGTACAATATGCGTACAGCTAAAGAGTGGAATTCCTTGCCGAAGTCTGTTTTGCCCGATAGCTACAATTTAGGAGTCTTTAAGTTAAGAGTGAATAAGTTACTTTTAGGCAAGCGTGCTTCATCATGAACGTCATCGCTTACCATCAGGTGAGGTAGTGGTCAAGCGCAAGCCTACCTAATATAAAAAAATGAATTCCCCCTATTGCAAATTATCCACCCAGTGGACAGTAGAACATAGAGCAGTGATAGCCCAGTGGTAACGGACGCGACTTACAAGTATGGTCGGGGGCTCGAACCCAGGCAAGCGCTTTACTTTGTGTAAATTATTTCATCACTGCTCTCAAAACACTAAAGTAAAAAAAACTGAGACATGTAACATCCATCAATCCACACTGGGCCTGCGTGGTGGATTACGGCCCATTCCCTCTCACAGAGAGGAGGCCTACACGCACAATGGACCAAATGGTAGTCTAAGTTCGGAAAAGAGGGTCCATCTATCCTATCCTTATGCTTATCACGCCTTTCGTTTGCAATTACTTCTTCACACTTTTTTTTATTATTCTACTTACTCATATATCTGTAATATTGAATAAGTCTAAAAACATTTTTATTACATACCTACTCTTAGTTTTTCTCCAAGATACCATTAATGATGAACTACAAACCTATTATCGACGTCAACACTGCATCTTTCTTTACAATGATAACATTTCAAATAAGTGTTTAGATTTAAGAAGAAAAACAATATATGGTTAGAATAGTAACTTAAAATTCCAATATGGTTAAAATATAAATAGTCCAAAATTTAAAATGTATTACATTGTATGTCAGTTTAAAATGACTTTATCACAAAGAAACCCTTGTTACCAAAACGTTTGTGTATTGGAATTTGATCTACAAGTATACTTCAATAGAAACATTGTTCATTTATAACTACAATGCAATTATTCATTTCACAAAAAGAGTTCTTACCTTACTCTTACTCATAGAAATACGGTTAAGAGGCAGACGAAAAGGTCTGTTCTTGCTGATTTTATGATATAAAGTTGTAGCAATGTGTAACTAAAGTTACAATGTTATTCATATTGGGGGTCGATATGTGGTTAATGAAAGGGGATTATTAAATTTCATAGAATCGAACATTATAAGCGATGTCGGAAAAGCAGACTATTTTAGGGACCGTGATGAAATAAAACTAATCACTATCACCACACAACAAAAATATCTAGTATTTTTTTTACTTCGTGTACTATTTGTTTTGCTGACTGTACACTACCTACTCGAAGCGGGGCGCGGGATATTGAGAAGCAGTATAACGAAAAAAAAAGGTAGGTAGGTATCGGCATATCAATCTACCTACCGCTTTCAGGTTCAAATTCGAAGCGAATTAAAGCGTCAATCCAAAAAAAAATATTGACCGTTTTCTAAGCATGGACCATTGACAATCGTAGGTAATAAGATTGCAGACGCGTGCTTTGTACAAAATTCGCACGTCATTATGTTTATCTCTATAGGTTACACATTTGTTCATTACGTAGCGGAGATAAATGTCAATCAATATTCGATATAATAGGTATGTTATTTATTTATGAACGCTTCGCATCTAAGAAGAAATCGTACCGAACGAACGTGTGTGCGTGCGTATGCCGCCTGGCCGCCTCCGCCCGCTTCCACCTCAACCATTGTTTTTGTGTTTTATTCATTTAAATACATATGCGTGCATTAAAATGACACAAATTTACAATGTCGATTATTCATGCATTTATGATATTGAATATGTGAACTCTAATGATTGTAATATTTTTTTGAAGCGTTTGTAGCTTGGTAAAACAAAATAAATTAAAATCTTAAAATTCCGTGCTCTAATTTGGCACAAATTTATTTAATAGGCATATTTAAGTGATCTAAGAAAGGAAATAGTTATTTCATAAATTGTAATTTTTTTTTGCAATATTTTTTACATAATGACTGTATGTCAGTTTGCACTGGGCAAATATGACACAAATTGGGTTTGCACACTCCACAAGCTATCCTAGATAAGATACCATAATTATTTTAAACTTTAATTTTTTTTTGCCTGTTTTAAGCAGAATAAAAAGAATCAACCACAAAACATCGAATTACTGTAAATGCAAGTAACAGATGTGACACAAAATGCAAAAATAAGCTACATAGGTACGACTGTATCCACAGGCAAAAAATAAGCAACTTTAGAATTTTTTAAACTTATGGCATCAAAATAAGCCAGCGCTATCGGTCTATCATTTCACGTCGTAAACAGACACTCATAACTTTACATTCGCCAGTACACTTGCACCGAATAGCGTCGCGAGTACCTCGCACGCTATTGGTTCATGGGCGGTGTAACTCCAAACATTGCCGCTCCTACACACACTACGGCGGCGCTAGTTGTCGCTTACTTATCTAAACTGTAGGTTCGTCCAAGTCGGCACTCCTGCCGCTGGTCACCTTCGCTGGGCCTCCCAGAGTACGCTCTGGGTTTCACCTGGTGGGAGTGGACCACCAGGGTGCCGTGAAAATGCGGCGAGACGTTCAGAAACGCTCGCCGCCGAGGCGCGCCTACAGTCACATACAACAATGTAAACATAGCGGGCGCGAGTTTTTAGAAATTCGTGCTCGCAAGAAGCTGGGTCTAAATGACCACCCAGTGACGGGTTCGTTGCTGCGAACCACGGTGCTGCGCCCGCGGGCAGGGAGCACCGCTTCGTGACCGCTCGCCTCGCCCCCTGTTTTCATTCAGAAAATTTCATTTTCACGATTGTACCCAACCACCTGCCCACAGGGAATAAGGGAATACATCCTGACTTCCCGATGGTTTACATCTATCGGCCAGCCTTGATGCGACAAATATATTTTGACGACAAAGTACCTGCCTTTTATTTTTATTAATCGTAGTATGGTGGCAAAGCTTGTATTTAACTTATTTTTCTCTTATATTCTTACTTAGGTTCCTGCACAGCTAATCGCGGTTTTACTGGCCCTTTATCTAGACCAACTTTTAACAAATGTTGCAAAGTTGATGATGTTCGAGTTGCTCTTGTTCCGTGATAGTCTGCGAGATGGATAGCATGAAACTGTCATGTCATAGCTACGCTGACGTCATCTTGGGCTGATGGCGAATACTTTTAATAGGGGAATAAACAAACGCTGCAAATTTTGCACGACGGCCCAAAAAAGGCGTGTTATGTTTTTAGGGTTCTTTTATGTTTGTGAGTTTCTTGATTCCTCTATAACTTTTAAACGGCTTAACCTATATCAATGTATCGTTAGAAGCGTTGCGTTATCCAGGGTAACATAAAAAATAAAAAATTTGGAATGGGCCATGGTTCATGAAAAAAAAAATGGACATATATAATTATCTAGGGCTTGCTTAGTTCGTAACAAAGATAGCGACCTGTAAAGAACTGTTCCAAGGAACCATCCTCCAACTGCAATGAAAAGATTAGTTTTCAGTTTTCCATTTTGGGCACAGTGGCGGTTTAATTGCACAGTAAATATTATAAACTATTTAGTACTAACTTTGGTGTGCGTCAGAATGGCTGGTTGTCTGTATCAGTTCGCGTCAGACTGGTGACCATAAATTGCTACCTCGTTGCTACTTTTTACTACCTATAGTCAAATAATTGCTACCTAACTTTGAAACAAAATAAAGGGACTTCAAAATGTCCAGCCATTCTGATATCAGGATAGCTGGTCTACTCTCCGTTCATGTAAACTATTCAAATTCGTGTTATTATTTTAACTTGAGTAATTACTACCCAATTGCTACCTTCACGTCTTTCAATGTCCACCTTGTAGCTTTATCAAGTAAAAAGTTATGATCATATTGAAATTTTTACAGGGTATGGATTACGGTTATTGAAATAAAGCAATTTAAAACGATTATAAAATTGTTTCTTTTCATAGGAATACATCTACCCATTACGTTAATTAAACAAATAAACAAAGGCTATAGTTGCAAAAATAACAAGGACAACATTGATGTTTCTAAAGCTCTGTAACTTTAATGAAGTCTTTATTGCAAAACTTTGCTGTAGACCACTTGTAAAGACCCAACTGCAACCCCGATCAAAGCTAAAGAGTCCTCTCAGAGGACCTCATTTGGGATTGGGGTGGTTTTTATCCAAGATTCGAGCCATTTTATTTTACTATCCATTGAAAGACTTTCAGAGATCATTTGCGTCATAGGGATACTACAACTTCTTTTTTGGTCTTTAATATTTAACTAGCTGTCCCCCGTGGCTTTGCTCCCATCAAATGGCTACCTACCTACCTACCCATCTACCCTACCTACCTGCCCCACCTGCCCTACCTACTCATATACCCTACCTACCCTACCCTACCTACCTACCAACTCTTTATTTATTTTTTTGTTTTCACACCTTTTATTTATTTATTTCATACATAACGTCAGCGCCGATTAAAAACGTGTTCGATAAAGCGGGCCTGTAAAACGGACCTTTGTGTGAACGAGTACTTACATGCTGATTAAACATCTACAAAAACCAACATTTTTTTTGTAATATTATCGTAATGGCAGTTTTTAGGGTTCCGTACCCAAAGGGTAAAAACGGGACCCTATTACTGAGACTTCGCGGTCCGTCTGTCTGTCTGTCTGTCACCAGGCTGTATCTCATGAACCGTGATAGCTACACAGTTGAAATTTTCAGAGATGATGTATTTCTGTTGCCGCTATAACAACAAATACTAAAAACAGAATAAAATAAATATTTAAGTAGGGCTCCCATACAACAAACGTGATTTTTTTGCCGTTTTTTGCGATAATGGTACGGAACCCTTCGTGCGCGAATCCGACTCGCACTTGGCCGGTTTTTTTTATTGTAAAAGAAAAATAATTAATCATAACTTTATCAAAACTGTTCCATAATAATAACATGGAACTAATAATAATAAAGCTGAGAAGTTTGTTTTATTGTTTGAACTCTTTTATCTCTGGAAACCCACGGAACACCATTCGCACCATTTTATAACGAAAGGTTAAAGAGCTTTAAAAAAAAATGTTATTCTTTAAAACATTGTTTCTTTTTCAACTACAACCTGTAGGTATGTATACACACATGAACATATACATGTATATGTCCAAACTTATTGGGTAGATATATTCCAATAAAAAGTAGCATTGTTGTAATCGTTTTGAATTGCTTTATTTCAATAATCGTAATCCGTTCCCTGAAAAATTTCAAGTGATCATAACTTTTTACTTGTTAAAGCTACAAGGTGGACATTGAAAGACGTGAAGGTAGCAATTGGGTAGTAATTACTCAAGTTAAAATAATAACACGAATTTTAATAGTTTACATGAACGAAGAGTAGACCAGCTATCCTGATATCAGAATGGCTGGTCATTTTGAAGTCCCTTTATTTTGTTTCAAAGTTAGGTAGCCATTATTTGACTATAGGTAGCAAAAAGTAGCAAATAGGTAGCAATTTTTGGTCACCAGCCTGACGCGAACTGATACAGATAACCAGCCATTCTGACGCACACCTAACTTTGTGTCCAAGTGTGTGCAACTATACCTTATTTAGAAGTGATGTAAATTACATTTAGTAGTTATATGATGAAGGCTGGTCGAGTTGTGGCTCTTGTTCAAGTGATAGACTGAGAGATAGATGCCACGATACTGTCATAATGACGCCATCATACACTGGACGGAAAGATGGTGAAAAAATTAAAAGTTATTTTTTTTTGTATTTTTTTATAAGACTTGATTGTAAAAGGCGACTAAAGAATACGATTTTTGTCAAAAAAAAGCTTTGAAAGTATCCTTCCCACTGCATGATAAAAAAAACATGTTTTCTATACTGTTTCTTTACAATTCTAGTATCAAAACAGTTTTTGTAGATTTATAGAAAGTACTTTATTAACGAGTGCGTTACTACAGCCAGATAATGACAAAAATCGTCTTCTAAGCACAATAGATAATTAGATATACAGCTTCTGTAATTGGTAAGCAGATTTATTAATTTGGTAAGCTGATAGTTTTTCAATTATTTGATAAAAACAGTTCCGGCTGGAGTAACGTTACCGCAGCCAGATCTTTTGTTTTCTAACGGGTATGTTGAAATAAATGTTATCTAAATAATTAGATATCGATTTGAAATAAATGGTACAACTTAATTTGTATGTATATTTGCTATGGTTGCGAAGATATTTAAAATCCTGCTGTGGTAACGTTTGCACGATTGCTGGATCTCGAAATTGACTAAACAGATGATTATAATTTTTGTACATGACATCTGGCTAATTAGTTATAATTTGTTAGGCAATAAAAAAATCCACAATAATGCACCGTTTTGAAGTTATTTTAGTAAATAGAAATATGCTTTAATAGGTCCTAGCACTTCCAATAAGCGGTCCGAAGACTAACTTGTAACGTTATTATATAGCTAATTATTGCCTATAAATGGTACTGAAGTTTCATTAGTATCCTATAAGTAATTAAAAAGTTATGAAGAAACTTCAATTTGTTCCGGCCACGGCGCGCAGCTGAGTTTTTTGAAGACCGATTAACCGAGTTTCCTGTAAAGGTGGTAACTGAATCTTATATCAATAATTAGATATATAGTTCAATTATATACCTGTGAAATATCAGACTTGTACACTAATTAATTAACGAGATAATCGAAAAACAATACTTATATGTGGTAACCCAACCAAATCTAGACTGTTACAAAAAAGCGGCCGCGCAATACATTTTACCAACCTTCTAAAATTATTAGCATAATTGTCCTCAAAAGTTGGTACAGTCACGAATGAAATTTGTTTGATTGAAAAATTAAACCTACCATACTAAACGTTTAAATAAATTTAAAATTGCTCAAAGTAAGTGTCCACTATGCCATTCTTCATATATCTACCTACCTACGTTTAACCATTCTGTCGTCGAGGTAGGTAGGTACCTACTTACTATTTACAAGGAAGAAATTGCGCCTAATTAGTTTTTATTTAATTTTATAATAGTGTTTAGGGAAAGGAATTTATTATTATATTTAAAATATCACATAATAACGATACATGGTATCGTTAGATTAAGGTGAGTACCTATGTGTAATATGGGCCCCGTAGCTTTAAAAAAATCCTGTAACAAATTATTGTAAAATGAGATTAGAAAAAACAGTAGAACCTACCTACTGTATATATTATAATATGTAAGTACTTACTGCACTGTGATGTTATTACATTTTATTATTGTTATGTGATTTTTTACAATAAAACATAATTTTAAATATGGCTACAACTATTATACTTTAACTTATTCGAAACGCTAAGCACGACACAACACAACATTGCCCGAAAGGATGGTCATAACCCCGAGCAGCTGATGATCACTGGCAAGAGGCCGAGGGTCATCAGAGCCGAGCCCGATCAGATGGTCTGACCATATACGTGCAACGCTGAGCACCAAGCTGCACGATGCACTCCACGTTGCCAAGGACAGACAAAGATGGAGAATCATCGTCAGAGAAAAGTTGGTCTCCTAGCTGTCACGGGAATCACGACCCTCAGTAATGAGGAACACGATTCGAAGAGGAGGAAGCACAACGCAGTGTAAATAGTGAAGGTGTTTATCAGTACTTAAATTAATTTATATACTTACTTACCATAATTAATATCTGCATAAAATTATCATCATCTACATAAGTACGTACTCCATATTTTTTATTACCTAGGCATACATATTTTTGAAATTAATATTCTATCTGTAGAAACAAAAATATTTAATTATAACTATGTTTTACTTTACCACTTGTGTACCCGTCTGTACCAAACACGTATTATTCTCACGTATTATCCTGTAAGTTGTAGAAGGTTGGTATAATGTATTGCGCGGCCGCTTTTTTATAACATTCTAGATTTGGTCATTTTACCACGGATAAGTATTGTTTTTCGATTATCTCGTTAATTAATTAGTGTACAAGTCTGATATTTCACAGGTATATAATTTAACTATAT
Organism: Anorthoa munda; assembly: GCA_945859665.1. NCBI lineage: Eukaryota > Metazoa > Arthropoda > Insecta > Lepidoptera > Noctuidae > Anorthoa > Anorthoa munda. The sequence goes on from OX243898.1 coordinate 28,604,140, forward strand.
ATCTAATTATTGATATAAGATTCAGTTACCACAACTACAGGAAATTCGGTTATTCGATCTTCAAAAAACTCAGCTGCGCGCCGTGGCCGGAACAAATTGAAGTTTTATCATAACTTTTTAATTACTTATAGGATACTAATGAAACTTCAGTACCATTTATAGGCAGTAATTACCTATATAATAACGTTACAAGTTAGTCTTCGGACCGCTTATTGGAAGTGCTAGGACCTATTAAAGCATATTTCTATTTACTAAAATAACTTCAAAACAGTGCATTATTGTGGATTTTTTATTGCGTAACAAATTATAACTAATTAGCCAGATGTCATGTACAAAAATTATAATCATCCGTTTAGCCAATTCCGAGATCCAGCAATCGTGCAAACGTTCCCACAGCAGGATTTTAAATATCTTCGCAACCATAGCAAATATACATACAAATTAAGTTGTACCATTTATTTCAAATTGATATCTAATTATTTAGATAACATTTATTTCAACATACCCGTTAGAAAACAAAAGATCTGGCTGCGGTAACGTTACTCCAGCCGGAACTGTTTTTATCAAATAATTAAAAAACTATCAGCTTACCAAATTAATAAATCTGCTTACCAATTACAGAAGCTGTATATCTAATTATCTATTGTACTTAGAAGACGATTTTTGACATTATCTGGCTGTAGTAACGCACTCTTTATTAACTGTAGCTTATTCTCAGTAGAAAACTATGTATTTATATTAATAACTTCTCTGTTAGTTTCATGTTCATAAAGAAAACGAGAATGTTTTAATAAAGGTAACTTAAATTACTTTCATTTACAATCACAGGTAGAGTACAACCACATTTACAACCACAGGAAGAGTACAACCACAATTACAACCACAGGTAGAGTACAAAGACATATACAACCACAGGTGGAGTACAACCACATTTCGCCAGATATGTTTAAGTCCCATATAACAGGGGCGAGCCTTTTGCCATCACCCGGGCACAAGTACAGACTCCGAGCTGCGACTAATAAATTCCAGATGGATAAATCCAACAACACATGCTTAGCAGTAGCGCTTGCGAACACTATACCAACGATGCAGTCTAGGTCTCTATTTAACGTTTAGGAATAGTTCCGCTGGACTTATGACGTGATATATAGATCAGTTGCATAATTAACGCAGTCTGGTCCCGTCCGTGTGCAACCAGTCTAGCTTGTTCCATAGTCTGTTTGGGTTATTTTATGTGCGATTTTATTATGGTTTTAATTAAATGTAGATCTGTTTTATAGAACAAATGCTTTGCAGTATGTATATTTTCTGGAATTATATTATGTATGGCATTTTTACAAGTTAATTGTTGAAACTACATAGATTTGATTGAAAGTTGGGCTAAGAAAACACTTTTGACGCGAGCGATGCCGTGGGCAGGAGCTAATAATAATATTACAAACGTTTGTGAGCAAGAACGGATGGATGAATATTTGTTACTATTTCTGGCAAAAACTACTGCACGGATTCGGATGAAATTTGGCAAACAGTTCTTTTAAAATCTGGTTTAACATATAGCATACTTTTTATCCGGGTAATAGTTATTTTAGATATAATTTGACTTCAGTGGGCGGAGATGTAAACAAGTATCACCGCTGCTATAGAACAAAGATAAAACAACTCAATTAACAGCTCAGAAGCGCAACTTGAACTGATTAAAAGTATGGAATGAAGCAGTACTGCGCAATATAAATAGTAGTTTTGTTTATTTGGCGCGCTTGTTGCTTGACACGGGTTGTATATAGTGCGTGGGAACTGTTATTATACATAGAAATAGAAAGTAATTAAATGGTATTTATTTTATTCGGTCTGAAAAAAATACTGCGAAATAGTTATTTAGGCATCATTTTCATTTCAGCCGAAAGCCGTCTAGTCTGCTGCTGAACATAGGCCTCTCTCAAGAGTCACCACATTGACCGGTCCCGTGCGTCTCGCATCCAGCATATTTTAACAGCAAAATTATTATTTGGTGACCCTTCTTCCAGCAGGATTTAGAATCGGTGAGCATAAAAATTATATTTGTAAGTGGTGGCGATTTAGTATAATAATATTTGCTCTATTTTCCAATAGTCCAAAAGCGAGCGCAGCTAGCTCAAGAACTTAGGTCATCCCGACTTGAATAGATTAGATGCAGATGATCGTAGATGAAGTGAGCGAGATAAAGATATCTATTTAATTGTTTGTGACTAGTAATATCAGGTCCGATAAGAAAAAATGTCTCTCTCTGATACACTCTGATCTCACTGATACGGCATATCACATCCAATGCAAATAAATGACTGACTTTACACACGTACACTGTCACTGAGTGTCTTACATTTAATCACGGCATGTGCGGCGTTTTTCGACTATGGACTACCGATTCGAGTTCGATTTCTGAGTTTGGTGCTATGTTATTGGGCTTTCCATTCAACAATTGTTAGTACCCGTGTGGAACCTGGCTTTGTGCCCGGCTGCGTCTAAGGGTTGGTCCTATCTTAAACATAACTGGCGAAATGTGTATGTTTAATATCCCGCTGCTTACCCTTATAAGAAATACGGTCAGATACCTCAATACCTCTGAAACATAAGTAAATATTTTCAGACACGATCCCCATTTTCACTGAAGTGTTATAATTAGTCTAAAAAGGCAAGAAAGGGAAGTCGAGGGTGATTTGGGTTTAAATCTGAGAAAAGTCTGCTTCATTAGTAAAAGGGATAAGTGGTGGGTTAATAAAAGGATATTTTTGGGCGAATTTGAAGGTTGAAAAGATACAGAGAGATTAGTCCGGTAATGTCCTTCAAAAAAGGTTAAAATAAGGATTGAGTGCTTAGACTTATGCTCTTAGAGAGTTGTGGCCTCAAGTATCCACCTCTAAAGTTTCAGGTTTTCGGTTCTAACTGGCCAATGTGATTTTCATATAAGGTCACATAAGCTGGTTTTTTAGAAAGATAGGGTTATCTTGATAACGCGACGCTATTTTAATAGCGTCGACAAACGATATCGCACACGTATATTGTGTCTAAGAAAATTTTAAACGAAGTACGGTCAAATGGCATCGCATTGCGTCCATGTGAACGTACTTGCATTTTTCAATATAAATCGAATCGCTTCGAGCCATCAGAAAGTTTGCTTAGGGAGTACAGGTATATGTATGTACACCTACATAAAATCAGTAAAAAGGGTGAGCTACTAACTTTGCAAAAACAGACTCTGTGCTACGTCTGACAAATTACTGATAGAAAAACGCAATAACACTTTGCCAGACTTAGGAATTGAATCTCATGATCAATAATAGCGCTTGCGATCACTATACCATCGAGACAGTCCATAAGAAATAATCCTGCTGCTAGTTCTCTCTGATGAATTTCGCCGTAATACATGAGAGAAGTGGTAGGTTCAAGGAAACAGACGCAGTACCTCTTCATCCTCATTCTTCTCCGAGCAATGTGCCCTGCCCACTGCCACTTAAGTTTGGAAAGTTTTACCGGGGTTATGGTACTCCTGGATATCCTGCAGATATCTTAACTCAAGCCTGCTAATGAGACCACTGCGTGTGACCGCGTTACTGTTCCATATTTCATCACTGGTCATCTGTTTCGTCTTGAGACGCTATGGTATGTTAGACGAGAAGATACAGTACATTGCCATGTTAAACTGAAATAGATAATTAAAACTAACCCATTTACATCCTAATACAATAAAACTGCCACTTTGGCAAGTTTACGACAACCCAATATTGTACAACAATCGAAACATGAACTTACAAACCTAATACACGACTAATACGTAATAAAATAATTATGAAAGTAACTCTGTCGGTCTATATGTCTGTTTATATGTTTCCTTTCCACGTTTTAGCTGCTGAATGGATTTAACAAAACTTGGCACATGAATAGACTATGATTTGCACTAGGAATAGAATACTTTTCATCAAGGTAGTAAATTCTCTAAGGATAATAAAACACTTTTCATGCAGGTGAAGTTACGGGCAGGAGCTAGTTCCCTCATATATTGTATCCTCACCGTGTCTATAAAGGGGACTGTCCAATAACTATAATTCCTCATCGGTTTATGGTGTTACGTAAGGTGACGTCATACGGCCAAGCCCTGTTGTTTTGTTTGTTTGAATTACAAACATGAGTATGATGGGAATAGAAGGCTAAGTGTAGTGATTAATTGATCTTACTAACATTATGAACGATCTACGTCAGGAAGCAGCAAAAACGGGGCTCAAAATAAACATCTGGCAGACCCAGGCAATGAGAACTGGTGTATAAAACCACCACCGTTGCTGACTAGCACAGAGGCAGTGGAACGCGTCCACAAATTTATTTATTTATTTATTTATTATATACTTTATTGTACACCACAAAAAAATATACAGGACAAATGTCCAAATATACAAGTGTACAATGGGCGGTCTTATCGCACTAGGCAATCTCTTACCTTTGGATGGACTGAAAGATAGGAGAAGAATTTAGGGCTGTCAGTGTACAAAATATAAATATAATATTAATTAGACTTAATAACATACAATACATACATACAATATTACATAATATACTAATACATAACAGAGAAAGGAGAAGAATAAAAATTATAGTGAAAGGTAATGCTCCTTCACCATTTTCTTGAACGTTGGCAGTGTTTGAGCACGTCTCACTTCAATAGGTAATACATTCCACAACCGAGCTGCTTGAATCGTGAAAGATTTGTCAAAGAAGGAAGTGGAATGCATACGAATACTTAATTTAAGATTTTCCGATGATCTCAAGGACCTAGAATGGGTGTCACAGAGGAACTGAAAGCGTTCTTTGAGATAAAAAGGAGTAAAAGGATTAAAAAGCACATTATAAAAGGATTAGGTAGGGGATTCTTTCTATAGTGGTAGTATGTTATGTATTGGTAAAGCAAGAGAATAATAAAGGTTGTTTCAATTCTGGTAGCAATCAATAACTGTGTTTCTATGCAGTAATTTGAAAAAGACACAAAAATCTTCATATAAATCTTGATATTATTTATCTTTTCTCAATTAAGTAATCTTTTCCATTCCAAGAAATATAACATATCAATATTTAATTTGTATCCAAGTTCATACGAATATGAGTGTACCTAAAGGCAAGGCGATCGGATTATATCTCCCACAAGCCTTTGATAAAACTGGCTACGTCGTCACACAGGCTTAAGCATGTAGTTTTAAATCTTAGCGCGTTTATAAAACGCAAAATGAATATGAACTAGAATTTGTGAGACACTTTTAGTTATTTAGAATAAAGGCTTTTGATTGAATTGCTTAGCATTTTCGCAATAAAAAATATACACTCAACATTACAAAAATTGCACCTCTCTATCATTCAAGCACGTCAAGTCGTAAATGCATGCATTAAACTCAGTTAATATTTGTTGATTTTGTAAGTATGTTTAATGTTGTATGTTGTATGTTTCATTTTCAAAGCAGGAGCCGTTTAACGACTTTTGATAAAATATGCATTGCAGGAGTGGAAAAATTGCACGAACCTAGAATGGTATATATGAAATGGCTGATCAAGGTCAAAAGAGACCCCAGACCTGCGGCACCACACATACAGACTTTGAATTGAACACAATTGAACAAATTCAGCAGGAAAAAACTCTAAACTGCTTTCTTTTTACCCGACTGCCGAAGGAGGGTAATGTGTTTATCAGTCTATATATGTATGTATGTAAGTATGTATGTATGTATGTATGTATGTATGTAAGTATGTATGTATGTATGTATGTTTGTTCCTATGTGGCGTTCCAGAGACCAAACGCGTTGGCCGATTTTGATGATTCATACGTCAATCGATTCGTCTTTACCCTGCGAGTGTCACTGGCTACATTAAAATTGGAAAATAGAAAAATGGCGGCTTTTGGGTGCCATATTGTGGGGGACAAAATTTTTTTTTACTTCCAAACCCATCGTGTGGGGTATCAAAATAAAGGGTTTTAAGAGGTAATTTCAAAAATATATAACACTTATATGTTTAAATGTACCGAAATCTTAAAAAAAATAACTAAAAAGTTATAAATAAAAAAAGTTAATTAAAAAAATCAAAAAACCCGACTGCTTAAAAAGCGAACTAAAAAGCCGTAAACAAGAAGAAAATCATGCTGTGCAGTCGGAGGATACATCTGGTTTTGGTCAGCCAGCTCGCGAATACGTATCCTCCGACTGCACAGCATGATTTTCTTCTTGTTTACGGCTTTTTAGTTCGCATTTTAAGCAGTCGGGTTTTTTGATTTTTTAATTATTTCATTTTGTTAACCCATTTTTTTTCATGCCTTGATTAATAAAACCAAAAATCGTTAATCTTTTTCTGAAAGCTGAATAAATTGGCTTTCTAATGGTGTGCCATAATCATACTCTTACCATTGAATTAATCTTATTAATGTTATAAATGTGAAAGTTAGGATGGATGTATGTTTGTTACTCAATCACTCCAGAACGACTCAATGGATCTGGATGAAATTTTGCACAGAGATAGATTATGGTCAAGTATAGCACATAGGATTCTTAGCTCAAACGAGCACTTTTTATCCCAGACAAAACTTCTCATTCACGTGGGCGAAGCCGCTGGCAGAAGCTAGTATGTTTTAAATCATTATGAAGAAGATTAGAGTGATGCTGAGCGTAGTTTGCATTTCACATCACACATCACATCATCAGCCTATTAATGTTCCCACTGCTGGGACACAGGCCTCCTCTCTGTGAGAGGGAATGGGCCATAATCCACCACGCGGGCCCAGTGCGGGTTGGGGGATGTCACATGTCTTCGAATTTTTGGTTCTAGGACATTTAGATGCATGTTTGCATTTAGATGTAGTTATTCAACATATCTGCCTCGTTGGTCAAGTAGCCGCAAGCATTACTGCTGATTATGAGATTCTGTGTTTGATTCCCGGGTCTGGCGAGGCGTTATTGGGCCTTTTCATCCAGATTTTTTTAGTACCAGCCTTGAGTCTAATTTTGTGTCCATTTGATCTTGCATCTTTTTAAATTAAGTAAGTAGCCACGTTAATCAAAGGATTTCAATAAAAAGGTCAAGGCAGTGACTGATAATTGAGCTTGTCAAGAGCTCCTGACAACAACTGTCTTGGACAACTATCGTGATGAAAGGATTAGTCTGCTAGACCTATACCTGCGATTAACGTGGCCACCTACCTACTTTAAAAAGTACCTACCTTCAGTTTGCAAGAAGATCCAATAACCATACATATTTGATAGATTGTTTTTAAGTTATCTTCTGGCTAAATCATCGCTTACCATCAGGTGAGATAGTGGTCAAGCACGAGCGTATATAAAAAAAATCGTTACAAAATCATAGTGCCGTTTTAGCTACCTACAGTTCGACTGTGTGAATCTAATTTTCAGCTGCATATTTGATTGCCGCAATTACTTTATTGAATTCAAGTCCATAACGACTAGAATTAAGAATAACTATGAGCGACGGAGCCTTTATGTCGAAACAGGCGGAGAAATAATCTATTTACTAGTAATATCAGTATCTTGCCCTTATTTCAATTTATTTTGGGTTATGAATAAATAAACAAAAAACAGAAAAAAAACAGCAATAATAAACAGTGCCAACATTCATAGGCGGAATATATCATCATCATCATCATGACACTATAATATTTGAAAAAGATTCATCATTCGCCACTAATGATTTTTGCCGTATGACAAATACTGAATGGGATTCGAACGATAAAAAACAATTGACTGATGGATGCGTCTACTGTATATTGACATTTTGATTTATGATGAATTCTGTGTGCGTTGAAATTAGCATTTATCAGAATCAGAGGCTTTTTATTTGGTATGTGGATTAAATGATCAAAATTTAATTCAGTCAGTATATGAAGTCAGTCAGGTGATGCATAATGGTAATTTTTGTAGCACCATATTGTTCTGGCTTGTATTATGTTATGAGTCATTTTATTTTGTAATGTTTGGAGTAGTTTACTGTTTTGCTGACAAGGAATCATAATATTAGTATTTTAATTAAGATTTGGCATGCTGTATGGTAAAATGTACCGGAATGATCTACAAAAATAACCATTCATCATGTAAGCCTACATTATTGGTAATAAATGATTCTGATTCTTATATTGTAATTCTCTAATAATAAAGGTGTGAAATTATTTGTAAAAGGTAATCTGTCTGATCTGATTACGAACATTCATTCAGATAACTGCTAATTTTACCCGATAAAAAAAGGTTCCTATGAGATGACAGAAAACCAACTTTTTCTGAGAGGAAGTGTAATTCTCTAAACATAACTTCGAAATTCGAACGGTGTCTAATTGTTAATCCGCGATAATTTACTTTAAAACAAATGAGTTTGCTTGCGAATTGTGTGCGCTCACTTGAGTGAGGTGAGCAGAGAACTTTACGAAATATATAGAAATAAAAATCCTAGAATAAATAAAAATGTTGTGATTTTACCCAACATTAGACCACATGCGCAGCTTTACCTACAAAAGATCACAATCTAGGTGCTCCTTATAAAAAAAGGGTAAACAGTTGTATCTGAGTCTAACCTCAATCACTATACCTAAACGTGTGTGGAATATGTGGGAGACAAAATAAAGGTACTTTCCAATTTTAAGGGATGCATTTGTTTTGGCTCTCTCTGTTTAAAGCTGTTATTTGTAGTGTTGTCAAATTATTTATTACTGTTTAATATTTTAAATTGTGTGTTATTGTGTTGTCTGGTTATTTTAAATTCGATTATTTCTATTATTAATTTTAGTTTTGTGTTATTGTGATGTCTGATTAATTTAAATTGTTAATGGTATTTAATGTAAATTGTAATATAGGTGGCATGCCTGAAAATAAACGATTTTTATGATGATTTTTAATATTTAATTATAGTTTGGAGGTCAGTGACCTTATAAATAGTATTTAAGTTGTAGAAATAAAGAAGTAAATATTTATAGCAAAATATTTTGAAAAGAACGGACGGAAGTCGCGATCCGGAAGAAACAACGTATGAAGGCGTTCCTCTAGATAAACCGAAGACCTGGTTAAGGTTGCAGGAATCCGATGGATGAGAGACGCACTGGACCGGTCGATGTCGCGACGCTTGGGGAGGCCTATATACTGCAGTCGGACGTCTTTCGGCTGAATGATGATAATAATTTTGAAAACTGGGGTTGGATCCAAGTTTATTGCAAAAAAGGTTTTTTTGATTTTCACTTTTTAGTTGTACCTACCTAATAGGGAAGTTGTTTAGTAAGGTACCTATAACGCCAGAAAAGATTACCCGAATATCATGAAACTTGAACATAACCGGTGAAATGAGAGATTTGCGTACCCCTTAAGAGCGTACTGGCGTGATGTTATGTTATAAAATGGTATAAACAATAAACAGACATGCGATTGCAGCAATCCCGAGAAGTTTGCCGTTATTTATTGAAGAGTTCTGTTGTATATCTTTGAAGTCCTTAATCAGATCTTCACTAAATTAAAATGGGACCAATTTGGGAACATACTCTTTAAAAAAAAAAAAGAATAATCAAAATCGGTCCCCAAATGATGGAGATATCGGTGAACATACATAAAAAAAAGAACATACCAGAAGTTGAACATAGAACCTCCTCCTTTTTGGTAAGTCGTTTAAAAATGAAATCCGGCTTTTTCGCTAAAATAGAGGCAACATATATAACAACAAACAAACAACGACAAACAAACAGACAACAAACAGTAAACATGGTAAACATCCCGTTTCTAATGTTAATGTTAACATATATAAACTTTTTGACTTTGTAATTTTGGCGTATTCTTAGCAATAGCTCGGTTTGCCAAATTGGATTCAAATCCACTACAATAGGCTCGTCTCTATAACAACGAAGTCAAAGAGGAGAAATTTGTATAAATCTGTGTCTAACATTTTGGAGAATAACGGGTTAATGTAATATAAAATATTTACAATACCTGGAGAACGAGAACAGAAGGAGTAATCCTTCTGTTCTCGACCACGATTTACGTAGTACGTAAGTACTGATCAAACTGACTGTAAAAATAACAAGGTGTAACGATACAGCAATTGAAGTTTCTCAACTACCGCACAAGTTTCGTTTGCAGTGCGTTTTCTCTGCGATACATGATTGTGCTGATACGACGCGGCAAATAAACCTCGTGGACCTTACGCCCGATACCCGTTGGGAAACTGCTAGCGAGGCTTGCTGTCTTTTTGTGATCTTTTTTCAACTTTGTGTGAATATGATAGATAGCCCTTTCAGGTTATTTAAATCTAAGGGATTTTTGAAGATAAAACCTGGCTTAAACAAGTCTTTAAATTGTGTCAATTTTTCACGTAAAAGTTAGAGTTTATCGGTCTAGGCATAATTCAAATCAGATGGACATTAAAATCTGAATCACCTCGCCAGATGTGGTATTACTTGAAGAATTAAACGAACGATTCTTTGAAACATTGTTCAAAATTTTCTGTCTCAGACACCTAGATCTGCTGAAGTCATTATTCTTTTTAGCAAGTCAGTTACAGATTTAAAACAATTTTAAACATTTTGTACATTACAGAGGTAAGAAGTCTGTTACCTCTATTACATAAATTGTTTAATTTGCTACAAATATAAAAAAAAGAAGGAATAGAATGATGTATTAGATAAAATTTTAAACTAACATGGTTTATTCCCAATCTTCAATTCAATATTTTTTTAAATCTAGCCTACCTATCTGACCGCCACAACCCAGTTAATGGGTAATTAATCCCCTTGATAAAACAGTTGTTTTATTTTCAGGCTTCTGTCTACCGTAACGACTGTCAACATAAATAAATAATTGCCGTGAAAACGGGATTTTCCGAGGCTGTCAGTACGTCATCCATCCACTGATCGAGCTTGGCAAGCGATGCTTAATCTTACAATCGACCCGTGCGGCTGTTATGATTTTGCCACGAGCTTCCGAACAGATTATGCCAATGATTATTATTATTAAATTGGAAACCAACAAACCACTCATTAAAAACATAGGGGGGTCACCATAAGCTTTTAGAGTAAGGTTATTTGAGAGTGCATAAGGGACAGATGTATACAAGTCATATACATCTGTTCCTTACACATACTCAAAATAACCTTACTCTAAGAGCTTATGGTCACCCCCCTGATGATATTTTGATCAGAGGTTCAATACAAGAAAATTATATTTTAATGTGGAAAACTGCTGAACTAATATTAAAGCTTATATAATCTTTGAGCTAGTCTTTGCTTGCAATGTCATAATAAAATAAAGTTCACTTAACGAGCTCAAATGCTTTGTTAGCAAGCGCTTGTCAATTTATAATGTGATTTCATAAAGCAAGCTTATAAACGTTGGTTTACTACTTTCGATAACGGCTGGTTACTTAACTGTAGGTAAATAGCTGGCTAAAGTCAACCATAGTTATACATACCTTATTTGTTATTTACTTTTTTTTTTGCAAAAAACGGAACTGTTTCATTTTTAACTCCATTTTTTTATCGCTACAATGTATCTAACTCCTGAGCGTGGGTTTGATTCCTAGGTTGGGCTGATATTATTGGTTTTTCCTTAAGTGTAAGTAGCAGAAGCGTAATCAGCCAATAATCTTCCCACTTCTAGGACATAAGGTTCCTCCGAGGTAGTGGTCTACTATAGGGTCACCCTACAAGGAATGTATTCCAAAATTAGCTTAATGATATAGTACTATACCAATCTACTACCCCTTTGGGGGAAACCAGTTAACTGTTAACCAGATTTAGTTTGTTCCTGGAAAGTGCTAGTCACTCATTGCCCTCGTGAGAGTAGTGGCAAATATAACGGCACCCACGGAGCAACTAAATTGCACGATGCAAGTAATTGAGGCAACAATAACCGTTTTATGGTATCATCAATTTGTGTGGACGAGTAATTTTTATATTTGTTTCGGTTATTTTATTTTATTGGCTATTTTAGCGGTGAAAATGGGTTTAAAATGTATAGAGCCAATTCCAAAGAGCCAATTTAATTGTCACTAGCTTCTTTTTATCCCAAAAAAAATGCACGGTTCTTGTGTAATCCAATTACCCTAAAAAGCAAATACACGATAATTCAATAATACGAGTATAACATCGAAAAAACTAATTGGGGATTGCTAACTTTTTTCATACTAAACGCAAAAATACTTATAAGCAAATAGCAAAACTCTGTTTTGTTGGTAGTAAGATGAAAGTTAGCAAGTCTAATTATTGTATTCAATATAGTTCTTGATCTAATTTGTTTTATTCACGAGGCAGTGTATCAAAAAGATCACTGACAACATTATCATTGCTTTTGTTGTTTCACGTAACTACTTCTAGTCAGTGTGTCACCTCACACACTACATGAGGTGTAAATTTGTTTCAGAACACGCGACTGGGCTTGCGGTCGACTCAACAGCGCAGTGAATTGTGGTGGTAGTGAACAGGTGATATTATTGCTTTTTAGGAACAACCTTCTTTTATGTGAGACCGAGGTGGAAAAGGAATGTTTGTTTTGTTTTAATTCATTTAGTTTTTTTAGGCTCACTTGCACGAAAAACGTAACTCGTAGTTGCCATACAATATTGTCAAATTAACCTCGAGTCAGCAGGTTGGTTAAGTTTTGCCTGCGAGTGACCTAAAAGCAATTGTGAGAATTTAATATATTGTGCTAACTAAATGATAGATAAATAACTCTTATATTTGGTACAGTAAGCAAGAAAATACTACACGCAAAAGCCCAGTTATCCATGTGGAAGGTTAATGTAGATTAAGGGCCCGTTTCATTTCATACAATTAAAGGCCCTTTTAAATAATAAGTTCAGATTTTTTAATTGTTTCATTCAGTAGTTTTATCTTTTAGGGCATATACGGAGTGACTTTTTAAACGTTAGTTTTCGGAGGGTAAAAGAACACATGCTGGTGCCAACAAGTTGTTCAATTATTCAGAATTGGTGCCATGGTGTTATTAAAATCATGAGTGAAAGTCCTCTGAAAGGTCTCCTATGAATGTCTTAAGAATAACCAGAGTATGAATTTTGTTTAGTGTTTTTTTACTGATACAAATCGGTACCTTTTGTCATATCGAGCGGGAGCAAATTAATGGTTCCTTAATCTACAGATTTTTCTGAAAATTAATATTTTATGTCTTTCTTCGAACGTTTATAAAAACCGGTCAAGTGCGAGTCGGACTCGCGCACGAAGGATTCCGTATAATTATCGCAAAAAACGGCAAAAAAATCACATTTGTTGTATGGCTCCCATACAACTAACGTGATATTTTTGCCACTTAAATATTTTTTTTTTCTGTTTTTAGTATTTGTTGTTAAAGCAGCAACTGAAATACATCATCTGTGAAAATTTCAATTGTCTAGCTATCACGGTTCATGAGGTACAGCCCGGTGACAGACAGAGAGACGGACAGTTGAGTTTTAGTAATAGGGTTCCGTTTTTACCCCTTGGATACGGAACCCTAAAAAGGCCTTTGGATCTGATTTTCAGGCTTTTACATCACCTACATAGTTTTACCAGAAACATCGATAAGATTTTTGGCAACCCACGTGGGCGTATGAAAACCAGCCCACATTTCAACCACCTACCCCTAGGGTATGAAGTCGAAAAGAGGGTTATTCTCAAAGGTCTCAATATAACAGTCGAAATTATTTTTGTTTATCGATTTCTGTGAATTTTCGCCCAGCTAAAGAAAATCGAGAAAGCGTGGGTTTGTGGTACAGTCAAGTCGCTTATACTTGAGTTTGTTTTAAATCTCTTTTGTATATCAGCTTAGGACACACCGTTGATATCGGTTGAAATTTGAAGTCAGAAGTCAGAAACCCGGAAATCAGACTCATAATCAGTCTTACTAAGGGCACGGAATCCCAGTGCCAAGAAAGAAAATTTAGTTCAAATGAATGTCACTAGATGGCGCGATATGCATTGATTTGTTTTTGAATAATAATTTTAGTTTCCACTGACATTATGACAATTATATTGAGTTGGCAAAACAGTAAAGGTCGTTGAATCGTGAACGGAGCAAACTAAAACAGACCGTCAGCTGACGAACCTATTTTCAGTGTGACTGTACTTCCCACGCTTCCGTAAGATGATCCTTATGTTAAAGGTCGTAAAGATCGTGTTGAAAATAATTACTTCGGGATTTTGTGTCAATAATCTCAGAATTTTGTTATCAATGGAATTACTGTAATGAGCAATGATATGTGCTGGGGCGGTTTTAAAATTAATTATTGTGTGGGAGTTTTGAACAAATAGTTTTAGTTATACCTGTAACAGTTATTTATGTGTAGACTGGTGTAAAGGTTATGCCCTGATTTTCGACGGCAATATTGAAATTGAAGTAAAAAAACCGGCAAGGTGCGAGTCGGACTCGCACACGAAGGGTTCCGTACCATTATCGCAAAACACTGCATAAAAATCACGTTTGTTGTATGGGAGCCCCCCTTAATTTATTTTATTTTAATTTATTAATTATTATTTTTTGAAGTAAATATACAACTGAACATTCTGTGAATATTTCAAGCGTCTACCTGTTGCCGTTATTAATATCGAGCAAAAAACGGCAAAAATATCACGTTTGTTGTATGGGAGCCCCCCTTTAATATTTACTTTATACTGTTTTTAGTATTTGTTGTTATAGCGGCAACAGAAATACATCATCTGTGAAAATTTCAACTGTCTAGCTATCACGGTTCATGAGATACAGCCTGGAGACAGACGGACAGACAGACAGACAGACAGACAGACAGACAGACGGATCGTGAAGTCTTAGTAATAGGGTCCCGTTTTTAGCCTTTGGGTACGGAACCCTAAAAAATAAAATTATTTAAAAAAAAAGTTGCCCCATTAACAAAAAAAATAAAACACACGCACGTATAGTACACCCTCATTTCGCTATAAAGCAATTAAATTTTTCTAAATATCCACTTTGCGATGCCATTGCATTTAATGACATCACAGAATTCCGCAAATACCCGGAAACAACATTCTTTTACAACCAGCAAGTAACGTGTCATGTCCTAATTTTCTAGCAATACTCGTAAACTGATCAACAGGAAAGCACACCACTCAGGCGTGCTATTTTATCTGACCATACTTTAGGGGTCATAAACTATTGCGAGTTGCGACCGTCAGCAGCCAAGCTCGGATTTACGTCAATATTTTATTGCCTTCTTAATTGCATTATTAGAGGAAATATTGGCAATTTCGTCTCTTCAATAATTCGGGATTGGGCGAAATTTATTTTCATTTTGTAGGTTAAATTGCGAGTTGCACAGAACCGGTTGATTTGGTGAAATTTGGAAGAAGTCTATGTTTTGTCGTGGATGTTTTTCAGCTGAAATGATGATGATGATTGACTAGAAGGTGCAGGTGGCAGGAAGGAGGGCAGAGGCAGTGCGTGATGAGCAGGCAAGGAGGTGATGCAGACACTATGAAGGGGCTCGACACTGGCACTGAGTCTGGTATGGGTCTAGGATGCTCCATTGATGATGATGAGGTATAACTTTTCGGTCTGTCTATAGGCAAAATTGGTTTAGGAATTGGATGATAGCCAGAACATGTCCTGTATTAACACATATGATGCTTCTTAAAAATAAACGCCCTTTTATTCTGGTACAAGTAGAATTTTAGGATGAGAGTGAAAGATATGTACTTTTCAGATTTTATGCCTAAAAATACCTGTATTCAGGTCGACAATGTACCTAAGACCTTATAAAAGGCCTTGTACATCTGTCTCACCTGTCACGTGCATAAGGTATACTTTTGAACACTTTTCCTTCATCACACACTCTTTAACTCCTAAACCCTTATCAAATGAATAAGTGATAATGTATTTTGCTCTCCGATGCAGATATATTTCAGGATATTTGTGGTTAGTAGTGGGCTACTTAGTGACATCAAAGGATGCTGGCTAAACCTTGTAACTGAACATAGTAATATTGTTTAGTTAACTTTATTGTTATTTACAAAAATATAAACTTATAAATATTAGCTTGTTATACTCGTAACTACACTCAAAAAACTTTTGAAGCAACAGCGCTTCAAAACATTTTTATAAATAAAGTTGCTTAAAATTCGAATTAAAATTTTCGGTGTACCACTTTTTGGTGCCACGACACCACTAAAGGGCGTCGGGGCAGACACCGTAGAGTGTAGTAGGATGAACTAGATACTAATGGCTCTATGTCTAGTCTGTCTTTTTACCCGACTGCCGAAGGAGGGTAATGTGTTTATCAGTCTATGTATGTATGTATGTATGTTTGTTCCTTTGGCGTTCTAGAGACCAAACGCGTTGGCCGATTTTGATGAATCTTACGTCAATCGATTCGTCTTAATCCTGCGAGTGTCACTGGCTACATTAAAATTGGAAAATACAAAAATGGCGGATTCTGGGCGCCATTTTGTGGGGAAGAAAAATTTTTTTTTCTTCCTAACCCATCGTGTGGGGTATCAAAATAAAGGATTTTAAGAGGCAATTTCAAAAATATGTAACACTTATATGTTTAAATGTTAGGTACATTTAAACATATAAGTGTTCAAAAAATTCTAAAAAAAAAATATCTAAAACGTTGTAAATAAAAAAAGTTAATTAAAAAAAATCAAAAATCCCGACTGCTTAAAAAGCAAACTAAAAAGACGTAAACAAGAAGAAAATCATGCTGTGCAGTCGGAGGATACATCTGGTTTATGTCCGCCAGCTCGCGAATATGTATCCTCCGACTGCACAGCATGATTTTCTTCTTGTTTACGTCTTTTTAGTTTGCTTTTTAAGCAGTCGGGATTTTTGATTTTTTTTAAGTAACTTTTTTGATATTTGTCGTTTCATCTTTATATGGATTTCTTTTTTTGATATAATTTTTTGAAATTCGAAGAAAAAAGAAATCCATATAATTATCGAACCTGTTCACAAAATTTCATGAGAAATGCGACCTGTAGAACCGAGCATCCGGACAGACGAAAGCATTTTTGGCCAAGCTGAAACGGAGACGCTCCGCTCGAGCTTCGCGCTCGCTCGGTCAAAAACAGACGGCCAGCGTAGACAATGTGACATTCTGACAGTAACAACGATCCATAACAACTATTACTATTTCATTGTCGCTACTAACATGAGGAATACTATAATATTGCGTTATAATTGTTTTTGTTGCATTTTTACGGGATATTCGGGACTTTAACTGTTTTTGAATTAATAAAATACACAAGTGCACGAGTGAGATGCCAACTCCACACATCGCTGATAGAACGTCCTTTGTCTTGTGGTTAACACAATACATTTTGGCGTACTGCCAAGCGTCTTAGATGTTAGAATGTCCTTTTGTCTAGAGCTCCAGTGGTGGCCCATATGAGCTCTGGATCAAATAAGCTAAAAGAAAAAGGACAGGCTTTCAACATCATCATCCACAGCCCGACTTCCCCCACCGCTTAGCATAGGCCTCTCTCTTCTTCCACTAGACAAAACGTTCCTGTGCCAGTCTCATCCTCGTCCTACACGCAATGGCAACAATGTCGTCTGCCCATCTCACCGCTGGACGACTACTATATACTTCTTCTTCCAGTCCTTGGACGCCACTCAGTCACAGCTTGGCTCATCGCCGCAAGGTTGCCTGATTGTCGGTCTTCTACAGACTGTACTTCGGTGAATATGCTCAAGAACTGAACGACCTCATCCCACCAGCCCCCTTCTACCATCGGACATTTAGACGCACTGCTTAACATCCTTACCTTGTTGCCATTCCACCAATTCGCACCAAGCGCTTGCAAACATCCACAATGCGCACTACCAGCGTCTGTGTTTCCAAACGCATTCAACCCGAATCTCTTCAAAGGTAGAGTGAACAGGCTTCTTCTGGGTAAGCTCGCTCCATCATAGACTCTGTCTGTGTCACCTCTGACCGAGACTAGAGTTAAGAGTAAACCCACCAGAAAAATAAAAAAAAGTCACCATCTTACTCCACCTATTGTCACCGCACCTTGCCAGGTATCCTGCTCGGCCCCATTTGAGTTCCTAAATTCGTTTTCCGATGTCAAAAATCTTCGTACGTCTTCGAAGAGGCCTTTACCCAGTAGTAACAGATGCGGTAAAAAAAAGACACGGAATTTGAAATCAAGAAACAAAAGTTACAACCATAAAGTACCTTTATATTTTTCTTGCCATAACCCATACAAAGATTGCGCAAAAGTATAATTTGGCAAAGCCGGCAAAATAATGAGTTATTCTATAAAGGGACCGCCTTAAAAGCTATTTTAATGAAGTTTGGCCGGTACTGAATCTAATACTTTGGCGATGGCTCTAAAATTTTAGACGTTTTTGTTTTAATTTTCCTGGCGTTTTAGCTGGCGTGTATGTAAACTAATGAATAAATAGTATATAAATACTGACTGCCTTTTTATGAGTGGTGGTATATAGAAACTAAAATTACTTTTTGGAAGGCTCGAGTTTTTTAGTTATCGTGGTTTAAAACAAAGAAGAAGATTTTTTTTTTTTTTGAAATTCTTTTTTTAAAAATGGCATTGTCACGAGGAACGTGTGTGCCGTTAAATTTCAGTTCAATCGAACACCTGGAAGTTGCTCAAACTTAACTTGCAAGGTTTGATTACATGCATATAGACAAAAAAAAATTTGAATAATAAATATTCAATCATGAACTTTTGCAGGTTATGTCTGTAAGGTAATTTTTAATGTGTTTAATAGGGAATGTTATTCAATTTCGAAGAAGTAAAAGGGCAATATTATTATAGTATTCCCCTAACATAGTTATTTCAGCATGAAATGTAAAATTTACTCTTTGGTATATTTATATAAAGTTTGCTTTTTTGACGTGTATCAAAAGGTCGTCGTAAACAACCAATTTATTAGACTTGGATAATAGTCTTTTTGTCTATCATTAATTAAAAGTAGTGCATGTATTTCTACTAAACTACGGTATTCTTATCAGCACGGAACACCTACACTTACACATTTACTGTATTGTTAATTCATTTACTCCGGTTAATTAAAATAACAAATACAATTAAGATATTATACTTACCTACTACAGTTACTTCTACTCTTGCCACTTGGAAGCATAAGTATAAAATCGCAACACTAACTGCCACACTCAGAGACGGTTAACGTTTACTTAAGTCGTTCCTTAGTGAAGATTTAAAAAAGTACACTCTCAGAGACAGTTAACGGTTCCTTAATGTCCCTTAATGACAATTAAAGTTAAGTATAGCAAAACCCTTACTTAACTGTTTAACGATTGATTTTGACATTTAATTTTGAGATTATATTCTTATTTTTAATAGAGAATTCGTTTTTTATGGTGCGTATATTTAGATGAAAGGTTTTTCTTGATAAATAAAATAAAATAAAAATTATTATAAATAAAATTAAATAAAAATTATTATAAATAAAATTAAATAAAAATTATTATAAATAAAATTAAATAAAAATTATTATAAATAAAATTAAATAAAAATTATTATAAATAAAATTAAATAAAAATTATTATAAATAAAATTAAATAAAAATTATTATAAATTAAATAAAATAAAAATTAAGATTATTATAAATAAAAATAAAGATTATTATAAATAAAAATAAAGATTATTATAAATAAAATAAAAATAAAATATCTTTGGTTGAAATGTTTTTTCTTTATATTAAATTCTTAACCGACCCCAAGCAACATGGGTCAAGGGCAGAAAGATGAATTCTATAGGTAATAAATGAAAATCCATAAATTAATCAAATTATAATACTATTATTTTAAACCACAAAAAGAAACTATAGATTTCTAATAATATATTATAATAAATATGTAATTAAAATTTACAACACGCAATTTTATTTTTGCCGGGTGAAACAATTTATAACCTTGACACTTTATAACATTGACAGTTAGCTATAAATGATACTAGAAAAACAAAAAATCGAAAAACCCGACTGCTTGAAAAGCAAACTAAAAAGACGTAAACAAGGAGAAAATCATGCTGTGCAGTCAGAGGATACATATTCGCGAGCTGGCAGACCAAAACCAGTCGGATTTTTGGATTTATTGAATTAACTTTTTTTATTCACATCTTTTTAGTCATTGTTTTAGGTACATTTAAACATATAAGTGATATATCTTTTTTAAACTACCTCTTAAAACCCTTTATTTTGATACCCCACACGATGGGATTGGAAGAAAAAAAAATTTGGTCCCCTACAATATGGCGCCGAACATCGGCCATTTACCTACTTTCAAATTTTTATGTAGCCAGTGACAATTGCAGGGTTAAGACGAATCGATTGACGTAAGAACGATCAAAATTGACCAAAGCGTATGGTCTCTAGAACGCCACATAGGAACAAACATACACATATGCATAGACTGATAAACACATTACCTTCCTTCGGCAGTCGGGTAAAACGGGTCCGGTTGCTTTATTTATTTGAAAACAGCTGTATTGCTTTGTGTTTTATTAAAAACGATCAGTAAAAGAACTTATTTTTATTTATATAACTTATTTACATGCTTTCAATGTGTATACATAACCCTACGGATACTTAAAATTGTCATTAACTAATGAACCCTTAAATTATGTCTCTGGGATGTATCGTTAATTAACGGATTTAATGATACTTAGTTAAGTACACATTAGGACTAATTTAATTAATCTTTCTGAGTGTGGCAGTAAGCTAATGAAAGTTAACACGAAAATTAAATAACTTTCATTTATAATGATTTTTGTTATCCGTGGTAAACCAGTTAATGTTTACTTTGAAAAAACATACACAATTAATGGAATTTCTTTCGTATATAACTTACTTTCAGACGCCTAAATTTAAGTCAGCTAAGATTTCGCCATTGTTCTTTGGCCACGACCCAGACAGGATGCATATAGTCACCAGGACAGGTAAAATTAAATAAAAACTTGTAAAAAAAAATAACCGGAATGGACTGATGTAACCTAGGTACAACAAATCGCTTTCCTTGAGTTATCAACAATTCAAAAATGTTGATTGCTTTTTCTCAATTATTTTAAAAAATGCTGCTCCTAACAACTCCAGTACTACAACCATTACAATTCGTGAATCCACCAAAAATCAAGGAAATAAACATACCTACATATTGTTTCTAATTGAGATACTTCATATTTGACTATTCATTCATGCAGTAAGATTGTTTCCCTTGGGTAAATA
Organism: Anorthoa munda; assembly: GCA_945859665.1. Lineage (NCBI taxonomy): Eukaryota > Metazoa > Arthropoda > Insecta > Lepidoptera > Noctuidae > Anorthoa > Anorthoa munda. The sequence goes on from OX243898.1 coordinate 28,625,346, forward strand.
AACTTGTGTAACAAATAATAACGAGTGCATCTCACAGCGGGAACATGGTAGTAAACTGGCGCGAAACAGTTTAAACACGGCGGCAAGGTGAACACACTAAATTAACTTTAAATTGCTATCGTCTTTGTACACACTGGCAGGAAATTAATAACTATTTTTGCTGTTATTATTAGTATAGGAAACTCTTGTTGAAGGCCGAATATCGAAGTCGGAACTCGACAGAATTATCAAATTTTAAATCGATTTTATATAAAAGCACATGCAATCACTTATTAGAAAAAAAAATCGGCCAAGCGCGAGTCAGACTCGCACAACGAGGGTTCCGTACAAACCTCAGCGTAAAGGTATTATAGACCTCAGTATTTGATATGAATTTCAATTGAATGCCTCTACGCGTTCATGAGGAAAGTTATAGTAAGTTTAAAATTATTAAAAAAATATATATTATATGATGTAACTAAAAAAATACGGTTTTCGCAATGTTTCCTTTATCTGTGCCATAAGACGTTACTTCGTACCAAATTTCAAGATTCTGAGTTCACGGGAAGTACCCTTTAGGTTTTGATTCCCTTGCGAGTGTCGAAATTTGCGGATATTTGCGGCATAAACGACTGCATCTTTTGATTGCGTTAGCTTAGAAGTTTGATTTTTCACAGCTTTAAGGGACAGTAGACTTAAGTATTTGATATAAATTTCAGCTTGATACCTCTACGCGTTCCTGAGAAAAAGGGTCTTGACAGACGGACGGACAACAAAGTGATCCTATAAGGGTTCGGTTTTTTCCTTTCGAGGTACGGAATCCTAAAAATGGCAAATCTTTTTTTTTTACTATTTTAAAGGGGAATAAATATAATGACCACCAAAAACAACTTTGTGACGATAACCCCTATCACCTAAAATATATACTAATCAGCAAAAAAAATAAACCTAAACCAAATTTAGTAAATTGATCACCAAATTTCATAAGTGCTAAAACCGTAAGATATCAAATCTAGTGATTTGGTCAATGAATCAGTCCAAGAGCGAGCGAAGCGAGCTCGGGAGCTAAGGGCACCCCGACACGGACAGGTTAGGTTCGAAGGAGATGACGGGAGCTGAAGTGAGCGAGCAAAGCGAGCGAACTCAGCTCCCGTCATCACCTTCGTGTTAGTTTACTTTAGACCCTGTATTCAGAAATAGGAGCCCCGCCCAGCGGGGCTCCGTCGACTCTGTTGCGATTCTAAATTTAATTTTGGTGATCATTTACTATTTTTGTCAGTATATTACTAGATTTGGTGGTTTGTTAAACATAAGCCATTTTAAAGTACTTACTGGTTTTCATAACCGGTACAAAAAAAAAGACTATTCAAAAAAGAAATACCAACCATTACCTACAGACATATAAAGTTTATTGTACTTATATGTCAAAAGCAAAGAAAACTAAATATTTTTGACAATAATGATACAGATTGATGTTTAAAAAATGCTTAGTAGAATAAAACTGTATTATAAATAGGACTAATAAATCATAATACAAATTAAATAATACCGATCAATCTTGATTGTCCTTTAGATCCGAAATAATTTGAACATAACTTAGAGATCGTCTACAAAAAGTATTTATTTATTAAAACTTCATGCAACATAAAAGTACATAGGCGGACTTAATGCTTGAGGCATTATCTACCAGTCAACCACGGGTGGTGAAGAGACAGCATGGCAGGTGCATAAAAATGTAATAATAATAATATCAACACAAAATTAGTACAAAAGTATGTGACTTCCGCATGCAATGCATACTGACTGGCCGTCCTGATATCGAGAGGTAGCGCATTCCAGAGAAGAATGGATTGAATATGAAAGGAAGAATGAACAAAATCAGAAGTATGAGAAGGACAGAGCAAGAGAAGAGATTACATTATTTTGAAAAAATATCGCCTACAATAATATACCTACATACGCCTACAATAATGATAATGAAATGATTTTAAATCTCTTGATATTTGGTTGAAAATCCTTCTTCTCTCAGATTATTAAATCTACGGAAATACCATCCCAATTTGTGCAGAAGATTTACTTACACAAGAGCGAATATTTTTTATGGGATTTCTATTTTTTTTCGGTTTATTTAAGAATATATAGTGAAAAAAAAAATTAGTATCATAAGTGATATTGATATACAAAAAATGTGCCATAAACAAGAGTTAATTTAAAAAAAAATAACTAAGTAAAAATCGAGTGATAAAATTAAATAGAAGTTAAAAGCATGACTCCGAGAGCTTTAATGGAGTAAATAAACGTTGAAAGTTGTTTGATAAGTTAACAAACGAAAAGTGTAACAAACGTTATTAGACTGGTACTCTATTATACCCGGTTCTCCAAACAACACAGTTTACTAGGTTTTAGTTTGGAATACTGAAATATTTACTTTATAGGAAGAGCTATTAATAGATCATATATATCCGACTCGGCTGGGCAGCGTTCGGGAACTTGCGCGGTATCTTCTCGTCCAACTTACCACAGTGTCTCAAGACGAAAGTCTATAACCAGTGTGTGTTGCCAGTGATTACATATGGCTCTGAGACGTGGTTGCTTACAATGGGCCTCATCAGAAAGCTTACAGTCACTCAAAGGGCAATGGAGAGGGCTATGCTCGGCATTTCCTTGCGTGATCGAATCAGAAATGTAGAGATCCGTAAGAGAACCAGGGTAACCGACTTAACCCGAAGAATTGAGTGGGCAGGGCTCATTGCTCGCAGAACGGATGGTCGATGGAGCAGAAAGGTTCTAGAGTGGCGACCGCGAAGCGGAAGACGTTGCGTTGGAAGGTCTCCCACCAGGTGGACCGATGACCTGGTGAAGGTTGCGGGGATCCGCTGGTTGCGAGACGCACGGGACCGGACAAAGTCGCGACGCTTGGGGGAGGCCTATGTCCAGCAGTGGACGTCTTTCGGCTGATATGATGATGATGATGATTAATAGCTCGCAATAAATTCTGTTATGTTTATAATCATAAACTCGTTTTTCAATCTATCAGTGATCTGTCATTTGGAAGTAACATTTATGATAACTGTCACTCACTATCACGTAAGACTGCGTCCGTTGAAATGATAAAATTTGATTAAAATTGTTCGTTGCTTGTGTGTTACTTTTTTCTGAATCCTAACATATGCAATTTCAGATACTATGAACAACTTCAATCATTTGAATCCTAAACATAGACTTCATAACAGTAGCGGCATCTACAACATTACATAAAAACTAAAAGAATACCTGACGTTACAAAAATCCTACGTCCCGAAACCAAAGATCTCCGCGCGATATGAACATACTCGTATACAACAGCCCGACAACTACCATCAGGCAGTTACCCACCAGACTAAACACCCGTCTGATTGGAGGACATAATGAAGGTTGCGGGATGTTCCATCCTGTTCCATACATAACAAAATATCATGCCTGTACTCCCCGAGAGGTTAAGCAAAGTGCACCTGTAGTACATCTACATTTCACCAGTTTAGTTTAAGTGCCATGTAATAGTGGGCGAGGCTATTGATATCAATCGGGCACAAAGCCAGGCTCCGGGCTGCTACTGAGAAATTTCAGTTGAAAAAACCAAATAACATTTTGCCCGACTTGGCAATCGAACCGAGGATCTCATGTTCAGCAGTAGCACCCGCGACCACTAGACCCTGTTCCGTAAAATATATATTCCGTATAATTATATAGAGTATAACAAAACCTGACTTGATCAAAACCACCAGCTTCATTTTCCTTCTATAATAAATTCAGTTTTGAAAACAGTTGGCCAACAAATCCCTTGGGAGAAGAATGGAGAGATTTGAGCACGAATGCACATTTGCGCCACAGCTTTTTATAAATTCGTCAGGCAACTGAAAAGTTTAATCTGAACACCTATAGGGAATTGTCGTTGATTTTATTTGCCAACCATCCGCTTATTTTTTAGTCAGAGATATTTCAGTTTTGTTTATTTAAAGGACCGTATTGTTATGTAAGGCTTATGAAGAGAAGAGATTTGTGCAAATATTTTTACACTAGCTTTCCCCGCGGCTTTGCTTCTATCCGACCGGCATTTTGTAGTTTAGCTTTTTATAAGTAAAGAATAATAAGAGCAATATAGGTTGGGACTTGGTTCAGAAAATGAATATCTTGTTTGTACTAGTTTATTAATTTACTTCTTAAACATGCAAGTAGGCAAGCTCTATATAGGTCCTAGTGCTTCCTATGTAAAAATAAACAAAGTGAAGAAGAGTGAGAGTACTATGAGTTAACCTTTATGGGTGTTATCTAAACTAAAGACGTTCATAAAATCTATATACATACTATATACCAATATAAATGCGAAAGTAACTCTGTCTGTCTGTTACCTTTCACAAATTATATGAAATTTGGTATAGAAATAGTTTGAGACTCTGGAAAAGACGATAGTTTTATCCCGGTAGTGTGTTGGGGCGCTAAAACACTTTCAAGTGTGCGAAGCCGCAGGCAGAAGCAAGTATACAAAAAGTAAGTAAGAATGCCTCACTCAAATATTCCCATTTCAGAACAAAGAAAGGTTGAGCAATAATAATCTTCATGATAAACCCATAGGTAAAGACCGCTATAAAATTATTTTCCAGAATCACACTTCACACAATCTCCAAATGAATATTCACTGTGAATCTTGCTGTAGGTGTTAAGCAAGCCGTTAAATCCCTTCAGAGGTTGCTGAACAAAAGAACCGGCCTAATTTTGGTCCTCTGGGACTTAAATTAAGTGGAAAAATATATTTATGGAGCTGTTGTGGCAATTTTTCACTATGACGGTAATTGTCAACAGGCTGTTATAATTTGTATGGCATTCCTACTTAATATGCTAGCCTACTTAATGTTATAAATGTTCAAGTCTGTATGTTGAGGTGTTCATTCCACATGTCTTAGTTTACTTACGTTTTAGAATATATTTTACAAATATCATCTTTATAACTTTTGAAATTGTATCAACTCATGTTTCTCATTTTTATGTATTCTTTGATAATGTATACACCTGAAAAGCATCCAAAAACTTATTTTTACTGCTAATTTGTAAAAATCATAGAATATTTTTTAACACTGACATTTTTATCTGACATGACATATGTCTATTTTATTTTCTTAAGCCATAGACATATCATACCATGGACTATACTCTTTAAGCTCGTTGTACATTATAATTTTCATAATAAGGGCAGCGGCAGACTGCCCCCTCCGTAAACCGTTTTATTCCGTTCGTCATGATTTCTTAATTGATATTTGAATTCCATAAGACATGACAGAGAACGAAGAAAAACGGGAGTCGCTTTTTTAGTTTGGAATCTGGACTGAACGCTAAAGTCGATTTTTCTACTTAATACTACCAGGTGTACTATTGTATCTGAAAACTCTTGAAAAATATAATATATACAGCCTCTGAATGTAATCAAATCATAGAAGTGCAATAAATATAATTTATAGAGTGTGGAACTTAAATGTGAGCATTTTTACTGGTTCATAAACTTCGTCGGTCACTGCTTCATAGTATAGGGCTTGATTGATGCCAGTGCCTGCCTACTCTACTGCCTAACTGCCCGTTAGCCTGACTATTAGTTCAGCTGCCTTGACCATCCATCGGTGTGCCTGCCTATCCGTCCTGCTGCCTACTCCACAGCCTATCTATCAAATTGCCTACCTAGGGCTCACCACGTCTTCCTGCCCAACCTGCTGTCTTCCTAGCTGCCCACGTCGTGCAAAGTCGGCCCATAGTTTTATACTCAATATCCTTTTAATTAATTTTAATTTATAATTAATTTTATTTTTATTAACGTGGCTTACGTATAGCTCGTCCGAGCTATACGTAACGCTACAATGTTTAGATGTTTGTTAAACAATTACGCCTAACGGATTGTATAAAGCAATGAATCTGCCCAGCCTTTTCCCAACTATGGTGTTTACTTTCTGTGCAACTGGGTGCAGCTGTATCCCGGTATGCAACTGCCTATTTCACCTTCACAACCACAAATAGAGTTTCGTTTTACACACGATACTCTACTTGTGTCCTATTTAAATCTGATAACCAGATTTGTAATCGGGCTTCTGACAACCCTACTAGGCCGTCCCAGAAATAGGTAACGAGATGATTTGGACGCATACCATGGAGGCTAGTTTGATACGCTGTGGGAAAAGTATGTCTAGAAGGACTTGGAGGAGGCCTTTGCCCATCAGTATGTCCCACTGAAAACGCAAGAAAATAATTGATGTCATAATAATATTAATTTCGTTGCGCCATTAATATTCTAGGGGGAAATGAAGGCTATTTGTAACCTTATAATTTACTTGAATTGTTTAGAAAATATATGTTATGCCATCCGCTGGGCATGGAATCATCTTAATGTTTGTTCGAGATTCAATCCGTGGGTCTAGGATTCCTAACGATATCTTCCTGTAGTGATTCATTGTCAGTAGTCTCTAAGATTAATAAAAAAAACAGACTATATTTTTATGACGCTGATGAATAGTCATTGAAGCATCTTAGACATCTGATATCTAATGATTTTCAGCATCACACCATCGTCAATATTAATTTATATTACATGAAATATCTAGATCCACCTACTTTCAGGATCCGATTTATCAAAGTGGAGCTGTTGTGTACTTAATTCAAAATTTTGTTGTGATAATTATTATTAATGTGCTAAAAAAAAATATAACGATATTCTTAAAAAAATACTCAGTCACTTAACCACAGACGGGAGTAGAAGATAGAAACCATGTTGTTCCGGCAAGACAAAGGGTTTGATCGCCATTAACCGACCAATCACATGCGAGATGAAAGATGCGATGTGGGTTTCTGTCTACGTGATTGGTCGATTGATGGCGGTCAAACTCTTTGCTTTGCCGAATTCACTTGCGCAACTAGGCTGCTGTACAATTTTAGCTCTAAACGCGTATTATACTAGCTCACTGCAAAGCAAAAGCTTTCTTAATATTTCCATTCTACGCTTCTCGCAAATTCTGAACACGCCGCATAATTTATGTAAAAAATACTACCTGAATTGAAACGTTTAAGCCTCAACTGCTTCATACAGTATGCATGCGGTTGCTAGACTGGGCAAATGTTTTCACAGGCGAACGTGAACATCAACCTTACTGCGGATTCGCTCCCGTGACTTTCCACTTTTATTTTTTTTATTTGATATATGCTCTCGCTTGACCACCATCTCACCTGATGGTAAGCGATGATGTGGTCGACGATGGAGCACGCTTGCCTAGAAGTAATCTATTCACTCTTGACTTAAAGACCCCTAGATTGTAGCTATCGGGAAACACAGACTCCGGCAGGGAATTCCACTCCTTAGCTGTACGCATAATAAAAGTATTCTCAAAACGTTTAGTGTGTTTAGTCCCTTAAGAAACCGAGCATTTTATCGAGACAAAAATCACCGCACTCTATCCGCTGGAGCAAAAAATAAAATAAACAAACCATAAAAAAGGTTTTTACAGAGTCTTCTTTGCTGTTACTAAAATTTAAAATTAAATTTTATCATGAGAAGATGTTTTAAATTTCAAACAGCCAAATACAGACATGCACAAATATGTTAAATTATAATTTTCATAACTGTATTTTACTACGATATCAATATTTTTAATGTATAAACAAAAAAAATGCCATTAAAACCAATAGCTGACATTAATAAAAGCTTTTTTACAAAAAAATATTACCGACTCTCGAATAAAGAAAACTATAAAGTGAAAAATAACTTTATTTTTGGTCGGTGTCTTTGGTAAGTATCATTTTTTTGCGTTATGGACACCGACTTCCAAAAATAAAGTTATTTAAAAACAATAAACAGACATGCGATTGCAGCAATCCCGAGATTTGCCGTTATGTATTGAAGAGTTCTTTTGTATATCTCCGAAGTTCTTCATCACATCTGCCCCATATTATAAATGGGACCAATATCGGAATATACTCTCTCAACAAAAAAAAAGAATTTTCAAAATCGGTCCACAATTAACGGAGATATCGGTGAACAAATACAAAAAAAAAATATAGCAGCCCGGGCTCATCATGATTTTAAATGGGACTTAACTGGTTTTATGTGTGTGCACCATAGGTGCATCTCTGTCTAACCCTTCGGGCAATACAGTCGCGATGATATGTTACAAATACAAAAACAAAAAGAAATACCATTTCACAATATAAGATAAGAAAAGTGTTAATCCCAAGTCAGAAAGAAAGTTCAAAATATCAACGCAATCCATCTCCGAACGTCAAAACTGTGGCACAACAATATTCTAGAATTTTACCTGAATCTGTAGCTGGCTTCAATACAAAATGTTATCAAATGGAAAGCTTGTACCTACGAAAGTGCTATCGGTATGAACGATCTAACGTTGCACACACACGGGCAACTAAAATTGATAAAATGTACGCAATACCCGGCCGCATTTAAGTTGCCTACGGCACAGATAATATAATACTAGCATACTACGGAAAAGGAATGATTCCTTTTAATAATAATAATAATAATAATATGATTTATTTAAAGACAACTACATTGGTCCAATGGTTAGTAAAAGCTTATCAACTAAAGGTTAGTAAACTTAATCTAGGTGATAGTATAATAGTTGGTATAAATAATCAATCAAATTTAAATCATAATAAAATCACAAATAATAAAATCAAAATAATGTCACATTTAAAACAATACAAACATAACATCAAATTGTAAATAAAATTCCAGACCCTACTTCGTCAGCACCCTAATCTGATGCTTGAGAATAGGGCAGTCAAACTTATCGGCAATAATCGCCAGAATGCCATTGTCGCTAGCACGCACTCTGCGCAAAAAGGAGGCAACATTTTTCCGCAGAATGGCAGCAAACCCATCTGTACGAGCCTCAAAGAACATACCAGATGCGCTGCAGAAACGTGGAAGGCGCAATAGCATCCTAAACGCGTTGTTGTATTGGACGCGCAAGGCGCCGAGGGTTTTCTGCGAATATGCTGTCCATAAGCTGCTACTGTAAAAGTTTTGGCAGTACGCCTTAAAGAGCGTTATCTTAACCTCCTTTGAGCAGGATGCAAATCTTCGGACCAACATATTCGCCCTCACCGTCAACGCTCTGCGCTCCCTATCGATGTCAGCGTCATCCTTAAGATCGGCGCTGACCAAATGACCCAGATATTTAAATTGACTGACTCTTTTTAGAGTAACACCATTCAACATCACAGGGGGTACTGTGACAGGCCCCAGACCACACTTCGTAAACATCATGAACTCACTTTTGGTTACGTTATATCGTAACCCATGAGTCAAAGCGTAGGTTTCACAGAAACTTAACAACTTCCTAAGTGCGCTGACAGATGGCGCCAGCAGCACCATGTCGTCTGCGTAACTCAGATTGTTGACAAAGGTACCGTCAATTGAACAGCCGACCTGCATGCTGCTGAGGCCACCTATCAGCTCATTCACATACAAATTGAAAAGTTTGGGAGACGTTATTCCGCCTTGCCTTACACCACACTTTAAGCCGTAAGCATCCGATAATTCGCCCGCCCATTTCACATTATTAACCTGATTGTCATACCAATACTTAAAAACAGAACCTAGCTCTTTAGGTAAGGTAGTATTCCTAAGCTTCTGCCAGAGCACATCGTAAGCCACCATATCAAAAGCCCTGGAAAGATCCAGAAAACAAGCGTAGACTGGTGTCTTTCTATCGACGTAGTACCTCACGGTGTGCTTAAGCGCTAAAATGGCACTTTCCGTAGAAAGACCCTTACGGAAACCAAATTGTCCGTCATGAAGATTTATGTGCTTGTCAAGATATTTGTCCATTAAACGATCCAGAACCTTCGCAATAATTGTAGCTAGTGATATTGGCCTATAATTATTTTTATCCGCAATATCGCCTGTTCTGTTTTTAATTATCGGCACGACAACAGTCTTCATCAGGTCAAATGGCAAATACGAATGTGAAATACATAGAGAGAAGAACATAGCGAGAACCCGCGGCAAATGTGATCCCGCATACTGCAAGTGTTCAATGCTAAGACCGTCGTGGCCTGGTGATTTACCTCTACTCATACTCTGAAGTATGTCTCTCACCTCCCTTGCAGTGAACCTAACACTACATGATGTGCCATTTTGCACCGTCTCAGCACTGAACACCCGCCCGGTGCAGTTATCTAACGGTGATTCAACCTGAAAATTATCCTTGAATAAGTTTGCTATGTCCCTCGCCTCCGTCTTGCCTGCAATGCTCACAGGAAGACCAGGCTTCAAATTAAGCTTGTTTGTACTTTTCCAAAACTGAGCAAAATTTTTGGCAGATCTGTAGCTGGCTATTATATCCATCTTTATCTGGTCTTGGTGTTTCATACACCATTTTAATTTTGCCTTAAATATTTTTCTACTTTCACACATTTCATCGTAAAAAATACCGCTAGTTGGCCTACCATACCAAAACCACACCTGTAATTTGTACCTGGCCTCCCTGTGCGCAGCGCTCACATGTTTATTCCACCCTGTGATGCTACGTGAATTGCGTATCTGTTTACCCTTTCCATTCTCGTAACTTAGACCAGCCGATTCCTTTAAAATTTTCACAATTTTATCATACATTTTACATATAATGTCCCTATGAGTTATGTCACAGCAAAGCTTATCCGCACATAAAGATAACTGCGTTGGAAAATCAATGTCTCTAAGTTTTCTATTACACAACTCATAGTACAAATCTATTTGTGTTTTTGTCCGCTCACCCCACTTAACTTTATCAATTATACACTTCCTACCCTCAGAAATAGATTTCAACCGAACCATTTTTAAGTTACATTCCAATAACACTGGAAAATGGTCCGACCAAACAACATCATAACATACCTTAATGTCCTTAACGGTATCCCAGGCAGATTGCGTCACAACACAATGATCCAGCCATCGCCGGGATCCGTGTGCGTCACTGATAAAAGTGTACGCCCCCGAGTCTATACCTAACTTTTCAACGTCAGCGCAAACCCATTGTTGATCGTCACAAAAACACGTTAACTCGGTATAAAACATCTCGCTCGGGTGCGAGTTATAGTCCCCCAGAATAAACACCGTTTCCACTCCCGCACTATCAATAACGGCACTAATTTCACTTAAGCAGTCCGAAAATTCCGGTAGATTGTCTGAACACTGTGTGGGCATGTAAACACTAAACACAACGAACGATTTATTGTCCACCTCAAACTTGACAGCTGATAAGCGCACACTCGTACACGTAAGTACTGTTACGCAACGAAACCGGTTTCTCCGCCATAACAATGCGACGCCTCCATACGGCCTGCGCATCAATTGCTGTGTTGTATCAACTGCTGACTTTCCGAAGTAATCAAAATCATCGTGTATCGTGCCCAGAAACGGGATGTCGTTGGGCAACAACCACGTTTCCTGTAGGGCTATAATATCCGCAGTTTTACATAATTGTCTTACGTTTCCAGCGGATCTCTTTATAGACTTACAATTAAAAGTTATTATACTGCACATTTGCATATTATTCATGTTATAAACTTACAAAAAATTGCTATGCTTATTCATTCAGGGAGTTTGTTTCTCCGCACTTTCGTTACGCCTAAAGTTGACGAATCGTCTAAATGTTATACCATCCGGCCATAGGCCCGTATCCATAAAAGTAGATAACTTTGACCTTGGCACTAGTACTTTATAAGCATTGTAATCTCGTTGTGTCCTTGTCTTAATTTTCTCTAACGCTACTTCGACTCGCGTTTTTCTTAGTATGTATTCCGATATGTCTTCTGCCGAAGTATGTTTGTCAACGTTGTTTACAAATAGTGGAATATTTGAATCCGCCGCTTTAAATTTTCCCTCGGTATCTATGGACGCCTGACCTCTGGAGCTTATAAACTTATTTCGTAGTCTGTTTCTCTGAACTAATGTCCACTTTTCATCCCTCACATTGACAAACTGCCCTTTTTCTTTCGCCACTTGTGCAAACGACTTTGTATTCATCCTAGGGCCACCATTGTTTACATCCCTGTATGCAGATTTCTCTGACGTTGGCGTAGTTATGTCGGTCAAATTATGCACAACAGGCGTTTTAGAAGTTACTGAATCACTAGATTTCTTCGGCGCCTGGTTACCTGACTGTCCAGAAGAAGGGTTGCGTAAAACAACTGTATTTGGATTTCTGATATATCCAGGGGTCGAGCATGGATCTCCTTCAGTTGGATTTTGGATGAAGTCCTTTTTAGGTAGGTTCAACAGGCCAATCGGTCCACTATCGTGGTTTTCAACATTCATTCTCGAACTACCCCTTAATGTGCTCATATTTGGTAAATCAAAATTATTGACAATGGATGCTGTTTTGAGATTTGTCAATTCAGTTTTAATATCCTCCAGTTGCTCCGATGACACAAATGAACTCTTAATTTGGGCTACATCATTTTTAAGAATTAACAAGTCTTTTAAAAGTCTAGTAGCATCAAGATGATCAAAATGAATTGGGGGTAGGGCGTTCAAATTTTTCGCAACAAAGACTGGCAGTTCATTAGGATCTAGTTCCTTGAATAATCCTATAATGTCTTGCAAGTCTTTCTGCGATTTTCCATCCTTTTTCCGCTGAATCTTGCGCTTGGAGGTTGTAACGCACTGAAATAGCAAGTTTTTGGCCTCAACTATCTCATCCACGTTGAAAGAGCTCGCACACACATTAATCATGGTTTGCTCATCCATTACTTCCAGCCTATTTTGTATATAGGCTAGAATCTCACTTATTATTACATTGCAACTGTCACACTTTACACTTTTTCTAATCGTAGCCATGATTAATACACTGCAATCCAAGGACGCGTGCGCCACCAAGGCCGCGTGAGCGCAGACTCTTTTGCACTGCTATCAAATCTACCTAGTAACCGTTTTCCAACTTTATTAGAGTTGGCTTCTAGTCTTCCGGAATACAGGCTAGTTAGGTTAGAAGTCATCTGTTGCAATAAAAAATGATTATTGACATTAAGAAATCATACTTCATTGGGTGTATTATGTGTAAACCTCTTCTTCAGGCAATGCAAGCAAATATTAATTGAGGTATTAAAGATCTCAACACTGCTCTTGACTTATTTCGGCAAAAGACGTAACACAATAAATGTCCCGTGTAACCCGGCAAAATATAAGTACCTTCAGTAATATTAAATATATTTTGGAAAGCACAATTCATTTTTAAACGAACAGAACAAGACCGACGGCTACAGGCGGAGTGCGAATAAATGTAATTATTTTCAGGCGACCCAGTTTTGTTTCAGGCGAGAGTACCTACGTGGAACAACTCTCGTTTTTAAACTATTGCTTCGGGATATCGTACGGTATTCGTATGTACAGCAATACTTAAATATCTTTTCAAACGATTGCCCCAAAAAAGGAGTGTATTGTTTTCAGGGTTTACGTATGTGTGTGTATGTTTGTGAGTATATTTTTCAAACCATGTTTACCAATACTTTTAGTTACGAGCCATGATGCCTGCTGTATTCACCAAAAGTGTTGGTAGAGATGTTAAACTCCTTTTGTAATGTTTTTCGTATCATGACATCATCACTTCTATATTCTCTGAATGAATAGTCAGAGGAGGTTATACCTTTTTAATTCCCATTTAATAGGAGTCGAGCGGGCCTAGTGCCACCAACGCCAACTGGGCAAAATTCCAGATTCCAGGCTGTTATAACTTACTATCTTCTTACTAATATTATAAATGCGATAGTTTTGATGGATTGGTGTAGTATGATTGTTGCTCAATCAAACTAAAATGGCTGAACGGATCTGGATGAAATTTGCCACAGAGATAGATTATAGTCTGGAATAGTACATAGGCTATTCCAGAAAATAATCATCACTTTTCATCCCAGTATAATGTTACCATGGGATAAGAAAACACATTTCACGCGGGGGAAGCCGCTGGCAAAAGCAAGTATTTTAATTTAGGTACTTTTTAAAGTACTAGAATATACGTTAAAAAAATATCCCATGCATTTTTTTTCTCAGTGGAGTTGTTATATTATAGTCAAATCCCAAAAACAGGGCAAGTCTCTGTATAAATCGAGAAGTTTTGTTATTACTTCACCATCCTTCAGTTCTGTAGAGCCATTTTATGCGCAGAGCGACGCGTAAGTACGTCTGCACTCGCCACCTGCAGAAGCGCGACTGTCATACGCGTAGTTTTAAACAAGCGGCTACAGGTCCCGTCACGTAAAAAGAACGCTGGCCTTGAATCTGCGCAGTGAGCGATTTATCGATCAAACTGGCGGTATGAAGGGGGCGCGACGGGGGAATGCCCCGCCAATGTTTCTGTGCGCGCACGCTATTGGTTCGTCAGTTGACCCTTGCTTCCCGCGCAGAGATCACGCTTCGTTCGCTGCCAAAATACAGTCGCACACACAACTTTCTTTGCACGACGATTGTTTTTAAAAATGAAGGAATGAAAAATGATTAATTGATTTTTTGATTTTATTTATTATTGATGATAGTATCTATTATTTTATGAAGAAAGAAGTTGAGAAAGGAGCAGTTGATAATTTATAATGATAAGATATTTATAATAATAAGATCGAAATAAAAAATAATGCTCAAGTAAACATTATCTAATTTAAATCCAACCTCTTCTAAAGTACTAAGTAGCTAGAAAGTACCTATTATGATTCTACAATAAAACAATTACTCTTATATTATAAAACAATAACCTAGTACTTTAGAACGCGACAGTACCCATGCGCAGACACATCCCCTCCACTGTCGCTCAGCGTTCTTTTTACGTGACGGGAACTGTACACGATTTCAAACCAACGTTTCTGTCACTGGTTTGCAACGCACGCCTTTCTACCAAGGGCGCTTAAAGGTCATACTAAATTTGATTTAAAACCACTATCTACACGGTTTAAAAGGCCGCTTTATACCAAGGTGACCTTGGTTTTTAATTTGCTTTTAACCGCATAGCACGGGCTTTATTTGAAGAATTCTTACACATTCATATTATAATGTTTTGAAAGTCTTTTTGCCGCTTTAATGTTTAGTGGCCAGGCTGAATGTAGATAAAACGATATTTTCTCTTAAATCTCTATAAAAGTACAGTAGACTACAAGTAAGAGGCGACAGTATAAACTGACCTCTCATTGTACAGGCTTTATGTACAAAGAGATGTCAGCATTAACTGGAGATGCAGGTACCTACACAATGGAAGGTTGAGTGTCAGGATTCTTTATTGCTCTATAGCGAAAAGGGTGACATATCAGAAAATAGGAGAGGATATAAAAAATATAAAAAAAAAGTTTTTTTGGCGAATTGAAATACGAGTAGGTATGAAGTTTGATCTTATTTATAGGAAATTTATGATATTAAGTGGCAGTGGCTGACTGTATGTAGAAAACTCTCTAAAAGTACAGTAGACTTACTGACGCGTGTCAGTGGCGCTAACCATTATATGCTGATCCTTCGTCGTATTGGAATATTGTATAATGACAGGTCAACTTAAACTGGAGATTATGAAGCACCAATGTTCTATAGCGAAGAGGGTGCCATATCAGAAAATGGCGGCGGATATAAGAAAATAAGATGAAAGAGTTTTTTTATTGATACTTTACTCGTATTAAAGATGATTTTTATAGAATTCTTAAACTTTCATATATGACTTCAGTATTTTTTTTGCTTTGATGTATAGTGACAGTGACTGTACATGCAACGTTATTTGCTTCTCAAACTCTTTTAAAATACAGTAGAGTATCAATTGTGTAAAAACCAATTTAAGCAGACCTCCTGTCAAACAGGCTTTTTATGCAATGACAGGTCAACTAAAACTGCAAAGTTCGAGTGTACGGGCGCCATGTCGGAAAATGGAGGCGAATTTGAATTAAGGAAGTGATACGTTGAAGGTTTCTTGTGGAGTAGATATTATAAATTGTTTGATGTCATTTTTAGTAGCACTCTTAGGCTGCTTGATCACGCAAGGAAAAGTCACCGGGCCTATGCAATTTTTTATGTCGTTTGTACACAAGAACTGTGTACACTACCACGGTGCTGAACAAGAAAAATCTTGTCTGCGCTAGACAAGATTCGTGCCTAGGTCCGACAAAATTCTTGTCGGACCTAGGCAAAATTGGTTGGTTGTGAATTTTCTTTTCGTTTGAAAGAGTTCATTACATGAGTATAATAGTCTCTTCCCAACGATGAACGTTGGGGCGACTTCCAGTCTAACCAGGAACAGTTCCTGTCGCTATATAATGCATCTCAAAAGTGAGGTTTGATTTCTTTTTAACTATTATTATCTTTTTAAAATGTACATTTTTTTAAACAAATTTCTCCCAAAACTTTAAACATGATCATCTTTCTAAAAACATAAATGTGAAAGTTTGGATGGATGTGTATGTATGTTTGTTACTCAATCCCACCAGAAGGGCTTAAAGGATCTGGATGAAATTGGCGCAGAGACAGACTATAGACTGGACTAGCATATAGGCTATTTTTTATTTCGGTATAATGTACCCTTGGGATGCTATAACATTATTCATGCGGGTGAAGCCGCTGGCAAAAGCTAGTTTAAATTAATTTAACCGGCAGATAATTAACTTAATCATGTTCTTTAGCAGGAATTTGTGGTTGAGGGTAATAATATTATATACCACTTAATAAGCCACTTTTGGATGGGATGAGACCTAACATACATAACTAGCAAAATGTACCCGTACTTTATACCTAAACCTGTGCCTACCCCTCCAGCAAACACAGGCGTGAAATTGTATCAGTCCACGTCCGGCGAACATTCCCAGCATTCCGCTAGATACTAATTGCTAAGTATACACCAATATGTTTGACATACAACCTCGCTTAAGGTTGTCAAGGAATGTTGGATAAAGCCGACGATAAAACAGGGCGAATTTTTGTATTGAGTCTAAATGGAAACTGAAGCGAGCTCCTACTATCCCATTAATATTACAAATTAGCTTCTACCACCGGCTTTGCTCGCATGAAAGTCGTAAATTAAAAGTGTACTAAGTTTCATCCAAATCCGTTAAGAGGTGAAAGGTAACAAACAGACAGTCAGATAGACTTACTTTCGCATTTATAAATATATGGATCAGAAAGTCTGTATGTCTAAATGTCCGTTAATGAATCATGCATCAAGCAGCGGCTAAATGAATAAGGATCAAATTTGGAACATGGGTCTGGTTTAGGCCATAGAATATTTTTTTATCTCGGTAATCTGAACCGTAAAATAATAAGCTAACTTGATTTTTGAAGAAATGAAGCTAAAGTTAAACCCTTCTTAAATCTCATTTCATCTCATATTGAGGTCTGAGATAGATTTTATTTTAGCAATCTCTAAAGAACTGTTAGATAGCTTGATAATATTTTTTTATTGTCATCATCAGCCTTTTTAATGTTGCCACTGCTGGGACACAGGCTTCTTCTCTGTGAGAGGGAATGGACAGCAATCCACCACGTGGACCCAGTGCGGGTTGGTGGATGAGACATTTCTTCGAATATTAACTAACTTAAACTCTTTATTGTACACCGAAATTACAAATAGAAGTAAATAATACTCTCATCGAAGAGAATCGTTAATTTGCGATTATTAAATAAGAATTTAAGTTATCTGCCCTGGAAACGTATAATAGGTAAAACACAGGTACGCACACAGGAGTAAGCTCCCTTTACTTACCTCGCATTCGTATAGTACACACCTTAAATCTCAATAATTTAAGACACGCTAAATGCGTGTAATAAATATCAAGAGCACGTTGAAGCGTTAATACCTAAGCCTTAAAGCTAAGCACCGCCGAATATATACCACGAAGCCGAATATTAATCCCTTCCCTACCACAACAGATTTCACAAATATATCACACGTTTACTGGCGATATATGGATTTACTAAAGGTGTATCTACCTCTGCCTAATCTTTCGATGAACACAGGCGTGATGTTATGTTTATCACGCGTTATATTTTAGCATATGCTTTGACGCGTTCAAAGGGAGGCTTGTATGTTATTATACTGAATGATTTCCGGTTGGCTGACATCAGAGATTACTTGCCTTGCTTTGTTGGGTTAATAAATAGTTGGTTTGATTATAATAGGGCGAAGAAACAAGAAACATAATTCAAAATCGTCAAGGGCGAATAGGAGCACGAAATCATGTTGTGCGCAGGGGCGCAAATGTTAGGGAATCATACATTGTGTTGAATTTTTCGGATGTTTGTTGTTGAAAATTGTGTTCTTGTTTGTGTGTGGCAATCTTAAAAAAAAGGTCCTTTTACGACTATGATTTTAGTGCTGGCAGGACTATCTCTGAATGACATAAGCTACTTTTTATCGACAAGACTTTCAAAGTATTTGTGAGATATGTCGCGGGAACAAAGCCGTGAATAAAAGCTGATATTGACAATATTTTGATCCGATTTGTGTTTTAATACCCGGAACGGATTGCGTTACTACTCGTAGAGTTATCCAAAAGAGAATTTTCAGTAATAGGTCGGAGTCGATGAAAAATAATTATAGTGTTTTTTAGTTTTATTGTTTTTAGCATTCAGAGTGCAGAAAAGGGCATACAGAGGCACCCATTATGATTTACTTAAACAAAATCCATAAAAAGTTCTACAACTTCTGATGTCTTCTATGTTTTGCTTTGGCACATTCTAAGATCTATTTTTTTTAGATGATATATCTGTTTTTTTAGATGAAGCTCGCCGTATGGAACATAGCTGGTATGACTGGTAATGGTAATGACACCTGGGGGCAAGAAAGAAGAAGGTTAGCTCAAGAGTTTAATACATGTTCTGTGATTCGAGGAGAAAGTATGTTGTCTTCGAGAGAGTTCTTATAAGTAAAGATAAAGTATAGAGAAGATAAATTCATAAATACTGGTTGTCGTTAAAACTGGAAGTATTCAAAAGAATAGGGCAGAATCATTTTGCTTTACTTACGGTGCTCCCGACCGTGGCATAATTGGAATGACAAAAGTGTCTGTATAAATACGCACTCAGGATTTAAAAAAGTCGCCGATGTCACGATAGACTTGGCCACTTAATGAGCCCAAAAGAAAAGTTTTCGTGCCGTTTAAGCGACGTAAATTCAGGTGTCATCCAAAGTTTGAGCTTGTTCATTTAATACAGTTTCAGTTTGATAGTGTTCCAATTTGCTTTCATTCCTGTTTTACATATTAATAAAAGTTAGTTTTCGTTTTAGTTTTGTAACTGGCCAGTAATAAAATCAAAGCCATTTCTATTCATGAAAATAGTTCATTCATAACTTCATAGCCAGTATTGTTATTCTCTAAACAGTCTGCCTAGCCTTTACCCAGCTGTGTTGTGGTCGGCTTCCAGTCTAACCGGATGCAGCTGAGTACCAGAATTTTACATGGAGCCACTGCCTGTATAACTTCCACAACCCAATGACTAGATAATACGGTACCTATCCCTTGGCAAGACTGGTGACAGATTTTCTGGCTTCTGTCGTATCTATTGTCGAAGATCTGGACATAAATTGACACCCTTCCTCAGAACGACCTCGGTAAGCGCTGTTTAACCTTGAAGACCAACTCGTGCTGTTATTATTTAAATAAGAAAAAAAAAATTAGATGAAACACTTCGAATTTCGAACGGTGTCTCGTGCGCAACACATTTGTTTGTAATTGTGTGCGACCTCACACAAATAGATAGTGAATGGTCTGAAGCTCTAAAGTCTCTTTTACCAGAAGATATACATTTTGTAAATAAAGACTTCTAATAAGCGACAATTCCAAATTCAATAAACTCAAATTAACATATGTAATACGAAACTAACGAGCAATTTCACTTGGTTGGGTTATATTTTAGCGATATAAAGCGCCGTCGTCTAATAGCTTGTGGTACTAGAACGTTTCATGAGTCAGACGCGTTACGTACCGCGTGACATTCTATCAACGAAATCGTAGTGATAGTGATTGGAAAAACGCCAAAAATGCGTAACGTACACGTAAAAAAAGATTGCCAAGCGCTATGGAAAGGTGACGTGATCAATCCCTTAAGTCTTGCCCTTTCAACCATCGCCATCGCTTGTGGAATTCTCTCTCTAAAAATTTTTACATCGCTTGTAAAAATTTTTAGAGAGACCAGAGGATCTAGACAAAGTGCATAAAAGACTACCTTATAAATAACTTTTTTAGCCTCAAGATATCTGTGTGACGTCACAGGTAGTCGGCACTTATTTCCGCACGTGCGTCGCCATCGAGACGGAGTTTCCGTAGGAAATTGTGCACTTGACGCAACTCGCTTTACTTTGGTGAATCTTTCTGGGGAGTAGTGCCGACGCGGATTTTGCGGATTATAAATTTTTTCTGACACTTTTCGCAGCATTTTATTGGTGCAGATTTTTGGATACCTACTTATATCATTTTTGGACAGTGATAAAATTGGTATATTAAGCTAGGTACTTGCTTTACATAGCTAGAGTGTAACTTTATTTTATCGAACCCTTGGTTCCAGTTTATGGAACAAAATATTTTAAAACTAATTTAAAAAAGTCAAATTTGCCTAAACTGCTGTGATTCGTTGTGTAATACACAACGAATCACAGCAGTTTAGGCAAATTTTCTTTCTTTTTTTTTTTTTCTGGAACCTAACATATTCAATTTCAGAATTATTTTTAGTTTTAGTTAGGGAGTAGTTTTTGGTTAAAGTGTATAGGTTTGTAGTCTTAGTTATTTTAGTATTTTATACACTGTATATACTTTTATCTTTGTAAATAAATATTTCAGATAATATGAACAACTTCAATCATTTGAACTTGTTCATATTATCACATAACACTAACTAAACATAGACTTCATAACAGTAGCACCATCTATAACGCCACATACAAAATAAATATTACCTGAAGTCACAAAAATCCTACGTCTTGACATCTAAGTTCTCCACGCGATATGAACATGCTCGCATACAACAGCCCGACAACTCCCATCGGGCAGCTTCCCACCAGACAAAACACCCGTCTGATAGGAGGACACTCCCTTTTCAATGGAGGTTGTAGGACTTTCCATCCTGTTCCATACATAACAAAACATCACGCATGTACTCCGCGAGAGGTTAAGCAGGGATGCACCTGTAGTACACACACATTTCGCCAGTAAAGCTTTTTTTTTTTTTATTTGTTATGGGTTTGCTCTTGACTCTATTCTAGGTCAGAGGTGACAGAGACAGAGTCGACGATGGAGTTAGTTTACCCAGAAGAAGCCTGTTCACTCTAACTTTGAAGGGATTCGTGTTGAAGGCGTTCGGAAACACGGACGCAGGTAGTGAGTTTCATTCATTCGCTGTGCGCATTATGAAGGATGTCTGGAAGCGCTTGGTGCGAATTGGTGGAATGGCAACAAAGTAAGGATGGTAACTTGCAGTGCGTCTAGATGTCCGATGGTAGAAGGGGGCTGGTGGGATGAGGTCGTGGAGTTCTTGAGCTCACTCACCGAAGTAAAGTCTGTAGAAGACCGACAAGCAGGCAACTTTGCTGCGATGAGCCAAGCTATGTAGCTTGGCATCCGCCAGTTTAACGTCGCCGATGAGCCTCTTGGCTCTGCGTTCCACCGAGTCAAGCGCGGCAAGCTGATACTTAGCTGAGCCATCCCAAAGGCGGCTGCAATACTCCATGCAGGATCGGACTTGCGCTTTGTAAAGGGTTAAAAGCTGTCCAGGCGTAAAGTATCGCTTCACTCTATTCAGTTTGCCCAGTTTTTTGGCCGCAATTTGGGCTTTGTACTCAATGGAGGCGCCGAAGTTGAGATTGGATGTCAACTCCATGCCTAGGAGCTCGAGCCGATCAGTCACAGGAACAGATGTACCCCGAAAAGTAGGAGTATGATCGAAAAGACTCCTTTTATCAGAAAAAAGACACGCCTGTGTTTTGGTGGCGTTAAAGGAGACCATATTGTCATCACCCCACTGGGAGACAAGGGTTAAGGTCAAATCTGTCCGCTCCACCATAGCCTCTCTCAAGGAACGAAATTCATCCACGCTGGTTTTTGCGCTGGACAGGTATCTCTCTGAAACAGTACTATTATCTGCGTACCCAACAATACCAGGCAGAAGTAGGTCATTGATGTGCAGCAGGAAAAGAGTTGCAGAGAGAACAGACCCCTGAGGAACTCCGGCATCAATAGCCATAAGGTCAGAGGAGCAGCCATCAATGACTACTCGGATCGACCGTTTACTGAGGAAGTCTGATATCCAGCTACAAAAACCAGCGGGGATGCCATACGCAGGAAGCTTACTGAGTAGACTCGCGACACAGCAAGTGCTTCGCCGTGTCTCTCGATGGCTTCGCAGAGCGTAACATACACAAGAAGATCGCCAGTTGACCGTCCCCGGCGAAAGCCATACTGACGGTCACTGAAGATTATTGTCTTCAAGGTACGTCAGCAACTTACTGTTGAGTACCCTTTCCATAACTTTGGACAAAATGGAGGTAATGGCGATTGGACGGTAATGGGCAGGGTCTGCACGGTTGCCTTTTTTGGGCACTGGTTGCACATTTGCAAGCTTCCAGGATTTCGGCACCATTATTTTTACAAGAGAGAGGCGGAACAAGCGTGTCAATACAGGAGACAGTTCAGGCGCACACTGCCTCAGCACTCTCGCTGGAATGCCGTCAGGCCCGCTGGCCTTGTTCACGTCTAGACTGCACAATATTCTCCGGACCTCTTTAGTGTGCACAGCGATCTCCGGCATCGAAGAGTCACAATGAGGTACAGTAGGTGGTTGCTTGGAGCCAGCGTCCAGATGTGAATTGCTAGCAAAGAGAGATGCAAATAAATTTGCTTTCTCACTCGCAGAGTGAGCCAGCGACCCATCAGGTTTCAGCATTGGAGGTAATGTGGGACGACAGAAATTCGTTTCAACCGCTTTAGACAGGGACCAAAACTGTTTACTACCCGGAGGGTGTGATGCGAGCTTGGCCCCAATACGTCCAATACGGTCAAAACGTGCCCGACGCAGAACCCGCTTGCAGAAATTGGCGGCAGAATTAAAGGCTCTTTGCCTCGCGCGAACCCTACGTGCTCTAAGTTTGCGGTCGCGGGCCCCGACCCAGGCTTTGTAGGCAGACTCTTTTCGGGCCTCTGCGTGGGCGCATTCTGCATTACACCAAGGTCGGAATTTGTGGCTGAGCGGAATGTCGGAGAATGGAATGAAACACTCCATTCCCTGTCGAATCACATCCCCGACCGCGTCCGCACAGCTCGAGGGGTCACCCGAGGAGAAGCACACATGCCGCCAAGGATAAGACTCAAAAAAGTGCCAAGTGTTGTGAGCAGAAGGTCTAAGCAATTGGGTGTAAGGCCGTCAACATCCGGTACCCGCGTTGCCACATTCACCAGCTGGGTTAGATCTAGCGATAGAGAAAACTTGCGCGCCTCCAACCCAGCATGGTCAATTTTCCGGTACGGGTACAACCACTCTTTATGATGGGCGTTAAAGTACCCCAGAAAATTAAGCTTCGCTGTTGGGTACTGTTGCTGGGCCATGTCAGCCGACTCCACGAGTAAATTAAAAAGCGCTGTCGTCTCCTGGTCACCAGTGTGCGGTCGATAGACGCCGATGTAGAGAGACTTCTCCACGCCAGTGTCCACAAGTAGCCATATGGCAGAAAACCCCGATTTCTCAAAGCAACGGAGACGACGACAACAAATGTTATCGCGGACGTACACACAGACCCCAGCTTGCTTCTTGAACTTGTGTTCAAGAGAGTAACCCGGGTAGTTGAGGTACGCCACGTCCGACGGGGTTGTTATCTTCGTCTCCGTTAGGAAAAACAGGTGCGGCTTCTCGGTCTCAAGGTGGTGGTGGACCGGATCGAGATTAGAGTGCAGCCCCCTGATGTTAGTGAGGTGCACTATTAGTGGGAGGAAGTGCAGCCGTTGTTTCACCATATTCTTCTTTGCTTTGGTCATGTTTTTAGTTATAGAGTTTGCTGGGGAAGAAGTCGAACTGTCGAGGTGCTGCTCAGTGAACCAAGTGGAACACTGGAGCTAACCCAACCTATGGGGAACTCATTTGGAGATTGCGGGGACGCCCGAACCCCCCCGGATATGGCCACCGGGTCCTTCCATCCAGTCGCCAGCTGGCACGGTGGAGCATACCGGGATTTTTCGCGAGTTGGCGGGGCAGCCTTTGGCACGTGGCTGGCGTGCTACTTGGGCCCCCTACTGACTGCGGTCGGCCAACGGCTGGTACCGTGCTTCGGATCCCGCTACCCTCCAAAATGAGCTACCCGGCAAGTTTTGCCCAGAGACCAAGACCGGTTCTGAACAGCGCAACTGACATCCTCCTTCTCCCCCAAAGGCACTGGCACTCCCACACACCGACGGAACACAGCAAGCTGTTTGGCGCCGGACTCCGGTGGGATGGTGGTCGCGAGCCAGGCGGCCCCTTGCGGAGCCTACCACCGCTTAAGTGGGATCGTTCAGCCGTCCCAAAGGCAAGCCTGTGGTGCCGTTGCCCGGGATGGACCGCTAGGAGGTAGATCCCATACCCACCCCATCCTAGTTAAGTCCCATGTAATAGTGGGCGAGTCTATTGCCATCAATCGAGCACAAATCCAGGCTCCGGAGTGCTACTGAAAAGTTTCATTTGAAAAACTCAATAACATTTTACCTGAAATACCGGAAATCGAACCGAGGACCAAGTAACGCATCCGACCAATAAACCCTGTTCCATAAAACTCTATATAACCAAACTTGACTTGATTAAAACCACCAGCTTCATTTTCATTCTATAATAAATTCAGTTTTAAAAACAAACAGCCAACAAATCCCTTTGGAGAAGAATGGAGAGAGTTCAGAACGATGCATATTTGCGCCACAGCTTTTTATAAATTCGTCAGGCAACTGAAATGTTAAATCTATGCACCTCTAGGGGATTGTCGTTGATTTTATTTGTTAGCCATCCGTTTATTTTTCAGACAAAGATATTTCAGTTTTGTTTATTTAAAGGTTGTATTAAGTAAGTAAGGCTTATAGAGAGTAGAGATTTGTGCAAATATTTATACACTAAGCTTTTCCCGCTGCTTTACTTCTATTCGACCGGCATTTTTCATTTTTCTAAAGTAATTCTAAAAAAAGTAACCTTATAAAACTAGGTAATAGTGTAGCTTTTTATAAGTAAAGAATTTTTGAAATCGGATGTTTTCTTACAGAGATTCAAGCAGTTTTAGCTCTAAGGTGAGCAATATCTAGGCATATAGGTACTCGTACGTAGTTCAGAAAATTAATATCGTGTTAGTACTATTTTAATAATTTACTTCTTAATCTTACATGTCGGCAACCGCTAAGCTCTATACAGGTCCTAGTGAATACGGGTGTTATTTAAACTAAAGACATTTAATAAAGCCATATCCATACTATATATACCAATATAAATGCAAAAGTAAGTCTGTCTGTCTGTTTGTTACTTTTTTACTCTTAAACCGCTAAAGCGATTTATATGAAATTTGGTATAGAGATAGCTTGAGACTCTAGAAAGGATATAGGATAGTTTTATCACGGGAGTGTGTTCCCTTGCGAAGATAAAACACATTCAAGAGTGCAAAACCGCGGAGAGAAGCAAGTATACGAAAAGTAAGTAAGACTGATGACTCAATTATTCCCATTTCAGAACAAAGAAAGGTTGAGCAATAATCTTCATGATAAACCCATGGGTAAAGATCGGTCCAGAATTATTCGCCTGAATCACACTTTATCTCCAAATTAATATTCACTGTAAATCTTCCTGTAGGTGTTAAGCAAGCCGTTAAATCCCTTCAGAGGTTGCTGAACAATGAAACCGGCCTCATTTTGGCCCTCTGGGACTTAAATTGAGTGAAAAAGTATATTTATGGAGCCTTAGTGTGGCTATATTTCATTATGATGGTAATTGTCAACGGGCTGTAAAATTTTGGATGGCATTCCTACTTCCTATTCTAGCCTACTTAATATTATAAATGTGAAAGTTTGTATGTTTAGATGTTAGTTAAACAATCACGCCTAACGGATATGGATAAAACAATGAGTCTGCCCAGCCTATTCCCAACTAATGGGTCTACTTTCTGTGCAACTGGGTGCAGCTGTATAGCAGTATGCAACTGCTTATTTCACCTCCACAACCACAAATAGGGTTTCGTTTTACACACGATACTCTACTTGTGTCCTATTTAAATCTGATAACCAGATTTGTAATCGGGCTTCTGACTACCCTACTAGGCCGTCCCAGAAATAGGTAACGATATGATTTGGACGTGTACCATGAGGGCAGCTTTGATACGGAACGGGAAAAGAATGTCTAGAAGGACTTGGGGGAGGGCGTTTGCCCATCAGTGTGCCCACTGAAAACGCAAGAAAAAAATGAATGTCAAAATAATGTTAATATCGTTGCGCTGTTAATATTCTTGGGGAAATGAAGGCTATTTGTATCCTCTTAATTTACTTTTATTGTTTGGGAATATGAATAGCAGCCTGTAGTAATACCACCCGCTGGGCATGGGATCATCTTACTGTTAGTTTCAATCCAGATTCAATCCGTGTGTCTAGGATTCCTAACGGTATTTTCCTGTAGTGATTTATTGTCAGTAGTATCCAAGATTAATAACAAAAACAAAGTATATTTTTGTGACGGTGATGAATAGTCATTGAGACATCTTATACAGTTAGATATCTAATGATTTTCAGCATCACGCCATCATCAATATTTCATTACTTGAAATATTCTATATACCTACTTTTAGTATCAGAATTATCAGAGTTACTATAGTGCTATTGTATACTATTTAATACAACATTTTGTTGTAATATTATTGATGTGATCGGCTGAAAGAAGATATAACGATATTCTAAAAAAAAACAGTCGCTTAACCACAGAAAGGAGTAGAAGGCAGAAACCATATTGTTTTGTTTACTCTTTGTTTCGGTATGCCATCTAGCAGAATAAATTGGCAGTAAGGTTCCGTATTAATCACACAAAGTAAAATGCACGTTTCACAGGGTCCAACTCCAATATAATGGCCAGCTAGGAATAAAGGTAAAAATCGTCTATTAAAACTTTAAAATTGATTTTAAACGTAGGTAGTAGGTGCACGGTAGCAGTTTCACGTTTACCTAAGAAAACATTTGCCTCGGCTAGCAACCGCATGCATACTGTATGAAGCAGATGAGGCTCTAACGTTTCACTTCAGGTAGTTTTGTTTTACATAAATTATGCGGCCAGTTCAAAATTGGCGAGAAGCGTAGAATCGTGGAATGAAAATATTGAGAAAAGCTTTTGCTTTGCAGTGGGCTAGTATAATACGCGTTTAGAGCTAAAATGGTACAGATATATATATGGTAGATTCATATACCTACAGCATTTTTGCTTAGGTATATGAATTATTGGAAACTAACCTTACTAAACTCATCACACTGATAAACAAATTACCCTCCTTCGGCAGTCGGGTAAAAATAGGAGAGGATAAAAAAAAAAGAATTTTGTTAAAATACGAGTAGGTATGTAGTTTGGTTCCTGTAGCGCAGCGCCGACACACGTGTTTGAAGCATCACACATCAGTGATAACGGTGCGTGAACTGAAGGGTGTGACAGAGTGACGGCATTTTTGATGCTGTTTTTGCAGTGTTGAAATGCTTCTTTATCTTCACTGTTGAAGTTTACCTTGATCTTGTCGTTTTTCTTGCATGTTCGTAGATATTTTTATAGCTTTTCCTGGACGTGTGCAGCGTGCGGTATATTTTCTTTATAAAATTTTAATATACCGAGGAATCGTCGTAATTCTTGAATTGTCGTAGGTCAGGATAATCAGATATTGTCTTCACACGATCTTCTGTTGGTTGGATACCGGCTTCTGTTAATATGTACCCAAGGAATTCTAGTTTTTTTTGTCCGAAAACGCATTTCGACACGTTTATTTTTAAACCATGCTCTTTAAGTCTTTTGAAAAGATCTTCCAGGTGTCCTCTGTGGGTTTCTTGGTTTGGTGAGGCGACGAGAATGTCGTCGACGAATGGGAAATCGTGGTCCATGTTGCTGAGTACGCTGTTGATGTGTCGTTGGAAGGTTTGTCCGGCGTTGCATAGTCCGAAACATATTCGTGGGAACTCAAAAAGCCCAAACGGCGTAATGACTGCCGTCTTCTCGATGTCTTCTTCGCGTATTCTTAATTGATTATACGCTTTCCTTAAATCAATCTTCGAGAAAATTTTCATCCCTTCGAGATGGTACATGAAGTCACGAAGTTGTGGTATTGGGTACCGATCCGGTTTGGTTACGGCATTCAGTCTTCGGTAATCGCCACATGGTCTGTATTCGCCAGTCTTCTTCTCTACGAGGTGGAGTGGACTCGCCCAAGGTGATTTTGATGGCCGACATATTCCTTGTTCTAGCATAACTTGAAACTCCTTCTTCGCCGCTTGATATTTGTAAGGTGGCAACGGTCGTGCCTTATTGTACACGGGCGGCCCGTAAGTGACAATATGATGTTTAACTTCGCTGTTCTTCATGTTGTTGAAGTTCGAGGAAGTTATCTCGGCGTACTGTTGAAGAAGGTTGTGGTAAGGGTCGGTGAGGTTGATAGTTAGCACGGTGGGGGTAGCGGCACTGTTTGCAATGCAACCGTCGATTGTCAGTCCTGTTTTCTTATCGACGAGTTTTCTAGCACGTAGTTCGACGAGAAGGTCGTGATGACGCAAAAAATCGGCGCCCAATATCGGTCGTTTCACGGCAGCGACAATAAACTGCCATGGTAAGGGGCGGCGTAGACCAAGGTCGAGTTTCAGCTTCTTCTCGCCATATGTGTGTATTGGTGTGCCATTCTCTGCGTACAAAACTTCTTCTACCCGCTTCATTCCTTTTGTGTTGGGAATGACCGACACGTTGGCTCGGGTGTCCACAAGAAATCTCAAGTGATTTTGGTAATCGCAAACGTGTAGACGGTATGGTGATATTTCGTTAACCTCGGGTCCCGTCGTAGCCAAGGTCGCGGCTAGTTTTCCTGCTGCTTGTACTTGCACGGAGAGCTGCAGTTGCGCGCTTGTTTACCGTAACGAGTGTGGTAAAAACAAATATCGCTTGACGTTAGCTGGTAATAATTCGTTCGGCCTCGGGATTGTGTACGTGATCTTGAGCGAAATGATGATCTTCTTTGTCTTGTTCTGTCCATTTTCATTGCCGCAATTTCTCGCGTGAGCTGCATAATAGCTTCTCGAAGATCTGGCTCTGGCTGCGAGTGACTGCTTCCGTATCGCGACGCAAGCATTGGTGGCTGTTTGCATGTACAAACCGAATGGACTTCTCGGGTTTGCTCTTGCATCTTGTCGGACATTTTCAGTGTTCGTCTTGTGTTCGTCGGGGTCACCACTTTACCAGTTGTCAGGAGATAGTTAAGTAAAAGAGTATTCGGGTTGAATGACATATATTTTAGGAGCAGGTATTTATATACAATTCGTTTCGTTTATTGTGTGGATGTAGGGTAGGTGATCTACAATTATATTATGCTACCCACTTATTGAAGTTATAGATGAGCGGGTCGATTTTGCACGAACTATAAATACCGCGCGTCGCTACACAACGGTAGCTATGTGTCCGCGCGCGTAGCGCGTGGATGTTGATGCCGGCTGCTATAATCTTGTTGTTTGTTGTTTTCGCCCCAAATTAACATATTTCCTTCGTGCTTCCCATCTAAGGAAGCACCCTCAACTTTTAGAATAAATGGACCAAATTATCCGTCATACACTTACTTTAATTTTAAATGTGGCCATGGACGACCGAGCTTGGGCTCAAGCTACTTTTCCCATCTGTATGGGGGGCCTCGGCGTCCGCAAAATTTCTAGTATTAGTTTACCGGCATTTATATCCTCGGTCCACGGTACTGAGAAATTAATCAGGAATATCCTAGCACCCATACTGATTAATTTTGATGTGTCGTGTTTCACCGAGGCTATTGATGCTTGGAGACTCGCTTGCCCGAATTGTAATCTCCCCGACTACCCTTCATCTCAGAGACGGTGGGATGAGCCGCTCTGCAGAGCAGTTCAGGAGCACCAAATTGCCACTTCTGCCACTCCTGCCGAGCGCGCTCGCCTGCTGGCTGTGGGTGAGTGGGAGTCGGGCCTCTGGCTTCACGCACTACCGTCGGCGAACATAGGCACCTTGTTTGACGACACTACTTTCCGTCTCGCTGCTTTCCTACGTCGTGGCGAAGTTGTCAACAGCCTCGGTCACCACGGTCTATCATGCAGCCGAAGTGCGGGTCGCATAGCGCGTCACGGAAACTTAAACGATATCATCCGACGTGCTCTCGACTCCGTCGGCGTTCCGGCCGTATTGGAACCCCATGGCCTGGCACGTGACGATGGCAAAAGACCGGACGGGATGTTTTTGTTTCCATGGAAGATGGGTAGGCCTTTAGTGTGGGACGCTACTTGTGACGATACTCTTGCGCCATCCCATCTTCCTAGCTCGTCGTGCTGTGCTGGCGATGCCGCTGCGGCTGCAGAGAACCTCAAGCGGCTGAAATATAATAACCTCATCGGTAGTTATATTTTCGAGCCGTTTGGGGTTGAAACTCTTGGTCCGTGGGGTCCGAGTGCTCACGCTTTGTTTAAAGATCTTTCCAAACGCTTAGTTGACACTTCGCGTGACCCAAGGGCTGGCTTTTACCTCGGTCAGAGAATAAGCATTGCCAAACAACGTGGCAATGCTGCCAACCTTTTGGGCACATTACCAGTGGACAACGATGTGGAGGAGTTTTTCGACGCCATATTTTAGATTAGTATATTTTTTTGGTTTAGTTAGTGAGTAGTTTTTGGTTTGATCTTATAAGGAAATGTATGATGTTTAGTAGCAGTGGCTGACTGTTTATAAATAACTCTCTAAAAGTACAGTAGACTTACTGACGCATGTCAGTGGCACATAACCAGTATAAGCTGATCCTTCGTCGAATTGGAATATTGTATAATGACAGGTCAACATAAACTGGATTGTACGAAGCACCATTGTTCTTTAGCGAAGAGGGTGCCATATCAGAAAATGGCGGTGGATATAAGAAAGTAAGATGAAAGAGTTTTTTTTGTTGATCTTACACGCGTATTATAGATGATATTCCGAGAATTCTTAAACTTTCATATATTTCTCGAGTATTTTTGTCCCTTCGATATTTAGTGACAGTGATTGACTGTACATGAAACGTTTTTTAGTTCTAAAACTCTCTTAAAGTACAGTAGCATATCAATGCTAAAAACCAATGTAAGTGGACCTCCGGTCGTACAGACTTTTCGTGCAATGAGAG
Organism: Anorthoa munda; assembly: GCA_945859665.1. NCBI lineage: Eukaryota > Metazoa > Arthropoda > Insecta > Lepidoptera > Noctuidae > Anorthoa > Anorthoa munda. The sequence continues at coordinate 28,656,662 of OX243898.1, forward strand.
ATCAACTTAGGTAAACTGGCAAATTCGAGTGTTCCGGGGCCATGTCGGAAAATGGAGGCGAATTTGAAGAAAGGCAGCAATACGAACGGATGCTGAAGGATTTTTGTTGAGTAGATATTACAAATTGTTTGATGTAATTTTTAGGAGCGCTCTTATGGCTGGTTGATCACGCTGAGAAAAGTCACCGGGCTTAAGCAATTTTTTATGTCGTTTGTACACAAGAACTGTGTACACTACCACGGTGCTAAATAAGAAAAAATCTTGTCTGGGCTAGACAAGATTCGTTCCTAGGTCCGACAAAATTTTTGTCGTGTATATGATGAATTGGTCGTGTACGATAGAATTCTTGTGTAAGCCCGGTAAATTTTCTTGGCGTGTACAAGCGACCTAACTCTTTCAAATGAGAATTCTAACCAGGAACAGTTCCTATCGCTATATAATGCATCTCAAAAGTGAGGTTTGTTTTTTTTTTGAATCATTATTATCTTTTTGAAGTGTACATTTTTATAACAAATTTCTCCCAAAACTTTAAAAATTATCATCTTACTAAAAACATAAATGTGAAAGTTTGGATGGATGTGTATGTGAATGTATGTCTGTAACTCAATCCCACCAGAAGGACTTAAAGGATCTGGATGAAATTTGGCGCAGAGACAGATTATAGACTGGACTAGCATATAGGCTATTTTTTATTTCAGTATAATGTACCCTTGGGATGCTATAACACTATTCATGCGGGCGAAGCCGCTGGCAGAAGCTAGTTTAAATCATTTTAACCGGCAGATAATTAACTTAATCATGTTCTTTAGCAGGAATTTGTGGTTGAGGGTAATAATATTATATAACACTAAATAAGACACTTTTGGATGGGATGAGACCTAACATAATTAACTGGCAAAATGTACCCGTACTTTATACCTAAACCTGTGCCTACCCCTCCAGCAAACACAAACGTGAAATTCTGTCAGACTATGTACCACGTCCGGCGAACATTCCCAGCATTCCGCTAGATACTAATTGCTAAGTATAAACCAATATGTTTGACATACAACCTCGCATATGGTTGTCAAGGAATGGTGGATAAAGCCGACGATAAAACAGGGCGAATTTTTGAGGTTAGCCGAATTTTCGGCTAAATAAAAGTTGAAGCGAGCTCCTACTAACCCATTAATAGGTATTGTAAATTAGCTCCTACCAGCGGCTTTGCTAACGTGAATGACGCAAATTAAAAGTGTCCAAAGTTTCATCCAAATCCGTTAAGAGGTGAAAGGTAACAAACAGACATTCAGATAGACTAACTTTCGTATTTATAAATATAAGTATGGATCGGAAATCTGTATGTCTAAATGCTCGTTAATGAATCACGCATCAAGCAACGGCTAAATGGATTAGGATCAAATTTGGAACATGGGCCAAAGTTCACCCATGGTCTGGATTAGGCCATAGAATATTTTTTATCTCGGTAATCTGAACCGTAAAATAATAAGCTAACTTGAGTTTTGAAGAAATGAAGCTAAAGTTAAACCCTTCTTAAATCTTATTTCATCTCATATTGAGGTCTGAGATAGATTTTATTTTAACAATCTCTAAAGAACTGTTAGATAGCTTGATAATATTTTTTATTGTCATAATCAGGCTTTTTTAATGTTACCACTGCTGGGACACAGGCTTCTTCTCTGTGAGAGGGAATGGACAGCAATCTACCACGTGGACCCAGTGCGGGTTGGTGGATGAAACATTTCTTCGAATATTAACTAACTTAAACTCTTTATTGTACACCTAAATTACAAATAGAAGTAAATAATACTCTTATCGAAGAGAATAGTTAATTTGCGATTATTAAATAAGAATTTAAGTTATCTGTCCTGGAAACGTATAATAGGTAAAACACAGGTACGCACATAGGAGTAAGCTTCCTTTACGTACCTCGCATTCGTGTAGTACACACCTTAAATCTCAATAATTTAAGACACGCTAAATGCGTGTAATAAATATCAAGAGCACGTTGAAGCGTTAATACCTAAGCCTTAAAGCTAAGCACCGCCGAATATATACCACGAAGCCGAATATTAATCCCTTCCCTACCACAACAGATTTCACAAATATATCACACGTTTACTGGCGATATATGGATTTACTAAAGGTGTATCTACCTCTGCCTAATCCTTCGATGAACACGGGCGTGATGTTATGTTTATCACGCGTTATATTTTAGCATATGCTTTGACGCGTTCAAAGAGAGGCTTGTATGTTATTATACTGAATGATTTCCGGTTGGCTGTCATCAGAGATTACTTGCCTTACTTTCTTGGGTTAATAAATAGTTGGATTGATTATAATAGAGCGTAGAAACAAGAAAAATAATTCAAAATCGTCAAGGGCGAATAGGAGGACGAAATCATGTTGTGCGCAGGGGCGCAAATGGTAGGGAATCATACATTGTGTTGAATTTTTCGGATGTTTGTTGTTGAGAATTGTTTTCTTGTTTGTGTGTGGCAATCTTAAAAAAAAGGTCCTTTTACGACTATGATTTTACTGCTGGCACGACTATCTCTGAATGACATAAGCTACTTTTTATCGACAAGACTTTCAAAGTATTTGTGAAATATGTCGTGGGAACAAAGCCGTGAATAAAAGCTGATATTGACAATATTTTAATCCGATTTGAGTTTTAATACCCGGAACGGATTGCGTTACTACTCGTAAAGTTATCCAAAAGAGAATTTTCAGTAATAGGTCGGAGTCGATGAAAAATAATTATAGTGGTTTTTAGTTTTATTGTTTTTAGCATACAGAGTGCAGAAAAGGGCAAATAAAGTCACCCATTATGATTTACTTTTGTCGATTAAAACAAAATCCATAAAAAGTTCTATAACTTCTGATGTCTTCTATGTTTTGCTTTGGCACATTCTAAGATCTATTTTTTTTAGATGAAGCCCGCCGTATGGAACATAGCTGGTATCACCTGGGGGCAAAAAAGAAGAAGGTTAGCTCAAGAGTTTAATACATGTTCTGTGATTCGAGGAGAAAGTATGTTGTCTTCGAGAGACTTCTAATAAGTAAAGATAAAGTATAGAGAAGATAAATTCATAAATACTGGTTGTCGTTAAAACTGGAAGTATTCAAAAGAATGAGGCAGAATCATTCTGCTTTACTTACGGTGCTTCCGACTGTGGCATAATTGGAATGACAAAAGTGTCCGTAAACAGTTTCTCTAAACAGTCAACCTAGCCTTTGCCCAACTATATTGGAGTCGGCTTTCAGTCTAACTAAATGCAGCTGAGTACCAGAATTTTACATGGGGCGACTGCCTATCTGACCTCCACAACCCAATGACTGGATAATACGGTACCTATCAGTTGGCAAGACTGCGGACAGATTTTCTGGGTTCTGTTGTAACTATTTTCTATGATCTAGACTTGAATTGACAGCCGGGGGCCAACAGCTTATGTTATAGATCGTCACCCTTCCTCAGAACGCCCTGGGTAAGCACTGCTTAACCTTGAAGACCAACACGTGCTGTTATTATTTACGCATGATTAGACAACACTTTGAAATTCGAACGGTGTCTCGTGCGCAACACATTTGTTTATAAATGTGTGCGACCTCACATAAATCTATCTTGAAGCTATACATTTTGTCAATAAAGACTTCTAATAAGTTACGTAGTGACAATTCAATCAACTACAAATAATCGCAAATTCAGCACAAACCCTCGGGTCACCCAGATCTTACACGGATGTTCAGAGGAAACCAGGAGCTCTAATTGATTATGTACAAAAATGCTAACAGTTTAGAATTATGCAATAGGTATAAAGTAGGTATTTCCTATTATTTCGTGTTATAACAATAATATAAAATTTAAATAATTTACTGTTTCTTTATTAGTACTATCTAAACTTTATATTCATGAAAATGCTAACAGATACGTACTGTGGAACAATGGAAAACTGAAAATGGCTCGTAACTCTTTCAATAAAAGATTTAAGTTTTCAAATCATTTCCTATATGCATAGAGGGATTTGTTATACCTTACAACAAAAGTTCTAACAACTAAGTATAATGCTGCACAGGTTATTGTATTTTTACATTGTGATTTGCGAAACATTGAATTTAAGTTTATAATTTTGCGCCTACATATTCGAAATAATAAACTCTGCCACCATACAAAAGTTTAACCACGTATGTGCTATGCCTTTAGTTTAATAAATCAAATACAATTTGGGTATTGCACGGCGCGGTGTAGGTATGTACGATCAGTATAAATTCTTTGAACCATACAGACCACAGAGGCCCACATCATAAACGGACTCTTCTGATGATTTTTAGAAAAACATTACCGCGCAAATTCTTATTTCAAACTGGCGTCTAGTATCTGACAGATCGTTCACTGTTGTTTTGCCTATGAATGCAACCTTATTGCTATGAAAATAAAGATCACTAAAATAGGTAATATGGCATGTGTTATACAAGCCTTCCCCGTGCGAATCGAATAAATATTAAAATTAGCACATACGTGTTTAAACTTTAAAGACTTGTAAGTAAAAATACAATTAACTGTGCAGCATAATACTTAGTTGTTAGAACTTTCGTTGTAAAGTATAACAAGCCCCTCTATGCATATATTAAATGATTTGAAAACTTAAATCTTTTATTGTAAGAGTTACGAGCAAGTTCAGATTTCCGTTGTTCCACAGTACCTATCTGTTAGCATTTTCACTAATATAAAGTTTAGATAGTACTTATAAAGAGACAGTAAATTATTTAAATTTAAATATTATATTTTTGTTATAACACGAAATAATAGGAAATACCTATTTCATACCTATTGCATAACTCTAAACTGTTAGCATTTTTGTACATAGCAATGAATTCACATACATTATCCACCCACCGAAAATAACAAACTTTTGTATTATCAAAGGTTATGTGAAAAATAATTATATCCCTACTGGACTACTTGCCCCGCTTTTAACTACCAATAATAAACCAAAACACTTCAAACAATTAGAATCCCCCAGAGACATATTGCATAATTAATATTCAAATATGGGATCTTTGAGCTTCAAGCCAGATTAGGCCTTATCTGGGAAGCTTCAGCTGGGCTAAACATGATCACAAAGGCGATGCCTACACAGCCTATAATACACTGTCATTCTATATCGGAATTCTCAGTGGTTCAGATGATAACATATTGTGTTAGATGTGTTATATATGGGGTTTAATATACGAGTATTATCGTGATATTCAGGGAAACCGATAAGTACCTTGATGGACAGAGGAAATTTTGGGTTGTGAACATTTTTATGAATCCGTCAGAAGAAATAAATGGATAGTTGAAATGTATTACTAAAGCGCAAACAAATGAGAATTAAAGGTTAAAATAATAATAATATGAATTTATATCAAATATCAAATAGCCAAAACAAATACTAAAAACATACCTACATAATAATTGAAACCAACAAAAGGACTTAGCTTGGGAACTGCGTTTTGATCGTGCACCTCTAAAATATTTACTATGAGAAAGACAGCGATAAAATGCTCATATAGATAGGAGGAACCTTAAAATCAAAAGAAAACAGTTTATTTTATTTCAGAAAGTTTGTTTGTAAACATGACTTCGAAATTCGAACGCTGTCTCCTTGTGAATCTGCAATGATTTACTTTTAAAACAAATGAGTTCGCTTTCGAATTGTGTGCGCTCACTTGAGTGAGGTTCCAAGTGAACTTGGCAGAATAGCACGACAGTTTCATTTAACATTAATGAAACTAGACAACATTTCTGCTATTCCTTTGTTCTTTAAACCCAAATTTGTGTTTCACTTACAATTTTAGAGTTGACTAGAACCTTCACAATCCAACTAGTTAGCATTCAAATAGTGCACCTATTCTATTCTAGTGATGTTTCCTTTGGCAATTAAAGCTTTGTAGTCCCTGACTGCAGTTTAGATATAGATAAGTCAAAGTTCCGTTTTCAAACAAAGAGAATGTGACAAAGAGGTAACAGTTTCAGTTGAATCCGGCTAGCAAAGGGCAAATACATTTCATTGAAATTCTGTAGCTCTTCTGTAGAATGAGGCAGTTACTAGGTACACAACTTAGAAACGATCTTGTTATTATTATTATTAGTAAATGATGATTGGTACGTAAATTAGACTGAAGAAATCTAAATATTTAAATATTCTCTCTTCTTCGTTTAGCGGTCGCAACTGCTACTACTGGTACTAAGGACCGGGATTTAATAATAATAATAAGTAATAAATAAATCGTTTAATTTGAAAAATGATTTGAAACCCAGCAAACTGTGAGGCAGTTTATCAGCGGGATTAGCGCTCCTATAACAATTGGTTTACACTTAAATATAGGTATACAAACAACACAATTCAGTGGTAACATCGGGCGGGCCATCTCCGCATATTCGCTGGCGCTAATAAATAATTTATTTTAAAATTATAGGCATAACAAACTCACGACAATACAATACACGTGCGCGCGTGAGCACAATGTCTCCTTGTTTTTTTTTTTGTTTATTCTCGGACTGGGCAGTGTTATTAGGTTTTTCTATCTGAAATTTGCCAATTGTGCCGGGCTGATGGCAGTATGTTCAGCCCCTTTTATATTGGACTTAAAATAACTGAAATTATTGAAATATGACTGTACTAAAAGTGCACCTCTGCCTAATTCTTCGAGATATAACAGTTGTGATGCTATGTTATGTTATTTATGCCGCATCGCATCTTCATTCAACACAAAAATAAAAATTCAAAGCAAAGTTTTGTAATCTTGGCATCAAAATCAATCCCGCAAATCCATTTAGTTGAAAAGAAATAAAAAGAATTCCACAACTTTGCAACAAACCGCCGTATTATGTCTTGGTCTCAAACAATATCAGATTTACCATCTCATCGGTAACAAAGTTTTTGAATTTGCAAATCTAGCTGATCGATTATACAAAAGTTAAAAACTTAGTTTTGCAGTTGACAAAAAAATTCTTCAAACAATTTTCTTGTAAAAGAGCTTTTGAAACTGCAAGATGCCCGATGAGTTGCTCGAAGTTTGCTAGTAGATTTCTGTGTGAGAGAATATCGGATTTTCTAGTGCTTTCGAACGCTGAAACGATATTGGGACTGAGCTATGACAGTAAGGCTAGGTTCTATTCACGTATCAATTTGGGTGACATTTTAGCCAACTGGTGTTGATAGAGAGCCATTTTAGTGTGAAAAATGTGGATGGTGGAATTCATTGACAAAGTTGTGCCCAAGGCAAGTTTAAAGAAATATCGGATGTTCGAAAGCATGTTGGGAACGCTAACATAGTCAAAATGTGGAAAATACCTGGACTTAACGAGGGGAGAATGGCAGGAGAGAAATGAATCATTCATCCAGAAGCGGATAATTTCGGGTTCAAACTAATGATGATTGAATATGCGTTAATTTCACAACCTTATATGCGTGACTTTTAAAATGTCAACGCCACAAGCAACCTAAGTTATATGTCCATCTCGTGATCTGGTCTTGAATCTTCCATTCCATCATCCAATATCAGTTTTTAGTTAAAATCAACGATTTCAAAATACAAGCCTAACTAATTTCAACATTTCTTACTGTATTTAAGAAACTAATTTAGAAATAAACCAATTTTCCTTCTCAGTAGTTGTACTTCACCGATAAATCAGTATACACGTCACAGTAGTATAGTTAACTCAGTAAATGAAAAGATTGAACAAAGGAATTCGAGTGTGAAACAATCCGGAGCATTCCGAACCTTCCTTTGTGAAGTATCAGTCAGCATTCCAGACTTCTCTTTTTAGGGTTCCCTAACAAAATCGGTAAAAAAGAACCCTTATTATTAGAAATCTTTAGATCTGCAAAAACACAATTTTATAAATTAGAAATAAAATTAAATAATACAAAACATTTGAAAAGATATTCCCAATCACCGTGTTAACGCCCAAACCTCATGCACATCACTACGATACCGAGCGGCGGCGCATGGACATCTCTACTCGACGCGCACCGCCTCGCCGCCTCACTCTGCAACGGAGCGCGCCCAAGACAAGTCACAAAATCACCCAAACCAATTTCTGCTAGCCACCGATAAAAATATTGTAAAACTAGATATTATAACTATTATTTCAAGAAGTCAGTGTATCATTGAAGTATAAATTAGTACACACCTAGCACCAATACATTCAAGAAACCCGATTTTACTACATGAACAAACATTATGGCGACCGTGACAGGACATTAATTCTATGCGGGAAGCATAGAATAAGAATTGTACCAGCGAAGGAACCAGAAACCAAGCGAAGTAGAAGCAAATTGGAAGGGAATCCAAGGCCTGGCAGCACGCTGACGTCTTCATATAAGGTGTGCCCGTTCCTTTCCTATTATTTCTTACCTCCTTCAATACCTACCTAAATTCCATTTTCCCGGTATTTCTTTTGTTTGTGCGATCATTGTGTGTGTGTTGCTATTTACCTAAGACAGGGTTGCGGGTGTCTAGCTTTCTGTTGTGGGGTCATTTAAGTACCTACAGTGAGTCGCTAAAGTCGCCTCGTAAAGGCTACCGCTACCAACTAAGGCACGGTAACGGCTTCGACTGCTTAGCTAGGAAAAGCTTATAACAAGCGCTGTTTCTTTATCTGTTTTTGCATATTTAAACGTAAGAACTTCAAATTAGGTACCTACTGATACCTTTCTACTATATAACAACTTTGCATTCCTTGATTACCCTTTGCACGTGCACATTTCATTCCCGCCAAATTCATAGATCGCACGCTAGCCTTGTTTTGCAAGCAAATAAAACCGCATTTTGTAACCAATTCCAGCTCGAACGACCAACGTATAGGTATATACTTACCTACACAGCGAGCGCATCGGGATACGAGCGAGCGGTGCCTGTACTGGACGAAGTGGGCGTTACCTACCTATACCTACCAAGTGAACTGACGCCGATCTGCAGCTGGTTCATGTACTATGATCATCAGGTTTGTGCTGGGAGATCAGGTATTTATTAACAAGATTATTAACTTCTATACTTTGGTGGGCGAAAGCCATTTTAAATACTTCTATTCTACATCATGTCTGACACGGAGTTAAAAGACTTAAGGCGTCAAAGGGGATCAATAAAGGGAAGGACTAACCAGTTTCAAAAATTATCTAACTGAACTCAGAATGAAGATTCTATTTCTAAACAACAATTTTTGGAATTGAAACTTAGACTTAACAAAATTGAATCGTTATTCAGTGACTACGACATAATTCAAAATAAAATAGAGATTGTGGATTCCTCGGAGGAAGGGGTCTGTGATAGGGATTCCACCGAAAACGTGTTCTATAGTCAAATTAGTTTAGCGCAAGAGTTAATAGAAAGACACGCACCTCATTTTCAAGAGACTGTTGAAAGCATAAATTCACAAGATTGTAGGAACCCTTCAATTCGGAGTTGTGATAATAATATCAGTAGTGTAAGATTGCCTATAATAAAGCTACCCGTGTTTGAGGGAAGTTACAACAAATGGCTAGAATTTCATGACACATTTAATTCATTAATCCATAGAAATACAAGCTTAAATGAAATCAATAAATTCCAATATTTAAAAGTGTCGTTAGCAGGCCAAGCGGCCTCGGTTATAGAATCTTTAGAAATTTCATCCAGTAATTATGCGGTTGCATGGAAATTGATATGTGATCGTTACAATAATACACGGCAATTAGTGCACAACCATTTAGTATCTCTACTCGTGAATGTACCTACTATGAAGAATTCTGAAACGTCACTCAGAGCTCTTATTGATCACATATCGAAGCACATGCGAGCCTTAACTAGCTTAAATGAGAAAACTGAAAATTGGATACATTGATTATTTTCCTATTTGGCCAGAAATTAGATGTGTTAACGTCAACCAAATGGGAGGAATATAGAAATAGTCTATCAGAAAACCCCACCCTAGATAAGTTTTATGAGTTCCTAAGAAGTAGGGCAGATGTTTTGGAAATGGTCAGTGCAGGCCACGGCCACGGTGACAAACATACTCAAAATGAAAAGCCACTGAAGTCTATCGATAAACCATCTCGGTCTAATGAAAAGCCACATAAAATGTTTGTTGCTGCTGCATGTAACCAAGACCAAACCAAAACTAAGTCTCGCTCATGTTTTATTTGTGGTGGGGAACATTTAATCTATTATTGTGAAAAATTCAATAGCATGTCAATTGATGATAGAAATTTAGAAGTTTCTAAACATAAGATTTGTTCAAATTGTCTGCGTAGTGGACATTTTTCTTATAAATGTACTTCTACTCCATGTAGATTTTGCAAAAGAAAGCATAATTCATTGCTACACAAAGGTAACTTGTCTACGTCCAATAATGTAGAGAGCAAAGCAAGTTCTAATATTACTAATAGCGTATGTAATCCAATCGCACTATCAACCTGTTCAGAAAACCAGGTATTACTATCAACGGCAATTGTTACATTAAATAACAATAAGCAAAGCCATGAGATCCGATGCCTATTGGACTGTGGTAGCCAGTCATCATTTATATCGGAGTCTCTAAAATCTAAGTTATGTATTGAGGGCCAATCTATTCATTCTGTATCTGTAACTGGCATCAATAACATGACATGTTCAGCTCTAGAATGCTGTAGTATAACTATTAAATCTCGTACTAATTCTTATTATAAGGAAATTAAAGCATTTGTAATTCCAGAGATAACTAGTAGCTTACCTAGTTCTAAGGTTGATATATCAACCTTAAACATACCAAAAAATATCACACTTGCAGATCCTAGTTTCTATAACCCATCGCAAATAGATCTGTTGTTGGGAGCTGATGTTTTTTGGGATGTCATTTGTCCTACTAATCAGATCAAATTGGGAGATGCTAACAAACCTGTACTACAAAATTCCCAGTTTGGTTGGTTAGTGGTGGGGCCAGTTATGTGTCCTGACTATGTATCAAGTAAGGAAAGTCGCTGTAATTTCAGTCAAGCTATACGACACCAATTGAAGCAGTTTTGGGAGCTGGAAGAGCTGCCAGATACACCGAAGCTCACGTTGGAGGAACGTGCCTGCGAGGAACACTACGTGCATCACACACGCCGCCTGAAAGACGGTAGATTTTGTGTCACGTTGCCTTTGCGGGATAACCCAGAACTATTAGGTAATTCTGATGCAAGAGCCAAGCATTGTTTTCATTCACTAGAAAAAAGATTCAAAAGGCAACCTGACATAAAGGAACAGTATGTAAACTTCATTAATGAGTATGCTAGTCTTGGTCATTTATCTGTAATAGAGCGACCTGACATTGTAAACCTATTGCCACATCATCCTGTTCTTAGAGAACAGAGTGAAACGACAAAATGTCGTGTAGTATTTAATGCTTCATCTAAAACCGAATCAGGTCTCTCTTTAAATGACTTGCTTATGGTAGGGCCCACTGTTCAAGACGACATTTTCTCAATATTGATCAGATTTCGTGAACATACGTACATAGTTACAGGGGATATTGAAAAAATGTACAGGCAAATTTTAGTTGAAGAATCTCAGAGACACTTGCAAGTAATTCTGTGGCGCGAGAACGATGAGGAATCGATGAAGTATTTACAACTCAACACTGTCACGTATGGTACCTCATCGGCCCCCTTCCTTAGTACGCGATGTTTGATACAGCTGAGTAAGGAGTGTGATGACCCATTGATAAGAGAAATAATGTCACATGATTTTTATGTCGATGACCTTATTACTGGATGTAGTGATGAGTCCACACTTGCAGAGATATATCATCGAATTGTCGAAAAACTGGAATCAGCTTGCTTTAATCTTAGAAAAGTCAAAAGTAACTCAAGTCAATTTCTAACCTCTATTTCAAATACAAGTAACTCTGAGCAAGAAAACTTTAAAATTATTTCATCACCAAGCAATGCCCTCGGAATAGAATGGAATCCTAACACCGATACAATTTTAATGGTATCCTCTAAATTATATGATTGTAACAATGATACTCCATTCTCTAAACGTTCCATTCTATCCTTGACTTCTAGCCTATTTGATCCTTTGGGTTTGCTCAGCTGTTGTACAATTGTATGTAAAATTATTTTACAAATGCTATGGTCTCAGAACCTAGGCTGGGATGATGAGATACCTACTGATGTCAATAAATTATGGAGAAAATTTATTGATAATGTACATAACTTACAAACTATCGATATACCTCGTAATGTGTTTTGTGCTAATCCAGTAACCATAGAGTTACATTCATTTTCGGATGCCAGTATGAAGGCATATTCTGGATGTGTATATGTGCGATCAACTGACGCTCTAGGCAACTGCACAGTTCGACTTTTGTCCGCAAGAGCCAAGGTGGCGCCACTGAAGACTACAACCATACCCAGGTTAGAACTTTGTGGTGCACTTCTAGTTGCACGCTTATGTAACAAAATTTGTAAATCACTACGTTGTGAAATAACTAAGAAAACTTTTTGGTCTGATTCTAAAATCGTACTGGGTTGGTTGTGCACACCTTCAAATAAACTATAAACTTTTGTCGCAAACCGCGTAGTAGATGTTAATGAACTGTGTAATGACAGTAAGTGGCTGTATGTCCCAACCTCACAGAACCCAGCTGATATAGCCTCTCGGGGTGTTTTTCCAAACGAAGTGGCCTCATTGTCACTGTGGTGGCAGGGACCTACATTCATACATGACGGTGAGGAACATTGGCCAAGTCAAAGCACTAATGCAACCTATACAACACTACCTGAAGTTCGGGTAAACACTACTAGGGTCAGCGAAACACCAACTTCTAATTTTGTAATTGATACTAAAAAATATTCTAGTTTCCGTAAGTTAAGAAACATTGTTGCATATATATTCCGTTTCTATAATAATATTAAGTATGCTAAGAATCAAAACAAGCAAATGTTAACGGTTGAAGAATTAGCATGGGCAGAAAATAAGTTAATTTACATAGCACAACAAGAAAGCTTTCCAAATTTTAAGACGCAATGTAAACTAGCTCCACTTGTAAGTTTAAGTCCATTCATTGATGATGATGGATTAATGAGGGTTGGGGGCAGGTTAGAAAACTCACCATATGAATATGAGAAGAAGCATCCTGCTATCATTGATTCTAATCATCCCTTATCAAATTTATTGTTCATTTACTATCATATAAAACACCTGCATGCTGGGCCACAACTTCTCCTCTCACTCATCCGCGAAAGGTACTGGCCCATAAGGGGCAGGACTCTAGCTCGAAAAACTTTCAGAAAATGTGTTCTGTGCACTCGCATGAGAGGAGTAGTTGCCAAACAAATAATGGGAAATTTGCCATCCCCTAGATTAACGCCAGGTTTTCCATTTGAAGTCACTGGAACCGATTTTGCTGGGCCGTTTTTAGTTAGCGATAGAAAAGGCCGCGGTTCTAAGCTAGTTAAATGTTATTTTTGTGTTTTTGTATGTTTCAAGACTAAAGCTGTACACCTAGAATTAGTAAGTGGTCTCAGCACCGAGGCTTTTATCCTGGCTTTACGCCGTTTTATCAGTAGAAGGGGTAAGCCCCTTGAAATATGGTGCGACAATGGGACAAACTTTGTCGGTGCCAGTCGCGAATTAGGTAAATTTATACAGTCTAATTCTAACTCCATGTCAGAGCCTTTTGTAGAGGAAGGCATAAAATTTAAATTTCTACCTGCATACTCCCCAAACTTTGGTGGGCTGCATGAAGCAGCTGTAAAGTCTGCTAAGTACCACTTGAAAAGGGCCGTGGGACATTCCCATTTTACGTTCGAAGAGCTCACCACTTTGATCGCTCAAATAGAAGCAATATTGAACTCACGGCCCCTTTCCCCTCTATCTTCCAACCCTCACGATCTGTTCCCTCTTACCCCAGGGCACTTCCTTATTGGAAGGACAATGACCTCGCTGCCAGCGCCAGATCTTCAGGACGCCAGAGTCAGCTGCCTGCACAGATACGCTAGAATTGAACACGCCAGACAGCACTTCTGGCGTCGGTGGAGCCACGAATACGTCTGCGAGCTACAGCAGCGCACGAAGTGGCAGAAGCGCCACCCGGACTTGTCACCTGGTCAGCTGGTGCTTATTAAGCAGGAGACTTCTCCTCCATTAAATTGGCCTCTGGGACGGATTGAGGCTGTTTTCCCTGGATCGGATGGCGCATGCCGCGTAGCCGATATTCTAACAAATAAAGGAATAGTTCGCAGAGCAGTCAATCGCATCTGCCCACTATTAGATGATAATAACTCTTGAAACTGGAGTTTTCAAGGCGCGGGAGGATGTTAACGCCCAAACCTCATGCACATCACTACGATACAGAGCGGCGGCGCATGGACATCTCTACTCGACGCGCACCGCCTCGCCGCCTCACTCTGCAACGGAGCGCGCCCAAGACAAGTCACAAAATCACCCAAACCAATTTCTGCTAGCCACCGATAAAAATATTGTAAAACTAGATATTATAACTATTATTTCAAGAAGTCAGTGTATCATTGAAGTATAAATTAGTACACACCTAGCACCAATACATTCAAGAAACCCGATTTTACTACATGAACAAACACACCGTTTGTAGGTCTTGGTATTCGCAGCATACATTTTATCAGCAAGTTATGATGAAACCGACTTATTATTAAATCACATTTTTATTTGCTTTTATGGCGCATATTGTGACGTTGCAAAATCATTTTGTAGTCTAGTGGTGACATCTCTGTGCTTAATCTCTCGGCATAAAAGCAAAGAGATAGCACCAAAATCGGAAACCATGTTAAAAGTGTTTGTCTGTTTGTTTAATTATAATGTTAATTGTGAACATTTAAAAATAATAACACAATTAATTAACATAAATACAATATTTAATTGCAAATATAAACTCGACTTAATACCAATCGATACTATTTGGTCTATGGTCAATATTGGCCGATAGAACGTGTGTCGTTGCAATTGAATTCCGGACTACCATCATGACTTGGACATTCGTCGGGGAGATCGCGCCAGAGATATTATACTGGATTTGGTCGCGTTCCGCCTGGGATATATTCCACATGGCGTGGCGTGTCTCAGTCTGACTTGTTGAACTCCAGAACGATACCTCTTGCTGCGCAACCGCCACAGATTGACGGAGTTTCGCAAGCTGATTTCCAGGTTTCATTCCTGGATTTGCCGAGATAAGTCGCACAAGGATTCTTTGTTCTTTGTCCTCTCGTGATTTGTTGAGTTCGTTGTCCCTTATGAGGGGGGATATTGTTACAGGCTCTTTTAGGCTAGCCTGAAGATTGACTAGCGAACGACCGTTTGGTGCATGATTTCGGACCCGACGAGTGTGCGGACAGCGTGGCCGACCCATTGCAGAGGTGGCATACGCCTATTTCGTCCTCGTTCGAGGCAGCCCACCAAGGTACAAACGTCCTTCGCTATTGTCTGTTCCCGACCAGAGATTCTGTTCCGATATCGTCCCTGTACGACGCGCATCACCGTGTGGGTCCGCTAACTAGAAAACCAGCTAACCAAGTACCAGAAACCAATAATCAGTTAGGTTCCATAGCTCCATAGTACAATATTATTTCAATGTATCCAAAGCAACATAAATACGCCAAGTTTCAGCTTAGTCTGATGTCACGAAGTGCTTGAAAAATGGATTACTAGTTGCCGGACACACGGAAAGCAAAGTAATAAAGAGCTTGTAAAATATCGCTTATCGGTGTGATAAGCACAAGATCTCAAAGGAATAATAATATGAGACGATTTGTACTGCCTTCAGCTTTGAATAATTATTATGGATGAAGGTGTAGAAATTGTTTAGTCCCAACTATTTTTGATGACCTTCCTTTAGATATTAACAGTTGTATCACAAAAGCATCCTTTAAAAATAAAATAAACAAGTACCTCCCTAACACATTTTACAAGGTCTCATTGTAAAAAAAATATGTTATATAATATAACAAAAAACCGGCCAAGTGCGAGTCGGACTCGCACACGAAGGGTTCCGTACCATTATCGCAAAACACTGCAAAAAAATCACGTTTGTTGTATGGGTGCCCCCCTTAATTTATTTTATTTTAATTTAATAATTATTATTTTTTGATGAGAATATACAACTAAATATTCTGTGAATATTTCAAGCGTCTACCTGTTGCCGTTATTAATATCAAGCAAAAAACGGCAAAAATATCACGTTTGTTGTATGGGAGACCCCCTTAAATATTAATTTTATACTGTTTTTAGTATTTGTTGTTATAGCGGCAACAGGAATACATCATATGTGAAAATTTCTCGCCGTTACTCGCCGTCCACAATGCCACGTTGACAGGAATTGGCTTGCGACTCCCGACGCGCAGGGGGTCTTCTGCAGTGGCTAGGGGCGTCTCCGTTGCGACTCCCTGACGCTTTCCGCCTCCTCATTTGCGAGAATTACTTCTTCGCAGAAGGATGCGATAGCTTTCCATGCCCTTTTGCTCCGTACCATGGCCTGGACCAGAGCCGGACGCAAGAGGCCTCAACGAGGACATGGCGGTGCTCCGCCCATGCGGGGCAGACCTCCACTGTATGCTCCACCGTGTCCTCCGGGCGATCCACATAATGGTGACACCCGGGTGTTTCCTTCCTCTTAATCCTGAACAGGAACCTTCCGAATTATAAAGTATGCACCTAGTTTGAGAACCAAAGTATGTGAAGTCCAAGAACAATCAATATATTTTGACGACAAAGTACCAGCCTTTTTGCCAGTCGTAGTATGGTGGCAAAGCTTGTATTTAACTACTTTTTTCTTATATACATATTTAGTTTCCTACTCAGCTAACCGCGGTTCTACTGGCCCTTCACCTAGACCAACTTATAACGAACTGTTGCAAAGTTAGTTGATGATGGTCGAGTTGTGGCTCTTGTTCCGTGATAGACTGCGAGATGGATAGCATGATACTGTCATGTCATAGCTACGCCGACGCCATCTTAGGCAGATAGCACATAGATACTTTTAATGGGAAAAAAAAAACGCTGCAATTTTAACACGACTACTCAAAAAAAGGAGTGTTATGTTTTCAGGTTTGTTGTATGTTTGTGAGTTTCTTTATTCCACTATAACTTTTAAACGGCTTAGCCTGTATCAATGAATGTGGTATGTTTAGAAGCGTTGCTTTATTCCGGGTAACAAAGGCTAGTTAAATAAAAAATATGGGAATGAATTCATGAAAAAATACCGAAATATTTCTATTTATAGAAAAAATAAGAACTTTTCCAAGGAACCGTCCCCTGACTGCACCGAAAAGTTTGGTTTTCAGTTTTTCACTTTTGAGCACAATGGCGGTTTAATTGCACAGCAAATATTATGAACTATTTAGTACTTACCTTGTCTCCAAGTGTGGGCAACTATACCTTATTTAGAAGTGATGCAAAGTACAATTACTAGTTATTTGATGAAGGCTGGTCGAGTTGTGGCTCTTGTTCAAGTGATAGACTGCGAGATAGATGCCACGATACTGTCATAGTGACGCCATCTTGGATACACTGGACGGAAAGATGGCAAAAGAAATTAAATTTTGTAATTATTTGTGTTTTTAATCAGACTATAAGGCAACTAAATGATATGTTTTTTTTCAATAAAGCGCTGTGAAAGTATCTTTACCACTGCATTATTAAAAAAACATGTTTTCTATACTGTTTCTTTATAATTCTCTAGTATTAAAACAGTACTTTATTAACTGTAGCTTATTCTCAGTAGGAAACTATGTATTTATATTAATAACTTCCCTGTAAGTTTCATGTTCATAAAGAAAACGAGAAAGTTTTAGTAAAGGTAACTTTAATTATCTTCATCCGCAAGTACAATTTAAATGCTACGAGCGTAGCATTGGCTACGGCGTAGCACAGGCTACGGCGTAGCTTCATTGCATTGTAGCTTCGAGCGGCGTAGCATATTCTACGTAATTATACTGAAGTGGTTGCTTTTGTATTTTCTGTTTATTGCGGGCAACCTTACTGTCTTTAGAGTTGATAAACAGATAGCATTCAATATGTATTGAATGGTGAAGATTGCATTTAGGTTGATTTTTGTGTAACAACATTTGCAATCTAATTTAAGGATTTGAAAAGAAAAGGCTTTTTTATTTGAATGATAAATGATTTTTAACCGACTTACCAAAAAGGAGGAGGTTCTATGTTCGACATTATGTATGTTTTTTTTTTTTTTGTGTATGTTCACGCATATCTCCGTCAATTTTGGACAGATTTTGAAAATTCTTTTTTTATTTGAAAAAGTATGCTTTGAAATTGGTCCCATTTTAGTTTGGTGAAGATCTGATGAAGAACTTCGAAGATATACAGCAGAACTCTTCAATAAATTACGGCTAATCTCTCGGGATTGCTGCAATCGCATGTCTGTTTATTGTTTATACCATTTCATAACAGAACATCACGCCAGTACGCTCTTAGGGGTACGCAGATTTCTCATTTCACCGGTTATGTTCAAGATTCATGATATTCGGGTAATATATTCTGGCGTTATAGGTACTAAACTACTTCCCTATTAGGTAGGTACAACTAAAAAGTGAAAAATAAAAAGCCTTTTTACAAAAAAAAATACTACCGACTTCCAAATAAAAAAACTACAAATTGAAAAATAACTTATTTTTGGAAGTCAGTGTCCATAACGCAAATAAAAAAGTTAATTAAAAAAATCAAAATACCCGACTGCTTAAAAAGCGAACTAAAAAGACGTTATGTTAACTAAAAAGTTCGGAGGATACATCCGACTGGATGTATCCTCCGAACTTTTTAGTTAACATTTTTTTCGAATTTGGTACATTTAAATATATAAGTGTTATATATTTTTGAAATCGCCTCTAAAAACCCTTCATTTTGATACCCCACACGATGGGTTTGGAAGTAAAAATAAAATTGCCCCCCCACAATATGGCGCCCAAAAGCCGGCATTTTTCTATTTTCCAATTTTAATGTAGCCTATGACACTCGCAAGGTTAAGACGAATCGATTGACGTATGAATCATCAAAATCGGTCAACGCGTTTGGTCTCTGGAACGCCACATAGGAACAAACATACATACATACATACATACATACATACATACATATATACATACATACATACATACATAGACTGATAAACACATTACCCTCCTTCGGCAGTCGGGTAAAAATTGGTACCTACCAACAAAATACACCGACTTCCAAAAATAAAGTTATTATTTACTTTGTAGATTTTTTATTTGGAAGTCGGTAGTATTTTTTTTGTAAAAAAGCTTTTATTTATTCTAAAACCCTACCCACCCTGCAGGCGCAAACATCCGTGAAGTTATCTCCCCTCGTCCCCCGCCGGACTTATGACTTAATATAGGTCAGTTGCATAATTAACGCAGTGTCGTCCCGTTCGTGTGCAACGGGTCTAGTTTGTTCCATAGTCTGTTGTAGTTTGGGTTATTATATTATTGTGTGCGATTTTAGTATGGTTTTAATTAAATGTACGTCTGTTTTTTTTATATCAAATGCTTTGTAGTATGTATTGTTCTAGTGTTATATTATGCATGGTACACTCGCGAGCAATGAAAAAGTTCCAGTGACATAGCACCAAATTACTTCTAAACGGGAAAGGCTAGCTTAATGACGCCGTCTGCAATATTGAAGTACATTTAATAGCGCATCAAAATATTACCAACTATAAAAGTAAATATTGTGTTCAAATTTTAAAATAAATGTGAAAAAATTAAATTAAGGTGTTTGTCGGCATTTTGTGGGTGGAACTTTTTATTGCTCGGCAGTTTATAATAACTACGACATGTTTTTCTAAAATTAAAAAAAATGAGTCGATAATAAAATGAAAAAGACAAGACTCGCGGAGCTTACAGCTCACAGAGCAGTAATAAGAATGTGAAAGTCTGGATGTGTGTTAATCAATCGTTTGTGTGTGGGCTTAACTGATTTGGAACACGGCTAGAATATGCCCATTGCTTTAGCTCGATAGTACGTTTCCGTGGGATAACCTACAACGATCAACTAGCACTCGACTGTAGCTCCTTTAGAAAGATCTCCTAATACTACTTTCCATTCATTTAGGCATACGGATATTCTTAATATGTAGTAAATAACAAATAATGTTAGTAAAAATAACAAAATGGAATTAAATTTGAAAAAATGTTACCACCTTTCATATTCAAGGAAGGCTCATCCTATACACTCAGAGTACCTGATAGATAACACAAAAATGCAACAAGTCGATAACATCACAGATCTAGGAGTACTTTTTGATAAGAAAATTACTTTTATCCCTCACATCGAGAATATTATTAAAAAGGCCTCTAAAATGTTAGGGTTCGTACAGAGAAACACAAAAGGTTTCAAACTGGTTAGCTCTAAAATAATGCTATACAATAGTCTTGTGCGAAGCGTCTTGTAGTACTGCAGTGTTGTATGGAGACCGCACTACGCCACGCATAAGTTACTCATAGAGAGGGTACAAAAGCGGTTTCTTTGGCATCTTGCTTTTTCGAAAGGGAAAAGCAAACAGCTGCCCTCCTACAACACCCGTTTGAAATACTTCAAGATGCACTCATTATCAACTCGAAGGGATATCATTGATGCCTTGTTTCTTTATAAACTACTAAGAAATAAAATCGACTGCCCTAATTTACTAAGTCTTATAAAGTTTCGTGCCCCATCCCGATACCCGCGAAATCCCATCACTCCGTTGCACCCACCTTCACGCAGAACGGTTTTGGGTGCAAACTCTCCGATTCCACGACTATGTAAAATGCTTAATTGTTGCAGTGATCTAATAGATATACACCACGACAAATTAAGCAAATTTTACAAAATAATTAGAGAGCACTATTCTAGTATTCAATGATGACTGAATATTGATAAGTTTTAGATATTGATTAAGAATGAGATATTAAGAATGTGTGAACGTTACCCCAACAGGAAAGTTACTCCTAGAGTGATATGAGTGGAACGTATACTTAGTGCGTAATCTGCTATGCATGTGCGCCACATAAAAAATAAGTGCGTGTCGTAGTTTTTGAAAAAAACCGAAAAAACGATTCCTGCTAGGGTAACGTTGTTCCAGCAGGAAAATTCTAAACGAATGATCGGAATGAGAAATATTGTGCATGGGCAGAGAGCTTATGGTTGTGCAAAAAAGTGCACCGAAAATATAACTGGTGCGTCATCAGGTTTTCGAGTTATTGCATTTCCTGCTGGAGTAACGTTTTGAAGAATCGTGTATCTCTAAAACCATTGTACGTGCGCCTGTAGAATAAACATACACGAGTAGCTCTTGATATGTGCGTATTTGTGCCGGAATTAGTTTTAAGGAAATATTTATAATTTTCAAGTAAATGCGCTTTTTAGAAAACCCGAAAAAAGTTCGCAGTG
Organism: Anorthoa munda; assembly: GCA_945859665.1. NCBI lineage: Eukaryota > Metazoa > Arthropoda > Insecta > Lepidoptera > Noctuidae > Anorthoa > Anorthoa munda. Next base: position 28,678,067 of record OX243898.1, read on the forward strand.
CCTAAATGAGAAAACGTATAAGCTCGCTGAGAACTGTATTCAGTCCATCTTGACGCTTCTAATAACCATAAAAAGTTTCAAAAGCATACATGCTTGCGTTATCGAATAATATTGCTAAAAGTCAAAACGAGGTTGTCATAACTTTGACGGCAAAATACAAGAAACTGACTCAACCCAAGATAGGTAGGTGTAAACCACAAGTATGTGCGCTTAGTCAAAAATATATAGTGAAAATATTCAGCTTGGAATGTTTCTTATTAAGTAGATTTAATGAAAAAGCTAAACATGTAAACAAAGGCTGGTTATCCGACCAAATTCGAATGACTACGAAAAAGCGACGGATTCATACATATCGATGACCTTCTTAACTTTACTCACGAACCGGTTGTAGCGTGTTGTGCCTGAGTACACTGAGGTAGAAAAGTTATAGAAAAATTTACTTGTTATTGGATTATATTTTACTAGCTGTCTTGTTGTTTGTTTACTTGATTAGGTAAGTACATTAGAAAAAGTAGTGCCAAGTTATAACCCATCTTCTTTATTCCAAATTTCATTAAAATATATTCGGTATTTTGAAGACACATCCAGACATTTGCCTTTATAATATTAATAGAAAAAAGTACTTTAGAGAACAAAAAATAGATGGCGGCTGTTTTCAAAAAAAAACGTTCAAGTTATGTGGGATGAATACCGACTACAAAAAAGAACCTACAGATAAAGTTCATAAATTAAAAGCCAATTTTACTGTTTGTATTTTAGTACTTAAGTAAATGAAAAACAAATATGTGATTTTAAATAATAATGACTACACAAGGTACAAATAATTTGATTGAACTGTTTTCCAATATTAATAGGTTTGTAATTTGATCTGTGATTTGATGCTATAATTACTTTAAGAAACAAAATTAAGGGAATAAAAATAATAATTTCTACATCAACAAGCTCTTTCATTTGTTATGGTCACAAGGTGCATTTAATGTATTTTTTAAATTAGTCCCCAAAATTAGGTCATAGAGTCTAGCAAACGAAAGTATAGACTGAAAAAGCGCGGAAAATTTAAAAAATATCAGCATAGCAACCCCAAAACTAGTATGAAATATCTGGAATAACCTAATTTGATACTTTAGAAATATTTATTTTATTTCGTCTGAATAAAAATACAATAGGTAATTGAGGTAGGTAATATTATAGATATTATGTATCAATCTCAAAAAAAAAACAACAGTATTCTGTAATAATTTTGGTTTATTCAACTTATTAGCGTCATAATAACTTATGAAATCTAACAACACACGTAACAAATCTTGGTTATTTTTTTATGCAATCTTTCTCCTGATGTTTTTCTTGATATTTAGACATCATGTGAAACGACATCTCCCGTAATCCACTTTGAACTGTTTTATTAATTTTTCACTTAAATAAATGCTATTATCAAGACCACAACAAATCACCAAAAATTGATGTTGACATTAGTATAACATTGCCATATAAAAAGTTTGCAAATAATTCGAGTGTCTACTTTCATTTGCCAGACTCTACCAACAAACGTTTGAACGCGACTGTACGGACAACAGCTTAGGTTTAATACGTCCAATTAAGAAGGTCATCGATATGTATGAATCCGTCGCTTTTTCGTAGTCATTTGAATTTGGTCGGATAACCAGCCTTTGTTTACATGTTTAGCTTTTTCATTAAATCTACTAAATAAGAAACATTCCAAGCTGAATATTTTCAGTACATATTTTTGACTAAGCGCACATACTTGTGGTTTACACCTACCTATCTTGGGTTGAGTCAGTTTCTTGTATTTTGCCGTCAAAGTTATGACAACCTCGTTTTGACTTTTAGCAATATTATTCGATAACGCAAGCATGTATGCTTTTGAAACTTTTTATGGTTATTAGAAGCGTCAAGATGGACTGAATACAGTTTTCAGCGAGCTTATACGTTTTCTCATTTAGGCACTGCAAACTTTTTTCGGGTTTTCTAAAAAGCGCATTTACTTGAAAATTATAAATATTTCCTTAAAACTAATTCCGGCACAAATACGCACATATCAAGAGCTACTCGTGTATGTTTATTCTACAGGCGCACGTACAATGGTTTTAGAGATACACGATTCTTCAAAACGTTACTCCAGCAGGAAATGCAATAACTCGAAAACCTGATGACGCACCAGTTATATTTTCGGTGCACTTTTTTGCACAACCATAAGCTCTCTGCCCATGCACAATATTTCTCATTCCGATCATTCGTTTAGAATTTTCCTGCTGGAACAACGTTACCCTAGCAGGAATCGTTTTTTCGGTTTTTTTCAAAAACTACGACACGCACTTATTTTTTATGTGGCGCACATGCATAGCAGATTACGCACTAAGTATACGTTCCACTCATATCACTCTAGGAGTAACTTTCCTGTTGGGGTAACGTTCACTAAGAATGTGATATTTTTTTTTTCAATAACTCAATCCAATGGAATTTAATTATATTACTTGCTTTTATTATTATTATTTGATTTTAATTGTTTTTAAATATATTAATGATGTGCTGTGATGTACTTAATTTAATTTAATTTATTAATCTGTTAATGTTTTTTCAATTGTTTTAATTTTAATTGAATGCTTTTAATTGTATATGTTGTGTATTGTTCAATAATTTAATATTTGGTATTAGTTTAATATAAATTTAATGTTTTTATTTGTATACGTTGTGTCGTTTTAAAATTTTACTTAATGGGCTTATTAACCAGAAATCTTGCTGTATTTTTATTATTGAATGCTGTTGTCATGTTTTGTTATATATATAATACGTAATAATAATATGTATAACCACAAAGTGTGCATGTGGTGTTAGCCTATAATTAATTGTTACACTTATAAATGAAGCTACTAAGAAACTGTAAACGTTCTGTGTAAACAATTGTTGGTTAACCAAATAAATAAATAAATATGGTACTTATGAATAAAATCTATGAGCTAAAAAACGGACAGCAAAACTTAACTCAAATACCTCGATTATTAGGTCATGCTAACGAACATTTACAAAATAAGTATTCTGATTGCCAATACTCGAATAAGAGTAACCTACATTGTAACAACACAATGGTATCATTGAAACCCAAACACAATGCGATCGGAAGATAACCGGGCATAACCGGGTAACCGAGAAGGTTATTTTAGAACTTATTATGAAAGAGATCGGGTGTAATGATTGTGTTTAGATGGATGAATTTAAATTAAGCCGGGTTTTGATAATGGGAATATAAAAATAACAATTGCGAGAGAAATGGATAAAATCAAAGAGAAAGCGTTGAGTGTGATTGCGTAAGTACTTAATTATAATACAGTGAGTGCCCCTTTACTGTAGGAGTCATAATTTTAATATGCACTTGCAGACTAATAGTATTTAATGCAATGGTCATATAATAGGGGTTATTAAAACACGAGCGTAGGTTTATCACATGAGGCGATGCCGAATTTGATAATAATATAACGCGAGTGTTTTAATACCTAATTATATGCTATTGCATACATTACTTTATCTTCACTCATACAGTTGCAATAAAACAAAAGTGGAAACGGAAAAATATTTGGCAGTTTAGATTCTCATTGCACATGACTGCGCAGCGCGCGCCTCCTTAGACAATGACAGTACTTCAACGAGCCCATAAGCGCCAATAAATTAAAAAGTAAAAGTGCGCTATAAAAATTAAAAAGTTATTTTATGATGCAGTTGTTTAAAAATCGAAGGAAAATGTTGCATTGTAATGGTTTTTTTTTTTTACCTATCCATGAATATAAAGTACGTGTTTACACAATATTTTTTGAATTCATATTTGGAACATTACGTTGTGGGTGTTGATAAATCCATCTTAATCGTTAACTAATGTTATAAACAGAGAGCCCGAATTTTATGAGTTTCTTCTGACGTGTGGGATAATCTCTAGAACCGCTATACATATTTCACAGGTCCATTATTCCAGATGATTGTAGTCTATGAATTATTATGAGCCAGGCAAGGAGCGGGTCACAGTTCGAAATCAAAAGGCTGGTTCTGGTTCTGGACTCAATCTCCGGTCGGACACTGTTACTGGGTTTGCCCATCAGAAATTTTGCAGTAGTAGTCTGAACTCTGAATGTATCACCCGGTTATAGGCAATAGATTCTCCTGTTACATTACATGTGGCTTGTAACTCGTATCATAACTTATGCAAGAAAGATGTACGAAACACCCATGCTTACCCTTTCAAATAATACACGCGTTAGTAAGCCGCTATATCACGTAATATTTAAGTACACTCTTTGCAACAACATTTTCCGTATCTACGAAGGTACTAACATTAACAATACGTAAAGGGTTGACAGTAATAACATTATTATTATTATTAATCAGGATGGCAACCAACCGACTAACCTTCAAAGTCAAAGTTCGCGAACACATTCGCAAGAAGTTGGCAGCAGTATCGTCACAGTGCTAATTATTTTTTTTTCCAATTGTCTATTTCTACTAATTGTTTAGGTATATTCTTATATTTAATTTATTATTTATTATGTAAATTATATTGTATTTATTAATTATTTCTAGCTTGTATTTATTTATTGTATATACATTTAAATCCACTCATTTTCGCGATTGCACCTACCACTATTTATCTCTGCATCACCCAAAGGTTGACTGGTAGAAAATGCCTAAGGCATTAAGACCGCCTCTGTACATTTGTGTGCTTAAAGTATTAAATAAATAATAAATATTATTACAAATTCTATCACACCCGTAGGTCTCGGCAAATAGTGAGGGGTTGATATCCAATATGCAGTACAAACGATGGTATCCGCCGATTATACTGAAATCTGCTAGGGTTGAACAAGTGTCGATAATTTTGTCGCTATTTCAAGTAAATATTTTATTAGTAAGTCAAGTCAAAGAAGTTTTTTGAAAGAGAGCTAGCTATCTCATAGTAACGACATGACATTCTGGTTTTGTATCACGTAAGCGAAAACGCGCGCGGCAGGTCGCCTATGCGATGGACCGACCAGATTAAGTCTGCAGTGGGTGGCCCATTGAATGAGTGCACACGAATAACGGCCGATAGAGACGGATGGCGTCGCATCGTTAAACAAATTATGGCAACCCGAAGTTTCACTGCAACATGATGACCACGACAGCTCTGCCAAGAGTGTACCGACGAAGAAAAGCGAAAACACAGAAAAACCCAAGCCTTTTTTTTAATAATAATAATATCGTTTATTTATAACATAAGGCACATTATACAATAAAATATCTTAAAAATATAAAAGAAGACAGTTGCTTATTTGCCTGAACTAAGTTGAACCTGTGTTTTAGGCTATAAAGTGCTTAAAACTTATAATAATAATAAATTAACAACGGTATAGCTTGTATTATGAATACTTAAATTAAAAAGACAAAGCAAAATTATTATTTTGTAACAGCCAGGACATCTTCTGTCTCTCCGTAAGAAAAGCTAAGTAGATGTTCAAGAAGAGTCTTTTTACAGCTAAAACATTTTAATTTATAGATACTTAATTTTCTATTTAATCTTTTGTACAGAAATGGACCTAAAAATGTAAAGAATCTATTTACAAAGACATATTTTGAGGATGCATTAGAATCGCAGAGAATGTCACTTCGCTTCTTATCTATAAACTATTACTTATTTATAATATAATATTACAAAGAGGAAAGATTTTTTTGTTTATACCGAATAGGCTCCGAAACTACTGGACCGATTTAAAAAATTCTTTCACCAATAGAACTACTTTATTCCTGAGTAAAATAGGCAATTTTTTAATACTGAAAACGGGTCCTGTGGGGTGGCCGAACGAAGCCGCGGGGAACAGCTAGATTTTTATGAATTCGGCGTTATAGGAAAGCATGCTGACTGGGTGGAATCCACATTTACGGGAATACAGATGAGAGTCAGTAATGTTAAATTGAGGCTTGCGCATGGAGAAGTGAATATATTTTGTCTTGTCAGCATTTAGTGTTAGTAAATTGCTTTGTAGCCAATTAGTCACAGTATGTAGTGAAATGACTCGATAAAATGGACAGCCCGTTCACATCACTTTGAACTGTTGATTCGTTTCGATGGGTGTTTACAAAAAAAGGTTTGCGATCCCTTCCTTTAGCTTTCGTTCCACGTGAATTAAATTAAAGTCAATATTGCCACTACCAAATGGACTTGCAATGGACTTTTTTTTAACTTCTTCTTTTCGTGTGACGTGTGGCTACCTCTGGTGTCAGAGTTAATTAAGCCATGTCTGAGAACCCCACAGGTCTCTGACTAGGCTGTTTCAGACTTACATTAACTATATAAGTTCAGGTTTCCTCACAATGTTTTGCTTCAACGTTGCATGTGATGTTCAAGATAAACTTAGAAAGTATATATGAATTTGAAAAAGCATTGGAACCCACGACCTCAAGCACAACAGGCGAGGTCTTATTTGTGTTGGTTGGTTTCACTGGGTTTTTTTTATTTTTTTGGTGGCACATCATTCAATGACTTCTCCCGCTCTGGGTGAAGCGGGAGGGCGTGTCAGAGTTTTACTGACTAAAACCCACCCGTGTTCCTTCAGTTGCTTGTGCCAGGGCCGCGGCAACTCACTTTCAAATTTATCCGCAACCCAGTCAGGCATCGGACCTACCCGGGCTTGGTCCTTATCGGACGGCGAGCTACCCATTACTTTCCGTTCGCAAACCCGCGCCTACGGTGGCCGGGCATCGGCTTGCGACTCCCAACGCCCAGGGCGTCTCCTGCGGTGGCTAGAGGCGTGAGGACATCTGCTTTGCGTCTCCCTCACTTGTTCCGCCTCCTCTTTTGCGAGCATTACTATTTCGCAGAAGGAGGATGTCTCCTCAAAAGCTGCCGCTGGGAAGCTGTCGCTTCTCATGCCCTCTCGCTCCGTACCGTGGCCTGCACCATAGCCGGACGCGAGAGGTCGCCACCGCTCCTCCTCGATCGCCTCCATGAGGACATGGCTGTGTTCCGCCCAAATGGGGCAGATTTCCACCGTAAGCTCCACCGTGTCCTCCGGGCGGTCCACACAATGGTGTCAACCGGCCGTTTCCTCCCACCTTATCCGGAAAAGGAACCTCCCGAAACAGCCATGTCCAGTGAGGACCTGCGTCAGGCGGAAGGTAAGGTCGCCGTGACGCCTTTCAAGCCACTTCTCAAAGAGGGGCCTTGCCGCCACAATTGTGGCTTGCCCAGCACTGGGTAGCGACAGTCGCCCTCTCCATGTCGCCATAATATCCTGTCGCGGCAACGGAGTTTCGCCCCGGCATTTCGCCTCCTCGCGCCACTCCCATATTTGCGCGAGAACTTTTGCTTCCAGATCCCATGGCGGCAATCTAGGAAGGAGGCTCGCCGCCTCACCGGAGACCGTGTGGTATCCCCGGACCAGCCAGATGGCCATGACCCTTTGGCGCGCAGCACCCATTCGTACCCAATGTCCCACAGATGCAGCCCCACAACCGATCCCTGTGGGACACCGCACGACATCTCTCGCCGGTTCCACTCTCACTGGTGACCGGGGTAGATGACGGCCCTGTCCGTCAGATAGGCCTCGACCACGCGACATAGGTAGGGCGGCGTCCGGTGATACTGGAGTGCCTCCTTGATGCTCCATGGCAGGGTGTTGAAGGCATTGGCGATGTCTAGAGACACCGCCAAGATGACTCCACCCCGGGCCACTGCATCCCCCGTCGTGAGGGCTCTCACGCGCATGATGGCGTGCACCATAGAGCGACCCTTGCGGAAACCAAACTGGCTCTCTGCCAGATCTGGCGCCAGCTGCTTGACGAAGCGGTCTGCAATGACTCTTTCAAAGAGCTTGCCCACCTCATTGAGCAGCACGATGGGCCGGTAAGCGGACGAAGAGTCCGCAGGGCGCCCCGGCTTCTTAATGTTATCCAACCCAGTTCGATCTCACCCATCCTTATTGTCCTTAGACGTAGCTACAGCGATGATTACCAATAACCAGCTGGGCAGCTGATCTCTAGTGATAGTGTAGCCGAGCTTGGCAGACCATTAACAAAGCGATGATAATAGATAATAGACAAGATTGAAGATTAACAAGCTGACTGAGTGAGGCTGAGGAAAGAGGAGGAAATTACTTAGTATACAAGAAAAAAACGAAGGGTTCCGTACCATTATCACAAAAAAACGGCATATAAATCACGTTTGTTGTATGGGAGCCCCTCTTAAATATTTATTTTATTCTGTTTTTAGTATTTGTTGTTATAGCGGCAACATAAATATATCATCTGTGAAATTTTCAACTGTCTAGCTATCACGGTTCATGAGATATAACCTGGTGACAGACGGACTGACGAACAGACAGACAGACAGACGGACATACAGATAGACAGCCAGATAGACAGACAGACAGACAGACGGATCGCGGAGTCTTAGTAATAGGGTCCCATTTTTACCCTTTGGGTACGGAACCCTAAAAACCAGCTCCTTCTGGCACTGTCGGGTCAAAAATATCTTCCATAGCATTTTGGCACAATAACGAGACCCTTAATTGCAAATACTAATTGGACCTTCAGATAAAGGGCTATAACAACAATTATCCAGAAATAACTAAAAGGCAAATCAAATTTATCCTGATAAATAAACGAGAATATGAGAAAATCTTTTTTAACCAAATATTGTTAGCACGCCCGAATAAATAAATATAAAACGAATATCTAAGTAAGTAAACTAAAGTTATACTCGTATAGAGGGACCTATCCCGAAATATCTGGAAATGCCCTAGAACGTCCCAAACTGTCAGGAATATCCCATTACTCTGAATTAATTATTATTTATTTAAGAACCTCTCAGTGAAAGGGGTTATTATCTGTTCATTACTTTGAAGGATTTTGGTAGTCTTCAGTAAGTTATTTGTTAAGGCTACCGCGCTTTAGAAACGAATTTACAGGCTTTTGGTGACTGTTCTGCCTCATTAATCTAGAACGAATGCAAGAGCGATTGCTAAGCGAAGAATCCTGAGTTAAATCTCCAGCCCAAGTCAGGCAAAGTATGTTTTGGATTTTTCTATTAAGAAATTCAAGGTATTATGTACCTATTCACATGTTGCTAAAAGAGTTATGAATATAAATGTGGATGGATGGAGAAGAAGAGGAAGGCCTAAAAAAAGATGGATGTAGTCGTCTGGATTTTATAATAATCCCCTCGTTACCTGTTACGACGAGCCATAATAGTATGTGGCATTTAACCAATAATAAGTCGAAATCTAGACTTTATGTTGACATTTTTTTTCATCACTTTATAGTTTTATAAAGTAGTTCTAGAATTTTCCTATAAAGGGGAAATATATCCTTACCTACTTGTAAAAAAGCCATGAGCACATTGAGCATTGATCACCAAGCTTGTTCAAGGTGCAATACACCTTGAACAAGCTTAAAAAGCTGCAATAAAAAACCATTTGTTTACAACCTTGGTGATAGCTATTTGCGATCAGTCCATGCGAACAGTCGTGGTCATGTGCGCATCACACTCAATAAATACGCTTCTATTAATAAAACATACTAGAAACGAGCATGCTACACGCGACTTATGATATCAAACCCTAAAGATATAAAAACGGATTTATTGATATTTTTCCCATTGAATGTTCAATTGAGAGCCAACTCTGTTGAAATTAAGTAAACTGAAAAGCGAATAAAATAACCTCAATAACCAACAATTTAAGCGACGAAATAACGAACTTGAAAGCAAAAAATGAAAACTTTTAGTCTAGCATTTTGAGGCGGCGCCAATCAAACAATCAACGAAGTTCAACCTAGCTACAATCATTCTACACTGTAGGTAACTTATTTGCACATTTGTTTGGCGCCAACTCAAAATGCCAGACCAAAATATTTTATTTTTTGCTTTTCCGTTCGTTACTTCGTTGGTTATTTTTTTTTGTTAAAATGGTTGTATTTTTATTTCGAAAATGATATCAAAGCCGCGGGATATGATATTGTTACGGTAACGGATCGGGGTACGATAAAACCACATCGCGCTTGACTTTCTAATTTTAGCTACATTTCAGCATTTGTCTCTGAGATGGCAACGATGGTTTTGTTATTTTACAAATCCTCAGGCAGTGATGGTTGAAATGCAAAATTACATATATAAAATGCATAATTACATATATAGCGCTTGACAATCCCATATTTTTTGTGTAAGTCGTTGATAAAATTATACTTATCTAGTCTCCGATGTCTACAAGTAAAACCCTTTGGCTGTTTTGCTAGGTACACCAACACATGTATAAGATCTCAAGACAAAACAAACAGAATTTGCCAACAACTTTTACAATCGCTTCGCTCTTTAATATCACACCATGCTTCAAACAATTAACGTTATAACAATAACATTGTTACAACTAATTGTCAGTCGTGGCATTTTATAATTAAACTTGAGTTGCGAAGAGTAACGAGCATCTTCGGTAATTAATAACTTGCGGAATGTTAAGTTGTAAACTTACTTCATTTTAGTTAAATTATTGCTAAGGGACACATGTGTGAGATGTTTCGTGAACTTAGATGTCTACACCTTTACATATAATTGTAGTATAGTGGCTCTTGTAATGGCTTTTGTCAAAAACTACCATCAAATTGAAACTGCACTAAGAGTAGAAAGAACTACATAAAACATTGAATTTTGGAGCAAGAATAGACATCATCTTCCTGCCATTGTTCCTTTCACGGGGTCAGCGCAATCGTTTTCTTCTTTCATTCCGTCTTGTCAATCGTCACGATATCATTCACTCTCATTTCTTTCCTTCTTTACACAATCTATAGATCGTTTCTTTGGCACTTCTCACTTTTGCCATTAATCAACGTTTATATTCATCACCTTTTAAATCACATGCCTTTCATCCTTCCTCATCACTTGTCCTTACCAAAACAAATGATTTACTTTTTTTTTTTGTCACTAGCGCCATTTTCAAATTTCCTTTAATATGATGAAAGCAGAAACCTTTTAGCCTTGTCGTTTTATGACACAAAACCTTAAGGTGGTTACATGTTAAAGATACTCACGACTTCGATCTTGTGATCTGTCCCGTAGTATACGTGATTTTTGTCCTTTAAAACATACTGTTTAGGTATTAAATTCAATTCCTACCTAGGATAGGTGGCTTCTGGAAAAAATTATATAACATTACTTAACACCTCGCCAGTATTCCCCGAAAGACCACATGTGTCGATCTTGAAGGCTTAGCAATGCTTGTCCTGGTCGGTCCGTAATTACACAAGTCTTTCCACCGGGTATGGTGTTACTCAGTTACTGGCTCGTGGAAGTACGATAGGCAGTTTCATATACAGAAATGGTATTCTGCTGCATCCAGTAAGACTGGAAGCCATACATAGCTTAGTGGAAAAAGGCTAGGCACATTAATTGACCACCGAGAAATTGAAAAACGTACCTACTATATCTGAACAAATTATTATGAAATCTATATAAAGCTTGCTTGTTTGTTTTGCTATAACAAAAACATAATTATCACCGCGCGTTATTATACCACCTGTTACATTTTATAATTTAACACGCTGCTAATAACGTTTTCACCTATTTTGTTCTCTTCAATTGATTAAACAGTGAAACAATGCGTAGGTGTAAAATTTACAATGAATGTAAAAAAATACATTGCCAGAAATATTATAATCGGCTTATGCTTTTATGTTGGTGGCATTCGTAAGAAGATTAATATCATATGGACAACTCTTAGGGTCCCGTTACTCAAAAGGAAAAAAAGGAACCCTTATAGGATCGTTTCGTCGTCTGTCTGTCTCTCCATCTGTATGCCTGTCCGTGTGTAAAGACCTTTTTATCTGGAATGTCTGGAGGTATCAAGTTGAAATTTATATTTTATACTCAGGTCTGCAAACCCTTGCAACTGTAAAAAAAAACTGGCCAAGTGCGAGTCGGACTCGCGCGTGAAGGGTTCCGTACCATTATCACAAAAAACGGAAAAAAAAATCACGTTTGTTTTATAGGAGCCCCACTGAAATATTTATTTTATTCTGTTTTTGGTATTTATTGTTATAGCGGCCACAGAAATACATTATCTGTGAAAATTTTAACTGTCTAGCTATCATGGTTCATGAGATACAGCCTGGTGACAGACAAACAGACAGATAGACAGACAGACGGATCGTGGAGTCTTAGTAATAGGGTCCCGTTTTTACTCTTTGGGTACGGAACCCTAAAAAATCAAACCAGTTAACGCCGTTTATGTCGTAAATGTGACGAATCGCAATGAAATCAAAACCTACAGACTACCTACTTGGACCTAGAACGATGAAATTTGGCAAGAAGCTATGTCTTATAAGTTACAGCACAAGTAAAGGAATAGATCCAAAAATCGAAAATTTATACCCAAATAAAAAAAAAGTATAACTTATTTACAGTTGGTAAACAGACCGGGACTTATGTCGATGTATGGGGACAACTATTTTCCAACGGCAAAGTAAATTTTGTCTCTCAATCCACTTTATATTTTCGCTAGAGCGATATTCGCAGCTTTCATTTTTTTAGTATTTCAGTAATGTTACCTGAATATTTTTCTGAATGTAGCTCCTTGTACAAAACCCTCGATGCGCGAGTCCGACTTACTAGTGCGAGTTGGACTCGCGCACCGAGGGTGGGGCCGGTTTTTTTTGTGCAACTATCTAAAAATATTTAAAAAGTTAAGCTTTGGCCAGTGGTTTCGCTACTGTGGCTATCCTACAAGAACCGTGCCTATAATAGCCTGATACTCAACTATATTGTATCTTACTAACAGTGAAAGAATTTTGGAAATCAGATCAGTACTTCCAGAGATTCGCTTTTACAAAAAAAGGTTCTCTTTTTTTTTTAATAAACGTTCAACCAAACAATAGTACATTACTGCAGAATCCAGTAAGTGAGCCTTCCGGGCCAAGTACGAGTTAACCGGACCGAACCGTAGGTGAGGTCCGATTATATCCGAGGCCAGCTTTCTTACTGGTTGAGGCGTGTATACCTAATGCTTTTCTCAAACATGAAAGAAAGTTTAACAACCAATTCGTTTAATTAATATTGAAGGTTACATTCATATTAGGGCAATTACTGATAGATATTGTGATCGATTTATCGGGGGCATTTATATTTGTTTTTGCTATTAATTCGGCCTCATTTTTAAATCAGGAGGAGTGCCATCTATTTCCGAATCAGATTTGCTTGAACTAATTTTTTGGGATTATCTGTGTTCACGCGGTAAATTAAAACACAAGAATGTGAAATTCCGCCAGTCATCGTTTTTTTTACTAAAAGTTTGCGTTTAGTTTTGAACATTGTTCTATTTTTACATAACATGAATGTTTTAGTAAAAAAATGTAAATTATTGTTTTAGAAACTCGATGTTAATTTTAGAATGGAAAGTTCTAATCCAACATGACTTATAAACTGAAATTACTAAATACTAACATAAAATCCCACACTACTCTTCTACAACATTACTAACCACAAAACGCAACGTGCATATTTTTTCTGCGTCGCGTTAAGTGTTACAGACTATAAAATGGCTGTTTAAGGCTCCAAAAATATATCTATCTCATAAAATATCATACCAAAAAGAGAGATAGATAAATATTTGGCGCCTCCCTCCTATAACCATGTTATAATGGCTAAACTCTAATCTGTGTCTAGTACTATGTTTTTTTTTCTAAGCAGATCTAGGGAGGATGACCTACTGTCCAGTATTCCAAATTTAAAATCTCGCTTCTTACTGGACAGTTGTGAATAAGTCTTCGGTGGAGTTCACTTTCTGGATACTTTTTAGAGATGTTATGGCAACATTACATACCATTTTTAGGGTTCCGAAGTCAACAAGGAACCCTTATAGTTTCGCTCTGTCCGTCTGTCCGTCCGCAGCTTAGCTCAGAGAATCTAAGTACTAGAAAGCTATAATTTGGCATGGATATACATATTAATAATTCCGACAAAGTGGTAACATAAAATCATGAAAAATATTTTTTTTTCGGGTACCTCCCATAGACGTAAAGTGGGGATGCATTTTTTTCCCCCATCTATCCCATGGTATGGGGTATCGTTGGATAGGCCATTCAAAAATATTATGGGTTTGTTAAAAGCATTTTTCGATTCAGAGATTCGTTTGCGTAAAATTAAGCTTTAAGTTGCAAATTTATGTTAGAGTCAAGTGTCCCCCCCCCCTGCCAGCGAAATGGTTGCTCTTGGTTATGTGAAAAAATTCACGGCAGTAGTAAATATAACGAAATTAAAAGGAAAATTATCAAGGATAACAAGGCTTTACAAGTTTACGAGTAATAGTCGACCAACTTATAAAATGTACTTGGAACAGTAAAAATTTTGTACAAATGCCATTGAAAAATTAATTAAATAAACTTGATAGCTGTATAAAACAGAGGAAATATAATGCTTACAAACCATGTAAAAATATACAAAAATGAAATCATAACAGGCTTTACAAGTATACGAGTAATAGTCGACCAACTTATAAAATGCACTTGGCACAGTAAATTTTTTGTACAAATGCCATTGAAAAATTTCTTAAATAACGTTGTTAGCTGTGTAAAACAGATAGTAAATATATGCTTATGAACCATGTAAAAATATACAAAAATAAAATCATAACATCCTTAATAATAATGATTTCTAAATTAATAATGTTTAAGCTCGAATAACGCATTGGAGTGGCCGGAGTCGTTGGCAGTACCAGAACGTAGTCCATACGGCACATGCGCGCGGTGGAGTCTATTTTGTGTTAGTGCAGAAGTATTTTCGATATTTTGTAATTAAAACGTAAAAGTAAAGTCAAATTAGATTCGATTTCCAAGCAAATTACTTATTTTCTTTTGTCGATATCCTTCTATAAAGTCAATATTCGACCCGACTTCATCACTAATTGAGTAGCGTAAAACTTTCCAGAATGAAATAGTGAATACCGCAGATTAGAGTATTCACCTCTAATCTGCGGTATTAGAGGAGATTAGAGGTGAATACATACGATAATTTTCTAATTCCGAAAGAGAAATAAACAAGGAGCGTGCACGCAAGGATCCAGGAACGAACTATACCATTCCCCGTGGCTCTAACGCACGCTCGTATCGGCTCCTTTCGCAATTCGCACCCGCGGTGGTACTCAAATAGATAATATTTTTCTAATTTCAGGTGCGAAGTTGGTTTTTGTAACTCCTTCTTCAGTTACCAGTTAGTCCTTATTTAGTTTAAGTCAAGAGTGAATAGATTACATCTTGGCAAGCGTGCTTCACCGTAGACCACATCATCGCTTACCATAAGGCGAGATAGTGGTCAAACGCGAGAATATAGATTAAAAAATGCTATGTGGGCCCGTTTTTAGACTTTGTGAGCCGCTGAAACCGTTCTAATGTTCATGTAAAAATAACAAAACCCTCTTTTTAGTCCGCATTATTATGCAACTTCGGAACCCTATTACTGCGCGTGGCCCGATACGCACTTGGCCGGTTTTTGAGAAAATAATTTTGCTTTCTATAATATTAGTTTACATTCGATTTTTAACCCCCGACGCAAAAAGAGGGGTGTTATAAGTTTGAGGTGTGTTGCTGTGTATCTGTGTATCTGTGTATCTGTGTATCTGTGTATATGTGTGTCTGTCTGTGGCATCATAGCGTCCAAACGGGTGGTCCTATTTTGATTTAGTTTTTTTTGTTTAAAAGGTGACTTAATCGAGAGTGTTCTTAGCCATAATTCAAGAAAATATTGTTAGCCATTTGAAGATAATCAGCTCTCTACTAATTGAGGAAAATATATGAGCAACTTTTATAGGTCTAATCGATTTGAAATTTAGAATCCTGTCAGTTCAATGATATTGCTAAAACATAATAATCTTGACTTGATGCTGGGGCATCACCAGGAATCACAGGACTCCCAACTCCTCAGTAACTTACAGCAGAGGTATCGTCTTTGGACTCATTGGAATAATCTCATTGAATAGGTTGTAGATGGATGGTGATCAGGGTCTGATGGTGGATGGTGCTGGCGATGGATAGGGGGTTGAGAGATAAACTGTCAGTTCAATGATATTGATAAAACATAATAATCTTGACCTAATGCTGGGGCATCACCAGGAATCACAGGACACCCAACTCCACAGTAACTTACAGCAGAGGTATCGTGTTTGGACTCATTGGAATAGTCTCATTGAATAGATGGTAGGTAGATGGTGATCAGGGTCTGATGGTGGATGGTACTGGTGATGGATATGGGATTGAGAGATAAACTGTCAGTTCAATGATATTGCCAAAACATAATAATCTTGACTTGATGCTGGGGCATCACCAGGAATCAAAGGACACCCAACTCCTCAGTAACTTACAGCAGAGGTATCGTCTTTGGACTCATTGGAATGGTCTCATTGAATAGGTTGTAGATATATGGTGATCAGGCTCTTATGATGGATGGTGCTGGTGATGGATATGGGATTGAGAGATAAACTGTCAGTTCAATGATATTGCCAAAACATAATAATCTTGACTTGATGCTGGGGCATCACTAGGAATCAGCAGGACACCCAACTCCAAGCTAACTTACAGCATAGGTATCGTGTTTGGACTCATTGGAATGGTCTCATAAAATAGGTTGTAGATATATGGTGATCGGGGTCTTATGATGGATGGTGCTGGTGATGGATATGGGATTGAGAGATAAACTGACAGTTCAATGATATTGTTAAAACATAATAATCTTGACTTGATGCTGGGGCATCACGAGGAATCAGCAGGACACCCAACTCCCCGCTAACTTACAGCATAGGTACTGTGTTTGGACTCATTGGAATGGTCTCATTGAATAGGTTGTAGATATATGGTGATCGGGGTCTTATGATGGATGGTGCTGGTGATGGATATGGGATTGAGAGATAAACTGACAGTTCAATGACATTGCTAAAACATAATAATCTTGACTTGATGCTGGGGCATCACCAGGAATCAGCAGGACACCCAACTCCACGCTAACTTACAGCATAGGTACTGTGTTTGGACTCATTGGAATGGTTTCATTGAATAGGTTGTAGATATATGGTGATCGGGATCTTATGATGGATGGTGCTGGTGATGGATACGGGATTGAGAGATAAACTGACAGTTCAATGATATTGCCAAAACATAATAATCTTGACTTGATGCTGGGGCATCACCAGGAATCAGCAGGACACCCAACTCCACGCTAACATACAGCATAGGCACTGTGTTTGGACTCATTGGAATGGTCTCATTGAATAGGTTGTAGATATATGGTGAATAGGGTCTGATGATGGATGATGCTGGTGATGGATAGGGAATTGAGATATAAACTGTCAGTTCAATGATATTGCTAAAACATAATAATCTTGACCTGATGCTGGGGCATCACCAGGAATCACAGGACACCCAATTCCTCAGTAACTTACAGCAGAGGTATCGTCTTTGGAGTAGCCAATTTATGTATGAAGCATACGTAATAATCCACTCATCCCGTTCATGTGAACGATCCTAAATCAGTCATCATTCGCACCCTACTAGTGTAACACGTACCTATATATTTTATTAATGTACCTTGTGCTTCAATTTAAATACAGTCCACTATATAATCTTATTTATGTGGTTTTATTATATTACCTGCGTCTGCCAATACTGTCTGTAATAATATTTACAACAAGTCCTAACGACAACTGTACCCAAAGATGGTCAATCGTAGCGTGGCTACTAGTAAATAAAGTTTAAAAAGCATGAAATAAAAATTAAATTAAAAATTTAAAAACCCCCGACTCAAAAAACCCTCTAAAAAGTAAGAAATAATATGTACTGGCACACTGGCACTTTACGTTTAAAATACCTAACTACTATTTAATTTTATCCAAGCGTCGTCGCGTCGGGGGACCGCTAAGCTAGAAATACAACAAAAAAATTATAAAGTTTTAATGTAAGTACAAGAAAACTGCACCGCGACCCGCGTGCTGCGCGCACGCATTGCATCATGAATTAGAACGATAACAAATCTATTTATAGCTTTATGCATGAAACTAAGTGCGTACGTAAGTAAAAACACAATAATAATATGCAGGTAACTCTATTAATAGTAACTTTATCAATGTTAAGCTAATTAAAGACAGATTAATTTCCATATTTCATAATAAGACTAAACTGTAACTGATATGTAACTTCACGGCTTTTTATAAGTACATAGATAAGTGTGAGGCGCAAACTGGAGAAGGTACCGCCAAACATAAAAGGCTAAAACCTACCCAGCAATAAATAAAGTGTTCTGTTATACAAAGAATAGCTGGTATTTAGCGGTCCCCCGACGCGACGACGCTTGGATAAAATTAAATAGTAGTTAGGTATTTTAAACGTAAAGTGCCAGTGTGCCAGTACATATTATTTCTTACTTTTTAGAGGGTTTTTTGAGTCGGGGGTTTTTAAATTTTTAATTTAATTTTATTTAGGTGCGAAAGAATGCCTTATTTGATTTCAGTAGAAATCAAGTATCCTTGAGGATAAGTTAAAACGCATTTCAGCTATTTACTAGACCTAATACCGTGTTCAAATATTTATAAAGGGTTCTCTAAAAATTACTTTGAAATTCGAACACTGTCTCGTTGCGATTCCGTGATTATTTACTTTGAACAATATTTCGAGCTTCTGACTGCAAGTAACGTCTGATGAAGACTTTTAAATTGTGAACGGGACTAACGGCTTAGTGTGCTTTCTAAAGCACGGAAGCGTCTTGGTATGAAAAGGTTGGTCACCTATCTATGGTCCAATCTCAGCAAGTGTTGTTTATCCGTGAAGATCGACGCGTGCGGCTATAATTTTTTAAGTAACAATCCACTGAAACTTGTTAATATACTGCTTAACAATTCAACTGTGTTTTAACATCGGCAACATATCATCAGCAAGGATCATTATAATTAGCTCAGTACATTAGGTAATTGAACCTCGTTTGCGGCACAGACCGGCAAAAAGTAACGATCTTGGTTTAGTGTTAATTAAGTACAATGTTGAACAAATGTTTTAATTACGAGGCACGAGTGTGTTTTTTGTAGATATGGGTATAATAATGAGTTATATGATTAGAGCTTTTTGGCGTGTTAAAATGTTTTTTGGGCCAGCATAGGTCGATATTTTTTTTAGGGTTCCGTACCCAAAGGGTAAAAACAGGACACTATTACTAAGACTCCGCGGTCCATCTGTCTGTCTGTCCGTCTGTCACTAGGCTGTATCCCTGAACCGTGATAGCTAGACAGTTGAAATTTTCACAGATGACGTATTTCTGTTGCCGCTATAAAAACAAATACTAAAAACAGAATAATAAATATTAATAATAAACATTAAGTGGGGCTTCCATACAACAAAACTGATTCTTTTGCCGTTTAACAAAGGACTAACATACCAAAACTTATAAGATTAACATTCGCAACTGAAACGTCACGTGTTCAATCCAAAATATTTTGGAATTTTGACAATCGGTATTACTGAAAGAATATCATTTTGGCTAGGTTCCATTCTCGGGTCAGGCAAAGTATTTATGTTTTAAAACTAAAATATATTACGAACAAAGTTAATATTCTCTTGATCATATTAAAATGATTTTTATAAATGCTATTATTATTTTTATTATAAGCAACTATTATTTTTATGTCTTATTATTTTAATCTCAGAACTCTGAGGTCCAGGTCTGTTTTAAGGCGGGTCAAGGGCCTTAATTTAAACTACCTAGTCCAAGATTAATCATCTTGACGACCGGCAGTATCAAAACTTTCCACAATACAATACAAAACCACAATTACCGTTTAACCATGAATCACTATCGAAACTGGTGCTCAGTGCACATTGTGCAAGCACAAATATTATTGCAATACGGTAATAGCGCCTTTTATATTTTTATTTTTATACTTACTTCTCTAGTTACTGCCGGGGTGGTAATTTCATGCTCCGTGTCCCTAAAAGAAATGAAAGTCACAACCCTTAGCACAAACTCAAGCTATTTCTCCACTGAACCAACAGCCCTATCTTGTAAAACATAATATCTCTCTAATCTAAACAGGATACCGCCAAAAAACATTGGAACAACGTTAATTACTCATTATTAATTAATTCTACTACGCGTTGTTCTGGTGCGTTTGTTTACGTTGTTATAATTCTTCCGATCAGATGACTTTGTTTGTAAAGGGTTAATTAAAAATGCTGAGGACTAAATTGAAAATGCTGCTACCATAGATCAGTGAACAAAAATATTAAGTTAGTACTTTTACCACCGCGTTCGCTCTCAGTGTAGTTAATCTCATAAAACTATAATTTTTTTTTTTTTTTATAAAACAAGCTTTTTTGCTAACCCTGCATTGTCATCGAAACCAAAAGTGTATGCAAAATATCGGCTCAATTGGTTTGCGATAACTGCGTTGCAATTCAGTTTCAAGATTTCACTATATATATTATGTAACCTAATAACTAACAGGTAAGTTAAATAAAAGCTTATAAAAAATCTGAATAGACTGGAGAATAAAACACTCTCAGTATCAATACGAAATCTGGGTGGGCTGGTCATAATATAATAACAATAGGGTTTGTGAAATAATAAACAAAAGATAGGCCTTTTTGGTCTCGCCCTGGGTTCTTTCTTTTTAATTTTTGTTTAATTCAAATAATCACTCATTTACAAAAAAAAATATTCTCTATTTCTTTAATTTATTAAATACATCAGTCTACCCTTTTGAAGGACGCAAGCTTAATGATTTTGTTATGCAAAATAGTCCCACAATTAGAATTGGCGCACGGTTGGCGCAGTGGTTGCAATGGGCGCACGGTTGGCGCAGTGGTTGAGCGATTGACTGCTGCGCTGCGTGTCGCGGGTTCGATTCCCGCACGGAACAAAAATTTGTATGATCTACAGATGGTTGTTTCGGCTCTGGGTGTTGTGTATGTGAGTTTGTATGTTTGTAAACGCACCCACGATACAGGAAGAAATTCCTAGTGTGGGGCAACGTTTTAAAAAAAAAAAAAAAAAAATCAAATTCAGTCGTCGACGCGTGCGCTTGCCGATCGGTAGTGTCGTGTCCTTGAAAATGGCTTCTAACGTGGTAAAGTGTAACTCATGCAATGTTGTTATAAATGAGGTGCTTGCATTTATATGCAATAGAATGGATGTAATGGATGAAGAAGGCCTTAGTCGCGTATGTAAAACTGCTTTTTCGGAGTCGGAGATCGAAAATGCAAAAGATCTGCTTTTCCATTCCATCTCAACGGCAAAGCGCAAGAAAACAAGGAAGAGAGATGGCAAAACGCTCCGTAACATTGACGATATTCTCTGTTTGTTAAAAGAAACCGACCCTGAGGAAATTCCGATATTTGTGGCTCGTGACCTGGAGAAAATACCGCCGGTTCTATTTGACCATGTCGACGTAACAAGATTATTGAAGGATATAGTGAAGATGCAGAGAGAAATCACTCAGATAAAGGAACAATATGCCACCGCTGATCAGTTCCGAATGTTACAATTGGATCTTGAGTCGTTGAAAAATACGTCGATAGTGAATTACTTTCCGTGTACAGTGAACACAAAACGAGGCGCCGCGACTGATAGCTACGAAGACAGCAACAGTGGTCCTGTTGGATTACCACCAATATGTGTGGAAGAAGAAAAAAAGTCCAAATCGCCGTTTGTAAATTTAGCCAGTGAGGGAGGTAGTTGTAAAACACCTCAACCGGTACGTGCAAAACGGAGCGCCCGAACCGATGTGATGCCCGAGGCCAGTGAGGCGGCCAATCAGCGGTCACGGTCTTCGTACACGAATGTAGCCGAACGCGAGCCGACGCAAGCGCCTTGTTTACCTAAGCAAACGTTGGGACATACGAGCGTTTCAAATGAAAAACATTTTGTCACACAAAATGATAAATGTTTTGCTGATATCGTACGCGATGGGCAATGGAAACTGGAATGTTATGATGAAGGATGGATTGAGGTACAAAGGAGGAGACATAAAAATCGTTTCATTGGAAGCAGAGGGAAGGCTGTTACTGATCCCGCTGTAAAATTCAAAGCGGCAGATGTACAAACCCCGATGTACCGCCACTTTAAGAAGGATTTTAAAGGTTTCTGGAAAAAAACAAATAAGTTGAATCCGAAGCCTGGTCATCCTGTGAGTGTTGCTGGCGTGCATGAACCGCAAAACATTGCGAATCTGTTCCAACAGCTTTTTAAGGTTGAGTCGCCATTGGGTACGGCATCGCGGACGCTTATTTTTGACTGTGGAGCCGGAGATCTTAAAGTCAGGTTTTCAGCCAAAGATGTGGCAAAAATTATAAAAGGCATGGTAAGAGGTAAATCTCCTGGTCACGACAGCCTCAGCATCGAGCATTTGCAAAATGCATCACTTACCGCGGGTTTTGGCTATGTTTTTTAATTTATGTGTTAGCCATTCTTACCTCCCTGATAAATTGATGTTCACGGTTGTTGTGCCAATATCTAAAAATAAAACCGGTGATACCTCCGATGTATTAAATTACAGACCGATTTCGTTAGCCACTGTTATAGCGAAAGTACTGGACAGTTTGCTTGACCAACAGCTGGCGAAGCATATCAAGCTCCATGACGCGCAATTTGGCTTTAGATCCGGTTTGTCCACGGAGAGTGCCATCATGTGCCTTAAGCAGACTGTTCAATATTATAGTGATCGTAAAACGCCTGTCTTTGCTTGCTTTCTGGATCTTTCGAAAGCTTTCGACCTAGTTTCATATGATAAGCTATGGGAGAAGCTGGAAACTGAGACAGATTGCAACCCGGAAGTTATTTCTGTTTTCAGGTATTGGTACAACAACCAGAAAAATTGTGTACGGTGGGCAAACTCGGTCTCGGACATGTATAGGTTGCAATGCGGGGTGAGACAGGGTGGACTAACCTCCCCTAAGCTGTTCAACCTATACATTGACCGGCTTGTCGGTGAACTCAGTAGTACCAATGTCGGGTGTCATATTGACGGAATCTGTGTGAATAACATAAGTTACGCAGATGACATGGTACTGCTGAGTCCATCGATTGGAGGGTTGCGTAAGTTGGTACAGGTCTGTGAGTCTTCCCCCCCGATGGGTTCCCGCATTGTCGAGGCGGGGGGGCTCAGTAGCCGTGGCTTGGACAACCACGGTGAAGCGAAGAGGAACCCGAGGAGGGGCCGCTCGTCAGGGCTTTTGCCGACAAGCCGACGACGTAGCGGCCAATAAGTAGGTTGCGGTGCCGTATGGGCGGCATCGCAACTGAGGTGGGCCGCGATGTGGTATGGTAGGCATCGCGGCTGAGGGTTGGAGGCCGCGGCGGGAGAGGAGTGCCGGTATTACGGTGCGCCGCTCGCCCTACCCTCCGCGGCCTGCACGGGGTCGCCACCGTCTGATGGCGGACGCGGTGGGGCCGCAGGGGAGGAGGAGTGTCGGTATAGCGTTGGCCGCTCTCCCTATCTCCTGCGGCCGAAAAATGGTAGGTGGCGGGGCCACTGTCCTGACCCGTCACAGGGGAACCAAGGGTGCCACACACGGGGTCGTCTGGCGCCCATGTGCCGGTTTGGCTCCTGGGGTGGTCACGGCGTACAACGTGTTCTCGTACGCCGGTGACGGGGGTTACTCCCCAAAGGAGGGTCCGGTGACGGACAGCCGCGGCGGGTTCGCGGATGTATGCTTCCGCATTCCCGTGTTCCCGCCATAAGCGGCAAAGTAGGACACCGTGGAGTTTTAGTGGGTTAGAGTCCCACATAACTGCGCTATCTCCCCGTGGTAGCGTAGTATGCATGAGCATTTCTCCAGGCAAAAAAAAAAAAAAAAAAAAAGGTCTGTGAGTCTTATGCGGAGGCCCATGGGCTCAGATACAATGCTAAGAAAAGCGAGCTGTTAGTGTTTAAGGGGCGTGGCAAAAGCTACGAGACTGTACCCTCAGTCACTTTAGCAGGAACCGTCTTAAATAGAGTGTCACAGTTCAAGTATCTGGGCCACTGGGTCTCCGAAGACCTTAAGGATAACGCGGATGTGGAAAGGGCACGTAGGGCGTTGGCTGTCCGGTGTAACATGTTGGCCCGCAGGTTCGCACGTAGCAGTAATCAAGTCAAAGTCACACTTTTTAAGTCTTACTGCCAAACACTTTACACGTGCAGCCTGTGGGTTAACTATACACTGGGAACATACAACGCCTTGCGTGTTCAATGCAACAACGCATTCAGGGTGCTGCTGGGGCTGCCGCGATTCTGCAGTGCGTCAACTATGTTCGCAGAAGCGCACACGGATGGCTTTCATGCCCTAATAAGAAAGCAATGTGCGTCGCTGCTGCTTCGCGTTAGGTCCAGCAGCAACAGCTTACTAAGCGTGTTCGCGGACAGGTGGGACTCTCCACTGCTGCGCCACTGGATGCGCTTGCACACTGCCTTGTGAGCATTGGACAGTTCCACCGATTATTGTTTGTAACTTTTTATGTGTTGTAACTGTTTTCTTCGTTGTTTTTTGTGTTGTTCATTTTGTTTTGTTTATTGTCTGTATTGTTTTTGTATATTTCATTATATGTTTTGTAAGTGTACCTATGGACAGAAAGTCTGAAAATAAATGAATTTATTATTATTATTATTAACTTGCTAGCTCAATATTCAGGTAGTTCTTCTAATTCTAAACAAATAATAAAATATTAGCCTGTTACTGTCCCGCTGCAGGGCAAAGGTCTTTTCTCATGCCCTGAAGGCACTAGCATTAATCACCACATTTGCCCAAGACAGGTTGGTGATTTCAAACTTATGTTAATAATAAGTCCATGTTTGTCCTCGATGCTTAAACTAATACAAAACTATTGTACAGTTTTTTTTTATAAGTTTGTAAAATATAATCTCTGGATGTACTGATCAGGTAATAACAATTATTTTACTGATATAAAACTATAGTATCACATCTGGTCTACCTATCTATCGGGGAATAATCTTTTCATCCATGACGCGTGAAATGCACACATGGTGTTCATAAGCTATTGTTTTTCTATTGGCTCTGTAATTTACGCGCAAAGGGAGACCAGCTTTTGTTAAATATAGTATTTCAATTGTATCATGCATTGTCATCCGAACCAAAATGTCAGCTCAATCGGTTAGGAATAACTGTTTTAAGATTCAGTTGCAAGATTTGACCCACACATACTAACTATTTTACAAAGCACAAAACGCTTATAAAAATCCATAGTATCTGTGGAATGGGACACGGAAGCGAAGTTGCTAACAAAAGCTAGCAACAAAAAAAATCTTTTTCTTATTCTTTATTGTACACAAAAACATAAAGACACAGATACAATAGGACAGCTTATGTACAAAGGCGAGCTTAACCCATAATTGGATTATCTTACAGCAAACCTCAATTGCATTAAGAAATTTGCATATGAGGACAGTACATCCAAGTGCACAACAAAATTTATAAAAACGCTTAATATTAAAAATAATAATAATTTTCAAACATTGCATTATCACGAGGCATAAACGCGTGTGCAAAATTTCAGTTCAATAAAACACCGTAATGTCAGTCAAATTGAATTTGCCAGCTTTGATCATGTACCTTTACACGTATAGATGCCGCGTTAGGTTAGGTTAGGTTAAATAATAAGTCTATGATGTTCCCATTGGTACACTGGCTTCCTAAGTTCCTATCTGTGAAAGGGGATGGGCCATCCCACGCGGATTCAGTGCGGGTTAATAGACGTCACACGTCTTCGAATTTTTAGGTCTAGAGTATGCCTGTTTCCTCTCTATGTTTGCCTTCATTGTTTTGGGAGCACTGGTGATGAAATACTTAAACTACACAAAGTAATGCACCTGCCTGAATTCGAACATACCTACGACCTTCGACTCATAAGTCGCAGCCGTACCCATTGTGTCACCACTGCTCTCTAAACTAAATAAAAGGTTGTAATAAAATAATTGTATAAAAACTGTGACAGTAGATGCTATCCTTGTTTCTACAATTAATATGATCCCCTTAATTAATTCTGTTTGTTTTTTAAAATGAAATAAAAAGGGAAGCAATGTTTAATAAACGAACATGTGAAGCCCCAGAGAGAAGGTCCAAGTTTATGTGAGAGATATTTTTCTACCCAAATAAGAATACTTACAAAATTTGCAAAGGGATAGTTTTTATGAAATCATGTTAAGTTTGAATGAAATTAAACTAAGTTTAGGGCCAAAACTACCATGTGTATTGTTGTGATTGGTATTTCTGTGTGGCAGATATAAACTCTACGTTTGCTTAGAATTAGTATCGCAGAGTACTGATTGTAACTTACTTTACACATGTGTTTGTGTGTGTGTGGTGTTTTTATGAATAAGGATTATAAGTTTATTATTTAGTTTCAATCTCCACTTTTTCTTACACAGAAGTATAACCAAAATCAAACAAAAAACCTAATATAAATATTTATTAATGAACTATCATATATCATATATGTATATGATGACTTAAAATTATACCTAAAATACAATCTAAAACATGTCTTATTACATATTGAGTTACGAAAGAAGACGTTACAGAAAAAAGTTTTACAAAGAAAAATTATGAAGAGCACCAGAGACAAGCTAAAGATAAACTCGAAGCAAGATTAACATACGCTGAGCTGGAGGATGTTCAAGTGAGATACATTCCTGATAATATTTGGAAGCCGGGTAGTGACCTCGATAACCTGGTGAGTTTATCGAGGTCAGATAAGCACTTGTTCCATGTAAAGTACTGGTATTCAGCTGAGTCCGGTTACACTGGAAGCCGACCCCATAGTTGGGAAAGCCCTAGGCAGGTTGATTAAAAATATCTTCATCTTCTTCCTTAGCCAGAATAGCAAGCAATCTCGATCGTGATGGCCGAAATATGTATTCTCCATACCTCGCATATATTGCGTATCGGACATACGCTAGTTGTTCCATGTCAAATCCAAAAGTAGCAGCCGACATCATAGCTTCCAGTACATCATCGTTTCTTTCTTTCTCCTTGATAAAATCGACTAATTTTTGAACACGTTCCGGGTCGAGCGATTGTGAAAGATTATATCGTGGTGTTTGTTTGTCTAGGTTCTTTATGACTGTCATGTGTTTAATCGTCTCACTGGTCGCTTTCTTCTGGTATTTCTTCAAATTCATTTCAGAATTCAGGTCTTTGTGCACACAGTATTCATTCTGCCAATAAGATTTTCTGAGTCTAAGCTTCTGTATATAATTCGGTACGTACCTAAGTCTTACAGTTTCCAGCTCAGCGTCTGATATTCTCTCTTCTAGTTCCTCTCTAACTTTTCTCTCGTGCTCTTCATCACTGTCCTTTTTAAACTGATTGTCTCTATAGTCTTCAGGTAACGACCATCCTGCTTCCGGACGATGCACTGTGACAAGGGTCTGTAGAACTACTCGGTATCTTCTGTACTTTTCTTCTAGCTGCAAATCGGATAAATCGGCTACCGAAGACTCCATAATCGTCGACTGTTCGTAAATACCACAATAACTTTATGCTCAGCAAACTAACGGGCACACTTGGACACACTTGGAGGTTAGATTTTGCTGTTTATCAAACTGCTTGAACACTTTGGAAGCTACTATGTGATTGCACAAAATAACTGTTCGTAAATACTACTATAACTTTTTGCTCAGCGAACAGCCGTGAATACTTCGGAGGTTAATATGCGATTGGATAAAATAACTGTTCGCAAATACTTCGATATCTTTGCTGCTCAGCAAACAGACTTTAATACTGTCCAGGTTAATATGCGACTGCCAGTTGCCACTGCATAAAATACCAAAGAATTTCATTTCATGTTTTTATAAGCTGAGAGGGGGACATATTGCGAAAAAGGGATAGCGCTTTACGTGATGTATAGCTCTTTTTCTCTTTCGTTATGAGACAATTAGACGAGGTCCCAAAAGGATCGCAGGTAAAATTCTGGTTCTTAGCAGCCATATAAATTTGAACTCTAAGTACAGGAGATATGGCGCTGTGAAAGATAAGAATCCATAACGATGTTCTTGGGTCTAGTTACGTTTCATTACTAAAGACTTAGAAAAAAGCATTTTAAAAGTAACCTGCAAGCATTTATTATTTTGCCGGTAAGTGGTAAGTTTTGTAAATGTTCAATGTATTTCTTTTTCATTTAGAGTTAAGCTCGCCTTTGTTCATGCATTTTGTTTTACTTTGTTTATATCTTGGTGTAAAAAACGGAAATAAAGGAAAGAATAGGAGTTTACTGATCCGTAATTATGGAAAAGTAATTTTAAAACTTTTGTTCGCGGCTTTCGGTAAAGTTCTAAATAAATTTAGACAATACTGATACTGTTAGAAAGAATTTATACAACTGCATTGTCAATATTATACTAGGCATATTGTACTAGGTACTTTGTAAAGTTAACTGCTTAACTCACTATTCGAAAGCGATCTCATTTGTTTTGAAAATACTTACCTTAGATTATCGCGGCTTCACAACAAGACACCGCTCGAATGTTTACATAATAGAAAATCATACCATCACGCCTGTATTGCACGAAGGGTTTGGCAGAGGGTCAGCTTTAGTAACACGCACATTTCAACCCAGTTATGTTGAAGTCCCATGTGATAGAGACTTATTGCCTAATGGCCCGGCGTTACATGATGATGATGAAACATGCATGATGTTGATGATGGAGTTGGCCCGTAGTTCGGGTTGCTATAGAGTTATTCCATACATAATAAAGACAGAAGAATGGTTTGATTCCTCGGTCGGGATCACTGTTTACCGGTCCCAGGAATCGAACCAAAGAGGCACTTTGGAATACTAAATTTATGTTAATAATACTTTTCCTAGTAAGTAATGTTACGTGATACATTTATAATAACTTCCATGAACATAAAACAGCTTTAAAAATAGAATAAGATAATCTTACTAATATTATAAATGCGAAAGTTTGCATAGATGTATGTTTGTTACTTAATCACGCCAGAACGGCTGTACGGATCAAGATGAAATTTTGCACAGAGATAGAGAATAGTCTGGAATAGCACGTAGGTTACTTTTTATCATGGTATAATGTGTGGGATGATAGAATAGAATACTTTTTATTATGTACATGTTTTTTTGTGTGTTTTGTTGTGTATGTATGTGTGTTTATTGGTTATATAAGTTACAGAAAGTATAGACGAAGAAAAACATTACACTGGGTGACACAATGGGCTGCCTTATCGCTAAAAGCGATCTTTTCAAGACAACTATTGGATGGCTTTTAAAAATGAAAGGAAAGACAGTACTGTAGGCAGTCAACGACAACACAATCAAAAACAATTTCCACGCGGGTGAAGCAGCTGGCTGAACTTAGTACTACATAATATTCATGCTTTAACACTAGTAATATAAATATGAAAGTAACCTTGTGTGTCTGTTACCTTTTCTCGACTTATCGGCTAAACGAATCCGTATAAAACTTTACACATGGGTAGACCACAACTTGCATAATATGGTCTGGGCAATTTTGCCTTGAACAGGACCGGTAGTATGTTCCCTTGTATCATTGTCTACTGCTGGACAAAGGCCTACCCTAAGGTTTGATTTTTTAGGTAACATTTTTCCCTTAGGATAATTAAACACTTTCCACGCGGGCGAAAAAACAGCCAAGCTAATATTCTCATAAAACATCTATTAAGCTTCATCGTTCTGTGTCACGCCACCTAACTTAGGTAGTACTAGTATGAAATTACTCGCGGCACCCAATTCCGAGCCGGTACCAGTTGGAAGCAAGCCGGATTCCGACCGCGGTGACACTTACTTTATTATGATGGAACTTTAACAAGGTTATGTAGAATGTAGAGCACTCGACCAACGAACGACATTGACCTGGTTAAGATACCAGTAATTGAAAACTACCAGCTTGATGCGCTAGAGTCGATCGAAAAGCGGACCAAGAGACTCATCGGCAATGAGGCACTTGTCAAATCAAAGCTCCAGAGCCTTGAACATCGTCGCCGAGTTGCCAGCTTGTTGGTTTTTTATCGGTTCTATTTCGGGGAGTGTGCGATGGAATTGCATGATTTAATTCCGCCCAGCCCGTTCCATCTTCGGACAACCAGACGCACGTCGATGCGTCATAGCTAACCAGGTCAAAAGCCCCCGAGAGGTCGAAAAAACAGGCATAAATAAATGTGCTCCTATCAGAGTAGTACTTGACAGTTTGCTTCAAACATAATATAGCTGACTCAGTAGACAGTCCTGGTTTAAAACCTAATTGATTGTCGTGAGTGTTTACGTACCGTTCAAGCTGTGTATCAAGCAAACTGTCAAAAACCTTAGCAAGCACTGTGGCTGGTCACCGGTTTTACTCTTCGCAATTGGTACCACCACAGTCCTCATAATATCTGCTGGTACGTAAGCATGCCCTATGCAAAATGTATCTAACATGGCAAGAACTCTTGGTAGGTGGACATGCTTTAGATGCTCAATGCTCAGGCTGTCATGGCCAGGAGATTTTCCACGCGAAATTGACTTTATAACTCCCCGAACATCCATCGCTTTGAATCTGGTGTTTATATCCTGCCCATGCGACCCCTCCACACCAAGTGACCGTGGTGGTCCCAATGGCGATTTCACCATAAATTGATCCTTAAATATGTCCGCAATACATTTTGTGACACGCTGTCGAAATAATAATCTGCCGAAACGAAAATCTGTTTAAAAGGAAACAACTCGAAAAATGGATGGTTCGTGGCTTAGGCCACGGGAGCGAAGCTGCGTGTAACGGCTAGTTTTAATCATCTGCTTGAGTTTATAAAAATAAAAAATCACATTATTGGCTTCTACACCCAATCAGTTTCATAAAAGTTTTGTGTAAAACTTTTTTAAGCATAATCATCACGCCTGCATTCCCCAAAGTGTTAGGCAGATGCACTTCCTATTGTAAAGCCACATTTCACCAGTTATGTTTAAGTCCCATGTGATAGAGGGCGAGCTTATTGCCATCAACTCATGCTCGGCAATACTTTTGCCACCACTAAACCAATGAGGCAGTTCACATTACTAATGGTGGCTCCATACCACACAGACTTGGTCATTATTTGTACAGACTTGAAAGTTAGCGTGAAAATTATCACGCAGACATCTCTACAATATGTTTGCGCAGACATGTATCACAGCACTACTAGCTTAATAACATGATGCGTGGTGATTAACTAATTCTTTTCATAATTAATCATATGTTTGGCTTCGACATATACGCAGACATACTCGTACACACAGACTTTCGACTTTACTGATACACCGACATTATGTCTGTTATGTGTTGCACAAACAAAGTTCTATAGAAGTTAATGAAAGTCTTTATAGTGTGGACCCACCATAAGTGTATGTTAATAAAAACAAATAAGTTAATAAGAACAAATTCCTAAAAACTACCTTTTCAAGTAGGTCAAGACTGTGTTTTGGTTGTACGTTTTAATTGGTTTTTTAACCACCGACGTGGTGTGTGTTTGTGTATCTGCCTGTGAAATCAAAGCTCCCAAACGGATGAACCGATTTTAATTTAGATCTGTTTTTGGATGAAAGTTGACTTTGGTAATCAGTATTGTCTATATTTATGTATTTAAAACTTTGCCAAAAGCTAAGAACATGAACTTAAAAAATAATAGCCCTTAATTACGGATCAGTAAACTACCATTCATTAGCGATGTTTACCTTTGAACATTTACAAAACTAACAACTTATCAGCGACATAATAAATGCTATTGTGTTTTTCTTAGTATTTAGCAATAAAACACGCCTAGACCCAATAACATCACAATGAATTCTACGCCTTATCTCCTATACTTATAGTTCAAACTGGTATGGCTACTAAGAACTAGTATTATTACCTGCGACCGTTGGGATTATTACCTCCTCAACGTCATTGTCTCATTGCAAAAAGGAGACAAAGCTATGCAGCACATATAGCCCCATCCCTTTTTCACTATACATCCCCTCTCAGCTTTTATAAACGTGAAATGAAAATCTTTGGTGTGTTATGCAGTGGCAACTGGCAGTCGAATATTAACCTCCGATTTGTTCAGTGTTGACGGCATTATCCTGTACAGCAAAGTTATCATAGTATATACAAACTGTAGTTTGTGCAGTCGCGTAGTAACCTCTGAAGTGTTCACGGCAGTTTTCTAAGTAGCAAAGTTTAACCTCCAAAGTGTGCACGTCGGTTTGCTGTGCAAATAGGTATCGTGGTATTTACGAACAGTGACGATTATGGAGTCTTCAGTGGCCGATATATCCGATTTGCATCTGGAAGAAAAGTACAAGCGATACCGGCTAATTCTACAGACCTTTGTTAACTTCCATCACCCAGACAGGGAAACAGAATGGACGTTACCGGAAGACTATGATGGTAAATTTAAAAATGAAACTGACGAAGAGCACGAGAGAATAACAAGAGATAAACTCGAAACGGAAATAACATACGCTGAGCTCGGGGATGTTCAACTAAGATACATCCCTAAAACCATTCGGCAGCTCAGGAACAAAAGAGACTATTGGGAGAGGGAATACCATCTGTGCAGTGACCCGATATCTGACAAGAAATGGAGAAAATACGAGAAGCAACTGAACAAAGAGATTATTAAACACAAGACAGTTCTAAAGAATTTAGACAAAGACCAGAAAAAAGGCGAAGAGCTTTTTAATCTTTCGCATTCTCTTGATCCGGAACGTGTTCAGAGTTTGGTGGATTACATCAAGAAAAAAGAAACAAACGATAAGGTTCTTGAAGGTATGATGTCGGCTGCTGTTTTTAGCTTTAAATTGGAACAATATGCGTATATCCAATACGCAATATATGTGAGGTATGGAGAGTACATAATTCGGCCATCACGATCAAGATTGCAGACTAAGGATGATGAATAATCAATCTGGCCAGGGCTTTCCCAACTATATTGGGGTTGGCTTCCAGACTATTCAGATGCAGCAGAATACCTACTACATACACTGTTTTACATGAAGCAAGTGACTATCTGACCTGAATAACCTAGTAGCGACACCCTGGCTTGACATTAACTTGTTTTGATCGTGTATTCCCGTTCGTCCCACTGACTTCGTCCCCGTAGTGGGACGAACGGGAATTCGTATTTTTTTTTCCCGATCGTCCCACTAATTTTGTTGGTGGGACGAACGGGAATAATTTATTAATATTTTTTTAGTCCTCTTGGTCCCACCAAATAATTCCAGACTGGTTGTTTTAATGGTAAAAAAAAAACAAATTTTAAAATAAAAATCAGTCATTTATTAAGGAATAAAAATCACAGTTAAAATCACAGAATCAACTTTACGTATCAAATTACACATTGGTACACTGAAACATTGAAACAAAATAAAATTCTCCATTAAACTAAAAATTATGAATAAAATATCAGTCAGCTCTTCAATCAGCTTCTTTTTATAAAAAGAAAACGTCCTAATTATTACAAAGTCACACTTGCTTATGTAGGTATACAGTGGCACATTTTTACGTTAAACATAATATAAGTGATCAGGACAGTGAACTCGTTAATTTTACACATAAATAGCGTCAATAAATAAAGGGCTTCAGAATCGAAAATCGCCTGGTACTCTTTTTACCGCTCATGATTCCAGCCTAGCTTCCTCATGATTATAATCTCCTGGTACTTAAGTTAGTCTTTACCGGTACCGAAATGACCTGATAGCGTATAGAGCTTTCTCTTTCATTTTTTTGTAGCGAATATTGCTGTCTCCCTCTTATAGTTTTTTCGCCTGTTTATCATATCTAACGTTCAAATCTCAACGTACTCTCGTACTCTTTTTACCGCTCATGATTCTTTTGATTCATTGGCGACAAAACACTAGTACTCCGTTAGTCTCTACCGCTAATGATTCTAGCTCTGCAAATACTTCTTCATGATTCTGGCCTCCTGGTAGTTTGAATGGCTTTCCTAGTTTCTAGTACAATATCTATTAACTTCGATTAATTCTTCATATTATTACCGAGATGGGTGAGCACGACTTTACTTTTATATTGTTTGTTCTCTAAAATAAAATTCGGGCGAATCGTCCACTAAATAATATTGGGGTGGTCGATTCGCCCACCGATAAAATAACTTCGGGCGAATCGACACAGAAAAATGAATATTTTTAATAGTGGACAATTCGCCCGATTAGGGCGAGTTAAATTCGGGCGAGTCGTCCAATAACCCAAAATTTTACGCACAAAATTATTTAGTGGGACGAATGGCACTAATCTAAGAACATATTCCCATTCGTCCCCCTAAAATCCTGAGTGGGACGATCGGGAACAAATTTAATATTATTTTTGTAAATTCCTGTTCGTCCCACTACGGGGACGAAGTCGGTGGGACGAACGGGAATACACGGTTATAAGACTTGTTTGATTCTTACTTATGTTATGTTATAAACTTGTAACTCATGTATGATACGAGTAAGTTCATATTTTATTTTTTGACATTTATTTTTGTTTTTAAATTGTCAGTTTTATTATTTCATGGTTTTGTCTTTTTATTTTGTAATGTTTTAAATTATTGACTTTTTACGAGTATTTAGATTTTTGGTTTAGGATTTTAACTTCTGACATATAGTTTTTAATGATTTAAATGCAATTTGAATGTATTATTTTAACCAATTGTATGTTTTTTATTGCAATTCGAATTCATATTATTCAGATTAACCTAATTTTATTATTATTCTGATCTAATATATTTTTAAAATTGAATTTTTTTTTGTTTTCATTGAATCATGAGTTAAATTGTGTAATTGTTTGTGGTTGATTATTAGATACTATAGTTATTGAGTGCTATGTACGCCCCTCTTGTCATGGACATTGGTCCTGTTGTAATTAAGATGTTTCTGTATAATATGTGTAATGTGGTGTGGCAGTACTTTTCAATTTACCAATAATAAATATATGTTTTGTGATCTTAATTTTTTATGTTTTATTTTCGCTTGACTCATTAGTAGAATAAGAAAAAAAAAAAAAAAAAATAAAAAAAAAAATACTAAATAAATGAATGAATGAATGGTAAATAATTGATGATTGAATGATTTTCTACTCATAAACGTAAAACTTTTATAAAAAATGTGTTTGGCGAACTTTATTCTTACTAGAAACAAAACAGAATTTTGCTAATTAGTTTTGTAACGCTTAAGAAAAAGAAAATCCAGGTGCTGCGAGCATTTTTTGGTGAAGTTAGATAACTTTCAGTTCTACAAAAGAATAACCTACATTTTTTGAAGACGGTTAAAAAAGTATAAGGTTCTGTTTGGGGTAAATTTAACTAATCTGTGTTGATAATAGGAATTGTAAATAGAGTTTATATCTATCACACATAAATGTTCAATCGTATCATAAGAAAACGCTTGTTAAAAAAAACCGTGCTTATTAATTTGTAGCCAGTAAGAAAAAAATCGCATGGCCCAGTAAGATTTTTCAGTGAAGTAAGATTACTTTCAGTATAATATTTATGTACGTTTAGGGCTTAGAGGCTTTTGAGCGCCATATTAGTTAGAGTAGTAGAGCGTTATATAGTTCATATTTTGTTTTTCTGCCAAACCCATCCAGTAGGGTACCAAAATGAAGGGTTTTTGGAGGTGATTACGAAAATATATAACACTTAAATGTTTTTAAAGTAATTCGAAAAACAAATATAACTAAAAAAAGATGTAAGTATCTAAACAAAGTTAAATCAAAAATAAAAAACCCGACTGCTTAAGCGAATTAAAAAGATGTAAACAAGAAGAAAATCATGCTGTGCAGTCAGAGGATACTTATAGTTGTGGTCAGTCAGCTCGCGAATGTGTTCTCCGACTGCACAGTATGATTTTCTTCTTGTTTTCATCTTTTTAGTTCGTTTAAGCAGTCGGGTTCTTTGATGTTTAAAGATAACAAAATCATTAAGTATAATACTTTATGGACTCTGCTTTAAAAGGCAAACGCCTTACATATAATAAGGCTGGCATCATATACATAGTTTTGCAAGGTAAAAATAATTGAATTACGAACACTTGTCATATATCGGATATGTTTTTCTTTAACTTTGATTGGCAATTCCATAGACTATATATAGATTGAGAGCCAATTCTGCTTAAGCAGCCTATAAGGCAGGCACGTTATTACTAGAATACATGATATAAAAATAATCTCCAAGTATTTTATTGATTATCTGAGCTACCCCTGTTAAGCCTGATAATAAAAAATTGCAATCCCTAAAAACACTAAAGACCCCAACAAATGCAAAACAGGTTAAGTCTGTATTGGGTTTGTTTTCTTATTATAGAAAGTTCATTAGTAGTTTTGCTGAAATAGTATTGCCTCTTACAAGATTATAAAAAAATAACGCCAAGTTTATATGGGGAAGAAAAGAAGAAGAAGCCTTCCAGAAGATAATAAAGATTATGGAATCACCCCCAATATTGCATTTTTATTCTAGTAATAAGCAGTTAACAACTAGGTTGCATGTGGACGCTAGTGGGGAGGCCCTTGGCTGCTGTCTCATGCAAGGTGACGATGTGTTGTTCCCTATAGCATACGCGTCCAGGAAGCTGAGTGAGGGAGAGAAGAAATATTCTACAACTGAGGAGTGTCTTGCTTTAGTCTGGGCGTTAAATTATTTTAAACATTTTCTTTGGGGGCTGAGGTTCCAGGTTGTCACTGATCATAAGGCTTTGTGCTGGCTACGAGGTAGAAAGGACATGAATGGAAGGTTAGCTAGGTGGTCGCTGTGTATCCAGGCGTATGACTTCGATATTGTACATTGTTCAGGCAGAGATAACGTTATTGCTGATTTTTTGAGTAGGAATCCATAAATGCAAGTCGAGGAGGATCAGAAGAGGCCGGAGGAGGGCCCTGACGACGGCATGCAGTTATATAGGATCGAGGTGGTCAGGATAAGAGATGATCAACTTCGAGATGAGTTTTGTAGGCATTGGTTGGATAGGATAGCAGCTAGCGGGAATAATGTGGTGAAGGGATATAGTGTGATGGATGTTATTTTGTGTAAGAAAACCAGGGTTCTGAATTATGATCGAATGCTAGTAGTCGTTCCTAAAAACTTGGTACAGGAGGTGTTGAAAGAACTTCATGATGATCCATGGTCAGGAGGGCATTTAGGGCTGGCGAAAACTTTAGCTAAGTTTAGAGCGAGGTACTTTGTTAAAGATGCAGAGAGTGTGATAGATAAATATGTAAGAAGCTGCGTGTTATGCCAAGAGCGGAAGAAGGATGACCAGGTGGCTCAGTTACAACCTGTTGTTGTGAACCGTTTGATGGAAAAGGTTGGGATAGATGTGTTAGGTCCTTTTAGGAAGTCACTGAAAGGTAATAGGTATATTATTGTAAGTTTGGAATATGCAACGAAGTATGCAGTTTGTAGAGCAGTACCCAGGGTGACGGCGCAAAGGATCAGCGAGTTCCTGATCGAAGAGATTTTCTGTCAATATGGCGGGGTTAAGCAGATTGTGTCGGATAGGGGTTCGGTTATTACATCTCGGTTGGTAAAATAAACGGTAACTTATTTCGGAGCCAAGTCACGCTTCACCACTGCGTTCCACCCCGCAACGAACGGTTTAGTTGAGCGATTTAATCGAACAATGTGTCAGATGCTATCCATGTATGTAACCAACGATCAGCGAAATTGGTGTAGTTATATCCCACTAGTGTGTTTTGCTTATAATGCCAGCAAACAGTCGAGCACTAGATTTTCACCTCAGATGTTATTATACGCTAGGGAACCATTATTTCAAACCGACATGGTTGTAAATAGTAGCAATATTAACATGATTGATTATGTAGGACGTCATGAGCTAGGGAATAGTTTGACACGTTGTGCCATAGATAATATAAAAAAGGCACAGGTTAAACAGAAAATGCGATACGATAGAAAAGCTAAACGGAAAATATTTGCACCGAATCAATTAGTGTTGCTCTATACACCTAGACGGACCACAAATAAAAGTCTAAAACTATGTAGGTTGTATAAAGGCCCGTACCGAATAGTTAGGAGATTATCTGATGTAAATAAGGTAATAAAAAAAAATATAGACGATTTAGGAACACAGTACATGTAAATAGATTAAAACCTTTTAATGTTAGAGTAGAATAGGAGATAGATATAGAGTTAGAAGATGTGAATAGGTTAAGGTTATTTAGCGTCTTAGGTCCCCTTTATTTTTATCTAGAAAAAGGCCCGATACCAAATTTAAAAGGCAATAGGAATGTCAACTGTCACTATGGCACATTGAAGTTAGTAGGGATGGGGAAGTAGAAAAAAGTATCGATAGTTTTAATGTCGACTTTTTTTAAATAGTATCGATATATATAATTAGTTTTTGAATTTCTTCTGCATGTTCTGATGTGCTGGTGAGTTGTATGCTGCTGGGCCAAAAAGAGGCTGGCAACATTGACGAAGCATCGAAGAAACGTCTAATTATTTAGTAAGCAAGTTCGTATAGGCAGAACTACAACCAGTGCACTTTATTTCAAGATTTATTAATGAAATACAATTCCTCTTTGGTGGAAGAAGAGGAATGTTTGTAACTGGAACCGACTTTGCTGACGGGGCATAACCTTTGCAAAGGTTGTCGAGTTGACATCACGGGTCCAGTTAATGACTGTTTTTTAAATAAAAGTAAATGCTTTTATAATGATAAGCCCAGGTGCAAGTTCTGTAATAGGATTTGAAATTCGATGCGATCTAGCCTTTCCTTCTCTGGCCTGATAAATGCACGAGATCGAAAAATTTTATCACGTCTTAATTTTTGAAATTTAAACCCCATCCGGGTCGATGTGAGTTGACGCATCATTCGTGTTAGCGTTGGGAGGACGCCTTGATCCTTTTTCAGAGGTTTTGGCCAATGAGGTTTAAGCATGACAGCGTTGATTTGTTAGTGCGTATGCGCACGTCAGCTAAAAAGTTAAAAGCTCACATCGGAGCATCAGATAATTCGTTTGTCATGACTTAAGCCTTCCCCTTTTAAGGGTCGTACCTCAATTGTAAATCTAATTCCTCTGTTAGGTAAATGTCCGGGTTAGGATAAGGTAGGATTGATGACCTTTCAAAACTTAGAATAGAAGCACCTCATATGATTCTGCGCGACTATTCGTAGGGGCGTAGCTCATGTGAGGACTCTGCTTTAAAAGGCAAACTCCTTACATATAATAAGGCTGGCATCATATACATAGTTAATTGAAGGTAAAGAATTTACAAGGTAATTGAATTAGGAACACTTGTCATATATAGAATATGTTTTTCTTTAACTTTGATTGTCAATTCTGCTGAAGCAGCCTATAAGGCAGGCACGTTATTACTAGAATACATGATATAAAAATAATCTCCAAGTATTTTATTGATTATCTGAGCTACCCTTTTCACAATACTTTAAAAGATATTATTTAGTACCTGAACATATCTTTTGTCTATTGTTTTACAAGCCCCATTGTTATTTTATTGTAGCCAACCCAGCCAGACATCGTACTGGTTTTTGTAAATTTTCTAATCCTCAGTAACACCGACCACCCAAGGATCGAACTCAGATGCATAGCCAACTGCAAATAAGTTTATAATCGCGTTTTTTATTTCATGTACTCTACAAATATACGGTTGTTAGATTTTGTCTTTTGTTTGTGCTATAAGCCATTGTTTCTTGCCAAACAATGATTCAAGAACAACGGGAAATCAAATCCAAGGGTTAAAATATGCGGCATAAACGGTCGTATCTTTTGATTACGTTAGATTTTTTCACTTGATATCTCCATGCATCCTGCAAAAAAGGTCTTGACAGACGGACATTCAGACAACGAATTGATCCTCTAAGGAGTCCTTTTGAGGAACGTAACCCTAATAACGAATGTGTCTGCTTTTAAATAGCGGGAGCTCACTTGATTGAGGTGAGTAGGGAACTTTACAAATTAGCTCGTATACACATGACTTGCAAAATGCCATTACTTTGACAATTCAGCTCTAGGAATACTTTAAAACTTCATCTGTATTGCCTTTGCTTGCATAGCCCTTTGCCAAAAGCTTCAAAAACAAATTTCAAAATCACTTAGACATAATTATTTATTTTCCGTTGTCCATATACTAGGAGGGATCAAAAAGTAGTGAGAACGACATACTCCTTGATAAGAAAAAAAAAACGCTGGCAGGCATAGCTCAAATCCATATTTGATATATTAATAAAGAAAAAAATCTTCGATTCTCTTTTGTTTTTTTCTGAATGTAGTCATTTGTTTGCTTCGTGTCGGAACGTGTTCTCGAAAATGGAGAAAAACGAAGTGCGAGCCGTTATTAAATACCTCTGTTTAAAAAAGTTAACGACGCAAGATATTCATTGCGATTTGGAGGCTACATTAGGAGAGTCTGCTCCGCCGTATTCCACTGTCGCAAGGTGGGCTTCTCAATTTCGAGTAGGGAGAACGAGCACGGAAGACGAACATCGTTGCGGCCGTCCATCGACGTCAGTCACCCAAGAAAATGTTGCGAAAGTCGAGAAAATTGTATTGAGTGATCGAAGAGTTACCATCCGATACTTAATTCAAGAAACGGGCATTTCATATGGAAGTATGCAATCCATATTGAAACAATCTTTGAAAATGAGAAAAGTCTCCGCAAGATGGGTGCCGAGAATGTTAACCGAATATCAAAAACAAAATCGACTTTACATTTCAAAGATATTGTAGTACACGTTTCAAGAAGATTCTGAAAACTTTTTGTCTCGTTTCGTAACAATGGACGAAACATGGGTCCATCATTTTGATCCCGAGGCAAAACAGCAATCTTCGCAATGGAAACGGCCATCATCACCGACCCCGAAGAAGTTTCGTGTCGTGGCATCGCCTGGTAAGGTTATGGCCTGAATATTTTGGGACTCAGAAGGGATATTGTTGATTGATTATCTGGAGCGTGGAACCACTATTACAGGCCAATATTATGCAGCTTTGATTCCCAAGTTAAGGAATGCCATCAAAGAGAAAAGGAGAGGGAATCTTCGAAGGGGCGTGCTGTTTCATCACGACAACGCACCCGCGAACAGGTCGGCAGTTGCGATGGCTGCCTGAATGGCAAGCTGGCATCGAATTGGTTGGCCACCCCCCTTATTCACCAGATCTGGTGGCTAGCGATTTTTATCTGTTCTCCAAATTGAAAAAATACTTAAGGGGAAACAGGTACGAAGACGATAACGAGGTGATGGATGCCGTGGAGAGCTTTTTGCAGCACCAAGACATTTTTTTTTTCTGAAAGGGATTGAAGCCTTAGAAAAGCGCTGGACTAGGTGTGTGGAGAGACTCGGAAACTATCTAGAAAAATAAATTATTAAGTTATCAATAGTCATTATATTCTATCTCAGTCTCACTACTTTTTGATCCCTCCTCGTACAATAATGAACTACTTACCGACGAATGAATACTACTTGTTCTTTCTGGGTATTTGACAATAGAAAACACCTCTACCTAATAAGTTAGTAACATTACAATGGGTTCTTATCTTTCACTAAGTATTATTTCCTCTATTCAGTAATTTTTTACCTGCGACCGTTGGGACATCGTCAATACCATTATCTCGCTTGCTCGATACAATTTCCATGGTGAAGTTATTTTGTTTAGGTATTCTAAAGGTGAGGGTGAAGGTGGCCCAGTGGTATCAGCCGTGACTTACAAATTGTAGGTCGTGGGTTCGAGCCCAGGTAGGCGCTTTACTTTGTGCAAATTATTTCATCACCACTGCTCTCATTACGTTGAAGGGGAACATCGTGAGGAAACAGGCAGGTCCTAGAACCAAAAATTTTAAGACATGTGACATCTACCAACCCGCACTCGGCCCGCGTGGTGGATTACGGTCCATTCCCTCTCACAGAGAGGAGGCCTGTGTCCCAGCAGTGGGAACATTAATAGGCTGATGATGTGTGTGTGTGATGATTCTAAAGGTTAACATGTGGTTTGATGAAAAAAAATGATATTTTAAGTTAAGGTGATGGCTTTGGTTAACTACCTACTATTTAAAATGATGACCTGTCCCCTTTTTTTGGGGAATAGTTTGAAAAAACACCTTCCCAAAACTAGGTAGATAGATTAGGCTATCTCTTTTGGAATATAATAAAAAACCGGCCAATTGCGTGTCGGACTTCGCACATTTAGGGTTCCATAACAAACCGCAAAAAACAAGATTTGTTTTTTTCAAACTTTGTCCCACACTAAGAATTTCTTCCTATAACGTGGGTGCGTTTACAAACATATGAACTCACATACACAACACCCAGAGCCGGAATAACTATCTGTAGGTCATACAAATATTTGTTCCGTGCGGGATTTGAACCGGCGACACGCACCGCAGCAGTCAATCGCTCAACCACCATGCCAACCATGCGCC
Source organism: Anorthoa munda (assembly GCA_945859665.1). Lineage (NCBI taxonomy): Eukaryota > Metazoa > Arthropoda > Insecta > Lepidoptera > Noctuidae > Anorthoa > Anorthoa munda. The sequence continues at coordinate 28,720,466 of OX243898.1, forward strand.
CAAACGCCCACTATTGTAAATGGTCAACGGAAAATAAGTTATTATTGCTAAGTAATTTTGAAATTTATGTTTGAAGCTTTTGGCAAAGGGCTATGCAAGCAAAGGCAATACAGATAAAGTTTTAAATTATTCCTACAGCTGAATTTACAATGTAATGGCATTTTGCAAGTCATGTGTGTACGAGCTAATTTGTAAAGTTCCCCGCTCACCTCAATCAAGTGAGCTCCCGCTATTTAAAAGCAAACACATTCGTTTTTAGGGTTACGTTCCTCAAAAGGACTCCTTACAGGATCAATTCGTTTTCCATCTGTCAAGACCATCAAGTGAAAAATCAAACATCTAAATCGACGTAATCAATAGATACGGCCGCTAATGCCGCATATTTTAACACTCGCAATTGATTCAAAACCTATAGGGTATTTCCCGTTGACCTAGCATTATGAGAGAGAAATGGCCATATCTTAGCTGACATAAATTTGAGCGATCTCAAGCTTCTGACTACCCGTAACGACTGTCAAAGATCTTTAAATGACAGCCGGGAACAACGGCTTAACGTGCTTTCCGAGGCATGGAGGAAACTCGGGATGTTGAAATGGTCACCCATCCACGGACCGACCTTGTCAAGCGTTGCTTAACCTTGATGATCGACCCGTGCGGCTGTTATTATTTAACCACGACCTCCTCCCAAAACGAAAATTTAATAAAAGATTTTAATTTTTTACTACAATCATTATACAAAAATGGCGCTCGATATTTTATTTTCCAAACTGAGTTATGATTATGACTGTTGCTAATCATGAAATCAAATATTTGGGCGTACCAACAAGTTTTAAGTTAGCAAATATAGGTTAGAATAAGAATTAAATGACCTCAGAGCTAACTAGTTATAACAATCAGTTTGTATGGACGGTGGTCCCCAAACTAGTTCAAATCTTTTATCATGGACCTGAGTGGTCAATCAAATGTTTAAAATTTAACATAATTGTAAAATAAAGTTAATGCCTTAGAAAAACAATGTTTAATATCATATTTGTACCAAGTGCAACCCCACTTGTTGTGTCCATTCTATGTCTGTTCCTTCTAGCTTTCCTGGAAGAGATCGCTGAATGCGATAAGTATTTTTTTCTTATTTTGAAGTTTCCTTTATATCTTGTTTTTATCTTAGTGTTGGAAAATAAATTAGTTGGTGTGTTAGTTGTGCATGTGTAGGTGCTTATGTCTAACAGGGAAAGACTAATATAATTAAAAAATATTTTAATCGTCAAGAAATTTATTTTCAAAGATAAAAATTTACATGGTGTGTAAAATACTTAATTAACTATAACTACATTTTGTATACACTCAAATCAAAAACTACTAACTAAGCTTAAAAGTTATGACTTAACCATAATCACACTAAACATAACCAGTCTTCAAAATCAATTTTGCTTCCTTAGCCTACAGTCTTGGCGCTCTCACGAGTTCCCCTCCGGTCACAGCAGCTGCATCAACGTTGCCCACGGTTATACGTGTATGCCTCTTGAACGTGGTGGCTCCCCATACACTGCCCAGAATGCGTAGATCACGTATAAAAGATATGTGATGACCCTGGGTATACCGGGAGCTGGTGTTGTGAGCCAATTGAAAATTTCTTCTCTCTGATTTTGATGATCATTGTAGAACGTGACCAACCCTTGCAACAAATCTAGATCAAGTGACTGGGTGAAATGGTTCCTGTCACCTTTTATATATCTCCATCTTATATGGTCAAGGTTTTTCAATATCGTCTTGTGCTTTTTGACCTCGTTGACGTATTGTGCCTCGAATTTCTTCCAGCTTGCCAATGCCGCATAGTTATTTAAGCCCAGGAACGCCCTTTTCCACTGCTCTGCTTTGTTCTTGAGATCCCGTATGTACTCAGGGACATATAGCAGCTGGACTTCTTCGAGGTCGGCGTCCAGCAATTCGCGAGTTAGCGCACTCGCGAAAAAATCGAAACACACGCCTTCTTTCGATTCACGGACACAAGGTAAAAGCTCCATAGTAATTGCAACTTGGAAACGATGTGTTCACTTTGAAGGTTAGCAAGAAACTGCATAAAGCAGCAAGGGATATCCTGATTTTATATACCATGAGAGGTGGTAATGATGGCTGTGACTGGTGACTCAGGTAAACAATACTGGCTTTTCGAAATATGATTAGGTAACGATCAGAGGACGGTTCACATTTTATTTTTGGACTACACAATTACCTATTGTGATTTACTAAGTGGTGTATTTATGATATTATTGTCCGATACTAAGAAAACAATTAGTACTAAATCGGCGGTAGGTAAGTTGTCAAATATTTTAAATGACTTACAATGGATCTCTGATAAGATGAACAATGGTAAGGAACCAAATACCTTTAACATTCACAATAGAGCTTATAGCGCTAGGTATGTTTACGAACTTGTCGGATACATTGTATTTTGCGTGGAATATCGAGAATTCCCCATCTTTAAAATGATTACATATAGAGCGGTGTTTTATAACAAAATATAAGTAAACGCATTCTATATAACTATAAGAATATTAGTTACCGCCCACGGCTCGTCCCACGTTAAATTATTACTTTAGGTAAAGTGTTATCAAAATCCGGTCAGTAGTTTTTGCATGAAAGATTACAAACATCCATACTCACAAATTTTCAAATTCATAAAGTTATAGTAGGAAGTTAATGTAATTAGGATTTATATTTAAGAGTTGTCCTATTTATTTAATGATTCTACGAATTTTAATAACGATAACTATTCAAAAATAATTAGAAATAAATAAAATCTTAACAATTCTCTTAATCTTAAATCTTATTTTAAGTCAGTCGAACGTGCCATAAAGTGATCTATAAAAATCACTGCTAAACTCACTCAAGCGCATCATAATTCGAAAGCGAACTTATTCGTTTTTAGGTTTCCGTTTCTTAAAACATGGGATCACTTCGTTGTCTGTCTATCAGGACCTTTTTTCCAGAACGCGTGGAGGTGTCAAGTGAAAAACAAACTTCTAAATTAATGTAATCAAACCGTTTATGCCGCACATTTTTGACACTCGCAAGGGAATCAAAACCTATAGGATACTACCCGTTGACCTAGAATCATGAAATTTGGCAAAAATCAATGGCTTATAGCACAAAAGAGGATGAAATCCAATAACCGTACATTTGTACCTACTTCAAATAAAAAACGCGATTATAAATTTATTTGCAGTTGGCTATGCACCTGAGTTCGATCCTTGGGTGGTCGGTGTTACTAAGGATTAGAACATTTACAAAACCAGTACGATATCTGGCTGGGTTGGCAACAATAAAATAACAAAGGGGCTGTAAAACAATAGACAAAGAAAGGTGCAGGTACTAAGTACATTAGTCCATCCTTTTGAAGAATACAAGCTCAATGATTTTGTAATGCGAAAAATTCACAAAATTAACTTGCCAACTCGATATTCGGGAAGTTCTTCTAATTGTAAACTAACAATAATACCAGCCTGATTATGTAGCACTCAATCACGCGAGTTGGCTATTTCAAACTTGTATCCAAACTAATATAATAAGCGCGAAACTAACTCTGTTTGGTACCTTTTCACGACTCAATGGCTGAACTAGAGTTTGAGACCCTGGGAAATATATAAAAGTTTTATCGCGGTAGTGTATTCCCTTGGGATGATAAAAAAGCCGCGGGCAGAAGCTACATAACGATACATACATCACGATCAAGACTGCAGGCTAAGGTGTAATCAATCTGCCCAGGGCTTTCCCAACGGTGTTGAGGTTGGCTTCGAGTCTAACGATGCAGCGTAATGTGTGTTAGTGTTCAGTTTTGTACTTACATGGAGCAAGTGTCTATCTGACCTCTATAAACTAGTGACTGGGTAACGATACCCCTTGTTATATTTTTTTTATGTAGTAAAACTTGTGTCAGATTCTAATTTAGGTTAAGTTGTAACTATGATATTTTTAGGCTAAGTTAGTAAGTAGTGTTTGATTTTAGTGTATTTGAATGTAGTTATAGTATTTTATAAACTGTAAATCTTGGATCTATGTAAATAAATATGTGATATTGTTAACTAATGAATAAAGATTTTGTAGAAAGTAGTGCTTGGTACTATGGTGACCTAACACACCTTTCTTGTAATGATAGGATATGGTAAAAGTTAAAGTCTTGGATTATAAGGGAAACAACTATATTGAAACACTATATAACACTTAGATACACGAAATACTAAATTATGGTGAACTATGTAACTAAATTAATGGTAAAAAGTATTGGTTACGCCAGTTTTATCAGAATCATTGCATTTTTGCTTTTATTTTTAAATTATTATAATAAATACTCATAGTTGTTTATGTCAAAATTACTCTGGTTTGGATGCTTGTATGTTACGCGGGTTAATGTGACCCTTGCTCGCCATTGGCCCGTTTGGATTGCGAACCCCGAACTGTCATACATCATCAACCAATAAAAAGTCTTCTAATGTCGGCGCTCGCGAGCAAACACATTTTCCGCGCGCTCCCGTTTTTCGGTTGTATTTTCTGAAGATTCTACGTAAAAGGACTGTGTGTGATATCAAACCTGTGCGCCTGTGGTTCCTGAAGAGGTACATGGAGGCAGGAGCATTCGCCTTCGGGATATGCAGGTACGTCCAAGCCTAGGTACAATTGTCCAATGTGCAACTACGAGTCAGTCAATCAGCACCTATCTTAAATACAGTCCACAACTTAGCCATTTCCATCATTCCCTTGTTATTTACGCACCATTTAATTTGGTCCATCTCACCGGATGACAATCGGATTAGAATTATTGAAAAAAAATCCGATCGTGATTCTACTCGAGTTGGCTTTTACGCATAGTTGATATTGAACCTTGTTGCTTCATACGTTGGGTTGAAAGTCGATTATTAGTACCATAGGTCATCGACTCATATTTTGCAAATATCCCGTAGTATTCAGTTATTACGCATTATCACAGTTTATAACGCTATTTTATTATTATTTACAATATTTATACGTTTTCTAACGTGGTTAATAAAGTAAATCGCTCGCGCGTCCGTACATACGAAAATTACGTTTATTTCCTACCTACCTACATTTGCTTCGCATTCGCCTTTCTGCAGACGTTCATAAGTTCGCAGTTAGTATTCCTATCTGTTTTACTTACAGATTTTCATTTAATATTCGCCCTAGTCTAAAATTAGATTAGTGTTTTTCGCCAATTAAACTAACCAAATAAGTTAGACCCGCACTAGTCATACTTATTATAACTACGCTAGGGTTCTAGTTACTGATCGGATAGTTGTTCGCAATCAGTTGCTTACAAATCGATTGTTATTTACTTGGGTTTTAAGTAAATAACTTTATTAAAAGCGCATCGAATTGTAGACAGCTATTATATTCTATAAATCCTCGCTTTATACATACTACAAAGGTATAGATAATTTGGGTTTAATATTTAATTTAATAGGTACGGAAGGTATATACATACATATTATATTACCGCCGCGCCGCGGGAAGGTATTAACCGTCGGCGTAGAATATCGCATTTTGTGCATCGCACCTTTCCATCTTTCTGGAAAGGCTAAAACCATATGTGCTGGTATAGCCCCGGCTGCAGAAAATTACACTGTTATTTGGCAGGCTTTGCTGGATAAATATAAGGACGACAGAGCTTTAGCTACGACATATTTAAATCAATTGTTTGCATTCCTCAAGTCCTTCAGCAAATAATTTGGAAAAATTAGTTGATAAATACGCAGCTACTATCGCGGCCCTCAAACAACTAAACATTGCTGATTTGAGTGATTTTATTTTTGTTTATATGGGGCTTAGGCTTGTAGATTCAGATACATCGAAAAGTTTTGAAACTGCGATTCGTAGTCAAACGGATATGCCTAAATATGATGAATTTGTTAAATTCTTACGAGAACAAGTAAAAATTTTGTGCATCGCACCTATCGAGGTATATATATATACTTACGGACATACGTACGTATGTACGTAAGTTGCATCGTAGGTAACTTATCGCATCGACTTGTAATATTTGCGGTTATTTCGCTCGCATCGCATTCGTACACTTTTCTGATATTTAATTTACTTATTGACTAATCGCATCGCTTCTTTTTATTTTATCGCGCGTAAAAAATTACGTTTAATTTGTTTGTCGCAGGGGTTGTTAACTCAGTTTGTGTATTGTTAAGTTTCAACAATGGCGGAAAAGGATGTGGATAGACATTTGTTACAAATTAAATTATTGGAAGCTAAGCGTCAATTGTATTTTGAACAAATAAATAAAACATTCCAGTTATCATCGAAAACAGATGAGAAGTCGAGGTATAATTTCTTATCTCAAGCTCGCGCTATTGATCAATTACGTAAGGAATTTGTAAGTTTGGTTGATGAGATAAATTTATTAAACTTGCAAGTCGATCCCGACTACGATATTAATTACCAGCCGATCGCGGCCTTTGACGATTTATATTATTTTATAAAGGAAATTTTTAATAGGTTGGATAAACCAAGCTTCCCTCCACAAGCCGCGCTAAATGCTGGTATTCAGGAAAATACTATAAAGATTCCCCGGATTGAATTACCTACATTCGACGGTGAAATTCAGAACTTTCCGTATTTTTTCGAAACGTTTAAACGTATAATACATGAGAATAAGACTTTGACTGATTCGGAACGTATCCATTACCTAATTAGTCATCTTTCTGGAAAGGCTAAAACCATATGTGCTGGTATAGCCCCGGCTGCAGAAAATTACACTGTTATTTGGCAGGCTTTGCTGGATAAATATAAGGACGACAGAGCTTTAGCTACGACATATTTAAATCAATTGTTTGCATTCCTCAAGTCCTTCAGCAAATAATTTGGAAAAATTAGTTGATAAATACGCAGCTACTATCGCGGCCCTCAAACAACTAAACATTGCTGATTTGAGTGATTTTATTTTTGTTTATATGGGGCTTAGGCTTGTAGATTCAGATACATCGAAAAGTTTTGAAACTGCGATTCGTAGTTAAACGGATATGCCTAAATATGATGAATTTGTTAAATTCTTACGAGAACAAGTAAAAATTTTGTATCGCACGAGTACTTCGTCGTCATCACAACAACCTCGTGGCAACCCTACGACACTGCAGCCCGCTTCGAGCGGCCGCGCCGCCACCTCGCGTGTTTTTCCCGCACCTCCGCGCGCTTTTGTTTCCACTCAGCAGACTCAAGCCTCCGGTAAGCTGTGTAAGCTTTGTAACAACACCGCGCACACGCATCTTTATGCATGTAAACCATTTACGGAACTTTCGGCTCTCGATAAATTTAAATTTGTTTAAGAAAATCGTTACTGCGTTAACTGTTTGAGTAATCAGCATACATCGTTTTATTGTAACTTGAGCACATCTTGCCGTATGTGTAATGCGAAACATCATACGTTGCTTCATTTTGGTAAGGAATTTTCGCCAGCGCAGTCGAGCACCTCCAATGTAGCTGTAAACCAGGAGACTGAAATAAGTGAGGTCTTGAACTTACTTGAAATCGAGGAGGAACTCACCTCAAATCCTGTCTTTGATGATTCTTCGCTTGAAGAGGAGAATCCAGAAGTATCGTTTTGCACATTGTCTTCTACAAAGTGCGAGTCGAAAGCAACTACGCAAATTCTTGCAACCGCAAACGTTTACGCCACCGGTCGCAATGGTCGAGATGTAGTGATTAGATGCTTATTGGATCCCGGATCTCAAAAACATTATGTAACAAAAAAATGCTGTTCTAAGCTAGGATTAAAGATTGAATCTGATTCACCTGTCGCTGTGAAAGGTATAGGTGGCTCAATACAGATAGTGAAGGGCACTGTGAAAGTTAATTTCAGATCTCGGTTTAATAGTTCTAAATTTAATATTCATGCACTAGTACTGAATCAAATCACAAGTGACTTACCAACGTGTCCTGTAGATACAACATTCCTTGATAGTTTGCGAAACATTCCCATGGCAGATAGTACCTGGGGTACGCCAGGAGAAATAGATTTGTTAATAGGCGTAAGTCTTTTTGCTGAGATGTTGCGACCCGGCAAAATAGTCGGAAAACCCGGATCTCCAGATGCCCTTGAGACTGTGTTGGGGTATATCGTTCTAGGTGATGCTCCAGCGGCTTCCCAAATTCACGTTGCAACTGCTGTGGCATGTCATGCTGTCACGACTTCCGAGGTAGACTCTTTAGTTCGGAAAATGTGGGAACTCGACGAGATAGATCCTAAACTATTTTTGAGTGCGGATGACAAACAATGTGAGGATATTTATAAGGAGAGTGTCACACGCAATACTTCCGGACAATACGAAGTAGGTTTACCTTTTAAATTCAACCCTGACTTGCTTGGTAATTCTTTTGAGATTGCCAAACGCAGATTCTCATACTTAGAGCGTAGGTTTAATGCTCAGCCCGCTCTGAGAGAGGCATATGACAATGTCATAAGGGATTATATAGATCAAGGTTATTTATCTGCTGTAAACACGATCGATACGGATTCTCGACACTTTTATATGCCACATCACGCGGTTTTACGGGATGACAAAGCAACTACACGGGTCAGACCTGTCTTGGACGCAAGTGCTAAGTCTAGCAGTGGATTTTCCTTAAATGACCTATTACATGCTGGTCCTAATCTCCAACGTGACCTTTTCACGATCTTGTTGAATATGAGATTATTACCTGTTGCTATCTCAGCTGACGTAAGACAGATGTTTCTTAGAATAGGCGTTCGTGAGCAAGATCGTTGTTTTCAGCGATTCTTATACCGTTTCATTTCAGCCCATGATGATTCACCTGTGAGCAATTTTGCAGATAGCCAAAATCCTGTAAAGACGTTTGAATTCAATCGAGTAGCCTTTGGATTGAAATGCAGTCCCTTTTTAGCACTACGCACTGTCGCACAACTAGCACAAGACGAGGGTCATCGTTTTCCTATCGCGAAAGAAATTGTACAGAGAGATCTTTACATGGATGATATAGCTAGTTCCCTAATGAGCTCTGATCAAGCGATTGCAGCCTTCCAGGAGCTGATCGAGCTGTTCAAATCTGGGGGTTTCCACCTAGTCAAATGGAGTAGCAGTTGTAAAAGGGTACTCGAACAAATTCCTGAAGATTATCGTCTTTCACAGAATGTCGAATTTGATAAAGATGACACTCTGAAAATATTAGGCCTATGTTGGCATCCTTATGATGATGAGTTCGCTTTCAAAGTGACGTCAGATGATCGTCCTTGCACTAAGAGGAACATTTTGTCCTCTGTTGCGCGTTTGTTCGATGTTCTTGGCCTAGTGGCACCGATCATTTTGTACGCCAAGCTTTTAATCAAAGAGCTTTGGATTGCCAAAATTGACTGGGACTATGTTCCCCCCCAACGGATTATACAATTGTGGAATCAGTTCCAAAAGGAACTTCCCGAAGTTGTCAAAATGAGATTTCCTCGACACATTGGTGTGGTGGAGGGTTGTTTAGTGACCATTCTTGGTTTCGCTGATGCGAGCGAGAAAGCCTACGGTGCTGTCGTTTATATCCGAGTAGACACTGAACAGAGTCAGGCAACTGTCATGTTATCGTGTGCAAAATCAAAGGTTGCACCTTTAAAGGTTATCTCTTTGGCACGTCTGGAATTATGTGCAGCCTTATTGCTTTCTAAATTGATAAAAAAGGTTTTTGAAACTTATTCGAGCAGATATCCAATCAATTCTATATTTGCATTTTCGGATTCGACTGTAACATTAAATTGGATCCACTCTTCACCTCATAGATGGCACACGTTTGTTGCCAATCGAGTTTCAAAAATTCAGGATAATTTGTCGTCTGATCACTTTTGCCACGTTAAAGGCAGCGAAAACCCAAGTGACTGTTTGTCCCGCGGGTTAACTCCAACACAACTTGTGAAACACCCTCTGTGGTTGCATGGACCCCCCTGGGCCAGTTTACCCAGGCATGAATGGCCTATAAAGGCGTTCGTTCCAAATGAGTCTCCTGACATACCAGAACTTAAGTCACTTTCACTGGCAACAGTGAAACCTATTAGTGGGGAACCCTTTTTCTATGGACTGGCGCGTAATTACTCGTCGTGGCAAAAGTTCCTAAACGTCGCGAGTTACGTTTTCAAGTTCATGAAAAAACTGCCCGCTGGGCCTATTATTGCAACGGATTTGGAATTTACGGAACGAGAAATAATTAAAGAGATCCAGTTAGTTCATTTTGGTGGTGATATTCAAAACTTAAAAAAAGGAAATTGTTGTTCTCCACCTCTTAGAAAATTAAATCCATTTTTAAAAGATAGAATTTTACGTGTGGGTGGCCGCCTGATAAATTCAGATGAGAGTTTTGAATTTAAACACCCTATTCTGCTTCCTGGTAAGGATTATGTGGTAAACATGCTTATACGGTTTTATCACTGGAAACATTTGCACACAGGTTCTGGATTATTGACATCTGTTCTCCGTGCTAAATACTGGATATTATCTGCTAGACGAGCAATTAGATCCATTGTCTCTAAATGCAATGTATGTTTTCGATTTAGGCCTAGACCTGGGTTTCCTATGATGGCAGATCTCCCAATGCCTCGAGTGAAAGCTGTAAACAAAGCTTTTGTTCATACTGGCTGCGATTACGCCGGTCCAATCCAAGTAACCCCTTATCGCGGCAAAGGTATAAGAAGTCGCAAGGCTTACATCTGCCTATTTACTTGTCTCACCACACGAGCAGTACATATCGAGCTTGCAAGCGATCTAAGTACAGCTTGTTTCCTGGCAGCAATGAAACGTTTTCTGGCTCGACGTGGATCTGTTCAATGTTTTTATACAGATAACGGAACTAATTTTATTGGTGCCCGTTCTTATCTTCGCGATTTATACACTTTTCTAGAAAATGAATACAGACCAATTTGGAAGAAGGAGTTAGCCGAAAATCGTATTCAATGGAAATTAATCCCTCCAAACGCTCCCCACTTTGGTGATTGCTGGGAGAGTAACGTTAAGTGCATAAAAACTCATTTGTATAAGGTCATCGGCCACCAGATTTTAACTTTTGAAGAACTTCAAACTGTTTTGGCACAGATTGAGTCATTACTAAATTCGCGACCACTGACCGTGCTTACCTCGGATCCTTCAGATCCAACGGCTTTGACGCCAGCTCATTTTTTGCATACGGCTCCTCTCAAATTTCTGCCAGCATCTGATGTAGTTGACTCGATTCCACATCTTTTAACGCGATATGAGCTCTTATATAAATTAGTACAGTCGTTCTGGATGCGATGGCGAAGGGAGTATCTGCATGACTTACAAGTTCGTCAAAAATGGAACTCACCATCCCTTCCTGTCAAAGAAGGAATGGTTGTAGTTATAATACAGGATAATGTCACACCCTTGCATTGGCCATTAGGCGTCATAGTACAAACCTTTAAGGGCAAGGATGATGTTATCCGCGTAGCGACGGTAAAGACTAGGTACGGTATTTATCAAAGACCAGTTGTTAAACTGTGTCCACTACCAACTCAATAGAAACTAGCAAAACTTAAGGCAGTCAGGTTCTAGTTAGGTAGTGTATTATAGTAATAAGTTATTTAACGTACAAGGTAATAAGGTTCATGGCAGTAAAAAATATATTATATGTGTTTTTTTTTTCTTTTTCTTTGAAAGATTTCCTTTCAAGGCTGGGGGAAATGGTTACGCCAGTTTTATCAGAATCATTGCATTTTTGCTTTTATTTTTAAATTATAATAAATACTCATAGTTGTTTATGTCAAAATTACTCTGGTTTGGATGCTTGTATGTTACGCGGGTTAATGTGACCCTTGCTCGCCATTGGCCCGTTTGGATTGCGAACCCCGAACTGTCATACATCATCAACCAATAAAAAGTCTTCTAATGTCGGCGCTCGCGAGCAAACACATTTTCCGCGCGCTCCCGTTTTTCGGTTGTATTTTCTGAAGATTCTACGTAAAAGGACTGTGTGTGATATCAAACCTGTGCGCCTGTGGTTCCTGAAGAGGTACATGGAGGCAGGAGCATTCGCCTTCGGGATATGCAGGTACGTCCAAGCCTAGGTACAATTGTCCAATGTGCAACTACGAGTCAGTCAATCAGCACCTATCTTAAATACAGTCCACAACTTAGCCATTTCCATCATTCCCTTGTTATTTACGCACCAAGTATGGTAAAATGGTTATGGTTTTGGTTATGAGTACGTGGTGTCTCTGACGAGATCTAAACGCGAACTGGCCCACATTTTGGTAATCGAGCGAATGTGCATACTTGCTTTCGATGCAATTATGCATTTTCGCTGTGTGTTCGGTTAAAACTCGAACATATTCCCAAGAGCGAGAAGAAATGCGGGATGATAGCTTAAATTACACTATAATATGGTTTGTTTAAAACATTAAATTACTTAAACACATTAGTTTCTAGTAATCTTATCTGGTAAGCATAACGACATTGATAAAAGGTATATATAAAGCGAAAATTAAAAGTAAATTGGTCTACTTAAATAACTATCATTAATAAAAACATTAATGATGGTTTAAAATTACACTATTGAGTCTCCCACAGTAAAAGCAATATTGTGATTGCCTGTGTCCATATATTTTTTGCCCCGTTTTAGCGATCTATATTTCGCGCTAGGCCAGCGATTGGCGCAATTGTGTAAGGAAATACCGATTTCACTTTTATTTTTTAAATCACTGGCACTGAGCACTTCACTATATGATTCACGTCTTCTGGTTGGTTTCGGAGTCAGCGGAGTCGCTGCTAACTCCTGTTGGCAGCGACTCTCGCTGCGGCGTCGAGGTCTGCTGCCGGCGGGATCCCTTGCCACGATGCCTAGCGGAAGCCACAGGCGGCATAGCCCCGTTCGCCACATTCATTGCGATGTATGGTGGAAAATGTCCTTTTCATACTGGTTCGCAAAACGCGAGTCCAACACTCCGAATAAGTCATTCGCTAGATACCCGATACCGTTGATTAGGCCTCGTCGGCGCCGACCCGTCTTCCCCGTGGCGCGTCGCCGTCTAGCGTGGATATCAAAATGCTGTGTTAGCAAAAGTTCATTGTAGTATTCGAGTTCCTGGTAATTGTGCCGGGCTTGCTGCACAATCGTATTACAATGGGTTTGTGTTTCAATGGTTGCGCACAATTTCTTTTGGTAATTTGTTATTTTGTAGTAAGTGTTTATGCCTGTCCAATAGGGTCCCATGTCGTAGTACATGAATAATGTCCATTTATCTCTGATTAATTGTACTCTTGAAATAGGGTCAAAATAAAGCGTTTGGTTGTTTGGAAATGATTTCACGGCGTCTAAACCGTAAGATGGAAAAATCAGCGTGAAAAAACACAGTAAAACAGTTGCTACAGTTGCGATTTTTGACCTTGGTTTTCTTTTTCTTTCTGGTAATTTGGGTGTTGCTTTTATATCTGGTTCTGGTATATTTACATTATTCTGGTTAACGGGCAATACTGAGAGCTTCACAATAGGGCGTTTCATGACCCCATTTTTGGTTTTTAATGAAACTGCTCTGGTTAGACCATCATTTCCTGGGTGTGTGTCGACCACCCGTCCAAGAGCCCATTTTCCTGGAGGCAGATTATCATCATGAATCACTACTAGATCTCCAATTCCAATGTTTTTCTGTGGTTCCATCCATTTACTTCTAGATGATAGTTGTACCAAGTATTCAGTCTTCCATCGTTTCCAAAGATCTTGGAATAGCTTGTTGGTTAGATGCCACCTGGTTCTAGCATCTTGCTCGGTTTTTATTACAGTTGTTCCTGGTCTTCCTGATAAGAAATGAGCTGGTGTAAGGAAGTTTATATCATCGGGATCCTCTGATATCGCGCAAAGCGGACGAGAGTTAAGGCACGCTTCTAGTCTAGCTAACAACGTGGTGTACTCCTCGAAGGTTAGTCTTTGTTGACCGATGACCCTCTTGAGATGATGTTTCAGACTGCGTACTGCTCGCTCCCATAGACCGCCGGCGTTAGGCCAGCTAGGCACGTTAAAGTGCCACTCTATGCCCATCTCTGCTATCTCGGTTATAAAACTTCCACTGAATACTTCGCGAAGCTGGTTAAATTCTTCCTGTATCATCCTGTTTGCTCCCACGAAGTTAGTGCCATTGTCACTGTACATATGTCGTGGTGCCCCTTTTCTGGCAGCCATTCTGGTTAGAGCTGCTAAAAAGGCGGAGCTGCTCAGGTCTGACACGAGTTCTAAGTGAACCACTTTCGTGACCATACATATAAAAACTGCTATGTACCCCTTCGTAGTTTTGATTCCCCGTCCTTTATTAGCCTTGACCTCTACGAAGCCTGTGTAGTCTACGCCGCAGTGATAAAACGCATGTTCGGGATTCACTCTTGGTTCTGGTAAATCTCCCATGAGCTGGTGCTGCCGCAAGGGATTTTGTTTTCTGCATATGACACATTTTCTAATGAACTTTTTAGTTGCCATGTATCCGCCGATAATCCAAAACTGTTGTCGAAGGTTTGCTAACGTTAGACGTGCTCCGCCATGGAAAGTCAATTTATGAGCTTGATCGATAAGTAATGTGGTTAACGGGTGGTCGTGAGGTAAGATGATGGGATGTTTCATCTCAAGACTCATGTGGGCGTTTTCTAATCTCCCACCCACGCGTAAAATGCCATGTTTATCTATGGTTGGATTCAAACTCAAAATCTTGCTTTTGGAGTGCACTCTTCCGTGTTTATTTATTGAGTCTAGGTCGTTTGCAAATTCTGCCAGCTGAACGTTTTTGATTATCAGCTGTTTAGCCCGACGAAGCTCGTGTAATTCGTGGTAGGGTCGGCGGACTTGTTTGTTCAAGGTAGGTAATCGCAGTATCCACGCAAAAATGCGTATGATTTTTGTAATGGACCTATATTTGTATACCAAATGTTTAATAATTTCGATAGTCAGCGATTCTCTTGGTTGTCCAATGACTACCGCGTTGGTTTGGTTTAAAATAGACGGCTTTGCTTCTAAATTCGTCTCGTAAATGGTTTGGTGGTTTTCTTGATTTGTGTACGATGGCAGCCATGACGGCCCGTGCCACCATATCTTGTGGTCTTTGAGTTGCCTGACAGTCAAGCCACGACTTGCACAGTCGGCTGGATTATCTGTCGTCTTCACATATTGCCAATGTTTTGATGGTATGGTTTTGGTGATTGTTTTTACCCGATTTGCTACAAATGGTTTCCATCGGGCTGGATCTCCTTGTATCCATCCTAGTAGTGCAGTTGAATCAGTCCAACAGTAGATATCCGTTGGGTATTCTGATAAGCAACTTTGTACTTTTTGCATTAGCTGAGCTAACAGATGAGCGCCCATTAACTCTAGTCTTGGTATTGATATGACTTTGCTTATGGGTGCTAACCTAGCCTTTCCCGCAACTAATGTAATGGTTGTCCCTTCTTTCCTTACTACTTTGCAGTAGATTACACACGCGTATGCCTTGTTTGAGGCGTCGCAGAATCCGTACAATTCAGTATTTCGTTGTTCGCCCATTCCCAGCCATCTGTTGACTTCCATACTGTTTATGTCCGACAATTCTTGTTTTAATTTTGTCCATTCGGAGTTCATTGCTTCGGGTAGGCGGTCATCCCATTTTATGTTAGACAACCAGACATTTTGAAACAGTAGTTTCATGGTAGTACTCAGGGGGGTTAACCACCCTAATGGATCGAACAGCTTCGAAATATCCGAAAGTAGAGCTCTTTTGGTAATAATTGCAGGTGATTCGGGTTCTATTTTCGAGTTGAAAGTGAATTTATCTTTCTGTGGGTTCCAACAGAGACCCAATGTTTTGGTAGAATCGTTTTGCTTGAACTCGTATGTTGACTGGTCACATTGCTCTCTCTCTAAATCGGTTAATAGCTCTGGTTTGTTTGAGGTCCATTTTCTAAGATTAAATCCTCCCAATTGGCATATTTTTATGAGATCGGATTTCAGTTTATTTGCTGCTTCCATTGAGTGACGCCCTCCGCTAAAATCGTCCATATAGAAGCTGTCTTCTAATTCTTTTGCTGCATCAGGAAATTTCTGTCTTTCATCGGACGCCAGTTGTTTCAAGCTTCATCGCTAAGAATCCTGCTGGTTTGGTTCCGTATGTAAGCGTGACGAGTTGAAATGATTGTATTGGTTGGTTATTTGATTCTCGCCATAGTACCTTTTGGTAAGCTTGATCTTCTTGGTGCACTCGGATCATCCTGTACATCTTCTCGATGTCAGAAGTATATACAAATTGAAATTGTCTCCATTTCAGGATAAGCTCTTGAATATCCTTCTGTATATTAGGGCCCCTGTACATAACGTCATTTAGACTGTACCCTGATGAAGACTTTGCTGAGGCGTTAAAAACCACTCTCAACTTGGTGGTGGTAGATTCAGCCCGAATGACTGCATGGTGTGGTAAGTAGCATTCGGGCGCCTGGTTAATGTTGCATGGTATCATGTGGTTTAATGCTAAATATTCATCCATGAATTTTTTGTAATCTGTCTTCAATTCGCTGTTCTTCTCAAATTTCTTCTCCAAGTTTCTAAATTGAGCTAATGCTTGTGGTTTGGTTGCGCCCAACTTGTCTTTGTGTTCCGGCTTAAGTGGTAGTCGGACTTCGTACCTTCCGTCCTCAAGCCTCTTAGTGGTTTTAATAAAATACTGTAAACACTCATGGTCATCGTTGGACATCTCTATCTTCTGGTGGATGTCTTCGTTCTCCCAATATTTCAGAAGGTCTTCTGTGTTGTTGAGAATCACGTTACAGTGGTAGTGTGGTATCATGGATCCACAGAGTAGCCATCCTATTTGCGTCTGTTGGGCAATTGGTTGCTTATCGTTGTCTCCTCTCAAGATACCTCCTAACATTATTTTGCTGTAAACATCTGCTCCTAGAAGTATATCTACGGGTCTGCTTACGTAAAACTCTGGATCAGCCAATTGTATCCCTTGGATATGGTTCCACGTTGTTGGTTTGGTAAACGTTTTATTTGGCAATCGCTTAATCACGTTATTCATAATAATAACGTTCGTGTCGCAGGTAAATTCACTGTTTGCAGACTGTAGTGTTACCTGTAACATTCCTTTTGCATTATTTTCTTTTTCACCGACACCGAATATTTGACCTTTGAAATGAGTCCTCTTTAATCCCAAGATCTGGGCTGCGTTTTCAGTTATTAACGATAGTTGAGAACCCTGGTCAACTAAAGCTCTCATCTTGTGCTGTGTTCCATTAGCTCCCTTGACTTTTATAATAGCGGTGGCTAGAAGTATTTCAGATATGTCATCCCATGACGCATGAGATGACCTAGATGTGCTCTTTTTGGTTGCAACATTGTTGGTGTTTCCTTCTGCTGACTTTGCAGTTGGACTTTGGTTTTCCAATGCTTCGTGAAGTAGAGTATTGTGTGTAGCTAAGCATTAACGACATCGTTTGTTTGATTGACATGGTTTTTTATTATGACTGCATAGACAGTTTTGGCAGTAATTTAATTGCTCAATTTTATTTAATTTTTGCTCGTGCGTCATTTGCAAGAAATCAGGGCAACGCCACAATCCGTGGTCAGAATTGCACAATGCACAGGTTATCGACCGCGACACGTGTAATGCATTTGATTTTGTGTTTTCTTTGTTGCCTGATTGATGGTTATTCCGTTGAAAATTTTTCTTCTGGTTTTGGTTGTGGTTACTGTATGGGAAAGGCTGATGCGGCGTGGTTTTTTGGTTGGCTGGTTCTTGCTTGCGACGAGACGCTTCTAGCGCTGTGAATTTTTTCTCCAAGAATTCCAGGAACTCCTGCAGATCGGGTAGCTCTCTCGGATTCTTGACCGATTCTATGTATTCGGTGAAGGTGTCATTATCCAGCTTTTGCGCTAGTAGGTGCACTAAAAGTGGATCCCAAGTTGCTATATCCACTCCCAGATTCTGTATAGCGTGTAACGTCTCCTTGGTTACGTCATGCAGCTTCTTAATCGTAGCTAGCGTTTGCTGTTGTATATTGGGTAACCCAAGTAGGATATTAATATGGGACGTGAAAATCAATTTCTTGTTACCATATGTATGGCTTAATATTTCCCAACATACCTTATAATTGCCAGAGCTAATCTGTAAATGGTGAATCAGACACTCTGCTTCTCCAGTCACCTTACTCTTCAAGAACTGCATTTTCTGCGCATTAGAGATCGACGGGTTTTTATCGATCGCTTCGCTAAACAAGTCTTTGAACGGAACCCACTGGTTGTAAGTTCCATTGAACACGGGGATGTCCATCTTCGGAGCTGACTTCTCTCGGTGCCTTACTGCCCACATCTTTTCGTTGATGTCGTTTGTCAACTCACTGTACGTTTCCTCGTGCTTGCAGAATTCCATTTGGTACGTAATATCGTCGCCCCCATCCTCACCTTCAATTTCCCAATGAAGTCTGTCAATCTCACTCCATCGGCTATCCAGTGATTTTAGAGCGTTCTCGAATTGCCACTGATTCTCGAACTTATCTACTTCTATATTACTTACGGTTCTCATGAACGCCTTGAAATTTATACTCTGCTTCTTTACCAACCCGTTCAGCTTGCTGGACCCTCTTTCTGTATGGGAAAAATTCTCTCACTGCGAGGCCTCCTTATAGCGAGACGACGTACCTGGATGTGGCTCTGCCGTCTCATCTTCCGGACGACGATGGTCAGCGCTTAGCTGTGACCTAGCCCGGATACCTGGTAATGGCTGTACCTCCTCCGCTTTTGATCTACGGGGGCTTTCTTCCTGCAGCTGCCTTGTGCATAACTGCCTTATGGTTTTATCAATTATCTCCTTTATTTTGAAATAAACTTCCTGGACTGTTTTGAAACATCCCTTTTTGAAGTAAATATGCTCAGCATCCGCAAACTGACACATTTTCTTATGGTTTTGTTGGTAGTCGTGCCAGTATGCTTCCAACATATCAGCCTTACGCTTGTAATTTTCGATGGTCTTCCTCTCGGATCCATCCTTCTTTATGTTGGTTAAGAACTTATTCAGGATTTCATAGAGCTCCGTTTGGTTGATGAACAGAGTATCGGAATCCATATTAAGGGTTGGTTTGAAAAAAAATGGTAATGGTTAATATAAATCAATGGTTTGATCTGACCTTTATGCTCCAACCGACAGTGTCTGCAATCCGAGGTTTTCCCAATTGCAGCGAACTCCTGGTTCGCGTGGCACTGTATCACTTGGTAGTCACTGTCACTGGTAATTAAATGCTCGAAGGACCATGTAGAAAGTAGCGCTTGGTACTATGGTGACCTAACACACCTTTCTTGTAATGATAGGATATGGTAAAAGTTAAAGTCTTGGATTATAAGGGAAACAACTATATTGAAACACTATATAACACTTAGATACACGAAATACTAAATTATGGTGAACTATGTAACTAAATTAATGGTAAAAAGTATGGTAAAATGGTTATGGTTTTGGTTATGAGTACGTGGTGTCTCTGACGAGATCTAAACGCGAACTGGCCCACATTTTGGTAATCGAGCGAATGTGCATACTTGCTTTCGATGCAATTATGCATTTTCGCTGTGTGTTCGGTTAAAACTCGAACAGATTTTGTAATATAAAATATGTTTTTGATTCATTTTGTCTACGCTTCTGTATAAGAATCTATAAAAATCTTAAGATTGATACTTGAGTGAAGTCGTCTGTGTAGCTCAGGAGGGACTCGAGAGAGTTGCTATCTGGCTGCAAAATAATCTACTGACCCTGAACGTTGGAAAAACTAAGGCGATGTGTTTTAGTGTGACTGATCGGTCAGCGCCAGGGCGAGATCTGCAAATAAAACTGCATGTTTGTGGTAATACCAATGACGAAAATTGTGACTGCTCGAAAATGGAACAAGTCACGAATACAAAATAGCTAGGGATACTGATCGATGAGCACCTAACTTGGGAAAAGTTAGATGCTCATCGATCATCATCGATCATCATCAGAAATAGACGCACTTGTGAAGCGAACCAGGAAACTCTCACATATATTTAAAAAAGTTAAGTCCATCGCAACTCCTAAACTGATCCGTATGTTGTACTTTACCCTGTGCCAATCACTACTAAGTTACTGTGTATCGGTCTGGGGAGCAGCGAACAAAACCAATTTGCTTAGGTTGGAGATAGCTCAACGAGCTATTTTGAAGATAGCGTACAAAAAACCCTAGCGGTACTCAACTGATGTTCTTTATTCGGAATGTAGCGTCCTCCGTGTGAGGCAACTGTTTATCGTTTCAATACTAATACGCTTTCACAGAGATGCCAAAGAACTGGCCCGCCATTCATACAGAATGTTAAAATGGGATCAGTCTTGTTTTACACGCAGATCTTTTGAATTTCTTGGGACCTTCCTCTATTCAAAACTATACTCTCACAATAGAACTATAGTTGCCTTAACTTACAGAAGTCAAACTACAACCAAACGGAAAACCTTTTGCACGTACAGTCGTAAATTTGGGACATAATAGCATCACTTAAGCATGCAATCACCCACCTATATACTCTACACACATACTCATACACACACGCATACACTCACCCAAAAGCAACTTAAACTCTATTCATATATTATCTACATTACAATCATGTTTTATCTCTGTGTAATTAGTTATACTACCTAGTAAACATATTTTCCTTACCTACCTAGGAAGAGACTGGACCGCGCAACACAGGGAATCCTAGTGTGTGAACCAGGGAATTTATTAACACCTAGCACTTCAGGCCCTCTGTGTATGTATTATTGGTTAACCATAGTATTGTATAAAAGATGAATGGAATAAAGATAATGTTAGTTTTTTTTTTAAATACTTAATAATAATCATATAATCCTTATTCATAAAAACACCACACGCAAACACACACACGAACACATGTGTAAACTAAGTTACAATCAGTTTACTTATAAACAAAGCTATACACATATGTTTGGGAGAACTTTACCTACTCTGCAATATTACAGAAATACCCAATCACATCGAACTTCACAGTAGTTTCTGCCTTAAATTATTTTCATTACATTCTTACTTAACTTGATTTCATAAAGACGATCCCTTTTTCAAAATTAATATTTCAGAATTCCTACTATAGGTACAAAAAGATCACTCACGTACACTTGGACCTTCCCTCTGAGGCTACAGATTTACGTTTATTCAACTTTGCTTCCCTTTTATATTTAAAAACAAACAAAGGTTAATAAATTAGGGTAATATTTTAATTTTTGGAACAATAACCGCACTTACTCTCATAGTTTTAATACACTCATATAATTTCAAGCTTTTATTTAGTTAAGAGAACTGTGCTCGCCCAGTGGTTACGGCCCCGACTTACGAGTCGTGAAGAAACCGACATGTCCTAGAACTAAAAATTCAAAGATTCATTCAATTACTCGCACCACACTAGGCCTACGAATTAGATTACGGCCCTTTCCCTCTCAAAGAGAGAATACCTATGTCATAGCAAATGCATTTTTCGGGATAGGTACAATGCTAAGAAGTGATAGTGTAATTTTCCAACGGTTTAACATTTTTGTATTTGTTTAAGCATCGTGTGGCAACCTGGACTTATAACTAACTACATAGTTTCTGCCCGCGGCTTCGCCCGCGTATAAAGTGTTTTATAATCCCAAGGGAAAATTACCGGCATAAAAAAATCTATGTCTTTTCCAGAGTCTCAAACTCTAGTTCAGCCAAACAAAAAGGTAACAAACCGAGTAACTTTTGCATTTATAATATTAGTTTGGATATAAGTTTACGATGCCACACCGTAGCCAGTGCTATGCTCGTAGAATTTCAATAATGTACTACCTTCTGCCAGTGACTTCGCCCGCGTGAAACTCGGTAATTATCCCAAGGGAACGCACTCCCGAGATTAAAATTATCTTATATCCTTTTCTTAGGTACAATCTTGACAATATCTCTAGACCATGCATAAAAACGTTTCAAACAAATAAACAGACAGTTAGTTTTGCATTATTGTAGTGTTTTGATTTGTTTGATTTTATTGAAATTAAGGGTAACTTTTGTTCATTGAAAAAGAAATTCATGAATACACAATAATAACTTTTACTAAAGGATCAACTCTGAAATATGAAAATAAATACAAAATTATCAAAATGGCCTATAGTGATAATTGTTCGTATTCCTTAGCTGCACTCCATGAAATATGGCCAAATTATTAGATTTTGTAGTTTGTGTTTCATAAGGCTTCTGTCATAGGTAGCTATGTAGGTACTTAAAACAGTAGTTCTAGTCTTATCACATAAATAATTTAGACATAAGACATATTATATCCCATAAAATACAGTCATCATCATCATCAGCCTTTTAATGTTCCCACTGTTGGGATAAAGGCCAAATCTCTGTGAGACTTGTGATACGGAATGGGCCTTAATCCACCACGCAGGCCCAGTGCGGGTTGGTAGATGTCACATGTCTTCAAATTTTTGGTTCTAGGACGTGCCGGTTTCCTCACGATGTTTTCTTCCACCGTTATGAGAGCAGTGGTGATGAAATAATTTACACAAAGTAAAGCGCCTGCCTGGGTTCGAACTCACGATATACAACTTGTAAGTCGCGGCCACTGCCACTAGGCCACCACTGCTGTCACTGAAATACAGTACATACTTACTTTTCTTCGTCATGCAGGGTTAGTTTAAAATTTACTAGGGTATAAGGGGTTCAACTGTGGCTTGGTGATAAAGGTATTAGAACACATGTGACTTAAAATGCTTACATTGACAATGCAGCTGTAGTAATTATTAATAACTTTATTTATATCACCTAAGTATACACTGCGCTTTGCCACAAACCCCAAAATAAAGTTTTAAAATTTCTTATCCACGGAGTAGTTATCAACGAAATATTTTACATAGACTATTTACAACAATGAACTACTTAACAATGAAACAGACCTCTACCTAATAACATTACAATGGGTTCTTATCTTTCACTATGCATTATTGCCTGTACCTACCAGTATTTTTTTACCTGCGACCATTAGGACATTGTCAATATCATTGTTTCATTGTTAAAAAGAGATGGAGCTATAGATTACGTATAGCGCCTTCCCTTTTTTGTAATACGCCACGCCCAGCTTGTAAAATCATGACATGTCTGTAACGAGTATTTTCTGCAGTCGCATATTAGCCTCTACAGTGTTCACATCTCAACTTTGTTTATCGTAATACGTCAGTAAACGTTATTAACGATCATGGAGTCTTCAGTAGCCGATATATCTGACTTGCAGCTGGAAGTAAAGTACAAGCGCTACCGGAAAATTCTGCAGAACCTTGTCACCCTGCATCATCCAGAGAAGAAAACGGAATGGTCGTTGCTGGAAGACATTACAGAAAATCATTTCACAAAGGAAACTGATGAAGAGCACGAGAGACAAGAGAGAAATCAACTGGAAGCAAGGATATCACACACTGAGCTCGAGGATGTTCAATTACGATACATCCCTGATAACATTAGGAAACTACGGAACAAACGAGACCATTGGGAGAGGGAATACCATCTGTGCAGTGACCCGATATCTGACAAGAATTGGAAACAATACGAGAAGCAGCTGAATAATGAGATTATTAAGCACAAGACAGTTATCAAGAATTTAGACAAAGCGCAAAAAAAAGGAAAAGTGCGTTTTAATCTTTCGAATTCGCTCGACCCGGAACGTGTGCAAAGTTTGGTGGATTACATCGAGAAGAAAGAAACTAACTACAAGGTTCTTGAAGCTTTGATGTCGGCTGCTATTTTCAGCTTTGATTTGGAACAATATGCGTATGTCCGATACGCAATATATGCAAAGTACGGAGAGTACATAATACGGCCATCACGATCAAGACTGCATGCTAAGGTGTAATGGATCTGCCCAGGGCTTTCCCAACGATGTTGAGGTTGGCTTCGAGTCTAACGATGCAGCGTAATGTGTGTTAGTGTTCAGTTTTGTACTTACATGGAGCAAGTGTCTATCTGATCTCCATAAACTAGTGACTGGGTAACGATACCCCTTGTTATAGATTTTTTATGTAGTAAAACTTGTGTTAGATTCTAATTTAGGTTAAGTTGTAACTATGATATTTTTAGGCTTAGTTAGTAAGTAGTTTTTGGTTTAAGTGTATTTGAATGTAGTTATAATATTTTATAAACTGTAAATATTGGATCTATGTAAATAAATATGTAATATTGTTTATTAATGAATAAAGATTTTGTAATATTAAATATATTTTTCATTCATTTTGACTACGCTTCTGTATAAGAATCTTTAAAAAAAATTAAGATTGATACTAAATAATAATCTTATAATCCTTATTCATAAAAACACCATACACACACACACGAACACATGTGTAAACTAAGTTACAATCAGTTTACTTTTAAACAATATTTCGTACAACAGTGTTTTGACTTTTAACCGATTCAATCTTGTTATTATCGTCTATATATTGATGAATATCGAATATATTGATCATAAATATCGAACCTTAAAAGTTATCGTGCTTGCTTCGAATCATTATGTACAAACACTACAAAAAGATCCCCATTATATGTGTTTCGTAATCGAGGGGTTTCATCTAAAACAAGTCTAAATTTCCGATTTCTAGAGCATACATCTGCTGCTGTTCTGAAAAGATCTTTAGAATGCATGTCCTCAAAAAAAGCGTTTTCCAAAGCAGCCAAACTGTGCGGAAAGTGTCAGTTTTCTTCACTAGTGCTTTTTACTATTCTGTATCTTATTAATTTTTAACGCCAACGTCAGCCCGACGCATAGAGCTTTTATTATTTGAGAAAAGTTTTACAAATTAGTTAAGTACAGATTATCATTCATATAAAAGGTAAAATAAAACTTAATACTTCATTAAAGGCGTTTTTAATTACTCTAGATTTGGATATTGATCAATAAATTGATTTTAAATATTCATTAAATATGTTTGGCAGAATGTATATTTTGCTTGTGCCTTTTTGCGTTACGGCGTGACAGCTATTTGCACATGCGCAGTAGCCCGAGGAACTATTACTTAATCTGTAGATATGCTGAGCGCGCTTGAATAAGCCCGCCATTTTATTAATTTCTTGCCTGGTTTAGATATTTTTTTTATTTCCTCGCACAATGCTTAGTAAAATGTTGTATGATACACGTACGTTACATAATTTCCGACTCGTGTCGATTTATGCACTCACTCGTTTCGCTCGCTCGTGAATAAAAATGCCACTCAACGGAAATCACCTACCTTCCGCACATTTTCTTTTGTTTTATTAATATCTATTTCTTGATCAGTTATTGTTTTACATTTTTTTTGTGGTAGAAACGATAATTAGAATGACATCAGCAAACATAAAGCTTTTATGATTAGTCATCTTAACAATGTCGTTCACATAAAGAAAAAACAAAATCGGGCCCAATATACTACCCTGAGGAACGCCGCGTTTGATGTTTTTAAATTCAGAGCGGTATGAAACCATATCCTTATTGGCATTAATATTAGCGATAGTAACACACTGCTTTCTTCCGCATATATATGACGATATCCACTGCAGTGGTGGTGGTGGGTTTCAAAGTGTTCAAATATCAAATTATAAATAAAATGTTTAATGTAACATAATTATATTTTTTCCAAAAAAATATTACTAGGTTTATAGACCTGATTGTCATTTTAAAATCAGTTACTGAGTGGTATCGGTGTCTTAACGGAGCATGCGCACCGTTCAGGTATATCTGAGGCTCTGGATAAGTGACATGTTATCTACGAAAGTGTCGCGACTACGATTGGCAATACGTCAAAAATGTGAGTAAATGTATTTCTATAATTGCAGTTTTTCAAAAAAAAACGTAAATTTTAATTCTTTATTTTTTTTTAATTTTTTTATTTGTATATTACTATTTAACAAAAACCTTACACAAAAAAAATTTACCGACTTCAAAAGCAAAACCCTAAAAAGTTCAAAAGTAACTTTCGTTTCGTTTTTATTTTTCTCATTTTTGATTTGGTATCCGCTCAGGTGTCCATTGGGGGCCGAACATTGTCCGGGAGTACCGGAACATTAAAACGGTTTCAGCTGCACACAACGTCTAAAAACGGGCCCACATAGGTGATGTATCCTAGATTCAGAAGTATCCTATTCACTCTTGACTTAAACTAAAGAACTAACTGGTAGCTGAAGAAGGAGTTATAATATCCAGCTTCGCAACTGAAGTTTGAAAAATATTATCTATTTGAGTACCACCGCGGCTCGGCTCGCGGCGCGCTCTCACCTTGTTTATTTCTCTTTCGGAATTTCAAAAAAAATCGTATGTAAAAATTGTATGTACCTCTAATCTGCGGTATTCACTATTTCGTTCTGGAAAGTTTTAGTATGGATATCGGACCGGTAATGCCAACGACTCCGGCCACTCCAATGCGTTCGAAAAATGGTTTTAACAAACTCATAATATTTTTGAATGGCCTCGTAATGCCAACGATACCCCCACCATGGGATAGAGGAGAAAAAAACACATCCCCTCTTTACGTCTATAGGAGGTACCCAAAAATAATCATTTTTCATGATTTTATTTTACCACTTTGTCGGAATTATTAATATGTATATCCATGCCAAATTTTAGCTTTCTAGTACTTAGATTCTCTGAGCTAAGCTGCGGACGGACAGACGGACAGAGCGAAACTATAAGGGTTCCTTGTTGACTTTGGAACCCTAAAAAGTGACCAAGTTAAAGAACTTGGTTACTTTTTAGTAAGGTACCTAAAAAAACAAAATAGCTATAATAATTCAATTTACACATAAGGATAAGAAGTTCAGTTGTATGTTTTATATCTGGAATTCTGTTGAACCGACTTTGATGAAACTTGCACTATTCCCTAAGTTGAGAGATACTTAACCAATTAAAAAACAATGATCATGATCTGTTTTGTAGCTTCGTACAAATAACATACACACACTTATGAAATTTGATAATCATGTTTAGAAGCCCACATAGAGTAATATTATATGAATATTGTGCAATTCCAACAATATTACATACATACGTATCGAATTGATAACCTTCTTTTTTTGAAGTCGTTTATAAATCTAGGCAACGAAGTACCTCAGAAACAGCTTAAGGTGTTTTTTTTAGAGAAAACAACAAGCCTTCGTGCAACCATCGTAGCTAATAAATTCCTTTGTGACGTTTTCTGCAGAGAACCTGTAGTGTTCTTAGAAAAAGAATAATTAATCAATTATTCCTAGAACCCATTAAATATTTACAATCCACTTAGCGTTAATTTTAAATTAATTACGAGGGCAAAAGCAGAAAATAAACATTGAATAAATTTATTTGTTCACAGTCATAATATTAAAACTATGTAGTTATTAGAAAATTAAATAAATCAGAAGTTTATTTAAAAAGCCAAACCAGGTTTTATAAACTTTCGAATATTAAATATTATTTTATTATTACAAAGTGCCTTACTTGAAATTAGGAGATGCCAGGTAATTTTTATTTTACATTAAATAATATAAGCCACTTTTTCAAACACAAGTATTTAATAGTATTTTTCTACCAAACTTGCTTTCAGAACTGTTATTCTTAGTATTAGCACGACTTATCAGGAATAGGTACTAGGCCACTCCGTCTTCCCTGCGCAAGTTATTTACCAAGAGCTCTACTATATTTTTTTCTGCTGATTTTCACTTAGGGGCCGATTTCTGAAAATTTATTTGAGGGTAAAAACGTCACAAACCTAAAGCGAAAGTATAGTTTGACAAATACTGAACTCCGTTCTTAACTTCAAATACTCAATTCAGTAATCGGCCCTCAGACAGTCAGTTATGACGCTACAATGCAATTTAGATACGACAATATGTTTTTATATATAGACACCTACTTTTTGTTCTATGGTAAATATATCCATAGATACTTTTTTTTAAACATGGTTGTCGTAATTGCCTTATAAAGCAAACATAATGTTTTATGTTTGTTGTTGCCGCCGACTCTAGTGGCAGAAGTATTTGGAGTGAAAATGTTTCAGTGTATATTCTTACTTGCCAATAACAGAACTCAACTATAAAATACCAACTTTCGTTAGCCCGTGCTCTTTCAAACAATTGTCAATAAAGTTTTATGTATTTTCTTCTTCAATTCCACACTAATAACTTCCATGTACTTGACATTAAAAGCACAAAAGCGATCAGGTGTCCAGTCATCCATTTTCGCGTCGCGTACGATCGCTCAAACAAACTGACCCTGATTAATATGGTAACTGAGCTAAAAAATCCACTTTATTGATGCGTTTTCTGGTGTTATTAAAAAGGGAAAAAGGTGTAAGGTTTATAATTATTTTGTTGCAAGTAACATAGGTAATACAAACATACATGCTTAAATTTACAACTATTTTCCATAGGAGTAGGCAGAAACTACAGAACGCCATTTGCTACGATCCTTAAGGTAGAAACATACTTACGGGTCGTGGCGTGGCGCCTTATGTAGTATTTGATTGACTTCAAGACTTGTTGTGATATGAAGTAGGCTTGAACAGATTCATATGATTGGTGTATCCCGCGACGTGCCACGATGCGGCACAGTAATTTGTAAGCAGCTTTACATACTTTTTTTTGCTTCGCTTACATTAATATATCTAGTCATACACGCACGCTGGTTATGAGTACTGCGCACTGTTAAATTTATTAGTTAAAAGTCGTGAAAACGTTGACAAACCCGTTTATTTAGATACAAATTGTATTTTACTTTTAAAACCATGTACTACGAGTATAATATTAGTGTGGATTGCTATAAGAGTAGGGAAAGACGATATACACGATGGATGGACTGTATGAAAGATGATATATGTCTAAAAGGATGAAATTTATCGACTCCAGATGACGACTAACAGATAAGAATGAAAGAAATAAACATGTTATGCCAACCAAATCAAAAATGATGATGATTATGATTACGTTGCAAAAGTTTCTAACGGGAAAAAGTCATGCTCTTCTTCCATATGAGAAGTCCAAACCTTGCGTTGCCCAAAAATGGGAGGAAAAGGACATCAATATTTCAATATCATCATAATAATTTACTGATATTTTAAGTCCCATCGGCTATATATTTACTTAGACCATTGTAAATTGTTTAACATTTGATTGGTCTTTGTTTTGACGCATAGACAAACTGACAGCTCTGTTAATACAATTGATGCTAAATGGGAAACTAAAATCAAAGCAATTCAAAGTCACAAACAACTACAGGGTGGCCAGTGTATTAGTACCGTGAAACTTCAAAGCGACGCTATTTGCAAAACCAAATGTCAGTCTTATGTCAAAATCAGTGAACAGAAACAATGATTCAAAGATGATGATGATGTGGAAATGGTTCAAAAGAGTGAATATCGGTGATTGTAAAATTGATCCGTTTTCAGAAGAGGGAAACAGGTGGAGTATAGAACATCAATTTTAGATAACATTAGAACTGTATTTTTTTTCTCCGTATTTAGGGTGAGGCCAAACGAGCGTAATTATTTGAGCTCTGAGTCGCGTAAATTAAGTCGCAGAATTTACGCTGCTTTCGGTTTTTTACTAAAATCTAGTTTGTACCACACGGCAACGCAAAATGAGTTGTCTGCTGGTTCACGTGCTTCATTTTAACCAAATTCGTGGTGAGGGAGGGCAGTGAGGCAAGCGTCAGCAGTCCCATACAAACGTTGGATAACAACTGAAGTTACGTTCGTCCGTCTGGCAGCCTAACTGGATTTCAGTTGAACGTAAATTGCGGTACTTAAAATACGCGACTCACTTCTCAAAAATAACCCTCGTTTGGCATCGCCCTTACTCAGCTCCGAATTTAGTTATGTAGATTTCGTAAACGTTTAAATGGCCATGAAAAAAATTACAACTCTGTATTATTGCACTGTGCCACAGCATTATTCTCGTGATGGTCGTACCTACTCATAAGAGAAGATGCTTCGTTTCGTTGTAGCAACGTTGGTTCTAACTTTATTGGCATACATAGTTCTTTGCTCAGTCTTTCTTTAAATATACCACCATGTACCAAGACACACTAGATCTTTCCCAAAAGCAGTCAATTTTCCAGACAGAGTATGTATTCAATCTTCATGTTAAACACTCGCCCACCATTTAAAAGCGCTCACAAACTTATGATTGTTTTGCTAACAAAATAATTGTTTATATTGACAATTTGTTCGCTGTTCTCTGTTTGAATTTTAGATAATTTGTCTTCATTCGTGAGAGTTTGAAAAGAGAATTCGCTGTTAAAAGTTTGACATGTGTGTATAAATGGTTCAAGAATGGATTAAGAATGGATTTAAGAAATCTAGGCTCATCAGTAGTATAACAATTAAGCACTTTAAACAACAGTTAAAGAAAATGCCTAAGAAACTGCCTATAGACATAATAATACTCAGTAAAAACCTAACAGTTTAAATGTCAAGGCTACCTCATATAGTGCAGGTAAACTGTCAGACAGGTGTCTGTCGTAATCTTTACAAATTTTAAAGAAATTCTTGTGTGGTTACAAATTCTATGATTTTTTTAGTAGCATTGTCTCGTCCCGACTGGCTGCAGAAGCTTTAAGTCAATTGAAATAAAAGTAATAACAAATTATGTTAATTCTAATCCAATTTAGACATTTTTAGACCAACCAGTAATAGCTTGTTTGAATGATTCGAGAGAAATTTAATAAAACTTCATAATATAATATACGATAATCGAAAATACGCCATTTATAATTTCGTGCCAATTAATTCCTAATAGTAATGAGCGGTTTATCGGCATTAAATTTGAGTACCTACCTACTTGCTTATTGTATAGGTAACTTTGGTAGTTGCTGCAAGTGGTTTTTTTTTGGAATTCGTATCAATCGAATTTACTGTATGAAAAAACTTGACAATAATCGAGTTTTTTTTGTAATCTCATTGTGATTGGATCGATTGGAATGTTGTAGAGTTTCTTCAAAAGGACTTAGAATATATACCTTGTGGACATTATCCGGGAGTTAAAAGAAGACTCAGAGCAACTCAGAAATATTAAAACAAATATTGCACTATGGGATAAAACGACTAACTCATAAAATGTAAAAAAATACATGATTAGGGATTTATACCCTCTGGAAGGTAGACAATCAATTCAAAGTCGAACAATACACGAATGGAATTGCAGGTTTTCTGTTCCTCTGCTTTTCGACTAAATGATTTGGTGCTCTAAAGACAGCGTTCAAACAACTCTAATAGTCGCATTATAACGCACACAAATAAAAGAACTGTCTTTGTTTCTAGGCTCAGTTTTAGCAGTATATGTTTTCAGTCAGTTATTAATAATATTATTGGTCACGTACCCTATAATAACGAATTTTCTATTTAACACAAAAAATTGCATTGATCATAGACATACGTGTCACTTGCTCAAATCAATCATGAAAAAAACACAAAGAGAATTAAAACCTATGTCAAATCAATTAAGATTTATATTTGAATGACACAAAGAAACTAGCGACATCTGTTGATAGCTATCCGTATTACTACAACAAGTTTGCACTAAAGGGTACCGCATACTATTTAACAGAAAAACTTAAAAAAAAATACAAAATTACCTT
This sequence comes from Anorthoa munda, assembly GCA_945859665.1. Classification (NCBI taxonomy): domain Eukaryota; kingdom Metazoa; phylum Arthropoda; class Insecta; order Lepidoptera; family Noctuidae; genus Anorthoa; species Anorthoa munda. The sequence continues at coordinate 28,752,089 of OX243898.1, forward strand.
ACCTGCAAAATATTCTGGAGAGGAGAAAAGAACTTCAAGAACAAGCGAGGATCGAGAAGAGAAAGGAAACACTGTAAAAATAAAATACGACAATCTGGTAATTCGTGAAAAAAACAAAACATCTGGTAACAAAAAAAATAATACTTTCAACTTCTCCTGAAACCACCAATCCTGAAATCAAAATCACCAATCAAACCGAAACAATTGCACAGCCTAGCAAGAAGAATAAAACCCAAACATCTATAAGAAGAAGCTCCAGCTTATCGAAGGGAATTGTGAAACCAGGTATGCTGAGTTACCTGACAAACATAAACCCAAATAACGCATCAGAGCCAAAGGAAAATAATAACGATAATATATAGCAACCACCAACCCCCCCTCCCAGCGCCTACATAAAAACACCTCTATCTGAACACGAAACTCATCTTCCAAGCCGGCTGGTCACCGTGGAAGATCACGACCAAAACCCTCCAAAGGATGAAAGAAACCCACCTAAAACTTTATACATATTGACATATAATACCAAAACTTTGTCATCGTACGAGCGCTTATTAGAACTGAACGAAGCCCTTAAGGACATTAAATACGACATATTAGGTCTAGCTGAAACAAGACGCATTGGAAACAAAATCGAAGAACATGAAAACTTCATCTTGTGCCATACAGGCCACACACCTGGTAGATATGGCATTGGCATTATAATAAAAAGCCACCTCAAAAATAACATAGAAAGCCACCTCGGCCTTTCCGAAACAGTTGCAGTATTAAATTTGAAATTCGAAAATACTCACCTATCCATCATACAAGTCTATGCTCCTACAGCAAAAGCAAGCGACGCTGAAATTGATAACTTTTACGCGACAATAAATAGGACAATAGAAGTGGCATATAAAGACTACCTACATACTGATGGGTGACTTAAATGCGAAAATAGGGATACCAAAAAAAGAAGAACATCTAATCATGAAAACACACGGATATGGAGATAGAAACGAGAGAGGGCAAAGATTAATTGAGTTCGCTATCGAAAATAAGTAATCAATTTTAAATACTTTTTTCAAAAAGAAACCAAAAATAAATGGACCTGGCGATCACCAGATGGAACCTTTAAAAATGAAATTGACTTTATACTCTCAAATCGACCTCTTATATTTCAAAACATAGAAGTATTAAATATAAACTACCCATCAGACCACAGGCCAGTAAGAGCTACAATAACATATGATACACAACCAAAGAAAAGTAGAACAAAGTATACTAACTGTCAAAGTACCACACTAAAAAGCGATGAAGAAATTCTAAAGTTCAAACAATACCTAAACTCCTACATTTCGCAAGATCAAACGTTCGCACATGATATTACTTCAGCCCAAAAATATTACGACAACTTAATTAAGCTCATCACTACAAGCTTACAAAACGCCCGAGAAACGCAGAACGTTAAGAAAAACCATAAAATACTATCAGAGCGTACACTAAAACTTTTAAAGAGAAGACAAGAACTGCAAAAAAGTAAAAACAAAACTAGAACAACGAAAAACGAAATTTCAGCCCTTTACAAGCTTGTTAGCAAATATATAAAGAAAGATTACTCTAACTATAGATATAATACTATAGAAAAATACCTAAACCAAGCTGGAAGCACAAAAAAGGCATACAAAGAGCTGAAACCAAATAAAACTTGGATCGATGGGCTAAAACGAGGAGCAATAACCAAAAACAACCGCAACGACGTCATCATTATAGCAACCGAGTTTTACAGGGAACTATACAGCGAAAATGTGTCAAAAGACACCAGCTACATGAACCAAGGTACCACCAGCGAAGTCAAGAATTTAAATAAACCTCGGATTACGGAAAATGAAGTCATAGAGGCATTGAAAAAACTAAAACCAGAAAAAAGCCCGGGCCCAGACAACATAGAAAATGAAACGTTAAAAATAGCCGCCCCAATACTTGCTTTACGCTTTGCAAATCTTTTCAATTTCGTGCTTGAAACTGGAGAGACACCCGCCCAGTGGTCTGAATCAAAAATCATTTTACTATACAAAAAGGAAGACCCAAATGATATAGGGAACTACAGACCAATAAGTCTACTCCCGAGTACATACAAGCTATTTTCCACAATCCTCAACAGAAATATAAGCGCACCATTAGATAAGAGTCAACCCATAGAACAGGCAGGATTTATCGAAAAGTACCAGGAGAAAAACAGACCGCTATACTTGGCATATATCGATTATAAAAAAGCATTCGATTCAGTTTCTCATAATTACATCTGGGAAACTCTTAAAACACAGAATGTGGAAAACGAATATATACAAGTAATCAAAAGCATATATAATAACAGCAAAAGTAGAGTTCAACTAGAAACAACTGTTAAGAGAGGGGTAAGACAGGGGGAACCACTATCACCTATTGTGAAAGTTAGGAAGATGGCTATAGGAAATCAGGTTATGGACGTTAATTAAAATGCAGACTTTGAATTTAAATGTGCGTTATATTCAAATTAACGATTTCACAAGGAAGTTTTTGTGTCTGTGTCCTAGCACAGGTAATAGAGAAAAAGGAACGAACTGAGAGCGGTTGTTGGTTTTATAGTGAACATGTTGCCAGTGTTGCCATTACTTGAAATGTATCGATTAATTTTTGCTCACATAAAATCGACTAAATACCAACACGCCCCCTCAAAAATTAATTATTTCTTTTCACAAATAATAGAAAGCCTAAATAATCAGAACACAAAAGCCTTCCAAGTGATTACTGGGGAATAACAATATATTATGGTCCAACATTTGTTGCTAGAATTAGGGAAAACCCAGTAAAACCTAATTAAACCATATCAAAATCAATTAAAAATTAGCACAACTTAAAATTATTGGTTACATAAGCCAATTTCATCTCTATGTTTGTTAAATGAGACAGCTGGTAGCGGTTTCGTCAGCACATCCGCTATTTGTTTACCTGTGGGAATATAAAACAATTTTATTACATTGTTTTCAACTTGTTCTCTAGAAAAGTGGTACTTGATGTCAATGTGTTTCGATCTCTTGTGACTAGTCGAGTTATTAGCTATACTAATACAACCATTATTGTCTTCGTAAACAGCAATTGGACTGACAATGTTAAGTTTAACGCTATTTGCAAGAGATTTTAGCCATAATGCTTCTTTTACAGCCTCGAATAATGCCATATACTCAGCCTCTGTGGAAGAAGCTGCTACTGACATTTGCCTCTTTGTATTCCAGGTTATTGTGCAGCTATTAAATAATTTAAATAAATATCCCGTTGTACTTTTTCTATCATTGACATCATTACCACCCCAGTCTGAATCTACATATCCCTGTAAAATATTATCAAAATTATTACATCTGTTGTATGTTAGTTTTAATTCTATTGTGCCTTTCAAATATCTAAGTACTCTTTTGAGACATTGCCACAACTCTTTATTATTGTTGTTTGTGTATCTGCTCAAAATATTAACGCTTGCACTTAAATCTGGACGAGTACACAACATAACATACATTAAACAACCAATAAGATTACGACAAGGTGCATTATATTCACTATCAATGTTTAGTGCTTCGTAATTTGGTTTAATCTCTAATGGGGTACTTATAGGATTGCAGTCCGACATACCAAATTTGTCTAAAATTGTCTTTATATATGCACTTTGATCTAAAGATACTTTATTTTGATGTCTAGTGATTCTAATTCCTAGAAATAATTTGATCTCATTTAAATCTACCATTTTAAATTTACTCATAAGATAACTCTTAACGTTGTTCATTACATGCTGGTCAGAACACATTAAAACAAGGTCATCGACATAAAGTAAAATATAAATATTTTCACTTATATCACCCTTATCTAAAATATAAATACAAAGTATAAAGCTTTATTTAGTTTACAGACATAACCATCTTTACTAAATACACCCTCTGGAACTTTCTTTAAAGGAAGAAATTTTTCTTCCTTTAAAGTTCCATTTAAAAATGCGGTCTTAACATCCATGTGATGAACTAATAATTTATATTGATTTGCAAAACCAATCATAAATCTAAAACTAGCTATACGAGCAACTGGGGCAAAAGTTTCGTTGTAATCGTGTACTCTTGACTAAAGCCCCGAGCAACAAGACGCGCTTTGTATCTTAATGGATTACCAAATTCATCATTTTTAATACTAAATATCCATTTACAATCAACTATGTTTTTGTTACTAGGTTTAGGTACTAATGTCCATGTATCATTAGCTAAAAGTGAATCTAATTCAACCTCAATCGCATTTTCCCAATGAATTCTATCATCCCGATTTTTTATCTCATGAAATGAAGTAGGTAATTTGCAATTTATTGATTCAGCACATAATAAAACATCAGCCATCTGTTTATAGTTTATAGGGGGACGACCTTTAATCCTATCACTCCTTCTTGTCTTATAAGAATTATCGATATTTTCATTAGTACAAGTCTTATTAGAACTTTTATCGTTATCATTTGGCTTTAGTATGTTATTAGAGTCATTTAACTTGCGAATTTTACTACAACGAATCAATTCATCAGATTTTGATTTATTTGACTGATTATCGTGTAGTATTAAACTGTCTGATTTAAATTCCACTGATTTTGAACCAATTAATTTTGAATTATTGGACTTAATTGCATCAGTTTCATCAGACTTAGGACTGTCAATACTGTGAGAATTAATTGGCACTGATTTTGACGTCACGTCATTACTATCAGTTTTGTTACGGAAATGTTCAATTTCATTTCCTTCAAATTATAACGCAGGCCGCGACTGCAAATAACTCACTTCATCTACTATGACATCCCGAACTGTTTCATCTTTTTCACTCTTTATGTTCCATACTTTATAGCCATTTGGTACATACCCTACTAGAATACCCTTCCAGGACTTATCATCAAATTTGGTTTTAGTGGTCTTATTATGCACGTACACGGTAGAACCGAAAACCTTTAAATATTTAATTGCAGGTTTTTTATCGTGATACAATTCAAATGGTGTTCGATTTTATTTCAAAGCGCGAGTAGGTGTAATATTGATTAAATATACTGCAGTTAAGACTGCCTCACACCAAAAACACTTGGGTAATTTAGCACCGTTAATGATAGTGCGGGCTTTCTCTGTTATTGTCCTAACCATGCGCTCTGAAACGCCATTTTGTTGTGGTGTTCTAGGAATAGTAAAGTGATATGAAATTCCTTTAGATACAAAATATTCTTTCATTTCGTTAGATAGATACTCCCTTCCATTATCACAATACAAATTAACCAATTTTAAATTAAATTTAGCCTCACTTTTTGCTACGAAATCTTTAAAAGCCGTGAACACATCTGATTTATATGTCATCAAGTATGCCACGCAGTAGTGAGTAAATTGATCAACGAACAAAACAAAATAATTTTTATTATCGATTGTAGAAGGAGTGATGGGTCCACACACATCAGTATGCACAACAAATAAGGGTCGTTTTATGTAACTTTTATCTTTAGAGGTATTAAATGGCAATCGTGTCTGTTTCCCATTTATGCATGCTTCACATAATTTGTTGTCAGGCGATACGGTTTTAATTAAGCTTACATGATCAACCATGCAGTTATTTTTCAAGTCAATGAATTTTTGCTTACTAATATGACCTAACCGTTGATGCCACAAATCTTAATTATTATCATTACTTTTGCATATTTGAGAAACAGATCGATTAGTCTTCACTATAAAATCAATAGATATTAAATTGTTCACAGCCATACCTTTCATGATGATTTTACCATCCTTACTGATGTTGGTTCCTTGTTGATCGAAAGTGATCGTCATACCAGCCTGTTGCATCCTCGATACCGACAGAAGATTATAGGGGACATCGCGGCAAAATAACACGTGCTCCAGCGTACCATGAATGCCTGTGTTGCTTATGACCTGCAATGTGCCCTCTTTGGTAGCTAAAACAAAAGAACCGTGTTTAGCAACTGAAATTTTAAAAGGAACATTTAAATCATTATAAATACTGAAAAGGTCTTCTCTGTTAATTATGTGATCTGATGCACCGGAATCCAGCAGGAAAGTTATTTTGTTACCCTTTGTGACATCTGGGTAATTACCACACATGAATGCAAACCCGTAAGCTTCTCTAGATACTATTGCTTCATCAGTAAGCTCCACTGCTTGAACAGTTCGCAGTTTGTCTGCAGGCTTACGTTGATTCGATCGTTTGTAATAGTAACAATCGTATTTGACATGGCCTTTACGTCCACAATAGTGACACTTGACAAAAGACTTCTTCTTAGCCTTAAACTTTTGAGGGTTGCTATTATGCTTCTTAAACGCCGATCTTGAGTTGTTGTAATTTTGACATGTGGTTTCGACTTGTAGAATTTTGTTGACGGTATCACCACTCTCGTTCATTAATTTAACCTCGTGGTCCAATAACCTTGTTTTAACAAAGGCCAAGGTCAAATTGTCCTCCGATAATGTTTCTATAGCAGTTATAACACCATCGTATGAATTTGGTAGCGTGAGTAGTAAGTGAGACACCTTGTCGGTTTCTTCTAGTTTCGCGCCAGCCGCCATCAATTCGGTAATCAGCTCATCAAACATAGTTAAGTGCTTGATTAGCTTAGTGTCGCCTTGGAGTTTTAAACTCAACAGCTTTTTACGTAGCGCCAACTGAGTTGCCAAACTTTTTCTCTCGTACAATGCGTCCAAGTTTTTTATGATCTCTCGTGCCGTAGAATCATCTTTTGCAAAACCGAGGAATGAATCTGCCAAATACTCAACAATCACACTTTTCGCGATTCGGTTGCTCTTCACCCAAGCCTCCGATCGATTTTCTGGTTCCTTGTCAATATGCTTCATAACGTCCATCTCGGTCAGCAACGCTCGAATCCGAAACTTCCACACGCTGTATTTCTCACCGTCAAACGGTTTAATGTTTCGTTTCATCTTCAAATTCTCCATCTTGAATTAATGCCACGCGCTGCGCCACGTGCTCTTTTAACACTTACTTGCACGTGTATTTTAAACACTTACTCGATTAGCACAGTACTAACAAAGTATTACTGGGCCCATAACCTATAGGAAATCAGGTTATGGACGTTAATTAAAATGCAGACTTTGAATTTAAATGTGCGTTATATTCAAATTAACGATTTCACAAGGAAGTTTTTGTGTCTGTGTCCTAGCACAGGTAATAGAGAAAAAGGAACGAACTGAGAGCGGTTGTTGGTTTTATAGTGAACATGTTGCCAGTGTTGCCATTACTTGAAATGTATCGATTAATTTTTGCTCACATAAAATCGACTAAATACCAACAATGGCTAAATGATACTACTGCATATAAAGTCAAAAATTAATATATTATTCGGACCAAAGGTTTAGTAATACAAAGGAGCGAGGGAGCACACGCGATGACCGCTAATCGAGTACTAAATGCTCTACTAATATCAATTAGTGAAATGAGGTAAAATGCACGAATAAGCATTAGTGCATTATTATTACTGTATGGTTTCACCGTACATGCTCCCGGGCCAAAAAGATACAAAAATGTTACACGTCTTCTAATCTAAAGCGACACTTTTTAGATATAGGTGACGTAGCTATGTCCCGTTTACAATCAGTGTTCGCACTAGGTATTTTCACTTCACTTGGCTGACGGTCAGCCGTACTCTGCTTTCGCGAAAACACAACACTATTTGCCACACTTTGGGATAGTTCCACTGAAGAAACTGCTCGACACCTCCTCCATATGAAGTACGCTGCCACCAAAACGGCTACACCCAGCAGGCAGTAACAAATAGTGTACTGGTGAATGTCATGCGTAGACAGAGTGTAATCTGGTGAGTTAGTATTGGCAGATTTCAGTTGTTTTATTCGTTCTCCCAGATCGACTAAAGTGCTGTTTATTGGATCTTCATATGCTGTGTAATGGGATAACGATATATTTACGATATGATTTAATTCTGCTATCTGAGGGATCACAATTTCTGATTTAGATTTAATTGTATTAGCTGAGGCATGGGCATGAGGATACAAAGTAAACTCGTTACTTTTTATTATGCATTTCGAATCTAGGTCAATGATACCGACTCCTGTCACCTGTTTCAAGGCAACTTGATCTTGACATATAATCCTCACCGAGTAGGTATTGCAGCAAAAGTACATGAACCTAGCTGGCTCATTTAATTCGAGCCATCTGTCTTGACAAGGGGATTTAATTACAATGCATTGTTTTAAATTGCTATCCAGTTTACAGAATTTTTCATCAATGCTTAAATGATTAATCGGTTTGTTAGCTTGGCACAAATATGAGATATCATTGTGCTGACATAACTGGAGCTCTATAAACGATATTGTGAAGAAGGCATCCTTTTTCAAGCTAATAGCTATGAAATCTGCGGCTGGTATAACGCTAATCATATCATTTTGAATTTGCTGAGGAACTGGTATGATTTTATAGATTTTGTAGCTATCTCTGCTGGTCAATGGAAAAGTAATCTCAAATATGAAGTATTCTTGCATCATTCTCGCTTTTACTTTCAGCATACTATAAATATGTTTTAGGTCAGACTGTAGGTTGTCCACTGGCAATGTAGTGTCCTTTGTTAATTGTCCTGCAATAAACTGTAACTGTGCAGGACGACGTAGGTCAATAAGTTAGATTTAAGTAACTTTGAGGTGTTACTTGGTTAGTATTTACATAGATATTTTAGTCTTTAGTTTGAGCCAGTGCCAGATTCATTTCGTTGTTAGTTATAATTATGTTTGTATTGCTTATTTACTTAATTACTTTACATTCATGGTACTTTTCTAGAATATCAATTCGTTCCCACGGGAAAGTTTTGTTAATGGTTTTAGCCATGTGTTTAGGACCTTAATGAGTCGGACGGGTTTATGATTCGACCGTAATTAAGATCTATTGTATACAATATTGTAAAAATAAGTTTAGTTAATGTTTTATAGTTGTCGGAATGGTCGATATTATAGCGAGCATTGTTGACCGTACCCTGCTAATGGTTATGTTTTTATAGCAGGCATTTCCTGGACCCAAAAGTAATTGCGTACCATTCTGTAGATTATGAATAGTGTAGTAAGTAAAAGAATATTCCATTGAATATGAACCGAAGCCGACGGCTCCTATAAAAAGGTCCGTGCGGCTCTGAAACGACACAGTTGGCAATCGGCAACAGAGCTCTCAACAATATATAAGCTTCACGATACAGTAAGCCAAGAAAACAAAGTGTTTCACTCTCTCCACCAATCCCAGTCAACAGTTAATGTACACATAAGCGTGCACATTTAATGGTCCTTCGAGCCGGATGCTGTGGATAGAGCGAACGTAGATCGTGAAGAACGTATTATTGAGAAGATAGAAGAAATCGGTTGCAAGAATGCCGGTTACACGCTCAGAGGAAAAAGGCCGCAAGCAACCTACAGAACAGACTCCGGAAACAGGCACGGCCACTACAGTCACAGGGACTATCGCCGCAGAGACGACCGAACATACAGCCACCCCGATCTCCGCGACGACAGCGACCTCCGCCGTGCCCTCATCCGCGACCGCCACGACTGCCGCCAAAGCACCCTCTGTCACTGCTGTGACTCGGAAGCAATCGATGAAGCCGCCTGCCGCTGTCACCGACAGTAAAACGGGAACCTCAACTGTGAAAAGAGGCATCGCTGGTCTGCCAGAGCCGTGTGGACCACAGAACCCTCGCAGCCCCAGCAAGAGAGGTAGAGGGGAGGGATCTACTTCCAGCAAAACTAAGGCGTACAAGATAGCCAAGGCTAAGGAAGAATTGCTGCGCCTTCAAGTTGAACTAGCCGCAGCGCGTCTAGCTACACTAGAAACAGAAGACACAGAGGAAGAAGGAGATGATGTCTCCGTATACTCGGAAACAGAAGCAGATGCACGAGTAGACACCTGGCTGGACAACCAAGTCCCTCCACCTATCCTAGCCATCATGGACCACCCGCGCCCACCGCCACTCGCAGCCTTACAACCCAAAATAACAACCACTACAGAAGGGATAGAAGATCCTGAAGCTCTCCGCCGCAGCCGGGAGAACTCTTCGAATCACCAGTCGGGACCGGCGGGAGCCTACTCAAATCCGCAGTCAGACATCGCACAGCTGGCTGAAGCAATCACGCGTGCAGTCAAGGCTGGTCAACGTCCAAAAAACATCGAACTCCCGGTATTTAGCGGCTTTCACGAGGAATGGCTGCCATTTCGTACGGCCTACTATGAAACCGAGAACTTGTTCTCATCTATAGAGAACATCAACCGTCTGCGGCAGAATTTGAAAGGGCGAGCCAGAGAAGCTGTAAAAAGCCTACTTATAACCACCACGCATACAGGGGATATCATGAAGACTTTAGAGACGAGGTTTGGAAGACCGGAGTCAATTGCGATGGCTGAAATGGACACACTTCGAACATTGCCACGCATAAACGAGTCACCCAGAGACATCTGTATATTCTCAACCCGGGTGACTAATGCCGTAGCCACGCTAAGAGCTTTGAATTGCGTCTACTATCTATACAACCCAGAAGTCGCAAAAACAATGATAGAGAAGCTGACTCCAACCCAGCGCTACAGATACTACGATTTTTCAGCAACTCAGCCGAAGGAAGAACCAGACCTTTTGAAATTCGAGAAGTTCTTAAAGAGAGAAGCAGAACTATGCGGACCGTACGCACAACCAGAACAAATGAACACACTAGTCCCACAATCTACGAGTCAACAGAGGCGTCCACAAAAGGTGCATACAGCGACAATAGAAAAATCAAATAAGCCAAAATGTCTTGTATGCGAAAACACAGGACATACAGCAGCGGACTGCCAGCAATTCAAAGAAGCCGACGAAAATTCAAGATGGGACATAGCAAAGGCCCGACGCCTGTGTTTTAGGTGCCTTCGATACAGAAGCAGAACTCATAGCTGTCGTCCAAAGACGTGTGGCATCAACAGCTGCAAATACTATCATCATAAAATGCTGCACCATGTCAAGAAGACAGAAGAAGCGGAAGACAGCGAAGTTAAAATGGAGTCTGCGGAAACAATTAACTCAGCTTGGACAGCCACGAAGAAGCAGTCCTACCTGAAGATCCTGCCAGTGCAAGTGACTGGTCCGGCAGGAAAAATAGACACATTTGCGCTCCTAGACGACGGGTCAACAGTAACTTTGATTGACGACAGCATAGCCGGCCGCATCGGCCTCCAAGGACCCGTCGATCCACTACACATAGAAGCTATAAATCAAATGAAGGCTGCTGAAACCACTTCAAGAAGAGTTACCTTCACCTTAAGAGGACCCAACAAACATGAAGAACGAATCGAAGCTCGAACAGTAAAGAACTTGAAGGTGTCGCCACAACAAATCTCAAGCCGTCAGCTGCTAGAGTGTGAGCATCTACGGGATATGAGTGATATTCTGACGTATGAGAATGCCAAGCCCAGAATCCTGATAGGCCAGGACAACTGGCACCTTCTGCTAGCTGCCAAGATTAAGAAAGGGAACAAAAATCAACCAGTAGCGTCACTTACTCCTCTTGGGTGGGTTTTACACGGAAGCTACACAAGAACATTGGGACGCGCCGTCAACTTTGTAAACCACTTGGCGGAGTCAACATCTGAAGATGAGCTTCATGAAATGATGAAGCAATACTTTGCCATGGACGCGCTGTGTATAAACCCGAAGAAACCGAAGTCTGATCCTGAAGAACAAGCTCTGCGCATCTTAGAAGAGAATACTGTACATACAGCAGAGGGAAGATATGAAACGGCACTTCTGTGGAAGAAAAAAGATGTCGCACTCCCAGATAATTATAACAACTCCTTGAGGCGGCTCTTCAGCATTGAAAATAAGCTCGACCGCGACGCATGCCTTAAAAAGAAGTACTCCGAACAGATGGAGGATTTAATTACTAAGGGCTATGCCGAGCTTGCACCTGCAGTAAAAGAAGAAAAAAAGACATGGTACTTACCCCACTTCGCCGTGGTAAATCCCATGAAGCCAGAAAAGCTACGCGTAGTTCACGACGCCGCAGCCAAAACAAGAGGGGTGTCCCTGAATGACTTGCTCCTAAAAGGGCCAGATCTTCTTCAGTCACTACCGGGCGTCGTCATGAGGTTCAGAGAACACGCTATTGCAATAACTGGCGACATCAAGGAAATGTTTATGCAGGTGAAGCTTAGAAAGGAAGACAGGGATGCACTCAGATATCTCTGGCGTGGGGACCGCCGAGACAATAGTCCACCGGAAGAATACAGGATGACTTCATTAATCTTCGGAGCATCGAGTTCGCCTTCAACAGCCATTTATGTAAAGAACTTGAATGCGAAGAAACATGAAGTAACTCACCCCGAAGCCACGGCTGCGATAGTCAGGAAACACTACGTAGACGACTACTTGGATAGCTTCAGAAGCCATGAAGACGCTGTACGCATCGTCACTGGTGTACGTGAAGTACACAAAACAGCAGGATTCGAACTCAAGCAGTGGAAATCAAACTCAGCAGCCCTCCTGAAAGCCCTAGGTGAAGAAGAACAGTCAGAAGAGATGGAGCTCTATAAAACAGAAGAGAAGGTAGAGCGAGTGCTGGGATTGATGTGGAAACCTAGAACAGATGAACTCACTTTCAACCTCAACCTCGTCCGGATACCAACAGACCTCGTCAATGGGAAAACGCCAACGAAGAGAGAAGCCCTAAGAATAGTCATGTCGCTCTTCGACCCGCTTGGCTTCGCCTCTCCAGTGACCATAAGAGCGAAACAGATCCTGCAGGAAATATGGCGAAGAGGGACTACATGGGACAACGAGATTGATAGCGACCTCGCGGCACATTGGAGAGACTGGATGGTGCACTTGAAGAATCTCCGTGACGTCACAATACCGAGAAGATATCTACACTACAGTGACGCCACATCTCTACAGCTACACATTTTTTCTGATGCAAGTGAGGCCAGCTATGCAGCAGTCCTGTTCTGGAGAACAGTTGCTCCAAACGGCGAAGTCAGTGTGTCACTCGTACTAGCCAAGGCGAAAGTTACACCCTTGAAGCTCACCTCAATACCAAGGCTAGAGCTTCAAGCCGCCGTCATGGGTACACGCCTAGCAGAAGCCGTGATAGAAGAACATGAGAGGAAACCAGACTCCAAGACCTTTTGGACAGATAGCAAGACTGCCCTCACCTGGATAAGAACAGGCTCAAGATCCTTTAAACCCTATGTGGCTCATCGTCTAGCAGCCATAGAAGAAGCATCAACGGTCAGCGAGTGGCGATGGCTGCCAACAAAACTAAACGTGGCTGACGATGCAACCAGAGACGTCCCAGTAAACTTTGGGAAGGAGCATCGGTGGTACAAGGGGCCTAACTTTCTCTACAAAGACGAAGCGTCCTGGCCAACAGAACAAGCAACGTCAACGCCTGCCGAGCCTACAGGGGAAGAAAAAGTTAATCACGTCGTCGTCAGTGGCAAGCAACGGATAGCTGAGAGTCTTCCAGATGTGTCTCGATTTTCAAACTGGGATCGACTCAGGTATGCAACAGCGAGGGTCCTACAATTCATTCAACTCTGCCGAACTCCGAAACATAACGTCAACTACAAAAGGACTACCCGAAACGGAAGAGCAGACCCAGACTGGAGGCGTGTAAACAAACCTACGCACTCAAGACAAGCAACAAAGAAAACAGAAAAGAGGGAAGGAAATAAGTACCTTCCAGTCCCCGCAGAACTTCTCAAAACAGCAGAAGAACTCCTAATGCGTTCTTCACAAGAAGATAGCTTCTCACAAGAAATAGAAGATATCAAAAGGGAAAAGCAAATCAGCAAAGAAAGTCGTCTGCATCAACTGAGCATCGAGTACACTGCAGGCGTTTTGAGGTTGAGAAGTCGAATCGAAGCAGCAGAGCAAATAAAGGAGAACGTCAGAAGACCCATGGTCTTAAACGGCAATCACCCGATAGTGAAGTTGTGGATTAAAAGCATTCATCGCCTCATGCATCATGCCGGAGTAGAAGCCACAGTGAACGAGTGTCGCCAACAGTACTGGATTCTACGCGTACGACCAGTGACGCGCACAATCCTCAGACAATGTCTGCACTGCAGAATGAAGACTCAAGCACCACCGTATCCAAGAACGGGAGATCTACCCTCGTGTCGCCTCGCCCATCACAAGCGACCGGTTACTTACACTGGGGTAGATTATTTCGGCCCTCTCACCGTAACAGTTGGCCGCACGAATCAGAAAAGATACGTAGCAATCTTCACATGCCTAACGACAAGAGCGATTCACCTCGAGATAGCAGCTTCACTCAGCACAGACTCTGCAATTATGGCGCTCAGACGCATGATCGCTCGACGTGGTTGCCCCACTGAGATCTGGTCAGACAATGGGACGAACCTGAGAGGAGCGGACAAGGAGCTGAGGCAAGCCGTTGATATCGCGACAGCAGACGAAGCGGCTAAGAAGACCATCTCGTGGCGTTTTATCCCTCCTGGTGCTCCATTTATGGGAGGGGCCTGGGAGAGGATGGTGCGATCTGTAAAGACGGCGCTGGCAGCCACCCTGCACGAGCGGCACCCTACGGAAGAGGTCCTATCAACCTTGCTGACAGAAGCGGAGTACACAGTCAACAGCAGGCCACTCACACACGTATCAGTGAACGCAGAGGACCCGGAGGCACTCACTCCAAACCACTTCCTACTCGGTGGACCAGGAAGAGTGCCGAGACCAGGAACCTTTAACGACAAGGACACGATCACGAAGACTAGCTGGCGCGCTGCCCAGAGGCTAGCCGACATCTTTTGGACGAGATGGTTGCGGGAATATCTGCCTGATCTCCAAAACCGGCGGGAGCCCAATGGAAGAGGAGCTAGAGTAGCAAAGGGAGACTTGGTCCAGCTCACAGACAGCAATCTGCCCCGAAACGTGTGGATCCGTGGTATCGTCACTGCAACGTATCCTGGTCCCGATGGCATCGTGCGCACTGTCGACATCAAGACCAAAGGAGGTGTGCTACGAAGGCCGGTGAGGAAGCTGGTGGTTCTGCCCTTGGAAGACGTCACTCCAGCACCGGGACAAGCTGTGACAAAGTCACACGGCGGGAGTAATGTGCAGGACGACGTAGGTCAATAAGTTAGATTTAAGTAACTTTGAGGTGTTACTTGGTTAGTATTTACATAGATATTTTAGTCTTTAGTTTGAGCCAGTGCCAGATTCATTTCGTTGTTAGTTATAATTATGTTTGTATTGCTTATTTACTTAATTACTTTACATTCATGGTACTTTTCTAGAATATCAATTCGTTCCCACGGGAAAGTTTTGTTAATGGTTTTAGCCATGTGTTTAGGACCTTAATGAGTCGGACGGGTTTATGATTCGACCGTAATTAAGATCTATTGTATACAATATTGTAAAAATAAGTTTAGTTAATGTTTTATAGTTGTCGGAATGGTCGATATTATAGCGAGCATTGTTGACCGTACCCTGCTAATGGTTATGTTTTTATAGCAGGCATTTCCTGGACCCAAAAGTAATTGCGTACCATTCTGTAGATTATGAATAGTGTAGTAAGTAAAAGAATATTCCATTGAATATGAACCGAAGCCGACGGCTCCTATAAAAAGGTCCGTGCGGCTCTGAAACGACACAGTTGGCAATCGGCAACAGAGCTCTCAACAATATATAAGCTTCACGATACAGTAAGCCAAGAAAACAAAGTGTTTCACTCTCTCCACCAATCCCAGTCAACAGTTAATGTACACATAAGCGTGCACAGTAACTCACGTTGTAACTGATCAGGTGGTAACAGGTGAGTATTGAATTTCCCGTGGTAGACATCCGTGATGATATCTAACAGAGTATCCTGAATCCTTTTTAGGTTTTGAAGCAAGTTGATGGTCGTGAGTGCCGACAGAGCAAAATCTTGTGTTTTAGCTAAGCCTTCAACTTCTTGCTTAATAGCAAATGCTGCATTATCTAATTGATTCAAGTGTTTGTTTATAGTTTTATGTTGTAATTGGATAGTTTGCTCGGTTCTTTTCAATACGTTATATTCAGCTTCGATGATAGAAGTCTGATTTCTTAACAAGTTATCAAGATGATGCTCGTTTTGTTTTACAAGCTGTATATCTTTCTTGTACTGTTCTGCGAATCGTTCATCTAATACTCCGAACAGGCTATTGGCCACGTAACCGATACCGTTAATGAGACCGCGACGCTGTCTGGCGCGCGCGTCAAAGTGCTGATTAATCATAAGTTGATTATAGTGCTGTATTTCTTTGTAGTCGTGATTTAATTGAAGCGTTATCATATTACATTGGCTAGTATCGTTTAGGGATGCGCAGAGTCTTTGTAAATAATCTAAAAACTTTGTGGCTGCTGTATTCCCTTCCCAGTAAGGGCTCATGTCATAGTAAACAATAAGATTCCATTTATCTCGAATAACTTGCATATTGCCCACTGTTTCGAAATACAGTGAATTGTTGTTTGGCAACGCTGATATGTTAAAAGCTGCGCGAGATGATGTTATCAATGACATAAAAAAGATTAACGATACTACCACTGATACGAACTTAGATTTGATTTTATTGCTTGTTTTCTGCTCGTCAGGTTCCTTTATGCTGATGTTGATTTCTTGATTAACCTTTCTATCGTCTTTCATTTTGCTTGAAGCAGGCGATATCGGCAAGGTTGAGAGTTTCACAACCGGCCTTTTAAGTATTCCGCTTTTTGTTTTTAATGTTACTACTCGTACTAATCCATCTTGACCAGGGTGAGTTTCTACTACTCTTCCCATCATCCATTTTCCAGGTGGCAAATTGTCATCCTGGATGGTCACTAAATCATCGATGTTGATATTTTGCTCAGTGCTTCGCCATTTGCTTCTTACAGATAACTGCGTTAGGTATTCCGATCTCCATTTCTTCCATATGTCATTTACTATATTAGCTGATAAATGCCATCTAGTTCGAGCATCTGTTTCCGTTTCAATTATGACAGTTCCAGATCTCCCGGTCAAGAAATGCGCTGGAGTAAGTACGTTTAAATCTTCGATATCTTCAGACAAGGCACACAAAGGTCTGGAGTTCAGACAAGCCTCTATCTGTGCTAATATTGTGCTGAACTCTTCGAAAGTCAATTTCTGCTCTCCAATTACTCGCTTGAGGTGATATTTTAAGCTTCTAATGGCTCTCTCCCATAGACCTCCCGCACTTGGCCAAGATGGCGCGTTAAAGTGCCATTCTATATTTAAATCTGTTAGCTCTGCGAAAAAGTTACGATCATATACGTTTTCGAAATCGTGATAGCTTTCCTGTAGCATTCTATTTGCACCTACAAAATTCGTCCCGTTATCGCTATAAAGATGGCGTGGCGCCCCTCTTCTGGCGGCCATCCGTCGTAATGCTGCTAAAAACCCAGTACTGCTTAGGTCGGATACAAGCTCTAAATGTACAGCTTTAGTCGCTAGACAAATAAACAACGCAATATATCCTTTTGTGGTCTTAATTCCGCGCCCCTTGTTGCTTTTTATCTCTACGAAACCTGTATAATCCACTCCGGTGTGATAGAATGGCGGGGCGGGGTTGCTTCTGGCTTCTGGTAATTCTCCCATCAATTGATGCTGCAGTTTAGGCTCATGTTTTCTACAGGTGACGCAGTTTCGCACTTCTTTCTTTACAGCTTTGTTTCCAGCGATTATCCAGTATCTCTGCCTAAGATTAAATAAAGTTAATCGCGGTCCACCATGAAAGGTGAGCTGATGAGCTTGCTGAATTATCAGAGTAGTGAGCCGACTGCTGTAAGGTAATATGGCTGGATGCTTCATTTCCATGCTCATGTTTGCTTTGGTTAAACGGCCTCCCACTCGTAAAATACCCTCGTTGTCAAGGAAAGGATTTAATTTTAGTAGATTACTTCTGCTACTCAATTTATTATTTTTTTGTAATGTCATGATTTCCTCTGCAAACTCAGTTCTTTGTACATATTTTATAATGAGTAACTTTGCTTTCCGTAATTCATGCAAGGTCAGAAACTCGGGCAAACCGCTATGTTTACCTAACGTGACTGGATTCTGCTTAAATTGTATCGTTTTGATGGCTCGTAAAAGCCATGCTACTATTTTAGTTATTTTATTAAGTGAACTGAATTTAAGTAACAATTGTAATATGATGCTTTTCTTGCTATCTATTTGAGCGGCATTCACCTTGCTTGATGTTGTTTTTGCCTTTATTTCTTGATCCGTGGTATAAATGCTTTGCTTTGCTTCTAATTTTTCATCAAACGTTCTCAATGACTGCGGTCCATGCCACCACAGGGTTTGATTTTTCAGTTGTGAGGCTGAAATGCCTCTACTGGCTGCATCTGCTGGATTATCCTCCGACTTTACATATCGCCAGCAGCTTGGTTTCATTGTTGCTGCGATAACTTTAGTCCTGTTCGTAACGAAAGGTTTCCATCGGCTGTAATCGCCTTGTAGCCACCCTAAGACCACCATGGAATCCGTCCACCCATATATCCGAGTGTCCATTTCGCTATAACAGCTAATAACTTTATTCATTAACTTGGCTAGTAAATATGCTCCACTTAATTCTAATCTTGGTAACGATACGCTTTTAGAGACGGGTACTAGTCTAGTCTTAGCAACTACTAGTACCACAGATGTCTCATCATTTTTCTGTAGTCGCGCGTAAATAACTGCCGCGTAGGCTTTAGTAGATGCGTCACAATAACCGTGCAGTTCTATGACGTGATGAGATTGATACCCGATCCAACGTGGTATTTTGCATTGATTCAAATATTCCATGTCTATTTTTATGGTTTCCCATTCGTATTTGATGTTTACAGGAACTTCTTCATCCCAATGCATTTTATTTAACCACAGCTTTTGGAATATCAGCTTTAATTTTGTTGTAAGTGGGGACAACCACCCCAACGGGTCGAATACTTTTGATATCTCCGACAAAAGTAATCGTTTAGTAATTTTGGCGTTAGGATTAGCTATGCTGTATTTGAAAGTAAACATGTCATCACAAGAGTTCCAACGAAGGCCTAATGTTTTTGACGTACTTTCTGATTTGAAGTTAAAAATTATTTCGCCATTGCTGCTGCTCTGCTCTATATTTTCAAGAAGTTCCGGATGATTTGCGGACCATTTTCTCAGTGTAAAACCGCCTGATTTTAATAATCTGTTGAGATCTTCGATGAGCTGCTTTCCTCTTTCGATAGAGTGAGAACCATGGACCAGATCATCCATATAAAAAGATTCTTCTAGAATCTTTGCTGCTTCCGGAAATGCACTTCGTGCATCCGATGCTAAACGTTTTAAAGTCATCATCGCTAGGAATGGTGCTGATTTTGTACCGTATGTGACGGTAGTAAGCTTGTACGTTTGTAGTGGTTGATCTGGCGCATACCTCCAGATAACTTGCTGATATTGCTGATCTGCTTCGTCCACCATTATCTGCCTGTACATTTTCTCGATATCTGATGTGTAAGCATAACGATATTGCCGCCACTTCAGTATCAGTTCCTGTAGATCCTGTTGTAAATTAGGGCCCTTATACATCAGGTCATTCACGCTGTATCCGCTTGACGTTCTTGCTGATGCGTTAAATACCACCCGTAGCTTTGTAGTAGCTGATTCTGCTCGTTGGACGGAATGGTGCGGCAAGTAACACGATAGCGCTTGTTTGGTTTTATTGCTGTAACTAGGCACCATATGTCCTAAGGCTATGTACTCACTAATGAATGTTTTATATTGTTCTGCTAGAACAGGTTGTTTGCTAAATTTACGTTCCAGATTTTGGAACTGTGCTATTGCCATATCTTTAGATGAACCTAGTTTTTCATTGATGTCTGCTTTTAGTGGCAATTTTACTACATACCGGCCGTCTTCTTGACGTTTTGTAGTTGATGAATAAAAATCGACACATTCTTGATCTTCCAATGATAGGTTTGATTTCTCGCTTATATCCTCGATGTCCCAAAACTGCTGAATATCGTGGATATTATTCATGATGACGTTGCACTGTAGTGATGCTATTTGGCCACCACCATATATGATCCACCCAAGCTGTGTTTCTTGCAACACTGGCTGTGATACAATCTGTCCTTTGATCAATCCTCCCATTAGTATCAAGCCATTGACTTGGGCGCTTAATAATAAGTCCACTGGACGGCTAATGTTAAAATATGGATCTGCTAATTTAAGATTTTCTATGTAGGACCACTTCGATGTGTCAAACGATTTATATGGAATATCCTTAAGTACGTTGTTCATGACTAGTACATCGGTTGTGAACGAAAAGTTGTTGTACGTTGAGAAGCAGCTTAGTGTGACCATACCCTTACAATTATGTTCGACTTCACCTACTCCGCATATCAATCCATTGAATTTAGATCTACGTAATCCTAATTTCTTTGCTGTACTTTCTTTTATTATCGACACTTGTGATCCAGGATCAATGAGAGCCCTTAAAATATGACACGATCCATCTATCGTCGCGACCTTTATCAAGGCTGTAGCTAACAATACTTCATTCGTCCCTGGATCATTCTGAGACACATGCGCAGTCATTGCAACATTGTCTTTTGGATTTGGTTCAGTTGTTGTTGTTGCTACGTTGCTTGAATGCAATATATTTTTTGAGCAAGCGTCATGTAAAACGGAGTGGTGATTTCCGTCACATTTGCGACATCGCCTAACGGAAATGCATTGCTGGCCATTATGATCAAATAAACAATTTCGACATAATTTCAATCTTTCAACTGTTTTAAATTTTGCTTCATAAGGCAATTGCAAAAACTTTACGCAATTAAACATGGCATGTTGGTGACCGCAAAATTGACATTTTGTGGTAGACACGTGTAAGGAATTTGAATATGGCTGTGGCTTATTGTATTTATTGGCAAAGTTCGGGTTATGTCGTCTTGCCCTTTGGTTTTCAGGAGCATCGCTATTAGTATGATGAGTTGGTTTCGGTGTTGCTTGATCGAGCTTCCTGCGAGAAGTTTCCAGGCTCGTAAACTTGCTTTCTAAGTAGTCAAAGAATTCCTGCAGTACCGGCAGCTCTCTGGAATTTTTAAGGGAGTCTATGTAATCTCCGTACGTTTCGCTATCCAGCTTCTGCGCTAATAAATGCACAAGAAGCGGATCCCAAGTGCTGATATCAATTCCTAAGTTCCGTATGGCATGCAAGCTTTCTAGTGCTACGTCATGCAGTTTCTTAATATGTCCTAGCGTTTGATGCTGCGTACTTGGTAGGCCTAGTAAAGTATTTATAACATACGTAGATATAAGCTTTTTATTGTTATACCGATTGTTTAAGATTTCCCAACAGGTATGATAGTTATTGGAACTTATAGGTAGATGCTGAATAAGTTTTTCTGCTTCGCCCCTGACCTTCCCTTTTAGAAATTGCATTTTTTGCGCTTGCGACAAGGTAGGGTTGTTATGAATAGCTTCGCTAAAGAGGTCCTTAAATGACGTCCAATGTTGGTAGCTACCTGAAAATACTGGTATATCCATTTTTGGTGTGGAATGCTCTCTATGCGATACGCTCCATAGCTTTTTATTGATCATTTTCTTTAACAGAATATATGATCGCTCATGCTGAGTATACACTTCTTCGTAATCCTCTTCCTCTCCACCTGTCTCGCTATCTATCTCCCAATGGAGGGAATCAATCTGCGACCAGCGCGCTTGAAGTGTTCTCAAGGCGTCCTCCATCTCCCATTTTTCGGACATGGAGTCTAGGTCGATAAGCCCTGCTGATCTCTTGAATGCTTTGAAATTAGCTTTTTGCTTACGCAGCATGTCATCTAATTTGCTGGTAGAGCCTTTTGACTCCATTGTACGTAAAATGCTGGCTTTTGCTGGCTGCTTATAACCCGTATTTTCTTGATTGACTCGCTAAGTTCAAGTTGCTGGTAGTAAAGCTCCTCCATTATGCTGCTAGTTTGTTTATGATGATAAAAAGGAAAGATCTTACTTGTTCGAAACTGGCTTTCGACTGCCGCTGGTTTGTTGTTGCGCTCCAAACGCTGCTGCTCTGATGTAGCTGGGCTCGGACGCCCTGCTGCTGTAGATACCGATGTGCTGCGTTCTGCTCAAGATGCTGATTGCCCTGTCTTAGAGGCGCTGATGTCCCGCTGCTTGGTATGCTTGGGGACGGTGCTCTGCTACTAATTTTGCAACGCTACCCTGTGCTGCTAGGGTTTTGCTACAAATTCTTTGCTAAATTACTGCGGTTACGAAAGTAGACCACAGTTCATACGTATCACTGCAATCCAATATGCTGATTTCTGGACGAGTTCACTCACAAGTTACTTAATACACGTTACTCCCCAAAGAAAAACGAATACTAACACTCGCGAGGTCCCGCCCGATAGCTCGAAGGACCAATGTGAAAGTTAGGAAGATGGCTAAATGATACTACTGCATATAAAGTCAAAAATTAATATATTATTCGGACCAAAGGTTTAGTAATACAAAGGAGCGAGGGAGCACACGCGATGACCGCTAATCGAGTACTAAATGCTCTACTAATATCAATTAGTGAAATGAGGTAAAATGCACGAATAAGCATTAGTGCATTATTATTACTTTCACCGTACACCTATAATATTTATTAGAGTCCATAATAAACAAGCTTGACTGGAAAAAACGTGGCATACAAATAAGACACCACTATTCTGTAAACCTAGATTCTGTAAGAAATATAGGCTTTTTTATTTAATTTATTTTATTATTTGAATAACGTTATCTCTAACACAAGCCAATCATGAAGAAAACGCAAATAATTAATTCTTATTTTGAAACAGTTAGGATATAAATTGAATGATTTTAACAATGTGGTTTTTTGAGATTTAATTTCCAATAATTAATATTTCTCGTGTCGCGTGTTCATTTGGTTAATTATGTTTGATGTTTAATTATTGAAAATATTGCATTTACTTTAACCTTTTCCCTGTCCAATGAATCACGTGATTGTTTAATTATTGTGTCTGCTATGTCGAAAGTGAACCTGTAATACTGTGGTCACTCTTTTTTTTTTTTTTTAGACTTCATGCACAAAGGTAGAAAGGCGGACTTATATCTATCAGTCAACCAAGGGTGGTAAAGAGACTAGTAGTTATTATACTAAAATAGGTAAAATACAAGTACATATATATTGAATATAATACATACCTTTATAAATGTATATATTTATGTAGTAATAGAAAAGAATAATTTTGTAATGTTTTAAAGAGATACATTTTCTGTTTGACGAAATGCAATGTAACTATTTAATAATGTAATTGAAATACTAATACTTATTTGGTATTTTTAATTAAAATACTTAATTGAAATACAAATACTTATTTGGTATTTATAATTCAATTGCTTCTTAAAAATGTAATAATTGATATTTCAAATACATGACGCTAATGTATTTTAAAGTTAGTATTTCAAATACTTATGGCTTCAATACATTTGAACATAAATACAAATATAGCGATCTTTTAAAATATGTATTGAGCGCTATTTTCTGCAGAATGCACCCACAATCTGCAGAAAATAGCGCTCAATACATCTTCAGAGGGTCTCACGCCATCAGAGTCAGTCCAGTTTTGAGTGCGAGATAATAAACAACCGTTTGGGTAAGCGCTGTTTCTCTGTAAAGCTTTATCTATAAACTATATTCTATAGTCTTTTTTCTATAATTGCTTTTCGTGTAGCTGTGTATTTGATTTGAAAAAACTCCCGGTACTTAGTACCTGAAGTCAAGTATCTGAACAAGTAATAGCAATAGCTTTCTTTACGCAAAATGGCGACCACGTACGTCAATTTGTCAAGTATCTTGTTAATTTTCATTTTAATTTCAAACGTATTATTGGTACGGATATCACGATGGATGATCGACTATATTTTGAAATTTGTATATTGTATTTTAAATAAAAATTGTTGAAATACTGTATTTTGTATTTTATATTTAAAATACACTACTTAAAATAGTTTGTCGTATTTTAAATACATGCGGGATAGTTTTTGTAATTTGTATTTTAATTAAAGCAAAGCATGTATTTTGCCCAGCTCTAACGGAAACAAACTCAAAGATCAAAGACCCTTTAAAGTCCAGACTTTAGGTTAGCTTGCATTCTGCTTAAAGTAACAGTTTTTTTTTTATTCGTTTTTCCTCGCACTGGAACGCCTTGCAGCAATTACACCAATGGAGCACAATCTTATAATAAACTCAGTATTTAAGTCCAGGTTTCCTCACGATGTTTTCCTTCACCGTTGTCAGCGATGTCCAAGACAAACTTAGAAAGTACATATGAATTGAAAAATTCACATTGGTACTTGCCTGGATTCGAACCTACGACCTCAAGCACGAGAGGCAAGATCTTAGCCACTGGGCCACCACGACAGTTGTAGCACAGTATGAGCATATTGTCTTAAATATATTTAGCATCATAATTGCAACAGCAGAAATCACACTAATTCATTATTTAATTGTTATATTATTAAACCAGGTACTTGGCTTTTTATTTGCAGTTTTATGCCCGTGGTCTATCCTGCCGAAACGGATATGCTACTTTTTTGACTTTGCCGGAGTCGGGTAAAATAATGTCACGATCAATAAAGGTTCGCCAACCCTGCCCTACAAGATGCCAGCCATGCCTGAGAAAGCCAATTGGCCATCGCATTATACAGTTAGCGTAGGCAATTGCTGTTGGCATTCGTTATGGCACCTATGCTGGCACAAGGTTGCCAGCGTTTAATTTTCTCCCACAAAGCTAAAGGAGGTTTTAATTTGGGATGTGTTTCGTACAGCCTGTATTCTATATGCTGCTTGTTAGTAAAGTTGGCTTAATAATTCTGAGTGGCCTTCTTGCGACATGCATCTGCTTTTATTTATACATCAATCTTACAAGGTACTCTTACTTTTCTTTACTAACATAATTTAAGTACTTACTTAGTAATACTATCGTTAAGGGTTTAATTTAAGAAAAAACTAAAATTTGTATGTCGTTTTTGTGGCAAATAAACACTATTTCTTTCTTCGTTTCTTCTTTCAGATACCTATGCCACAAAGTATGTAAGCGGCGGCGCCTATTTAGTGCCTATGCCTATTTTTTTCCACGTGCGCCAATAAATGTCATGATGTCATCTCATATGTGTTGACATATTTTTGATTTTTTTACTATCTGTAGTTCCACGCGTGACCCACCTTTCAAGCTTTTTCACCTTCCCAATTTGCTTCAAGTGGATTAAAACATACAAACAGTTTTATCACTAACACCGCAGCCTGCAGCTAACTGGGACGTGGTTTGCGATGGATCCGCTTACACAATAGCCTTTAATTCTTCATTATCAACTTTGGTCTCCGGCCGTCCACGGGGCTTGTTCTGCAGGTCGAAATTTCCAGAACGAAAACGTTGGAACCAAAAACGCACTGTGTTTTTTTTTTTGCGACATCGTCACCATACACATCATTAATCGTTCGAGCCGTTTCTGCAGCACTGGTGCCACGATGGAACTCGTACTCGTAAATAACGCGATATTTCAAGTTCTCCATTTTGTAAACTGACTGGCACAAAGAAAAAACCAAAAGATCAAAAAACAAATGAATTACGGTTTTCCAAACACAAAAGCAAATAGCTGTATAAATTTAAAATTGGAATTCCAAACCAAAGAGGAGATATTTGAGATCAAAGTAACCAGTTAAACCACAAAAAGTAGTCTATGTGCTATTCCAGACCATATTTATCCAGATCCGTTTAGCTGTTCTGTTGTGATTGAGTAAGAAACATACATCCAAATATTCGCAATTATAATATAAGTAAAAAGTATGATTAAGTAGTGATACAGCTTACTTAATCGTACTTCAGCAGTAACTCAGAATCACGTTTCTTAACTACAACTAACAACTTTCGCCTCGCTCTTTAAAACTTTATACAAGGTTAACTTTAAACGTAGTTTTAACTTAAAACAGCCGGCTTTAGACATCACGTTTCTTGTCCAGGCAACCCATTTACACTCTGTCCGGGTAACTAGTTAGCTGGGTTTAAGCTTTAGCACTAGATACCCAAGTTTTGGTGCCCAAGTTTGGTAACTTAGATCCTTATTGCTACCGAGTATGGTAGTAGTAGCGTGCAAGTTGGAGTTACTTGAATATGATCCCTATTTGAAACTGTTGAAATGTTCCAGATGGTTTAAATTTTAAAGATTTTTCTTTACAAAATCTAGAGAGTCGTTTTGGGAAAGTCAGTACTTTATGTACAGATAAGGGTCAAAAGTGCAGTCATAATCTACCAAAACAGCAGCAGCAATTTTTTTAAGGCAGATGTATTTCAATCTTTCACGATTAGTACGTATGATCTATACTTTTTCATTTTTCGTTTCCTTTTCTGTTTTAACTTGGTGTACGTACAATAAATAAATAAATAAATATAATTTAATTTCTATACAACATATTATATCAGTTCTGGATAATTTGACTACTTCTAAAAAAAACCGGCCAAGTGCGAGTCGGACTCGCACACCAAGGGTTCCGTACCATTATCGCAAAACACTGCATAAAAATCACGTTTGTTGTATGGGAGCCCCCCTTAATTTATTTTATTTTAATTTATTAATTATTATTTTTTGAAGTAAATATTACACTAAACATTCTGTGAATATTTCAGGCGTCTACCTGTTGCCGTTATTAATATCGAGCATAAAACGGCAAAAATATTACGTTTGTTGTATGGGAGCCCCCCTTTAATATTTACTTTATACTGTTTTTAGTATTTGTTGTTATAGCGGCAACAGAAATACATCATCTGTGAAAATTTCAACTGTCTAGCTATCACGGTTCATAAGATACACCCTGGAGACAAACGGACAGACAGACAGACGGATCGCGAAGTCTTAGTAATAGGGTCCCGTTTTTACCCTTTGGGTACGGAACCTTAAAAACTAGCCATTTGAGTTTTGGAAGAATAAGACTGCATTTTTGACCCTTGACTGTACTTACATACTTATTACTGAAATTTTCATCATTCATTGCCTTGCATTATGTGAGATGTTTGTAACGCGATTACTCCGCCAATTACAAATCAATTTTGATGATTCTTTTTATTTGAAAGCTGGATACTAGATCTCATGATCTGACGAATAGTTTGTAAGTTATCCTTAATAATGCGTATTTTCAAGGTACCAAAACTGAAAAGAGAAAAATAATAATAAGTATAATAAGATATCAAACAAAAAAAAATTTACAGATTTCCAAAACAAAACAAAGCGAAACATAACTTTCTTCATTTCAATGAATTGATGTCAAATATGGTAAAAATAGGTACCTACCGAAGACACATAATTTTTTTGTTAAAAGTTTTTTTATTTTTCTGTTTACCCTATTGTAGCCTCCACACTCATACTCAAAACTTTTTATTATTTTGATCATATTTTTATCTTGTTACTGAAATAATGTATGAAAACAGAACCAAAACAAACACACAGAAAATAAGTTTTCAAACAAAAAAGTAAAAATTTTCAACATTAAAAATTGCTGAACCGCGGTCTACCTAAAACAATTTACAAATGCACCCTATCAATTTTGTGTCAGTACTCGGCCATGCATTTCAGAGTTACTTACACATCATAGATTTTCGTTTATTTTTGGTAAACTTGTAACTAAATGGGTGAACTTATAGAAATAACCAAATCAGTAATTTAGAAAAAATATTTTACTTTTGATATGTTTTTTTATTTTAATATATTTCTGAAATAATTTAAAAATCAATCATTCGTCAATTGATTTATTTTCAATTTCGAATTAGGTAAGCAAATAATTTTAAATTCGATTCCAATTTTGAAACTGTTCTGCGATGTACTGTTAGGTTATAAAATTTTTTGATTTCCAAGCATTTGAAGCAGTTATTCGTTGCTGATTTAGAAGTAAATACCTTAAATAAATAAATTAATTTATTATTAAATAATTCAAAAGTAGTATACAAGTATTATGTATCAAATTACTTTTATAAAAGTTATTCAGAAAATAAACGAAAACATATTTAAAATTCTTAGAAAAGGAACTTTGGATTGAAAATTGAATTTTAATATTTAAATTAAAAACATGTAAAGTTTCAAATTAGAAAAAAAATCGAAAAACTGGTATAAAAATAAATAATTGGTACATACATTACCATCTGTTAACTTTCTTAAGGCAGTAAACAAACATTGGAAGGTCCTTTAGGTGAACCGACGAATGTTTCATTTTCCAACCAGGTTCATGTGAAACTCCCTAACCACTGTACTATTTTTAAACTGTACTAGGGTGGGCCAGTTTTATTCTTCCATGTGTGTTATGTAGTAACAATATAATTTCATGTATAGTAAATAATAGTGAAAATGTATTGACATTAAATTGATATTTTCACATTCATTTAACAAGCATTTGATTGATAGTATTAAATAGATTAGATAATTAATTTATTGATTTTGATTAATTACTAATTACATTTTAATTTGATTTAACATGCATTATTCTTATTAGATTTTTATGTGACGAATTATATAGATTTATTTATTCACTTAATTGATATTTAGACATTTAATTGATAAATTACATAGATTTATTTATATATAATGTTACTCTGTATATGCCGATGGATGCGAGACGCACATGACCTGACAATCATGTGCCTAGTTGCTACCAATATTTTATGCGATAAGTATCTACATCATCAACATCATAAACCTTTTAATGTTGCCACTGTTGGTACACAGGCCTCCTCCTATGAGAGGAAAAGTATCTACAATCACAGTTATAACAATTATGTTTAACACTAACATGTTTGATTTTGTTTGATCCCTTAACGATAGTTTTATGCTATGCCGACTCAAGTTTTGTAATAAATTAATGTCACTGAATGACAGATTGACACTGGAGCTGCTTAGTTAGGTAATCATTTCTGTATTAGGCACCAAACTACATTTTTCTATTGAGTAGACTGCTTAATGCCGTAGCTTTAAAACGTATTTATGAGTCCTGAAGATCTATTCTCATATATTAAAATAATATAAATTTATCAAGAATAATTTATAGTTTTTTTTGCAGATGTGAACGTTAATAAGTATACAGGAATTGATAAATAAAGGTATCTTTTTATAAGACGAAGGTATTTTAAATATCTCGACTGTATCTATTTTTTATTTATTTATTTAACAATTAATGTACCCACAGTAAAATGTCAAGAAAAATATATACAAAGGTGATGCTTATATCTACACGGATCATTAGTTCAGTTGGTCAGAGCGCTGAAAAAAATATAAAAATACAGCAATCTCTTCCAGCATATCTTGTGGTACTCTGCAGTACAGATCCACATATTTTAGACTATTTACGTTTTATAATACTATACAAACCACACCTTTTTATCTTTTGAAATTGTATCAACTCATGTGCCTCACTTTTATGTATTTCTTGATACTGTTAACCTAAAAAGCATACTTTTAGTAATCTTCGATTGTTTTAACAGCCACAGCTTATTTTGTATCGCTAATTTGTAAAATCTTAGAATATTTTATACTCTGTCATTTTCATCTGAACTGACATCTGTCTGTCCAATTTATTTTCTTAAGCCATAGACATTACATACCATGGATACATCTTTTTCTCAACCTTCTACAAAGCTGGTTGTACATTATAATCTTCAAAATTAGGGCAGCGGCAGACTGCCCCCTCTGTAAACCGATTTTTATTCGTTCTGGTCATGATTACTTATAATCGAGATTTGAATTTGAAATTCAAAAGATATCATACAGAACGAGGAAAAACGGGAGACAGTTTATCAGTTTGGTTCTGGCAGTGAACGCCGAAAGTCTGATTATTACCTAGAATTACCAAGAGTATTTTCTTATCTACAAACTCTTTAAAATTGTAATATATTAAGCTTGCGAATGTGTGTTAAATCTCTGAAGCGCACTAAATATAATATATTGTATGTGGTAGGTACCACATACACTTTTACACACATTTAGGTAAATGAGAGCATTTTACTGATAGTTTATCCTCGTCGGTCATCGATACGCATCAAAGAGCTCGCTGTTCGGCGTTTGAAGCCATAGCCCGGCCTCCACACCCCTTGCTTCCTGCGTAACTACCCGCGTTACATTCGCGCCTATTCATTCTGCTGCCT
This sequence comes from Anorthoa munda, assembly GCA_945859665.1. Classification (NCBI taxonomy): domain Eukaryota; kingdom Metazoa; phylum Arthropoda; class Insecta; order Lepidoptera; family Noctuidae; genus Anorthoa; species Anorthoa munda. Next base: position 28,782,282 of record OX243898.1, read on the forward strand.
ACCTTCCCGTGTACATGCTTGTCCGTCGTGGTGCCTGCTCACCTGCCTACCTCGAGCATTCCACGACCTATGAAGTTCCTGTCCGTCCTGCTGCCCGCTTAGCTGTCTACCTCGAGCAACCCACGTCGTGCAAAGCCGGCCCTTAGTTTTTATATCCTATATCCTTTTGCATAGCATTAATTTTTAATAACCTTAATTTTATTTTATTTCTTTATTAACGTGGCTTACGGTTAGCTCCTTTGAGCTAAACGTAACGTTACAACCTGTTTTAAAAAAGAGATGTAGACACCTTGAGTAGAGAGGAAAAATAAACAATTCACAGTAAAGTAGTATCTATATTTGGCTACGTTGAATAATAAAACGCAGCTCAATTTTTTCCAACCCACCCACGTTACCCGGATAGTATACGTATCCACGTGCAATAGACGTGCTCCACATATTTTTGTTAGAGCAAGCCCATTCGACCGTGACGCGCTATCAGGGACAGGCTTGCGTATCTCCTGTGTGTGTTGATTTTCATTTAAAAAAAGAATATTGCTAACGCGTCAAAGAGCAAGCCAGAGTTCAGAATGTTTTGTCAGCTCATTTTACTTTCAATGTTTTTTACTAAAGTAGAATTTTATCACGGCTTCACCGCAGTGGGCGTCCTGCAGGTCCCATGCATTTTTGGGGTAGTAATATTATCCATTAAAATTTTTTTTTAAAGCAATTTTTTTTGTATTCTTCTCAGCAAACCCCTTCATTTGATATCCTTAACATGGCAGTACATAAAAAATAACTAGTTCGCCATCTTGGGCCATCCACTATATTGGATTTAGAATGACGTCACTTAGCTTACCATGCACAATTATCCAAATTAAACGTGTGTGCAAAGTTTCATTTTAATCGGTGGAGGATAACCACGTTAAAATTCTGTTGCAAGATTTGCCCCGAACACACATACATACATTGCAAGTTAAATAAAAGCTTGTAAAAGTTAAATAAAAGTTTGTAAAAATGGCTTATATTATGGCACTGAGAGTTAGTATAATGTAGCTTACTATCAGTATAAGAATTTCCATAATCATATCGGATTAAGTACTTCTAGAGATCACCCTTTTCAAACGTACTCGTATAGGTAAGCATACAATTTTACCTCGTTTTACCTACTTCAAAAAAAACGGTGGTAATTAATTCGATACGTATTTAAGTAATTTTGTTGGAACTGCACGTCGATTCTGTAAAATTCAGACAACAACTCGAATTTCACGTCGCTATTCGCTCTCACTTCGCATAAGGTTCAAAATGACCTTGATTTTGCATTCTGTAAGCATCACATAGACACTTGCGAAGTGAAGTGAGCTCCAAAGTGACCATTACTGTACTAGTGACTATCACACTCAACAAAATGTAAGTCGAGATTTATCGGTTTTTTTATTTTACCAGTTTTTGACACAGAATTTTAGCTAATAAGATGTTTAAATTAAAATTTCTTATTTTAAGGAATTTGAGGCAGCTTATAAGTAAAAAATAAACAGAAAACTTTAAATTCATGCCGGAAATGTACGAAAAAAAATTACTGACAGCCGATATCATTATTAATCTGTGGACAATATTTTCATTAGTGCGTTGCATTTGTTTGTACGTTTTGTTTGTTTTTTGATCGTTCATTGCCGATAATAATTGTGAAATAATCATGAAGTAAGTTTATATTTCTTGTTGTAAAGTTCAAAATTAATTTTAATTAAAGAAGTGTTTATTTTGTTTTCTAATCGAACAATAATATTTCAGTCCAAATGAGACACGTTCCTCTCACCCATCGTCGGCTCAGGTTGAAACTCTGGTAGAGTTTATGGAAAGAAACCCTGGCATGGCGAAGGGTTTCTTGAGAACTCAAAATATCAGAGAGCGAAGTCGACGCCAGTGGGAGGAACTAGCCGTGCGCCTAAATAGTATAGGTGGCACTATCAAAACCTACAAACTGGACTAAGGTTGGTTAGCAGTGCTTTTTTAAGATTTTTTATGTTTAGAAAACTAAGTAATAAGGTTTTTTTACTATTGATATGATGATATCATTATTTGATATAATATCAAGCAAGATGAATATTGTAAATCATAGAAGTGACGACTTAAAGAACTTTCATGTAATTTATGTACCAAATTTTATAAAAACAAATACCTAAGTAGGTATTTGTTTTTATAAAATTTCTCTCTAGATCTAGAGCTAGTCAAAACAAAATAGGGACCAATTTGGTTATTTTCATGCTAAATAGAATACCAATATTATAACTAGGTACAGGGTCCTTAGACTAACATGAAAACATATAACTACAGCTAGTGGGGAAACCACCTAAAGGGCATACTCCTTATTATGAAGTGTTTTTCTTATTATGGTGTGCTTGGTTACAAATCTTTCAGCTATAAACTGTGTAAATACTTACAAAAATAATTTTATACTTTGTAATATAAACTTACTTTTACACGAGTTGAAAGTCCTTTGCCTCGACGTTTTGTGGGCTTTATCAGAAGCAGTAACTCATACTCCAGTTGGTCAATTAGCTCCTTTGACAATCTATACACGCTCACATAGTCGTCATCTCGGGTTAATAAAGATAAACTTCGAATTTTGGTAGATTGTCGACGTTTTTCTAGTTTATCCAAAGCATGAGCTTCTTCTAATAAAGACTTAAACAAAAACATTTTTGCCATCGTTATCGCTTAAGTAGGTAGGCACTTATTCACTTTAAAAACTTTATTTAAACACTATTTAACTATGATTTCTTCTATTTTCACTCCTAAAATAGATGCTTATAATTTGACACTTTGAATCGGGTTTGAGTGCGAAGTGAGCGTCGAAGTGAAGGGGGAATTACCTTATAGAATGCCACTTTTTACGTCATCCCATACTTTACCTGTCAAAATCTCGAGTTCAATTTAGTTAAATTAACAAACACGCTCGCAAGAGTAGCGCTAGTGTAGATTCGAATTATCAACCTAGTTTTAAGAATGCCAATCAAGAAACTCACAGCGGATTCAGATTCGAAGTTTAGAATGAAGTCTTACAGAATCACACCCCAGGTGCTCGCCCAGTGGTTACGGCCCCGACTTACGAGTCGTGAAGAAACCGACATGTCCTAGAACTAAAAATTCAAAGATTCATTCAATTACTCGCACCACACTAGGCCTACGAATTAGATAACGGCCCTTTCCCTCTCAAAGAGAGAATACCTATGTCATAGCAAATGCATTTTTCGGGATAGGTACAATGTTAAGAAGTGATAGTGTAATTTTCCATCAGTAAAAGTATTCTGATAATCCGATCAGAGTACCTTTTACAAACCTTAAAAAAAAACAAACGGTTTAACATTTTTGTATTTGTTTAAGCATCGTGTGGAAACCTGGACTTAACTTAACTAACTACATACTTTCTGCCCGCGGCTTCGCCCGCGTATAAAGTGTTTTATAATCCCAAGGGATTATTACCGGCATAAAAAAAATCTATGTCTTTTCCAGAGTCTCAAACTCTAGCTCAGCCAAACAAAAAGGTAACAAACCGAGTAACTTTTGCATTTATAATATTAGTTTGGATATAAGTTTACGATGCCACGCCGTAGCCAGTGCTATGCTCGTAGAATTTCAAAATTGTACTACCTTCTGCCAGTGACTTCACCCGCGTGAAACTCGGTAATTATCCCAAGGGAACGCACTCCCGATATTAAAATTATCTTATATCCTTTTCTTAGGTACAATCTTGTCAATATCTCTAGACCAGGCATAAAAACGTTTCAAACAAACAAACAGACAGTTAGTTTTGCATTATTGCAGTGTTTTGATTTGTATGAATATATTAAAATTAAGGGTAACTTTTGTTCATTGAAAAAGAAATTCATGAATACACAATAATAACTTTTACTAAAGGATCAACTCTGAAATATGAAAATAAATACAAAATTATCAAAATGGCCTATAGTGATAATTGTTCGTATTCCTTAGCTGCACTCCATGAAATATGGCCAAATTATTAAATTTGTAGTTTGTGTTTCATAAGGCTTCTCGTCATAGGTAGCTATGTAGGTACTTAAAACAGTAGTTCTAGTCTTATCACATAAATAATTTAGACTTAAGACATATTATATCCCATAAAATACAGTCATCATCATCATCAGCCTTTTAATGTGCCCACTGTTGGGATAAAGGCCTAATCTCTGTGAGACTTGTGATAAGGAATGGGCCTTAATCCACCACGCGGGCCCAGTGCGGGTTGATAGATGTCACATGTCTTCAAATTTTTGGTTCTAGGACGTGCCGGTTTTCTCACGATGTTTTCTTCCACCGTTATGAGAGCAGTGGTGATGCAATAATTTACACAAAGTAAAGCGACTGCCTGGGTTCGAACTCACGATATACAACTTGTAAGTCGCGGTGACTACCACTAGGCCACCACTGCTGTCACTGAAATACAGTACATACTTACTTTTCTTCGTCATGCAGGGTTAGTTTAAAATTTACTAGGGTATAAGGTTCAACTGTGGCTTGGTGATGAAGGTATTAGAACACATGTGACTTAAAATGCTTAGATTGACAATGCAGCTGTAGTAATTATTAATAACTTTATTTATATCAACTAAGTATACACTGCGCTTTGCCACAAACCCCAAAATAAAGTTTTAAAATTTCTTATCCACGGAGTAGTTATCAACGAAATATTTTACATTGACTATTTACAACAATGAACCGCTTACCGACAAACAAACACTAATTATTCTTTCTACGTATTTAACAATGAAACAGACCTCTACCTAATAACATTACAATGGGTTCTTATCTTTCACTATGCATAATTGCCTGTACCTACCAGTATTGTTTTACCTGCGACCATTAGGACATTGACAATATCATTGTTTCATTGTTAAAAAGAGATGGAGCTATAGATTACGTATAGCGCCTTCCCTTTTTCGTAATACGCCACGCCCAGCTTGTAAAATCATGACATGTCTGTAACGAGTATTTTCTGCAGTCGCATATTAGCCTCTACAGTGTTCACATCTCAACTTTGTTTATCGTAATACGTCAGTAAACGTTATTAACGATCATGGAGTCTTCAGTAGCTGATATATCTGACTTGCAGCTGGAAGTAAAGTACAAGCGCTACCGGCAAATTCTGCAGAACCTTGTCACCCTGCATCATCCAGAGAAGAAAACGGAATGGTCGTTGCTGGAAGACATTACAGAAAATCATTTCACAAAGGAAACTGATGAAGAGCACGAGAGACAAGAGAGAAATCAACTGGAAGCAAGGATATCACACACTGAGCTCGAGGATGTTCAATTACGATACATCCCTGATAACATTAGGAAACTAAGGAACAAACGAGACCATTGGGAGAGGGAATACCATCTGTGCAGTGACCCGATATCTGACAAGAATTGGAAACAATACGAGAAGCAGCTGAATAATGAGATTATTAAGCACAAGACAGTTATCAAGAATTTAGACAAAGCGCAAAAAAAAGGAAAAGTGCGTTTTATTCTTTCGAATTCGCTCGACCCGGAACGCGTGCAAAGTTTGGTGGATTACATCGAGAAGAAAGAAACTAACGACAAGGTTCTTGAAGCTTTGATGTCGGCTGCTATTTTCAGCTTTGATTTGGAACAATATGCGTATGTCCGATACGCAATATATGCAAAGTACGGAGAGTACATAATACGGCCATCACGATCAAGACTGCATGCTAAGGTGTAATGGATCTTCCCAGGGCTTTCCCAACGATGTTGAGGTTGGCTTCGAGTCTAACGATGCAGCGTAATGTGTGTTAGTGTTCAGTTTTGTACTTACATGGAGCAAGTGTCTATCTGACCTCCATAAACTAGTGACTGGGTAACGATACCCCTTGTTATAATTTTTTTATGTAGTAAAACTTGTGTTAGATTCTAATTTAGGTTAAGTTGTAACTATGATATTTTTAGGCTTAGTTAGTAAGTAGTTTTTGGTTTAAGTGTATTTGAATGTAGTTATAGTATTTTATAAACTGTAAATGTTGGATCTCTGTAAATAAATATGTGATATTGTTTACTAATGAATAAACATTTTGTAATATTAAATAAATATTTTTCATTCATTTTGACTACGCTTCTGTATAAGAATCTTTAAAAAAAATTAAGATTGATACTAAATAATAATCTTATAATCCTTATTCATAAAAACACCACACACACACACACACACACGAACACATGTGTAAACTAAGTTACAATCAGTTTACTTATAAACAAAGCCATACACATATGTTTGGCAGAACTTTACCTACTCTGCAATATTACAGAAATACCCGATCACATCGAACTTCACAGTAGTTTGCGCCTTAAACTTATTTTTATTTCATTCTAACTTAGCTTGATTTCATAAAGACGATCCCTTTTTCAAAATTAATATTTCAGGATTCCTACTATAGGTACAAAAACTTTGCTTCCCTTTTATATTAAAAAACAAACAAAGGTTAACAAATAAGGGTAACATTTTAATTTTTGAAACAAGGATCGCACTTACTTTCATAGATTTTATACACTCATAAAGCTTTTATTTAGTTAAGAGAACTGTGCTCGCCCAGTGGTTACGGCCCCGACTTACGAGTCGTGAAGAAACCGACATGTCCTAGAGCTAAAAATTCAAAGATTCATTCAATTACTCGCACCACACTAGGCCTACGAATTAGATTACGGCCCTTTCCCTCTCAAAGAGAGAATACCTATGTCATAGCAAATGCATTTTTCGGGATAGGTACAATGCTAAGAAGTGATAGTGTAATTTTCCATCAGTAAAAGTATTCTGATAATCCGATCAGAGTACCTTTTACAAACCTTAAAAAAAAACAAACGGTTTAACATTTTTGTATTTGTTTAAGCATCGTGTGGAAACCTGGACTTAACTTAACTAACTACATACTTTCTGCCCGCGGCTTCGCCCGCGTATAAAGTGTTTTATAATCCCAAGGGAATATTACCGGCATAAAAAAAATCTATGTCTTTTCCAGAGTCTCAAACTCTAGTTCAGCCAAACAAAAAGGTAACAAACCGAGTAACTTTTGCATTTATAATATTAGTTTGGATATAAGTTTACGATGCCACGCCGTAGCCAGTGCTATGCTCGTAGAATTTCAATATTGTACTACCTTCTGCCAGTGACTTCACCCGCGTGAAACTCGGTAATTATCCCAAGGGAACGCACTCCCGAGATTAAAATTATCTTATATCCTTTTCTTAGGTACAATCTTGTCAATATCTCTAGACCAGGCATAAAAACGTTTCAAACAAACAAACAGACAGTTAGTTTTGCATTATTGTAGTGTTTTGATTTGTATGAATATATTGAAATTAAGGGTAACTTTTGTTCATTGAATGACGTAGTCATGAATATTATACACAATAATAACTTTTACTAAAGGATTAACTCTGAAATATGAAAAGAAAAACAAAATTATCAAAATGGCCTATAGTGACAATTGTTCATATTCCTTAGCACTCTATGAAATATAGCCAATTTATTAGAAGTCACTCTGTAGTTTGTGTTCATAAGGCTTCTGTCATAGGTAGTTAGGTACTTTAAACACTAGTCTTAGTCTTTTCACATAAATAATTTAGACTTAAGACATATTATATCCCATGAAATACAGTCATATAGTAATAATGTTCCCACTTCTGGGACAAAGGTCTCCTCTCTGTGAGACTAGTGATATGGAATGGGCCTTAATCCACCACGCGGGCCCATTGCTGGTTGGTAGATGTCACATGTCTTAATATTTTTGGTTCTAGGACGTGCCGGGTTGCTCACGATGTTCTCCTTCACCGTAATGAGAGCAGTGGTGATGAAGTAATTTACACAAAGTAAAGCGCTTGCCTGGGTTCGAACTCACGATCTACAACTTCTAAGTCACGGCCACTACCACTGGGCCACCACTGCTATCACTGAAATACAGTACATACTTAATATTCATCGTCATGCAGTAGGGTATAAGGTTCAACTGTGGCTTGGCGATAAAGGTAGAACACATATGACTTAAAATGCTTACATTGACAATGCAGCTGTAGTAATTATTAATAACTTTATTTATATCACCTAAGTATACACAGCACTTTGCCACAAACCCCAAAATAAAGTTTTATAATTTCTTATCCACGGAGTAGTTATCAACGAAATATTTTCATTGACTATTTACAACAATGAACTACTTACCGACAAACAAACACTAATTATTCTTTCTACGTATTTAACAATGAAACAAACCTCTACCTAATAACATTACAATGGGTTCTTATCTTTCACTAAGCATTATTGCCTGTACCTACCAGTATTTTTTTACCTGCGACCATTAGGTCATTGTCAATATCATTGTTTCATTGTTAAAAAGAGATGGAGCTATAGATTACGTATAGCGCCATCCCCTTTTCGTAATACGCCACGCCCAGCTTGTAAAATCATGATATATTTGTAACGAGTATTTTCTGCAGTCGCATATTAGCCTCTACAGTGTTCACATCTCAACTTTGTTTGCCATATTACGTCAGTAAACGTTATTAACGATCATGGAGTCTTCAGTAGCCGATATATCTGATTTGAAAGTGAAACAAAATCAGATAAACATAAATAATCTTATCGGAAACCTTTTTCCTTCAGAAGATAATGTGTGTAAACCAGACGAATTTATACTTTACGAAGGGGATACGGAGGAGGAGCACGAGAGAAAGATGAGAGAAAAACTCGAAGCGAAAATAACACAAGCTGAACTCGAAGATGTTGAACTTAAATATATCCCTGAGTATATTCGGCAGCTCAAGAAAAAAACAGACTATTGGCAGAAGGAATACCAGCACTGGAACGACTTGATATCTAAGAAGAACTGGATGAAATACGAGGAAGAAATGAACAACAAGATCATCAAACTCAAGACTGTGATAAAGAATTTGGACAAAGAGTTGTATACATATAAACACCTAAGAACAATTAAAGACATACATCTGTCGCATTCGCTCGATCGGAAACGTGTACAAACATTGGTCGACTATATCAAGAAGAACGAAAGCAACGATGAATTACTTAAAGACATGATTAAGTCAGCTCTTTTAACTTTTCAATTTGTGGAAACTGCATATGTTAAATTTGCAATATATGCAACTTATGGAGAGTACAGATGTCGGCCATCACGACGAAATAGCTTGCGGGAGAAAGTAAGCCAGTAATCAATCACGGCTTTTCCTACAATGTTAAGGTCGGCTGCCAGTACAACCGGATGCAGCAAAATACCAATTTTTTACATGGAGCAAGTGAATATCTAAACTCAATAATCTAGTGACTGGGAAACGATACCCCTTGACATTAACTTGTGTTGAAATAAGACTGTGTGTGTGATTCTAATTTAGGTTAAGTTAGTTGTAAATCAAGTATAGACTCATATGTGATTCTAATTTAGTTGTAAACCATGTATAGACTCGTATGTGATTCTGTTTTAGGTTAAGTTAGTTGTGAATCATGTATCTCATATGTGATTTACAACTTATAAGAATTTAGTTTTAAATCATGTATAGACTCTTATGTGATTCTGTATTAGGTTAAGTTAGTTGTAAATCATGTATAGTATCGTATGTGATTCTAAGTTACGTTAAATTAGTTGTAAATCATGTAAAGACTCATGGGAGATGCTTATTTAGGTTAAGTTAGTTGTGAATCATCTATAGACTCGTATGTGATTATAATTAAGGTTAAGTTAGTTGTGAATCATGTGATTCTTACTTAGGTTAAGTTATAATACATGTTTGATATTTTAAATTAATAATAAATAAATGTTTCGTGATCTTAAATATTTTACTGTTTCATTTTGGATAGACTTCCCTTTAAGACCCATAAAAAATATTTAATTACTGAACAATAATATTATATCCTCCAATTCATAAACATCAAGCTTCAATCAGTATACCACAAAAAAACACATAGTGGTTTTTCACCTAAAGTTATTTTCATTTAATTCTTACTTAATACATTGGTTCTTGCCTTGATTCTAATTCAACGGAAAGTACTCTATAGGTTATAGATCTGAATATTTGATATTAAGTCCAACTTGATTTCGCCACATATTACTGAGATAAAGGTCTTGATAGATGGACAGATAGGCAGACATCAAAGTGATGCTTTAACCTTTTTTAGGGTTCCGTACCCAAAGGGTAAAAACGGGACCCTATTACTAAGACTTCGCGATCCGTCTGTCTGTCTGTCTGTCTGTCTGTCTGTCTGTCTGTCTGTCTGTCTGTCTGTCTGTCCGTCTGTCTCCAGGCTGTATCTCATGAACCGTGATAGCTAGACAGTTGAAATTTTCACAGATGATGTATTTCTGTTGCCGCTATAACAACAAATACTAAAAACAGTATAAAGTAAATATTAAAGGGGGGCTCCCATACAACAAACGTGATATTTTTGCCGTTTTTTGCTCGATATTAATAACGGCTACAGGTAGACGCTTGAAATATTCACAGAATATTTAGTTGTATATTTACTTCAAAAAATAATAATTAATAAATTAAAATAAAATAAATTAAGGGGGGCTCCCATACAACAAACGTGATTTTATGCAGTGTTTTGCGATAATGGTACGGAACCCTTCGTGTGCGAGTCCGACTCGCACTTAGCCGGTTTTTTCTATTGATGTACCGAATCCTAAAAAAAACACACAAGTGGCGGGTTAACCTTTTTTAGGGTTCCGTACCTAAAGGGTAAAAACAGGACCCTATTACTAAGACTTCGCGATCCGTCTGTCTGTCTGTCTGTCTGTCTGTCTGTCTGTCCGTCTGTCTCCAGGCTGTATCTCATGAACTGTGATAGCTAGACAGTTGAAATTTTCACCGATTATGTATTTCTGTTGCCGCTATAACAACAAATACTAAAAACAGTATAAAGTAAATATAAAAGGGGGGCTCCCATACAACAAACCTGATATTTTTGCCGTTTTTTGCTCGATATTAATAACGGCAACAGGTAGACGCTTGAAATATTCACAGAATGTTTAGTTGTATATTTACTTCAAAAAATAATAATTAATAAATTAAAATAAAATAAATTAAGGGGGCTCCCATATAACAAACGTGATTTTTATGCAGTGTTTTGCGATAATGGTACGGAAACCTTCGTGTGCGAGTCCGACTCGCACTTGGCCGGTTTTTTATATTTTTTCCTATTGATGTACCGAATCCTAAAAAACACACAAGTGGCGGCCTTATCGCATTCCGTAATCTATTCCAGGCAACCTGGAATACACAGAGATTGCCTGGGCACTAAATTGAGTTGTACTTGATGCAAATGCAAAGTTAGAAAACTAGATGTAAAGAGATATAATACCTAATACTAAATAGATAAATGGCTTTGGCCACTATTTCTTTGGGTTTGGATTAGGGCTTGCAATATCCGTTCGATTTTACTATCCGGATAATACGGATATTATTATTTTACTATCCGGAGTATCCGGATAATGCGGATAATACGGATATTTTTTAGATTTTGTTATAAATAAAACTAATAAGCTTTTGTAATACGTTTTAATCAGTCTCTCAAGCAAAATGACAAATAAATAATAAACTATACCAATATTTCAAGTAACAACACATAAAAAAAATTGTTCACTTTCTAAAATTGTACAATAAATCACCGATCCCGCACAAATAATTTGAATCTATTCTTCTCATACTAAAAACAATTCTAATTTAAAATGAGATCTTACATTTATTACAAATCACTATATCCCAATCAAATCAACCTATTTAAAAGATAATAATTAAATGAAAATATCACTTTCCCTGGCAAATCAGATCAATTATTAAACAACAATAGTATAAATCAAATATAATAAAACAATAATGAACAAAATATCTTAAAATAATCGAATAACATTTCATGACATAATATTACGTAATTCTTAAATTATTTTTTATCCATATTCTGGTAATATGATCTTAAAAAACTTAAACTATCTAATGAATCTTCTTTCATGGAAGTAAATGGTTCAGCTTCAACGCTGGTCGGTGGTATTGATAAAAGTACATTGTAAACCCTTTCTAAATTCCTCCTTCTCTGACCATTCTTATCAAATAGTGCCATCTCTACTTGAGTAGTGGTGTCTAAACCATTTGTTGAAGCTGTCGGTCGCTGCGCAGAAGATGGCTGACTCATAAACCGGATGACTTCTTCTCATATTTGTGTATTCATTGATACGCTTACAGTTGAAGAAGAGCAGTTGGTTGCAGTTGATTGTCCGCTAAAGTTAAAACTGTTTGATCTGGTTGTTGTGTGTCAAAAAATTTAGAAATAATTTTAACAATCGTCAGTCTCAGATTCATTTGAAGGATTTTCAAAAGGACAGTCAGAAATTGTGAAGGTTGTGTAAATATGTCATTGTACCGATTATTTCTGGAACTCATCGTTGTGTTATTCTTCTTTTATGTGTTACTAGAAGTTCATTACTGATTATGCTTCCGGCTATCTTTTTGCGATAATTTCTGAAATCTTAACGCCGTGTCAGCAGTCAGTAAGTCTGCATCTTCTTCACAGATCGCTTATACCGTAGCTTTATTTATATTAAAGGATTAGCTTCTGCCAGCGGCTTCGCCCGCGTTAATGTCGAAAATTATCCCAAGGGAATATATTCCCAGGATAAAAATGCGTATCATATGTGTTTTTTTTGTGCTATTATTTCATATCTATTTCTGTGCCAAATTTCATCCAGATCCGTCCAGACGTTTGAGCGTGAAGAAGTAACAAACATACAAACACACACACACTCACTCACAAAATTTCGCCTTTATAATAGTAGTGTGATTTAAAGAGAAATACAACTATCCGTAAAATCCGAAAAAATCCGGATAGTGATACAAGTAAAATCCGGATTTGAAAATCGGCGGATATCCGGATAATACGGTTATCCGGATATCCGGATTGCAAGCCCTAGTTTGGATCTGGTGGTAATAATTAAGTGAACTTTCATCATTTTCCAGTCAGAAATGTACATTAACTTTAAATAAATGAACAGATCATCCGTAAATCGAAATAACAGATCCAATTTTCAGATAAACAAACACACACACACATCGTTAATATCAGACGTTATAGTAAAAAAATTACATAATTAGTCAATTATACTGCCGCGCAGAGAGATAACTGGCGAGTTTCATACGGTGTTAAAAGCAATTTTAGGAATAAATTCCTATTCTTATTCCCATCGCTCATATAAAATGCTCTTTATAAAAGAAAAAACATTCAGACGAACTTAGAATCGCCTCGTCTTATTGAAGTCGGTTAAAAAGAGTTCAATTCGGGATAGATACATCTGCCCACAGTATACCTACTCCTACTTATTCATTTTGTGCAGATAAGAAAGCTAGCACAAACGCCATCGCACAGAAAGGGATGCTTTAGAAATAAAACCTTTTATTATTATTATTCCATGCTTTATTCTACCTTGCTTTCGTAAGTGTGTCCGACAACTACATAGTGATCATTTTTCAAGCACTTTGTGACTTCCGATTTATATTTATGAAAAATTGAATTAATATCGTAGATATATTAAGATTTGTACTAGATTGTAATTTAAGTTAAGGTGTAACTAATATAATTATGATATTTTCAGACTAAGTTAGTAAGTAGTTATTGATTTAAGGTATTTGCCTCTAGATATTGTAATTTATAATATATATATATACAGTTTTACCTATGCAAATCAATATGTGATCTTGTTTATTAATTAATAAAGATTTTGTATTACAATTTTTTTTTAATTTAAAATAAAGCTTATGATACTTACTAATAATCTGAAGTTATTCATAAACACACCATAAACACTCACACACAAACGCATGTGTAAAGTTAGTTTAAATCAGTTTACATCTATACTCCATTTGAAATAGCATTAGAAAATTTTACAACTCTTCTTACAGTCTGTTCAACCGTTTTTGAGTTCTATCCCGTAAACATAAGGATGACAGAAAAAGCATAAACCTGTTACCAAAACCAACTGTTTACTACAGCTACCATTTGTCGTATCACCAACGCAATATAATTCAAAATCTATGGAACGGGCTGTAAAATGGGCTTATTTAAATGTCTAAATCTAATGTTATCGCAAATGGAGTTTAGGTTTTTATTAAAAAAACACTACACATATGTTGGGAACGACTTTACTTACTCTGCTATATTAATTCGAAGCAAACTTAGAGTTTATATCTGCCACACAGAAATGTCCAATCACAACAAAACACAGTAGTTTTTGCTCTGTACTTATTTTCATTTCATTCAAATTTAACATGATTTTATAAAACTATCCGTTTCCAAACTTGATAAGGATGTATAATAATTATGGATTAAAAAAGATCACTCACATAAAATTGGAACTTTGCTTCCCTTTTTATATTAAAAAATAAAACAAGGTTTAAGGCTAACATTTTAAATATTGAATCAAGGATGGAACTTACTGTCATATTTTTTATACACTCATGTAATTTTTTTTCAACGTTTACTTAGTTTAGAGGGCCGTGATCGCCCAGTGGTTACAGCCTCGACGTACGAGTGGTAGGTCATGGATTCAGGCGCATTCCTTTGTGTTATTTATTTCTTAACCACTGCTCTCAAAACGATAAAGGAAAACATCGTGAAGAACTCTATCGCACTGGGGCCAAGTGGTAGATTGTGGCCCATTCCCTCTCACAGAGAGGAGGCCTGTGTCCCAGCAAATGCATTTGCCGGGATAGATAGAATGATACGATGTGTTAATGTAATTTTCCGTCAGTAAAAGTATTCTCATAATCGGATCAGAGTACCTTTTACAAACTTATAAAACAAACAAACTGTTTAACATTTTTGTATCAGTTAAAGCATCGTGTGGAAACGTGGACTTATAAGTTACTATATAGCTTCTGTCCTTGACTTCACCCGCATAAAAAGTGTTTCATCATCCCAAGGGATCACACTACCGGGATAAACCTTTCCAAGGCCTTTCCCAGGTTTTCAACCTCTTGTTCAGCCTTTTAGTCGTGAAAATATAACAAACAGCGTTACTATCGCACTTATAGTATTAGTATGGATATAAGTTTGAAATCGCCAACTCGCCTTGAGGTAGCATGGTGATTTATGCTCGTGCGTTCTCTGTATGATAAGAGGCGTTTGTCCTGCAGTGCGACAGAATTATTAGTTTACAATTCGAACAACTACCTGAATATCGAGTTGCCAAGTTAATTGTGTGACTTTATCGCATAACAAAATCATTAAGCTATTCTTCAAAGCGTTGGCTGATGTAGTTAATGGCTTAACCTATATTTTGTCTGTTGTTTTACAAGCCTCATTATATTTTTTGGTGCGAGCCGAACCTGATTTGAATATCAGCCTGATATCATGATATCAGATACCTTTGTGCCTAGGAACTACTCAAATTATGATTGCATTTAGCCGTTTATCCTCGCACCACAGGCGTTCCACCTTGGAGCAATTACTCCAATGGAGCACATACTTATACCACATAAACTAACTATACACCCAGTTTCCTACCGATGTTTGCCTTCGCCGTTGTCTACGCCGTCCAAGATTAACATAGAAAGTAGTTAGGAATTGAAAACGTCATATTGGCACTAATTTAAAACCTTATAAAAATCATTTAAAAAATTTGGACTTTGAAATCGCCAACCCGCCGTGAGCTAGCGTGGAAACCGGTTGAATGCCGTGATTACCGAAACTATTAAAAATACATTCAAGGGGTTAAGTTTACACATGTGGAAGCTTGTAATTAGCCATTTTCCTCACCTACGATTTTTTTTAATGTTTGTTATTAGTCTGTATGCTTTTCTTAAAAATAAATAAATTAAGGTTTGTTCTTTGGCGGCATGAGCAGAGTCCTTTGCCTTGCAGTGTTTCAGTAACAGTCTGGTATTATTATTACTTTAGAAATAAAAGAATTACACTGAACGTCAAGTTGGCCAGTGAATAGTGTGACTTTATAAGATAGCAAAATCATTAAGCTTGAATTTTTTAAAAGGGCAGGCTGATGTATTTAGTACCTGAGCATATCTTTTGTCTATTGTTTTACAAGCCCCATTGTTATTTTATTGTAGCCAACCAAGGCAGACAAAGTACTGGTTTTGTAAATGTTCTAATCCTCAGTAACACCGACCACCCAAGGATCGAACTCAGGAGCATTTCCAACTGCAAAATAGTTTATAATTGCGTTTTTTATTTGAAGAAGGTACTAAATGTACGGTTATTGGCTTGTCATGAAGGTACTAAATGTACGGTTGTAAGGCTTGTCTTTAAGGTACTAAATGTACGGTTATTATCATCCCAAGGGAACACTACCGGCATAAAAAAAACTATATATTTTCCAGGGTCTCAAACTCTAGCTCAGCCAAACAAAAAGGGAAAAAACAGAGTAACTTCTGCATTTATAATATTAGTTTGGATATAAGTTTACGATGCCACGCCGTAGTCAGTGCTATGCTCGTAGAATTTCAACATTGTACTACCTTCTGCCAGTGACTTCGCCCGTGCGAAACTCGGTAATTAACCCAAGGGAAAGTACCCCCTTAGATTAAAATTATCTTATATCCGTTTGTTAGGTACATTCTTGTTATTATTTCTAGACCAGGCATAAAAAAGTTTCAAACAGACAGTTAGTTTTGCATTATTGTAGTAATTTGGAGTTGTATGAATAAAATATTGAAATTAAGGGTAAATTTCGTTCATTGAATGACGTAGTCATGAATATTATACACAATAATAACTTTTACTAAAGGATTAACTCTGAAATATGAAAAGAAAAACAAAATTATCAAAATGGCCTACAGTGACAATTGTTCATATTCCTTAGCACTCTATGAAATATAGCCAATTTATTAGAAGTCACTCTGTAGTTTGTGTTTCATAAGGCTTCTGTCATATGTAGTTAGGTCCTTTAAACACTAGTCTTAGTCTTTTCACTTAATTAATTTAGATTTAAGACATATTATATCCCATGAAATACAGTCATATAGTAATAATGTTCCCACTGCTGGGACAAAGGTCTCCTCTCTGTGAGACTAGTGATATGGAATGGGCCTTAACCCACCACGCGGGCCCAGTGCGGGTTGGTAGATGTCACATGTCTTAATATTTTTGGTTCTAGGACGTGCCGGTTTCCTCACGATGTTCTCCTTCACCGTAATGAGAGCAGTGGTGATGAAGTAATTTACACAAAGTAAAGCGCTTGCCTAGGTTCGAACTCACGATCTACAACTTCTAAGTCACGGCCACTACCACTGGGCCACCACTGCTATCACTGAAATACAGTACATACTTAATATTCATCGTCATGCAGTAGGGTATAAGGTTCAACTGTGGCTTGGCGATAAAGGTAGAACACATATGACTTAAAATGCTTACATTGACAATGCAGCTGTAGTAATTATTAATAACTTTATTTATATCACCTAAGTATACACAGCACTTTGCCACAAACCCCAAAATAAAGTTTTATAATTTCTTATCCACGGAGTAGTTATCAACGAAATATTTTCATTGACTATTTACAACAATGAACTACTTACCGACAAACAAACACTAATTATTCTTTCTACGTATTTAACAATGAAACAGACCTCTACATTACAATGGGTTCTTATCTTTCACTAAGCATTATTGCCTGTACCTACCAGTATTTTTTTACCTGCGACCATTAGGACATTGTCAATATCATTGTTTCATTGTTAAAAAGAGATGGAGCTATAGATTACGTATAGCGCCATCCCCTTTTCGTAATACGCCACGCCCAGCTTGTAAAATCATGATATATTTGTAACGAGTATTTTCTGCAGTCGCATATTAGCCTCTACAGTGTTCACATCTCAACTTTGTTTGTCATATTACGTCAGTAAACGTTATCAACGATCATGGAGTCTTCAGTAGCCGATATATCTGATTTGAAAGTGAAACAAAATCAGATAAACCTAAATAATCTTATCGGAAACCTTTTCCCTTCAGAAGATAATGTGTGTACACCAGACGAATTTATACTTTACGAAGGGGATACGGAGGAGGAGCACGAGAGAAAGATGAGAGAAAAACTCGAAGCGAAAATAACACAAGCTGAACTCGAAGATGTTGAACTTAAATATATCCCTGAGTATATTCGGGAGCTCAAGAAAAAAACAGACTATTGGCAGAAGGAATACCAGCACTGGAACGACTTGATATCTAAGAAGAACTGGATGAAATACGAGGAGGAAATGAACAACAAGATCATCAAACTCAAGACTGTGATAAAGAATTTGGACAAAGAGTTGTACACATATAAACACCTGAGAACAATTAAAGACATACATCTGTCGCATTCGCTCGATCGGAAACGTGTACAAACATTGGTCGACTATATCAAAAAGAACGAAAGCAACGATGAATTACTTAAAGATATGATTAAGTCAGCTCTTTTAACTTTTCGATTTGTGGAAACTGCATATGTTAAATTTGCAATATATGCAACTTATGGAGAGTACAGATGTCGGCCATCACGACGAAATAGCTTGCGGGAGAAAGTAAGCCAGTAATCAATCACGGCTTTTCCTACAATGTTAAGGTCGGCTGCCAGTATAACCGGATGCAGCAAAATACCAATTTTTTACATGGAGCAAGTGAATATCTGAACTCAATAATCTAGTGACTGGGAAACGATACCCCTTGACATTAACTTGTGTTGAAATAAGACTGTGTGTGTGATTCTAATTTAGGTTAAGTTAGTTGTAAATCAAGTATAGACTCATATGTGATTCTAATTTAGTTGTAAATCATGTATATACTCGTATGTGATTCTGTTTTAGGTTAAGTTAGTTGTGAATCATGTATCTCATATGTGATTTACAACTTATAAGAATTTAGTTTGAAATCATCTATAGACTCGTATGTGATTCTAAGTTACGTTAAATTAGTTGTAAACCTTGTAAAGACTCTTATGTGATTCTGTTTTAGATTAAGTTAGTTGTAAATCGGGTAAAGACTCATGGGAGATGCTTATTTAGGTTAAGTTAGTTGTGAATCATGTATAGGCTCATATGTGATTCTTACTTAGGTTAAGTTATAATACATGTTTGATATTTTTAATTAATAATAAATAAATTTTTCGTGATCTTAAATATTTTACTGTTTCATTTTGGATAGACTTCCCTTTAAGACCCTTAAAAAAATATTTAATTACTGAACAATAATATTATATCCTCCTATTCATAAACATCAAGCTTCAATCAGTATAACTTTTAACTACACAAAAATATACAATAAGGTTTTATGTTTTGGGCAACTTTACCTAGTCTGCAATACATATATGTCTAGAGTTTATTTCTAACACTAAGATACGTTATACTCCATCACAAAAAAACACATAGTGGTTTTTCACCTAAAGTTATTTTCATTTAATTCTTACTTAATACATTGGTTCTTGCCTTAATTCTAATTCAACGGAAAGTACTCTATAGGTTATAGATCTGAATATTTGATATTAAGTCCAACTTGATTTCGCCACATATTACTGAGATAAAGGTCTTGATAGATGGACAGATAGGCAGACATCAAAGTGATGCTTAAAGCTTTTTTTCCTTTTGATATACCGAATCCTAAAAAAAACACACAAGTGGCTGCCTTATCGCATTCCGTAATCTATTCCAGGCAACCTGGAATACACAGAGATTGCCTGGGCACTAAATTGAGTTGTACTTGATGCAAATGCAAAGTTAGACAACTAGATGTAAAGAGATATAATACCTAATACTAAATAGATAAATGGCTTTGGCCACTATTTCTTTGGGTTTGGATCTGGTGGTAATAATTAAGTGAACTTGCATCATTTTCCAGTCAGAAATATACATTTACTTTAAATAAATGAACAGATCATCCGTAAATCGAAATAACAGATCCAATTTTCAGATAAACCCTGACAAAACTCACTATATTTTCATTTTAATTAAATAATGAAACATTTCAATTAATGTAAACTACTAATGTAAACGTTAATATCAGACGTTATAGTAAAAAAATTAAATAATTAGTCAATTATACTGCCGCGCAGAGAGATAACTGGCGAATTTCATACGGTGTTAAAAGCAATTTTAAGAATAAATTCCTATTCTTATTCCCATCGCTCATATAAAATGCTCTTTATAAAAGAAAAAACATTCAGACGAACTTAGAATCTCCTCGTCTTATTGAAGTCGGTTAAAAAGAGTTCAATTCGGGATAGATACATCTGCCCACAGTATACCTACTCCTACTTATTCATTTTGTGCAGATAAGAAAGCTAGCACAAACGCCATCGCACAGAAAGGAATGCTTTAGAAATAAAACCTTTTATTATTATTATTCCATGCTTTATTCTACCTTGCTTTTGTATGTGTGTCCGACAACTACATAGTGATCATTTTTCAAGCACTTCGTGGCATCCGATTTATATTTATGAAAAATTGAATTAATATCGTAGAAATATTAAGATTTGTACTAGATTGTAATTTAAGTTAAGGTGTAACTAATATAATTATGATATTTTCAGGCTAAGTTAGTAAGTAGTTATTGATTTAAGGTATTTGCCTCTAGATATTGTAATTTATAATATATATATATATATATACAGTTTTACCTATGCAAATCAATATGTGATCTTGTTTATTAATTAATAAAGATTTTGTAATACAATTTTTTTTTAATTTAAAATAAAACTTAATATAATACTTACTAATAATCTGAACTTATTTATAAACACACCATAAACACTCACACACAAACACATGTGTAAAGTTAGTTTAAATCAGTTTACATCTATACTCCATTTGAAATAGCATTAGAAAATTTTACAACTCTTCTTACAGTCTGTTCAACCGTTTTTGAGTTCTATCTCGTAAACATAAGGATGACAGAAAAAGCATAAACCTGTTACCAAAACCAACTGTTTACTACAGCTACCATTTGTCGTATCACCAACGCAATATAATTCAAAATCTATGGAACGGGCTGTAAAATGGGCTTATATGTCTAAATCTAATGTTATCGCAATGGAGTTTAGGTATTTATTAAAAAAACACTACACATATGTTGGGGACGACTTTACTTACTCTGCTATATTAATTCGAAGCAAACTTAAGAGTTTATATCTGCCACACAGAAATGTCCAATCATAACAAAACACAGTAGTTTTTGCTCTGTACTTATTTTCATTACATTCAAATTTAACATGATTTCATAAAACTATCCGTTTCCAAACTTGATAAGAATGTATAATAATTATGGATTAAAAAAGATCACTCACATAAAATTGGAACTTTGCTTCCCTTTTTATATAAAAAAATAAAACAAGGTTTAAGGCTAACATTTTAAATATTGAATCAAGGATGGACCTTACTGTCATATTTTTTATACACTCATGTAATTTTTTTTCAACGTTTACTTAGTTTAGAGGGCCGTGATCGCCCAGTGGTTACAGCCCCGACTTACGAGTGGTAGGTCATGGATTCAGGCGCATTCCTTTGTGTTATTTATTTCTTAACCACTGCTCTCAAAACGATAAAGGAAAACATCGTGAAGAACTCTATCGCACTGGGGCCAAGTGGTAGATTGTGGCCCATTCCCTCTCACAGAGAGGAGGCCTGTGTCCCAGCAAATGCATTTGCCGGGATAGATAGAATGATACGATGTGTAAATGTAATTTTCCGTCAGTAAAAGTATTCTCATAATCGGATCAGAGTACCTTTTACAAACTTATAAAACAAACTGTTTAACATTTTTGTATTACATTCAATTTTTTCATTCAATTTTCATTACATTCAAATTTAACATGATTTCATAAAACTATCCGTTTCCAAACTTGATAAGAATGTATAATAATTATGGATTAAAAAAGATCACTCACATAAAATTGGAACTTTGCTTCCCTTTTTATATAAAAAAATAAAACAAGGTTTAAGGCTAACATTTTAAATATTGAATCAAGGATGGACCTTACTGTCATATTTTTTATACACTCATGTAATTTTTTTTCAACGTTTACTTAGTTTAGAGGGCCGTGATCGCCCAGTGGTTACAGCCCCGACTTACGAGTGGTAGGTCATGGATTCAGGCGCATTCCTTTGTGTTATTTATTTCTTAACCACTGCTCTCAAAACGATAAAGGAAAACATCGTGAAGAACTCTATCGCACTGGGGCCAAGTGGTAGATTGTGGCCCATTCCCTCTCACAGAGAGGAGGCCTGTGTCCCAGCAAATGCATTTGCCGGGATAGATAGAATGATACGATGTGTTAATGTAATTTTCCGTCAGTAAAAGTATTCTCATAATCGGATCAGAGTACCTTTTACAAACTTATAAAACAAACAAACTGTTTAACATTTTTGTATCAGTTAAAGCATCGTGTGGAAACGTGGACTTATAAGTTACTATATAGCTTCTGTCCTTGACTTCACCCGCATAAAAAGTGTTTCATCATCCCAAGGGATCACACTACCGGGATAAACCTTTCCAAGGCCTTTCCCAGGTTTTCAACCTCTTGTTCAGCCTTTTAGTCGTGAAAATATAACAAACAGCGTTACTATCGCACTTATAGTATTAGTATGGATATAAGTTTGAAATCGCCAACTCGCCTTGAGGTAGCATGGTGATTTATGCTCGTGCGTTCTCTGTATGATAAGAGGCGTTTGTCCTGCAGTGCGACAGAATTATTAGTTTACAATTCGAACAACTACCTGAATATCGAGTTGCCAAGTTAATTGTGTGACTTTATCGCATAACAAAATCATTAAGCTATTCTTCAAAGCGTTGGCTGATGTAGTTAATGGCTTAACCTATATTTTGTCTGTTGTTTTACAAGCCTCATTATATTTTTTGGTGCGAGCCGAACCTGATTTGAATATCAGCCTGATATCATGATATCAGATACCTTTGTGCCTAGGAACTACTCAAATTATGATTGCATTTAGCCGTTTATCCTCGCACCACAGGCGTTCCACCTTGGAGCAATTACTCCAATGGAGCACATACTTATACCACATAAACTAACTATACACCCAGTTTCCTACCGATGTTTGCCTTCGCCGTTGTCTACGCCGTCCAAGATTAACATAGAAAGTAGTTAGGAATTGAAAACGTCATATTGGCACTAATTTAAAACCTTATAAAAATCATTTAAAAAATTTGGACTTTGAAATCGCCAACCCGCCGTGAGCTAGCGTGGAAACCGGTTGAATGCCGTGATTACCGAAACTATTAAAAATACATTCAAGGGGTTAAGTTTACACATGTGGAAGCTTGTAATTAGCCATTTTCCTCACCTACGATTTTTTTTAATGTTTGTTATTAGTCTGTATGCTTTTCTTAAAAATAAATAAATTAAGGTTTGTTCTTTGGCGGCATGAGCAGAGTCCTTTTCCTTGCAGTGTTTCAGTAACAGTCTGGTATTATTATTACTTTAGAAATAAAAGAATTACACTGAACGTCAAGTTGGCCAGTGAATAGTGTGACTTTATAAGATAGCAAAATCATTAAGCTTGAATTTTTTAAAAGGGCAGGCTGATGTATTTAGTACCTGAGCATATCTTTTGTCTATTGTTTTACAAGCCCCATTGTTATTTTATTGTAGCCAACCAAGGCAGACAAAGTACTGGTTTTGTAAATGTTCTAATCCTCAGTAACACCGACCACCCAAGGATCGAACTCAGGAGCATTTCCAACTGCAAAATAGTTTATAATTGCGTTTTTTATTTGAAGAAGGTACTAAATGTACGGTTATTGGCTTGTCATGAAGGTACTAAATGTACGGTTGTAAGGCTTGTCTTTAAGGTACTAAATGTACGGTTATTATCATCCCAAGGGAACACTACCGGCATAAAAAAAACTATATATTTTCCAGGGTCTCAAACTCTAGCTCAGCCAAACAAAAAGGGAAAAAACAGAGTAACTTCTGCATTTATAATATTAGTTTGGATATAAGTTTACGATGCCACGCCGTAGTCAGTGCTATGCTCGTAGAATTTCAACATTGTACTACCTTCTGCCAGTGACTTCGCCCGTGCGAAACTCGGTAATTAACCCAAGGGAAAGTACCCCCTTAGATTAAAATTATCTTATATCCGTTTGTTAGGTACATTCTTGTTATTATTTCTAGACCAGGCATAAAAAAGTTTCAAACAGACAGTTAGTTTTGCATTATTGTAGTAATTTGGAGTTGTATGAATAAAATATTGAAATTAAGGGTAAATTTCGTTCATTGAATGACGTAGTCATGAATATTATACACAATAATAACTTTTACTAAAGGATTAACTCTGAAATATGAAAAGAAAAACAAAATTATCAAAATGGCCTACAGTGACAATTGTTCATATTCCTTAGCACTCTATGAAATATAGCCAATTTATTAGAAGTCACTCTGTAGTTTGTGTTTCATAAGGCTTCTGTCATATGTAGTTAGGTCCTTTAAACACTAGTCTTAGTCTTTTCACTTAATTAATTTAGATTTAAGACATATTATATCCCATGAAATACAGTCATATAGTAATAATGTTCCCACTGCTGGGACAAAGGTCTCCTCTCTGTGAGACTAGTGATATGTAATGGGCCTTAACCCACCACGCGGGCCCAGTGCGGGTTGGTAGATGTCACATGTCTTAATATTTTTGGTTCTAGGACGTGCCGGTTTCCTCACGATGTTCTCCTTCACCGTAATGAGAGCAGTGGTGATGAAGTAATTTACACAAAGTAAAGCGCTTGCCTAGGTTCGAACTCACGATCTACAACTTCTAAGTCACGGCCACTACCACTGGGCCACCACTGCTATCACTGAAATACAGTACATACTTAATATTCATCGTCATGCAGTAGGGTATAAGGTTCAACTGTGGCTTGGCGATAAAGGTAGAACACATATGACTTAAAATGCTTACATTGACAATGCAGCTGTAGTAATTATTAATAACTTTATTTATATCACCTAAGTATACACAGCACTTTGCCACAAACCCCAAAATAAAGTTTTATAATTTCTTATCCACGGAGTAGTTATCAACGAAATATTTTCATTGACTATTTACAACAATGAACTACTTACCGACAAACAAACACTAATTATTCTTTCTACGTATTTAACAATGAAACAGACCTCTACATTACAATGGGTTCTTATCTTTCACTAAGCATTATTGCCTGTACCTACCAGTATTTTTTTACCTGCGACCATTAGGACATTGTCAATATCATTGTTTCATTGTTAAAAAGAGATGGAGCTATAGATTACGTATAGCGCCATCCCCTTTTCGTAATACGCCACGCCCAGCTTGTAAAATCATGATATATTTGTAACGAGTATTTTCTGCAGTCGCATATTAGCCTCTACAGTGTTCACATCTCAACTTTGTTTGTCATATTACGTCAGTAAACGTTATCAACGATCATGGAGTCTTCAGTAGCCGATATATCTGATTTGAAAGTGAAACAAAATCAGATAAACCTAAATAATCTTATCGGAAACCTTTTCCCTTCAGAAGATAATGTGTGTACACCAGACGAATTTATACTTTACGAAGGGGATACGGAGGAGGAGCACGAGAGAAAGATGAGAGAAAAACTCGAAGCGAAAATAACACAAGCTGAACTCGAAGATGTTGAACTTAAATATATCCCTGAGTATATTCGGGAGCTCAAGAAAAAAACAGACTATTGGCAGAAGGAATACCAGCACTGGAACGACTTGATATCTAAGAAGAACTGGATGAAATACGAGGAGGAAATGAACAACAAGATCATCAAACTCAAGACTGTGATAAAGAATTTGGACAAAGAGTTGTACACATATAAACACCTGAGAACAATTAAAGACATACATCTGTCGCATTCGCTCGATCGGAAACGTGTACAAACATTGGTCGACTATATCAAAAAGAACGAAAGCAACGATGAATTACTTAAAGATATGATTAAGTCAGCTCTTTTAACTTTTCGATTTGTGGAAACTGCATATGTTAAATTTGCAATATATGCAACTTATGGAGAGTACAGATGTCGGCCATCACGACGAAATAGCTTGCGGGAGAAAGTAAGCCAGTAATCAATCACGGCTTTTCCTACAATGTTAAGGTCGGCTGCCAGTATAACCGGATGCAGCAAAATACCAATTTTTTACATGGAGCAAGTGAATATCTGAACTCAATAATCTAGTGACTGGGAAACGATACCCCTTGACATTAACTTGTGTTGAAATAAGACTGTGTGTGTGATTCTAATTTAGGTTAAGTTAGTTGTAAATCAAGTATAGACTCATATGTGATTCTAATTTAGTTGTAAATCATGTATATACTCGTATGTGATTCTGTTTTAGGTTAAGTTAGTTGTGAATCATGTATCTCATATGTGATTTACAACTTATAAGAATTTAGTTTGAAATCATCTATAGACTCGTATGTGATTCTAAGTTACGTTAAATTAGTTGTAAACCTTGTAAAGACTCTTATGTGATTCTGTTTTAGATTAAGTTAGTTGTAAATCGGGTAAAGACTCATGGGAGATGCTTATTTAGGTTAAGTTAGTTGTGAATCATGTATAGGCTCATATGTGATTCTTACTTAGGTTAAGTTATAATACATGTTTGATATTTTTAATTAATAATAAATAAATTTTTCGTGATCTTAAATATTTTACTGTTTCATTTTGGATAGACTTCCCTTTAAGACCCTTAAAAAAATATTTAATTACTGAACAATAATATTATATCCTCCTATTCATAAACATCAAGCTTCAATCAGTATAACTTTTAACTACACAAAAATATACAATAAGGTTTTATGTTTTGGGCAACTTTACCTAGTCTGCAATACATATATGTCTAGAGTTTATTTCTAACACTAAGATACGTTATACTCCATCACAAAAAAACACATAGTGGTTTTTCACCTAAAGTTATTTTCATTTAATTCTTACTTAATACATTGGTTCTTGCCTTAATTCTAATTCAACGGAAAGTACTCTATAGGTTATAGATCTGAATATTTGATATTAAGTCCAACTTGATTTCGCCACATATTACTGAGATAAAGGTCTTGATAGATGGACAGATAGGCAGACATCAAAGTGATGCTTAAAGCTTTTTTTCCTTTTGATATACCGAATCCTAAAAAAAACACACAAGTGGCTGCCTTATCGCATTCCGTAATCTATTCCAGGCAACCTGGAATACACAGAGATTGCCTGGGCACTAAATTGAGTTGTACTTGATGCAAATGCAAAGTTAGACAACTAGATGTAAAGAGATATAATACCTAATACTAAATAGATAAATGGCTTTGGCCACTATTTCTTTGGGTTTGGATCTGGTGGTAATAATTAAGTGAACTTGCATCATTTTCCAGTCAGAAATATACATTTACTTTAAATAAATGAACAGATCATCCGTAAATCGAAATAACAGATCCAATTTTCAGATAAACCCTGACAAAACTCACTATATTTTCATTTTAATTAAATAATGAAACATTTCAATTAATGTAAACTACTAATGTAAACGTTAATATCAGACGTTATAGTAAAAAAATTAAATAATTAGTCAATTATACTGCCGCGCAGAGAGATAACTGGCGAATTTCATACGGTGTTAAAAGCAATTTTAAGAATAAATTCCTATTCTTATTCCCATCGCTCATATAAAATGCTCTTTATAAAAGAAAAAACATTCAGACGAACTTAGAATCTCCTCGTCTTATTGAAGTCGGTTAAAAAGAGTTCAATTCGGGATAGATACATCTGCCCACAGTATACCTACTCCTACTTATTCATTTTGTGCAGATAAGAAAGCTAGCACAAACGCCATCGCACAGAAAGGAATGCTTTAGAAATAAAACCTTTTATTATTATTATTCCATGCTTTATTCTACCTTGCTTTTGTATGTGTGTCCGACAACTACATAGTGATCATTTTTCAAGCACTTCGTGGCATCCGATTTATATTTATGAAAAATTGAATTAATATCGTAGAAATATTAAGATTTGTACTAGATTGTAATTTAAGTTAAGGTGTAACTAATATAATTATGATATTTTCAGGCTAAGTTAGTAAGTAGTTATTGATTTAAGGTATTTGCCTCTAGATATTGTAATTTATAATATATATATATATATACAGTTTTACCTATGCAAATCAATATGTGATCTTGTTTATTAATTAATAAAGATTTTGTAATACAATTTTTTTTTAATTTAAAATAAAACTTAATATAATACTTACTAATAATCTGAACTTATTTATAAACACACCATAAACACTCACACACAAACACATGTGTAAAGTTAGTTTAAATCAGTTTACATCTATACTCCATTTGAAATAGCATTAGAAAATTTTACAACTCTTCTTACAGTCTGTTCAACCGTTTTTGAGTTCTATCTCGTAAACATAAGGATGACAGAAAAAGCATAAACCTGTTACCAAAACCAACTGTTTACTACAGCTACCATTTGTCGTATCACCAACGCAATATAATTCAAAATCTATGGAACGGGCTGTAAAATGGGCTTATATGTCTAAATCTAATGTTATCGCAATGGAGTTTAGGTATTTATTAAAAAAACACTACACATATGTTGGGGACGACTTTACTTACTCTGCTATATTAATTCGAAGCAAACTTAAGAGTTTATATCTGCCACACAGAAATGTCCAATCATAACAAAACACAGTAGTTTTTGCTCTGTACTTATTTTCATTACATTCAAATTTAACATGATTTCATAAAACTATCCGTTTCCAAACTTGATAAGAATGTATAATAATTATGGATTAAAAAAGATCACTCACATAAAATTGGAACTTTGCTTCCCTTTTTATATAAAAAAATAAAACAAGGTTTAAGGCTAACATTTTAAATATTGAATCAAGGATGGACCTTACTGTCATATTTTTTATACACTCATGTAATTTTTTTTCAACGTTTACTTAGTTTAGAGGGCCGTGATCGCCCAGTGGTTACAGCCCCGACTTACGAGTGGTAGGTCATGGATTCAGGCGCATTCCTTTGTGTTATTTATTTCTTAACCACTGCTCTCAAAACGATAAAGGAAAACATCGTGAAGAACTCTATCGCACTGGGGCCAAGTGGTAGATTGTGGCCCATTCCCTCTCACAGAGAGGAGGCCTGTGTCCCAGCAAATGCATTTGCCGGGATAGATAGAATGATACGATGTGTAAATGTAATTTTCCGTCAGTAAAAGTATTCTCATAATCGGATCAGAGTACCTTTTACAAACTTATAAAACAAACTGTTTAACATTTTTGTATTACATTCAATTTTTTCATTCAATTTTCATTACATTCAAATTTAACATGATTTCATAAAACTATCCGTTTCCAAACTTGATAAGAATGTATAATAATTATGGATTAAAAAAGATCACTCACATAAAATTGGAACTTTGCTTCCCTTTTTATATAAAAAAATAAAACAAGGTTTAAGGCTAACATTTTAAATATTGAATCAAGGATGGACCTTACTGTCATATTTTTTATACACTCATGTAATTTTTTTTCAACGTTTACTTAGTTTAGAGGGCCGTGATCGCCCAGTGGTTACAGCCCCGACTTACGAGTGGTAGGTCATGGATTCAGGCGCATTCCTTTGTGTTATTTATTTCTTAACCACTGCTCTCAAAACGATAAAGGAAAACATCGTGAAGAACTCTATCGCACTGGGGCCAAGTGGTAGATTGTGGCCCATTCCCTCTCACAGAGAGGAGGCCTGTGTCCCAGCAAATGCATTTGCCGGGATAGATAGAATGATACGATGTGTTAATGTAATTTTCCGTCAGTAAAAGTATTCTCATAATCGGATCAGAGTACCTTTTACAAACTTATAAAACAAACAAACTGTTTAACATTTTTGTATCAGTTAAAGCATCGTGTGGAAACGTGGACTTATAAGTTACTATATAGCTTCTGTCCTTGACTTCACCCGCATAAAAAGTGTTTCATCATCCCAAGGGATCACACTACCGGGATAAACCTTTCCAAGGCCTTTCCCAGGTTTTCAACCTCTTGTTCAGCCTTTTAGTCGTGAAAATATAACAAACAGCGTTACTATCGCACTTATAGTATTAGTATGGATATAAGTTTGAAATCGCCAACTCGCCTTGAGGTAGCATGGTGATTTATGCTCGTGCGTTCTCTGTATGATAAGAGGCGTTTGTCCTGCAGTGCGACAGAATTATTAGTTTACAATTCGAACAACTACCTGAATATCGAGTTGCCAAGTTAATTGTGTGACTTTATCGCATAACAAAATCATTAAGCTATTCTTCAAAGCGTTGGCTGATGTAGTTAATGGCTTAACCTATATTTTGTCTGTTGTTTTACAAGCCTCATTATATTTTTTGGTGCGAGCCGAACCTGATTTGAATATCAGCCTGATATCATGATATCAGATACCTTTGTGCCTAGGAACTACTCAAATTATGATTGCATTTAGCCGTTTATCCTCGCACCACAGGCGTTCCACCTTGGAGCAATTACTCCAATGGAGCACATACTTATACCACATAAACTAACTATACACCCAGTTTCCTACCGATGTTTGCCTTCGCCGTTGTCTACGCCGTCCAAGATTAACATAGAAAGTAGTTAGGAATTGAAAACGTCATATTGGCACTAATTTAAAACCTTATAAAAATCATTTAAAAAATTTGGACTTTGAAATCGCCAACCCGCCGTGAGCTAGCGTGGAAACCGGTTGAATGCCGTGATTACCGAAACTATTAAAAATACATTCAAGGGGTTAAGTTTACACATGTGGAAGCTTGTAATTAGCCATTTTCCTCACCTACGATTTTTTTTAATGTTTGTTATTAGTCTGTATGCTTTTCTTAAAAATAAATAAATTAAGGTTTGTTCTTTGGCGGCATGAGCAGAGTCCTTTGCCTTGCAGTGTTTCAGTAACAGTCTGGTATTATTATTACTTTAGAAATAAAAGAATTACACTGAACGTCAAGTTGGCCAGTGAATAGTGTGACTTTATAAGATAGCAAAATCATTAAGCTTGAATTTTTTAAAAGGGCAGGCTGATGTATTTAGTACCTGAGCATATCTTTTGTCTATTGTTTTACAAGCCCCATTGTTATTTTATTGTAGCCAACCAAGGCAGACAAAGTACTGGTTTTGTAAATGTTCTAATCCTCAGTAACACCG
Source organism: Anorthoa munda (assembly GCA_945859665.1). NCBI lineage: Eukaryota > Metazoa > Arthropoda > Insecta > Lepidoptera > Noctuidae > Anorthoa > Anorthoa munda. The sequence continues at coordinate 28,813,499 of OX243898.1, forward strand.
ACCACCCAAGGATCGAACTCAGGAGCATTTCCAACTGCAAAATAGTTTATAATTGCGTTTTTTATTTGAAGAAGGTACTAAATGTACGGTTATTGGCTTGTCATGAAGGTACTATATGTACGGTTGTAAGGCTTGTCTTTAAGGTACTAAATGTACGGTTATTATCATCCCAAGGGAACACTACCGGCATAAAAAAAACTATATATTTTCCAGGGTCTCAAACTCTAGCTCAGCCAAACAAAAAGGGAAAAAACAGAGTAACTTCTGCATTTATAATATTAGTTTGGATATAAGTTTACGATGCCACGCCGTAGTCAGTGCTATGCTCGTAGAATTTCAACATTGTACTACCTTCTGCCAGTGACTTCGCCCGTGCGAAACTCGGTAATTAACCCAAGGGAAAGTACCCCCTTAGATTAAAATTATCTTATATCCGTTTGTTAGGTACATTCTTGTTATTATTTCTAGACCAGGCATAAAAAAGTTTCAAACAGACAGTTAGTTTTGCATTATTGTAGTAATTTGGAGTTGTATGAATAAAATATTGAAATTAAGGGTAAATTTCGTTCATTGAATGACGTAGTCATGAATATTATACACAATAATAACTTTTACTAAAGGATTAACTCTGAAATATGAAAAGAAAAACAAAATTATCAAAATGGCCTACAGTGACAATTGTTCATATTCCTTAGCACTCTATGAAATATAGCCAATTTATTAAAATCAAAATCAAAATCAAAATCAAAATCAAATGTTTTTTATTTCACATAGGCCTACATGGGCACTTATAAAACGTCGACAAAAGGTGCACGGTTCGGGTTAGTCGTTTCCTGTGGAGAAGAACCGGCAAGAAACTCCACGGTTACTCTTTTAAAAAAATGGTTTGTTTTTACAATATTTCCACGTTACAGTATTAGTGCTTAGATATGGGGGGACAACGTAGGCCCGACAATAAGTCGTAAGAAACTAAAAAAAATATTGTATATACGAGAGAGTTAACAAATGTTAACAAGCGTCTAGAAATCTAGAAGGCCTACAATGTTCACACATTCACAAAACAATCAGTAAAAGAATCTATACAAAGGAAAAAATAAATAAAAATATATAACAAGACTAAATTTAACATGTGGCACAAATTTTGTTATCAGTGCTGTAACTATTCATAGCAAAGGGCTATAAAGATCATTGAAATCATTGTAAAAAGTCTAATTAAAAGAAAGAAAAAAAGTAAAAATGAGATTGAGAATAGTTAGAGACATCCACATATTTGTGCCGTTTATGAGTTACCAGGGAAGCCGCATGCGCAGAAGGAGCTAAAATTTTTATCTTCAACGTAGTCCTTGATTTTGTAATATGCTTTTTTAATAAGGACACGTTTGATGTAGTTTTTGAACTTTCCATCGGTCAATTCTATAACTGGCTTTGGCAACTTATTATAAAAGCGTATACTGTTTATAAGAAAAGACTTGCTAGTTTTCGTTAATCTGAATTTGGGTATTACAATTTCATGCTTACTGCGTGTATTTATATTATGGAAATCGCTTCTAGTTTTGAAAAGCCCTCGATTTTTGCGGACATACAAAATACATTCCAATATATAAAGAGAAGGTAGAGTCAGTATATCGATCTCTTTAAATTTTTCTCTGAGGGACTCTCGTGGACTCATTTTATAGATTGCGCGGACTGCCCTCTTTTGTAAGATGAAAATTGAGTCAACGTCTGCAGCTGATCCCCACAGCAGAATGCCATAAGACATAATACTGTGGAAATAAGCATAGTATACTAACCTTGCTGTGGCTACATCGGTTAACTGCCTTATTTTCCTTACTGCATATGCAGCCGAACTTAACCGACCCGAAAGAGTTCTAATGTGCGCGCCCCACTGCAATTTTGAATCGATAGTAATCCCTAAGAATACAGTTTCCTTTATAACTTCAAGATTTTTGCCGTCAAGATTTAAATTTAGGTCACGTTGTGGTACATTTGGTAAGGAAAACTTCAGACATTTTGTTTTTTTCGCATTTAGTACTTTAGTAAAAGATTGTTAGCTGCGAACCATTTAGAGAGAACAATCAGACTTTCGTTGACATGTAAGACATCCGTATCTTTCCTATCTATTTTAAAAATTAGCGAAGTATCATCAGCAAATAGAATTATATCCGATAATTTGGCCATCATAAAAGGGAGATCATTAATGTAAACAAGAAAAAGGAAAGGGCCGAGAATTGAACCTTGGGGCACGCCCATCTTGACTAGAGACCCGGAGGACGTCGCCCCATTAACATTTACTTTTTGCTGTCTGTTTGATAAATAGGAAAGCACAAGATCAGCAGATTTTAGAAGTCACTCTGTAGTTTGTGTTTCATAAGGCTTCTGTCATATGTAGTTAGGTCCTTTAAACACTAGTCTTAGTCTTTTCACTTAATTAATTTAGATTTAAGACATATTATATCCCATGAAATACAGTCATATAGTAATAATGTTCCCACTGCTGGGACAAAGGTCTCCTCTCTGTGAGACTAGTGATATGTAATGGGCCTTAACCCACCACGCGGGCCCAGTGCGGGTTGGTAGATGTCACATGTCTTAATATTTTTGGTTCTAGGACGTGCCGGTTTCCTCACGATGTTCTCCTTCACCGTAATGAGAGCAGTGGTGATGAAGTAATTTACACAAAGTAAAGCGCTTGCCTAGGTTCGAACTGACGATCTACAACTTCTAAGTCACGGCCACTACCACTGGGCCACCACTGCTATCACTGAAATACAGTACATACTTAATATTCATCGTCATGCAGTAGGGTATAAGGTTCAACTGTGGCTTGGCGATAAAGGTAGAACACATATGACTTAAAATGCTTACATTGACAATGCAGCTGTAGTAATTATTAATAACTTTATTTATATCACCTAAGTATACACAGCACTTTGCCACAAACCCCAAAATAAAGTTTTATAATTTCTTATCCACGGAGTAGTTATCAACGAAATATTTTCATTGACTATTTACAACAATGAACTACTTACCGACAAACAAACACTAATTATTCTTTCTACGTATTTAACAATGAAACAGACCTCTACATTACAATGGGTTCTTATCTTTCACTAAGCATTATTGCCTGTACCTACCAGTATTTTTTTACCTGCGACCATTAGGACATTGTCAATATCATTGTTTCATTGTTAAAAAGAGATGGAGCTATAGATTACGTATAGCGCCATCCCCTTTTCGTAATACGCCACGCCCAGCTTGTAAAATCATGATATATTTGTAACGAGTATTTTCTGCAGTCGCATATTAGCCTCTACAGTGTTCACATCTCAACTTTGTTTGTCATATTACGTCAGTAAACGTTATCAACAATCACGGAGTCTTCAGTAGCCGATATATCTGATTTGAAAGTGAAACAAAATCAAATAAACCTAAATAATCTTATCGGAAACCTTTTCCCTTCAGAAGATAATGTGTGTACACCAGACGAATTTATACTTTACGAAGGGGATACGGAGGAGGAGCACGAGAGAAAGATGAGAGAAAAACTCGAAGCGAAAATAACACAAGCTGAACTCGAAGATGTTGAACTTAAATATATCCCTGAGTATATTCGGGAGCTCAAGAAAAAAACAGACTATTGGCAGAAGGAATACCAGCACTGGAACGACTTGATATCTAAGAAGAACTGGATGAAATACGAGGAGGAAATGAACAACAAGATCATCAAACTCAAGACTGTGATAAAGAATTTGGACAAAGAGTTGTACACATATAAACACCTGAGAACAATTAAAGACATACATCTGTCGCATTCGCTCGATCGGAAACGTGTACAAACATTGGTCGACTATATCAAAAAGAACGAAAGGAACTATGAATTACTTAAAGATATGATTAAGTCAGCTCTTTTAACTTTTCGATTTGTGGAAACTGCATATGTTAAATTTGCAATATATGCAACTTATGGAGAGTACAGAAGTCGGCCATCACGACGAAATAGCTTGCGGGAGAAAGTAAGCCAGTAATCAATCACGGCTTTTCCTACAATGTTAAGGTCGGCTGCCAGTATAACCGGATGCAGCAAAATACCAATTTTTTACATGGAGCAAGTGAATATCTGAACTCAATAATCTAGTGACTGGGAAACGATACCCCTTGACATTAACTTGTGTTGAAATAAGACTGTGTGTGTGATTCTAATTTAGGTTAAGTTATTTGTAAATCAAGTATAGACTCATATGTGATTCTAATTTAGTTGTAAATCATGTATATACTCGTATGTGATTCTGTTTTAGGTTAAGTTAGTTGTGAATCATGTATCTCATATGTGATTTACAACTTATAAGAATTTAGTTTGAAATCATGTATAGACTCGTATGTGATTCTAAGTTACGTTAAATTAGTTGTAAACCTTGTAAAGACTCTTATGTGATTCTGTTTTAGATTAAGTTAGTTGTAAATCGGGTAAAGACTCATGGGAGATGCTTATTTAGGTTAAGTTAGTTGTGAATCATGTATAGGCTCATATGTGATTCTTACTTAGGTTAAGTTATAATACATGTTTGATATTTTTAATTAATAATAAATAAATTTTTCGTGATCTTAAATATTTTACTGTTTCATTTTGGATAGACTTCCCTTTAAGACCCTTAAAAAAATATTTAATTACTGAACAATAATATTATATCCTCCTATTCATAAACATCAAGCTTCAATCAGTATAACTTTTAACTACACAAAAATATACAATAAGGTTTTATGTTTTGGGCAACTTTACCTAGTCTGCAATACATATATGTCTAGAGTTTATTTCTAACACTAAGATACGTTATACTCCATCACAAAAAAACACATAGTGGTTTTTCACCTAAAGTTATTTTCATTTAATTCTTACTTAATACATTGGTTCTTGCCTTAATTCTAATTCAACGGAAAGTACTCTATAGGTTATAGATCTGAATATTTGATATTAAGTCCAACTTGATTTCGCCACATATTACTGAGATAAAGGTCTTGATAGATGGACAGATAGGCAGACATCAAAGTGATGCTTAAAGCTTTTTTTCCTTTTGATATACCGAATCCTAAAAAAAACACACAAGTGGCTGCCTTATCGCATTCCGTAATCTATTCCAGGCAACCTGGAATACACAGAGATTGCCTGGGCACTAAATTGAGTTGTACTTGATGCAAATGCAAAGTTAGACAACTAGATGTAAAGAGATATAATACCTAATACTAAATAGATAAATGGCTTTGGCCACTATTTCTTTGGGTTTGGATCTGGTGGTAATAATTAAGTGAACTTGCATCATTTTCCAGTCAGAAATATACATTTACTTTAAATAAATGAACAGATCATCCGTAAATCGAAATAACAGATCCAATTTTCAGATAAACCCTGACAAAACTCACTATATTTTCATTTTAATTAAATAATGAAACATTTCAATTAATGTAAACTACTAATGTAAACGTTAATATCAGACGTTATAGTAAAAAAATTAAATAATTAGTCAATTATACTGCCGCGCAGAGAGATAACTGGCGAATTTCATACGGTGTTAAAAGCAATTTTAAGAATAAATTCCTATTCTTATTCCCATCGCTCATATAAAATGCTCTTTATAAAAGAAAAAACATTCAGACGAACTTAGAATCTCCTCGTCTTATTGAAGTCGGTTAAAAAGAGTTCAATTCGGGATAGATACATCTGCCCACAGTATACCTACTCCTACTTATTCATTTTGTGCAGATAAGAAAGCTAGCACAAACGCCATCGCACAGAAAGGAATGCTTTAGAAATAAAACCTTTTATTATTATTATTCCATGCTTTATTCTACCTTGCTTTTGTATGTGTGTCCGACAACTACATAGTGATCATTTTTCAAGCACTTCGTGGCATCCGATTTATATTTATGAAAAATTGAATTAATATCGTAGAAATATTAAGATTTGTACTAGATTGTAATTTAAGTTAAGGTGTAACTAATATAATTATGATATTTTCAGGCTAAGTTAGTAAGTAGTTATTGATTTAAGGTATTTGCCTCTAGATATTGTAATTTATAATATATATATATATATACAGTTTTACCTATGCAAATCAATATGTGATCTTGTTTATTAATTAATAAAGATTTTGTAATACAATTTTTTTTTAATTTAAAATAAAACTTAATATAATACTTACTAATAATCTGAACTTATTTATAAACACACCATAAACACTCACACACAAACACATGTGTAAAGTTAGTTTAAATCAGTTTACATCTATACTCCATTTGAAATAGCATTAGAAAATTTTACAACTCTTCTTACAGTCTGTTCAACCGTTTTTGAGTTCTATCTCGTAAACATAAGGATGACAGAAAAAGCATAAACCTGTTACCAAAACCAACTGTTTACTACAGCTACCATTTGTCGTATCACCAACGCAATATAATTCAAAATCTATGGAACGGGCTGTAAAATGGGCTTATATGTCTAAATCTAATGTTATCGCAATGGAGTTTAGGTATTTATTAAAAAAACACTACACATATGTTGGGGACGACTTTACTTACTCTGCTATATTAATTCGAAGCAAACTTAAGAGTTTATATCTGCCACACAGAAATGTCCAATCATAACAAAACACAGTAGTTTTTGCTCTGTACTTATTTTCATTACATTCAAATTTAACATGATTTCATAAAACTATCCGTTTCCAAACTTGATAAGAATGTATAATAATTATGGATTAAAAAAGATCACTCACATAAAATTGGAACTTTGCTTCCCTTTTTATATAAAAAAATAAAACAAGGTTTAAGGCTAACATTTTAAATATTGAATCAAGGATGGACCTTACTGTCATATTTTTTATACACTCATGTAATTTTTTTTCAACGTTTACTTAGTTTAGAGGGCCGTGATCGCCCAGTGGTTACAGCCTCGACTTACGAGTGGTAGGTCATGGATTCAGGCGCATTCCTTTGTGTTATTTATTTCTTAACCACTGCTCTCAAAACGATAAAGGAAAACATCGTGAAGAACTCTATCGCACTGGGGCCAAGTGGTAGATTGTGGCCCATTCCCTCTCACAGAGAGGAGGCCTGTGTCCCAGCAAATGCATTTGCCGGGATAGATAGAATGATACGATGTGTTAATGTAATTTTCCGTCAGTAAAAGTATTCTCATAATCGGATCAGAGTACCTTTTACAAACTTATAAAACAAACAAACTGTTTAACATTTTTGTATCAGTTAAAGCATCGTGTGGAAACGTGGACTTATAAGTTACTATATAGCTTCTGTCCTTGACTTCACCCGCATAAAAAGTGTTTCATCATCCCAAGGGATCACACTACCGGGATAAACCTTTCCAAGGCCTTTCCCAGGTTTTCAACCTCTTGTTCAGCCTTTTAGTCGTGAAAATATAACAAACAGCGTTACTATCGCACTTATAGTATTAGTATGGATATAAGTGTGAAATCGCCAACTCGCCTTGAGGTAGCATGGTGATTTATGCTCGTGCGTTCTCTGTATGATAAGAGGCGTTTGTCCTGCAGTGCGACAGAATTATTAGTTTACAATTCGAACAACTACCTGAATATCGAGTTGCCAAGTTAATTGTGTGACTTTATCGCATAACAAAATCATTAAGCTATTCTTCAAAGCGTTGGCTGATGTAGTTAATGGCTTAACCTATATTTTGTCTGTTGTTTTACAAGCCTCATTATATTTTTTGGTGCGAGCCGAACCTGATTTGAATATCAGCCTGATATCATGATATCAGATACCTTTGTGCCTAGGAACTACTCAAATTATGATTGCATTTAGCCGTTTATCCTCGCACCACAGGCGTTCCACCTTGGAGCAATTACTCCAATGGAGCACATACTTATACCACATAAACTAACTATACACCCAGTTTCCTACCGATGTTTGCCTTCGCCGTTGTCTACGCCGTCCAAGATTAACATAGAAAGTAGTTAGGAATTGAAAACGTCATATTGGCACTAATTTAAAACCTTATAAAAATCATTTAAAAAATTTGGACTTTGATATCGCCAACCCGCCGTGAGCTAGCGTGGAAACCGGTTGAATGCCGTGATTACCGAAACTATTAAAAATACATTCAAGGGGTTAAGTTTACACATGTGGAAGCTTGTAATTAGCCATTTTCCTCACCTACGATTTTTTTTAATGTTTGTTATTAGTCTGTATGCTTTTCTTAAAAATAAATAAATTAAGGTTTGTTCTTTGGCGGCATGAGCAGAGTCCTTTGCCTTGCAGTGTTTCAGTAACAGTCTGGTATTATTATTACTTTAGAAATAAAAGAATTACACTGAACGTCAAGTTGGCCAGTGAATAGTGTGACTTTATAAGATAGCAAAATCATTAAGCTTGAATTTTTTAAAAGGGCAGGCTGATGTATTTAGTACCTGAGCATATCTTTTGTCTATTGTTTTACAAGCCCCATTGTTATTTTATTGTAGCCAACCAAGGCAGACAAAGTACTGGTTTTGTAAATGTTCTAATCCTCAGTAACACCGACCACCCAAGGATCGAACTCAGGAGCATTTCCAACTGCAAAATAGTTTATAATTGCGTTTTTTATTTGAAGAAGGTACTAAATGTACGGTTATTGGCTTGTCATGAAGGTACTAAATGTACGGTTGTAAGGCTTGTCTTTAAGGTACTAAATGTACGGTTATTATCATCCCAAGGGAACACTACCGGCATAAAAAAAACTATATATTTTCCAGGGTCTCAAACTCTAGTTCAGCCAAACAAAAAGGGAAAAAACAGAGTAACTTCTGCATTTATAATATTAGTTTGGATATAAGTTTACGATGCCACGCCGTAGTCAGTGCTATGCTCGTAGAATTTCAACATTGTACTACCTTCTGCCAGTGACTTCGCCCGTGCGAAACTCGGTAATTAACCCAAGGGAAAGTACCCCCTTAGATTAAAATTATCTTATATCCGTTTGTTAGGTACATTCTTGTTATTATTTCTAGACCAGGCATAAAAAAGTTTCAAACAGACAGTTAGTTTTGCATTATTGTAGTAATTTGGAGTTGTATGAATAAAATATTGAAATTAAGGGTAAATTTCGTTCATTGAATGACGTAGTCATGAATATTATACACAATAATAACTTTTACTAAAGGATTAACTCTGAAATATGAAAAGAAAAACAAAATTATCACAATGGCCTACAGTGACAATTGTTCATATTCCTTAGCACTCTATGAAATATAGCCAATTTATTAGAAGTCACTCTGTAGTTTGTGTTTCATAAGGCTTCTGTCATATGTAGTTAGGTCCTTTAAACACTAGTCTTAGTCTTTTCACTTAATTAATTTAGATTTAAGACATATTATATCCCATGAAATACAGTCATATAGTAATAATGTTCCCACTGCTGGGACAAAGGTCTCCTCTCTGTGAGACTAGTGATATGTAATGGGCCTTAACCCACCACGCGGGCCCAGTGCGGGTTGGTAGATGTCACATGTCTTAATATTTTTGGTTCTAGGACGTGCCGGTTTCCTCACGATGTTCTCCTTCACCGTAATGAGAGCAGTGGTGATGAAGTAATTTACACAAAGTAAAGCGCTTGCCTAGGTTCGAACTGACGATCTACAACTTCTAAGTCACGGCCACTACCACTGGGCCACCACTGCTATCACTGAAATACAGTACATACTTAATATTCATCGTCATGCAGTAGGGTATAAGGTTCAATTGTGGCTTGGCGATAAAGGTAGAACACATATGACTTAAAATGCTTACATTGACAATGCAGCTGTAGTAATTATTAATAACTTTATTTATATCACCTAAGTATACACAGCACTTTGCCACAAACCCCAAAATAAAGTTTTATAATTTCTTATCCACGGAGTAGTTATCAACGAAATATTTTCATTGACTATTTACAACAATGAACTACTTACCGACAAACAAACACTAATTATTCTTTCTACGTATTTAACAATGAAACAGACCTCTACATTACAATGGGTTCTTATCTTTCACTAAGCATTATTGCCTGTACCTACCAGTATTTTTTTACCTGCGACCATTAGGACATTGTCAATATCATTGTTTCATTGTTAAAAAGAGATGGAGCTATAGATTACGTATAGCGCCATCCCCTTTTCGTAATACGCCACGCCCAGCTTGTAAAATCATGATATATTTGTAACGAGTATTTTCTGCAGTCGCATATTAGCCTCTACAGTGTTCACATCTCAACTTTGTTTGTCATATTACGTCAGTAAACGTTATTAACGATCATGGAGTCTTCAGTAGCCGATATATCTGATTTGAAAGTGAAACAAAATCAGATAAACCTAAATAATCTTATCGGAAACCTTTTCCCTTCAGAAGATAATGTGTGTAAACCAGACGAATTTATACTTTACGAAGGGGATACGGAGGAGGAGCACGAGAGAAAGATGAGAGAAAAACTCGAAGCGAAAATAACACAAGCTGAACTCGAAGATGTTGAACTTAAATATATCCCTGAGTATATTCGGGAGCTCAAGAAAAAAACAGACTATTGGCAGAAGGAATACCAGCACTGGAACGACTTGATATCTAAGAAGAACTGGATGAAATACGAGGAGGAAATGAACAACAAGATCATCAAACTCAAGACTGTGATAAAGAATTTGGACAAAGAGTTGTATACATATAAACACCTGAGAACAATTAAAGACATACATCTGTCGCATTCGCTCGATCGGAAACGTGTACAAACATTGGTCGACTATATCAAGAAGAACGAAAGCAACGATGAATTACTTAAAGACATGATTAAGTCAGCTCTTTTAACTTTTCGATTTGTGGAAACTGCATATGTTAAATTTGCAATATATGCAACTTATGGAGAGTACAGATGTCGGCCATTACGACGAAATAGCTTGCGGGACAAAGTAAGCCAGTAATCAATCACGGCTTTTCCTACAATGTTAAGGTCGGCTGCCAGTATAACCGGATGCAGCAAAATACCAATTTTTTACATGAAGCAAGTGAATATCTGAACTCAATAATCTAGTGACTGGGAAACGATACCCCTTGACATTAACTTGTGTTGAAATAAGACTGTGTGTGTGATTCTAATTTAGGTTAAGTTAGTTGTAAATCATGTATAGACTCATATGTGATTCTAATTTAGTTGTAAATCATGTATATACTCGTATGTGATATCTGTTTTAGGTTAAGTTAGTTGTGAATCATGTATCTCATATGTGATTTACAACTTATAAGAATTTAGTTTTAAATCATGTATAGACTCGTATGTGATTCTATGTTGGAGGGTTAAAACCTTATTGCTAATCCTGGCCGACTCCAATTTATTGAAATGACTGACATTGTGTTCTTTTACTTGTCAAAAATGTTTTTAGATCATGTTTTGTGCTTAATAAATTCTGCTTATATTTTACACCAAATACGTGTTTAAATATGATTTCTATCAGGTTATGGTTCAGCAAAAATAGTGCAACGTTATTGTAAATATGTCGGAAACGAAAAATCATAGTTTTTCACATGAAAAATTACGCGGACGTGAAAATTACGTCGAGTGGAAATTTGTTATGAAAAATGCATTGATTCACGACAATTTATGGATCTGTATAAGCGGTTACAGTAAGGATGACAAAACAACGTCCGAAGTGAAAAATCGACGTGACGAAATTGCAAAATCTAAAATTTGCTTGAGCGTTGAAAAGTCATGTTTTTCACATTTGATGTCAGCGGATACGGCGAAAGACGCCTGGAATGCACTGGAACGTGCATATGATGATAAAGGACTCGGTTCAAGAGTGAGAACTCTTCAGAACTTGTGCGCTGTCAAACTGGAGAACTATTCTAGCATGGAAGCTTACGTCAATGAAGTATTGTCATTAGCGCAGCAATTGGCGAATATGAACAAACCTGTTGATGACGAGTTTCTTGGTGCGTTGATGCTCAAAGGTTTACCGACAGAGTACGAGCCCATGATCATGGCACTAGAGCATTCGGGAGCTGTCATTACTGCTGATCTAGTCAAATCGAAACTGCTACAGGATCAACGTTGGACTACTCGTGGAGATTCGAGTGAGTGCTTGTATTCTACAAGAAAAGGCGCTAGTACGAGTGACTCCTGGACGAGAAAAGCGCAGCAGCACAAGGATGAGTCAAAAGCGAAGGATAATTCCGCTAGAAAGAGAGAACCGTGGTGCTGGAAGTGTAGACAGAAAGGACATCTGAAGAAAGACTGCCGGAACGCGAAGGATTCTTCAGGAAACTGTGTCTTATCAGCATATAGTACTGGAACTGACTCGGAATCTTCGTGGTACATAGACTCGGGGGCTACAAATAACATGACTGGCAGGCGTGATTTGATGACAGACTTCAAATCGCGAGATGGTCACGTCACCATTGCTAGTGGAGATAAACTGCGGTGTACAGGTATAGGTACTGTTAAGTTGTCGGATAGCGTGACGTTAACTGATGTGTTGTATATACCTAAGCTGTCTGTAAATCTCATATCTGTTTCGCAATTGATTAAGAATGGTTGTATTGTTAATTTTGATACTACTGGTTGTACAATTTCTAAGCTGGGCGATGTTTTGATTAAGGCAAATGACGTTGGAGGGGCTTACAGACTTCAGACCTGCAGTCTACGGGCGAATCTTACTATTAGCACTGCAACTTGGCATCAAAGACTTGGCCATTTAAGCGCCAACCATATGAAGCTTTTGAGGCAGGGACTTGCTAATGATATTAGTTTTCAGGACGACCCTTGTAAAGACGTTGCCTGTGAAGTTTGTTTAAAGGGAAAGCAAGCTCGGTTTCCTTTTCCCAGCAATCCTGAGAAGTCTGTGGCTGTAAAGCGGTTGGATTTAATCCATACCGATTTGTGTGGTCCGTTGCCGGTGAATTCGCTTGGAGGCAAGAGGTATATCCTGGCATTCTTGGATGATCATTCGAGGAAGGTGTTCGTGTATTTCCTGAAGCGTAAGAGCGAGGTGAGTGAATACACGAAAAACTTTATTAAGCTAGTCGAAACTCAGACTGGTGACAAAGTTAAAGTTTTGAGGTCGGACAATGGGACCGAGTATGTGAACAGAGACCTTGAAGGCTTTTTGAAAGGTAAGGGGATAGTCCATCAGGTAACTGTGCCTTACAGTCCTCAACAGAACGGTTGTGCGGAAAGGCTAAACAGGACCCTCCTAGAAAAAGTAAGGTGCCTCTTGTATACTTCGAACCTAGACCACAAGTTTTGGGCAGAAGCTGCCTGTACTGCTGCACATTTAATAAATGTGTCACCTTCGAAAAGGCTCTCAGGGCAAACTCCTGAGGAAGCCTGGACAGGTAAGAAGGTTAGTTTGAAACACTTACGTGTGTTTGGCTGCGAAGCTTATGCTCACGTCGATAAAGTGAAGCGGAATAAGCTTGAACCAAAAAGCAAGCGTTGTATATTTCTTGGCTATGACGGTAATGGATATAGGCTCTACGATTCGGTGAAAAATATAGTTTTTCGTAGTCGTGATGTTGTTTTTAACGAAACAATTTTTCCAGGTGTTAAGAGTAAACGGCCCGTGGAGATCTTCTTTCCGACTAGTGATGACGGAGATACCGTTGAAGATGCGGATCTTCGTGATCAGTCTGGGACTGAGCTTGAGGTGGAGATGCCATCACTACCAACTGTAGAGGCTGAGGTTGAGGCGGAGAGACCGGTAGCGCCTGAAGTGTGGTTTGAGGCTGACGAGCAGGTGCCGAGTTCATCTAGTGATACAACCAGAATGCCACGGAAGCCATCATCTGACGGACCAGCCTATAATTTACGGCCGAGAGTACCGAGGACGATGTCTGCGCTCGAGACAGAGTTGAGTGAGCCGACGAATGTCAAGGAAGCTTTGCAATCGAGTGATAGTAAGCCTTGGCGGCAAGCTATGCAAGATGAGATTGATTCGTTCAATAAGCATGAGGCTTGGGAGCTAGTTGACAGACCGGCAGACAAGAATATTGTCAAGAATCGATGGTTGTTTAAAATCAAACGTGACGCCAATGGCAAAGTGGCGTGTTATAGAGCGCGATTGGTTGCAAAGGGTTTTACCCAAAAGTTCGGAATTGACTACATGGATACTTTTTCTCCGGTTGTGCGACATAGTTCGTTGAGAATGCTGTTGTCTCTTGCGGTAGAATTAGATCTGAAGATTGATCACCTTGACGTCAAGACTGCTTTTCTGAATGGCAATTTGAGTGAAGAAATTTATATGTCACAGCCTGAAGGTTTCGTCAAGCAAGGCAATGAGCATATGGTCTACAGACTCAAGAAAGCCGTGTACGGGTTAAAGCAGGCGTCACGTGCCTGGTACGATAAGGTAAAGGAAGTTTTACTCGCAGAGAATTTCACGCAGAGCAAGTATGAGAGCTGTATCTTCAGTCGCCGAGTGGGTAAGCGAACCATTATTATTGCTCTCTATGTAGACGATTTTTTCGTTTTTTACGACTGTGACGAGCTTGCTGATAAGCTAAAAACGTCACTGAAGTCTCACTTCACAATTAAAGATTTAGGTGAGGTTAAACATATGCTAGGCATCAAAGTACAGCGCACTAGTCGTGAGTTGAAGCTGAGTCAGAAAACCTATATTGAAAAGCTTCTTGAACGTTTCGGTATGAGTGACTGTAAAGTTGCTAAGACGCCCTTAGATGTAGGTCTAAAGTTTTCTGATAGCGCCACCCACGAGAGTAGACTACCGTATCAGGAGCTGATAGGATGTTTATTGTATATAGCTGTGACCTCAAGACCTGACATTTCATTTGCTGCATGTTTCTTAAGTCAGTTTAATACTTGCTACACAGCGGAACACTTTGCAGCGGCCAAACGTGTATTGCGGTATTTAAAAGGCACAATGAATTTAGGTCTTGTGTACAGAAAAAGTGATGAACATGATAAATTTCATGTTTATGGATTTACTGACGCTGATTGGGCTAACGGGGCGGATCGTAAATCTTACACGGGGTATATTTATAAGCTAGGTAGGAATGTTATTTCCTGGGGTTGTTATAAGCAATCGTGTATCGCACTTTCGTCTACCGAGGCGGAGTATATAGCTTTGTCTGAAGCTGCCAAAGAGGCGGTATACGTCCGTGCGGTTCTTGCTGAGTTGATAGGTCAATGTCACACTGTAATCCTGTATAGTGATAATCAGTCTGCGGTGAAGCTGGCTAGTAACCCAGTGTTCCATAAGCGAACAAAACATGTGGACATTAGATATCACTATATTCGTGAAGCTGTTGAGAATAGGGTGCTAGAACTGATGTACATGCCAACAGAGCAGATGACTGCTGATGTGCTCACGAAGGCACTGCCTAGCTGTAAGCACTTGTCGTTTGTACGAGATATGCTTGAAGTCCGCCAGGATTAAGAGGGCGTGTTGGAGGGTTAAAACCTTATTGCTAATCCTGGCCGACTCCAATTTATTGAAATGACTGACATTGTGTTCTTTTACTTGTCAAAAATGTTTTTAGATCATGTTTTGTGCTTAATAAATTCTGCTTATATTTTACACCAAATACGTGTTTAAATATGATTTCTATCATTCTAAGTTACGTTAAATTAGTTGTAAATCTTGTAAAGACTCTTATGTGATTCTGTTTTAGATTAATTTAGTTGTAAATCATGTATAGACTCGTATGTGATTCTAATTTAGTTGTAAATCATGTATATACTCATATGTGATATCTGTTTTAGGTTAAGTTAGTTGTGAATCATGTATCTCATATGTGATTTACAACTTATAAG
The DNA here is from genome assembly GCA_945859665.1 of Anorthoa munda. Taxonomy (NCBI): domain Eukaryota; kingdom Metazoa; phylum Arthropoda; class Insecta; order Lepidoptera; family Noctuidae; genus Anorthoa; species Anorthoa munda. Next base: position 28,829,295 of record OX243898.1, read on the forward strand.
AATTTAGTTTTAAATCATGTATAGACTCGTATGTGATTCTAAGTTACGTTAAATTAGTTGTAAACCTTGTAAAGACTCTTATGTGATTCTGTTTTAGATTAATTTAGTTGTAAACCATGTATAGACTCGTATGTGATTCTAAGTTACGTTAAATTAGTTGTAAATCGGGTAAAGACTCATGGGAGATGCTTATTTAGGTTAAGTTAGTTGTGAATCATGTATAGGCTCATATGTGATTCTTACTTAGGTTAAGTTATAATACATGTTTGATATTTTTAATTAATAATAAATAAATGTTTCGTGATCTTAAATATTTTACTGTTTTATTTTGGATAGACTTTTCTTTAAGACACTTTAAAAAAATCTTTAATTACTGAACAATAATATTATATCCTCCTATTCATAAACATCAAGCTTCAATCAGTATAACTTTTAACTACACAAAAATATACAATAAGGTTTTATGTTTTGGGCAACTTTACCTAGTCTGCGATACATATATGTCTAGAGTTTATTTCTCACACTAAGATACATTATATTCCATCACAAAAAAACACATAGTGGTTTTTCACCTAAAGTTATTTTCATTTCATTCTTACTTAATACATTGGTTCTTGCCTTGATTCTAAGTCAACGGAAAGTACTCTATAGGTTATAGATCTGAATATTTGATATTAAGTCCAACTTGATTTCGCCACATATTACTGAGATAAAGGTCTTGATAGATGGACAGATAGACAGACATAAAAGTAATGCTTTAACCTTTTTTTTCTATTGATGTACCGAATCCTAAAAAAAACACACAAGTGGCGGCCTTATCGCATTCCGTAATCTATTCCAGGCAACCTGGAATACACAGAGATTGCCTGGGCACTAAATTGAGTTGTACTTGATGCAAATGCAAAGTTAGACAACTAGATGTAAAGAGATATAATACTTAATACTAAATAGATAAATGGCTTTGGCCACTATTTCTTTGGGTTTGGATCTGGTGGTGTTAATTAAGTCAACTTTCATAACGAAAACGTTGTTTAATGTCGCACTTAGTCAGAAATGTACATTAACTTTAAATAAATGAACAGATCATGCGTTAATCGAAATAACAGATCCAATTTTCAGATAAACCCTGACAAAACTCATTAATACATATTTTTATTTTAATTAAATAATGAAACATTTCAATAAATGTAAACTTTTAATGTAAACGTTAATATCAGACGTTATAGTAAAAAAATTACATAATTAATCAATTATATTTATTTATTATATACTTTATTGTACACCACAAAAAAATATACAGGACAAATGTTTAAATATACAAGTGTACAATGGGCGGTCTTATCGCACTAGGCAATCTCTTACAAATAACCTTTGGATGGACTGAAAGATAGGAGAAGAATTTAGGGCTGTCAGTGTACAAAATATAAAAATAATATTAATTAGACTTAATAACATACAATACATACATACAATATTACATAATATACTAATACATATCAAATATATAAAAGAGAAAGGAGAAGAATAAAAATTATAGTGAAAGGTAATGGTCCTTCACCATTTTCTTGAACGTTGGCAGTGTTTGAGCACGTCTCACTTCAATAGGTAATATACATTCCACAACCGAGCTGCTTGAATCGTGAAAGATTTGTCAAAGAAGGAAGTGGAATGCATACGAATACTTAATTTAAGATTTTCCGATGATCTCAAGGACCTAGAATGGGTGTCACAGAGGAACTGAAAGCGTTCGTTGCGTTGCGTTATACTGCCGCGCAGAGAGATAACTGGCGAGTTTCATACGGTGTTAAAAGCAATTTTAGGAATAAATTCCTATTTTTATTCCCATCGCTCATATAAAATGGTCTTTATAAAAGAAAAAATATTCAGACGAATTTAGAATTTTCTCGTCTTATTGAAGTCGGTTAAAAAGAGTTCAATTCGGGATAGATACATCTGCCCACAGTATACCTAATCCTACTTATTCATTTTGTGCAGATAGACACATGAATTGTTCTCCAAGGTTAAGCAATGCTTGTAGAGGTCGGTCCATGGATGGGTGACCATCTTAACTAAAAATAAATACCGATTATATGTTTCAAGTATTTTGGCGTCAAGTATTTTTTTAGTTAGCATTGTTGGTGGAAATCGACTGCAATACAGTTGGGAAAAAAGGGTAGGCAGAATGAGTTAGCATCTTTGGTCTGGTGGTGGGGCTAAGTGTTATTGGGTTTTTCGATCAGGATTTTTACAGTAGCGTTACGAAATCTGGATAAATGACCGGTTGATGGCAATAGGTTCGCCCGTATTACATGGCAGTTAAACATAACCGACGAATGTGGGGCATGATAGTTTTATATATTTAGTATTATGTTTGCCCAAATTTTGAAACTTAGTATATTTCCATTTTCATCACAGATTACAGAAACATGTTGAGTTGTTAATTATTATTCTTGGAAATGATTATCTTCTAACAATTTGCCGTGTAATAAATGATCCTAACCCTTATAGGGTATAATTAATTAAAGAACCCTATCGCGTCTGTTTCAGGTACAAAAGTCATCTCAAAGGTCTTCTTTTCTCTATTCATCCTATCATTTAGTTGCATCTGCTTTGTTTTATCTCTGCTCCACCCTAAGGTCGACTGGTAGAAAATGCCTAAGGCATTAAGTCCGCCTTTGTACTTGTGCATAAAGTTTTAATAAATAAATAAAATAACCTTAGTAAGTAATGGATTGGAGAGGAGGAGAGTCTGATTTAATTTTCAATATGTCGTGTTCATTTTGAAAGGGCGTTTTTGTGTACTTTGTGTGATTATCTAAACTTTAGGTAAGGTGTTTATTTAGTAGGATTTAGTAGGTACTTTTAGCCAGGTTTTGGTTGCTGCCTTGGATGGGAAAATCAATTCCAAATTGCCGCAATTGTTAACTGACAAATTAATAATTATATTATTTTACTACAGACAAATAAATAAATAGGTACCTTATATTTAAAACTTGTTCACGGAATAAACTGAGTTTTAATTAAATAACACAACCCACAACAACACGAATCAACAGTTAATCGTGATGGGAACGGGCTGTCCATTTTTTCGAGTCATTTAAAGAAAGGCTCGGGTTTTTCTTTGTTTAACTTACGTGATACCTAACCAGAAAGTTATGTCGTTACTATGAGATAGCTAGCTTTCTTTCAGCATATCTTTTTTCGATAAACTTTTTTGACTTGACTTACAGATAAAATGCCTCAGGCATTAAGTCCGCCTTTATATTGTTAAAATTTTATGCAATATACAGGTATGTTTTGCATGAAGTTTAACAATTAAATAAAATATTTACTTATAAATAATAAAATATTTTGATTTTGTCGATATTTCCATATCGACAAAATCATCGACACCTGCTCAACACTAGCAGATTTCAGTATAATCGGTGGAGACCATCGTTTGTACTGCATATTGGATATCAACCCCTCACTATTTGCCGAGACCTACGGGTGTGATAGAATTTTTAGTAATACGTTATCCTATCCATACGTTACCCTTGAAGTATTGTCGATGTTAGTACCTTCTTAGATACGGAAAAAGTTGTTGGTCCTTACCAATTCCATATTAAAATATTACGTGATATAACATCACGCGAGTATTCTTTGAGAGGTTAAGCAGGGGTGTTTAGTACATCTTTCTTCCTTCAGTTATGATACGAGTAACACTACATGTAATGTAATAGGAGAATCTATTGCCATTAACTGGGTCATACATTCAGATTTCAGACTACTACTGCAAAATTTCTGATGGACAAACTCAGTCACATGCCATTTTGTCCGACCGGAGATTAAGTCCAGAACCAGAACCAGCCTTTTGATTAAGACTTATTATAAGTTGTGGCTCAATCCGGATTTACCTGGCTCATAATAATTTATAGACTACAACCACCTGGAATAATAGACTTTCAAATACGTATTGTGGTTCCAGAGATTACCCTACACGTCAGAAGAAACTCACAAAATTCAGGCTCTCTGTTTATAACATTAATTAAGATTAAGATGGGTGTTGGGATTTAAACCCAACACCACGAGTGTTGGGTTTAAATAGCGCCCGGCATCTGCTCTTCGCAAATGCGCGCGCGACGTCAACGCAGCGCAGCGCGGGTCGACAGATATAGCCCTCGCCAAACTCGCTAAAGGGACACTCAGTGTATTATAATGAAGTACTTACGCAATTACAATCCACGCTTTCTCATTGACTTTATCTATTTCTCCAGCAATTGTTATTTTCATATTCCTATTATTGTAAAAACCCAGCTTAATTTAAATTCAACTATCTAAAAACAATAATTACACCCGATCTCTTTCATAATAAGTTTCAAAATAACCTTCTCGATTACTCGGTTATGCCCGGCTACCCGGATTGATTTAAATCCGGGTATCAATATTCTTCCAATCGCATTGTGTTTGGGTTTGAATGATAATGTGATGTTACAGTGTAGGTTACTCTTACGTATTTGTAAATGTTCGTTAGCATGTGGCATCGAGGTATTTGATGACCTATTTGCTGTCCCAAGTGGTTCTTGGTAACAATTTAATTTATAAGTAAACAACATGACAACGCATTTCATAGATTTTGACAAGCTTACGGCTTGTTATTAGTGTTAGTGTTTTAGTTCAGCTGAACACTCATGTTGTTTAAAGTACTTAGCACCATAGAAACATTGGAAAGCCAAAGTCCTGTCACATGTCTACCGCACATTCTTTTAATTAATCCGTGTGCAACAGACTAGTAGAGCTAAATCCTTCAGTTCCACAAAATAGAATTCTGTAAAAAGTACATATTGCTAAAAAAACGGAAACGGTATCTTCAACACAGCGCTGCGCCACCTGCCGTACCGAACGGTAGCGGCAGTGTCATAACACTCCCATATATTTACTTTGTCAATGACATTTCATAGTTTTGCCATAATAATGTAGATGTTGCTGTCTTATATTGTATACTAGCTAACGCTAACAGCCCGCGACTTCGTCCGCGTCAAACTCGTAAAAAAAATATTTTTATTTTGTTAGTTGCCCGCCGGAACTATGAATTTTCTCGTGATCAAACGTAGCTTATGTTACTCGTTATTACATCAGCTATCTACCAGTGAAAGTCCCGTCAAAATCGGTCCAGCCGTTTCAGAGATTACCCGGAACAAACAGACAGACAGATAGACAGACAGAAAAAAATCTTAATAATTGCTTATTTGTTGTTAGTACCGTATATCACGTGCATTCAATAAATCGTTTTTATTTTGATATTACATACAGCCACTTCAATTTTATTTGTATAGATTCGCAGATGTACATATTACCTTTATAGAACATAGATCTACCCTGGATTTACCTTTATAGAGCATAGATCCAATGCCAAGAAAATACCGTTCCACGTTACGCAGATTATTATTATAAATGTAATTACTTGAAAAGTAGTTTTAAATATAAATGAGTATTTGTGGTAGGACAACCCAATATATTTTTATTATATATTAGTATGATCTTTATTTCATATAACTACGTTGTTATTTTCTATCTATTTGATAATAAATATTTAATATAGAAACGCTAAGCCAGCCTGGTTTTTCAAAAAAATTGTTCTGTGTCAACTAGTGGTGGGTCGTCGAGGTTTATACCGTCTACGATAAACTTTCGACTAGTTTACATCATAGACGTTTAATCTGCAGTTTAGAGATCGGATTAGGTCGTTTAGTTAAAAACTTGTTTTCTATTCGATTAGTACTATATACAGCAATACATAATCCACTATTTACAATCAATTATATTGGTTTATTTATTAAGTACTTTGTTTTATACTTATTTTAAGCCAAGTATATTTTTTTTAGCGAACGTATGAACGCAAAAAGTAGGTAATGAGAAACTTTATTATTTCGCCTTGACCGACACGTGCCTAATGCATATTTTCAATCAGGACTAAAAAAATAACGTACCTACCTAAACATTTAACCAAATATAGATTCGTATCTCTATAATACATTAAATAAATAATTAGGTCTTTTCAATTACAACAAATCTAAACGTAAACTAATATTGGCAAACTGACTACTAAAATTGAACTAAACAAAAACATAAGAGCTGTTCTTCATAAAACGTAATAGGAATCAAATAATGTATCCTACCAACACCATACTTTTTGAACCCACTCATATAACTTCTAACCCTCTCAACACCACACACACAAAAACACACACACGATCAAAATAAAAGGGAATTGTGCATCTCTTGGGTTCAGTAACATTGTTACATAGCTTAAAACTTGATCTGTTACTCGCTATTCGCTTTACAAGTTCTCTTGGGTTAGAAAAGAATAGAATAGAATACACTTCATTGTACACCAAAAAAAGAAATTACACATAAAACGTCGACGACGTCACGTTATAATCATTACGGTCAATTAGATTATTTATTTAAGTACACAGTTCAGATAATTTCATGTTTCGTATTCTAGAAATTTACATGTTTATAACTCATACCTACAATACGATAATTAAGTTTATCAACATCTAAATAGTATTTTTACAACATTTAATACAATAATCATGTTATTATAAAATGTATCTAGAACAATTTGTAACTGGGATAAAAAAAATATTTTTAATTGTGGTCATTTTCTCCTATACAATTATCCGTGAACTGTAAACCAGTCGAACAGTTGACGACAAGTATACGGTCTAAAAAAACGGTTCATTCATTCAACGCTCATCACTAGTGTCAACTATTATTTCGTTTGTGATCCGTGATTGTTCTCCGTCTGTGTTTTCATGATTTTTTCAACAACTTTGCTTCATCCCCGAACCCCAACGACTTCGTTTAATACGCTTGACTTACGCTTGTTATCCTGGCCCCTGATTTGCCTGATGATTTGTACACTGTTGACGTTGAATATGGCCTCTTCCGAGAGAGGTTGTTGTGTGCCGCGGTGCGGTCCAAATTTGTAAGTTAATATTGTTGAATATCCATGATATTAACTACAAAAAACAGGCATCATGGTTCTTATGTATGCAAAGTTGAAGTTGAGTTGAACTAAATAAGACCACTTGCAAATTTCTCTAACCACCATAGATGTAAGCATTCTCATCTAAAGTTTAAATTATCTGTTTTTTAGGCAAAGATACTGTTCACCATTCATTCCCTAATCCTGACAAGGATATGGAGCGATATCTTGAGGGCAATTGAGCAGATGGGATCAGTATACCGTATTTGGATCCCCAGTATGTGTACAGAAATCGTCGAGTGTGCCATGCCCATTTTGAAACAAATTTTTTGACATGGACTAGAAGACGGAGCCCTGATGCAGTTTCCACTTTATTCTTGCCAGGTAAGAATGTATATGTATTATTATTTTTTCGATTAATACTTGTTTCAATACACAACAAGCACATAGCAAGTATTGTTGGAACAACAATAATATATATCTGGTTTCTAATATATTTCACTTTATTTCTTGTGTCACTATCCTCTACCTTATGGTTTATTTTATTGAGTATTCTTAGATTATTATAATTCTAACAGCTTCTAGAGTTTTGTACTTTTTATTTTCTTACAGGATCTGAATTGGCTAGAGTTTCACTGATGGAAATAACAAATAGGAGTGATACTGCTTTATTTATTTATTTATTATATTCTTTATTGTACACCACAAAAATATATACACAGGACAAAAAACATAAAAGCAAGTGTACAATGGGCGGTCTTATCGCATAGGGCAATTTCTTACAGACAACCTTTTCTTACAGACTTTATTGACTTTATTGAATGCTGCATTACCACCCACTTCTAGAGTTGGAAACTTCTGGAGTTTCACTAATTAGCACAACAAACTGGAAAAAATGCTTTATTGGATACTGAATTACTTTTGATGTATGTAGATCATGATTTTAAATTATTTGATTGCGAAAACCACAAATCGCAAACAATTGAGTACATGTTGGAGCTGTCCTGCAAATTTTTAATTTGTAACTGGTGCCGAGATATTAATAAAATAATTAATGGCACCAGACTAAATGTAAACGAAAATGACCTAATGAAAATGTATTCTTTTGACTATTATAATAAAAGAAACATTATAAAAAGGCAGTCAACTGCTAAACTGTTGTTTGATTTACCCACTTGAATTCACCTTTTACCTTTTTATTCCTCAAAGTAATTACCAAAAGTCAAAATCTTGTTAAAAGAATTGGCTTTTGGAAATTACTTTGAGGATTATACTGAAATGACTATGGAACCCGACGACCAAACTACACGAGTGTCGTATACCGATAGATGGCGCTAGTATCATAATTCTAAGTGATGACTGTATGTCCGTATATATAAGTTTCTCTGTGGGTAGCGGCGCTGGCGCGCCTGTTCACGAGGGTACTACGCACTGGGACCTTCCCTTCATGCTGGAAGGAAGGGCGCGTCATTATGCTGCCCAAGGCCAATAAGAACGTGCTGAAACCTGAGAGCTATCGGCCCATCACACTTCTGCCCACTATCTCCAAGGTGTTCGAAACACTCCTGCTGCGGCACCTCTCACCACACCTGACTCTGAAACCGGATCAGTTTGGGTTCCGGTCGGAACACAGCACGACGCTACAGCTATCGAGAGTACTGCACTTACTTACAGCGGCGCCAAATACCCTACCTGCCAAAGTTTTTTCTAAAATCAAAATCAAAATCAATTTTATTTGTGTAACATAGGTAGTAAATACAGTTCTTAAATTAAAGTTTCTAGGTCGCTATGTTATGCTAAGAAGCGTACAAATATTATGGTTACATGCGAAATACGAAGAAAAATAAAAATATTAAGCATGCGAGAGGTAATAACAAATTATTTGGTAGGTATGTCAAAATTAATAGAACTATGTCAAATAAATAACAACAAAATTATAAATGTCACAATATGGAGTAATTTCTACAGTCATAAAAAAATAAAAAAATAATAATATAATAATCATTCGAGAGGTAAACACAAATTATTTGGTAGGTATGTCCAAAATAATAGAATATGTTATGTATATAACAACAAAATTATGAATGTCACAATATGGAGTAAATAATAAATGCATAAATAATAATCATAAATTACAATTAGTCAAAATATTCAGTTAAAGATTGTTTCTCCAGTCAAATAAATAGATAGGTCTACATTAATTTATCATTCAGAAATTCATCAGTCGTTTTTCAATTAGTAAGAGTTTTAATCTTTTTTTGAATAGTGTGACATTCAAATTTTTTATGACATCTGGTAATTTATTATAAATGCGCGGTGCCATGCCTAAAACACTCTTACTCACTAAGGCAGTCTTACACCTCTGATTGCTTAAAGAGTTTGCGTATTGGCTACGAATCGGGACATCTCTCAACGTTGACACTTTTTCGAATAACCTCATGTTTGTTTTGACGAAAACACTAATTTCAAAAATATATAATGAAGGTCAGGTAAGTATTTTCAGCGATTTAAAGAATGGTACACAGCTATCATCAATTTTAAGACCACACATTGATCTTATGCATCTTTTTTGTGCCCTAAAAACGATGTCTTTATCAGTAGAATTGCCCCAAAAAATAATACCATATCGCAAAATTGAAGCTACTAAGCCGTGATAAATATGCTACTAGTAGCGAATCCATATTTATTTTTCTCGCAATTTGGAAAAGTGCGTATGCTGATTTATTTATTTTCTTACTTAGGTCATCTATGTGGGCCTTCCAGTTAAGCTGGTTATCAAGGAGTAAACCTAAGAATTTAGCTTCTTTAACTTGTTCTATTTCACAGTTGCTATATCTGATATTTACTTTTGGTACCTCAGTTCTTTGGTGAAAGTGCATAATTTTGGTTTTCTTTAAGTTTATAACTAAATTATTTTTGTTAAGCCAATCAATTATGTCCGATAATGTATTATTTATGTCATCTTGATAAATATTGCGATCAATACATTTCACTATTGCAGTACTGTCATCTGCAAACATCACCATTTGATGTTGAGTCACTTTTGGCAGATCATTTATATAGATCAAGAAAAGAGGTGGCCCAAGGACGCTACCCTGTGGGACACCAAACCTTATTAATCTAGAATGAGATAAAAAACTCTTTTCAAATTTTGTTTTTTCACATATTCTTACAATCTCTGTACATTGCATTCTGTTGGAGAGATAAGATTCGAGTAGTTTTAAAATGTTTCCTCTGATACTGTAAAACACAGTTTGTTTAATAAGACGTCGTGCTTAACATAATCGAAGGCTTTGGTCATATCCATGTAAATAGCACAAATAGGAGCTTTTTGGTCCATTGCTAACATAATGCCACGCAAAAAATCAAAAATAGCCATGTTCATCGTGGTATTCTTTCTAAAGCCATTCTGTTCCTTGCACAATAAGTCAAATTTATTGAGATAGCAATACAGCGACTTATAAATGATTTTTACGAAAATTTTTGAAAATACAGAAATTTTTGCTATTGGCCAATAGTTCTTCATATCACTTTTGTTATCTTTTTTATGAAGCGGTTTAATAATAACTTTCTTCAAGTCGTCAGGATAAATTCCGTCAACAATGCCAAGGTTCATAATATGCGCTAATACGGGTGCTATAAGTTCATTTACAAATTTTATCACCTTTGTTGACATACCGTCAAATCCTACAGTACTTGTATTTTTAAGTGATCTTATAGCCGAAACAATGTCGGTTGTTAGAACAGGCTGCATGAACATTGATTGCCTTGTTGAATTGTCCAATTTACTGTCGAATTCCATGTCAGTTTTAATATTATTCTCGATTTCATCGATAAAATAATTATTAAATGCATTTGCAATGTCAACAGGTTTTGAAAAAGTCAGGTCACAATTATTAATGGTCATTATTTGTTCTTTAGGAGAATTATTTTTTGGTTTATTGACTATTTGCCATGTAGCTTTTGACTTATTCTGCGAGATTTTTATAAAGTAATCATTTTGAGCTTTTTGTGTTAGTCTTACAATTTTCTTATACTGTAAAGAGTATTTTTTAAAGTTAGTTTTATTATTTAATACAGGATTTAGTCTGTATGCCCACAGTAATTTTCTTTGTTTTTACTACAGCTTTTTATACCGCGCGATACCCATTTTACTTTTTTATTTGTATGAATAGTTATTATTTTATCAGGGAAGCAAAGTTTGTAGAATAGGGAGAACGTTTCATAAAATCTTTTGTAAGCTATATTGGCATCGTTACTTTCGTATACATCCTTAAAAGTTAAACTTCGAATGCATTCTCGGAATTTGTTGAAGTTATCTGTGGAGTAGTCTTTTACAATTTTCCAGAATTTTAAGCGGCATCTTCTATTTATGGGAACTCTGAGTATTTGTGACGTGTGATCAGAAAGGATGAGATCTATAATTTCAGCTTTACATCCTCTTCGTATGTTATGCGCGAAATGATCGATACATATGTTACTACTAAGCCTCGTAGGTTGATTTATTTCTAATGTCAAGTTGTAACTAAGTAAAAAATTCTCTAGTTCCAAAGTAATCCTATTCCTTTTTAATGTATCAATATTTAAATCGCCACATATCACAATTTTTTTTCATTTAACAAACATAACTTACTCAAAACAATGTCAAGTCTATCATAAAATGTAAAATAATTGTATTTGGGAATTCTATAAACACAAATTACAATAATAGAATGAGTTGTCAATTCAATTCCACAAATTTCAAAAACGCCTGACACAGAGAGCTTAGCAATATCTGGCAGTTCTTTATATTGATGCCCAGTTTTTACTAAAATACAAGTCCCTCCACGATTAGTTTTGCGACAAAAGAAAGCGGCGGGATGGAAACCAGGAAGGTACAGCAAACTTTCATGGCCAGATGTAATAAAATGTTCTGATATACAGAGAACGTCTACAATAGTTCCATTATTTTCAAGGTTTTTCAATTGAATAGTCAACAAGTCTGATTTGTTTAGCAAACCGGCGATATTTTGGTGTAGAATATTGAGGGTATTACAGAAAAAACTGCGAGTTTTGTCCCTCTGTACTAGTCGCAGATGTTGTCCTAAACATATTGGAGTTGTCATTAGGATACATTTTGTCATTTATGTCAAGTCCATATATTTCATACTCAGTGTTGACACTTTGAATATAAATAATCATATTATAAATATCATTAAAAATTGATTTCATTCCGGAATAATTTACCATGCCCGTGCGTCTATTGAACATGGTATCATCGTATCTTAAATTCTTGTTACTATCCAGAAAATAAGCATGTCCATGAGTAGCTGTATCCAGATATAACAGGTTATTGAAAGATTCCACTCTCGAATTATATATGTAATTATTATTGAAGAATTTATACGTCGGTGTGCATATAATTATGTTTGTATTTGTGATTTCTTGTAAAACTTGTCTTAATAATAAAATACTGTCATTATATCTACATGTGACTTGGAAGTCCTCGCCACCTATCAATATAATGCAGTAGTCCATCATGGTGAAGTTTGCCAGTTTTTCTTCGATGCCTTTCAGGAGAGCTTGAACATTTCCATAAGGTGTGATGTAGTGGCAAAGTACACTTTTATCTAGAGCTTTTTCTGCAATGTCAAGCAATTTATTCCTGTTGTCGGTGCTTAAGATGCAAATTTTACTACGTTTTGAATTACTGTTGTCCAAATCATTAGTAATTTGTTTTGCTGGTGTAACAGTATTGGTATTATTGCCAATATTTAAACTGTTTGTGTTCGTTTGCATGCATTTTCCGTTCTTAGTTTTTTATTACTACAGTCTGTCGATGTTTGGCGTTTTAATTTTGCTGGCGTGTGACCCGCGAGATTACTGGTTTGGGTTTCCTTATTCATAGTTGGTATTTGGCATGTAGATTTATTTACAAAAGATTTTTTTATTGGGGTTGATGTTAGGCTACTCTCTTGAAGTTTCGTGTTTGAATTTGAAGACTTTCGTTTAGAACCTGGAGTGGCACACCTGGCTTCGCCTGCACCCACCTTCTTATATAATTCTATGACACGATTACATTTATCCAGATCTGACTTTAAATTTTTATTCTCACAGAGTAAGTCTAGGGTCATCATTCTTTTGCGGGGAATCTTAACACCGCCATACAGAAAATAACATCAAATGCACAACGCCATCTATTGGAAATCTAGTTTAACTGTCCGAGTATGTGAATTGCGTGTGTTGTGATAATTTTACTTCTTGAACACCTTAATTTCATCTAACTTTTGATAGAGTAAACCGATTGCGATGAAACAAAAACAAAGTAGTACTTCTACCTGCCTCTACCCATTTTTCGAAAACAATAACATGTTTACCCCATGTCAGTATGGTTTCAGGAAAAATAAATCTGTTAATACAGCAACGTATAACTTTTTACAAAAAGTCCTTCTAAATATGGATACTAGGTCGGCAGCCATAGCACTATACATGGACATGTCAAAAGCATTTGACCGAGTCAATCATAAAATACTCTTGAATAAATTATATGCATTTGGTGTAAGAGGTAACGTATACAAATTAATTGAATCATTTCTTAGTGACAGAAAACAGATGGTAGAATTAAAAAGAGTCTCTTTAACTTCCAGAACTGAAGAAATAATGGTTTCTGAGATTAGAAATATCCTTTCCGGTGTCCCTCAGGGCAGCATTCTAGGCCCACCATTTTTTCTGATTTATATAAATGACATGCCAACAGTTACAATTCACCATATGACTTTATTTGCAGACGATAGTACTATATTATTTAGCGGTAAAGACAGAACTGATTTAAAACTTGACTTAAATAGTACCTTAACAAAAATTATAAAATGGCTTGATGAAAATTACTTAAAAATATACCTAGAAAAAACTAAAATCATGAATTTTAGACAGCGAGTACAACCTCATACCAATTTAAATATATGCTACTCTCAAACCAGCATAGAAGAAATCGAAGTTACCAAATTTCCAGGTCTTTATTTTTAGGTTTTTATTTTTGATAGCAAAGTAAATTGGAAGTCACATATAGAGCAAGTTTGCAAAAGACTTAGAGCTCTTATGCTCTGTACAGATTAAGGAACACTGTCAACCAGTCAGCACTACTAACTGCCTATCGTGGATATGTGGCTTCAATCATACGCTACGGGATAATTTTCTGGGGCTACTCTGTAGAAAAAGAGCGTCCCTTTAGAGCTCAAAAACGCTGTATTAGGTCGATGTGCAATATACGCCAAACGGATTCATGCAGGCCACCCTTTATTAATTTAAAAATATTAACTCTCCCTAGTTTAAACATATATGAAACTGTTATGTTCATTAAATCAAACTCTAACTTATTTGAGTTTTGTACAAGGACCAGACACAAACACATGCTGGGCACAGTTGCCAGTAAAACAAAGCTTTTGCACCAAAGCATCTTTTGTATGAGCCCACGTATTTATAATAATTTGCCGCCGTTTTTTCAGAACTATGAGCAATATTAATGCCTTTAAAAAAAAACCTCCACGAATTATTGATAAGCAAATGTTATTACTCTATTATAGAATTTCTAAATGACAAGACACTGAAATAGCCGGTTTATTACAACAAACCAATGGAAGCATATGCATGAATTTATAAACTATTACTCACAAACAATGAAGTGACACTATTTAATTGTTTTAACTATTTTGTAGCATTACTAATTAATGATTTGACATTGCATAATTATACTTATTTAAATTTTGTTTGTATTGCATGATAATTTGATGTTTTGTATTTTAAATAGACTGCTGTTATGAATTTTGTATGCCTCAACGGCGGGACATAGCAGATCTACCTGTAACCAACACAACATCTTATGTACCTATGATCCACTATAAATTATTTGAATTTGAACTTTAAGTTACACACAATTTTTATGTATAAAAGTGACCTACATTGGTTTTGTACATTTTACGTGATGCGTTCACAAATAAACAGACAAACCGACAAAGTGACAAGAATGCTGGAAATGGGTTCTGTTTGTTATCTTTTAACATACTAGCTATTTTTTTTGGAAATATTTTCGATGTACAAAAACGACTTTTCTAGAGAATTGTTATATGTACTGATTATTTATAAAACTGTGTGTTTTTTATATGAATCTTGGTGCAGAACTAAAGATTATTATTAAGTAGGGTTCTTTTTTACCGATTCTGTTACGGATCCCTAAAAAGAGAAGTCTGGAATGCTGACTGATACTTCACAAAGGAAGGTTCGGAATGCTCCGGATTGTTTCACACTCGAATTCCTTTGTTCAATCTTTTCATTTATTGAGTTAACTATACTACTCTGATGTTTATACTGCTTTATCGGAGAATTACAACTACTGAGAAAGTTAGTTTCTTAAGTACAGCAAGAAATGTTGAAATTAGTAAAAAGTAAAACTATATATTGGAATTGGAATGGAAGATTATAGACCAATCACGAGATGAACATATAACTTAGGTTGCTTGTGGCAAAAATATTTTAGTAGTCTCGCAAAAAATGAAATTCACGCATACCCAATTATATCAATCATAGCTTTCTGCCAGCGGCTTCGCCCTCGCTAAAAGTGTTTTGTTATGGCAAGGAACAAAAATGATTACCGGTGTAAAAAGTATTGTATGTGCTATTCCAAACTATAATCAAACTCTGTTCCAAATTAAATCCAGATCCGTTCAGCTGTTCTGGCATAATAGAGTAACAAAGATACATGCAGTTAAGTTCCCTCGTTTAATCCAGGTATTTCTCACAATTTTACTCACCACCAAATGCTTTCGTCACACGGCTTCTGAAAATTAATGTTTTCCACAATTTTACCAATAAGCTCCTCTATCCACTGTCTTACACATTCACATGTCCTCTTAAAGACACATAATCCTCCGTTTGAAGTCTAGTCGGTTAAAATTTCACCCCAATTGAAACGTGAATAAAATCAAAAATCAAAATGATTTTTTTTTTATTTTACCTAGGCCTACATGGGCACTTATAAAACGTCGACAAAAGGCGCACGGTTCAGGTTGGTCGTTTCCTATGGAGAAGAACCGGCAAGAAACTCCATGGTTACTCTTTTAAAAATATATGGTTTGTTTTTACAATATTTCCAAATTACAGCATTACTTAAATATGGGAGGACAACGTAGGCCCGACAATAAAACGTTAGAAACTAAAAATAAAAAGTAAAACGAGATATAAAGTTATCAAATGTTAGCAAGCATCTAGGAATCTAGCAGGCCTAGAATGTTCACACAAAACAATCGGTAAAAGCATCTAAGATACAAAGGTAAAAAAAAATAAAAATAAATGTATAACAAGACTAAATTAAACATGTGGCACAAATGTAGTTATCAGTGCTGCAACTATTCTTAGCAAGGGGTTATTAAGATGATTGAAAACCATTGTAAAAAGTCCAATTAAAAGAAGAGAAAATAAAAGAAAAACGAGATTGAGAATAGTTAGAGACATCCACATATTTGTACCGTTTATGAGTTACCAGGGAAGCCGCATGCGCAGAAGGAGCTAAAATTTTTATCTTCAACGTAGTTCTTGATTTTATAATATGCTTTTTTAATAAGGACACGTTTGATGAAGTTTTTGAACTTTCCATCGGTTAGTTCTATAACTGACTTTGGCAACTTGTTATAGAAGCGTATACTGTTTATAAGAAAAGACTTGCTAGTTTTCGTTAATCTGATTTTGGGTATTACAATTTCGTGCTTACTGCGTGTATTTAAATTATGGAATTCGCTTCTAGTTTTGAAAAGCCCTCGATTTTTGCGTACGTACAAAATACATTCCAAAATATAAAGTGAAGGTAGAGTCAGTATATCGATCTCTTTAAATTTTTCTCTGAGCGACTCGCGACGACACATTTTATAGATCGCGTGGATTGCCCTCTATGGAAGGCGAAAATTGAGTCAACGTCCGCTGCTGATTCCCACAGCAGAATGCCATAAGACATAATACTGTGGAAGTAAGCATAGTATACCAGCCAAGCCGTAGCTACATCGGTTAACTGCCTTATCTTCCTTACTGCATACGCAGCCGAACTTAACCTACCCGAAAGAGTTCTAATGTGCGCGCCCCACTGCAATTTAGAATCGATTGTAATCCCCAAGAATACAGTTTCCATTATAAACAAACAAACAAACAAACAAACAAATTTTTCTTTATTCAGGTAACTTTTCAAAACCCATTTTACATTTTACATCAGAATAATAAAAATAAAAATAATATCAGTTAAATTAACGGTCAAAACAAAAAGTAATGAAAGAATTAAAATTTAGGTCACGTTGAGGTACATTTGGTAAGGAGAACTTTAGACATTTTATTTTTTTCGCATTCAGTAAAAGATTGTTAGCTGCAAACCATTTTGAGGGAACAATTAGACTTTCGTTGACATGTAAGACATCCGTATCTTTCCTATCTATTTTAAAAATTAGCGAAGTACCATCAGCAAATAAAATAATATCCGATAATTTAGCCATCATAAAAGGGAGATCAATAATGTAAACAAGAAAAAGGAAAGGGCCGAGAATTGAACCTTGGGGCACGCCCATCTTGACTAGAGACCCGGAGGACGTGAAACCAAACTGCTGATTATGCAGGATCCCATTTAAATTGAAGTGAGACAACATCTGGTTCAGCATGATTTTTTCATAGATTTTACACAATGCTGGAAGCACGGATATAGGTCTATAATTAGAGGGATCACTCTTACAGCCTGATTTGAAAATTGGTACTACTTTACTGTGTTTCATTAAGTCAGGAAACGTGCCGCTGTCAAAACATTGATTGAATATGCCTGTTAGGACAGGAGCGATTGAATCAATAATATCTCCAAGAACCCTAACGGAAATCCCCCATAAGTCTTCAGTATTTTTTATATTGAGACTTTTAAACGCGTTTTTAATTGAATCAATACATATTGGTTTAAATTTAAAGGTTGGTACGTCTTTACTAAAGTTTTCTTTAAGAAGAGCTTCAGCTAATTTAGATGAGGAAGGAAGTGACTTCGTAACCTCTAACGGAATGTTGGTAAAGAAATTTTCTAATGTCTCAGCGACTTCTTGCTTATCAGAAATGGTTTGATTAGATTTTTTCAAAGACAACTCATTCTGATCGCGTTGTTGTGTCTTGCCAGTTTCTCTATTAATTACTTGCCACAAAGTTTTTAGTTTTATTATTAGAAACACTAATTTTGTTAATTATTATTTGAGATTTTGCTTGAGCTCAGACTCTTTTTTTTAATAGAACCTAGCCATACCTCAGTCGCAGTCGCCGTAACTCAGTTCCAATACCGTTTGAACGTTCATAGAATTAAAAAATCCGATATTTTCTCATACAGAAACCCACTAGCAACTTGCGGACTCAGCGGGCACAAAGTTACCTTGCACTTTCAAAAGGCTCTTTTCCTACAAAATTGTTTGAAGAATTTCTTCGTCAACTGCAAAATTAAGTTTGTAACGTTTGTATAATCGGTCCGCTAGATTTGCGAATGCAAAAATTTTGTTACCACAGAGACTTTAAAGAAAAAAAAGAAAAAAAAAAAAAAAAAAAAAAAAAAATCGGTCCGCTAGATTTGCGAATGCAAAAATTTTGTTACCACAGAGACTTGAAATCTGAAATTGTTGGAGACTGTTGGAGTTTAACAAAAATAAATTCTCAATACTCTATGTTTGTCTCTGTCTAACCTTATGCTATATGGTTTGACTCCGAACCTAGTAGATAGTCAGTCCTCAGGTAGTCGAGACCCAAATCCTATCTGGTCACCATACACAAACGCGTCAGCCTCGCTAGGGAACACATGTATCACGAAATATTACTGAAACACACCTTCTAATTTAACAAGTAAAGGGTAATTAAACTGTATTATTGAAACCCTTATAAGAGGAGCTCGTGGCTAAATAAAAACAGCTACATGGGTCAATTTTCAAGGTTAAGCAACGCTTGACGAGGTCGGTCCGTGGATGAGTAACTATTTCAACATAGCGAGTTTCCTCCGTGCCTCGGAAAGCACGTTAAGCCGTTGGTCCCGGCTGTTATTTGAAGATCTTTGACAGTCATTACGGGTAGTCAGAAGCTTGAGATCTGACACCAGTCTTACCAAGGGGTACCGTGTTACCCAGTTACTGGGTTGTGGAGGTCAGATAGGCAGTCGCTCCATGTAAAACACTGGTACTAAGCTGAATCCGGTAAGACTGGAAGCCGACCCCAACATAATTGGGAAAAAGGCTAGGCAGATTGATTTTTTATTGAAACCCTTATAAAACGTGTCATTGGTGTCCACCTCTACCCATAAATCCCAAGAGGTTATGGGCCCATAGCGCTAAGCCAAGGTGAAAATAATAATATTAGGAAACTAAATAATAAAAACGTGGTGTGCATCTAAGTGAAACAAGAAGGAACAATAAAACAATACAACAGTGCATAATATGGTTAGTTCAAAACCCTAGACTTCTGGTTTTGCCTTCGTGACGGGCAGTGCTACAACAGACAAGAATGACGCGCGTTCGGCGCGTGACGGACAAGCGACGAAGGAAGAGGATCTGCCGGTTACCTGTAAGATGGGCGTTCCAGGTGTGCTCTGTTCCGAGATCCCATATTATCGATAAAGAAAATGCAAAGTGGGAAATGCTGTCGTTTTTAATAAAGATGGCGGTGTCATTGTGTTCTAAAATGGTTGGTAAGCCGATAAATGGTAAGTCTTTGATGATAAGCTAGAATGAAATTGGCGATAATTGTTTGCATCTTATAAACGCTTTAATTAGCAAATGTTTGTATTACATTCGTAAATAATAATTATGATTTATTGTGAAAACGAAATTAGAGGCCAGAGGTTTCTAATAGTGATGCAATCAACAATAACAGCTTTACGAAAAATTGTGTGAAGCTCGTATTTATTGAAAACAATTTTGTTTGGCAAAACAAAACAAAAGATTAGTAATAAAAAAAGGTAGATAATATTATGTGAATAGTGCTCACAGATGTGTACGGTCAAAACACTTCTTCATAAATTAAAAACAAAAAGCTGAGTTGTGTTTTGGAATGCTAATTTTGGTTTGAGAATTGTTACCTAACTTTATTTGTAATAATGCAATTAAATAAGAGTCCTGAACTCGAAAAGGATACCTACCATTAAACAGTGGTTTGCATTACGGCATTGAATGATATTGCCGAATGGATTAATAAGAACAATGAATTATAAAATGGAGTAAGTAGTACCGCGGTTGGCTGTGAAGCGGATCTCTTGTCGCATTGGCCTCTAAGAAAGCCGTTGATGCCTAACACACGTACACCGCCCGACCGCGCGGGTCTAGCGGTGCTTTTCCCTTTGCGCCCGCGGCGGTGCGCGGTGCCGTGTGTAAACAGTCTAAAGTATTTAAATGTTTTGGTTTTTCTTTGTTAATTAAAGTAGAAAACGAAATTTGACAATGTGTTATCAAAGGAAAATAATTCGTTGCGTATAAGTAAGGGTTCGTATCTACCTGCTCGAGTAACAAGAGACGAGCGGAAGGGCACATGGGGCGCGGGTCGTGCCCACTCGTAGCATCTGGAGAACAGATGAATGGCGCTACTTCGTGTTCGCAATGTGAAAGTCTTTACTTGATACACACTAATATTGATATAAAGTGTAGATAATTATGTTAGACAATTGGTTTGTGAGATTCGGAGATGTAGTATTGGATGAGATTAACATCTTATCAAATAGGCCAGTGAAACCTGAGACCGAATGAATCATGGCTAAATAGGCATTAGCAACTTGCGGACTATTTTTACTGTGACTAAAGTTATTGAAATGAAAAAAAAACTACTGTTTTCTTTTGTTTTGAAGGTTGGCACTTATATGACCATCTTATGGCTGTCTTTCTCGCATTAGATTTTTGCCAGTAAATATTTTAGAGGTGTACGACCAAAACCCAGTTCCCAACCTGTTTCAAATTAAAATGTAAGAATTCGTTTTTAATATATTTTTGCCTTGGGTACTGATACCTAATATAAATAATTTTAACAAATTTTTTCATTTGTTTGCGCTTCAGTACTACATTTAAACTATACATTTATTTATTCTGACGGATTCATAAAAATGTTCACAATATCTTGCTCTTTCCATCAAGGTACTTATTTCATCAATTGCCTGGAATATCACGATTATACTCGTATATTAAACCCCATACATAATACATCTCACACAATATGTTATCATCTGAACCACTGAGGATTCCGATATGAGCTAACAGGGTATTATAGGCTGTATAGGCATCGCCTTTGTGCTCAAGTTTAGCCCAGCTGAATGCTTCCCAGATAAGGCCTAATCTGGCTTGTAGCTCACAGACCCCATATTTGAATATTAATTATGCAATATGTCTCTCAAATAGTTTGGGGATTCTAATTGTTAGAAGTGTTTTGGTTTATTATTGGTAGTTTAAAGCAGTACAAGGATTTACTTGGAGATAATTATAATTATTTGAAGTTAGAATTTTACTCTCTAAAAATTACTCACGTTAACTTATTTTTTGTTTAAATTATTACTAATTCCTAACAGCAATCTGCGATTGACAAATAAAGAAATAATAAAATAAACCTTGGCAAACAGATAGGCATTTATACCGAACCGAAATCGAACGTTACACAAATAAAAAGATGAGACATGTAAAAGACAACGAATTTCCAAATCGTCCATAAAATATGTCATCCGCAAATCTACACCAATAAAATGCCGTGAAAACTGGCATCGGCACTTCTTATCAGAAAGACTCACCAAAGTAAAGTGAGTCGTGTCAAATACACAATTTCCTACGGGAACTCCGTCTCGACGGCGACGTGCGGAATTAAGTGCTGACTACCTGTGACGTCACATAGATATCTTGAGGCTAAAAAGTCATTTATAAGGTACTCTTTTTTGAAAAATGTTTAGAGAGACCAGAGGCTCTAGACAAAGTGTTCTTCCACAAGCGATGGCGGTGGCTGAAAGGGCAAGTTGTAAGGGATTGATCACGTGACATTTGGATAGCGCTTGGTAAACCCATAATTTTTTGACGTTTTTCCAATCACTATCGCGACGCTTTCGTTGATAGAATGTCACGCGATACGGAACGCGTCTGACTCATGGAACGTTCCAGTACCACAAACTATAAGACGACAGTGCTTTATATCGCTAAATAAAATATAACCCAACCAAGTGAAATTGCTCGTTAGTTTCGGATTACATATAAGTTAGTTTGAGTTGATTGAATTTGGGATTATTTGTTGTTGATTGAATTAGAAGTCTTTATTTACAAAATTTATAGCTTCTCGTAACAGGGACTTTAGAGTCTCAGACCATTCACTTTCGATTTGTGTGTGGTCGCACACAATCAAACACAAATGTGTTGCGCACGAGACACCGTTTAAATTTTGAAGTTTCTACTCATGTGTAAATAATAGCACGGGTTGGTTTTCAAGGTTAAGCAGCGCTTACGCAGGACGTTCTGAGGAAGGGTGACGATAAAATTCTGAGGTAACACACAACGAATTTCTGATCTTCAATTCAAATTTTCATTTATTGATACCTCGACTTCTGGCTTATTGAAACTAACTCGTGTTTGTGCCTCCTATTATAATCAAAGTAACTATTCATAAACCCAACAAAGCAAGGCAAGTAATCTCTGATGTCAGCCATCCGGAAATCATTCACTATAATAACATACAAGCCTCCCTTTGAACGCGTCAAAGCATATGCTAAAATATAACGCGTGATAAACATAACATCACGCCTGTGTTTCTCCAAGGATAAGGCAGAGGTAAACCCACATATCACCAGTAGACGTGTGATACATATGTAAAATCTGGTGTGCTAGGGATAGGATTAATATTCGGCTTTGTGGTATTTATTCGGCGGTGCTTAGCTTTTCGGCTTCGGTATTCACACTTCAACGCTCTCGATATCATTACACGCATTTAGCGTGTCTTAAATGATTGAAATTTAAGGTGTGTATTTCACGAATGCGAGGTAGTGGAGAGTGCTTCCTAGTATCTTCGTTATATGTGGAGTGTGTGGTGTGGTGTTATGTGGTGTGTTTGTGTTGGAATTAGCATCTAGTCTGGCGAAGTGGGGGATTATTGATCAATCAAATATCCAGTGTGAGTGCGGTCCTCATGTTCAGCCTATGTCCCATTTGCTGAAGTGCCCCAAACAAACCGTTTACCTGCACCTGTGACTACCTATATACGGTCACCACAAATTAAATTCAAAAATGTCCGTATAAACGCCGAAGTGTACGTCGATGGCCGACGGCAAAGCGTATTCTTTTTACATCCGTATTCGCTGTTTTAACTATCGGTTGGAACCTTCAAAAGGTACTTGGACTTTGGGGTTAAGACCAGGGAATGTGGGCATTCTTACCTTACTTAACCATTCTGGTAGTTACTATCAGCTTATGGAAGCCCCGTTTCTAGACCAACGCGGAACCCACTGTCTCCACTGTGCTAACTTGAGGTGGAACTTAACGTGTAACTTAAGGGCGGCCAATAAGTTTGGCGAGAACTATACTTCGCATTGCTTGCGGTATCGTCTACTGCTAACTACGGTCACGCTACGCGTTTGGTCATGTTGATATAAGTGAAAGGTAACTAACAAAGGGTGTGGATGCCCTAGAAATTAGGGGACATACACGGATCTTATTGTTGATGTTTTACAGAAAAACTAGCGCAGTACTCATAAGCGATGGGAGCCGGGAGTGTGTGTATGACTAGATGTATGAAAGTAAATGAAGCAAACGGAGTATGGTATGGTTATTTTTTTATAATCGATAGGCTCGCGTTTGACCACTATCTCGTCTGATAAATCTGGTCGTGTACCTAGATATTTCAGGTAATGAAATCAATAGATATCTAACTTTCTAAGAGGTCTCAATGACTATTTATCAGCGTGATAAAAATAATAACATACTTTGAATTTAACCGACTTCAAAAAAAGGTGGACATTCTCAATTCGTCGGCATCTTTTATGTTTTTTTTTTATGTATGTTCCCCGATTACTCAAAGACGCCTCAACCGATTTGTAATTTTTTTTTTGTTTGAAAGGGTATACTTCACAGTTAGTTCCATAGTCATCAAGTCAGGATCTGATGATGGAATCTTGGAGAAATCGAGGGAAATCCTCAAATATTATAGGCATACATATAGCGATTTTGATATTTTCATCAACAATGTAATCATTTGCACTCTGAAAGTATCATGTGGTGAAGTGGAGCTGGTGAAAAAGACCACAGATGGCCAATAGAACTCCTTAATGCTAAGTATGTCATGGGGTATAAGATCTCTCTAATAGTTAAACGACTATGATGAAGCAAATACTCATAAAAAATAAATAGCACTGATGAAAATGGTACCATCGAACTGATCTGATGCCCGGCAAGTAGGCACTGGAACTCCGAAATAAAACAATGGATCTTAGTCGTGTTTGGGTTTATTGGAATCTTCATATTGAGCACACACACACACCCACACACGCACACACATTGGCTATATATGAGGAGGTACCTATCAAAACTAAAAAGAAATAAATAAAAACTTTTTACCAAAAAACAAACCGTCTTCCAAAAAAAACAAACACTGCAAAGTGAAATATAACTTTCTATTCCGAAATCGGTGTCGAAACACGGAAAACAATAGGTACCAAAGACACCGACTTTGGAAAATAAAGTAATTTTTCGCTTTGCAGTGTTTGTTTTTTTGGAAGTCGGTTTATTTTTTTGTTGTTATTAATCTTAGAGAACACTGACAATAAATCACTACAGGAAAATATCGTTAGGAATCCTAGACCTACGGATTGAATCTCAAACAGTAAGATGATCCCATGCCCAGCGGGTGGCATAACTACAGGCTGCTATTCATATTATCAAACATTAAAAGTAAATTATGAGGTTACAAATAGAAGCTTTCATTTCCCCCGAAATATTAATGGCGCAATGAAATTAGCATTATTATGACATTCATTTTTTTCTTGCCTTTGGGCAAAGACCTCCCCTAAGTCCTTCTAGACATTCTTTTCCCGCGCCGTATCAAGCCAGCGTTCATGGTACGCGTCCAAATCATCTCGTTACCTGTTTCTGAAAAGGCCTAGTAGGGTTGTCAGAAGCCCAATTACAAATCTGGTTGTCAGATTTGAAACAGGACATAAATAGGTTATCGTGTTCCCTTAAAATGGGTAGAATGATCAATACATTGAGGCGAAAGTTCAATTGGCTGCAAAAAAGTTGGGGATTTTCGCAAAGGTAAGACGGTACAACACGCCTGAACAGCTGCTCAACTTGTATAAAGCGCAAGTTCGGTCATGCATGAAGTATTGCTCTCCCCTCTGGGACGGATCTGCCAAATACCAGCTTGATGCACTTGAGTCGATTGGGAGACGGGCGGGCAGGTTTATTGGCAACGATGCACTGGTCGCGTTAAAGCTTCAGAGCCTTAAACATCGACGCCGAGTTGCAAGCCTGTCGGTTTTTATCGGTTACATTTCGGGGAGTGTGCGATGGAACTGCACAATTTGATTCCGCCTAGCCCTTTCTATCATCATACTACAAGCCGAACGACCATGCGCTATCTGTACAAAGTGTATATCCTACCCATACGCACAACGCGTTTTGCTAATACTTTCATTGTGCGCACAACTAAGGACTGGAATTCCCTACCGGGATCGTTGTTCCCTGACAGCTACAACCTTTGGGTCTTTAATTCAAGAGTGAGTAGGTTACTTTAAGACAAGCATGCTTCACCGTAGACCACATCATCGCTTATCATCAGGCGAGATAGTCGTCCAACGTGAGCCTAATGACAATACAAAAAAAAATAGTGCCCTATTTGTATTTGTGAAAGTCAAAAAGGCAGTTGCATACTGGCCTACAACTGCATCCATTTAGACTGAAAGTAGACCTCATAGTTGGAAAAAGGCTGGGCAGATTCATTATTTTATCCAAATCCGTTAGGCGTGATTATTTAACAAACATACAGACTATCACATTTACAATATTAAGTAGGCTAGCAAACGAAGTAGAAATGCCATCCAAAATTTTACAGCCCGTTGACAATTACCATCATAATGAAAAAGAGCCACACAAAATGACTTCATGAATATATTTTTCCACTAAATTTAAGTCCCATTGGACCAAAATTAGGGCTGAGTCAGTTCAGCAACCTCTGAAGGGATTTAACGGCTTCATTAACACCTACAGGAAGATTTACAGTGAATATTAATTTGGAAATAAAGTGTGATTCCGGCGAATAATTTTATAGCGTTTTTACCCATGGGTTTATCATGAAGATTATTGCTCAACCTTTCTTTGTTCTGAAATGGGAATAATTGAGTCGTCATTCTTACTTTCTTATCGTATACTTGCTTCTGTCCGCGGCTTCGCACGCTTGAAAGTGTTTTATCTTCGCAAGGGAACACTCGACCGGAATAATAAAACTATCCTATGTCTTTTTCAGAGTCTCAAATTATCTCAATACCAAATTTCATTATCGGTTAGCATAAATCGGTTCAGCGGTTTAAGATTGAAAAGTTATCCGACAGACAGACAGAGTTACTATTGCATTTATATTGGTATATATATAGTATGGATATGGATTTATTAGTATTACTCCACTAGTTTATTATTCCATAGGATGCACTAGGACCGGTGTAGAGCTTAGCGATTGCCGACATACAAGTTTAAGAAGTAAATTATTAAAACACTACAAACACGATATTATTTTTCTGAACCACGTCTATACGTGTCACGTCTACACGTCTACGCCTATATTGCTCACCTAAGAGCTAAAACAGCTTGAATTTCTGGAAGAAATATCCAATTTCGAAAAATTTTCACTTATGAAAAGCTGCCCTATTGCTTAGTTTTATTAGGTTACTTTATACCTTAGAAAAATGCAATATGCCGGTCGGATAGAAGTAAAAGCTCGGGAAAAGCTAGTGTATAAATATTTGCACAAATTTCTACTCTCTATAAGGCTTACATAACAATACAACCTTTAAATAAACAGAACTGAAATATCTCTGTTTGAAAAATAAACGGATGGCTAGCAAATAAAATCAACGACAATCCCCTAGAGGTGCACAGATTAAACTTTTCAATTGCCTGACAAATTTATAGAAAGCTGTGGCGCAAATATGCATTCATTCTCAACTCTCTCCATTCTTCTCCCAAGGGATTTGTGGCTGTTTTTTTTTTACTGAATTTATTATAGAAGGAAAATGAAGCTGGTGGTTTTAATCAAGTCAGGTTTTGTTATATAGAGTTTTACGGAACAGGGTCTTGTGGTCGCGAGCGGTACTTCTGAGCATAAGGTCCTCGGTTTGATGCCCGGGTCGGGGAAAGTGTTATTGGGTTTTTCAACTGAAATTTCTCAGCAGCCTGGAAACTGGATTTGTGCCCGATTGATGGCAATAGACTCGCCCACTATAACATAGGACTTAAACAAAACTGGTGAAATGTGTGTGTACTATAGGTGCACCCCTGCTTAACCTTTTGAGGAGTACAGGCGAGATATTTTGTTATGATATGTATGGAACAGAGTGGCAAGTCCCGCAACCTCCATTGAAAAGGGAGTGTCCTCCAATCAGACGGGTGTTTAGTCTGGTGGGTAGCTGCTCGATGGTAGTTGTCAGGCTGTTGTATTCGAGTATGTTCATATCGCGTTGGGAGAACTTTGATTTCACGACGTAGGATTTTTGTGACGTCAGGTATTCTTTTAGTTTATATGTGGCGTTATAGATGCAGCTACTGTTATGAAGTCTATGTTTTGGATTCATATGATTGAAGTTGTTCATAATATCTGAAATTGC
The DNA here is from genome assembly GCA_945859665.1 of Anorthoa munda. Lineage (NCBI taxonomy): Eukaryota > Metazoa > Arthropoda > Insecta > Lepidoptera > Noctuidae > Anorthoa > Anorthoa munda. The sequence goes on from OX243898.1 coordinate 28,857,110, forward strand.
ATATGTTAGGATTCAGAAAGAAGTAACACACAAGCGACTAAATTGGAATTTTATGATTTCAATAGACACAGTCTAGTTCATTCCACTATACTCTACGGTGTCTGCCGCGACGCCCTCTAGTGGTGTCATGGCGACAAAAAGGTGCATCCGCAAATTCAAATTTTAAGCAACTTTAGTTATATATGTTTTGAAGAGCAGTGTGCGACAAAAGTTTTTTGAGTGTAGTTACGAGTATGACAAGCTTAGTTAATATTTGTGCAAATTAGAATAAAGTTAACTAAACAATATTACTACGTTTCAGTTACAAGCTTTAGCCAGCATCTTTACACATCCTTTGATGTCACTAAGTAGCCCACTACTAACCACAAATTTCCTTAAAAATATCTGAATCGGAGAGCAAAATACATAATCACCTATTCATTTGATAAGGGTTGAGATGTCAAATACTGTTTGATGAAAGAAAAGTGTTCAAAAGTAGACCTTATGCACATGACAGGTGAGACCGATGTACAAGGCTTTTTGTAAGGTCTTAGGTACATTGTCGACCTGAATACAGGGCTTTTTAGGAATGAAATCTGAAAGTACATATCTTTCACTCTCATCCTAAAATTCTACCTGTACTAGGATAAAAGGACGTTTATTTTTAAGAAGCATCATATGTGTTAATATAGGACATGTTCTGGCTATCATCCAATTCCTAAACCATTTTGCCTATAGACAGACCGAAAAGTTTTACCTTATCATCATCAATGGAGCATCCTAGACCCATCCCAGCCTCAGTGCCATTGTCGAGGCCCTTCATAGGAGGTGCATCACCTCCTTTCCTGCTCATCATGCACTGCCTCTTCCCTCCTTTCTGCCAACTGCACCACCTAGTCAATTATCATCATTATTTCAGCCGATAAACATCCACTACTTAACATAGACTGCCCCAAAATTTCGCCAAGTCAACCGGTCCTGTGCAACTCGCAATTTTACCTACAAAATATATTACGCCCAATCCCGAATTATCGAAGAGTCCAAATTGCCAATATTTCCTCTAATAAACTCATTAAGAATGCAATAAAAAATTGACGTAAATCCGAGCTTGGCTGCTGACGGTCGCAACTCGCAATAGTTTATGGCCCATAAAGTATGATCAGATAAAATATCACGCCTGAGTGGTGTTCCATCCTGTTGATCAGTTTACGAGTATTGCCAGAAAATTAGGACATGATACGTTTCTGGCTGGTTGTACAAGATTGTAGTTTTCGAGAGTTAGAGGAATTCTGTGATGTCATTGAATGCAATGGCATTGCATAATGGATATTTTGAAAGATTTAATTGCTTTATAGCGAAATGAGGGTGCGTGAATATACGTGCGTGTACTTTTTTTTATTTGTTTTTTTTTTATCTGATATACTTTTGAGGCAGAAGCAGATTTTTATTTTTATTTCAATATTGTCTTCGAAAATCAGGGCATTACCTTTACACCAGCCGTGTAGGCTGTTGTAAAGGTAATGCCCTGATTTAACTGTTGTACAGCACAGATCATTGCTTACTACAGTATTTCTATTCATAACAAAATACTAGGATTATTCACGGACAAGCCCGAAATAATTATTTCCAACACGATCTTTACGACCTTTAACATAAGGATCATCATACAGAAGCGTGGGATGTACAGTCACACTGAAAATAGGATCGTCAGCTGAAGGTCTGTTTTAATTTGCTCCGTTCACGATAAAAAGAGTTTAACTGTTTTGCTAACCCAGTATATACCATTCTGGACACTGACATTATGAAAATACTCACAGCTTATAAAAAATCGTAAATTTATACAATTTTAAAGCCAACTTGGTAAAGAAAGTGAACTTTAAAATAACTGAAAAAAAATAACCAGTAGTCTAGAACTTTTTAAGTAATGTTGCGGATCATAGTGATTTTAAAAGTTGGTACCCAAAACTCCTTAAAAATGATATTTACGAGCAGAATTACTTAAACAAAACAGATTTTTTTTATATTTTATGAATCGGCCTGTCCATTAAAAAGGTTTTAGTTTGACGTCAACAACATTGGTGGAAGGTTTGTGCTATTTTGGTTTTTGATGTCAAGTAACTAAGTACAGTTTTATATGCGATACTCTGCTCAGTCTCCTAGCTTCAAAATGTCTTATGTGTCCTGACTTGATCAATCTATCTGCGTAACTTTTTTCGAACTATGTCGGAGATGGCTTCCAGTCTAACCAGCAGATGAATACCAGTATTTTATATGCGACTGCCATCTGAGGTCCAAAACCCAGTTACTTGGTAATACGACACCACTTAGTAAGACTGGTACGTCAGATTTTCAGGTTTCTGATTACCCTAAGATCTCTAAATGCCGAAATCAACTATGTATGTCATAAACTGATAGAGGACAGTGATTTAAAACTTTAAAACGTTAAACGGTTAAATGAATCGACTGTACTTAATAAATAAAATGCCCACGATTTCTAGATTTTCTTGAGCTGGTCGAAAACACAGAAATCTGTAAACGAAATTTCATCTATTATAATAAGACCTTTTGAGAATAAACCTCTTTTAGGGGAAGGTAGTTGAAATGTAGGCTGGTTTTCATATGCACTCGTAAGTTACCTACTCGTAATATCTTGTCGATATTTTCTGGTAAAACTATGTGGGTGGTATAAAATGCAAAAATTCAGATCAAAGGCTTGTAAAGAACAAAAATTATTCAATAAGAATATAAAAATAAGTAGTGATGGCGTACAGTAGTTTCTGTCTACCTCTATGGGAAGAAGGCATCAGTTTTTGTGTTTTTGTGTTTGGAAATGATTACAGTACTTTCTAACAAGCATAAAAGAACACACTTTGCATCTAGCGAAGGATGAATAAACTCGACACAAAATATCTGTATAAACAAAATACTTGAAACCAAATTAAATAATTTCCTCTTTCTTATCTTACCTTCATCAATAATACATTTCGTGTATTAGATCGTTACCTTCCAATTATATTAGGCCACCCACTCCACACCCCATTTTAATCAGTTAAATGGCAGACTCGAAATGCATGTTGACCTAATTAGGACAAAAGCATCATGAAATAACTTAATGAAATAGCATACATTTCTTATCTGTTAAAAACATTACTCTTCATTTGGGATTCGCCTAAGACGTAGATCATCGTCATCATTAGCCTACAGCAGTCCCATGTCATTACAATCACACGCTATTTATCTCAATTCTCGGCAACTCTCATCCAGATGCTACCCTGCAAAAATAGCAATATTTATATCTAAAGTAAAAGCCAGTTCATTAACAATTTATTAATAAATATAATCTAAGGTCTGAATTTGATGATCGGTAAAATCAATTGTTTATCGCGGTATGCTACAGTAACCAGCCTTTAACGAAAGCAGAAAACCACCGTTTATAAACTTGCTCATGAGAGCACAATTATAAATTGACAAGCGCTTGCTAACAAAGCCTTTTAGAATAGAATAGAATATTATAGTTTTTTATTTGCACGGAAAGTAGTTTAAAGTTACAGATGTTAAGTTTAAAATGATCCTTAAACTAACTACCTTAACCTTACCTTTTTAGCTCGTTATGTGGAGTTTATTTCATAATGAGATTGCAAGCAAAGACTAGCTCAAGCTCTATCGCTGGGCGATGTGGAGGAGTTCGTGGTTAAATTATATCAGCCACACGGGTTGATCTTCAAGGATATGCAACGCGTGTCGATGGTCATCTGTGGAAGTGTGACCGTCCATTAAACACTAAGACTTATCCGTGCCTCAAAAAGCACGTTTTGCTGTGAGGGACTGTCATTTGCAGATCTTTGATGGGCGTTACGGTGGTCAGAAGCAACCGAAAATCTGACACCTGTCTTGCCAAGGATTATCGTGTTACCCAGGCACTGAACCAGTCGCTCAATGTAAAAGATTTATTTAAGTCTAAGATTTTTGATGAGTGGTTCAAATTCTTCCTCGGTACTCCAAACCGAAGTAGTCCGCTTCTAACAGGTGTAGCTGCCGACATACTTGGTCGAATAGCACTCTGCCTAGAGCTTTTGACTGTAACAAACAAAAATGTGACGTAAGAACAAGTTCAGAAGAAAATGGAACTTCCTATTGCTTGCTAAACCTTATTTACCTGTTTATGTATTATGACACCTTATTTACCTATATATGTTTACTCTTTTATTTTTAAATAAAATTTCCGTTCCGTCACTTGCAGCTAAGGTTTCATTAGTTCGCGTTCAGCGACATCCAATCGACACCGGCTATCGCTAAAAATCAGCGCTGTGGCTCTGTCTTGCACGTGAGTCCCAGCATTATGCTGAGCGATACCGTATTGTGTGGTTGTGACGCATACTTGGTTGTTATCGTATTTAAGTTACTTATTCCTTTGGTTTTTTATGGCATGCGTTGTGCCTAGCGCAAATAAACTCTTTTTTTGGCCTCGACGGCCGCGACACCTGAACCAGGTGTGAAACAATAGAAAAACAATTGTTTCCTGACCTATGAGCTCATAACCGATAGTTGGAACTATGGCAAGTTACCAATAAGAAAAAGTTATAAAAGTTATCTTGTCAAAACTGTTACAATCTGAGGGGGGCATGATTCTGACTTTTCAATGAGTGCCCTCGTTAGGAAGATAAACTTATGAAGTACAGATTAATATTTTATGTGGAAAATCTGAGGTGGCTACAGTTAACATATGACTTTCAAACCTTTGTTGGATTATTAGAAGTCTCTGATCTCTTAAAATCAGTCTGATATAACTCTCAAACTCTTGTTAGAATTCTAAGAACTTTGTTTAATTTTAAAGTTTGATGTACCTAACCTTCTAATACTTGTTCGGTTTCAGAAATGCTTACCTCTTAAGGATAGAGGGAAGCTATCCCGTCTTATTGGTATACAATTCTAATAAGCACATGTGCGAACTATTTCAGCTACTCCTGAAAACGAGTTCGGCAGCTGACTCGGCATTAAGGTGCTTAAGCAGAGACCGCTGTCCAGCGCAGATCGCCATCCAGCGCAACTGCGATAATCTGAGTTTAGAACGAGAAAGTACCGTAGGTAGTACTAATAGGAGAGACCCTGGTATGTAAAATTAAATAATAAGCATGCACAGGTCTTATAAGATCTTTACTAACGAGATAAAAATATTTCAGCGAGATATAAATTAAAATACAAAAGTATTGTAATGACTTGAAGCTTAGAAGACTCTGGTGTGTAAAACTAAGCAAGAAGCATACCGACAGGTCTATTGAAATTAGTTATTTGATAAGGAAATGGATAAGCACCATTATAAAAATATTCAGATACAGCAATTACGTATCGGCAGATAGAAGGTAATACGAGACTGTGATAGGTGAAATTAAACTATAAACATACACAGATTTATACGAAGTTTGTAACTTGAATATGACAAAAAAATGATATACCTTTCGAATTAGGTAAAACAATTGTGACACGAACGTAGATATAACTGCATAATACTACAAAGTAATGGCAGATATTGAATCTTATTGGATTGATAATCCAATTAGAATCATTATAACTAATTGATTAGGTGAACCTAGCACTAGGTGACGAGGTTATAATCTTTGAAGGTTTTATGAGACAACAGAGATCATCCTATTGTGAAAGCTCATCCGCTGTACTACGTCACGCGTCTGATTTTCAGAGGGGGGAATGTGACTACACGTCATTTATCTCTATATTATAATATTTAATACTGCGCATTGCCGGCCAGATGTGGCGAATACTTAGAGACAAGGACCTTCGGGTTTAAATTATGGTCTGACAGGCAACCTCATAAACTATGAAATTCTATTCATTTTAAAAATAGTGAAGCGATAATGGACCTTTAACAAAAACAAAGTGGCCAAAAGCACAGGAATAGGGACTTAAGATACGAGATTCTCTACAAAAACTAAGGACCATGTGTTAACAATAAAAGTAGATACACGGACCCGGCCCGGCGGGCAAGCTGAAAACCCTTAGGCGAGGCGATGAAGGCAAAAAGGTTGGGGAGAGAAGGGGCAGTGGGTTTTGAGAGGCACGAGAGGTAGGGACTTGACTCTAGGCAGTGATAGAGGAAGGACGAAAGCGCGAAAGGCGAAAGATTGATAGTTGAGAATCACGTAGTAAGACGGATAGAGGAGAGTGGTTACGGAATCAATAATCAAAAGTCGTGTCGTGGTAGTTATCGTGGTAACGAAATTAATTATTAAGTTAATTACAATTTAGTCTAAACTCGTATCAATATGGTGTGAGTGAGTGCCGGTATGTTTGGTAAGTTTTAATCATTATATTACATAGGTAGGGACAAATCACTAATGTACCCTTTGTTTCTAGCATGGCGAGTCCTTGTATTTATCTCCCAATCCACACCTTGGCAGATATTTGTCACTAGCATTTGGTCTAGGGAAGCGGTGAAGCCTTTTGTCACACGTTACATGCTCTAATCCACTATTTATACACTACACAAATACTCATTTGATTATGGACTATTATTGACTTTAACTGACATAACATGCATGGAAGGTGGAACCGCTAATACGCACCGTTGTATAAAATAGGCTATAAGGCCGCTCTCAATTAAGAACGTAGGATAACCAAATGTTAGTTGTTAAATACTGTTTCCTATAGAAGGTCTGATTACGAGTCTCATTGCATTGCGTTTGTTGTGTGTACACTAATAAACTAAAGGGGGTAGTCATCACCAAACATCACACACTGGGATATGATCAATTTAATGAATGTTAGTGTCGTGTCTCGTTAAATCGCACCAGGTCTTCGGGCCCATCTCTGAATTAAAAAAATAATATTTAGCGAGACACGATGGAAGCCCAGTGTAAGACCCCGCTGTTGACGTCACACGGCTGTCAATTACACTGGAGCAACCTCGAGATTTGGGGAGTTTAAAAAGTGTGAAATGACGACTTAATCCATTTCCTCATACAACAAATCGATCTCAATGTGTTCTGTATCAGACTGAGTCTACGGTGCGCTTGCTAGTTTTGTATTGTCTTAGTAAGGGTGTTAGGTCGAGGGTGATCTATTTATTATAGCGCGCGTCCAGTAATTCTGGAAGCATGTCTCGCTCAATGGCAGGGCTCTTAGGCACAAAACTGTCCCTGTCTTAGGATTGTGTAAGACATGTTTAAGTTTAGGGAAACATGTATTGTAAGGACCGCTGCTAATCCTTCCTAGGACTCGCATTCGAGGCCCTGCAGTACACGTATACGACGTGCTTGCTGCTGAAAGGTGGTCTCACGTCTCTTGGGTGGGAATCTAGACTATTGTCAAGGAACTCATTAAGGTAATTCAAAGTAATGTATTTCTCAAAGCAAGCGTAGCGTTCCTTCCTCTGACTTTTCGTTAGGTAAATAATGCACTTTGCAACCTCTTTGTCTAATTAACTTCATACATCACTATTGTTTTACTAATATAGTCCTTATGGCTAACAGACAGAAAAGTGTGCTGGGAAGTTTGTTTCATTATTTCTTCTTACCAGCTATTACACCTAGGAAATAATGGCGGGATGGGCGCTTTTGGGGCTGTCTGTAGGAGAGTTGATCTAATCAACTCCAGTCACTTCTAGAGTTAAAACTCTCTGCCAATTTAGTTACTTGTATTTGTATTAATGCTTGAATGTATAATTACTATCAGCGACCACTATTCGGTCTTTGGTTTAATACTCTATACATTAGTGTAAAGAGTTTCTCACACAAACTTTAGTTAATTATAATAATTTAGTTTATATCCCTTTAGTTACATTTTATCCTTCTAAACCACTTCCAAGTTATAATCTTATAACTGTGAATTCCAAAACAAAACAAAACTATAATTTGGAATTCACGTGTACTCGGTGGAAAGGTGTCCAGGTCAGGAAGTCGAACCTTACAAATTTGTGCGGCTGGATGGGGCACAGATTCTACTTCTTCAGAAGTAGCCGACCTTTTACTCTAAATCTAGGGCAGTTTAGGAAAAACGAAATTTTTATCAGCCTAGGGTCTTTTAGGAACAGTCACATAGGTAAAGGCCCATGTGGTCTAATGTTGGGTAAAATTAAAAAAAAATATTTACTCTAGGATTTTTATTTCTATGTATTCCGTATTTTTTTCTGCTCACCTCACTCAAGTGAGCGCACACAATTGTAAAGTGAAGTATTTTTAACCCCCGACGGAAAAAGAGGGATGTTGTAAGTTTGACGAGTGTTGCTGAGTATCTGTGTATGTGTATCTGTGTATATATGTATCTGTGGCATCATAGCGCCTAAACAGATGAACCGATTTTGATTTAGTTTTTTTTTTTTTAATGGTGATTTTGTCGGGAATGTTCTTAGCAATGTTTGAATAAAATCGGTACAGCCGATCAAAAGTTATGGGCGTTTTACTGTTTGAATCGGGGTGTTTTCGCAAGATATCGTGTCATAATTAGCGGCACTCCAAAGATCGTAGAAATGCCTTCAAAAAACCACAACCACTAATCTCGCCTGTCTTGCAAAATCAGACCAACGAAACTATTACCTATCAGCTATGTCACACCTACCAGGATCTATATACATCAAAATCTACTTTAAATTTATTTTACGCAAATGTGAGAAGTATACGCAGGCGGGGAAAATTTGACGAACTGAAATGTTCCTTACAGTCGATCGATAACACAACCCATGTTATCCTACTCACGGAAACATGGTTAAGATCAAAAGAGGATGCAGAATCATTTCAACTACCTGACTACACACATTATTATAATCTCAGAACAGACTCAAGAGGCGGTGGGGTTTCCATATATGTGCATAATAATATAAATCATAGTGTGAACGAAGAAACCTACACTGGAGGTATCAACTACCTTTGGGTCAGTCTAGAAAAATATGCACTGAGCATAGGTTTAGTCTACAACCCTGGAACAACCAACATAAAGGAGTTTCTTGAAGTGTACTCATCACAGCTGATAAGCAAAAAGCGATGTCTTGTCTTTGGTGATTTTAACATCGACCTATTAACAAAAAATAGCAACAGCAAACGGTATAGAACTGCCGTACGAGAATCTGGCTACGAAATTATTAACCATATCAGCGAAGACCACTGCACACGTGAAACCACTTCTACAAAGACTATTCTCGATCACGTATGCACAAACTTGAAACATAAGGGCTTCCATATGGCAATTGTGGACTCACCCATGTCCGATCATAAGCAGATTTACCTATCAATGAAAAAAAGCAAATCACCACCTAGAAAACATGCCAATTATGAGGCAGTGAACTACGAAAAACTCTTCGAATATATCAAAAGTACGAACTATCCATCAAATGACAACTGCTACGACAACCTTGAACAGTATATAAAGTGTGCAATATTTGAAAGCAAAGTTACTAAAACTAAAGTCCTAAATCCACCCCAACAAGACTGGATATGCAGAGATATAATAACAAAGATTCATGAAAGAAATGTAGCTTGGCACAAATTGAAGCAACATCCAGAAGACGAAGAATTAAATAAACAATTTATAATAGAAAGGAACAAAACTGCAGAAAGAATACAAAAAACTAAAAAGAAATACTACTATGAAACATTCAAGAAATACTCAGGAAATCCAAAAAAGATGTGGAAACTAATTAACACACTATCCAACAACAAGGTCAAAACACATTGTACTCCTCCAAATCTCCTAACCAAAGACGGGCCTGTAACCGATGGTAGTGAAATCTGTGAGACTTTTAACGTCTTCTTCTCAACGATCGGTTCGACACTCGCTAACGCTATCCTAACGACACAACAAAAACACAACGTAGATACAACACTGACAACAGATTATACTCATCAACTAACTACTTTTACACCGTGCCAAACGGACGAAATCTCTAAAATAATCGCTAGTCTAGATCCAAACTGTAGTGTAGGGATTGACGGGATAACCACAAAAATAATAAAATGTTTAAGAACCTTAATATCAGACAAACTGACCACTTGTATTAATGAACACCTTGCTGAGGGAACGTTTCCAGATGCCCTAAAAATCGCTAAAGTTACCCCTATTCATAAATCTGGCACAAAAAGTGACCCAAACAATTACCGGCCTATCTCCGTCCTTCCTGTTATCTCGAAAATCTTTGAAAAAGTTGTTTATTCTCGATTAGTCAAATACCTCACCTCTATTAACTTCCTTTACAAACGACAGTATGGGTTTCGTTCACTGTCCAACACTTTATCAGCCACAGCAGACCTAATAACAGCAACACAAACAAATATTGACCAAAAAAAGATAGGACTGGGCCTTTTTATAGATCTAAAGAAAGCTTTCGACACCGTTAGTCACTCAATATTACTACAAAAGCTCAACAACATAGGTGTTTCAGGGGTGGCACGCAAAATGATTGACTCATACCTAAAGAATAGGTATCAAATAGTAAAAATCGGGGAATACCAAAGTAAACCACACAGCACAGGCTCATTCGGTGTGCCCCAGGGATCGGTTCTTGGACCACTATTTTTTCTTATTTACATTAATTCCGTGCACGAAATTTCATTACACGGACACGTTTCCCTTTATGCTGACGATACCTGCCTTTTTTACTATGGCACTTCGATTGACGACATGATTAATCAAGCGCAGGAAGATTTAAATACACTATCTACTTGGTTCCAACAAAACCTACTTACAATTAATGCTGCTAAGACTAGTTACGTCATTTTTAAACCCAAAAATAAAAAAATACCAGCTCACCCCCCCTTGACCCTTGATAATCAAATAATACAGCAAAAACAGTACGAAAAATACCTTGGGCTAAGAGTAGACTGTCAGTTAAACTGGAAAATACAAATTGATCACATTAGATCCAAGCTATCCTCACTTTTGGGCTCATTGCGCAATGTTGTTCATTGCCTTCCTCATCGAGTACGCCAGACCATTTACAACTCATTAGTGAAATCACATCTGATGTACCTTATTGAAATCTGGGGCAACGCGCCAAAAACTAACTTAAAGGACCTACAGATCGCTCAAAATAAAATCATAAAACTATTAGATATTCCACTACGATTACCTTACACCTACAATTAAAATATACAGGGAAACGAAACTCATGAGTATTAAACAACTCCATGCATACTGTACCTGCATACTCATAAGAAAAATTTTGGACAAGTCCAATTCACACACAAATACACTTCACAAAAATACATCAAGTACATAATCGTAGCAGTCGTAGGAAGGATCACATTTTGCTACCACGAGTGCGCACAGTAAATGGCGGGAGAACAATTATTTTTGCGGGAGTACAACAATATAATAAACTACCTAAAGAGGTAAAGAATGCAAACTCGTTTAATATTTTCAAAACTAAATTAAAAAATCACATTCTTAATGATCAAGCACTACTTCCATAAAAAATAGTCTTGCCCTGCTGTTGTGTTGCTTTACTGTGGCACCGGGATCGCATTCATTATCTATTTATTATGAATACTTGCGACCGCGGTAATTATTTCTTTTGCGGGTGGATTGAAAAGTTTTGAGTTTTGTGTCTGTAATGTTGTTTGCATGGAGAAGTGTAATGTTATTGCGTAAATGATATTGTTATAGAGAAAATCAATGGTTAAAATTTCGATTATGGGCCGTCGATTTTTGGCACAGGGAGGTTGGTGGGGGGAGGGGGGGAGGTGTAGCTGCCCCCCAGTACTATTCCCACTATTCGGAGCCCCATGGTTATGGAGATATCCATGGTTAAAGTTTCCAGGTTAGAATTAAAATTTCCATAAATATCCATCGATTTAAGGGGCGCAGAGGGAGGGAGGGTTAAGGGGGGTAAAGGGGCTACCTCACTGTACTATCCCTACCCCACGGAACCCCATGGTTATGGAGATATCCATGGTTAAAGTTTAGATTACTATTTAAGCAACAAACTCGACGGAGCCCCGCTGCGCGGGGCTCCTATTTCTGTCTGCAGGGTCTAAAGTAACCGTAAAGTCGGGTTGCCCTAAGCTCCCGAGCTCGCTTCGCTCGCTCTTGGACTGATTTTCATTTTTTTCTCCCCGAAAAACATACAAAAAAACATAAAATTTCCGAGTCTTGAAAATTTGTAAAAAGCTTTCTTTTTATGAGTACTACCTATACAAAAAATATGAACTTCCAAATCAGCGGCCCATAAAGGAAATTTTATCCAAATCAATACCTGCATGATACTTGCTTAGTTTGTATGTCAAAGTTCTTATAATATAAGTTTAAAAAATGTTCTCAAGTAAGTGAAATATTTGTAATTTCTTATTGAGAAATAAATTTCTTTAACCATAATTACGTGTTCAATAGATTGCCGATTGAAGCGTATCTACTATAATCTAGATAAATTATATAGCATGAAATAAAAATGAGCCGGAGGTTTTCTAAATTTTTAAATTTTACTTGTATGAAGTATAGAGTAGATTTTTGGATACATACTTATATCATTTTTGGACAGTGATAAAATTTGTATATTTAGCTTTTACTTTATCCCAGGCCTAAGAGTTCCTTAAGCCCATTTTTTGCAACAAAATATCTAAAACCTAATTTGACAAACTTAAAATCGCCTAAACTGCTGTGATTCGTTGTATGAATTTTCTATACATTTAATTTGCGTTTAATTTGATACGAGTCATAAATTTTTATCTTAAAGACGGGGGTTTGTCTGTATTTACTGCCAAAGTGTCGTTAATAAAGTCGTCACAATCTAAGAAGTCCGTTGACGTCTCTCATTAACGCCCGACGGAAAAAGAGGGGTGTTATAAGTTTGACGTGTGTTGCTGTGTATCTGTGGATATGTGTATCTTTGTGTCTGTCTGTGGCATCATAGCACCGATGATCCGAGGATGAACCGATTCTGGATGGATCCTAAACGGATGATCGATTTGATTTAGATTTTTTTGTTTGAAAGGTGACTTTGTCGAGAGTGTTCTTAGCTATGATTGGTAAAAATCGGTTTAGCCGTTCAAAAGTTATGGGCTGTTTTCTGTTTGAAACATAGTATTTTCGCAAGATATCGTAATTACGTGTTCAATAGATTGTTGAACGAAGCGTGTCTACTACTAGATATATCACATCATCACATCACATCATCAGCCTATTAATATTCCCACTGCTGGGACACAGGCCTCCTCTTTGCGAGAGAGAATGGGCTAGATATATTATGTAGTTTAAAAAGTAAAAAACAAAAAAAAATTGCCGTGTATTTTGGATTTTTTTAAATTTTCTTGTGTTTTAAATTAAATTATGGCAGATTAACAACGAGACATAGTTCGAATTTCGATGTGATGTATAGTGAATTACACTTCCTCACAGAAAAACTTGGTATTCTCGGGGCTTCGCTCCTGTAGCCTGTCTCATATGAATCATGATTTTTTTACGGAATAAACTGGCTGTTATCTGTAAGAATGTTCGTAATCAAATCAATTCACTGACTGAATTCAATTTAGATCATTTAATCCACATACCAATTAAAAAGCCTCTGATTCCGATAAATGCTAATGTCAACGCACACAGAATTCATTATAAATCAAAATGTCAAGATACAGAGTAAACGCATCAATCATTCAATTGTTTTTATCGTTTGAATCCCATTCAGTGGTTGTCATGCGGCAAAAAACGTTAGTGGTGAATGATGAACCTTTTTTTCCAAATGTTATAATGTCTTGCTTACATTCACTAAAAGCATATATAGGCCGTATGGTACTAAATACACCCAAATTTTATCACATTCAACACTCATTCAAGCACCGACCAACTACTAACATATTTCTAGTTGAAATCTTAATCTATAAATACATAATATATTGAGCAAAATTGTATGTAAATGGTTATAGTAGGTTTGTAAAAGATAATCGCTAAAAGTACATATTAAAAGGAAAAATAAAATTATTTTACTGATATAAAACAACACTATTCACTCCTGCTTGCGGGTTCGAATCGAAACCGGAATGTTGAGATTTTTTTGTGAATATCGGTTGCAAATGAAAAACTTGATGAATTCACTTGATTTATTGTATCCACATACACAATTGGCCGTAAATTTAAGTATTTTAACAATGAATTGATGAGTTATTTCATATTTTAAAACGAGAGCTGATTTGAAAGGCCGTTCCGCAGAAGTGATATACTTGTGTTGCAAGTAATAAAATTAATGTCCCTATGCAAAATAAAGGTAAAATATGATTAGATTATGGAATTCAGAAATCACGTCTAGGCTGGACTCACACATTCTGAATTCTTCTCTGAATTCAGAGTCGGAATTCATAATCTGAATTCCGGCAAGCTGCCTCACACATATCTTAAAAATTCAGATATACATATTTATGGGGCAGCCATGCATAATGTGCATTGATCTGCAAGTCATTTCAAGTTAAAAACCATCACAAGATTTTGTTCTAAATTATTCCTGAATGTAACAAAGCTCAAGTTACGACTACACCGGCTAGCTTATCAGTCACGAACGCCGTTTCCGCTTCCTCCCGACGACTCAGTTACTTTTGATGGAGTTAAAAAGATAATCACACGGACATAAATTCCTATAATTTATTACCGTGGATCTATGTAAATAAATGCATAGGATATTAAAAAAAAAGCCAAGAGAATTCATACACACATAAACTCACGCCATTTTCCCATGGAGGTAGGCAGAAACTACAGAACGCCACCTGCTACGATCCTTACATACTTCTTTTGCTTCACTCACATTCATACATCTAGTCATACACACACGCCGGTTATGAGTACTGAGCACCTGGCCTTTCTGAAGAGCATCACCTATAATGTCTATGGTCTATGTATATCTTTCTAGGGCGTCCCCTCCCGGCGTTTAAATGAAGAGAATTCGGTACTCTGAATCTTCATATCATTAGAGCACACGCCTCGATGTATGCCCAAAGTCCCTGAAATCTTTTGTTTTACCCAGAATCTTTATAAAAGCTAACATCATTGTCAACTAGGATATTTTTAAGAAACCTCCGTACAAAGATGACAATACTATTCTACCCTATACCCTTCATCCACACATAGTTTACTCCCCAGTTATTGAGTACGAATAAACTTCTTATCTAAGAGTACACTAATGAAAATAGATGGGGCCATAATTGCTTTTAATTCAATACGCCATGTTATTATCCCTTTAGGGAGGGGTGTACGTCTAGATCTTCTAGGTCACCCCCATAACTCAATATGGGACACATCAAATTGTGTTGATAATAAAATTGTTGGTTGGCCTTTCTCACTGATATATGGGGATAAGTTGACCTTGGGTAGTGTCGTAAGATTATGTCGTGTGGCTGTTGCTGTATCAATGAGTAATTTTTGAGCTAATTCCTGAAGAAATCATACGTGAAAGCGAAAATCACGAAATGAAAAATCTTTTATTTTATTTTTGGTTTGATTAAAACCGGTAACAGACCAAAAGCTAAGCAAATATATATCATTGAAAGTTAACTTAACTTTTTTTTTTTTTTTCTATACGCTTGCGCTTGCCCTCTATCTCACCTGATGGTAAGCGATGATGAGGTCGACGGTGAAGCACGCTTGCCTAGAAGAAACCCATTCGCTCTTGACTTAAAGACCCCTAGATTGTAGCTATCGGGAAACACAGACTCCGGCAGGGAATTCCACTCCTTAGCTGTACGCATAATAAAAGTGTCCCCAAAATGTTTTGTGCGTATAGGTGGGATGGCCACCATGTACCGATGACGCATCGCCGTACGTCTGGTAGTCCGATGATGGAACGGGCTGGGCGGAATTAAATCATGCAACTCCATCGCACACTCCCCGTAATGTAACCGAAAAAAACCGACAAGCTGGCAACTCGGCGACGATGTTCAAGGCTCTGGAGCTTTGACTTGACCAGAATACCTTAACTCAGAATAACTAGCTTACACGAGGTTGTATTTATTTATTTATGTACCCACAAAACACTTAACCGAGAAAAGAAGGAATACAGATAGAAGAGCATAAAGGTACTGCTTATTTCAATAGAAATTTCTTCCAGCAGACCTGCGACAGGAAAGTTGGATGATAGACGAAGACACAGTATGTATTTAGAAAAAAAAAAGGAAACTTAAATTAGACTATTAAAACTTAACTAATTATATATAAATTACAAATATACTTTAACTACATATATAAAAGATAAAATACATACAACATATAATATAATAATATATAAAATAACAAGATGGTAGAAAGGTAGTGTTCTTTGACCTGTTTCTTGAATAAAGATAGATTATTTATCTATTATATTTATATTCTATCTATTCTATTATATTATATTGATATTTTATATTTGGTTTATTTTTAGAGTCACTGATTTTAGATGGAAGTGAGTTCTTTAGTCGTACTGCATGAACAGAGAAGGAGTGGGAATAGAAATTAGTATTGTGGGAGGGGAAGTTTAGATGATGCCTTAGGTGGGATCTACACTGGACATCGGCAGCGCGGGTAAAGGAAAAGCGATCGCGCAGATATCCAGGGTATGTAGGGTTAAAAGAGATGTTGAAGAGGAGACATAATGCTCGAGTGTTCCTGCGAAGATGGATAGGGAGCCACTTGAGATCCTTGCGGAACTGAGACACATGATCGTATTTCCTCAGACCAAAAACAAAACGGTTACACAGATTTTGCAAGCGCTCAAGCTTATTTAAGAGCTCCTCCGTGGCATCCAGATAGCAGGCATTAGCGTTATCGAAGATCGGCTGAATTAGAGTTTGAGCTAGATGGATTTTGGTTTTAAAGGGCAATAGCTTTTGAAGGGATTTCAATGAGTGAAATAAAAAGTGCACCTTGCGACTTATCTCATAAACTTGAGCTCGCCAAGAGAGATTACTGTCTATTAAGACACCAAGGTTCTTAGCAGTATCAGTGTAAGCGATGGTCGAGCCGTCAAGGGATAAAGGTGTCAAAGTGGACACGTCAAGCGCAGTGCGATAGTATCGACTGCCTATGATTATAGCCTGGGACTTGGATGGGTTGATCTGTAATCCATAGGACTTAGCCCATTCACTAACACTTTCCAGGTCACGATTCATGGCGTCAATTGTATTGACAATTTTTCATACAATATTGTCAATTTAACATCGTATTAGCAACTAACCCTGAATTAAGTTTTTCGTGCTCTTCGTCTTAGCTGAGGTATTTTTTTCATACTTACAACACTTTATTTAAATATATAATTTGCGATCTGTATATTTTTTTTTTTTTTTTTTTTGTTATTTGTTCGCGCTTGACCACCATCTCACCTGATGGTAAGCGATGATGTGGACGACGATGGATCGCGCTTGCCTAGAAGTAACCTATTCACTCTTGACTTAAAGACCCCTAGATTGTAGCTATCGGGAAACACAGACTCCGGCAGGGAGTTCCACTCCTTAGCTGTACGCAAAATAAAAGTATTCTCAAAACGTTTAGTGCGTATGGGTGGGATGTTCACCATGTACCGATGGCGCATCGCCGTACGTCTGGTAGTCCGATGATGAAACGGGCTGGGAGGAATTAGATCATGCAATTCCATCGCACACTCCCCGAAATGTAATCGATAAAAAACCGATAAGCTGGCAACTCGGCGACGATGTTCAAGGCTCTGGAGCTTTGACTTAACCAGTGCCTCATCACCGATGAGCCTCTTGGCCCGCTTTTCGATCGACTCTAGTGCATCAAGCTGGTATTTGGCAGATCCGTCCCAGAGATGAGAACAGTACTCCATGCATGATCGAACTTGCGCTTTATACAAGCTGAGCAGCTGTTCTGGCGTGAAGTACCTTCTCACCTTTGCAAGGATCCCCAACTTTTTGGCAGCCAGCTGAGCCTTTGCCTCAATGTATGGGCCAAAATTGAGAGTCGATGTCAACGTAACGCCAAGAAGCTCAAGATGGTCAGTTATTGGCACGGTCACATCTCGGAAAGTTGGAGCCGGGTGAAATTGGCTCTTTTTAGCGGAAAAAAGTCACGCCTGGGTTTTAGCAGCATTAAACCTGACCAGATTGGCATCGCCCCATTCGGAGACTGCCTGCAAGGACAGGTTCAAGCGCTCCACCATGGCCTCCCGGAGAGACTGGATCTGAGGCCCGGTAGCACGAGCGTTGGACAAGTATCTCTCTGCAACAGTGCTATCGTCTGCATACCCAAAGGTGCCGGGTTTTAGCAGATCGTTAATGTGCAGCAGGAATAAAGTTGCTGAAAGTACCGACCCCTGAGGGGCCCCGGCATTAATATCCAAGTGGTCCGACGAGCAGCCATCGATAACCACTCGAATGGACCGGTCTCTCAGGAAGTCAGCAATCCAATCACACAGACCACCGGCCAAACCGAATGAAGGAAGCTTACCAATAAGGCTTTCGTGCCAGACCCTATCAAAAGCCTTCGAGATGTCGAGGGAGATGGCAAGCGCTTCCCCGTGCCTCTCGATGGCCTCACTCCAGATGTGAATGGCATACGCTAGAAGATCCCCAGTAGACCGATTTCGGCGGAAGCAGTATTGGCGGTCACTTAAGATATCGTTTGCTTCTAGGTATGCCAGGAGCTTAGAATTGAGTACACGTTCCATACTCTTACAGAGTATGGAGGTTACAGATATGGGTCTGTAGTTGGCCGGGTCAGCACGACTGCCCTTCTTGGGCACGGGCTGTACGTTAGCCTGCTTCCAAGCATTCGGCACTTTTCCAGCTGTAGGGTCTTTACACCTTTTAATGATGGTAGTTTGATTAATACGCAAGAGTACGTAATAATAGAATTTTAATTGAATGATAATGAGTGCACGCGATTTGAGTGATAATTGTGTACTACAGTATAGACCGCGCGTAGCGAGTAAAGTGCTGACACAATGATGTCAAATTTGTGCGTGCTTTGCACTGTACATGCTCCGGGGCCCGAGAAGATGTGAATGAGATGAAGGATAATGATTTACAAGATGATAATTAACAATTTTGCTTACAAACTTAAATAAACTAAGCTTAATGTATTTCATTGAATTGAGTCCGAGCGGATGGCGAAGACCCTCTGCTCGTTGTGGCGATGGTAGGGCGACCCGCAGAGGTGGCAACGGGAGCTACATAGCTCACGCTAGCCTCTGCCTGCTCCGTTGTGGCCTCTGCTCGCTCAGCTGTCGGAGGTGCGGGCGCTGGATGCGGCTGGCGCGCTCGTACGCGTTGCCATGTGTACAAGATGATGCAAACCACGACGACTCCACCCAAGATGTAGATGGCGACGTAATGATGAATGTCATGGAATGTCACTTGATCTGCCAGTTCCTGATTGGATTTCATTTCTTTGAGTGCTTTTTCAATCGCCTTTGTGTCTTCCCGTTGTTCGGTGATATCGTCTGTCTCATTCAGTGGAGCGATGAGAGGTATAGACAGATTAATTATGTGGTTTATTGGTGGAATTTCTATGTTCATGACATCGATCTTCGTTTTAATTGTGTTTGATAATGCTCTGTGTGCATAAATCGTAAACATTCTGTCTTTGATGACGCAGCTGTCTCCCAGTGTAATGACACCTGTTTTGCTGAGTTGCTCGATCGTAAAATCGTCATCGCATATGACTCGCACACTGCATTGTCCGCAACAAAAGTAAAGATATGAATTAATTAAGTTCAAGTCAATCCAGGTATCGCGACATTCTCTTGTTTCAGTTTGACATTGATTAGATGCTTGATGTTTCAGACATAAGTTGTTGTCTGACGTCATTTGATAGACTGGCCTTTTCAGTGGGCAAATGTACTCGTCGGTGTCGTAAGGAATACATCTTTGTAAGTCGCTTGTAGACACTGGTATGTAAGAGTCTTTATGCGTATTGATAGCCAGGTATTTTGCTACAGGCACTATATTGACCATGCTTGCGTTGACTTGTTGTGGAATCTGTATGAGGTTGTAAAGCTCATAATCTTCCCTGCTCACAAGAGGAATTCTTACTTCGAAAATCAGGAACTTTCTGGTAGCTCTTGCTTTCACTTTCAATAGGTGATAGATCTTCGCCAAGTCAGTCTGAATATTATTAATCGGTAAGGCTAAGTCCTTTGAGATTTGTCCGGTTATAACATTCAGTTCGTTTTTCAACTGTGCCGGCGTCAGCAAGTGATAGTTAAACTTTTCATAGAAAATGTTAGCCACTGTGTCAACTAGTGTCTCCTGGATTTCTTTAAGATTGGTCATGATGTTATTGGCTATGAACGTTGATAATGTGAATTCCGCTTTGTTGTCAGTGTGTTGGATTTCTTCTTTCAGTTTGCTTATGGCCGCGTTGCAATTGGTAATGTGTTGGTTGATTATTTTGTGCTGCTTGTCCAGGGTATTTTCAATCCTTTTGATGACATTTAGTTCAGCCTCCACTACTGAAGTTTGGTTTTTCCACAGATTACTGAGATGTTTTTGATTGCTTCTGATTAAGGCAATATCCTTCTGATATTGTTCGGCGAAAGTTTCATCCAAAACTCCAAACAAACTATGTGCGATGTAGCCGATGCCGTTGATAAGCCCGCGACGTCGGCGAACTTGACCTTGCTGACCAAGTAAAACATTGTTGTAGTGTTCAAGTTCGTTGTACCCGTGAAGCAGTTGTAATCGGACTACGTTGCATTGTGGTATTTGATCCCTTGAACATATGTTGTCCAGATGAGTGATAAACTTGTCCAGAAGGTTAATTCCTTGCCAATACGGAGCCATGTCGCAATAAACGACGAGTTTCCATTCTTCACGTTCCAATTTCATATTTGCGAGTTTATCAAAAAATATGTTTTTATTTTCTGCAACTTTGGAAATTTTGTGTTCGCACGTTCCTGAGCAAATAAACATCAGAAGTACGAGTGTTGTAATTATGAAGTTGCACAATTTTGATGAGGTTGGCTTGGAATATTTATTGTTTGTTGCTTGACCTTCTTTGTTTTCCTTTTCTGTATCGTGGCTTTGATTATTGTCGTTGATCGGCAAGACGGATAATTTCGTAATTGGTCTCTTGAGTGAACCATTTTTCGTCCGTAGAGTCACTACTCTGACGTATCCGTCTTTCCCTGGATGAAGTTCAATAACTCTGCCCATGGGCCATTTTCCCGGGGGAAGATTAATGTCGTGAATGGTGACGATGTCATTGATCTTCAAATTCTGATGAGGTTTGTGCCACTTACTGCGAGCTGATAGTTGGCACAGGTACTCAGCTCGCCATCTCTTCCACAGATCATCAAATATTTTTTGTGTGAGCTGCCATCTTGTTCGCAAGTCTCTCTCTGTCTCGATGATAGTTAGTGTCGGACCACTTGCCAAAAAGTGAGACGGTGTGAGACAGTCTAAATCCTCGGGATCTTCGCTGAGTGCGCACAATGGTCGGCTATTCAAACATGCTTCTATTTGAGCGAGTAACGTCGAATATTCTTCAAACGTCAACTTCTGATCTCCTATGACCCGCTTGAGATGGTACTTCAAACTCTTGACGGCGGCTTCCCAGAGGCCTCCGGCACTAGGCCAGGAAGGGGCATTAAAATGCCAGTTAATCTCCATACTGGTAATAGCCTCGAAAAAACTGTCATCCAAAGTGTTTTTGATATTCACGAACTCTTCGTTGAGTATTCTACTCGCTCCAACAAAGTTCGTGCCATTGTCACTATAGACATGGCCTGGGGTGCCTCTCCGAGCTGCCATCCTCCGCAAAGCTGCTAAGAACGATGATGAGGTCAGGTCCGATACTAGCTCGATGTGTACAGCCTTGGTGGCCATACAAACGAACACGGCGATGTACCCTTTTGTGGTTTTGATACCTCGGCCCTTGCTTGCTTTGACGTCGACGAACCCAGTAAAATCAACCCCTGTATGATAAAAGGGAATAAATATAATGACCACCAAAAAAAACTTTGTGACGATAACCCCTATCACCTAAAATATATACTAATCAGCAAAAAAAATAAACCTAAACCAAATTTAGTAAATTGATCACCAAATTTCATAAGTGCTAAAACCGTAAGATATCAAATCTAGTGATTTGATCAATGAATCAGTCCAAGAGCGAGCGAAGCGAGCTCGGGAGCTAAGGGCACCCCGACACGGACAGGTTAGGTTCGAAGGAGATGACGGGAGCTGAAGTGAGCGAGCAAAGCGAGCGAACTCAGCTCCCGTCATCACCTTCGTGTTAGTTTACTTTAGACCCTGTATTCAGAAATAGGAGCCCCGCCCAGCGGGGCTCCGTCGACTCTGTTGCGATTCTAAATTTAATTTTGGTGATCATTTACTATTTTTGTCAGTATATTACTAGATTTGGTGGTTTGTTAAACATAAGCCATGATAAAATGGTCGTGTTGGATTGCTGCGTGCAAAAGGAAGGTTGCCCATGAGTTGTTCGTGTTTGATTGGGTCGTGTTTTCGGCACTTGACGCAGTTTCGTAAGCGCTTCTTGACAGCTCGGTTTCCTCCCAGAATCCAATATTGTTGACGCAGCCATGCTTGAGTAACTCTCGCTCCCCCATGGAGTGTCATCTGATGTCCTTGTTCGATCAATAAGTCACTGAGGTGTGTGTTGTTGGGAACGATGAGAGGATGCTTCATGTTCTGACTCATTTTCGCGTTGTTCAATCTGCCACCGACTCTCAGTAGGCCGTCTTGATCCAAAAACGGGTTCAGCTTTAGCAATTTGCTCTTCGCGTCTATTTGCTTCTGATCTCGGAGACTAAATACCTCTTCCTTAAATACCGTCAGCTGTACTTGTTTGATAAACAGATGTTTAGCGATTTTTATTTCGCTGACAGTCAGATACTTCGGTTTGTGTTGATTGCGAGATATGGCGCGCAAAGTCCAAGCAAGAACACGCGCTGCTCGGTCGAAGTTGCTGAATCTGCTCAATAATTTTAAAATAATATCTTCATTTTGTTGAACTACATTACTTTTTATTGACTTCCTGATTTCTTCATATGTAATGTAAGTTGGTATGTCTTGATTGTGGTTTACTTTGAATGTTGATAGCCAGGTTGGTCCGTGCCACCAAAGAGGATGATGATGTAGTTGATTCGCTGATAATCCTCGGCTCGCGCAATCAGCTGGATTTTCGGCCGATTTCACATATCGCCAGCTTTTTGTTGGTATTATCTCCGTTATTTGTGCTACTCTGTTAGCCACGAATGGTTTCCAGCGATTCGGTTCACCATTGAGCCAACCTAGTACTGCTGTCGAATCGGACCAACCGTATATTCGTAGGTTATGGGTTGATAAACAGTTCTGGACAACTTTCATCAGTTTTGACAACAAGTGCGCAGCGCAAAGCTCCAATCTAGGCAGAGATACTGATTTGTTGACAGGCACGAGCTTTGATTTCCCTGCTACTATGACCACAGGGGGTTGACACTCCGCCTTTTCCTGATTGATAATTCTGCCATAAATTACGCATGCATATGCCTTTTCTGATGAGTCACAAAACCCATGCAACTCTATGTTTGCATTTTTTGTAGTTTGAAGCCATCTTGGCACATTAATATGTTCGATTTGTGGTAACTCCTTTTTTATTTTAAGCCATTCTTCATTGATGTTTGTAGGTACTGCGTCATCCCATTGAAGATTCAACGACCAAACTTTTTGGAACAAAAGTTTCAGTTTGGTGGATACTGGAGACAGCCAGCCGAGCGGATCAAATATCTTTGAAATGTCAGATAATAATGATATTTTGGTGGATGGTGTCAATGATGATGTGTCTATTTTAATCTGGAACTTGAATTGATCGTCCCGGGGGTGCCAGCGCAGTCCCAAAGTTTTGGTTGATTCTTGATGCCTGAATTCGAATGCTTGTTCCTTGTCTGATATTGATTCTTGTATGTTAATGTTATTTGATGACCATTTTCGCAAATTAAATCCACCAGACTTCAGTAAATTAATTAGGTCATCCTTGAGTTGTTTGGCTTCCTCTATACTGTGGTGTCCTGCCAGAAGATCATCCATGTAGAAGCATTGTTCAAGTACCGCTGATGCTGTAGGGTATCTTGAACGTTCGTCTTCTGCTAATCGTTTCAACGTCATCATGGCCAGGAATGGAGCTGCTTTGGTGCCATAGGTGACTGTAGTCAACTCATATTCTCTAAGCAATTGGGTAGGTGAGTCACGCCAGACGATTTTCTGATACTGAAGGTCCTTTTCATTAGATAAGATCTGTCGGAACATTTTCTCGATGTCGGCTGTGATTGCATATTCATACTGTCTCCAACTCAGAATCAATGTAAACAAATCCTGTTGTAAATTAGGACCGCTGTACATTAAATCATTGAGACTGTAGCCCGTCGAAGTTTTCGCTGATGCGTTAAATACAACTCGCAGCGATGTTGTTGCCGAGTCCGGGCGTAAAACGCATAGGTGAGGTAAAATGCAATCCGGCAGAATTTTCTGTGCGCACTTGCGCATGTGACCCAATTTGATATATTCGTTGATGAATGTTTTGTAATCTTCGGAAATATTTTTATTACTTGAAAACTTTCTTTCCAGTTGATAAAATTGTGCTACGGCTCTTTGTTTTGATTCTCCCAATTTTTCTTTGATATCTGGCTTCAGTGGCAGTCTAACCACGTATCTACCATCATCTCGTCTTACTGTTTCCGATTGATATTGTTGAAGGCATTGATGATCCTCAGAGGACATATTAGTATCGGGTTCGGTGACATCTTCAATGCTCCAAAACCTTTGTATGTCTTGTATATTGTTCATGATAACGTTGCATTGATAGGACTTGACATTGCCGCTCAAAATCCAGCCAAGTTGAATCTGTTGTGCTATTGGCAGAGATGAGTTTTCCTTGATTATGCCAGACATGATGATTTCCGAGTAAACTTCTGCTCCCAACAATAAATCGATAGGACGACAAACGTTGAAATCTGGATCTGCTAGTTGAATGTTTTGAAGATATTCCCAAGATGGTTTTGCAAAACTGTGGTTTGGCAAGTTGTTAATTAATTTCTTCATAATAACAACTTCTGTTTGGAATATATAATTCGAGTGTACTGATGACGCTACAAGACTGATAACTCCCTTACAGTTGGTTTGATTGGCACTGACTCCAACTATGACGCCTTTGCATGCTCGGCGCGGCAGCTTCAGTATTTGAGCTGCGTTCTCAGTGATGAGGGAGGCTTGAGAGCCTTGATCTATGAGAGCCCTCATTGTGTGATATTCCCCATTAGCTCCTTGTACACGGACAAGTGCTGTGGCTAGCAGAATTTCAACAACAGATTCCTTGGAAACATGTGTCACATTGCTTTGTGTGTAGTCTTCACATAACGTAGACGGTGACATATCCATGTTGCTGGACACTGCGTTTGTCTGTAGGGCATCGTGTAGTACGGTGTTATGAGTTCCATTACACACCCTGCATCTTGATTCAGAACGGCATGATTTATTTTTGTGATCAACCAGGCAATTTTTACACAAGTTGAACCTTTGCAATGTGTTTCTCTTTTCTGCTGACCCCGATTCTAAAAATGGCTTGCAGTAGAAAAGTCCGTGGCTGTCGTCTTTGCATAGTGGGCAATATTGTGTTTTCGTTGCACAACTTTTTATAGCTGAACTACGCAAAAACGATTTGTTAGAATCGTTTTTGTTGTTTAAATTATTCGATTTTGATTGATTATTTTTGCTGAATTGATGTCCTGAATCCTTGCTTCTACTCGGAGATGACGACGAGGTTGATTTGGATGAATAATGTTTTCGCCGTGTTGACTCGAGAGCAGTATATTTGTTCTCTAAAAATTTCAGAAAGTCTGCTAGAACAGGCAAGGCTCTTGGATTTTCTAATGATTGAGTGTGTTCACTAAGCGTCTGAGTATCCAGCTTCAGTGTTAGTAAATGCACAACCATTGGTCCCATGGCGGCTACATCTATACCAAGATTTTTCAAGGCGTTCATGCATTCATTGATAGTGTCGAACATGTTCTTGATCTGTGTGTCGACTTGGTTTTGCATTGTAGGTAATGACAGGAGTATGTTCATGTGTGAGGTGAAAATTAGCCTGTCATTGTTATACCTGTGATTCAATATGTCCCAGCAGATTTGGTAATTTTCGGAACTGATGTTGAGATGTTGAATGATCCTTTCTGCTTCGCCTTTCAGCTTACCTTTTAATAACTGCATCTTCTGGGCGCTTGGGATGCTTTTGTTGTTATGGACAGCCTCTTGGAATAAGTCCTTGAATGATATCCATTTGTGATAGTTCCCTGAGAAGGTAGGAATATCTATTTTCGGTGTAAAATTTTCCCGATATGAAACGGAATACATTTTGCTATTGACCAACTTTTTGATGTCAACGTACCGTTTTTCGTAGTTGCTATATTCCTGTTCATACTCCTCATCTTCTGAGTACATCTCACTATCAATTTCCCAGTGCAGGGAATCTATGGTTGACCATTTTGCTTGAATGGTTCTGAGCACATCTTCGAATTCCCATTTTTCGGTGAGGCTCTCTATATCCACGCTCCTGATTGCTCGTGATAAAGCCTTGAAGTTACTCTTCTGCTTGCGGAGCATTTCTTCTAATTTACTGGCATTACCTCGAGAGACAATCTTCTTGAACAATGATGTGGATGGGGTGCCAGTTGGCTTGATATTTGGTTGATCTGGATCAACTGACAACATGTCCGTTTGCTGTTGCTCATCCGCTGCTTCTTGATTGCGAGTATCTGATATACGCATTGATGAAGCGCTAGGCAACTTATCCCCTTGACCCGTACTAGTAGACGGTTTGTAATTTTGAATGATTTCCTGAGCTTCATTGTAGAAAATTCTTGCTTTTTCGTACATGTTTTCCGAAAAGTAGGTATAACCACGATCTTCAAACTCACACAATTGAGCATGATTTTCTTGAAACTCCCTCCAGTATGAATCCAGGATTTGCAAACGTTTTTTGATGTTAGCCGGAGTTTTGCGGTCCGCAGAATCCTTCTTGAAATTCCGCAGTTGCTGCTCCATGGCTTGAATGATTCGATCTTGATTGGCCAAAATGTTTTCCATGCTGGCGCTCATGATTGTTGTTGTATGATAGATTTTCAGTCGTTGAGTTGCAGCAGACGGATGTTACTCTATCCACCGGTCGTAGTCACAGGAGCTGTACTTCCGTGCTCACAGTTTAATCACACTGTTATGAACGCGAAATAGTCCCGCATATACGGATGCTCGAAGGACCAAAAAGATGTAGGGTCTTTACACCTTTTAATGATGGTAGTTTGATTAATACGCAAGAGTACGTAATAATAGAATTTTAATTGAATGATAATGAGTGCACGCGATTTGAGTGATAATTGTGTACTACAGTATAGACCGCGCGTAGCGAGTAAAGTGCTGACACAATGATGTCAAATTTGTGCGTGCTTTGCACTGTACACCAGCCTCATACGAAAGGCGGAATAGGCGTGTCAAGATCGGAGACAGTTCAGGCGCACAGGTTCTAAGAACAATTGCTGGTATTCCGTCAGGGCCGCTAGCCTTGTTCACGTCGAGGTTGCGCAGCACCCTACGGACGTCCTTTTGATGGATACGAATGTCCGACATACTCGTCTCGCATCCATCAAGAGAAGGAGGGGGGCGCGCATCACCAGGATTCAGACGTGACGACTCCGCAAAAAGAGAGGCAAATAAATTTGCCTTTTCCTCAGCGGAGTGGGCCAGTGTTCCATCGGGTTTCAGCAGTGGTGGTAGTGAGGGACGGCAGAAATTCGATTCAACCGACTTAGCCAGGGACCAGAACGCTTTACTACCGGCTGGGTAGGAAGCAAGTTTGGTCCCAATACGGCTTATGTGGTCAAACCGAGCCCTTCGCAATACCCTCTTGCAGCACTTGGCAGCCCTACTAAAGGCTCTCTTCCGCTGGCCCACGTCGCTAGCCTTGCGCGTCCGAGCATCGACCCATGCCAGGTACGCCTCATGTTTAAGCGTGTTGGCGCGATTGCACTCGGCGCCAAACCACGGCAGGTCTACGCTAGACATTGCTACGTCAGAGAATGGAATGTAGTACTCCATTCCCCGACGCAACACATCGGTGACGGCGTCCGCACACGACGAGGGATCAGCTGAAGAAAAGCAAGTGGGCCACCAAGGATAAGAAGCGAAAAACGAACGCATCCCATCCCAATCTGCTGACCTGTACCGCCAGACCCGCCGAGTGCCTCTTGGGCTGGGATCGGGTGGGGAGTAGACGGATACAGACTTCACCAGACAATGGTCGGAGCTACCCAAAGGTGAAGATACCGACACAGAGTAGCGGTCTGGATCTGTTGTCAGCAAAAGGTCCAAGCAATTGGCAGTGTGCGAATCAACATCCGGCACCCTCGTTGCTCCCTGGACCAGCTGGGAGAGATTTAACGCAAGCGCAAGCTTTCGCGTCTCTCGCCCAGCATGATCAGTGCACTGGTATGGGAAGAGCCACTCCTGGTGGTGGGCATTGAAATCCCCCAGTATCACTAATTGGGCAGAAGGGTACCGCTGCTGTGCCACATCAGCCGCCTCACACAGATGCTCCGTAAGCCTGGTTGTCTCCTGATCTCCACTGTGCGATCGGTAGACACAGGCGTAGATAATTTTATCCAGGCCTGTGTCCACCAGTGCCCAGAGCACGGAAAACCTTGAGTCCTCAAGGTTTCGGAGACGCCGATAACAGATGTCGTCTCGGGCGTACATGCATACACCCGCGCGTTGTTTAAAATTGTGCTCCAGGGTAAACACGTATATAAGTACGATAAAGTACATCAGCTATGCTAGCTAACTAAGCTCTTAGTCTGCAACCATGCTCAGCTTCAGCGTGCTATAAAGATATCTGTAAGACTGGTCAACTACCGACAAAGTCGTGATATGATGCCTACAAGACATTGCCCGACCTAAAGATTGAACATAGGACTCCTTGTTGGTAAGAATGAAGCACTAACGCTAGCGGACACTATACCAAAAAATTACTGCTTCATACG
This sequence comes from Anorthoa munda, assembly GCA_945859665.1. Taxonomy (NCBI): domain Eukaryota; kingdom Metazoa; phylum Arthropoda; class Insecta; order Lepidoptera; family Noctuidae; genus Anorthoa; species Anorthoa munda. The sequence continues at coordinate 28,886,022 of OX243898.1, forward strand.
AGTATCTATCAGTCAGACAAAATTCCTTAGTCTTTTACACCATAATACATGTAGATATCTCACGTGTTACCAACCTAACAAGCATAAATTGGCTCCTTCACCAACCAAAAGGCGCAACAATTACATCGAAACGTGACAACCCATACGAAAAGAGATTACTTTCGCTTCATTACTGCAAGGTCGTATTGAAATGTTATTACAAGTACCTAAATGTGTAACATGTATTGATAATGTATTTTATTGCTGCGACTACTTAGACAAAGCCATTATAAATTGTCTGCCTTCGGATCATAGTGGGCTATTGGTAACCTTTGAGTCCAACATACCAATTCAACAAGTGCAGATTCAATCCAGACCAATAACATCCGGTAAATTAAATCAGTTTAACAGCAGTTTATTTAGTAAGCTAAGTGATCAAGACCTCACAGTGAATGATGGTAATATTCTATATAAAAAAGTTTTGTCAGTAATCCAAAAGGAGTTCAATAATACTTTTAGGAAGAAAACTAAAACTGCATGCCCTAAGTTTTATTCAGTGACTGGGCGACTGAAGGACTCAGGGAAAGTAGGGAAAGACTTTACGAGCTCTATCGCCTTAAGCCTTATATTAACACTGAAACTTTTAACAAGTATGTTGCTACTTATTCAAAAATTTTTTGAAATACGTGTAAAGTAGCTAAGGCTTTATACATCTATGCTAATATTATAAAGAGGAAAGATTTTCTTGTTTGTTTGTTTGTTTGTACCGAATAGGCTCCGAAACCACTGGACCGATTTAAAAAATTCTTTCACCAATAGAAAGCTACGTTATTCCTGAGTAACATAGGCTATTTTTTAATCCTGAAAACGGGTCCTGTGGGAAGGGCCTCGGGAGCGAAGCCGCGTGGAACAGCTAGTTGGCAATAAAGTTAAAACCGCAGAAATTAAAATCAAGACAGTTTGGAAAATTATAAACAATGAAACGAACAGGAACAAAAGAAATAATACTGATTACACGCTTGAAACTACACATGGACTTATTAGAGATAACAAAAAAGTTGCTCAAGAATTTGTGGATTTCTTTACCAGCATCCCAATTAAAACTACTGAAACCCTAAATTCTTCGCCCTCATCTTCGCACTTATCTCTAATAAGTCCATGTGTAGTTTCAAGCGTGTAATCAGTATTATTTCTTTTGTTCCTGTTCGTTTCATTGTTTATAATTTTCCAAACTGTCTTGATTTTAATTTCTGCGGTTTTAACTTTATTGCCAACTAGCTGTTCCACGCGGCTTCGCTCCCGAGGCCCTTCCCACAGGACCCGTTTTCAGGATTAAAAAATAGCCTATGTTACTCAGGAATAACGTAGCTTTCTATTGGTGAAAGAATTTTTTAAATCGGTCCAGTGGTTTCGGAGCCTATTCGGTACAAACAAACAAACAAACAAGAAAATCTTTCCTCTTTATAATATTAGCATAGATGTATAAAGCCTTAGCTACTTTACACGTATTTCAAAAAATTTTTGAATAAGTAGCAACATACTTGTTAAAAGTTTCAGTGTTAATATAAGGCTTAAGGCGATAGAGCTCGTAAAGTCTTTCCCTACTTTCCCTGAGTCCTTCAGTCGCCCAGTCACTGAATAAAACTTAGGGCATGCAGTTTTAGTTTTCTTCCTAAAAGTATTATTGAACTCCTTTTGGATTACTGACAAAACTTTTTTATATAGAATATTACCATCATTCACTGTGAGGTCTTGATCACTTAGCTTACTAAATAAACTGCTGTTAAACTGATTTAATTTACCGGATGTTATTGGTCTGGATTGAATCTGCACTTGTTGAATTGGTATGTTGGACTCAAAGGTTACCAATAGCCCACTATGATCCGAAGGCAGACAATTTATAATGGCTTTGTCTAAGTAGTCGCAGCAACAAAATACATTATCAATACATGTTACACATTTAGGTACTTGTAATAACATTTCAATACGACCTTGCAGTAATGAAGCGAAAGTAATCTCTTTTCGTATGGGTTGTCACGTTTCGATGTAATTGTTGCGCCTTTTGGTTGGTGAAGGAGCCAATTTATGCTTGTTAGGTTGGTAACACGTGAGATATCTACATGTATTATGGTGTAAAAGACTAAGGAATTTTGTCTGACTGATAGATACTCGTATGAAGCAGTAATTTTTTGGTATAGTGTCCGCTAGCGTTAGTGCTTCATTCTTACCAACAAGGAGTCCTATGTTCAATCTTTAGGTCGGGCAATGTCTTGTAGGCATCATATCACGACTTTGTCGGTAGTTGACCAGTCTTACAGATATCTTTATAGCACGCTGAAGCTGAGCATGGTTGCAGACTAAGAGCTTAGTTAGCTAGCATAGCTGATGTACTTTATCGTACTTATATACGTGTTTACCCTGGAGCACAATTTTAAACAACGCGCGGGTGTATGCATGTACGCCCGAGACGACATCTGTTATCGGCGTCTCCGAAACCTTGAGGACTCAAGGTTTTCCGTGCTCTGGGCACTGGTGGACACAGGCCTGGATAAAATTATCTACGCCTGTGTCTACCGATCGCACAGTGGAGATCAGGAGACAACCAGGCTTACGGAGCATCTGTGTGAGGCGGCTGATGTGGCACAGCAGCGGTACCCTTCTGCCCAATTAGTGATACTGGGGGATTTCAATGCCCACCACCAGGAGTGGCTCTTCCCATACCAGTGCACTGATCATGCTGGGCGAGAGACGCGAAAGCTTGCGCTTGCGTTAAATCTCTCCCAGCTGGTCCAGGGAGCAACGAGGGTGCCGGATGTTGATTCGCACACTGCCAATTGCTTGGACCTTTTGCTGACAACAGATCCAGACCGCTACTCTGTGTCGGTATCTTCACCTTTGGGTAGCTCCGACCATTGTCTGGTGAAGTCTGTATCCGTCTACTCCCCACCCGATCCCAGCCCAAGAGGCACTCGGCGGGTCTGGCGGTACAGGTCAGCAGATTGGGATGGGATGCGTTCGTTTTTCGCTTCTTATCCTTGGTGGCCCACTTGCTTTTCTTCAGCTGATCCCTCGTCGTGTGCGGACGCCGTCACCGATGTGTTGCGTCGGGGAATGGAGTACTACATTCCATTCTCTGACGTAGCAATGTCTAGCGTAGACCTGCCGTGGTTTGGCGCCGAGTGCAATCGCGCCAACACGCTTAAACATGAGGCGTACCTGGCATGGGTCGATGCTCGGACGCGCAAGGCTAGCGACGTGGGCCAGCGGAAGAGAGCCTTTAGTAGGGCTGCCAAGTGCTGCAAGAGGGTATTGCGAAGGGCTCGGTTTGACCACATAAGCCGTATTGGGACCAAACTTGCTTCCTACCCAGCCGGTAGTAAAGCGTTCTGGTCCCTGGCTAAGTCGGTTGAATCGAATTTCTGCCGTCCCTCACTACCACCACTGCTGAAACCCGATGGAACACTGGCCCACTCCGCTGAGGAAAAGGCAAATTTATTTGCCTCTCTTTTTGCGGAGTCGTCACGTCTGAATCCTGGTGATGCGCGCCCCCCTCCTTCTCTTGATGGATGCGAGACGAGTATGTCGGACATTCGTATCCATCAAAAGGACGTCCGTAGGGTGCTGCGCAACCTCGACGTGAACAAGGCTAGCGGCCCTGACGGAATACCAGCAATTGTTCTTAGAACCTGTGCGCCTGAACTGTCTCCGATCTTGACACGCCTATTCCGCCTTTCGTATGAGGCTGGTGTACAGTGCAAAGCACGCACAAATTTGACATCATTGTGTCAGCACTTTACTCGCTACGCGCGGTCTATACTGTAGTACACAATTATCACTCAAATCGCGTGCACTCATTATCATTCAATTAAAATTCTATTATTACGTACTCTTGCGTATTAATCAAACTACCATCATTAAAAGGTGTAAAGACCCTACATCTTTTTGGTCCTTCGAGCATCCGTATATGCGGGACTATTTCGCGTTCATAACAGTGTGATTAAACTGTGAGCACGGAAGTACAGCTCCTGTGACTACGACCGGTGGATAGAGTAACATCCGTCTGCTGCAACTCAACGACTGAAAATCTATCATACAACAACAATCATGAGCGCCAGCATGGAAAACATTTTGGCCAATCAAGATCGAATCATTCAAGCCATGGAGCAGCAACTGCGGAATTTCAAGAAGGATTCTGCGGACCGCAAAACTCCGGCTAACATCAAAAAACGTTTGCAAATCCTGGATTCATACTGGAGGGAGTTTCAAGAAAATCATGCTCAATTGTGTGAGTTTGAAGATCGTGGTTATACCTACTTTTCGGAAAACATGTACGAAAAAGCAAGAATTTTCTACAATGAAGCTCAGGAAATCATTCAAAATTACAAACCGTCTACTAGTACGGGTCAAGGGGATAAGTTGCCTAGCGCTTCATCAATGCGTATATCAGATACTCGCAATCAAGAAGCAGCGGATGAGCAACAGCAAACGGACATGTTGTCAGTTGATCCAGATCAACCAAATATCAAGCCAACTGGCACCCCATCCACATCATTGTTCAAGAAGATTGTCTCTCGAGGTAATGCCAGTAAATTAGAAGAAATGCTCCGCAAGCAGAAGAGTAACTTCAAGGCTTTATCACGAGCAATCAGGAGCGTGGATATAGAGAGCCTCACCGAAAAATGGGAATTCGAAGATGTGCTCAGAACCATTCAAGCAAAATGGTCAACCATAGATTCCCTGCACTGGGAAATTGATAGTGAGATGTACTCAGAAGATGAGGAGTATGAACAGGAATATAGCAACTACGAAAAACGGTACGTTGACATCAAAAAGTTGGTCAATAGCAAAATGTATTCCGTTTCATATCGGGAAAATTTTACACCGAAAATAGATATTCCTACCTTCTCAGGGAACTATCACAAATGGATATCATTCAAGGACTTATTCCAAGAGGCTGTCCATAACAACAAAAGCATCCCAAGCGCCCAGAAGATGCAGTTATTAAAAGGTAAGCTGAAAGGCGAAGCAGAAAGGATCATTCAACATCTCAACATCAGTTCCGAAAATTACCAAATCTGCTGGGACATATTGAATCACAGGTATAACAATGACAGGCTAATTTTCACCTCACACATGAACATACTCCTGTCATTACCTACAATGCAAAACCAAGTCGACACACAGATCAAGAACATGTTCGACACTATCAATGAATGCATGAACGCCTTGAAAAATCTTGGTATAGATGTAGCCGCCATGGGACCAATGGTTGTGCATTTACTAACACTGAAGCTGGATACTCAGACGCTTAGTGAACACACTCAATCATTAGAAAATCCAAGAGCCTTGCCTGTTCTAGCAGACTTTCTGAAATTTTTAGAGAACAAATATACTGCTCTCGAGTCAACACGGCGAAAACATTATTCATCCAAATCAACCTCGTCGTCATCTCCGAGTAGAAGCAAGGATTCAGGACATCAATTCAGCAAAAATAATCAATCAAAATCGAATAATTTAAACAACAAAAACGATTCTAACAAATCGTTTTTGCGTAGTTCAGCTATAAAAAGTTGTGCAACTAAAACACAATATTGCCCACTATGCAAAGACGACAGCCACGGACTTTTCTACTGCAAGCCATTTTTAGAATCGGGGTCAGCAGAAAAGAGAAACACATTGCAAAGGTTCAACTTGTGTAAAAATTGCCTGGTTGATCACAAAAATAAATCATGCCGTTCTGAATCAAGATGCAGGGTGTGTAATGGAACTCATAACACCGTACTACACGATGCCCTACAGACAAACGCAGTGTCCAGCAACATGGATATGTCACCGTCTACGTTATGTGAAGACTACACACAAAGCAATGTGACACATGTTTCCAAGGAATCTGTTGTTGAAATTCTGCTAGCCACAGCACTTGTCCGTGTACAAGGAGCTAATGGGGAATATCACACAATGAGGGCTCTCATAGATCAAGGCTCTCAAGCCTCCCTCATCACTGAGAACGCAGCTCAAATACTGAAGCTGCCGCGCCGAGCATGCAAAGGCGTCATAGTTGGAGTCAGTGCCAATCAAACCAACTGTAAGGGAGTTATCAGTCTTGTAGCGTCATCAGTACACTCGAATTATATATTCCAAACAGAAGTTGTTATTATGAAGAAATTAATTAACAACTTGCCAAACCACAGTTTTGCAAAACCATCTTGGGAATATCTTCAAAACATTCAACTAGCAGATCCAGATTTCAACGTTTGTCGTCCTATCGATTTATTGTTGGGAGCAGAAGTTTACTCGGAAATCATCATGTCTGGCATAATCAAGGAAAACTCATCTCTGCCAATAGCACAACAGATTCAACTTGGCTGGATTTTGAGCGGCAATGTCAAGTCCTATCAATGCAACGTTATCATGAACAATATACAAGACATACAAAGGTTTTGGAGCATTGAAGATGTCACCGAACCCGATACTAATATGTCCTCTGAGGATCATCAATGCCTTCAACAATATCAATCGGAAACAGTAAGACGAGATGATGGTAGATACGTGGTTAGACTGCCACTGAAGCCAGATATCAAAGAAAAATTGGGAGAATCAAAACAAAGAGCCGTAGCACAATTTTATCAACTGGAAAGAAAGTTTTCAAGTAATAAAAATATTTCCGAAGATTACAAAACATTCATCAACGAATATATCAAATTGGGTCACATGCGCAAGTGCGCACAGAAAATTCTGCCGGATTGCATTTTACCTCACCTATGCGTTTTACGCCCGGACTCGGCAACAACATCGCTGCGAGTTGTATTTAACGCATCAGCGAAAACTTCGACGGGCTACAGTCTCAATGATTTAATGTACAGCGGTCCTAATTTACAACAGGATTTGTTTACATTGATTCTGAGTTGGAGACAGTATGAATATGCAATCACAGCCGACATCGAGAAAATGTTCCGACAGATCTTATCTAATGAAAAGGACCTTCAGTATCAGAAAATCGTCTGGCGTGACTCACCTACCCAATTGCTTAGAGAATATGAGTTGACTACAGTCACCTATGGCACCAAAGCAGCTCCATTCCTGGCCATGATGACGTTGAAACGGTTAGCAGAAGACGAACGTTCAAGATACCCTACAGCATCAGCGGTACTTGAACAATGCTTCTACATGGATGATCTTCTGGCAGGACACCACAGTATAGAGGAAGCCAAACAACTCAAGGATGACCTAATTAATTTACTGAAGTCTGGTGGATTTAATTTGCGAAAATGGTCATCAAATAACATTAACATACAAGAATCAATATCAGACAAGGAACAAGCATTCGAATTCAGGCATCAAGAATCAACCAAAACTTTGGGACTGCGCTGGCACCCCCGGGACGATCAATTCAAGTTCCAGATTAAAATAGACACATCATCATTGACACCATCCACCAAAATATCATTATTATCTGACATTTCAAAGATATTTGATCCGCTCGGCTGGCTGTCTCCAGTATCCACCAAACTGAAACTTTTGTTCCAAAAAGTTTGGTCGTTGAATCTTCAATGGGATGACGCAGTACCTACAAACATCAATGAAGAATGGCTTAAAATAAAAAAGGAGTTACCACAAATCGAACATATTAATGTGCCAAGATGGCTTCAAACTACAAAAAATGCAAACATAGAGTTGCATGGGTTTTGTGACTCATCAGAAAAGGCATATGCATGCGTAATTTATGGCAGAATTATCAATCAGGAAAAGGCGGAGTGTCAACCCCCTGTGGTCATAGTAGCAGGGAAATCAAAGCTCGTGCCTGTCAACAAATCAGTATCTCTGCCTAGATTGGAGCTTTGCGCTGCGCACTTGTTGTCAAAACTGATGAAAGTTGTCCAGAACTGTTTATCAACCCATAACCTACGAATATACGGTTGGTCCGATTCGACAGCAGTACTAGGTTGGCTCAATGGTGAACCGAATCGCTGGAAACCATTCGTGGCTAACAGAGTAGCACAAATAACGGAGATAATACCAACAAAAAGCTGGCGATATGTGAAATCGGCCGAAAATCCAGCTGATTGCGCGAGCCGAGGATTATCAGCGAATCAACTACATCATCATCCTCTTTGGTGGCACGGACCAACCTGGCTATCAACATTCAAAGTAAACCACAATCAAGACATACCAACTTACATTACATATGAAGAAATCAGGAAGTCAATAAAAAGTAATGTAGTTCAACAAAATGAAGATATTATTTTAAAATTATTGAGCAGATTCAGCAACTTCGACCGAGCAGCGCGTGTTCTTGCTTGGACTTTGCGCGCCATATCTCGCAATCAACACAAACCGAAGTATCTGACTGTCAGCGAAATAAAAATCGCTAAACATCTGTTTATCAAACAAGTACAGCTGACGGTATTTAAGGAAGAGGTATTTAGTCTCCGAGATCAGAAGCAAATAGACGCGAAGAGCAAATTGCTAAAGCTGAACCCGTTTTTGGATCAAGACGGCCTACTGAGAGTCGGTGGCAGATTGAACAACGCGAAAATGAGTCAGAACATGAAGCATCCTCTCATCGTTCCCAACAACACACACCTCAGTGACTTATTGATCGAACAAGGACATCAGATGACACTCCATGGGGGAGCGAGAGTTACTCAAGCATGGCTGCGTCAACAATATTGGATTCTGGGAGGAAACCGAGCTGTCAAGAAGCGCTTACGAAACTGCGTCAAGTGCCGAAAACACGACCCAATCAAACACGAACAACTCATGGGCAACCTTCCTTTTGCACGCAGCAATCCAACACGACCATTTTATCATGGCTTATGTTTAACAAACCACCAAATCTAGTAATATACTGACAAAAATAGTAAATGATCACCAAAATTAAATTTAGAATCGCAACAGAGTCGACGGAGCCCCGCTGGGCGGGGCTCCTATTTCTGAATACAGGGTCTAAAGTAAACTAACACGAAGGTGATGACGGGAGCTGAGTTCGCTCGCTTTGCTCGCTCACTTCAGCTCCCGTCATCTCCTTCGAACCTAACCTGTCCGTGTCGGGGTGCCCTTAGCTCCCGAGCTCGCTTCGCTCGCTCTTGGACTGATTCATTGATCAAATCACTAGATTTGATATCTTACGGTTTTAGCACTTATGAAATTTGGTGATCAATTTACTAAATTTGGTTTAGGTTTATTTTTTTTGCTGATTAGTATATATTTTAGGTGATAGGGGTTATCGTCACAAAGTTTTTTTTGGTGGTCATTATATTTATTCCCTTTTATCATACAGGGGTTGATTTTACTGGGTTCGTCGACGTCAAAGCAAGCAAGGGCCGAGGTATCAAAACCACAAAAGGGTACATCGCCGTGTTCGTTTGTATGGCCACCAAGGCTGTACACATCGAGCTAGTATCGGACCTGACCTCATCATCGTTCTTAGCAGCTTTGCGGAGGATGGCAGCTCGGAGAGGCACCCCAGGCCATGTCTATAGTGACAATGGCACGAACTTTGTTGGAGCGAGTAGAATACTCAACGAAGAGTTCGTGAATATCAAAAACACTTTGGATGACAGTTTTTTCGAGGCTATTACCAGTATGGAGATTAACTGGCATTTTAATGCCCCTTCCTGGCCTAGTGCCGGAGGCCTCTGGGAAGCCGCCGTCAAGAGTTTGAAGTACCATCTCAAGCGGGTCATAGGAGATCAGAAGTTGACGTTTGAAGAATATTCGACGTTACTCGCTCAAATAGAAGCATGTTTGAATAGCCGACCATTGTGCGCACTCAGCGAAGATCCCGAGGATTTAGACTGTCTCACACCGTCTCACTTTTTGGCAAGTGGTCCGACACTAACTATCATCGAGACAGAGAAAGACTTGCGAACAAGATGGCAGCTCACACAAAAAATATTTGATGATCTGTGGAAGAGATGGCGAGCTGAGTACCTGTGCCAACTATCAGCTCGCAGTAAGTGGCACAAACCTCATCAGAATTTGAAGATCAATGACATCGTCATCATTCACGACATTAATCTTCCCCCGGGAAAATGGCCCATGGGCAGAGTTATTGAACTTCATCCAGGGAAAGACGGATACGTCAGAGTAGTGACTCTACGGACGAAAAATGGTTCACTCAAGAGACCAATTACGAAATTATCCGTCTTGCCGATCAACGACAATAATCAAAGCCACGATACAGAAAAGGAAAACAAAGAAGGTCAAGCAACAAACAATAAATATTCCAAGCCAACCTCATCAAAATTGTGCAACTTCATAATTACAACACTCGTACTTCTGATGTTTATTTGCTCAGGAACGTGCGAACACAAAATTTCCAAAGTTGCAGAAAATAAAAACATATTTTTTGATAAACTCGCAAATATGAAATTGGAACGTGAAGAATGGAAACTCGTCGTTTATTGCGACATGGCTCCGTATTGGCAAGGAATTAACCTTCTGGACAAGTTTATCACTCATCTGGACAACATATGTTCAAGGGATCAAATACCACAATGCAACGTAGTCCGATTACAACTGCTTCACGGGTACAACGAACTTGAACACTACAACAATGTTTTACTTGGTCAGCAAGGTCAAGTTCGCCGACGTCGCGGGCTTATCAACGGCATCGGCTACATCGCACATAGTTTGTTTGGAGTTTTGGATGAAACTTTCGCCGAACAATATCAGAAGGATATTGCCTTAATCAGAAGCAATCAAAAACATCTCAGTAATCTGTGGAAAAACCAAACTTCAGTAGTGGAGGCTGAACTAAATGTCATCAAAAGGATTGAAAATACCCTGGACAAGCAGCACAAAATAATCAACCAACACATTACCAATTGCAACGCGGCCATAAGCAAACTGAAAGAAGAAATCCAACACACTGACAACAAAGCGGAATTCACATTATCAACGTTCATAGCCAATAACATCATGACCAATCTTAAAGAAATCCAGGAGACACTAGTTGACACAGTGGCTAACATTTTCTATGAAAAGTTTAACTATCACTTGCTGACGCCGGCACAGTTGAAAAACGAACTGAATGTTATAACCGGACAAATCTCAAAGGACTTAGCCTTACCGATTAATAATATTCAGACTGACTTGGCGAAGATCTATCACCTATTGAAAGTGAAAGCAAGAGCTACCAGAAAGTTCCTGATTTTCGAAGTAAGAATTCCTCTTGTGAGCAGGGAAGATTATGAGCTTTACAACCTCATACAGATTCCACAACAAGTCAACGCAAGCATGGTCAATATAGTGCCTGTAGCAAAATACCTGGCTATCAATACGCATAAAGACTCTTACATACCAGTGTCTACAAGCGACTTACAAAGATGTATTCCTTACGACACCGACGAGTACATTTGCCCACTGAAAAGGCCAGTCTATCAAATGACGTCAGACAACAACTTATGTCTGAAACATCAAGCATCTAATCAATGTCAAACTGAAACAAGAGAATGTCGCGATACCTGGATTGACTTGAACTTAATTAATTCATATCTTTACTTTTGTTGCGGACAATGCAGTGTGCGAGTCATATGCGATGACGATTTTACGATCGAGCAACTCAGCAAAACAGGTGTCATTACACTGGGAGACAGCTGCGTCATCAAAGACAGAATGTTTACGATTTATGCACACAGAGCATTATCAAACACAATTAAAACGAAGATCGATGTCATGAACATAGAAATTCCACCAATAAACCACATAATTAATCTGTCTATACCTCTCATCGCTCCACTGAATGAGACAGACGATATCACCGAACAACGGGAAGACACAAAGGCGATTGAAAAAGCACTCAAAGAAATGAAATCCAATCAGGAACTGGCAGATCAAGTGACATTCCATGACATTCATCATTACGTCGCCATCTACATCTTGGGTGGAGTCGTCGTGGTTTGCATCATCTTGTACACATGGCAACGCGTACGAGCGCGCCAGCCGCATCCAGCGCCCGCACCTCCGACAGCTGAGCGAGCAGAGGCCACAACGGAGCAGGCAGAGGCTAGCGTGAGCTATGTAGCTCCCGTTGCCACCTCTGCGGGTCGCCCTACCATCGCCACAACGAGCAGAGGGTCTTCGCCATCCGCTCGGACTCAATTCAATGAAATACATTAAGCTTAGTTTATTTAAGTTTGTAAGCAAAATTGTTAATTATCATCTTGTAAATCATTATCCTTCATCTCATTCACATCTTCTCGGGCCCCGGAGCATGTACAGTGCAAAGCACGCACAAATTTGACATCATTGTGTCAGCACTTTACTCGCTACGCGCGGTCTATACTGTAGTACACAATTATCACTCAAATCGCGTGCACTCATTATCATTCAATTAAAATTCTATTATTACGTACTCTTGCGTATTAATCAAACTACCATCATTAAAAGGTGTAAAGACCCTACAGCTGGAAAAGTGCCGAATGCTTGGAAGCAGGCTAACGTACAGCCCGTGCCCAAGAAGGGCAGTCGTGCTGACCCGGCCAACTACAGACCCATATCTGTAACCTCCATACTCTGTAAGAGTATGGAACGTGTACTCAATTCTAAGCTCCTGGCATACCTAGAAGCAAACGATATCTTAAGTGACCGCCAATACTGCTTCCGCCGAAATCGGTCTACTGGGGATCTTCTAGCGTATGCCATTCACATCTGGAGTGAGGCCATCGAGAGGCACGGGGAAGCGCTTGCCATCTCCCTCGACATCTCGAAGGCTTTTGATAGGGTCTGGCACGAAAGCCTTATTGGTAAGCTTCCTTCATTCGGTTTGGCCGGTGGTCTGTGTGATTGGATTGCTGACTTCCTGAGAGACCGGTCCATTCGAGTGGTTATCGATGGCTGCTCGTCGGACCACTTGGATATTAATGCCGGGGCCCCTCAGGGGTCGGTACTTTCAGCAACTTTATTCCTGCTGCACATTAACGATCTGCTAAAACCCGGCACCTTTGGGTATGCAGACGATAGCACTGTTGCAGAGAGATACTTGTCCAACGCTCGTGCTACCGGGCCTCAGATCCAGTCTCTCCGGGAGGCCATGGTGGAGCGCTTGAACCTGTCCTTGCAGGCAGTCTCCGAATGGGGCGATGCCAATCTGGTCAGGTTTAATGCTGCTAAAACCCAGGCGTGACTTTTTTCCGCTAAAAAGAGCCAATTTCACCCGGCTCCAACTTTCCGAGATGTGACCGTGCCAATAACTGACCATCTTGAGCTTCTTGGCGTTACGTTGACATCGACTCTCAATTTTGGCCCATACATTGAGGCAAAGGCTCAGCTGGCTGCCAAAAAGTTGGGGATCCTTGCAAAGGTGAGAAGGTACTTCACGCCAGAACAGCTGCTCAGCTTGTATAAAGCGCAAGTTCGATCATGCATGGAGTACTGTTCTCATCTCTGGGACGGATCTGCCAAATACCAGCTTGATGCACTAGAGTCGATCGAAAAGCGGGCCAAGAGGCTCATCGGTGATGAGGCACTGGTTAAGTCAAAGCTCCAGAGCCTTGAACATCGTCGCCGAGTTGCCAGCTTATCGGTTTTTTATCGATTACATTTCGGGGAGTGTGCGATGGAATTGCATGATCTAATTCCTCCCAGCCCGTTTCATCATCGGACTACCAGACGTACGGCGATGCGCCATCGGTACATGGTGAACATCCCACCCATACGCACTAAACGTTTTGAGAATACTTTTATTTTGCGTACAGCTAAGGAGTGGAACTCCCTGCCGGAGTCTGTGTTTCCCGATAGCTACAATCTAGGGGTCTTTAAGTCAAGAGTGAATAGGTTACTTCTAGGCAAGCGCGATCCATCGTCGTCCACATCATCGCTTACCATCAGGTGAGATGGTGGTCAAGCGCGAACAAATAACAAAAAAAAAAAAAAAAAAAATATACAGATCGCAAATTATATATTTAAATAAAGTGTTGTAAGTATGAAAAAAATACCTCAGCTAAGACGAAGAGCACGAAAAACTTAATTCAGGGTTAGTTGCTAATACGATGTTAAATTGACAATATTGTATGAAAAATTGTCAATACAATTGACGCCATGAATCGTGACCTGGAAAGTGTTAGTGAATGGGCTAAGTCCTATGGATTACAGATCAACCCATCCAAGTCCCAGGCTATAATCATAGGCAGTCGATACTATCGCACTGCGCTTGACGTGTCCACTTTGACACCTTTATCCCTTGACGGCTCGACCATCGCTTACACTGATACTGCTAAGAACCTTGGTGTCTTAATAGACAGTAATCTCTCTTGGCGAGCTCAAGTTTATGAGATAAGTCGCAAGGTGCACTTTTTATTTCACTCATTGAAATCCCTTCAAAAGCTATTGCCCTTTAAAACCAAAATCCATCTAGCTCAAACTCTAATTCAGCCGATCTTCTATAACGCTAATGCCTGCTATCTGGATGCCACGGAGGAGCTCTTAAATAAGCTTGAGCGCTTGCAAAATCTGTGTAACCGTTTTGTTTTTGGTCTGAGGAAATACGATCATGTGTCTCAGTTCCGCAAGGATCTCAAGTGGCTCCCTATCCATCTTCGCAGGAACACTCGAGCATTATGTCTCCTCTTCAACATCTCTTTTAACCCTACATACCCTGGATATCTGCGCGATCGCTTTTCCTTTACCCGCGCTGCCGATGTCCAGTGTAGATCCCACCTAAGGCATCATCTAAACTTCCCCTCCCACAATACTAATTTCTATTCCCACTCCTTCTCTGTTCATGCAGTACGACTAAAGAACTCACTTCCATCTAAAATCAGTGACTCTAAAAATAAACCAAATATAAAATATCAATATAATATAATAGAATAGATAGAATATAAATATAATAGATAAATAATCTATCTTTATTCAAGAAACAGGTCAAAGAACACTACCTTTCTACCATCTTGTTATTTTATATATTATTATATTATATGTTGTATGTATTTTATCTTTTATATATGTAGTTAAAGTATATTTGTAATTTATATATAATTAGTTAAGTTTTAATAGTCTAATTTAAGTTTCCTTTTTTTTTTCTAAATACATACTGTGTCTTCGTCTATCATCCAACTTTCCTGTCGCAGGTCTGCTGGAAGAAATTTCTATTGAAATAAGCAGTACCTTTATGCTCTTCTATCTGTATTCCTTCTTTTCTCGGTTAAGTGTTTTGTGGGTACATAAATAAATAAATACAACCTCGTGTAAGCTAGTTATTCTGAGTTAAGGTATTCTGGTCAAGTCAAAGCTCCAGAGCCTTGAACATCGTCGCCGAGTTGCCAGCTTGTCGGTTTTTTTCGGTTACATTACGGGGAGTGTGCGATGGAGTTGCATGATTTAATTCCGCCCAGCCCGTTCCATCATCGGACTACCAGACGTACGGCGATGCGTCATCGGTACATGGTGGCCATCCCACCTATACGCACAAAACATTTTGGGGACACTTTTATTATGCGTACAGCTAAGGAGTGGAATTCCCTGCCGGAGTCTGTGTTTCCCGATAGCTACAATCTAGGGGTCTTTAAGTCAAGAGCGAATGGGTTTCTTCTAGGCAAGCGTGCTTCACCGTCGACCTCATCATCGCTTACCATCAGGTGAGATAGAGGGCAAGCGCAAGCGTATAGAAAAAAAAAAAAAAAGTTAAGTTAACTTTCAATGATATATATTTGCTTAGCTTTTGGTCTGTTACCGGTTTTAATCAAACCAAAAATAAAATAAAAGATTTTTCATTTCGTGATTTTCGCTTTCACGTATGATTTCTTCAGGAATTAGCTCAAAAATTACTCATTGATACAGCAACAGCCACACGACATAATCTTACGACACTACCCAAGGTCAACTTATCCCCATATATCAGTGAGAAAGGCCAACCAACAATTTTATTATCAACACAATTTGATGTGTCCCATATTGAGTTATGGGGGTGACCTAGAAGATCTAGACGTACACCCCTCCCTAAAGGGATAATAACATGGCGTATTGAATTAAAAGCAATTATGGCCCCATCTATTTTCATTAGTGTACTCTTAGATAAGAAGTTTATTCGTACTCAATAACTGGGGAGTAAACTATGTGTGGATGAAGGGTATAGGGTAGAATAGTATTGTCATCTTTGTACGGAGGTTTCTTAAAAATATCCTAGTTGACAATGATGTTAGCTTTTATAAAGATTCTGGGTAAAACAAAAGATTTCAGGGACTTTGGGCATACATCGAGGCGTGTGCTCTAATGATATGAAGATTCAGAGTACCGAATTCTCTTCATTTAAACGCCGGGAGGGGACGCCCTAGAAAGACATACATAGACCATAGACATTATAGGTGATGTTCTTCAGAAAAGCCAGGTGCTCAGTACTCATAACCGGCGTGCGTGTATGACTAGATGTATGAATGTGAGTGAAGCAAAAGAAGTATGTAAGGATCGTAGCAGGTGGCGTTCTGTAGTTTCCCCATGGGAAAGTGGCGTGAGTTTATGTGTGTATGCATTCTCTTGGCTTTTTTTTAAATATCCTATGCATTTATTTACATAGATTCACGGTAATACATTACAAGAATTTATGTCCGTGTGATTATCTTTTTAACTCCATCAAAAGTAACTGAGTCGTCGGGAGGAAGCGGAAACGGCGTTCGTGACTGATAAGCTAGCCTAGCTAGCTGTAGTCGTAACTTGAGCTTTGTTATATTCAGGAGTAATTTAGAACAAAATCTTACCAGATACTGTTTTATGTGGTTTTTAACTTGAAATGACTTGCAGATCAATGTACATTATGCATGTCTGCCTCATAAATATTTATATCTAAATTTTTAAGAAGAAATATTGATTTATCTGAATTTTTAAGATATGTGTGAGGCAGCTTGCCGGAATTCAGATTATGAATTCCGACTCTGATTTCAGAGAAGAATTCAGAATATGTAAGTCCAGCCTAGGCGTGATTTCTGAATGCCATAATCTAAACATATTTTACCTTTATTTTGCAAGGAACATTAATTTTATTACCTGCAACACAAGTATATCACTTCTGCGGAACGGCCTTTCAAATCAGCTCTCGTTTTAAAATACGGAATAACTCATCAATTCATTCCGCGGCGACCGCCCGCCAGTCACACTCAATCGGCTATCGAGGAACTACGCGTACTAAGTTTCTAAACAGTACCTACCTCTGCTCCCTCGTACTTCATATAATTTCGATAATAATAACTAGATACGGTGGTAACTTCACCTAAATGTATTGGAGTAATTAGTAAGCGCCTAGTGTTCTTCCCATACTGGGAACCTCTATGCAGCTGAAGATCAGCGTAGCTGGCTGCTTGGACGGCACCCTTGGACCCGCATCCGGCACCATTGGACCACCTGCTGGACTGACTCCGAAGCCATCACCGACGTCACCGACTGGCACCAAGCAGGAGAGTGCGGTATTGACGACCTCCTACGTGGTCCGACCTTTGACCGGCCTTACCTTCTACCCTCTTCTTGTTATTTTTTGTAAATACCTCTTTTTAAATATATTACTGTTAATTTGAACATTATCGTTTCTTTTAAATTCAGTCTTTCGGATAAAAAGGAACGTGATAGATTAGAAAATACGTACGTATTTAGTACCATACGGTACTGCCTATATATGCCTTTAGTGAATGTAAGCAAGACATTATAACATTTGAAAAAAAAGCTTCATCATTCACCACTAACGTTTTTTGCCGCATGACAACCACTGAATGGGATTCAAGCGATAAAAACAATTAAATGATGGATGCGTTTACTCTGTATCTTGACATTTTGATTTATAATGAATTCTGTGTGCGTTGACATTAGCATTTATCAGAATCGAGAGGCTTTTTAATTGGTATTTGGATTAAATGATCTAAATTGAATTCAGTCAGTAAATTGATTTGATTACGAACATTCTTTCAGATAACAGCTACTTTATTCCGGAAAATATCATGATTCCTATGAGACAGGGCTACAGGAGCGAAGCCCCAAGAAAACCAAGTTTTTCTGTGAGGAAGTGTAATTCTCTATACATCACTTCGAAACTCGAACTGTGTCTCGTTGTTAATCCGCGATAATTTAATTAAAAAAACAAGTAAAAATTTTAAAAATATCCAAAACCCACGGCAATTTTTTATTTATTTCGTACATTTTTAAACTACATAATATATCTAGTACTACACGCTTCGTTCAACAATCTATCGAACACGTAATTATGACACGATATCTTGCTAAAATACACGACAGAAAACAGCCCATAACTATTGAACGGCTAAACCGATTTTTACCAAACATAGCTAAGAACACTCTCGGCAAAGTCACCTTTCAAACAAAAACATCTAAAACAAATCGATCATCCATTTAGGATCCATCCAGAATCGGTTCATCCGTTTAGGCGCTATGATGCTACAGCCAGACACACAGATACACAGCAACACACGTCAAACTTATAACACCCCTCTTTTTCCGTCGGGCAAAGTCAAAGTCAAAGTCAAATATATTTATTTCAACTAGGCTAATAAGCGGCCCTTTTGAACGTCAAACATTAAATCTAAATTAAAAATGTACAATTAATAAAAATTGACTCTACCGTGCATTCGGAAAGTAGCTTGTTATGGAGAAGAACGCACAAGAAACTCCAAGGCGTTAAAGAGAGACGTCAACGGACTTCTTAGATTGTGACGACTTTAATAACGACACTTTGGGCAGCAAATACAGACAAACCCCCGTCTTTAAGATAAAAAATTACGACTCGTATCAAATTAAACGCAAATTAAATGTATAGAAAATTCATACAACGAATCACCGCAGTTAGGGCGATTTTAAGTTTGTCAGATTAGTTTTTAGATAATTTGTTGCAAAAAATGGGCTTAAGGAACTCTTAGGCCTGGGATAAAGTAAGAGCTAAATATACCAATTTTATCACTGTCCAAAAATGATATAAGTATGTATCCGAAAATCTACTCTATACTTCATACAAGTAAAATTTAAGAAACCCCCGGCACATTTTTATTTCATGCTATATAATTTATCTAGATCATAGTAGATACGCTTCGATCGGCAATCTGTTGAAAACGTAATTATGGCACGATATCTGGCGAAAACACCCCGATTCAAACACCCAGCCACCCCATAACTTTTGAACGGCTGTACCGATTTTATTCAAACATAGCTAAGAACATGCCCGACAAAATCACCTTTCAAAAAAAAAACTAAATCAAAATCGGTTCATTTGTTTAGGCGCTATGATGCCACAGATACACATATACATACACAGATACACATATACACCGATACACATACACAGATACACAGCAACACACGTCAAACTTACAACATCCCTCTTTTTCCGTCGGGGGTTAAAAATACTTCACTTTACAATTGTGTGCGCTCACTTGAGTGAGGTGAGCAGAAAAAATACGGAATACATAGAAATAAAAATCCTAGAGTAAATAAAAAGGTGTAATTTTACCCAAGATTAGACCACATGGGCCTACAATAGATCACAATCTAGGTCCTCCTAAAAAAAAAGGGAAGACAGTTGACTGACGTATCTGCGTCTAACCTCAATCACTAGACCTAAACGTGTGTAGAATATGTTATGTTGTTTTAATATGGAGGTAAGTAACCTGATAAAATAAGATTTAAATTATCGAAATAAAGAAAGAAATATTTATAGCATAATATTTTGTAAAAGAATAGATGGTCGATGGGGCCGAAAATTTATAGCGTGCCGACCGCGAACCGTAAAACGCAGCTTTGGAAGGCCTTCCTCTAGATGAACCTATGGCGTGGTTAAGGTTGCGGAAATCCGATAGATGAGAGACGCACAGGACCGGTCGATGTCGCGACGCTTGGGGGAGGCCTATGTCCAGCAGTCGGACGTCTTTCAGCTGAATGATGATTATCGTTTTGAAAACTGGGATTGGATCCTAGTCTAACCGGAATCTATAATATGTGAATAAATAACCAAATCCTGTCCCAAGCGAAAATAGACTAAAAAAAAATTACTTGTGAGCGTTTGGTGGACTAGTGCCGGTGTCGTTTACTACAGCTTTCTTAAATCTGGCCAGACGATTACGGTGGATGTCTATTGTCAGCAACTGCAAACCATGATGGA
The DNA here is from genome assembly GCA_945859665.1 of Anorthoa munda. Classification (NCBI taxonomy): domain Eukaryota; kingdom Metazoa; phylum Arthropoda; class Insecta; order Lepidoptera; family Noctuidae; genus Anorthoa; species Anorthoa munda. Next base: position 28,906,093 of record OX243898.1, read on the forward strand.
AAAGCTAGCTGCTAAACAGCCGAGGCTGGTCAATCGCTCTAGGCCATTGCTGCCTCAGGACAACGCTAGACCACACACTGCACAACAGACGGCTACCAAATTAGTGGAGCTTCAATTGGAATGTCTAAGACATCCGCCGTACTCCCCGGACCTTGCTCCAACAGATTACCATTTTTTTCGAAATTTGGATAACTTCTTGCAAGGGAAAAAAATCAACTCCAATTGAGGGACTGCCCTCAAAGCGCCTTCAAAGATTTTATTGGTTCCCGTCCGAATGGTTTTTTTAGTAAAGGGATCAATGAACTACCTATGAGATGGCAAAAGTGCATAGATAGCAATGGTACATACTTTGATTAAATAAATATATTATATTAAAAAAACGACTATGTTCCTCCCTTACAAAACGCCAATTCATATGTAATGACCTTATATTTCACATGGAACGACTGCCTATTTGACCTACACAACCCAACAACTGATATAACCCAACATTCGATATCCTTGGAGAACTTAATCGGTTTATAAAGGATCGGGAAATCTCATTAGGAAAAAATCCTCACGCTTATAAAGATCAAACTCATTATTTTAATGTGAATAATGAAATCCGCCTTTTTCGATAAAATAGGGGAAACACACAAAGTTCTTGTCTTTGTAATTTTGACGATTTTCTATTGTTTGTATAGGTTTTCCACAAATAAATTCTTAGCCTGGAGTTTGGATTCAAACCCACTACAATAGGCTCGTCCCTATTACAACAAATTTAAAGAGGAGATATGTGCATGAATCTGTGTCTATCGTTTTGGAGAATAACGGGGTAATATAATATAAAATGTTTAATTGTTTACAACCATCATTTAGAAGCAGTGGTGGCGCAGTAGTTATGGCCCCGACTTACGAGTCGTTGTCGCTTACCTGTGTTCGAATATTACTATGTGTAATTTATTTCAAATGAAATGAAAATCATTTAATTTCATCACCAATGCTCTCAAAACGGTGAAGGAAAACATCGTAAGTCGGCATGTCCTAGAACTAAAATTCGAAGATAAATGTAACATTTACCAACCTCACTGGGCCCATGTGGTAGATTATGGCCCATTCTCTCTCACAAAGGAGGTCTGTGTCCCAGCAGTGGGAATATAATAGGTTGATTATGCCTATGCTATCATTTCGGTCAAAATATTTCTACTGCTAGAACATTAGACATAAGTTTCACCCTGGCGATGCAACAGCAACCGGTTCTGTGCTTCTCGTATCCAAACAGGTAGACCGATAACCTCGTAATGGTGAAATGACCATAACGAGGGTATCGGTCTACCTATTTGGTTAATCATATGAAGCTATATACACTCTGCACTCTTCCTCGAAGTGTCCCCACCAGACGGTGACGTGCGGCACGTCGCGGCGGTCGAAGAACCTGTAAAGCTGGTGCAGGAAGGCCGCCACGCCGATGTAGATCAGGTACTTCATCACGTTGGGCATCGTGCACCTGGAGACGGAGAACAGAAGAATTAGGTACAGATGAAGAAGAAACTTTGAATAAAGCCTTTTATCGCTGATAAACAGGTTAACATTCATTTTGAGTCTGTATTCTTGACAGCACTTTAAAAGTTCAAAATGTATGGAATTAAAAAGCAACCGAAATGTCATGTAGTATGCAGCCAATCCATTACATTTTGACTTTTCGACAATGGCAATCGCTGATAGATATTCAATTTATCTAGAGCCTCTTAGTTATTCAGGGTGCCTGCCAACGAGGTTCACTGTTTATTTGATCGGTTGTCTGTATCTATTTGAAAGCATTTCCAGGTGTATATAATAGATTCCAGATTTTTTTAGATTTGAAGGTAAAACTCGGTTTAAATAAGCCTTTAAATTCTGTAATTTTTTCAGTAAATTACACGTTACAGTTAGAGTTTATCGGTCTAGACATAATTCAAATCAGATGGACATTAAAGTCTCAATCACCTCGCCAGATGGTGGTATTACTTGGTGCATTAAACGAACGATTCTTTGAAACATTATTCAAGATTTTCTGTCTGTTGTAGACACCTAGATATACTGAAGAAATTGTTAAAGAATTTAAACCACTCATCAAAAATCTTAGAATAAAATAAATCTTTTACATTGAGCGACTGGTGCAGTGCCTGGGTAACACGATAATCCTTGGCTAGACAGGTGCCAGATTTTCGGTGGCTTCTGACCACCGTAACGCCCATCAAAGATTTGCAAATGACAGTCCCTCACAGCAAAACGTGCTTTCTGAGGCACGGATAAGTCTCAGTGTTTAATGGACGGTCACACTTCCACAGATGACCATCGACACGCGTTGCATATCCTTGAAGATCAACCCGTGTGGCTGATATAATTTAGCCATGAACTCCTCCTCATCGCCCAGCGATAGAGTTACATTATAGCAGTGACAAAAAATTCGAAATGGGATCAGTACTTTTAGAGATTACCTATTACAGAAAAACAAAAAAAAAATACCTTTTTTTTTTCATTTTTAGTTCTTTTTGTTTTCAATTATCTTATTTTATAAAATTAGCTACGAAAAATGAAAAAAAAACTACCCAATAAATATCTGACGATAAATGTTGACCAGGTTTCGACACAAGAAAGTTCCATTCTAATGTGAAACCGGCTGAATTAATAATAAAGCTTATAGAATCTTTGAGCTATAAAATATATATTATAGAAATAAAGTCGACATAACGAGCTAAAAAGGTAAGGTTAAAGTTGTTAGTTTTAAGGATCATTTTAAACTTAACATCTGTAACTTTTACCTACTTTCCGTGCAAATAAAAAACTATACTATTCTATTCTAAAAGGCTTTGTTAGCAAGTGCTTGTCAATTTATAACTGTGCTTTCATAAAGCAAGTTTATAAACGGTGGTTCACTGCTTTCGTTAGGACCAGTGCCCGTCTAGGACGGGCTCTGGGGGAAGTTCCCAGAGTAGCCCCGATGGGGGTCTACGGACCTCAAATCTAGCAGCTCGTAAGGCTGGGGCGTACGAGAGCTGTGGGTTCGCTCGCTACATTGGTAAAAGGGTTCGCTTTCGATGATTCAGAAAATACGAATGGTCGAACCTCCGCCCTCCCACAGGAGGCGGAGGTGTCGACCCTTAAACCTGATAGCCCGGTTGCTCGATCTCCGCCTCGGTCGGGGCGGGGGGTGGGCGATTGGACATGTCAGGAGTGTGGTGCATCATTCCGGACCAAAATAGGGTTGGGCGTGCACAAGCGGCGTGCCCACCCTATGACGGCAAACGCCGCAGCAGCGCCACCGCAGGTGAAGCGGAGATGGCGTGACGAAGAGGGGGAAATCTTAGCTCAGACGGAGGCGCGTCTGGTTAGAGCTGGTTGTAGTGCCAAGTCCATCAACCAGGACATTATGAGGGAGTTGCCGAATTTTGGGCGCTCCCTAGAAGCGATAAAGGGGCACCGGAGGAAGGAGTCGCACAAAAGCCGGGTACAAGCGTGCCTGGAGGAACTGGCTGGGGACCCTACTCCGAGTGTCACAGGGGAGGCAGATGTGCCGAACAGGGGCACCCCTATCGCTGGCACTACAAACAGCTCGACACCGGAACGGCCTGTCGTTGAGGCGGACGTACCCATCCGAATCATGCCTGACCCCGTAAACCTGCAAAGCCCGGACTTGTCGCAAACGCTAGACTGCGCCAAAATTGTGGAGGATCTCCTGGCGAGCTCCGAAGCGAGGATGGCGCGGGGCGCACGTGATGGGAAAAGGCGGGGGCTGCCTAGGCGCAAAGGCCACACTGAAGACACTGCTTTTACCTTGGTGTCTGCGCGAAAGCGGCGAAGAATAGAGTACGCGAGGGTGCAGGAACTGTATAAGACCTGTAGGTCCCGAGCGGCTGCTGAGATCATTGACGGAAAAACTCGGAGTGTCGGGCATTGCCTTTCTGAGCTGGAAGCCTATTGGCGGCCGGTGATGGAGGCCGTGTCCGATGCCCCGGGGCTCACACCGGAAGTTTTGGGCGCGTTACAACGCTCGGAGCAGTACGGGGGCTGCCGCGATTACTCACAGCTGTGGACGCCGTTCACTTCCGAGGAGGTGAAAGCGTGCCGAGTGGATAACAGGTCGGCTCCGGGTCCTGAGGGTATTCTCCCAGGGACTTGGAATACATTGTCCGCTGTAACTCAGGCGGAAATATTCAACGCGTGGCTGATAGCTGGAGAGGTCCCTGATAAGCTTCGCGGCTGTCGGACGGTCTTCGTGCCAAAGACAGGGAGTCCTGCAGGGCCTGGGGAGTACCGGCCGATTTCGATCGCGTCGGTGCCTCTCAGGCACATGCATTCTGTATTGGCGAAAAGACTCGAGGCATGCTGCCCTCCTGATGCACGACAGCGTGGATTTATCTGCGCCGACGGCACACTCGAGAATTATGCTGTGCTGGACGCTGTGCTTGGAGACTGTGGGAAGAAGTTGCGTGAATGCCATGTTGCTGTGCTGGATTTTGCCAAGGCGTTCGATACGGTGTCGCATGCGGCACTTATTGATCTGCTGAGGAAAAGAGGCCTGCCTGAGGGGTTCTGCAACTACGTTGTGAGATTGTATGCCACGTCAGAGACTGTCTTTGATGTGAATGGAGCCCGCAGCGGTCCCGCAAGAGTGGGTCAGGGAGTTCGACAGGGAGACCCATTGTCACCACTGCTGTTCAACCTGGCGATGGATGCGATTTTAGCGGCCTTACCGAAGAGCGTTGGCTATAGGCTAGAGGGCGAGTGTGTCTCTGCCTTGGCTTATGCTGACGACCTAGTCCTGGTTGCAGGTTCAAAGGTGGGCATGCAGTCCTCCATCGACTGTGTTTGACGAACTGGACGGATGATGGGCCTATTTGTTAGTCACGCGAAAAGCGCTGTGCTTTCGATGGTTCCAGACGGGAAGCGAAAAAAGGTGCACTACCTGCCTGACCGCACCTTTAAGGTTGGATCACGATGGTTGCGGCAAGTCACCTGCGTTGAACGTTGGCGCTATCTTGGAGTGGACTTCAAGGCGTCTGGATGTGTGACGTTAGAGCACAGCATTAAAGAGGCCTTAGTCAACATAACTAAGGCACCCCTTAAGCCACAACAGCGGCTCGAGATTGTAAGGGTTCACCTGATCCCCCGATTCCTGCACGGTCTAGTGCTTGGAGTCATTACGGAGGACAGGCTGCGCATGCTCGACGTCCAAATCCGGAGGGCAGTAAGGACTTGGCTGAGGCTTCCAAAGGATGTGCCTGTCGGGTACTTCCACGCAGCAACCGCGGACGGCGGCTTGGCGATCCCATCGTTGGGGACTTGTGTGCCGGATCTCATTCATAAGAGATTTGGCCGCTTGGACTTGTCACGGTGGCCAGTGGCTAGAGCCGCCGCCAGATCCGAAAGGATACGAAGGAAGCTGCAGTGGGCCGACAGGTTACTCCGAAAATTCACCAGGGAGAATCCCAAGACTGGAGAGCGAACGACAGCTCTGTATTGGCGTGAAGCCCTGCATGCTACCGTGGACGGACACGAGTTGCGTGAATGTCCACGGGTTCCCGCGTCCACGAAGTGGATGCGGGGGCGCAGCATGCAGTATACCGGCCGAGACTTCGTGCAGTTCGTGCACACTCATATCAACGCGCTCCCGTCGAGAGTACGCAATACGCGGGGGCGCAGGACCGGTGTGGAGTCGGAGTTGAACTGCCGTGCAGGTTGCATGGTTAGGGAGACGACGGCTCACACCATCCAACAGTGTCACAGAACACACGGCGGCCGTATTGAACGCCACAATTGCATTGCGGATGTCGTTTGCTCCGCCATGTCCGATAAGGGGTGGAAGACGGTGAAGGAACCGAAGGTCAGGACCGCGTTGGGCCTCAGAAAGCCGGATATCATTGCCTCCAGGAATGGTGTGGGGGTGATTGTGGACGCACAGGTGGTCTCGGGTCAGCGATCACTCGATGAGCTCCACCGTGAGAAACGTAATAAGTACGTTAATCACGAGGAGCTTGTCGAGAAAGTCGCAGATATACTAGGACTGCCTTGTAAGCAGAGCGTCCACTCGACTTCCTGCACCATTTCCTGGAGGGGTGTTTGGAGCCTGGCCTCTTATAGAGATCTAAAGAGGTTCGTCGGGCTTGATGAGGCAGTGCTGGCCGGCATCCCGTCGTTGGCTCTGAGAGGGTCCCACATGAACTGGACAAGGTTCAATCGCATAACAACCCGCCTCGACTGAGGCGGGGAGCGAGTGGTCGGGTTCCTGTGGTTGCGGGCCGCCGCCGGGCCCAGGGGTCGAAGCTCCCACCAAAGGCTACTATCCGATTTTTTGTGTAACAATTTTCGACCTCGCCTTAAGATCCCACCGGCGCAATTCGGCAGTTCGGTGACAGTAGGGGGACGTGGGAGTCCTGTCACAACAATCCATGATGATTACAGTAGTCTTTCACGGATTGGACGAAGGCATGTCGAGCTAAATTACACTAGTCGATCATTCTTCCATACAAACGTAGTCTAGCGATTACTCCACTGTTTTACGATGTACGTTCAAAATAAAAAGTGATATCAATTTGTCTCACCATTATCTAGCCCTGTATGGAAACGAAAATAAAAAAATAAATATATTTGAAAGTTATGAGCGTCCAAAGTTCCACATTTCGACACTAATTTCAACGTATTTTTGGGCGCAAATAAATACCATAAGAAGACGGAAAATTGCAAAACGGCCACCATACAGGTATAGATTAGTAGTTCAACAATGCAAATAATTATTAATTAATTTTGAACAGATACGTTTAGTCGTTTTTTCATGATATCCAGACTCCCAAAGGTCTATTTATAAAATTTCGCGCACTCGGTTTCGTCCTAAGTCATTATCCATTTCGCTACAGTTTTGCAAAAGTGTGTATACGTACGTGAACTAGCTTCCTACTGCTCATCACAGCATCTATCTCTTCTAAAGGCTGGTTACTGTAGCATACCGCGATAAACAACTGATTTTACCGATCATCAAATTCAGACCTTAGCTTATATTTATGAATAAATTGTTAATGTAGCATACCGCGATAAACAACTGATTTTACCGATCATCAAATTCAGACCTTAGATTATATTTATTAATAAATTGTTAATGAACTGGCTTTTACTTTAGATAGAAATATTGCTATTTTTGCAGCATCTGGATGAGAGTTGCCGAGAATTGAGATAAATAGCGTGTGATTGGAATGACATGGGACTGCTGTAGGCTAATGATGAAGATGATCTACGTCTTTGGCGAATCCCAAATGGAAAGTAATGTTTTTAACAGGTAAGAAATGTATGCTATTTCATTAACTTATTTCATGATACTTTTGTCCTAATTAGGTCAACATACATTTCGAGTCTGCCATTTAACTGATTGACATGGGGTGTGGAGTGGGTGGCCTAAAGTAATTCGAAGGTAACAATCTAATAAACGGAATTTATTATTGATGTAGGTAAGATTAGAAAGAGGCAATTATTTAATTTGGTTTCAAGTATTTTGTTTATGTAGATAGTTTGTGTCTAGTTTATTCATCCTTCGCTAGATGCAAAGTGTGTTCTTTTATGCCTGTTAGAAAGTACTGTAATAATTTTCATACAAAAATACAAAAACTGATGCCTTCTTCCCATAGAGGTAGACAGAAACTACTGTACGCCATCACTACTTATTTTTATATTCTTACTGAATGATTTTTGTTCTTTACAAGCCTTTGATCTGAATTTTTGCATTTTATACCACCCACATAGTTTTATCAGAAAATATCGACAGGATATTAGGTAACTTACGAGGGCACATGCAAACCAGCCTACATTTCAACCACCTTCCCCTAAAAGAGGTTTATTCTCAAAAGGTCTTATTATAATAGATGAAATTTCATTTACAGATTTCTGTGTTTTCGACCAGCTCAAGAAAATCGAGAAATCGTGGGTATTTTAGTAAGTACAGTCGATTCATTTAAACGTTAATACCGCATTTACACAATCGTGTTCGCCATTCGCGTCGTCACTCGACGAACATTCGACGAAACATTCGTATACGAGTGCCGTCGCGAACTACTGTTCACACATTCGCGGAGTGAATTATTTTGACATTCGCATACGAACGCGAGCGCTCGAATCGCGAGGCGAGGCACGAAGCGAATAGCGAGCGTACTGTTTACATATGCGTGTTCGTTATTCGCCTCACCATTCGCCTCGCGATTCGCACGAATGTGTAAATGCGGCATAAAACGTTTTAAATTTTTAATCACTGTCCTCTATCAGTTTGATTTCGGCATTTAGAGATCTTAGGGTAATCAGAAACTTGTAAATCTGACATATCAGTCTTACTAAGTGGTGTCGTATTACCAAGTAACTGGGTTTTGGATATCAGATGGCAGTTGCATATAAAATAATGGTATTTATCTGCTGGTTAGACTGGAAGCCGTCCCCGACATAGTGCGAAAAAAGGTACGCAGATAGATTGTTCAAGTCAGGACACATAAGACATTTTGAAGCTAGGAGACTGAGCAGAGTACCGCATATAAAACTGTATTTAGTTACTTGACATAAACCAAAATAGCACAAACCTTCCACTAATGTTGTTGACGTCAAACTGAAACCTTTTTAATGGACAGGCCGATTCATAAAATATAAATAAATCTGTTTTGTTATAATTAATTCTGACCGTAAATATCATTTTTTAAGGAGTTTTGGGTACCAACTTTTAAAATCGCTATGTTCCGCAACATTATTTAAATAGTTCTAGACTACTTTTATTTTTTTCAGTTTTTTTAAAGTTCACTTTCTTTACGAAGTTGGCTTTAGAATTGTATAAATTTACGATTTTTTATAAGCTGTGAGTATTTTCATAATGTCAGTGTCCAGAATGGTATATACTGGGAGCAAATAAAAAAAGACCTTTAGCTGACGATCCTATTTTCAGTGTGACTGTACTTCGCACGCTTCTGTAAGATGATCCTTATGTTAAAGGTCGTAAAGATCGTGTTGGAAATAATTTTTCGGGCTTTTCCGTGAATAATCCTAGAATTTTGTTATCAATGGAAATACTATAGTAAGCAATGATCTGTGCTGGGGCGCTTTTAAAATTGAATATTGTGTAAGAGTTTTGAAAAAATCGTTTTGTTTTTATGTACAACAGTTAAATCAGGGCATTACCTTTACAACAGCCGACACGGCTGGTGTAAAGGTAATGCCCTGATTTTCGAAGACAATATTAAAATTAAAGTAAAAATCGAAGTATACGGAGTATATTATTATACCATGGTAAAAATCTGCCTCTGCCTCAAAAGTATATCAGATAAAAAAAACAAATAAAAAAAAGTACACGCACCCTCATTTCGCAATAAAGCAAATCTTTCAAAATATCCACTATGCAATGCCATTGCATTCAATGACATCACAGAATTCCTCAAACTCTCGAAAACTACAATCTTGTACAACCAGCCAGAAACGTATCATGTCCTTATTTTCTAGCAATACTCGTAAACTGATCAACAGGATGGATCACCACTCAGGCGTGATGATGATTTTATCTGACCGTACTTTATAGGCCATAAACTATTGCGAGTTGCGACCATCAGCAGCCAAGCTCGGATTTCCGTAATTTTTTTATTGCATTCTTAATTGCATTATTAGAGGAAATATTGGCAATTTGGACTCTTCGATAATTCGGGATTGGGCGAAATTTATTTTCATTTTGTAGGTTAAATTGCGAGTTGCACAGAACCGGTTGATTTGGTGAAATTTGGAAGAAGTAGGGGATGTTTTTGCTGAAAAGATGATGATTGACTAGAAGGTGCAGGTGGCAGGAAGGAGGGAAGAGGCAGTGCATGATGGGCAGGCAAGGAGGTGATGCACGTCTTAAGAAGGGGTTCGACACTGGCACTGAGTCTGGAATGAGTCTAGGATGCCCCATTGATGATGATGAGGTACAACAATTCGGTCTGTCTATAAGCAAAATTGGTTTAGGAATTGGATGATAGCCAGAACATGTCCTGTATTAACACATAGGATGCTTCTTAAAAATAAACGTCCTTTTATTCTGGTACAAGTAGAATTTTAGGATGAGTGTGAAAGATAAGTAGGCACCCAAAACATATCCTTCACAGATTTTATTCCTAAAAAGCCCTATATTCAGATCGACAACGTACCTAAGACCTCGGTCTCACCTGTCATGTGCATAAGGTCTACTTTTGAACACTTTTCCTTCATCAAACAGTCTTTGACACCTCAACCCTTATCAAATGAATGGGTGATTATGTATTTTGCTCTCCGATACAGATATTTTTAAGGAAATTTGTGGTTAGTAGTAGGCTACTTAGTGATATCAAAGGATGTGTGTAAAGATGCTGGCTAAAGCTTGTAACTGAAACGTAGTAATATTTTTTAGTTAACTTTATTGTAATGTACACAAATTTTTTGTCACAACAGCACACTGCGCTTCAAAACATATATAACTAAAGTTGCTTAAAATTCGAATTTGCGGTATGCACCTTGTCATCGCCATGACACCACTAGAGGGCGTCGCGGCAGACATCGTAGAGTATAGTGGGACGAACTAGACAGTGTCCATTGAAATGATAAAATTCCAATTTAGTCGCTTGTGTGTTACGTCTTTTTAAATCCTAACATATGCAATTTCAGATACTATGAATAACTTCCATCATTTAAATTCTAAACATAGACTTCATAACAGTAGCGGCATCTATAAAGCCCCATACAAACTAAAAGAATACCTGACGTCACAAAAATCCTACGTCGCGAAATCAAAGTTCTCCGCGTGATATGAACATACTTGAATACAAGCCCGACAACTACCATCGAGCAGCTACCCACCAGACTAAACACCTGTCCGATTGGAGGACACTCCCTTTTCAATGGAGGTTGCGGGACATGCCACTCTGTTCCATACATAACAAAACATCACGCCTGTACTCCTCGAAAGGTTAAGCAGGGGTGCACCTGTAGTACACACATATTTCACCAGTTTTGTTTAAATCCCATGTTATAGTGGGCGAGCCTATTGCCATCAATCGGGCACAAATCCAGGCTCCGAGCTGCTGAGAAATTTCAATTGAAAAACCCAATAACACTTTCCCCGACCAGGGCATCAAACCGAGAACCTCATGCTCAGCAGTACCGCTCGCGACCACAAGGCCCTGTTCCGTAAAACTCTATATAACAAAACCTGACTTGATTAAAACGACCAGCTTCATTTTCCTTCTATAATAAATTCAGTTAAAAAAAACAGTCACAAATGCCTTGGGAGAAGAATGAAGAGAGTTGAGAACGAATGCATATTTGCGCTACAGCTTTTTATAAATTCGTTAGGCAACTAAAAATTTAATCTGTGCACCTCTAGAATCTAGGGGATTGTCGTTGATTTTATTTGCTAACCTGCCGTTTATTTTTCAGTTAGAGATACCTATTTTAGTTATGTTTATTTAAGGGTCGTATTGTTATGTTAGGCTTATGGAGAGAGGAGATTTGTATTAATACATAATAATATAAATATACCAACGACTTTCTTAAAACATTTAATAAAAAATCTATTTATAAGAATAAAGGGCCAATTATTCCCATTTCGGAACAGAGAAAAGTCTTAAATAACCTTTATGATAAACCCATGGGTAAAGACCAGTCCAGAATTATTCGCCTGAATCACACTTTATCTCCAAATTAATATTCACTGTAAATCTTCCTGTAGGTGTTAAGCAAGCCGTTAACCCCTTCAGAGGTTGCTTAACAATGAAACCAGCCTCGTTTTGGCCCTCTGGGACTTAAATTGAGTGAAAAAGTATATTTATAGAGCCTTTGTGTGGCTATTTTTCATTATGACGGTAATTGTCAACGGGCTGTAAAATTTTGGATGGCATTCCTACTTCCTATTCTAGCCTACTTAATATTATAAATGTAAAGTTTGTATGTTTAGATGTTTGTTAAACAATCACGCCTAACGGATATGGATAAAACAATGAATCTGCCCAGCCTTTTCCCAACTAATGGGTCTACTTTCTGTGTAACTGGGTGCAGCTGTATTCCAGTATGCAACTGCTTATTTCACCTCCACAACCACAAATAGGGTTTCGTTTTACACATGATACTCTACTTGTGTCCTATTTAAATCTGATAACCAGATTTGTAATCGGGCTTCTGACTACCCTACTAGGCCGTCCCAGAAATAGGTAACGATATGATTTGGACGTGTACCATGGGGGCTGCTTCGATACGGAACGGGAAAGAATGTCTAGAAGGACTTGGAGGGCGTTTGCCCATCAGTGTGCCCCAATGAAAACGCAAGAAAAAAATGAATGTCAAAATAATGTTAATATCGTTGCGCTGTTAATATTCTTGGGGAAATGAAAACTATTTGTAACCTCTTAATTCACTTTTATTGTTTGGGAGTATGAATAGCAGCCTGTAGTAATACCACCCACTGGGCATGGGATCATCTTACTGTTGGTTTGAGATTCAATCCGTGTGTCTAGGATTCCTAACGGTATTTTCCTGTAGTGATTTATTGTCAGTAGTATCCAAGATTAATAACAAAAACAAAGTATATTTTTATGACGCTGATGAATAGTCATTGAGGCATCTTATACAGTTAGATATCTAATGATTTTCAGTATCACGCCATCATCAATATTTCATTACTTGAAATATTCTAGATATACCTACTTTTAGGATCAGAATTATCAAAGTTACTATAGTGCTATTGTATACTATTTAATACAAAATTTTGTTGTAATATTATTGATGTGATCGGCTGAAAGAAAATATAAAGATATTCTAAAAAAAAAACAGTCGCTTAACCACAGAAAGGAGTAGAAGGCAGAAATCATATTGTTTTGTTTACTCTTTGTTTCGGTATGCCATCTAGCAGAATAAATTGGCAGTAAGGTTCCGTATTAATCACACAAAGTAAAATGCACGTTTCACTGGGTCCAACTCCAATATAATGGCCAGCTAGGAATAAAGTTAAAATCGTCTATTAAAACTTTAAAATTGATTTTAAACGCTTGCATACTGTATGAAGCAGATGAGGCTCTAACGTTTCACTTCAGGTAGTTTTGTTTTACATAAATTATGCGGCCAGTTCAGATATGGCGAGAAGCGTAGAATCGTGGAATGAAAATATTGAGAAAAGCTTTTGCTTTGCAGTGGCTATATATATATGGTAGATTCATATACCTATAGCATTTTTGCTTAGGTATATGAATTATTGGACACTAACCTTACTAATCTCATAACACTGATAAACAAATTACCCTCCTTCGGCAGTCGGGTAAAAATAGGAGAGGATATAAAAAAAATAAGAATTTATTGAAATACGAGTAGGTATGTAGTTTGATCTTATAAGGAATGTATGTATGATGTTTAGTAGCAGTGGCTGACTGCTTATAAATAACTCTATAAAAGTACAGTAGACTTACTGACGTATGTCAGTGGCACATAACCAGTATAAGCTGATCCTTCGTCGAATTGGAATATTGTATAATGACAGGTCAACATAAACTGGATTCTACGAAGCACCATTGTTCTTTAGCGAAGAGGGTGCCATATCAGAAAATGGCGGTGTATATAAGAAAGTAAGATGAAAGAGTTTTTTTTGTTGATCTTACACGCGTATTATAGATGATATTCAGAGAATTCTTAAACTTTCATATATTTCTCGAGTATTTTTGTCCCTTCGATATTTAGTGACAGTGACTGTACATGAAACGTTATTTACTTCTAAAACTTTCTTAAAGTACAGAAGCATATCAATGCTGAAAAACCAATGTAAGTGGACCTCCTGTCGTACAGACTTCTCTTGTAATGAGAGATAAACTTAGGTAAACTGGCAAATTCGAGTGTTCCGGGGCCATGTCGGAAAATGGAGGCGAATATGAAGAAAGGAAGCGATACGAACGGATGCTGAAGGATTTTTGTTGAGTAGATATTACAAATTGTTTGATGTAATTTTTAGGAGCACTCTTATGGCTGGTTGATCACGCTGAGAAAAGTCACCGGGCTTAAGCAATTTTTTATGTCGTTTGTAGACAAGAACTGTGTACACTACCACGGTGCTGAATAAGAAAAAATCTTGTCTGGGCTAGACAAGAGTCGTTCCTAGGTCTGACAAAAATTTTGTCGTGTATATGATGAATTGGTCGTGTACGACAGAATTATTGTGTAAGCCCGGTAAATTTTCTTGGAGTGTACAAGCGACCTAACTCTTTCAAAAGAGAATTCTAACCAGGAACAGTTCCTGTCGCTATATAATGCATCTCAAAAGTGAGGTTTTTTTTTTTTTTTTGAATCATAATTATCTTTGAAATGTACATTTTTATAACTAATTTCACCCAAAACTTTAAAAGTGATCATCTTACTAAAAACATAAATGTGGAAGTTTGGATGGATGGTGTATGTGAATGTATGTTTGTTACTAAATTACGCCAGAACGGCTAATAGGATCTGGATGAAATTTAGCGCAGAGACAGATTATAGACTGGACTAGCATATAGGCTATTTTTTATTTCGGTATAATGTACCCTTGGGATGCTATAACACTATTCAGGCGGGCGAAGCCACTGGCAGAAGCTAGTTTAAATTAATTTAACCGGGAGATAATTAACTTAATCATGTTATTTAGCAGGAATTTGTGGTTGAGGGTAATAATATTATATACCACTATCTAAGCCACTATTGGATGGGATGAGACCTAACATAATTAACTGGCAAAATGTACCCGTACTTTATACCTAAACCTGTGCCTACCCCTCCAGCAAACACAAACGTGAAATTCTGTCAGACTATGTACCACGTCCGGCGAACATTCCCAGCATTCCGCTATATACTAATTGCTAAGTATACACCAATATGTTTGACATACATCCTCGCTTAGGGTTGTCAAGGAATGGTGGATAAAGCCGACGATAAAACAGGGCGAATTTTTGAGGTTAGCCGAATTTTCGGCTAAATGAAAATTGAAGCGAGCTCCTACTAACCCATTAATAGGTATTGTAAATTAGCTCCTACCAGCGGCTTTGCTCGCGTGAATGACGCAAATTAAAAGTGTCCAAAGTTTCATCCAAATCCGTTAAGAGGTGAAAGGTAACAAACAGACATTCAGATAGACTAACTTTCGTATTTATAAATATAAGTATGGATCGGCAATCTTTATGTCTAAATGTTCGTTAATGAATCACGCATCAAGCAACGGCTAAATGGATTAGGATCAAATTTGGAACATGGGCCAAAGTTCACCCATGGTCTGGATTAGGCCATAGAATAGTTTTTTATCTCGGTAATCTGAACCGTAAAATAATAAGCTAACTTGATTTTTGAAGAAATGAAGCTAAAGTTAAACCCTTCTTAAATCTCATTTCATCTCATATTGAGGTCTGAGATAGATTTTATTTTAACAATCTCTAAAGAACTGTTAGATAGCTTGATAATATTTTTTTATTGTCATCATCAGCCTTTTAAATGTTGCCACTGCTGGGACACAGGCTTCTTCTCTATGAGAGGGAATGGACAGCAATCCACCACGTGGGCCCAGTGCGGGTTGGTGGATGAAACATTTCTTCGAATATTAAGTAACTTAAACTCTTTTTTGTACACCGAAATTACAAATAGAAGTAAATAATACTCTTATCGAAGAGAATCGTTAATTTGCGATTATTAAATAAGAATTTAAGTTATCTGCCCTGGAAACGTATAATAGGTAAAACACAGGTACGCACACAGGAGTAAGCTCCCTTTACGTACCTCGCATTCATGTAGTACACACCTTAAATCTCAATAATTTAAGACACGCTAAATGCGTGTAATAAATATCAAGAGCACGTTGAAGCGTTAATACCTAAGCCAAAAAGCTAAGCACCGCCGAATATATACCACGAAGCCGAATATTAATCCCTTCCCTACCACAACAGATTTCACAAATATATCACACGTTTACTGGCGATATATGGATTTACTAAAGGTGTATCTACCTCTGCCTAATCCTTCGATGAACACAGGCGTGATGTTATGTTTATCACGCGTTATATTTTAGCATATGCTTTGACGCGTTCAAAGGGAGGCTTCTATGTTACTATAGTGAATGATTTCCGGTTGGCTGACATCAGAGTTTACTTGCCTTGCTTTGTTGGGTTAATAAATAGTTGGTTTGATTATAATAGGGCGAAGAAACAAGAAAAATAATTCAAAATCGTCAAGGGTGAGAGGGAAGATCGTGTTGTGCGCAGGGACGAATATTTAGTGGGTAAGTGTGAAATGGTAGGGAATCATACATCGTGTTGAATTTTTCGCGTGTTTGTTGTTGAGAATTGTTTTCTTGTTTGTGTGTGGCAATCTTAAAAAAAGCGGTCCTTTTACGACAATTATTTTACTGCTGGCAGGACTATCTCTGAATGACATAAGCTACTTTTTATTGACAAGACTTTCAAAGTTTTTGTGAGATATGTCGCGGGAACAAAGCCGTGAATAAAATCTGATATTGACAATATTTTGACCCCATTTTAGTTTTGATACCCGGAACGGATAGCGTTAGTAAAGTTATCCAAAAGAGAATTTTTAGTAATAGGTCGGAGTCGATGAAAAATAATTATAGTGGTTTTTAGTTTTATTGTTTTTAGCATACAGAGTGCAGAAAAGGGAAGATAAAGTCACCCATTATTATTTACTTTTGTACATTAAAACAAAATCCATAAAAAGTTCTATAACTTCTGATGTCTTCTATGTTTTGCTTTGGCACATTCTAAGATCTATTTTTTTTAGATGATAGATCTGTTTTTTTAGATGAAGCTCGCCGTTTGGAACATAGCTGGTATCACCTGGGGGGCAAGAAAGAAGAAGGTTAGCTCAAGAGTTTAATACATGTTCTGTGATTCGAGGAGAAAGTATGTTGTCTTCGAGAGAGTTCTTATAAGTAAAGATAAAGTATAGAGAAGATAAATTCATAAATACTGGTTGTCGTTAAAACTGGAAGTATTCAAAAGAATGGGGCAGAATCATTTTGCTTTACTTACGGTGCTCCCAACCGTAGCATAATTGGAATGACAAAAGTGTCTGTATAAATACGCACTCAGGATTTTAAAAAAAGTCGCCGATGTCACGATAGACTTGGCCACTTAATGAGCCCAAAAGAAAAGTTTTCGTGCCGTTTAGGCGACGTAAATTCAGGTGTCATCCAAAGTTTGAGCTTGTTCATTCGACACAGTTTCAGTTTGATAGTGTTTTAATTTGCTTTTATTCCTGTTCTACATGTTCTGCAAGTTCGTTATCGTTTAAGTTTTGTAACTTTCCAGCAACAAAATCTAAGCCATTTCTTTTCATAAAATAGTTTATTCATAACTTCATAGTCAGTATTGTCATTCTCTAAACAGTCAACCTAGCCTTTTCCCAACTATGTTGGAGTCGGCTTTCAGTCTAACCAAATGCAGCTGAGTACTAGTATTTTACATGGGGCGACTGCCTATCTGACCTCCACAACCCAATGATTGGATAATACGGTACCTATCAGTTGGCAAGACTACGGACAGATTTTATAAAGAAAGTAAGAAAGAAAGAAAGAAAACATTTATTACCAAACACTGTATGTGTATGGCTTCTTTTGTAACAATTTTCTAAGATCTAGACTTGAATTGACAGCCGCGGGCCAACAGCTTATGTTATGGATCGTCACCCTTCCTCAGAACGCCCTGGGTAAGCGCTGCTTAACCTTGAAGATCAACACGTGCTGTTATTATTTACACATGATTAGACAACACTTTGAAATTCGAACGGTGTCTCGTGCGCAACACATTTGTTTTTAAATGTGTGCGACCTCACATAAATCTATCTTGAAGCTATACATTTTGTCAATAAAGACTTCTAATAAGTTACGTAGCGACAATTCAATCAACTACAAATAATCGCAAATTCAGCACAAACCCTCGGGTCACCCAGATCTTACACGGATGTTCTGAGGAAACCAGGAGCTCTAATTGACTATGTACAAAAATGCTAACAGTTTAGAATTATGCAATAGGTATAAAGTAGGTATTTCCTATTATTTCGTGTTATAACAATAATATAAAATTTAAATAATTTACTGTTTCTTTATTAGTACTATCTAAACTTTATATTAGTGAAAATGCTAACAGATACGTACTGTGGAACAATGGAAAACTGAACATGGCTCGTAACTCTTTCAATAAAAGATTTAAGTTTTTAAATTTAAATTTAAATCATTTCCTATATGCATAGAGGGATTTGTTATACCTTACAACAAAAGTTCTAACAACTAAGTATAATGCTGCACAGGTTATTGTATTTTTACATTGTGATTTGCGAAACATTGAATTTAAGTTTATAATTTTGCGCCTACATATTCGAAATAATAAACTCTGCCACCATACAAAAGTTTAAACACGTGTGTGCTATGCCTTTAGTTTAATAAATACAATTTGGGTATTGCACGGCGCGGTGTAGGTATGTACGATCAGTATAAATTCTTTGAACCATACAGTGTACGTAGTCGCAGCGGAAAAACGTCAAATTTTTTTTTTTTTTTTTTTTTTTTTTTACTTTGTATAGGCCTGTGTTTGACCACAATCTCACCGTGGTCAGTGATGATGTGGCCGATGGTGGTAAGCACACAAAGCCTAGAAGGGAACTGGCTCTCAAGTGCTGCTGTCGGAACACACCGGAAGGTGCTTGGCGACAGATTTTTAACTTGAGGGTGGTTGCCAGCCAGGCGGGTACTACAAAGTACCCTACCACCGTGCTATGGTTTCCTCACGATGTTTTCCTTCACCGAAAGCTCAAGCTCATTGTAGGATTCAAACCCGCGACCTTCGTCTCGGTATCCGACGTCACTACCACTGAGCTATCATCGCCTTTATTAATTTCAGATAAGCAGATAATTAGTGTATGACGTCGTGTAATTGTGTATAGTAAGTACAAATTTGTGTATCCAACCATTGGGGAGCTATTCAACAAAAACTGTTTCCGCTGGAACTACGTCATCCTAGCGGCACCTTTTTTTTTTCCTATGCGCGTAGATAAAAAAAAAATACATTCAATAATTAGTTTGAAACGGGAGGTAAATGTGTATGCTTAAATGAAATTTGTGTGACATAATATTGCGAAGATAATCAAGTTTCCGCTGCGCTGACGTTTGGCTATATGATGAAAATCATATAAAACGGCTTAGTGCAGAGTTGATTTTTTTTACGCACGTTACTTTGAATTTGTGTGTAATGATTGTGAAAACAGAATTTTAAAAAATCATACCGTTCCGAAGATATACACGTAAAAGTAAAATAAGGTTTTTAGGTCCAAGTACTTAAAATAGGAACACTAGAGCCTAACATAGAACGTTTATTTGTATCTTGTAAGGGTCTACAATATCCTGCCAAGTATCATGTTTGTGTTCTTAGTAATTAATGAGCAGTCGCATAATTTACTACGACTGGACCACTATATTGTATGGCAAGCGATTTTAGGACTTTTTAATGGAAATGCAACGTAAAACATATGGCGATAGTTAGTTTATTAATGAAACTATTCACATGTAAAATTACAGCTCATTAAACTAAATAATTAAAGAGATATAATAAAAATACCAGAACAACCGCAATTCATGGATAAACCGACCAAGTTTGAAACTATAAAAAAGCGGCCGTACAGTATATAGAGCTAACGTTCTGAAATTTCCAGTGTCGTACCATTATTGGATTGGTACAGGTGAGCACACAATTCTTGAACAAGTAACAAATAATGTTCGTGATCAAAATAGTAGCTCACTTGTTTGTTTCTCAAACTTACGAAATTATTACAATAAGAATTACTTCTGTATTAGCAAATGCATTTATTTGTCAGAATATTACAAAAAGTTGCTACAGTAGGTAATTATTATGTCCTTAATATTCTGCTGCTTCCATCGTATAAATATTTTGATGTTAGTAAAATTTGATTAAATGAAATACTAATAATAATTAGAAAAAAATATTAACACACCAGTAGTTATTAGATAGATAAGGGTATAATCTAAAGAAGGTAGTTCTGTCTCACGACGGTGGGTTGGTCTTAGTCGTGTGTGTAGTGCACATGCACATTGTTTCTGTATGCATAAGCTTGGGAGCGCTCAGCAGAGAGTTTGTATTATACTAGAGGTAACGTATTTAAGTTATAAAAGTTATCTCTTTGACGTTCAGGATGGTAGCGTTTGCCTATTCTTTATTTATTATTATTTTATTATTTTCTATAAGCAAGAACGAAAGAATTAACAGTTTCTTTTCGTCGTAAATACGTTCCCTCTAGTATAATACAAACTCTCTGGCGCTCAGTATCGCTTACGCACACAGAAACAATGTTCATCTGCACACTTGACTAAGACGATCCCGCAGTCACGCAGTGCGTCGGTCGTGACTCGTGAGATAGAACAATTGTATCAGTTTCCCGACAAGTTAGGTACCAGTAAAAATCTTACGCTCTTACAAATAAACGCGGCATAAAGTTATACCAGGTATAACAAAGGAATAACCATACATTTTCATAGGTTTATACTTGGTATAACTTTATTCCGCGTAGATTAACTTATTCATATGAATAAGTTTATTTGTTATTTATATTTAATAAAAAACTGATTCTTTTTGTTAATGTTATTATTACCTACTTTGTTAATAATATTGTTTTTATTTTTTATTTTAATTAGTCATTAACCTAATAAATACTTTTATGAGTATAATGTTAATACTTACAGTTGTTTTATTTTCTGCTAAACGATTGTGTACGCACCTGTACGAAACTATTACACACAATAACGATACTATACTGGAAATTTTAGAATGTTAGCTCTATATACTGCACGGCCGCTTTTTTGTAGCCATTCAAAATTGGTCGGTTTATCCATGAATTGCGGTTGTTCTGGTATTTTTATTAAATCTCTTTAATTATTTAGTGTAATGAGCTAAAATTTTACATGTGAATAGTTGCATTAATATACTAACTATCGCCATATGTTTTACGTTGCATTTCCATTAAAAAGTCCTAAAATCGGTTGTCATACAATATAGTGGTCCAGTCGTAGTAAATTATGTGACTGCTCATTAATAACTAAGAACACATACATGAAACTTGGCAGGACTTTGTAGACCCTTACAAAATACATATAAACGTTATAAGTTAGGCTCTAGTGTTCCTATTTTAAGTACTTGGACCTAAAAACCTTATTTTACTTTTACGTGTATATCTTCTGAACGGTATGATTTTTTCAAATTCTGTTTTCACAATCATTACACACAAATTCAAAGCAAAGTGCGTAAAATCAACTCTGCACTAAGTCGTTTTATATGATTTTCATCAAATAGCCAAACATCATCGCAGCGGAAACTTGATTATCTTCGCAGTTTTATGTCACACAAATTTCATTTAATCATACACATTTACCTCTCGTTTCAAACTAATTATTTAATGTATTTTTTTTTATCTACGTGCATAGGAAAAAAAAGGTGCCGCTAGGATGACGTAGTTCCAGCGGATACAGTTTTTGTTGAATAGCTCCCCAATGGTTGGATACACAAATTTGTACTTATTATACACAATTACACGACGTCATAAACTAATTATCTGCTTATCTGAAATTAATAAATTCGACGTTTTTCCGCTGCGAATACGTACACAACCATATAGACCACAGAGGCCCACATCATAAACGGACTCTTCTGATGATTTTTAGAAAAAACATTACCGCGCAAATTGTTATTTCAAACTGGCGTCTAGTATCTGACAGAACGTTCACTGTTGTTTTGCCTATGAATGCAACCTTATTGCTATGAAAATAAAGATCACTAAAATAGGTAATATGGCATGTGTTATACAAGCCTTCCCCGTGCGAATCGAATAAATATTAAAATTAGCACATACGTGTTTAAACTTTTGTATAGTGGTTGAGTTTATTATTACGAATATGTAAGCGCAAAATTATAAACTTAAATTCAATATGTCGCGTATCGCAAAGTAAAAATACAATTAACTGTGCAGCATAATACTTAGTTGTTAGAACTTTCGTTGTAAAGTATAACAAGCCCCTCTATGCATATATTAAATGATTTGAAAACTTAAATCTTTTATTGAAAGAGTTACGAGCAAGTTCAGATTTCCATTGTTCCACAGTACCTATCTGTTAGCATTTTCACTAATATAAAGTTTAGATAGTACTTATAAAGAGACAGTAAATTATTTAAATTTAAATATTATATTTTTGTTATAACACGAAATAATAGGAAATACCTATTTCATACCTATTGCATAACTCTAAACTGTTAGCATTTTTGTACATAGCAATGAATTCACATACATTATCCACCCAGCGAAAATAACAAACTTTTGTATTATCAAAGGTTATGTGAACAATAATTATATCCCTACTGGACTACTTACCCCGCTTTTAACTACCAATAATAAACCAAAACACTTCAAACTATTAGAACCCCCCAGAGACATATTGCATAATTAATATTCAAATATGGGATCTTTGAGCTTCAAGCCAGATTAGGCCTTATCTGGGCAGCTTCAGCTGGGCTAAACTTGATCACAAAGGCGATGCCTATACAGCCTATAATACACTGTCAGCCTATATCGGAATTCTCAGTGGTTCAGATGATAACATATTGTGTTAGATGTATTATATATGAGGTTTAATATACGAGTATTATCGTGATGTTCAGGGAAACTGATAAGTACCTTGATGGACATAGGAAATTTTGGGTTGTGAACATTTTTATGAATCCGTCAGAAGAAATAAATGGATAGTTGAAATGTATTACTGAAGCGCAAACAAATGAGAAAAAAAGGTTAAAATAATAATAATATGAATTTATATTAAGTATCAAATAGCCAAAACAAATACTAAAAACATACCTACATAATAATTGAAACCAACAAAAGGACTTAGCTTGGGAACTGCGTTTTGATTGTGCACCTCTAAAATATCTACTATGAGAAAGACAGCGATAAAATGATCATGTAGGTAGGAGGAACCTTAAAATCAAAAGAAAAACAGATTATTTTATTTCAGAAAGTTTGTTTGTAAACATGACTTTGAAATTCGAACGCTGTCTCCTTATGAATCTGCAATGATTTACTTTTAAATCAAATGAGTCCGCTTTCGAATTGTGTGCGCTCACTTGAGTGAGGTTCCAAGTGAACTTGGCAGAATAGCACGACAGTTTCATTTAACATTAATGAAACTAGAATACATTTCTGCTATTCGTTTGCTCTTTAAACCCAAATTTGTGTTTCACTTACAATTTCAGAGTTGACTAGAACCTTCACATTCCAACGAGTTAGCATTCAAATAGTGCACCTATTCTATTCTAGTGGTGTTTAGTAGTGTTTTGTTTATACAAAAACGCCACCATGTCAGTTCGACTTCAGGATCAGACCTCGGAACCAGTCCTTTTGAAGCGAGGTGTGAGACAGGGAGACGTCATATCTCCGAAGCTGTTTACCGCTGCACTGGAGGATGTCTTCAAGGTTCTGGACTGGAGAGGTCTAGGCATAAACGTCAATGGCGAGTACATCACTCACCTTCGGTTTGCTGACGATATAGTGGTTATGGCTGAGACCATGGAGGACCTCAGTACAATGCTCGATGACCTCAGTAGAGCTTCCGAAAGAGTGGGTCTTAGAATGAACATGGACAAAACCAAGGTAATCTTGAATGCCCATGTTACACCCACTCCTATCAAGGTAGGAGACTCTACACTCGAAGTTGTGGGCGACTATGTCTACCTGGGACAAACGATCCAGTTGGGTAGGGCTAACTTCGAGAAAGAGGTCAACCGTCGAATCCGACTCGGCTGGGCAGCGTTCGGGAAGTTGCGCGGTATCTTCTCGTCCAACTTACCACAGTGTCTCAAGACGAAAGTCTATGACCAGTGTGTGTTGCCAGTGATGACATATGGCTCTGAGACGTGGTCGCTTACAATGGGCCTCATCAGAAAACTTACAGTCACTCAAAGGGCAATGGAGAGGGCTATGCTCGGAATTTCCTCGCGTGATCGAATCAGAAATGTAGAGATCCGCAAGAGAACCAAGGTTACCGACATAGCCTGAAGAATTGCCAAACTTAAGTGGCAGTGGGCAGGGCACATTGCTCGCAGAACGGATGGCCGATGGGGCAGAAAGGTTCTGGAGTGGCGACCGCGAACCGGAAGACGTTGCGTTGGAAGGCCTCCTACCAGGTGGACCGATGACCTGGTGAAGGTTGCGGGAATCCGCTGGTTGCGAGACGCACGGGACCGGTCAATGTGGCGACGCTTGGGGGAGGCCTATGTCCAGCAGTGGACGTCTTTCGGCTGATATGATGATGATGATGATGTTTCCTTTGGCAATTAAAGCTTTGTAGTCCCTGACTGCAGTTTAGATATAGATAAGTCAAAGTTCCGTTTTCAAACAAAGAGAAAGTGACAAAGAGGTAACAGTTTCAGTTGAATCCGGCTAGCAAAGGGCAAATACATTTCGTTGAAATTCTGTAGCTCTTCTGTAGAATGAGGCAGTTACTAGGTACTCAACTTAGAAACGATCTTGTTATTATTATTATTAGTAAATAATGATTGGTACGTAAATAAGACTGGAGAAATCTAAATATTTAAATATAGTTATCTTCGTTTAGCGGTCGCAACTGCTACTACTGGTACTAAGGACCGGGATTTAATAATAATAATAAGTAATAAATAAATCATTTATTTTGAAAAATGATTTGAAACCCAGCAAACTGTGAGGCAGTTTATCAGCGGGATTAGCGCTCCTATAACAATTGGTTTACACTTAAATATAGGTATACAAACAACACAATTCAGTAGTAACGCGGGCCATCTCCGCTAATTCGCTGGCGCTTATAAATAATTTTATTTAAAATTATAGGCATAACAAACTCACAACAATACAATACACGTGCGCGCGTGAGCACAATGTCTCTCTGTTTTTTTTTTTTTTAATTCTCGGACCGGGCAAAGTGTTATTAGGTTTTTCTATCTGGAATTTGCCAATTGTCGGGCTGATGGCAGTATGTTCAGCCCCTTTTATATTGGACTTAAAATAACTGAAATGATTGAAATATGAGTGTACTAAAAGTGCACCTCTGCCTAATTCTTCGAGATATAACAGTTGTGATGCTATGTTATGTTATTTATGCCGCATCGCATCTTCATTCAACACAAAAATAAAAATTCAAAGCAAAGTTATAAGTCCACAACTAAAAACGTACAGATCTTGGCATCAAAATCAATCTCGCAAATCCATTTAGTTGAAAAGAAATAAAAAGAATTCCACAACTTTGCAACAAACCACCGTATTATGTCTTGGTCTCAAACAATATCAGATTTTCCATCTCATCGATAACAAAGTTTTTGAATTCGCAAATCTAGCTGATCGATTATACAAAAGTTATAAACTTACTTTTGCAGTTGACAAAAATATTCTTCAAACAATTTTCTTGTAAAAGAGCCTTTTGAAACTGCAAGATGCCCGATGAGTTGCTCGAAGTTTGCTAGTAGATTTCTATGTGAGAAAATATCGGATCTTCTAGTGCTTTCGAACGCTGAAACGATATTGGAACTGAGCTATGACAGTAAGGCTAGGTTTTATTCACGTATCAATTTGGGTGACATTTTAGCCAACTGGTGTTGATAGAGAGGGTTATGAATCTTTTAAGAGCCATTTTAGTGTGTATGATGTGGATGGTGGAATTCATTGACAAAGTTGTGCCCAAGGCCAGTTTAAAGAAATATCGGATGTTCGAAAGCATGTTGGGAACGCTAACATAGTCAAAATGTGGAAAATACCTGGACTTAACGAGGGGAGAATGGCAGGAGAGAAATGAATCATTCATCCAGAAGCGGATAATTTCGGGTTCAAACTAATGAGGATTGAATATGCGTTAATTTCACAACCTAATATGCGTGACTTCTAAAATGTCTACGCCACAAACAACCTACGTTATATGTCCAACTCGTGATCTGGTCTAGAATCTTCCATTCCACGAGTTCAAAATACAAGCCTAACTAATTTCAACATTTCTTACTGTTCTTAAGAAACTAACTTAAGAAACAAACAAATTTTCCTTCTCAGTAGTTGTATTTCACCGATAAAGTAGTATCCCTTAAATGCATGAATTTTTATTTTGGGCTGGAAAAATGTTTCCTATTAGGTATTTGGGCACTGATAACGTAAAAAATATTAAAAAATCTGGTATTATAAATATGTATTTAAAAACTTATATATAATGTATGTAGACATTTGGCAACACTATGCGTTATGTACTAAAGTTATCTTAACATCCTTATTGGGAGTCATATATTTAATTTTAAACTGTTATGGTCACTAACACTAACATTAACATTAGAAACGGGATATTTACCATGTTTACTGTATGTTGTGAGTTTCACACGTCTTTTGGAGGAACAGGCTTCGTTGGGCCCCGGTGTCTTTTTGCTTCTGTCTCCCTATATATAATACTGCTTGACGACTTACCTCTATTGGGTTCAGTATATTTTTTATAATTGCATAAGGTCTCCGCAAGATCTGATCTAAAATCACCTAGTGTCATGTTTGGGTGGTTATTTTTATAAAGTACTCATGAATTTATCACTGCCATGTCGACCATATAATAAAATAATCGTGTGTGCCACTTTCAACTTTTAATTCTAATTTTTTTACCTGCTCAAATAACTGTCCATGAAATCAACTCCGCCCATGTGAGCATTGTAATCTTTTACTATTTTTGGGCAGGCAATGGAGACTTTTTTCTTTTGTTCCTTATCGAATATGCTGACTGTTTCAGCTGGTTCAGAACCAACATAAGTAGACGCCAACGTAACAGGCTTATTGTCCTTCCAGCAAGTTACCGAAATATCCACACCTTCATAGTCCTCTACTAATTCCTCATACGATACTCTTGGCACAGATTTCTTCATGAACTCTTTTACTACCGGCAACTTATAGTTTTATTCTGAGGCGGTTCCTCTGAATTGTGCCCAATGTATAAATACCTTGAGTAAATAGGTATAGATATAACAAAGGGATTGATGTATAAAAAATATCAAAATAAAAAATATGGTGCATTTTTCGCGGAATTGAACGGCACAATCTGATGACTGTATTACAAACTATGCCGAGATCAGGTTCATCAGATAAGTTCTGAATATCCTGAATAAATTTCAAAACTATGAGCATATCCAGACAATGAACATAAAACATACAGTTTGAAACCCCATTTATGGGGTTTGTTGGATAGGTATTGTTTTTTTTTTTTTTTTTTTATAAAATATTCTGCCGCGGACATGTGGCACTCCGCGATCTTTTCTATAGTGTTTTTTTTTTGTTTGTTATTTTTCTTATTATAGTTACAATTGTCTGACTCCTCGTCGGACATTATTTTTTGGCTTACTTAACTAACTTAAGTCTACGTGAGTTCATCCCTCACTAAATACTATATATATATATATATATATATATATATCACACACCGGCATTACAATTTACTTTCTATTTACTACTTATATTAATGTTATTAACTATTTTGTTACTTATTTCTATTGATACACTTTCGGGGAAGATGCATGGCAGTGCGAGCAGACCAGTCCCGGCCGACGGTTCCGGTTATAGAACCCCGTCGTTAGGACGTTAAGATGTGTATGACTGACTCGCTCCACCATGCAGCTTTACAAATATATATATAATTTTCTGATTAACAGGGTTTAGACAGGGTGATGGTTTGGGTATGTGTTTGGGTTGGAGTTTTTGGATGGGACTTGTTAGGTGGTGTTTTGGTGATGTCTGCCGACCAGGGACTTCGCCAGCGTGAGCAAGGCCTCTATGACGACTACATCTCGATGCTGCATGGCCGTCTTAAGATTGTAGTTGACGACCGCTTTAGTCGGCGCATCCATCGCCCTCTTAGCAAGGCGGCCTGCGGCGTCATCAGCGTCGTCGGTATAATAGACGCAACTGACTTTATGTCTGGACACCGCCACTACCGCGTGGGAGATGCTGTCGTGGACCTGAAGCCTCCTGGACTTGGTGTTGATGATGATGACACTGTCGTAGGTCGACCCCTGAGCCTCGTGTATGGTTAGCAGGCGCGACCCTTCACCGGAACCAAATCCCTGGCTCGCAAGAGAGGCTTTCTCCCCCTGCGTATGAACCAGGAACAGGGTGTTTTGGGCAGTGCTCGGTATTTGCGCCCCTGTGTAACCTTTCACCTTCAGGGAGTGGACCCGCGACAGCGACGACTTGGAGGAGTATATACCGGGGTATATCTCACTCAGTGCAAAGGCCACGTCCATTGGATTGCGGTGTGTGCAGAGAAACTCCTGGGTGATGCCAGCCACCAGGTCTGGACGGGTGTACCTAAGCTTGAAAAGGTTCTCTCTGTCCAAAAATGGGAGCTGGTTAACGTCTCCGGTAGGTATTGTTTCATAACACATAATAAGCAACAAACGCATAATGTAGACATTTGGCAACATACAGTTTTACGATCCTATCTTATCAGATCCCATAAAATTTACAAGTAAAATATGAAAAACCAATAACTTATCTAACGAGAGTTGAGAAAATATTTTCTATGAATCAAAAATGGCACTTGTGTATCGATAAATCATAAATTACGGAGACGCTTCTTGTAGCTTTACGAACTTTGTCGACATCTAAATTGAAATGTTAAAATAATTAAAATTTACCGCCAAAAGTCGTAATTATTTTATTGACACTTAGTTTATTTTATTATCTATGGTCGTCAAACTGCGTTCGGTAACACACCTGATTTGGTATAATACAATAAAATGAAACGTGGAATGTATACAATTGGCAACAGGATGCATTTAAGGGGTATACACATCACAGTAGTATAGTTAACTCAATAAATGAAAAGATTGAACAAAGGAATTCAACTGTGAAACAATCCGAAGCATTTCGAACCTTCCTTTGTGAAGTATCAGTCAGCATTCCAGACTTCTCTTTTAGGGTTCCGTAATAAAATCGGTAAAAAAGAACCCTTGTTATTAGAAATCTTTAGATCTGCAAAAACACAATTTTATAAATTAGAAATAACATTTAATAATACAAAACATTTGAAAAGATATTCCCAATCAACGTTTGTAGGTCTTGGTACTCGCAGCATACATTTTATCAGCAAGTTATGATGAAACCGACTTATTATTAAATCACATTTTTATATGCTTTTATGCCGCATATTGTGACGTTGCAAAATCATTTTGTAGTCTAGTGGTGACATCTCTGTGCTTAATCTCTCGGTATGTCATTATTGACAACCATATACCTCAATAAAAGCAAAGAAATCGGAAACCATGTTAAAAGTGGTTGTCTGTTTGTTTAATTATATGTTAATTGTGAACAATTAAAAATAATAACACAATTGACATAAATACAATATTTAATTGCAAATATAAACTCGACTTAATACCAATCGATACTATTTGGTCTATGGTCAATATTGGCCAATGGAAGGTCTCATTGTAAAAAAATATGGTAAATAATATTATAAACAAAAAAAAGTAGCTACGTCTGCCAACAAACTGCTTTGAAGTTTGGCAGAGGTAATATTTCAATTGTAACAAATGCTTTTTCTGTAAATAAACACTTTCTAATTATTTTTTTTTCATTAATTTTTTTGCATCGAGCCTTCAGGAAGATCGCTTAGTTGGATGTATTATTTACGCCCCAGGAAGGAAACATCGATATGATAGAAGATTTTTGACTTCAAATAATTAATATCGCTTTAAGGTATTATATTTCGTGTAACAACCATCGTTTAACAAAATACTTATGCTGAAAGTGGATATTTTAAAAGGCTTTGCCGCATTTTGCAAATTCTCTATTTCTGGTTACTCCAAAAGAATTTAATACTTTGAAACGCGGTAACAATTTAACAAAATTCTTGGTATCCCAAAGTTATTGCCAATGTCGGCAAATGACGGTAGAATCAATTATTGTTTACTTTTAAATATTTTTTTTTTGTCTTTCAAAAGTGCCGCTTAATGGCTTAATTGAATAAAGAAATTTTGATTTTTGATTTTGTCGATCCGTTAAACGTTATCTTGACGTATTTCGATGCAATTCTTAGTAAATGTCAGATTTTGTACTGTATAATAGGTACTTATTCCATGGAGCTATTCCATGTTCAAACATTACTTACTCTGTAAAATGTTAGATTTATATAATGAACTTTTATTGACCACTGCCCATAGATAAGTGTTCCTTCAATGAAATTGACACAATTGCCCCGATAATCTGTCTATTGATTAACGGAGCCTTACAGGCAAAAATTAGGTTACTTACGTATTCCTACTGTGCCGTGATCATTAAGGTAGCGTTTAGTTGTAAGCAGGACACACCCTGTGACAGAAAAAAACTGACTTCCAAAACTATATACCTAATTATTTCATCTCGATGTAGAAACTCCACGTAGATAGATCGAGATGGCTTTTTCAAAATGTAAAAAGCTATTTACCTCGAAATAATAAAAAATCAAGTTCCTATGCACTTATTTTACATTTTTGCTGCTTTTCCATCCAATGTCTTCTCCCGTTTTGGGGGAAGCGGTAGGACATGTCAGACTTTTACCGACTAATATCTACTCGTGTTTCTTCAGTTGCTTGTGCCAGGACCTCTCTCGGTAACTCTCTTTCAAATTGATCCGCGACCCAGACAGGCATCAGCCTAGCGTGCTCCGTCAGTATTTTTTAAAATCTCTTTGAGGCGCGCGTGTAACACTACGTGCCGTCGACCCGGGCCTGGTCTTCATCAAAGAGCGACCTACTCATTACTCGCCGTCCACAAGGCTACGCTTACGTTGACAGGAATCGGCTTGCGACTCCCGACGCGCAGCGGGTCTTCTGCGGTGGCTAGGGGCGTCTCCGTTGCGACTCCCTCACGCGTTCCGCCTCCTCATTTGCGAGCATTACTTCTTCGCAGAAGGATGCGATAGCTTTCCATGCCTTTTTGCTCCGTACCATGGCCTGGACCAGGGTCGGACGTAAGAGATCACCACCGCCAATCGCCTCAACGAGGACATGGCGGTGTGTCACCCATGCGGGGCAGACCTCCACTGCATGCTCCACCGTGTCCTCCGGGCGATCCACACAATGGTGACACCCGGGCGTTTCCTCCCTCTTTATCCTGAACAGGAACCTCCCGAAACATAAAATATGCACCTAGTTTGAGAACCAAAGTATGTGAAGTCCAAGAACAATCAATATATTTTGACGATAAAGTACCAGCCTTTTTGTCAATCGTAGTATAGTGGCAAAGCTTGTATTTAACTACTTTTTCTCTTATATACATATTTAGTTTCCTACTCAGCTAATCGCGGTACTAGTGGCCCTTCATCTAGACCAACTTATAACTAACTGTTGCAAAGTTAGTTGATGATGGTCGAGTTGTGGCTCTTGTTCCGTGATAGATTGCGAGATGGATAGCATGATACTGTCATGTCATAGCTACGCCGACGCCATCTTGGGCAGATAGCACTTTTAATGGGGAAAAAACAAACGCTGCAATTTTAACACGACTACTCAAAAAAGGAGTGTTATGTTTTCAGGTTTGTTGTATGTTTGTGAGATTTTTTATTCCATTATAACTTTTAAACAGCTTAGCCTGTATCAATGAATGTGGTATGTTTAGAAGCGTTGCGATATTCCGGGTAACAAAGGCTGGTGAAAATAAAAAAAATGGGAATGAATTCGTGAAAAAAAACCGAAATATTTCTGAGGGAAAATAAGAACTTTTCTAAGGAAGTCAGGGGACGGTGACTGCACCGAAAAGTTTGGTTTTCAGTTTTCCACTTTTGAGCACAATGGCGATGGCGGTTTAATTGCACAGCAAATATAATGAACTATTTAGTACTTACCTTGTCTCCAAGTGTGAGCAACTATACCTTATTTAGAAGTGATGCAAAGTACAATTACTAGTTATTTGATGAAGGCTGGTCGAGTTGTGGCTATTGTTCAAGTGATAGACTGCGAGATAGATGCCACGATACTGTCATAGTGACGCCATCTTGGATACACTGGACGGAAAGACGGCAAAAGAAATTAAATTTTGTAATTATTTGTGTTTTTAATAAGACTATAAGGCAACTAAAGGATATGATTTTTTTCAATAAAGCGCTGTGAAAGTTTCTTTACCACTGCATTATTAAAAAAAACATGTTTTCTATACTGTTTCTTTATAATTCTCTAGTATTAAAACAGTACTTTATTAACTGTAGCTTATTCTCAGTAGGAAACTATGTATTTATATTAATAACTTCTCTGTTAGTTTCATGTTCATAAAGAAAACGAGAAAGTTTTAGTAAAGGTAACTTTAATTATCTTCATCCGCAAGTACAATTTAAATGCTACGAGCGTAGCACTGGCTACGGCGTAGCCTTTAGCAGTTGGTGTAGCTTCATTGCATTGTAGCTTCGAGCGGCGTAGCAGACTCTACGTAATTATACTGAAGTGGTTGCTTTTGTATTTTCCGTTTATTGCGGGAAACCTTTCTTTCTTTAGAGTTGATAAACTGATAGCATTAAATATGTATTGAATGGTGCAGATTGCATTTAGGTTGATTTTTGTGTAACAACATTTGCAATCTAATTTAAGGATTTGAAAAGAAAAGGCTTTTTATTTGAATGATAAATGACTTTTAACCGACTTACCAAAAAGGAGGAGGTTCTATGTTCGACATTATGTATGTTTTTTATTTTTTTGTGTTTGTTCACGCATATCTCCGTCAATTTTGGACAGATTTTGAAAATTCTTTTTTATTTGAAAAAGTATTTTTCGAAATTGGTCCCATTTTAGTTTGGTGAAGATCTGATAAAGAACTTCGAAGATATACAGCAGAACTCTTCAATAAATTACGGCTAATCTCTCGGGATTGCTGCAATCGCATGTCTGTTTATTGTTTATACCATTTCATAACATAACATCACGCCAGTACGCTCTTAAGGATCACGCAGGTTTCTCATTTCACCGGTTATGTTCAAGTTTCATGATATTCGGGTAATATATTCTGGCGTTATATGTACTAAACTACTTCCCTATTAGGTAGGTACAACAAAAAAGTGAAAAATAAAAAGCTTTTTTACAAAAAAAAATACTACCGACTTCCAAATAAAAAAAACTACAAAGTAAAAAATAACTTTATTATTGGAAGTCGGTGTCCATAACGCAAAAAATTGGTACCTACCAACAAAAGACACCGACTTCCAAAAATAAAGTTATTTTTTACTTTGTAGATTTTTTATTTGGAAGTCGGTAGTAATTTTTTTGTAAAAAAGTTTTTTTTAATTCTAAAACCCTACCCACCCTGTGCACGCGCAAACATTCGTGAAGTTATCTCCCCTCGTCCCCCGCCGGACTTATGACTTAATATAGGTCAGTTGCATAATTAACGCAGTGTCGTCCCGTTCGTGTGCGACGGGTCTAGTTTGTTCCATAGTCTGTTTCAGTTTGGGTTATTATATGTGCGATTTTAGTATGGTTTTAATTAAATGTAGGTCTGTTTTTTTATATCAAATGCTTTGCAGTATGTATTGTTCTAGTCTTATATTATGCAAGGTACACTCGCGAGCAATGAAAAAGTTCCAGTGACATAGCACCAAATTACTCCTAAACGGGAAAGGCTAGCTTAATAACGCCGTCTGCAATATTGAAGTACATTTAACAGCGCATCAGAATATTACCAACTAAAAACGTAAATATTGTTTTCAAATTTTAAGTTAAATGTGAAAAAATTAAATTAAGGTGTTTGTCGGCATTTTGTGGGTGGAACTTTTTCATTGCTCGGCAGTTTATAATAACTCCGACATGTTTTTCCAAAATAAAAAAATGAATATACAATAAAATAAAAAATACAAGACTCGCGGAGCTCACAGAGCCACTAGTAATAAGAATGTGAAAGTCTGGATGTGTGTTAATCAATCGTTTGTGTGTGGGCTAAACTGATTTGGAACACGGCTAGAATAATCATTGCCCATTGCTTTAGCTCGATAGCACGTATCCGTGGGATAACCTATACTGTGATTTTTAATTTCGTAGACTAAACTGACAGCTGCTATTGACCTTATTTTTTTTAAATGTTGCAAGCGCGGAGCATAGTGTTGTAGGTAAGGCTCAATCATAAGTGATTTATCGAATCGATGTGACATGACTCCTGAATTTATTTTTACTAATTGGTGTAAATAAATGTTTTAAGAATATTAACGTAATATATTTAAATATAACAGTATTCATACACATGGTACATGAACTTTTATTGTGTTAAATATGAAATCAACAATAAAATAAATGCAATCGATAAAATTAAGTCTGACATAAATGAGTAGAAACTAAATATGATCCGCTAGATTCTAAACAATTTTTTTTTTATGCCGTGAAATAGTTTCATTTTCGATCTACTTCGATTTTCGATTAACTTTCGATCACTCAGGATAGTTAGGGTACGACACTATTTTAATGTAACGATAAAGTGACAACCCCCCAAATGTTAGTTTAGTCCACGAAATAAAAAATCACATTATACAACGATTAACTAGCACTCGACTGTAGCTCCTTTAGAAAGATCTCCTAATACTAATTTCAATTCATTAAGGCATACGGATATTCTTAATATCCGTATGCCTAAAAATCGGACAGCAAATCTTTTCAAATACCTCGATTATTAGGTCATGCTAACGAACATTTACAAAATAAGTATTCTGATTGCCAATACTCGAATAAGAGTAACCTACATTATAACAACACAATGGTATCATTGAAACCCAAACACAATGCGATCGGAAGATAATAACACAAGGCATAACCGGGTGACCGAGAAGGTTATTTTAGAACTTATTATGAAAGGATCGGGTGTAATGATTGTGTTTAGATGGGTGAATTTAAAATAAGCCGGGTTTTGATAATAATAGGAATATGAAAATAACAATTGCGAGAGAAATATATATTGTTAGGATTGAAGGATTTATAGCTTTAAATAGTCTATAAAAGCGGCGTGCGCGCCATTACTCGGTTCATTCGACCGACGTCGCTCGTGGCGGAAACATCATTCAAGGACCGTGAGACTTATATTTTTCTATTCTGTGTACCTATCCTGCTTCTGGTTTCTAAAATCAGAAGTGGGATAAAGAACGCCTAAATTGCCCACTAAAAAGAAAAAAAAATATTCAAGGAACAAAATCTCAAAATACCTGTCTACCTGCATTTTTTTTTACTTTTGTTTTCTCTGTGTCATTATTGATATTTTGCGAGTGTGTGATTAACTATCGAACTTTTGTGCTAAATATGCCTAAAAGTCAAGAACGCCGTCGTTCACGAGATCGACATCGTGAGTCGAGTGAAACCGCAGATAGATCACGACAGAGCCGCCGTCGGGAACGTAGTGGCTCCAAAGATAGTTCGTACTATCGTTGCCGTGATGCTCGTGGACACCGCCGTTCTAGATCTCGATCAACATTAACACCCCCACGTGCAAGGTGCCCGTCGGTAACGCCACACACTAATAACTCGTTACAAGATACCCTCAGCAATATCATGACAAGGCTTAGTGCTATCGAGCATAACGGTACGAATGCGATATCCACACCTAATAATTTGGAAAATTCACACACTAGAGCAAACCTCCAGGACCCGGCTCGCGAGGTCACCCCGCATTCTCGTAGTCCCGCAGTCTTGAGCGATGTTCCGCAGCGAGTTCGTACTAATAACTCAGAGGGCCTTTCAACTTTAAAAAAAAAAAAAAAAAAAAAAAACTATGCTCGCTGAAGCATTAAGATCTTTACAGCCTGCTAGGTCGCACAGCTACTACGTATCTAATTTCGATCCAAACATGCACGATATTGACCTATGGTGTGACGAAGTGGACCGTGCAGTAATCGCGAACGGTTGGAGCGACTACGAATGCCTGTCGCGAGTAGCTTCTTGCCTTAAGGGTGACGCTAAAATTTGGCTAAACGAATGGGCCACCTCCGACCGAACTTGGTCAAACTTTAAGCTTGAATTTAAACCCCTTTGCCCTTGGAAACTAGACTATGCTAATATTTTATTCGAAATTATGAACACGACGTCCGACAAGTTCACAACGTATGCCGAATATGCCCGGCGTACTCTGCTGCGTTTAAGGATAGTTAAGGGTCTCACCGATGAATTGCGAACCCTGATAGTCATACGTGGTATTGATAACCCGCAAATAAGGGCAGCCGCGGCCAACGCAAACTTGGCGACCGAAGACATAGTCTCGTTCCTTTCGATTTACATCAAACCGAATCGCACTAAATCTGATTCTCGCGGTAACTCGACAAATAAACATGCGTCCTCGAACTCACCCTCCAACCGTGGACCTAAGTGCTACGTATGCAATCAGCGCGGACATTTAGGCCGAAATTGTACCAAAAGGTCTCGTAGGGAACCCGTTGATAAGCCTATCGTGAAATCCGGGACTCCGGGGTCGGTCAATGATGCCACTGCTGCTACCAAATCGGAATCGCAGTGCTCATTTTGTAAGAAAAAGGGACACACGGAAGAAAAGTGCTTCGCCAAGAACCGGTCAGAATCCAGAAATCAGCGAAACGTTAATTTGTGCACAGATCACGCAAATAATAAAACGGACATTGTAACGGCTGTTGTTCAAGGCATCCCCGTGGACGCACTTATAGATAGTGGAGCCCAAAACGTGTCGCTGATTTCTTTCGATGTTTTGAAGCACCTTTCTTGCCAAATTAAACCAACACACTGCATCCTCAAGGGGATAAGCGAGCGGGAAATTATAGCTTCGACGTTCATAACAGCAACCATCGAGCTGAGCGACATTTCTATAGAAACCGATCTAGTCGTAGTGCCAAAGTCATGCATGAACACCTCCATTATAATTGGAACGGACGTTCTAAATCGCGATGGCGTCACGTATGTACGCACTAAAAACAGACAGTACATAACTCGAACCAACGATACCCTCTCGCTGGTGTGATTTGGAGACTGGCGTTCCTCAAGGCGGCATTCTCTCTCCTCTTCTGTTTTCTATTTTCATTAACCTTATTACTTGCGAACTTCAGTGTGCGTATCATCTGTATGCAGATGACCTGCAGTTGTACTGGCAAGGGAGTGTCGACGAAATACCTGACGTTATTACCAAACTAAACAGAGACTTGACGGCTATTAAAACCTGGTCAGATAGATTTGGTGTTGCAGTAAACCCCAATAAGTGTCAGGCGATCATCATTGGGAGTTCCCGAAGCATCGCTAAAGTGAATAGTGCAACTTTGCCACCTATTTTGTTCGACAGTACGATTGTTCCATTCAGCAATGATGTAAAGGACCTAGGCTTGCACATTGATAATACCTTTAACTGGCGTACTCAAGTCGCAAGTGTGAGTCAGAGGGTCACTGGAACGCTGCGGGCTTTGTATCGCTTGAAAAATCTATTACCAGTGAACACGAAGGCAATGCTTGTGCAGGCCCTTATTTTTCCTATCATCGATTATGGTGACGTGTGCTACTATGACCTGAATGCAGATCTCCTCAACAAATTTGACCGTCTTCTAAATTACTGCATTCGATTCGTTTTCAATTTGCGTAAATATGATCATGTCTCTACGCATCGATCGCTTCTAAAGTGGTTGCCTATACGCCAACGCAGAGAGCAAAGGGCACTAACTACCTTGTTTTCATTTCTCGCCTCTTCTAAATCCCCTAGTTATCTGGCCCCTAACTTTCAATACATTTGCGACAACCACAATAAAAATCTACGGTCATCACAGAACCGCCTCCTTCAATGTCCCACTCACCGAACTGACTTCATTCACTGTTCTTTTTTTATTCAGTCTATTTCTCTGTGGAATGCGCTCCCCCAGGAAATCAGGATGGCAACCAACCGATTAACCTTCAAAGTTAAGGTTCGCGAGCATATTCGTAAGAAGATGGCAGTAGTATCGTCACAGCGCTAACGATTTTCCATAATTATCAATAACAACTAATTGCTTATATATTTGTGTATTTAGTTTATTCTTTGAGTATATATTGTATTTTTAGTTTAGGTATATGTATTTAAATAAATGCGATTTGCTTAACTCAAAATATTGCACCTACCACTATTTGTCTCTGCATCACCCAAAGGTCGACTGGTAGA
The DNA here is from genome assembly GCA_945859665.1 of Anorthoa munda. NCBI lineage: Eukaryota > Metazoa > Arthropoda > Insecta > Lepidoptera > Noctuidae > Anorthoa > Anorthoa munda. The sequence goes on from OX243898.1 coordinate 28,944,262, forward strand.
AAATGCCCAAGGCATTAAGTCCGCCTCTGTACGTTTGTGTGCATAAAGTATTAAATAAATAAATAAATAAAATACCCATTTTCACGTTAACGAAGTTCAATGTCTCGACCAAATCTTAGTTAACACCCCGCTACAAGGCACTCTGCGTAATTCTTTGATGTCTGTGATTAATAAATTTTCTGAATTTCTTATTTCTGGAACCGCAACAAGTACAGTCACAACTGGTGAAATGGAAATCAAGCTAACTAGCACCTCTCCTGTCGTATACAGGCCATACAAACTATCATATAGCGAAAAACTTAAAGTACGCGAAATAATCAAAGATTTACTGGACAAAGGCATCATCAGAGAATCACGATCAGAGTACGCTAGCCCCATAATCCTGGTGAAGAAGAAGGACGGAACCGACCGAATGTGCGTCGATTACAGGGCACTTAACCGTATCACCGAAAAAGAAAGATATCCTCTGCCCTTGATAGACGACCATATTGATCGGTTAGGTCGTTACACCTTCTTTACCAGTTTAGACATGGCTACTGGTTTCCACCAAATAAGAATCAAAGAGGTATCCGTTCATGTGACGGGATTCGTCACACCAGAAGGGCATTACGAATATCTAAAAATGCCATATGGTTTGACGAACTCCCCGATCGCTTACCAACGGATTATCAACCAAACCCTTCGCGAATTCATTGACGCTGGAAACGCCCTTGTATATATTGATGACGTCCTTTTGCTAAGTAACACCATAGAGGATGGTATTGTTTTGCTCCAAAAAGTCCTGCAAACTCTCACTAAATCAGGTTTTTCAATAAATCTGAGGAAATGTTCCTTCTTGACTACCGAAGTCGAATATTTAGGTAGGAGAATAAGCTTAGGTCAGGTACGACCGAGTTCACGTAAGATAGCAGCCTTAAAAAACTCTCCGGTTCCCAAAAACGTCAGGCAGGTTCGGCAATTATTAGGACTTGCGGGATATTTCCGCAAGTACATTAAAAACTATGCGACTAAGACCGCGTGCATTGCTCATTTAACTCGAAAAGGGGTCGAGTTTCGTTGGGGTCAGGAACAAGAACAGGTTCGTCAAGATTTAATTCAATGCTTGACTAGCGAGCCTGTTCTTACCATATTCAACCCTGAACTTCACACCGAGGTTCACACTGACGCAAGCTCCGTCGGTTTTGGTGCGGTACTCCTACAGACTGACACTGATGGTGGAAAGCATGTGGTGGCATACTTCAGTAAGGTTACCCAGGGAGCAGAGAACAAATACCATAGCTACGAGTTGGAGACGTTAGCGGTCGTGAAGGCTTTGCAGCATTTCCGCCACTATTTGGTAGGCTTGCAATTCAAGGTCGTCACAGACTGTAACGCTCTCAAATCTACGGAATGCAAAAAAGATCTGCTCCCTCGTGTCGCTCGATGGTGGATCTACCTACAGGATTTCCACTTTACTATTGAGTATAGAAAAGGAGTCCTGTTGCCGCATGCCGACTACCTCAGTCGAAACCCAGTCACCTCCGTTAATCAAATGGCGAGACCTCGCAACTGGGCACAAATAGCACAAAATGCGGACCATGAAACGAGAGATCTAGTACAGAAACTCTCAGAGGGACAGCTCGATTCCAGTCGCTATGTCTTAAAAAACGACCTTCTGTGTTATAAATACACGCCAGTTGGTGAGGAAGCGCGTCTCCTTTGTTTTATACCCAAGGGCCATCGACTCAGTCTCTTACGCATCTTTCATGATGAGCATGAGCACATTGGTGCTGATAAAACCTTGCACCTTATCCTTAAACATTTTTGGTTCCCCGGTCTCCGCCAGTTTGTGTCTAAGTATGTTTCACATTGCCTAATATGTATTTCTAAAAAGCGTGTGCCTCGGGCCCCGCTGCAGAATATTTCATCTTGGCCAAAACCCAACACACCTTTTGATACCGTTCATGTCGATGCTCTGGGACCATTACCCGTGTCAGAAGGTTACAAATTTATCCTGGTACTGGTCGACGCCTTTACAAAGTTTTGTCTTTTGTACCCCATTTACCGTCAAGATACCAGTGAGTTAAAACGTGTAATGTCTCAGGCGGTTTCTCTATTTGGAGTTCCCAAACTGCTAGTTACAGATAGGGGTAGGATGTTTGAGGCCACAGAATTCGTCCAGTAGATGTCGGAACTTGGCTCCGACCTGCACTACATCACTCCTGAAATGCACGGCTCGAATGGTCAAGTGGAGCGCTACATAAGAACTGTGCTCAACATGCTTCGTATCGAGGTAGGACACAAGATCGCCTCCTGGTCAACTACGCTTTGGAAGCTACAACTGGTATTGAATATCAGTAAGCAGAAAACCACTCAAACCTCAGCTATAAACTTAATGATTGGTACCGACGCTTCTACTCCGTCTATACGATCGCTGGTGCGTGACCTAGCTGCAAGCACTCCAGATACCAACAGAGAGGCTCTGCGGGAGATCTGTCGAAGTCGCGCTAGTGAACTGTTGAAGAAAAATCAAGATCAACAGGACGCTTCAGTCAACCGGTCTAGACGCCCACCACGTGAATACAAGGTGGACGACCTTGCTTTTGTCATAAAGTACTCGCAATCAACGGGCAAATTAGACCCTGGGATGCAAGGACCGTATAGGGTAACCAAAGTGCTACCAAACGGTCGAAATGAACTTAAACTGCTTAGTGGAAGCTGTGGGAAAACTACCCAAGCAGCCTCCTAACACATGGTGCCATGGAAGGGAGAGTGGTGCCCAGAAAGTTGCAACGTTTTTTCCGAAAGTGAGTACTAAAACTATTTTTGGTTTCAGAAATAGTTGCGGGTGTGTTCCCCTCAATGGCGTCAGTCGCCCAACGTACGGGTGTGTTCCCCCTCAATGGCGTTAGTCGCCCAACGTGCGGGTGTGTTCCCCTCAATGGCGTTAGTCGACCAACGTGCGGGTGTGTTCCCCCTCAATGGCGTTAGTCGCCCAACGTGCGGGTGTGTTCCCCTCAATGGCGTTAGTCGCCCAACGTGCGGGTGTGTTCCCCCTCAATGGCGTTAGTCGCCCAACGTGCGGGTGTGTTCCCCTCAACGGCGTTAGTCGGCCAACGTGCGGGTGTGTTCCCCTCAATGGCGTTAGTCGCCCAACGTGCGGGTGTGTTCCCCTCAATGGCGTTAGTCGCCCAACGTGCGGGTGTGTTCCCCCTCAATGGCGTTAGTCGCCCAACGTGCGGGTGTGTTCCCCTCAATGGCGTTAGTCGCCCAACGTGCGGGTGTGTTCCCTCTCAACGGCGTTAGTCGCCCAACGTGCGGGTGTGTTCCCCTCAATGGCGTTAGTCGCCCAACGTGCGGGTGTGTTCCCCTCAATGGCGTTAGTCGCCCAACGTGCGGGTGTGTTCCCCCTCAATGGCGTTAGTCGCCCAACGTGCGGGTGTGTTCCCCTCAATGGCGTTAGTCGCCCAACGTGCGGGTGTGTTCCCTCTCAACGGCGTTAGTCGCCCAACGTGCGGGTGTGTTCCCCGAAAGCGTGTGTCGCTTGACCTTGGGACATGTTCCCCCGCAAGGGCGTTCGTCGCCCAACGTTGGTGTTTGTCACCCTTATAGCGTTAGTCGCTGTGGTAAAGTATAAGGCAATGATATAGGACGGTTGGGACGCTAACCATCTTATATTATTTGTCGCCATGTTCTTTTGATTTCCTTAGGTGATCAGTATACATGTGCTACTTGTATGAATAACCATCGTAAACTTTTCAGATGACGAAACTGATGAAGTTGAGACTGACCCAGACCATTCTGAAGGCAACGAGCCAGTACCTGTGTCGTTAGGACTATCCATGCCGAGTCTTGACGCCGAAATAGGAGCAGTGCAGGCGCACCAAGCGCGCGCATACCAAGAATTTCAAGCCGAGGACGACTTGGCGTCAGGAGAGGCCGTGTTAGGAGTGAAGGATTTATAGCTTTAAATAGTCTATAAAAGCGGCGTGCGCGCCATTACTCGGTTCATTCGACCGACGTCGCTCGTGGCGGAAACATCATTCAAGGACCGTGAGACTTATATTTTTCTATTCTGTGTACCTATTGGTTACCTTTTTGATATTTATGTGCTAATTGTTTAAAGTTATTATTTGTGGTAACTAAGGTCAGGTATCAGTGATTGTTATTTTGTTCCAATTAAAAATAAAGAGTTGTATGCTTTTAGTTGTGTATCGCATTGTATTTTTTTTTTAATGTCCCTGCTTCTGGTTTCTAAAATATAAATCAAAGAGAAAGCGTTGAGTATGATTGCGTAAGTACTTAATTATAATACAGTGAGTGCCCCTTTAGTGTAGAAGTCATATTTTTAATATGTACTTGCAGACTTAATAATATTAAACCCATCTTAATAATTAACTAATGTTATAAACAGAGAACCCGAATTTTGTGAGTTTCTTCTGACGTGTAGGATAATCTCTAGAACCACTATACATATTTCAAAGGTCCATTATTCCAGATGATTGTAGTCTATAAATTATTATGAGCCAGGCAAGGAGTGGGTCGCAGTTCTAAATCAAAAGGCTGGTTCTGGTTCTGGACTCAATCTCCGGTCGGACACTGTTACTGGGTTTGCCCATCAGAAATTTTGCAGTAGTAGTCTGAACTCTGAATGTACGAGTATCACCCGGTTATTGGCAATAGATTCTCCTGTTACATTACATGTGGCTTGTAACTCCTATCATAACTTATGCAAGAAAGATGTGCGAAGCACCCATGCTTAACCTTTCAAATAATACACGCGTTAGTAAGCCGCTATATCACGTAATATTTAAGTACACTCTTTGCAACAACATTTTCCGTATCTACGAAGGTACTAACATTAACAATACGTAAAGGGTTGACAGTGATAACATTATTATTATTATTAATCAGGATGGCAACCAACCGACTAACCTTCAAAGTCAAAGTTCGCGAACACATTCGCAAGAAGTTGGCAGCAGTATCGTCACAGTGCTAATTATTTTTTCCAATTGTCTATTTCTACTAATTGTTTAGGTATATTCTTATATTTAATTTATTATTTATTATGTAAATTATATTGTATTTATTAATTATTTCTAGCTTGTATTTATGTATTGTATATACATTTAAATCCACTCATTATCGCGATTGCACCTACCACTATTTATCTCTGCATCACCCAAAGGTTGACTGGTAGAAAATGCCTAAGGCATTAACTCCGCCTCTGTACATTTGTGTGCTTAAAGTATTAAATAAATAAATAAATAATAAATATTATTACAAATTCTATCACACCCGTAGGTCTCGGCAAATAGTGAGGGGTTGATATCCAATATGCAGTACAAACGATGGTGTCCGCCGATTATACTGAAATCTGCTGGGGTTGAACAGGTGTCGATAATTTTGTCGCTATTTCAAGTAAATATTTTATCAATAAGTCAAGTCAAAGAAGTTTTTTGAAAGAGAGCTAGCTATCTCATAGTAACGACATGACATTCTGGTTTTGTATCACGTAAGTGAAAACGCGCGCGGCAGGTCGCCTATGCGATGGACCGACTAGATTAAGTCTGCAGTGGGTGGCCCATTGAATGCACACGAAACACGGCCGATAGAGACGGATGGCGTCGCATCGTTATACGAATTATGGCAACCCGAAGTCTCACTGCAACATGATGACCACGACCGCTCTGCCAAGAGTGTACTGACGCCGACGAAGAAAAGCGAAAACACAGAAAAACCCAAGCCTTTTTTTTAATAATAATAATATCGTTTATTTATAACATAAGGCACATTATATCTACAATAAAATATCTTAAAAATATAAAAGAAGACAGTTGCTTATTTGCCTGAACTAGGTTGAACCTGTGTTTCAGGCTATAAAGTGCTTAAAACTTATAATAATAATAAATTAACAACGGTATAGCTTGTATATGAATACTTAAATTAAATAGACAAAGCAAAATTATTATTTTGGTACAGCCAGGAGATCTTCTGTCTCTCCGTAAGATAAGCTAAGTAGATGTTCAAGAATAGTCTTTTTACAGCTAAAATAATTTAATTTATAGATACTTAATTTTCTATTTAATCTATTGTACAGAAATGGACCTAAAAATGTAAAGAATTTACTTACAAAGACATATTTTGAGGATGCATTAGAATCGCAGACAATGTCATTTCGTTTCTTATCTATACTAATAATATAATATATATAATCTATACTATAATAAAGAGGAAAGATTTTTTTGTTTGTTTGTACCGAATAGGCTCCGAAACTACTGGACCGATTTAAAAAATTCTTTCACCAATAGAAAGCTACGTTATTCCTGAGTAAAATAGGCTATTTTTTAATACTGAAAACGGGTCCTGTGGGGTGGCCCACGGGAGCAAAGCCGCGGGGAACAGCTAGTTATTTATGAATTCGGCGTTATAGGAAAGCATGCTGACTGGGTAGAATCCACATTTATGGGCATACAGATGAGAGTTAGTAATGTTAAATTGAGGCTTGCGCATGGAGAAGTGAATACTCGTATATTTTGTCTTGACAGCATTTAGTGTTAGTAAATAGCTTTGTAGCGAATTATTCACAGTATGTAGTGAAATGACTCGATAAAATGGACAGCCCGTTCACATCACTTTGAACTGTTGATTCGTTTCGATGGGTTTTTACAAAAAAGGTTTGCGATCCCTTCCTTAAGCTTTCATTCCACGTGAATTAAATTAAAGTCAATATTGCCACTACCAAATGGACTTGCAATGGACTTTTTTTAACTTTTTCTTTTCGTGTGACGTGTGGCTACCTCTGGTGTCAGAGTTAATTAAGCCACCTCTGGGAACCCCACAGGCCTCTGACTTGGCTATTTCAGACTTACATTAACTATATAAGTCCAGGTTTCCTCTCAATGTTTTGCTTCAACGTTGCCTGTGATGTCCAAGATAAACTTACAAAGTATATATGAATTTGAAAAAGCATTGGAACCCACGACCTCAAGCACAACAGGTGAGGTCTTATTTGTGTTGGTTGGTTTCACTGGGTTTTTTTTATTTTTTTGGTGGCACATCATCCAATGACTTCTCCCGCTCTGGGTGAAGCGGGAGGGCGTGTCAGAGTTTTACTGACTAAAACCCAACCGTGTTCCTTCAGTTGCTTGTGCCAGGGTCGCGGTAACTCTCTTTCAAATTTATCCGCAACTCAGTCAGGCATCGGACCTACCCAGGCTTGGTCCTTATCGGACGGCGAGCTACCCATTACTTTCCGTCCGCAAGCCTGCGCCTACGGTGGCCGGGAATCGGCTTGCGACTCCCGACGCCCGGGGCGTCTCCTGCGGTGGCTAGAGGCGTGAGGACATCTCCTTTGCGTCTCCCTCACGCGTTCCGCCTCCTCCTTTGCGAGCATTACTGTTTCGCAGAAGGAGGATGTCTCAAAAGCTGCCGCTGGGAAGCTGTCGCATCCCATGCCCTCTCGCTCCGTACTGTGGCCTGCACCAGGGCCGGAGGCGAGAAATCACCACCGCCGATCTCAGGACACGGCAGTGCTCCGGCCAAATGGGGCAGATTTCCACCGTAAGCTCCACCGTGTCCCCCGGGCGGTCCACACAATGGTGTCACCCGGCCGTTTCCTCCCGCCTTATCCGGAAAAGGAACCTCCCGAAACCGCCATGTCCGGTGAGGACCTGCGTCAGGCGGAAGGTAAGGTCGCCGTGACGCCTCTCAAGCCACTTCTCAAAGAGGGGCCTTGCCGCCGCAATTGTGGCTTGCCCAGCACTGGGTAGCGACAATCACCCTCTCTATGTCACCATAATATCCTGTCCCGGCAACGAAGTTTCGCCCCGGCATTTCGCCTCCTCGCGCCACTCCCATATTTGCGCGAGGACTTTTGCTTCCAGATCCCATGGCGGCAATCTGGCAAGGAGGCTCGCCGCCTCACCGGAGACCGTGCGGTATCCCCGGACCAGCCGGATGGCCATGACCCTTTGGGACGAGTTCAAACGCCTCAGGAAACACGCCCATACCGGTGCCCCGTAAAGGGCCATGGACCGCACGACCCCCGCGTAGAGCCTCCGGCAGGAGGCGTTTGGACCCCCTAGATTGGGCAGCAGCCGCTTGAGGGCAGCCCCCGCCCGCTCCAGTCTGGGACCCAAACGTCGGAAATGCTCCACGAAATTCCGCCGGCTGTCGAGGACGAGTCCCAGGTACTTCATCGTCGACCCAACACCGATGTGAACACCTCTTACCGTTATTTGGGATCCCAGCGGTGGCGCGTTCTGAGGACCGTGAAAACACATGGCCTCGGACTTGTGGATCCTCTCGACGATTGTCGCAAACCTGCGTGTTGCTATTTCAGCCGCCGCCTAGTGCGACCTCTGTTGTGCCAGGACCAGCGTGTCGTCAGCGTAGCAAACCATGCTGACGCCACTAGGGAGATCGGCGCGCAGCACCCATTCGTACCCAATGTCAGCAGCCCCACAACCGATCCCTGTGGGACACCGCACGACATCTCTCGCCAGTTCCACTCTCTCTGGTGACCGGGGTAGATGACGGCCCTGTCCGTCAGATAGGCCTCGACCACGCAACATAGGTAGGGCGGCATCCGGTGATACTGGAGTGCCTCCTTGATGCAGCTCCATGGCAGGGTGTTGAAGGCATTGGCGATGTCTAGAGACACCGCCAAGATGAAATCACCCCGGGCCACTGCATCCCCCGTCGTGAGAGCTCTCACGCGCATGATGGCGTCCACCGTAGAGCGACCCTTGCGGAAACCAAACTGGCTCTCCGCCAGATCTGGCACCAGCTGCTTGACGAGGCGGTCTGCAATGACTCTTTCAAAGAGCTTGCCCACCTCATTGAGCAGCACGATGGGCCGGTAAGCGGACGGAGAGTCCGCAGGGCGCCCCGGCTTCTTAATGTTATCCAACCCAGTTCAATCTCACCCATCCTTATTGTCCTTAGACGTAGCTACAGCGTTGATTACCAATAACCAGCTGGGCAGCTGATCTCTAGTGTGTGTAGTGAATCATAGATAATAGACAAGCTTGAAGATTAACAAGCTGAGTGAGGCCGAGGAAAGAGGAGGAAATTACTTAGTATACAAGAAAAAAACGAAGGGTTCCGTACCATTATCACAAAAAAAAAACGGCATATAAATCACGTTTGTTGTATGGGAGCCCCTCTTAAATATTTCTTTTATTCTGTTTTTAGTATTTGTTGTTATAGCGGCAACATAAATATATCATCTGTGAAATTTTCAACTGTCTAGCTATCACGGTTCATGAGATATAACCTGGTGACAGACGGACTGACGAACAGACAGACAGACAGACGGACAGACAGATAGACAGACAGACAGACAGACGGATCGCGGAGTCTTAGTAATAGGGTCCCGTTTTTACCCTTTGGGTACGGAACCCTAAAAACCAGCTCCTTCTGGCACTGTCGGGTCAAAAATATCTTCCACAGCATTTTGGCACAATAACGAGACCCTTAATTGCAAATACTAATTGGACCTTCAGATAAAGGGCTATAACAACAATTATCCAGAAATAACTAAAAGGCAAATCAAATTTATCCTGGCAAATAAACGAGAATATGAGAAAATATTTTTTAACCAAATATTGTTAGCACGCCCGAATAAATAAATATAAAACGAATATCTAAGTAAGTAAACTAAAGTTATACTCGTATAGAGGGACCTGTCCCGAAATATCTGGAAATGCCCTAGAACGTCCCAAACTATCAGGAATATACTCTGAGGAAATTATTATTTATTTAAGAACCTCTCAGTGAAAGGGGTTATTATCTGTTAATTACTTTGAAGGATTTTGGTAGTCTTCAGTAAGATATTTGTTAAGGCTACCGCGCTTTAGAAACGAATTTACAGGTTTTTGGTGACTGTTCTGCCTCATTAATCTAGAACGAATGCAAGAGCGATTGCTAAGCGAAGAATCCTGAGTTAAATCTCCAGCCCAAGTCAGGCAAAGTATGTTTTGGGTTTTTCTATTAAGAAATTCAAGGTATTATGTACCTAGTCACATGTTACTAAAAGAGTTATGAATATAAATGAGAGGAAGGCCAAAGAAAAGATGGATGGAGTCGTCTAGATTTTATAATAATCCTCTCGTTACCTGTTACGACGAGCCATAATAATATGTGGCATTTAACTAATAATAAGTCGAAATCTAGACTTTATGTTGACATTTTTTTTCATCACTGTATAGTTTTATAAAGTAGTTCTAGAATTTTTCTATAAAGGGGAAATATATTCTTACCTTCTTGTAAAAAAGCCATGAGCACATTGAGCATTGAGCACCAAGCTTATTCAAGGTGCACTACACATTGAACAAGCTTAAAAAGCTGCAATAAAAAACCATTTGTTTACAACCTTGGCGATAGCTATTTGCGATCAGTCCATACCCGTGAACAGTCGTGGTCATGTGCATCCATCACACTCAATAAATACGCTTCTATTAATAAAACATACTAGAAACGAGCATGTTTCACGCGACTTATGATATCCAATCCTAAAGATATTAAAACGGATTTATTCATATTATTCCCATTGAATGTTCAAATGAGAGCCAACTCTGATGAAATTAAGTAAACTGAAAAGCGAACAAAATAACCTCAATAACCAACAATTTAAGCGACGAAATAACGAACTTGAAAGCAAAAAATAAAAACTTTTAGTCTAGCATTTTGAGGCGGCGGCAATCAAACAATCAACGAAGATCAACCTAGCTACAATCATTCTACACTGTTGGTAATTCATTTGCATATTTGTTTGGCGCCAACTCAAAATGCCAGACCAAAATATTTTATTTTTTGCTTTCCGTTCGTTACATCGTCGGTTAATTTTTTTGTTAAAAAGGTTGTATTTTTATTTCGAAAATGATATCAAAGCCGCGGGATATGATATTGTTACGGTAACGGATCGGGGTACGATAAAACCACATCGCGCTTGACTTTATAATTTTAGCTACATTTTAGCATTTGTCTCTGAGATGGCAACGATGGTTTTGTTATTTTACAAATCCTCAGGCAGTGGTGAGTTCTTTCAGCGACGGTGATGGTCGAAATGCAAAATTTATGGGCATAATCACATGACATTTCAATAGCGCTTGACAATCCCATATTTTTTAGTAATTCGTTGATTTAATGATACTTATCTAGAGTCTCCGATGTCTACAAGTAACCCTTTGGCTTTTTTGCTAGGGACACCAATACATGTTTAAGATCTCAAGACAAAACAAACAGAATTTGCTAACAACTTTTACAATCGCTTCGCTCTTTAATATTACACCATGCTTCAAACAATTAACGTTATAACAATAACATTGTTACAACTAATTGTCAGTCGTGGCATTTTATAATTAAACTTGAGTTGCGAAGAGTAACGAGCATCTTCGGTAAGTAATAACTTGCGGAATGTTAAGTTGTAAACTTACTTCATTTTAGTTAAATTATTGCTAAGGGACACATGTGTGAGATGTTTCGTGAACTTAGATGTCTACACCTTAACATATAATTGTAGTATAATATAGTATAAACTACCATCAAATTGAAACTGCTTGAAGGCTAGAAAGAACTACATAAAACCATTGAATTTTAGAGCAAGAATAGACATCATCTTCCTGCCCTTGTTCCTTTCTCGGGGTCAGCGCAATCGTTTTCTTCTTTCATTCCGTCTTGTCAATCGTCACGATATCATTCACTCTCATTTCTTTCCTTCTTTACACAATCTATAGATCGTTACTTTGGCCCTTCTCACTTTTGCCATCAATCAACGTTTATATTCATCACCTTTTAAGTCACATGCCTTTCATCCTTCCTCGTCACTTGCCCTTACCAAAACAAATGATTTACTTATTTTTTTCTGTCACTAGCGCCATTTTCAAATTTCCTTTAATATGATGAAAGCAGAAGCCTTTTAGCCTTGTCGTTTTATGACACAAAACCTTAAGGTGGTTACATGTTAAAGATACTCACGACTTCCATCGCATGATCTGTCTCGTAGTATACGTGATTTTTGTCCTTCAAAACATACTGTTTAGGTATTAAATTCAATTCCTACCTAAGATAGGTGGCTTCTGGAAAAAATGATATAACATTACTTAACACCTCGCCAGTATTCCCCGAAGGACCACATGTGTCGATGTTGAAGGTTTATCAACGCTTGTCCTGGTCGGTCCGTAATTACACAAGTCTTTTCACGGAGTATGGTGTTACTCAGTTACTGGCTCGTGGAAGTACGATAGGCAGCTTCATATACAGAAATGGTATTCTGCTGCATCCAGTAATACTGGAAGCCATACATAGCTTAGTGGAAAAAGGCTAGGCAGATTAATTGACCACCGACAAATTCAGAAACGTACCTACTATATCTGAACAAATTATTATGAAATCTATATAAAGCTTGCTTGTGTGTTTTGCTATAATAAAAACATAATTATCACCGGGCGTTATTATTCCACCTGTTACATATTATAATTTAACACGCTGCTAATAACGTTCTCACCTATTTTGTTCTCTTCAATTGATTAAACAGTGAAACAATGCGTAGGTGTAAAATTTACAAAGAATGTAAAAAAATACATTGCCAGAAATATTATAATCGGCTTATGCTTTTATGTTGGTGGCATTCGTAAGAAGATTAATATCATATGGACAACTCTTAGGGTCCCGTTGCTCAAAAGGAAAAAAAGGAACCCTTATAGGATCGCTTCGTCGTCTGTCTCTCCATCTGTCTGCCTGTCCGTGTGTAAAGACCTTTTGATCTGGAATGTCTGGAGGTATCAAGTTGAAATTTATATTTTATACTCAGGTCTGCAAAACCTTGCAACTTTAAAAAAAACTGGCCAAGTGCGAGTGGGACTTGCGCACAAAGGGTTCCGGACCATTATCACCAAAAACGGCAAAAAAATCAAGTTTGTTGTATACCCACTGAAATATTTATTTTATTCTGTTTTTGGTATTTTTTGTTATAGCGGCCACAGATATACATCATCTGTGAAAATTTTAACTGTCTAGCTATCATGGTTCATGAGATACAGCCTGGTGACAGACAAACAGACAGACAGACGGATCGTGGAGTCTTAGTAATAGGGTCCCGTTTTTACTCTTTGGGTACGGAACCCTAAAAAATCAAACCAGTTCCAGCAGAACGCCGTTTATGTCGTAAATGTGACGAATCGCAATGAAATCAAAACCTATAGACTACCTACTTGGACCTAGAACGATGAAATTTGGCAAGAAGCTATGTCTTATAAGTTATAGCACAAGTAAAGGAATAGATCCAAAAATCGAAAATTTATACCCAAATAAAAAAAAAGTATGACTTATTTACAGTTGGTAAACTGACCGGGACTTATGTCGATGTATGAGGACAACTATTTTCCAACGGCAAAGTTAATTTTCTCTCTCAATCCACTTTATATCTTCGCTAGAGCTATATTCGCAGCTTTCATTTTTTAAGAATTTCAGTAATGTTACCTGAATATTTTGGTGAATGTAGCTACTTGTACGGAACCCTCGGTGCGCGAGTCCAACTTGCTAGTGCGAGTTGGACTCGCGCACCGAGGGTGGGTCGGTTTTTTTTGTGCAACTATCCAAAAATATTTAAAAAGTAAAGCTTTGGCCAGTGGTTTCGCTACTGTGGCTATCCTACAAGAACCGTGCGTATAATAGCCTGATACTCAACTATATTGTATCTTACTAACTGTCGGAGCGGTTATTCAAGCACAGCTCTTGATGAGATGGTAGGGTTTTCTTCATTTAAATGCTTCCTTTATGTATACTACTTATTTATTGTTTTCTGCATAGATATTAAATTCTTAGGTACTACTATATTATATATTTAATAATAATAAAGGACGACGTGGTGTCATGGAGCTATACTGTAGCGGTGTGTGTCGGGCGCGGGCGCAAGCCGCGCGTCGCGTGTGCGCTCCCCCCGCGCGCCCTCTCAGGCCCCTCCCTGGTCCGCGGCGTGAACATCCTCCCCCCTTTGAAATCTGCTGCTTTCAAGCTCTTCAGTAAGTGGAAGAAGACAGGCTCTGTTTATCGCACGTCGGACAGTGCCTCTCACCGTGTAGAAGTCGGCGACTCTGCAGACTCCATCCGTCCCAGGAAAAAGTTGCAGAACTCGCCCGAGTCTCCACTTCAAGGGTGGCACGTTCTCCTCCTTTAGGATGACCAGATCGCCCAACTTCAAAGCTCTATCCTTCAAGCGCCATTTTGTCCGCTGCTGCAGTTCAGCTAGGTACTCTCGGTGCCAGCGCTGCCAAAAATGTTGCCTCAGCTGTTCTATCATCTTGTAGCGGTCTGGAGCCTTTAATGTGACAGGTGGAGACGGCAGCGATGTTAGGGGCCGCCCCACAAGGAAGTGGCCAGGAGTCAATGGAGAACAGTCAGTAGGATCGGATGATAGAGGGGAAAGGGGACGGGAATTGAGGATGGCTTCAATTTGTGTGAATAATGTGCTCAATTCCTCGTACGTGAGGCTAGCGTTGCCCATAATCCGCTTGAGGTGGAACTTGGCAGACTTAACGCCCGCCTCCCAAATTCCACCAAAAGTCGGGGAATATGGAGGATTGAAAACGAATTTTATACCTTCAGAATTGGTGTAGTTATAAATAGAATTTACACTAGCCAATAGCAATCTACCTAACTCATTATTTGCCCCAACGAAATTTGTGCCATTGTCGCAATAAATTGTATGAGGTCTACCTCTCCTAGCAATAAAACGACGTAAGCTAAGGATAAATGCGTTAGTGCTAAGGTCGCTAACGATTTCTAAGTGAATACTTTTAGTTGAAAAACAAACTATGACGTTAAGGTAACATTTAGTTATTCTGTTACCTTTTCCTTTTTTACTAGAAATAAGGAAAGGTCCAGCGAAATCAACGCCACACACTTGAAATGGATAGCAAGGTGTGACCCTATCTACTGGTAAATTGCCCATCAGCGGCTCCATAGTTTTTCCTCGCAGTCGTGTGCAAATAACACACTTTCTCACAATGCTTCGAGCCAAAGTTCTGCCTCCTACAGGCCAGAATTGTTCGCGAAAAGAACTAAGGAGCAGCTGAGGACCGGCATGCAGCAGACGTAGGTGTTCGTCTTCCATCAGGAGCCGTGTGAAATAGTGCTTACCGTCCAGGAGGATCGGGTGCTTTTTATCAAATTTACAAGCAGCATTCTGCAGACGACCACCTACTCTGAGCACTCCATTGACGTCGAGGAAAGGTGACAACTGTAACAGGTAAGATTTAGGTTTAAGATTTTTATTTTGTTTAAGTAAGGATATTTCTGAAAGGTAAGTTTGACCTTGAGCAAGTTTTATCAGGTAAGTAAATGAATTTTCTAATTCTTCTAGTTTTAAATTACCTATTATTTTATTTTTAGGTTTTCTACCATTGTTTACAAAACGTAAAACATAAGCAATAATTCCTTTTAATCTATTTAATTTAGAATAATTATTAAACTTAATTAATGGTGAATGTTCAACATTAGTCATAGTTATACAATCACTAGTAGGCGTTTTAGTTTCAGGTAAATTGTAAGAATCTATAGAATTTATATTATGTGGCCAGTTTGTTTCATTTTGCAACAGAAAATCTGGACCATTCCACCATACAGATGAGCCCTGAAGTTGACCTGGATCGACTCCTCGAGAAGCGAGATCAGCGGGATTTAAAGTGGTAGGTACATGTCTCCAAGATTCCCTTGTTGTCAATTCATGAATCTCGTTGACTCTGTTGCAAACAAATGCCTTAAGTAGTTTAGGTTGTGTTCGAATCCAACCCAAAACGACGGTTGAGTCGGCCCAAAAGATCTTACGGTCAATAGTACAACGAAGTGAATGACACACCTTAGTGGCTAGTCGCGCGCCCAGCAACGCTCCGCACAACTCAAGACGCGGGATCGTAGTTGGTTTCAGCGGCGCGACGCGTGTCTTTGCACATAACAAGATAACTTGTATGTTATTATGACGGTCTACCGAACGTAAATAAACACAAGCCCCGTAAGCTTCTTGGGATGCGTCTACAAAACAATGAAGTTCTATTAACAATGGAAAAGTACATAAAGCATGTCTAGGTACCTTAATGTTAGCTAGTATATGGGCATTGGAAACAAACCTTTCCCAAACTTTCTTAATATTCTGTGGAACTAACTCATCCCAACTTAATTTTAAAACCCAAAGCTTTTGTCATAAGATTTTAAGTTGTATAGTACACGCACTTAGCATGCCTAAGGGATCAAAAATTTTACATGTGTTAGACAAAATAGAACGTTTTGTGATGTTCTTGACTGTTTGGTCCAAATTAACCGAAAACTGTAAATGGTCATTCTCAGGAAACCACCACAATCCTAATACACTTGATTGTTTATTCAAGTCCAATGACTGTGACAAGGTACAGTCAGCATCAAATATTTGTGAACAGTTTGTTCTAAATTTATGAATAGGAAAACAAGCAGATGCTAGTACCTTTTTAACTGAATTATAGATATGGGAAAGTTCCTTTTCCGTATCAGCACCGCTCAAAAAATCATCGTAATAAAAATCGTGTTGTATTATTTTAGATATGATTTTATCGTCACATTCTTTTGCTAACTGTAGTAAGCATCGCGTACTCAAGAATGGGGCCGATGCTGTCCCATACGTAACGGTATTTAATTGTAATATTTTTAGTGGCTTGTTTACATCATCACGCGAAACTATTAATTGTAGGTGGCGCTGCGAGGGATCGATTATAATTTGTCGGTACATTTTTGTTATGTCCCCAGACAAAACAAATTTATGTTGACGGAATCTAATTAAAATATTTATTAATTCATCCTGAATTACCGGACCTATAAACTGGATGTCGTTCAGCGATTTTCCTGACCTAGATTTTGCACTACAATCAAATACCACTCTGACTTTGGTCGTTTCGCTATTTTCGCGAAATATAGCGTGATGTGGCATAAAATATCCAAATAATGGTTTATCAACCTTACTTAGATGTCCTAATTTTTCGTATTCATCAATAAACTCACAATATTGTTTTTGAGTGTAGGATTTTTAATAAATTTTCTTTCCAGACTCTGAAAGCGTTTTAAGGCCATGTTATAAGAATCGCCCAGTGCTGTTTCTGGTGATTCACAAAATGGCATTTTTACATTAAATCTCCCGTTTTCTAAACGTGAAGTATTTTCTATAAAATGTTTTTCACAAACATGATCATTTTCAGAGTAAGAAGTACTTGAAGAAGGAAATTCTTCAAGTTCCCAGAACTTGGTAAGGTTTTTATTTATTTCCTTAGTAAAATTACAATGTAAGTTCTTTTGTTCATTATAATCTAAGCTACATAATGGCCCAGCTACTAACCATCCTAATTTAGAACTCTGGAGTATTCTCCGGTTTATTAGTACCTAGTCTTATTTTCTTTGCAGTAATGATATCAAAGAAAATATCAGCACCAAGCAGCAGATCAACTTGAGAAGAACAATGAAATTCGGGATCAGCCAGCTGAATATAACCCGGTATGTTTAATTCTAATGGATTTATGTCACTATTAGGTAAGTTACCTATAATTTCAGGTATAACTAAACACTTAATATTCGTGCTGTAAGAACTTATTAAGGAATTGAAGGTAAGTTCACAACAATCTGTTATATTAAATTGCATGTTATTAACCCCACTAATACACATTGGTTGTGAATTAATAGGAGTTAACCCTAATTTATTTTTAATGTTTTCAGATATGAAGCAGGATTGACTACGGCATCCAGGAGAGCCCGGGCAAGGTAAGTCTTATTATTTTTTCTATTGGTTAGTATTACTAAAGCAGTACAGAGAAGGACTTGTTTACTCATAAAGACAGAGCAAGAGGATACAGCACTAGCGATTGCCGACACACTAGAGGTATTGTTATTCTCAGACTGTGTAACTAACGCATTAGTTATTTCAGAGTTTTTATGTAATAGTGTATTATGTTTTTGTTTACAGATTTGACAGGTGCCGAGGCGACATTTCTCAGCATTATGACCCCTACGTAAACAATTTCCTCATTTCTTGCGAGGTCCTGTCACGGTCGCCAGTAGTCGGAGCGGTTATTCAAGCACAGCTCTTGATGAGATGGTAGGGTTTTCTTCATTTAAATGCTTCCTTTATGTATACTACTTATTTATTGTTTTCTGCATAGATATTAAATTCTTAGGTACTACTACTATATTATATATTTAATAATAATAAAGGACGACGTGGTGTCATGGAGCTATACTGTAGCGGTGTGTGTCGGGCGCCGGCGCAAGCCGCGCGTCGCGTGTGCGCTCCCCCCGCGCGCCCTCTCAGGCCCCTCCCTGGTCCGCGGCGTGAACACTAACAATGAAAGAATTTTGGAAATCAGATCAGTACTTCCAGAGATTCGCTTTTACAAAAAAAGGCTCTCTTTTTGTTTTTAATAAACATACAACCAAACAATAGTACATTACTGCAGAATCCAGTAAGTAAGCCTTCCGGGCCAAGTATGAGTTAACTGGACCGAACCGTAGGTGAGCTCCGGTTATATACGAGGCCAGGATGGCTAGGTGTATTGCTCTCATCAAGCAATAGACAAAATTGACATACTTTTATAATTTTTTGTTTTAAATACGAGGCTTTTGGCTAATTTGTACCTTTAGTGAATGCCACTCTTTATTTTGTATTGTGCGTTTGGTTTGTGCAGAATAAACAATTTTTCTTTCTTTCTTTCTTTCTTTTGTGGCGTGTATAATGCTTTTCTCAAACATGAAAGAAAGTTTACCAACAAATTAATATTGAAGCTTACATTCATATAAGGTCAATTACTGATAGATGTTGTGATCGATTTATCGGGGGCATTTATATTTGTTTTTGCTATTAATTCGGCCTCATTTTTAAATTAGGAGGAGTGCCATCTATTTCCGAATCAGATTTGCTTGAACTAATTTTTTGGGATTATCTGTGTTCACGCGGTAAATTAAAACACAAGAATGTGAAATCCCGTCGTTTTTTTACTAAAAGTTTGCGTTTAGTTTTGAACATTGTTCTATTTTTACATAACTTGAATGTTTTAGTAAAAAAAATGTAAATTATTGTTTTTGAAACTCGATGTTAATTTTAGAATGGAAAGTTTTAATCCAACATGACTTATAAACTGAAATTACTAAATACAAACATAAAATCCCACACTACTCTTCTACAACATTACTAACCACAAAACGCAACGTGCACATTTTTTCTGCATCGCGTTAAGTGTCACAGACTATAAAATGGCTGTTTAAGGCTCCAAAAATATATCTATCTCATAAACTGTTATACCAAAAAGAGAGATAGATAAATATTTGGAGCCTCCCTCCTATAACCATGTTATAATGGCTAAACTCTAATCTGTGTCTGGTACTATGTTTTTTCTTCTAAGCAGATCTAGGGAGGATGACCTACTGTCCAGAGATTCCAAATTTGAAATCTCACTTCTTACTGGACAGTTGTGAATAAGTCTCCGGTAGAGTTCACTTTCTGGATACTTTTTAGAGATGTTATGGCAACATTACATACCATTTTTGAGAAAATAATTTTTCTTTCTATAATATTAGTTTACATTCGATGTTATTTAGGTGCGAAAGAATGCCTTATTTGATTTCAGTAGAAATCAAGTATCCTTGAGGATAAGTTAAAACGCATTTCAGCTCTTTACTAGACCGAATACCGTGTTAAAATATTGATTAGAGTTCTCTAAACGTTACTTTGAAATTCGAACACTGTCTCGTTGCGATTCCGTGATTATTTATGTAGTGGACTGTATTGGTGTTGTTTTGTTGGGGTCTTGTTGGAGGAATGAAAATACTGTCTTGATTCGTATCTTCAATTTATTCCTTACTTGTTATCTCTTGTAGAGCAGGAGACCGACTGTGTCTCAACTCCCAAGCGGTCCGGCTTTTATACAAAAAACCGTTAGCCGCAAACAATAGCGCCCTTCTCCCTCAACGGTATTCGGGCCCGGCATCGCAGAAATGCCGATTTTATTAAACTTATCTTACTTAAATCTACACAAATTATACATTTCCTTAATCTACATACTTAATTCTACCTAGGAAAAAATATAAAACGTGTAAAAGGTCAATACAAGAGTCTTAAACCTAACCTACTCTAAGTACTCTACTTATGAGCTATGAAAACATACATAATCTTGTCTAATTAGCTACCTTTTCTCTAGTTCTTATATATATTACAAGTGTAGTCTTAATCTAAAACTCACATGGCACCTATGTCAATCCTATTTTAAATATCCATGTGGTATTTTTAGAAGAGAAATCTACGAGACAATGCAACGGGATTTATCCTTTTTTCTCACGCCACGTTAATGTCTTTGGGATCGTTCAAGGCGGCCCCGCTAGCCATTAGATTAATGAGGGTTCGTTTACAGTTCCGAAGACAATAAGCATTGAATTTAACTTATTTTTATAATACTGTAAAATGCCGACAACAGAGCTTAATGTTCGCGTAATTCATATACCGTTGGAAGGTCCAAACATGTGGCAGGCCTTAAATAACTGTTTACAGTATTACCGTGAGAAATGTCCTTATGCTAAAATAACATGCGAGACGTTCTGTCGTTTATAGTTCTCCCCCCGGCGCAGCTCGCGTAGCCTCCTTCGTTGACACGACGACGAGCTTGCTCACGGGGCGTCGGAAGGTGCCGGTCCTGGTGCGCACCTCGACGACTCTAACGCCGCCATCCGGTCCGCGATGCGTGCGCTCGACGATTCCCATCGGCCACGTGTTCCGTGGCAGTGTGTTGTCGACCACGAGGACCACGTCGCCGGCTTGCATGGGTCGTACGTTGTTCTGTGGCTCGCCGCGAGGTACCAACGTGGGCAGGTACTCGCGTAGCCATCGTCGCCAGAAGTGGTCAGCGAGCGCCTGACTAGCTCGCCAAGTCCTCCGGTCGTCCTCTTCGCAGGGTCCTGTCGTCGGCAGCCCCTGGGACGACCCCAACAAGAAGTGGTTGGGGGTTAGGGCCTCGGGATCGCTGGGATCCACACTAACGTGTGTCAGCGGTCGCGCATTGATTGAAAACTCAGCCTCAGAGAGCAGAGTCCTCAGTACTTCTTCCGCCGGCGCCTTCTCTCGCAGGGTCACGCTGAGTGCCGTCTTCACGGAGCGCACCATACGTTCCCACGCACCACCTTGGTTGGGCGCGCCGGGAGGGATGAAGCGCCACTCCAAGCGATGCAGTAGCCCCTCATCTCGCAGGACAGGCATCCACTCGGCGTAGGCATGGCGTAGCTCCTGGTCGGCCCCGCGGAAGTTAGTCGCGTTGTCGGAGTACATCACGCTCGGCCAGCCCCTGCGCGCGGCCATTCGTCTCAGCGCCATGATTGCTGAGTCGGTGGAGAGTGAAGTGACAAGCTCGATGTGCACGGCGCGGGAGGTGAGACACGTAAAGAGTGCGCCCCACCTCTTCTCTCGGCGGCGTCCTACCTTGACCATTATTGGCCCGAAATAGTCCACCCCACAGTTGGTGAACGGGCGGTGAAAAGGGTCAAGGCGGGCGTGTGGCAGGTCTCCTGTAGCTGGGGTTTGCGGTGTCACCCGCCTCGTTTTGCAGAAGGCGCAGCTCCTCTCGACAGCGCGTACCGTGGGTCGCAAGTGAATGACCCAGTACCGCTGTCGTAGGTCGTTCGTCACACGCTCTCTATTGGCGTGGCCTGCAGCGCAGTGCTCCCGCAGCACAAGAAGCTTAGTCAGCTGATGGCGGCCGTCGAGTATAATAGGCCGCTTCATCTCCGTCGGTGCGGGAGAGGCCTCGATCCGGCCCCTCACCCTTAGGACACCGTCTTCCAGCACTGGATCCAGCCTGTACAATCGACTCGCCCTCGTGAGCGGGCGAGTAGACCGTATCTTCTTCATATCTTCCCCGAAGCTGTCCTCTTGTGCTTGTTTGATTAGTTCAGTCTCGGCGCGATATGATGATACTCCATCCTTGTTGCTCTTCGTCTGCAGATATCAGTGAAAGCGATCGCTCGAGCGGCGGCTCTCACCAATACTTCATATTTTGAGAAGCGGGCCGGGTTCGGTAGCCAGCTGTCTCGCTCCGTTTCTTCACTCGTGTGAAGGACCTCCTCGTCCTCTGGTTCATCCGTCGACGTCGTGGGCCACTGCTCTTCTGGCAGGAGCAAGAAGTCCGGCCCTTGAAACCATCTATCCGTGGCGCAGATGGGCGTGTCGACAAGTCGAGTGGCGTCGTCCGCTACGTTGCACTCAGTAGGCAGCCAACGCCACTCTTCTTTCTGGGTCAATTCAGCGATCTCTCCCAGCCGATGCGCGACGAATGGCGTGTAGCGTCGCACGTCGTGATGGATCCAGTGCACCACGGTAGATGAATCGGTCCAGTAGGTCGTCTGGCCGATGTCGACCCGGTGCTCCTTCCTTATCGTCTCGGCGAGTCTCGCCCCGATCACTGCGGCTTGTAGCTCCAGGCGCGGTATAGTTTGCGCCCGACGAGGCGCCACCTTAGCTTTGGCGGCCACCAACACGACTTTCAGGCTCCCATCGACGTTTCTTATTCGCCAATAGGCCACGGCTGCGTAGGCTTGCTCGCTGGCGTCGCACAGTACGTGTAAGTCGACGCGTTCATACTTTTGCGTCACGTAACAGCGCGGTAGTCGCAGGTGAGAGAGTTCGGTCAGGCGAGCGAGCCAGGAGGAGAAGAGCTCGTTCTCTTCCTCGGGGATTTGTTCGTCCCACGTCGTCTGAAGGCGCCACAAGCTCTGCAGTATGATCTTCGATCGTATTGTGTAGTGGCTCAGCAACCCAAGCGGGTCGTATATGGACATCACGGCGCTGAGGGCTTCACGCTTAGTTGGGGCGCGCGTTCTCGATCGTACTTCAGCCGGGACTCGGTTCATAGATGAGTTGAACCCCAGCTCATCGCGCTCCGCGTCCCAATGCAGCCCCAGGATCTTGCTCTCAGGCTGCTCACCCCCTAATTGGGTAGGAGAGGTGGCGTGTAGCTCGGTGGGCACGTCACATAGCACCGTCTTGTCGCTGGAGCTCCAACCTCTCAGCGTGAACCCTGCGTGCGCGTGCACTGCCCTCATTTCCTCGACTGCCTTCCGTGCTTCTTCGGCGTCTTCATAGCTGGCCACCAAATCGTCCATGTAATGACTTCCTTTGATGGCCTCCAGCGCCCGCGGGTACTCCTGCCCATGTACATCTGCGTTGTAGTTGCGTACGTAATGGGCCATGTACGGGGAGCTCGCGGCGCCGAATATCATACTGGTCATCTTGTATTTCCTCGGAGGCTCTTGTCGGTCGTCACCTCTCCACAGGAACTGTTGCGCTGGTTGGTCCTCCGGCCTTATCCTGATCCTCAGGAACATCTCCTGCACGTCTGCTGTAATCGCTACCGCCTTCTCTCGGAACCTAAACAGGATTCCTGGTAGCGACAGCAGTAGGTCGGGTCCCTCCAACAGTTCGTTGTTTAGGCAGACGCCGTTGCTCTTCGCTGCTGCGTCGAACACTAGCCTATGTTTGCCCGGCTTGTTCGGGTTCTGCACGGCGAAATGTGGCAGATACCAACAGATGGCACTCGCTCGCTCCGACCCGTCGCATGGCGTCGCGTACCCCTTGTCCAATAGGTTGTTAACCTGCTTGGAGTACTCAGCCGCGAACTGTGGGTCGGCGTCCATCTTCTGCTCGATCTTCTTCAGCCGGCGGAACGCTTGATTGTAGCTGGGCGGCATAGTGACCTCGTCTCGCCGCCATGGCAGCCCAACCTCGTACCCGGTGTCAATCTTCCTGATTGTCCTCCCGACTATGTCGATGGCTCGTTGATCGCTCGCCTTGACTCTCGGCTTTCCTTGTATGCCGAGCGCGTCGATCCTGAAGTGGGCTTCGACTAAGTCGTGGAGTTCCTGGCTGCATGCACCCGTGGTTCGGTCGGGTTCATA
Organism: Anorthoa munda; assembly: GCA_945859665.1. Classification (NCBI taxonomy): domain Eukaryota; kingdom Metazoa; phylum Arthropoda; class Insecta; order Lepidoptera; family Noctuidae; genus Anorthoa; species Anorthoa munda. The sequence goes on from OX243898.1 coordinate 28,968,190, forward strand.
CACATGCAACACGTTCCCTTCTTTTATGATGGTCCTGCGTGGTGCGGTTCCGTGCACCACCCATCCTAGTTGCGTTCTTGATGCGGCCGGTTGGTTAGGGCCGCCGATTCGGAGCTCGCGGGACACTATGCACTCCCAGTGGTCTGTACCCACTAGAAGCCCGGGGCGCGCCAGTTCGTAGCACACCTCTTCTGGTGTCAGGTCCCTCAGGTGCTCGTAGTCCAGCAGCGTGTCGGGAACAGACTGTTGGTGAAGCCGGAGATCCTTCATGGTCCTCGCTCGTACCTTGTAGCTCTCTTCACTCTTCAGTCCCTTCACGTCGATGTTCACTACTTGGCTGCCCATATCTCGCTGCGACATGTTAACCCCGCTCAGGTGGAGCGGCCGTGATGGACCTTCTGCCCCGACGCTTGCCGCCAGTGCTTCGTCCACTAGGGTGATCGTGGCCCCTTCGTCTAGGAGCGCGTAGGTCTTGACCTCCCCCCGTGGTCCGGACACGATGACAGGGCACATCTTGAGCAAGACTGCTCGTGGCCCGGTAGCGGGTCGGGTAGCCACGGACAGGACCGCTTCCTCCTTCGGTGGGTCAGCCTTCCCCGTGTCTTCGGTCTGCGCTTCGCGTACCGCTTGATGGAGCGTCACATGATGCGGGCGGCCACATTGATCGACGCCGTACAGCTGCGCCTTGCAACTTATGCGCCTGTGTTGCTTCTGGGCGCATTTGAAGCAAATCTTATTAGATTTCAGGAAGCTCCATCGCTGCTCTACCGTGAGCGCCTTGTACTGCGGACACCGCGTCAACACGTGGGTTTGCTCGCACTTGGGGCACTTGTTCTTTTCTTCTTTCCTTTCCTCTGTCGTAGCGAACACGCTCGCCTTCTTCTTGAGTGTCACGATGGGTCTAGTTTCCTTTCTCGGTGCGGCGGCGCTTGTAGACGGAGCGTACGTATATCGTAACGCTCGGTCCGCCTCTCGCATTAGAAACCGTGACATCACGACGATTTCCGGATCCGCTGTCCCTTCTTGATCGTAGGCGTAGTCACACCAGCGGGATCCAGTCCAGTACTTCCCGGGTCATAAAAGGGTTGAACAAGTAACCTCTTCGATCGATTGTTTGCAGCACGCAAATGATGTTTTGTAGCTTGACAGCGAAACTGTTGAGTTCTGTGGCCGATGTACCAGGTTTCGGAAGCTTCTTGAGGTCGTCCAGTGTCCGGTCGATGATGACTTCCGGTCGTCCGAAGCACTGCTCAAGGGTCTTCATAATAACGCCTGGATCAGTGGCCGTATGTAGAAGGGCGGCCACGGCGTCTCTTGCCTCTCCTTTGAGGCAGCTTCTCAGCCTTTGTACGTTCTCGGCTGCTGTTACCTGGTACATGTCTGTCGAATCTCGTACAGCCGCCTTGAATGGCAGCCACTCGTTGGCCACTCCGGAGAATGTAGGTAGCTCCGTGTGCCTAGGCCTAGGTCGGGCCATCTTTTCTAGCGTTGCTGCCAAGTGCTTGATGCTATCCTTCGCTCTTGTGGGGGTCGGCGATCTCGTTCTAGATGTGAAGCGTAGCTGTTTGGATTCTCTTGGTCCCACCTCCCCCCGTGAGTTGAGGGGATTCGTCCTCAGCCATTCATCCACCATTCGATGAGGTTCTTCGCGAGGACGAGAGGGCTCTTGTTCCTCTTGTACGCTTTCTTCATCGTTGATCGCTGACACCTCCACTGCTAGTCTCTTCTTGACTAGCTCTTCTTCCAGTGCCAGTTGCTGGGTCCGGATGGCTGCTAGCTTCTCTGCAGCCTCCAGTTCCGCCATCCGTAGCCTTGTTGTGACGCTTGTCGTTGACCGTTGCGACCTCATTGTCCTGGTCGGTGACGTCATTCGCTGTGGGATCGTGGTGTTTGTCGTCTGAGCACTGGAAGGCCCCGCTGCGCTGTTGTGTGCTGTTCTTAAGAATAGTGATGCTGGTGGGTCAGGTGAGAGTCTTCTTCTTCGCTCCCGTTCGATCAGCTCCGCTTCCTGGCGGCGCGCCTCCTGTTCTTGGACGCGTCGCGCTTCCTGTTCTTGGATGCGTAGCTGTTCTTCCATCTCGGTTGCGTCTCCCTGGCTCCTTGTGAACACCATCTTGAGTATAGCCGCACGTTCGGTTTGGCACGGCGGGTTAGTACCTCTTCGGTTTGGTACTTCGGGTGAAACCGGTCGGCTCGGTTCGGTGAGCCGGTCGGGTTCGATTGGGTTTAAGCCGGTCAGGTTCAAGACCAGTTAGGTTCGAAACCGGTCCTGTTCCGTACAGCTTTGTTCTTGCCGCAGATCTTCCTACTTCGTCTGCAGCTCGTTGACAGCCGGGTACCTTTCTTCGCTCTTGCCGCAGGTTTTCGTACTTCGTCTGCAGCGCGGAGGTTCTGGTTGCAGCAGATCTGATGGACCAGACTGTATTGGGCCTGGTCGCCGCAGGTTCTTCTTTCTTGTATCCGTTGCTCGTAGAACCAGACTGTAGTGGACTGGTTGCCGCGAGTTCTCGTTCTTTTATCCGGCTCGAATAGGACCAGACTGTAGTGGACTGTATTGGTGTTGTTTTGTTGGGGTCTTGTTGGAGGAATGAAAATACTGTCTTGATTCGTATCTTCAATTTATTCCTTACTTGTTATCTCTTGTAGAGCAGGAGACCGACTGTGTCTCAACTCCCAAGCGGTCCGGCTTTTATACAAAAAACCGTTAGCCGCAAACAATAGCGCCCTTCTCCCTCAACGGTATTCGGGCCCGGCATCGCAGAAATGCCGATTTTATTAAACTTATCTTACTTAAATCTACACAAATTATACATTTCCTTAATCTACATACTTAATTCTACCTAGGAAAAAATATAAAACGTGTAAAAGGTCAATACAAGAGTCTTAAACCTAACCTACTCTAAGTATTCTACTTATGAGCTATGAAAACATACATAATCTTGTCTAATTAGCTACCTTTTCTCTAGTTCTTATATATATTACAAGTGTAGTCTTAATCTAAAACTCACATGGCACCTATGTCAATCCTATTTTAAATATCCATGTGGTATTTTTAGAAGAGAAATCTACGAGACAATGCAACGGGATTTATCCTTTTTTCTCACGCCACGTTAATGTCTTTGGGATCGTTCAAGGCGGCCCCGCTAGCCATTAGATTAATGAGGGTTCGTTTACAGTTCCGAAGACAATAAGCATTGAATTTAACTTATTTTTATAATACTGTAAAATGCCGACAACAGAGCTTAATGTTCGCGTAATTCATATACCGTTGGAAGGTCCAAACATGTGGCAGGCCTTAAATAACTGTTTACAGTATTACCGTGAGAAATGTCCTTATGCTAAAATAACATGCGAGACCGTCTGTCGTTTATAATTTACTTTGAACAATATTTCGAGCTTCTGACTGCAAGTAACGTCTGATAAAGACTTTTAAATTATGAACGGGACTAACGACTTAGTGTGCTTTCTAAAGCACGGAAGCGTCTTGGTATGAAAAGGTTGGTCACCTATCTATGGTCCAATCTCAGCAAGTGTTGCTTAACCGTGAAGATCGACGCGTGCGGCTATAATTTTTAAGTTACTATCCACTGAAACTTGTTAATATACTGCTTAACAATTCAACTGTGTTTTAACATCGGCAACATATCATCAGCAAGGATCATTATAATTAGCTCAGTACATTAGGTAATTGAACCTCGTTTGCGGCACAGACCGGCAAAAAGTAACGATCTTGGTTTAGTGTTAATTAAGTACAATGTTGAACAAATGTTTTAATTACGAGGCACGAGTGTGTTTTTTGTAGATATGGGTATAATAATGAGTTATATGATTAGAGCTTTTTGGCGTGTTAAAATGTTTTTTGGGCCAGCATAGGTCGATATTTTTTTAGGGTTCCGTACCCAAAGGGTAAAAACAGGACACTATTACTAAGACTCCGCGGTCCATCTGTCTGTTTGTCCGTCTGTCACTAGGCTGTATCCCTGAACCGTGATAGCTAGACAGTTGAAATTTTCACAGATGACGTATTTCTGTTGCCGCTATAAAAACAAATACTAAAAACAGAATAATAAATATTAATAATAAACATTTAAGTGGGGCTTCCATACAACAAAACTGATTCTTTTGCCGTTTAACAAAGGACTAACATACCAAAACTTATAAGATTAACATTCGCAACTGAAACGTCACGTGTTCAATCCAAAATATTTTGGAATTTTGACAATCGGTATTACTGATAGAATATCATTTTGGCTAGGTTCAATTCTCGGGTCAGGCAAAGTATTTATGTTTTAAAACTAAAATATATTAAGAAAAAAGTTAATATTCTCTTGATCATATTAAAATGATCTTTATAAATGATATTATTATTTTTATTATAAGCAACTATTATTTTTATGTCTTTAACAATCTCAGAACTCTGAGGTCCAGGTCCGTTTTAAGGCGGGTCAAGAGCCTTAATTTAAACTACCTAGTCCAAGATTAATCATCTTGACGACCGGCAGTATCAAAACTTTCTACAGTACAATACAAAACCACAATTACCGTTTAACCATGAATCACTATCGAAACTGGTGCTTAGTGCACATTGTGCAAGCACAAATATTATTGCAATACGGTAATAGCGGCTTTTATATTTTAATTTTTATACTTACTTCTCTAGTTACTGCCGGGGTGGTAATTTCATGCCCCGTGTCCCTAAAAGAAATTAAAGTCACAACCCTTAGCACAAACTCAAGCTATTTCTCCACTGAACGAACAGCCCTATCTTGTAAAACATAATATCTCTCTAATCTAAACAGGATACCGCCAAAAAACATTGGAACAACGTTAATTACTCATTATTAATTAATTCTACTACGCGTTGTTCTGGTGCGTTTGTTTACTTAATTGAATTGAATACTTAATGTTATAATTCTTCCGATTAGACGACTTTGTTTGTAAAGGGTTAATTAAAAATGCTGAGGATAGGGGTGCTACCATAGATTTGTGAACAAAAATATTAAGTTAGTACTTTTACCACCGCGTTCGCTCTCATGGTGTAGTTAATCTCATAAAACTATTTAATTTAAAAATCTTTTATAAAACAAGCTTTTTTGCTAACCCTGCATTGTCATCGAAACCAAAAGTGTATGCAAAATTTCGGCTCAATTGGTTTGGGATAACTGCGTTGAAATTCAGTTGCAAGATTTCACTATATATATTATGTAACCTAATAACTAACAGGTAAGTTAAATAAAAGCTTATAAAAAATCTGAATAGACTGGAGAATAAAACACTCTGAGTGTCAATACGAAATCTGGGTGGGCTGGTCATAATATAATAACAATAGGGTTTGTGAAATAATAAACAAAAGATAGGCCTTTTTGGTCTTGCCCTGGGTTCTTTCTTTTTAATTTTAATCACTCATTCACAATTTTTTTTTCTCTATTTCTTTAATTTATTAAATACATCAGTCTACCCTTTTGAAGGACGCAAACTTAATGATTTTGTTATGCAAAAAAGTCCCACAATTAACTTGTTAGCTCAATATTCAAGTAGTTCTTCTAATTCTAAACAAATAATCAAATATTAGCCTGTTACTGTCCCGCTGCAGGGCAAACGTCTTTTCTCATGCCTCAGGCCCTAGCATTAATCCCCACATTTACCCAAGACAGGTTGGCGATTTCAAACTTATGTTAATAATAAGTCCATGTTTGTCCTCGATGCTTAAACTAATACAAAATTATTGAACAGTTTATTTTTTTATAAGTTTGTAATAGATAATCTCTGGATGTACTGATCAGGTAATAACAATTATTTTATTTATTTATTAATTAATTTATCAATTATGGACGACTTACAGCTAAAACAAACAGAATAAAAAATAGTACGTGAGACTGACAGCCAATTTAAAGTCATCACTTCTAAAAATAGATTGGAAAGAAAGAGCGTGAACAACACAACACAGCTACCAAAAAAGAAAAAAAAAACAGTATAACATTCAAGCTCAAACTAAATTAACATTTTATATTCCTTTCAATGATAAAAACCTGAACATACAAAATCTAATTAAAAAAGCTAAGGGTCAGGCACTTTCTGGCCGAGGACACACCTGTTAAGAAAGGATTAAAATCATGCCGCTTACATAAGTCATTAAAGCCTCTACTTGCACGCCCTATAAATGAATTTTGCCTGTAATTCGTAGAGCTAGATGGAACACGCAACGGTGCGTACCATCGCTTCGACCTTCCGGGAATGTTAAAATAAAATTTGGATAGAATATCGGCGTTATTGATAGAATTGTTGAAAATTTTAAATAATGTAGTACAGTCAGAGACTGCTCGCCGATTAATTAGGGATAATATATGATACTTCTTGCAGAGATTGAGGTAATCTTCAGACCGGTAGGGAACTTTCTGATGATAACACAAATACTTGATGAACCTTTTCTGAATGCTCTCTATACGATCAATGTACTTGTGATAACATGGATTCCATCCATTACCATGGATTTTACTGATATAAAACTACAGTATCACATCTGGTCTACCTATCTATCGGGGAAAAACCTTTTTATCCATGACGCGTGAAATGCACACATGGTGTTCATAAGCTATTATTTTTCTATTGGCTCTGTAATTTACGCGCAAAGGGACACCACTTTTTGTTAAATATAATATTTCAATTGTATCATGCATTGTCATCCGAACCAAAATGTCAGCTCAATCAGTTAGGAATAACTGTTTTAAGATTCAGTTGCAAGATCTGACCCACACATACTATTTTACAAAGCAGTTTCAATGAACGCTTATAAAAATCCATAGTACCTGTGGAATGGGACACGGAAGCGAAGTTGCTAACAAAAGCTAGCAACAAAATAATGTTATTCTTATTCTTTATTGTACACAAAAACATAAAGACACAGATACAATAGGACAGCTTATGTACAAAGGCGAGCTTAACCCATAATTGGATTCTCTTACAGCAAACCTCAGTTGCATTAAGAAATTTGCATATGAGGACAGTACATCCAAGTGCACAACAAAATTTATAAAAACACTTAATATTAAAAATAATAATAATTTTCAAACATTGCATTGTCACGAGGCATAAACACGTGTGCAAAATTTCAGTTCAATAAAACTCCGTAATGTCAGTCAAATTGAATTTGCCAGCTTTGATCATGTATCTTTACACGTATAGAAGGTGCGTTAGGTTAGGTTAAATAATAAGTCTATGATGTTCCCACTGCTGGTACACTGGATTCCTAAGTTCCTATCTGTGAAAGGGGATGGGCCATCCCACGCGGATTCAGTGCGGGTTGGTAGACGTCACACGTCTTCGAATTTTTAGTTCTAGAGTATGCCTGTTTCCTCTCTATGTTTGCCTTCATTGTTTTGGGAGCACTGGTGATGAAATATTTAAACTACACAAAGTAATGCACCTGCCTGGATTCGAACATACCTACGACCTTATTGCGAATTTAATTTAACGGTTTATGATCTACTCATTGTAATTGTTTGCATGGAATGAATTAAAGCTTTTTTATTTTATTTATTTTATTTTATTTACGACCTTCGACCCATAAGTCGCAGCCGTACCCATTGTGTCACCACTGCTCTCTAAACTAAATAAAAGGTTGTAAAAATATAATTGTATAAAAACTGTGACAGTAGATGCTATCCTTGTTTCTACAATTAATATGATACCCTTAATTAATTCTGTTTGTTTTTTAAAATCAAATAAAAAGGGAAGCAATGTTTAATAAACGAACATGTGAAGCCCCAGAGAGAAGGTCCAAGTTTATGTGAGAGATATTTTTCTACCCAAATAAGAATCCTTACAAAGTTTGCAAAGGGACAGTTTTTAAGAAATCATGTTAAGATTGAATGAATGGACTTCCAAATTGTGGAGCAGTGGTGGCCCAGTGGTATCGGCCGCGACTTACAAGTTGTAGGTCGTGGGTTCGAGCCCAGGCAGGCGCTTTACTTTGTGTAAATTATTTCATCACCACTGTTCTCAAAACGGTGAAGGAAAACATCGTGAGGAAACCGGCATGTCCTAGAACCAAAACTTCGAAGACATGTGACATCCACCAACCCGCACTGGGCCCGCTTGGTGGATTACGCCCTATTCCCTCTCGCAGAGAGGAGGCATGTGTCCCAGCAGTGGGAACATTAATAGGCTGATGATATGATGTGATGTTGAATGAAATTAAACTAAGTTTAGGGCCAAAACTACCATATGTATTGTTGTGATTAGTATTTCTGTGTGGCAGATATAAACTCTACGTTTGCTTAGAATTAGTATCACAGAGTACTGATTGTAACTTACTTTACGCATGTGTTTGTGTGTGTGTGGTGTTTTTGTGAATAAAGATTATAAGATTATTATTTAGTTTCAATCTCCACTTTTTCTTACACAGAAGTAAAACCAAAATGAAACAAAAAACCATTTAAGATTACAAAATATTTATTTATTAATGAACTATAATATATCATATATGTATATGATGACTTAAAATTAAACCTAAAATACAATCTAAAACAAGTCTTATTACATATTAAGTGAAGAAAGAAGACGTTACAGAAAAAAGTTTTACAAAGAAAAATTATGAAGAGCACCAGAGACAAGCTAAAGATCAACTCGAAGCAAGATTAACATACGCTGAGCTGGAGGATGTTCAAGTAAGATACATGCCTGATAATATTTGGAAGCTGGGTAGTGACCTCGATAACCTGGTGAGTTTATCGAGGTCAGATAAGCACTTGTTCCACGTAAAGTACTGGTATTCAGCTGAGTCCGGTTATACTGGAAGTCGACCCCAACATAGTTGGGAAAGCCCTAGGCAGGTTGATTAAAAATGTTTTCATCTTCTTCCTTAGCCAGCATAGCAAGCAATCTCGATCGTGATGGCCGAAATATGTATTCTCCATACCTCGCATATATTGCGTATCGGACATACGCTAGTTGTTCCATGTCAAAGCCAAAAGTAGCAGCCGACATCATAGCTTCCAGTACATCATCGTTTCTTTCTTTCTCCTTGATAAAATCGACTAATTTTTGAACACGTTCCGGGTCGAGCGATTGTGAAAGATTATATCGTGGTGTTTGTTTGTCTAGGTTCTTTATGACTGTCATGTGTTTAATCGTCTCACTGGTCGCTTTCTTTTGGTATTTCTTCAAATTCATTTCAGAATTCAGATCTTTGTGCACACAGTATTCATTCTGCCAATAAGATTTTCTGAGTCTAAGCTTCTGTATATAATTCGGTACGTACCTAAGTCGTACAGTTTCCAGCTCAGCGTCTGATATTCTCTCTTCTAGTTCCTCTCTAACTTTTCTCTCGTGCTCTTCATCACTTTCCTTTTTAAACTGATTGTCTCTATAGTCTTCAGGTAACGACCATCCTGCTTCCGGACGATGCACTGTGACAAGGGTCTGTAGAACTACTCGGTATCTTCTGTACTTTTCTTCTAGCTGCAAATCGGATAAATCGGCTACCGAAGACTCCATAATCGTCGACTGTTCGTAAATACCACAATAACTTTATACTCAGCAAACTAACGGGCACACTTGGACACACTTGGAGGTTAGATTTTGCTGTTTATCAAACTGCTTGAACACTTTGGAAGCTACTATGTGACTGCACAAAATAACTGTTCGTAAATACTACTATAACTTTTTGCTCAGCGAACAGCCGTGAATACTTCGGAGGTTAATATGCGATTGGATAAAATAACTGTTCGCAAATACTTCGATATCTTTGCTGCTCAGCAAACAGACTTTAACACTGTCCAGGTTAATATGCGACTGCCAGTTGCCACTGCATAAAATACCAAAGAATTTCATTTCATGTTTTTATAAGCTGAGAGGGGGACATATTGCGAAAAAGGGATAGCGCTTTACGTGATGTATAGCTCTTTTTCTCTTTCGTTATGAGACAATTAGACGAGGTCCCAAAAGGATCGCAGGTAAAATTCTGGTTCTTAGCAGCCATATAAATTTGAACTCTAAGTACAGGAGATATGGCGCTGTGAAAGATAAGAATCCATAACGATGTTCTTGGGTCTAGTTACGTTTCATTACTAAAGACTTAGAAAAAAGCATTTTAAAAGTAACCTGCAAGCATTTATTATTTTGCCGGTAAGTGGTAACTTTTGTAAATGTTCAATGTATTTCTTTTTCATTTAGAGTTAAGCTCGCCTTTGTTCATGCATTTTGTTTTACTTTGTTTATATCTTGGTGTAAAAAACGGAAATAAAGGAAAGAATAGGAGTTTACTGATCCGTAATTATGGAAAAGTAATTTTAAAACTTTTGTTCGCGGCTTTCGGTAAAGTTCTAAATAAATTTAGCCAATACTGATACTGTTAGAAAGAATTTATACAACTGCATTGTCAATATTGTACTAGGCATATCGTACTAGGCATATCGTACTAGGTACTTTGTAAAGTTAACTGCTTAACTCACTATTCGAAAACGAACTCATTTGTTTTGAAAATACTTACCTTAAATTATCGCGGCTTCACAACAAGACACCGCTCGAATGTTTACATCATAGAACATCATACCATCACGCCTGTATTGCACGAAGGGTTTGGCAGAGGGTCAGCTTTAGTAACACGCACATTTCAACCAGTTATGTTGAAGTCCCATGTGATAGAGACTTATTGCCTAATGGCCCGGCGTTACATGATGATGATGAAACATGCATGATGTTGATGATGGAGTTGGCCCGTAGTTCGGGTTGCTATAGAGTAATTCCATACAGAATAAAGACAGAAGAATGGTTTGATTCCTCGGTCGGCATCAGTGTTTATCCGTCCCAGGAATCGAACCAAAGAGGCACTTCGAAATACTAAGTTTATGTCAATAATACTTTTCCTAGTAAGTAATGTTACGTGATACATTTATAATAACTTCCATGAACATAAAACAGTTTTCAAATTCAAATTCAAATATTTATTGCTCAACACAGTACATTTTTCATACATTTCCAGATGTCAAGCGAATGCGCAGTCCACTGTGTCGCACCAATACAGGCATGCAAAATTATCATTAAAATTATACAATTTCACAAACTCCAATTAATACCATGTGCAATGTTATACATTCAAAATTATTACCCAACAAAATCTCATAAATTCAAACGAATACCTTACAAAATCTCACAAATTAATACCCTACAAAATCTCACAAATTAATAACCTATCTATTCAATGTCGCAAATTCAAATTAATACTTTATACAATGTCATGTCAAAATAATACTCTATCAAATGTCATACATTTAAGTTAATACGCTATGTGACAACGTCACAAATTCAAAACCAATAAGTCATACAATGTCATAAATTCAAAACTAAAAAATAGAATATAGTTTTAAAAATAGAATACGATAATCTTACTAATATAATAAATGCGAAACTTTGGATAGATGTATGTTTGTTACTCAATCACGCCAGAACGGCTGTACGGATCCAGATGAAATTTTGCACAGAGATAGAGAATAGTCTGGAATAGCACGTAAGTTACTTTTTATCATGGTTTAATGATTCCTTGGGATGATAGAATAGAATAGAATACTCTTTATTATGTACACCCTAAATAAGTTACAGAAAGTATAGACGAAGAAAAACATTACACTGGGTGACACAATGGGCGGCCTTATCGCTGAAAGCGATCTTTTCAAGACAACCTTTTGATGGATTTAAATAAAATAAAACCTGCCAAGTGCGAGTCGGACTCGCACACGAAGGGTTCCGTACCATTATCGCAAAACACTGCATAAAAATCACGTTTGTTGTATGGGAGCCCCCCTTAATTTATTTTATTAATTATTATTTTTTGAAGTAAATATACAACTGAACATTCTGTGAATATTTCAAGCGTCTACCTGTTGCCGTTATTAATATCGAGCAAAAAACGGCAAAAATATCACGTTTGTTGTATGGGAGCCCCCCTTTAATATTTACTTTATACTGTTTTTAGTATTTGTTGTTATAGCGGCAACAGAAATACATTATCTGTGAAAATTTCAACTGTCTAGCTATCACGGTTAATGAGATACAGCCTGGAGACAGACGGACAGACAGACAGACAGACAGACAGACGGATCGTGAAGTCTTAGTAATAGGGTCCCGTTTTTACCCTTTGGGTACGGAACCCTAAAATGAAAGGAAATACAGTACTGTAGGCAGTCAACAACTACGCAATCAAAAACAATTTCCACGCGGGTGAAGCAGCTGGCTGAACTTAGTACTACATAATATCCATGCTTTAACACTAGTAATATAAATATGAAAGTAACTCTGTTTGTCGAATAAGTCGAGAAAAGGTAACAACCTTTTCTCGGACCGGTTGTATGTTCCCTTGTATCATTGTCCACTGCTGAATATAGGCCTACCCCAAGGTTTGATTTTTTAGGTAACATTTTTCCCTTAGGATAATTAAACACTTTCCACGCGGGCGAAAAAACAGCCAAGCTAATATTCTCATAAAACATCTATGCGAATGTATTAATACATTCGCTGCCAAGAACTCGGCTCCCGAGTCCGACCCTATGGCTTTTTAATTCTTTCAGTACGGCAGCGAATGTGTTGTTCATCGTTCTGTCTCACGCCACCTAACTTAGGTAGTGCTAGTATGAAATTACTCGCGGCACCCAATTCCGAGCCGGTACCAATTGGAAGCAAGCTGGATTCCGACCGCGGTGACACTTACTTTATTATGATGGAACTTTAACAAGGTTATGTAGAATGTAGAGCACTCGACCAACGAACGACATTGACCTGGTTTAGATACCAGTAATTGAAAACTACCAGCTTGATGCACTAGAGTCGATCGAAAAGCGGGCCAAGAGACTCATCGGCAATGAGCCACTTGTCAAATCAAAGCTCCAGAGCCTTGAACTTCGTCGCCGAGTTGCCAGCTTGTTGGTTTTTTATCGGTTACATTTCGGGGAGTGTGCGATGGAATTGCATGATTTAATTCCGCCCAGCCCGTTCCATCTTCGGACAACCAGACGTACGTCGATGCGTCATCGGTACATGGTGGACATCCCACCCATACGCACAAAACGTTTTGGGGACACTTTTATTATGCGTACAGCTAAGGAGTGGAATTACCTGCCGGAGTCTGTGTTTCCTGATAGCTACAATCTAGGAGTCTTTAAGTCAAGAGTGAATGGGTTATTTTCTAGGCAAGCATGCTTCACCTTCGACCGCATCATCGCTTACCATCAGGTGAGATAGTGGTCAAGCGCGAGCCTATTGATAAAAATAAAAATATAAAAAACTTCCATCAGTTCGATATTCGTATTCGCATTGAGACGTTCTTTAATATTTGCCATATGATGTCATAGCTAACCAGGTCAAAAGCCTCCGAGAGGTCGAAAAATCAGGCATAAATAAATGTGCTCCTATCAGAGTAGTACTTGACAGTTTGCTTCAAACATAAGATAGCTGACTCAGTAGACAGTTCTGGTTTAAAACCTAATTGATTGTCGTGAGCTTGATACACAGCTTGAACGGTACGTAAACACGTACCGTTCAAGCTGTGTATCAAGCAAACTGTCAAAAACCTTAGCAAGCACTGTGGCTAGTGAGATTGGCCTGTAGTTGCTCGTGTCGGTTAGGTCACCGGTTTTACTCTTCGCAATTGGTACCACCACAGTCCTCATAATATCTGCTGGTACGTAAGCATACCCTATACAAAATGTATATAACATGGCAAGAACTCTTGGTAGGTGGACGCCGGCATGCTTTAGATGCTCAATGCTCAGGCTGTCATGGCCAGGAGATTTTCCACGCGAAATTGACTTTATAACTCCCCGAACATCCATAGCTGTGAATCTGGTGTTTATATCCTGCCCATGCGACCCCTTCACACCGAATGACCGTGGTGGTCCCAATGGCGATTTCACCATAAATTGATCCTTAAATATATCTGCAATACATTTTGTGACGCGCTGTGGAAACAATAATCTGCCGAAAGGAAAATCTGTCTAAACGGAAACAACCCGAAAAATGCATGGTTCGTGTGGCTTAGGCCACGAGAGCGAAGCTGCGTGTAACGGCTAGTTTTAATCATCTGCTTGAGTTTATAAAAATAAAAAATCACATTATTGGCTTCTACACCCAATCAGTTTCATAAAAGTTTTGTGTAAAACTTTTTTAAGCATAATCATCACGCCTGCATTCCCCAAAGTGTTAGGCAGATGCACTTCCTATTGTAAAGCCACATTTCACCAGTTATGTTTAAGTCCCATGTGATAGAGGGCGAGCTTATTGCCATCAACTCATGCTCGGCAATACTTTTGCTACCACTAAACCAATGAGGCAGTTCACATTACTAATGGTGGCTCCATACCACACAGACTTGGTCATTATCTGTACAGACTTGAAAGTTAGCGTGAAAATTATGACGCAGACATCTCTACAATATGTTTGCGCAGACTGGTATCACCGCACTACTAGCTTAATAACATGATGCGTGGTGGGGTACTTAGTCTGAACGGCCCAAATCGAATGGCACGCGGGCCATTCGACCGTAAACAAAAATTGTCTACGTTCGAATGGCCCGGTGGTCAAATGAATTTAAAAATAATTCAAAAGTACAGTCGCAAACATTCTATTAATCACATAGTTTATGAATTTTAACTAAATAAATATTTAATTATTTGAAATAGTCTAAATAAACGGAATACATCTTCATAACCGGTCGGCACGATTTCAGGTAGCTAGATAAACAATGACCCTTCTTGTCATCCAATCACAAGTAGGATGCTTATCTGTGACGTCAGGACTATGGAGAAATATGTTTAATAGTGCAACTTAGTAACACCACTGTTAATTTTGCAATTGTCCATTAATGTTGTGCATTGAACTTTTACTTTCGAGAGTTTTGTGTTTTGTTTACTGTTGGATCCTGGTAAGTTTTTTTGATATATTATAAAGCCAATTGCATATAATGCAATATTTTTCTCAAAATGTTTCTTCAGTTAAAGGCGTTTCATATGTATTCTATCTTTTTGGGTCCAAGAACATAATATGATCGAATTTAATATAAGTACTTACATCTCTTTCAACTCGTATGTAAACAACATCAATATTCGGGCTAAAGACTAAGCTACCATATTTTATTTAGAACATAAATAATATATGACAGGGACTAGATTTTAGACCATACACATACAAATCTGTATTATATACTTTCACACTTCTAAGGCCCATATTGTATTTTCTAGGTTTAAATAATCATAGAAATGGATGACGCACATCCCTCTACATCACAAACTGCAAGTGAGGGTATATCAAGAAAAGGTGCTCGCCTTCTACGTAAAGGTGGTTATGAATATAATTGGAAAAGGCTGAACAAAGACGGAACAGAACTTTGGCGTTGTGCAAAAAAAAGTACGTGCAGTGCTTCTATTAAAACCAAAAGTAACCCTTTAACAGTTGTACGTGAAACATCACATAATCATGGACCTAAAGACTTAGAAACGAGGGAAATTAAAGAGCAAATGGAAAAATGTATAAACGCTGTTCAACACGACGTATCTATTCCGATTCCTCAAATATTTAATGAGCACATGCAAATACTTACACAAAAAGGAGTACAAATTTTACCTAAGTTTGAAAATATAAGCAAACATCTATACCAAAAACGATATAGCTCAATTGGAGCCAAGAGACTTTGCTTTAGAAAAGGAGCTGACGTTATTATCCCTCAAAAATATTTATTTATGTTATTTGCGGATTATCAATGCAGACAAAAAAGAATATTGATATTTGGACATAAGGATTTCACTGTTTATTTGCGGCAGTCAAGAAGTTTTTTCTTTGATGGGACATTTAAGATCTGCCCGAATGGATTTTATCAAGTTTTTACAGTTCATGCAGATATAGGAAGCACTCAAGAATTTGTTAACGTGATTCCTATTTTGTATGCTTTACTACCTGATAAGAAGCTTGACACATATCAGTTACTATTCCAATTAATAAAAAGTCAAGAACCAGAATGGAAACCAACTTATGCCACTATGGATTTTGAAGCAGCTACCATAGTTGCATTACAAAATATTTTTCCAAATGTTAAAATAACAGGGTGCAATTTTCATTTTAGTCAATGCTTGTGGCGTAAAGCAAATAAATTAAATCTACACAAGACCCATTCAGGCAAGGCACATATAAAATTATGTACAGCATTATCACACATTCCTCCACAATTCGTTGACGATGGTTGGCTTTATATTATGGCAGAAAGTCCGTGCAGTGATAATTTTACAAAATTCAACGATTATTTTGTTAGCACATGGCTAGACGATAAGGTGAATTCAAGTATCTGGTGTACATATAATAAATATCATAAAACAAATAACATTGTAGAGTCATGGAACAATAGAATTAGAAAATTCATAAAAGTCAAACCAAATATTGGTCAACTTCTGCAAGGGTTGCATAACGACTTCAAATATTATTCAAATCAGATAAGGAAACCTGATGGCATCAAAATTTCAAAAAGGAAACCTGAAACTTTATCAAGAAACTGGAAAATTCAAAGTATTGTAGAAGAATTATTGACTGGACAGATAAGCGTGGGGCATTGCTTAGAAAAATTAAAGTTTTAATCAATTATATTGTTCAGTCGTATTTTCTTTTTATTTTGTTGGTTTTTTATTTTAAAATAAGCCCGATTGTTACTAAATCTTATTGATTAATATTGTATTTTTATATTTTGTTGATTTGTTTTTCTAGAATAAGACTTATTTTAGGTAAATCTTATAGTAAATTCTCATATTTTGTTGATATGTTTCCTTACAATTGCTGGTTGGTTTTGACTAAACATTGTTGTGTAATAATATTTTTATGTTTGTTCATTTGTTTCTCTAAAATAAGACTGATTTTCACTAAATCTTATTGTGTAATAGTAAATTCCCACGAATTGAGGATTTTTATTCTTTAAAATTAGGCTGCTTTTGACTAACTTTTTAATTGTATTTTTTTACATTTTGTTGATTGGCTTGTTGTTTTATTTTATCTTATTGTATATTTTGTTGATTGTTTTAATGAAGATAATACAAATCTAAGAAAAAATCATCTTTTATTTAAACTTTTTACTTTTGCACCCGAATGTACATAATGTAGTTTATCCATTGAATTAAGATAGATTGTGTCACCAACGGGCCATTTGTACGTATACGATTTTTGTTTACGTTCGAATGACCCACGTGCCATTCGATTTGGGCCGTTCAGACTAAGTACCCCGTGGTGATTAACTAATTCATTTCATAATTAATCATATGTTTGGCTTCGACATATACGCATATACACACAGACTTTCGACTTTTCTGATACACCGACATTATGTCTGTTATGTGTTGCACAGACAAAGTTCTATAGAAGCTAATGAAAGTCTTTATAGTGTGGACCCACCATAAGTGTATGTTAATAAAAACAAATAAGTTAATAAGAACAAATTCCTAAAACTACCTTTTCAAGTAGGTCAAGACTGAGTTTTGGTTGTACGTTTTAACTGGTTTTTTAACCACGACGTGGTGTGTGTTTGTGTATCTGCCTGTGAAATCAAAGCTCCCAAACGGATGAACCGATTTTAATTCAGATCTTTTTGGATGAAAGTTGACTTTAGTAATCAGTATTGTCTATATTTATGTATTGTCTATAAAACTTTGCCAAAAGCTAAGAACATGAACTTAAAAAATAATAACCCTTAATTACGGATCAGTAAACTACCATTCATTAGCGATGTTTACCTTTGAACATTTACAAAACTAACAACTTATCAGCGACATAATAAATGCTATTGTGTTTTTCTTAGTATTTAGCAATAAAACACGCCTAGACCCAATAACATCACAATGAATTCTACGCCTTATCTCCTATACTTATAGTTCAAACTGGTATGGCTACTAAGAACTAGTATTATTACCTGCGACCGTTGGGATTATTACCTCCTCAACGTCATTGTCTCATTGCGAAAAGGAGACAAAGCTGTGCAGCACATATAGCCCCATCCCTTTTTCACTATACGTCCCCTCTCAGCTTTTAAAAACGTGAAATGAAAATCTTTGGTGTGTTATGCAGTGGCAACTGGCAGTCGCATATTAACCTCCGATTTGTTCAGTGTTGACGGCATTATCCTGTACAGCAAAGTTATCATAGTATATACGAACAGTAGTTTGTGCAGTCGCGTAGTAACCTCTGAAGTGTTCACGGCAGTTTTCTGAGTAGCAAAGTTTAACCTCCAAAGTGTGCACGTCGGTTTGCTGAACAAAAAGTAATCGTGGTATTTACGAACAGTTGTTTTGTGCAATTGCATAGTGATCTCTGAAGTGTTCGAGGCAGTTTTCTGAGTAGCAAAGTTTAACTTCCAAAGTGTGCACGTCGGTTTGCTGAGCAAAAAGTTATCGTGGTATTTACGAACAGTGACGATTATGGAGTCTTCAGTGGCCGATATATCCGATTTGCATCTGGAAGAAAAGTACAAGCGATACCGGCTAATTCTACAGACCTTTGTTAACTTCCATCACCCAGACAGGGAAACAGAATGGACGTTACCGGAAGACTATGATGGTAAATTTAAAAATGAAACTGACGAAGAGCACGAGAGAATAACAAGAGATAAACTCGAAGCGGAAATAACATACGCTGAGCTCGGGGATGTTCAACTAAGATACATCCCTAAAACCATTCGGCAACTCAGGAACAAAAGAGACTATTGGGAGAGGGAATACCATCTGTGCAGTGACCCGATATCTGACAAGAAATGGAGAAAATACGAGAAACAACTGAACAAAGAGATTATTAAACACAAGACAGTTCTAAAGAATTTAGACAAAGACCAGAAAAAAGGCGAAGAGCTTTTTAATCTTTCGCATTCTCTTGATCCGGAACGTGTTCAGAGTTTGGTGGATTACATCAAGAAAAAAGAAACAAACGATAAGGTTCTTGAAGGTATGATGTCGGCTGCTGTTTTTAGCTTTAAATTGGAACAATATGCGTATATCCAATACGCAATATATGTGAGGTATGGAGAGTACATAATTCGGCCATCACGATCAAGATTGCAGACTAAGGATGATGAATAATCAATCTGGCCAGGGCTTTCCCAACTATATTGAGGTTGGCTTCCAGACTAACCAGATGCAGCAGAATACCTACCAGTGTTTTACATGAAGCAAGTGACTATCTGACCTCAATAACCTAGTGACTGGGTAGCGACACCCTGGCTTGACATTAACTTGTTTTGAAATAAGACTTGTTTGATTCTTACTTATGTTATGTTATAAACTTGTAACTCATGTATGATACGAGTAAGTTCATATTTTATTTTTTGACATTTATTTTTGTTTATAAATTAGCAGTTTTATTATTTCATGGTTTTGTCTTTTTATTTTGTAATGTTTTAAATTATTGACTTTTTACGAGTATTTAGATTTTTGGTTTAGGATTTTAACTTCTGACATATGGTTTTTAATGATTTAAATACAATTTGAATGTATTATTTTAACCAATTGTATGTTTTCTATTGCAATTCGAATACATATTATTCAGATTAACCTAATTTTATTATTATTCTGATCTAATCTATTTTTAAAATTGTATTTTTTTTTGTTTTCATTGAATCATGAATTAAATTGTGTAATTGTTTGTGGTTTAGTATTAGATACTATAGTTATTGAGTGCTATGTACGTCCCTCTTGTCATGGACATTGGTCCTGTTGTAATTAAGATGTTTCTGTATAATATGTGTAATGTGGTGTGGTGTACTTTTCAATTTACCAATAATAAATATATTTTTTGTGATCTTAATTTTTTATGTTTTATTTTCGCTTGACTCATTAGTTGGCATCTTTAAAATATTTGAGCCTGATACTAAATAATGATTTTCTACTCATAAACGTAAAACTTTTATAAAAAATGTGTTTGGCGAACTTTATTCTTACTAGAAACAAAACAGAATTTTGCTAATTAGTTTTGTAACGCTTAAGAAAAAGAAAATCCAGGTGCTGCGAGTTTTTTTTGGTGAAGTTAGATAACTTTCAGTTCTACAAAAGAATAACCTACATTTTTTGAAGACGGTTAAATAAGTAAAAGGTTCTGTTTGGGGTAAATTTAACTAATCTGTGTTGATAATAGGAATTGTAAATAGAGTTTATATCTATCACACATAAATATTCAATCGTATCATAAGAAAACGCTTGTTAAAAAAAACCGTGCTTATTAATTTGTAGCCAGTAAGAAAAAAATCCCAGTAAGATTTTTCAGTGAAGTAAGATTACTTTCAGTATAATATTTATGTACGTTTAGGGCTTAGAGGCTTTTGCCATATTAGTTAGAGTAGTAGAGCATTATATAGTTCATATTTTGTTTTTCTGCCGTCCTGTAGGGTTCCAAAATGAAGGGTTTTTGGAGGTGATTACGAAAATATATAACACTTAAATGTGTTTAAAGTAATTCGAAAAACAAATATAACTAAAAAAAGATGTAAGTATCTAAACAAAGTTAAATCAAAAATAAAAAACCCGACTGCTTAAGCGAATTAAAAAGATGTAAACAAGATCGGAAGACAAACAGACAGTCGGGTTTTTTGATGTTTAAAGATAGCAAAATCATTAAGTATAATACTTTGAGGACTCTGCTTTAAAAGGCAAACTCCTTACATATAATAAGGCTGGCATGTTATATATAGTTTTGCAAGGTAATTGAATTAGGAACACTTGTCATATATAGAATATGTTTTTCTCTAACTTTGATTGGCAATTCCATAAACTAATATATATAGATTGAGAGTCAATTCTGCTGAAGCAGCCTATAAGGCAGGCACGTTATTTCTAGAATACATGATATAAAAATAATCTCCAAGTATTTTATTGATTATCTGAGCTACTCCTGTTAAGCCAGATAATAAAAAATTGCAATCCCTAAAAACACTAAAGACCCCAACAAATGCAAAACAGGTTAAGTCTGTATTGGGTTTGTTTTCTTTTTATAGAAAGTTCATTAGTAGTTTTGCTGAAATAGTATTGCCTCTTACAAGATTATTAAAAAAAAACGCCAAGTTTATATGGGGAAGAAAAGAAGAAGAAGCCTTCCAGAAGATAATAAAGATTATGGAATCACCCCCAATATTGCATTTTTATTCTAGTAATAAGCAGTTAACAACTAGGTTGCATGTGGACGCTAGTGGGGAGGCCCTTGGCTGCTGTCTCATGCAAGGTGACGATGTGTTGTTCCCTATAGCATACGCGTCCAGGAAGCTGAGTGAGGGAGAGAAGAAATATTATACAACAGAGAAGGAGTGTCTTGCTTTAGTCTGGGCGTTAAATTATTTTAATCATTTTCTTTGGGGGCTGAGGTTCCAGGTTGTCACTGATCATAAGGCTTTGTGCTGGCTACGAGGTAGAAAGGACATGAATGGAAGGTTAGCTAGGTGTTCGCTGTGTATCCAGGCGTATGACTTCGATATTGTACATTGTTCAGGCAGAGATAACGTTATTGCTGATTTTTTTAGTAGGAATCCATTCATGCAAGTCGAGGAGGATCAGAAGAGGACGGAGGAGGGCCCTGACGACGGCATGCTGTTATATAGGATCGAGGTGGTCAGGATAAGAGATGATCAACTTCGAGATGAGTTTTGTAGGCATTGGTTGGATAGGATAGCAGCTAGCGGGAATAATGTGGTGAAGGGATTTAGTGTGATGGATGGTATTTTGTGTAAGAAAACCAGGATTCTGAATTATCATCGAATGCTAGTAGTCGTTCCTAAAAACTTGGTACAGGAGGTGTTGAAAGAACTTCATGATGATCCATGGTCAGGAAAGCATTTAGGGCTGGCGAAAACTTTAGCTAAGTTTAGAGCGAGGTACTTTGTTAAAGATGCAGAGAGAGTGATAGATAAATATGTAAGAAGCTGCGTGTTATGCCAAGAGCGGAAGAAGGATGACCAGGTGGCTGTTACAACCTGTTGTTGTGAACCGTTTGATGGAAAAGGTTGGGATAGATGTGTTAGGTCCTTTTAGGAAGTCACTGAAAGGTAATAGGTATATTATTGTAAGTTTGGAATATAAAACGAAGTATGCAGTTTGTAGAGCAGTACCCAGGGTGACGGCGCAAAGGATCAGCGAGTTCCTGATCGAAGAGATTTTCTGTCAATATGGCGGGGTTAAGCAGATTGTGTCGGATAGCGGTTCGGTTTTTACATCTCGGTTGGTAAATTAAACGGTAACTTATTTCGGAGCCAAGTCACGCTTCACCACTGCGTTCCACCCCGCAACGAACGGTTTAGTTGAGCGATTTAATCGAACAATGTGTCAGATGCTATCCATGTATGTAACCAACGATCAGCGAAATTGGTGTAGTTATATCCCACTAGTGTGTTTTGCTTATAATGCCAGCAAACAGTCGAGCACTAGATTTTCACCTCACATGTTATTATACGCTAGGGAACCATTATTTCAAACCGACATGGTTGTAAATAGTAGCAATATTAACATGATTGATTATGTAGGACGTCATGAGCTAGGGAATAGTTTGACACGATGTGCCATAGATAATATAAAAAAGGCACAGGTTAAACAGAAAATGCGATACGATAGAAAAGCTAAACGAAAAATATTTGCACCGAATCAATTAGTGTTGCTCTATACACCTAGACGGACCACAAATAAAAGTCTAAAACTATGTAGGTTGTATAAAGGCCCGTACCGAATAGTTAGGAGATTATCTGATGTAAATAAGGTAATAAAAAAAAATATAGACGATTTAGGGACATAGTACATGTAAATAGATTAAAACCTTTTAATGTTAGAGTAGAATAGGAGATAGATATAGAGTTAGAAGATGTGAATAGGTTAAGGTTATTTAGCGTCTTAGGTCCCCTTTATTTTTATCTAGAAAAAGGCCCGATACCAAATTTAAAAGGAAATAGGAATGTCAACTGTCACTATGGCACATTGAAGTTAGTAGGGATGTGGAAGTAGAAAAAAGTATCGATTAATGTCGACTTTTTTTAAATAGTATCGATATGTATAATTAGTTTTTCAATTTCTTCTGCATGTTCTGATGTGCTGGTGAGTTGTATGCTGCTGGGCGAAAAAGAGGCTGGCAACATTGACGAAGCATCGAAGAAACGTCTAATTATTTAGTAAGCAAGTTCGTATAGGCAGTACTACAACCATTTCAAGATTTATTATAATACAATTCCTCTTTGGTGGAAGAAGAGGAATGTTTGTAACTGGAACAAACTTTGCTGACGGGGCATAACCTTTGCAAAGGATGTCGAGTTGACATCATGGGTCCAGTTAATGACTGTTGTTTAAATAAAAGTTAATGCTTTTATAATGATAAGCCCAGGTGCAAGTTCTGTAATAGGATTTGAAATTCGATGCGATCCAGCCTTTCCTTCTCTGGCCTGATAAATGCACGAGATCGAAAAATTTTATCACGTCTTAATTTTTGAAATTTATACCCAATCCGGGTCGATGTGAGTTGACGCATCATTCGTGTTAGCGTTGGGAGGACGCCTTGATCCTTTTTCAGAGGTTTTGGCCAATGAGGTTTAAGCATGACAGCGTTGATTTGTTAGTGCGTATGCGCACGTCAGCTAAAAAGTTAAAAGCTCACATCGGAGCATCAGATAATTCGTTTGTCATGACTTAAGCCTTCCCCTTTTAAGGGTCGTACCTCAATTGTAAATCTAATTCCTCTGTTAGGTAAATGTCCGGGTTAGGATAAGGTAGGATTGATGACCTTTCAAAACTTAGAATAGAAGCACCTCATATGATTCTGCGCGACTATTCGTAGGGGCGTAGCTCATGTGAGGACTCTGCTTTAAAAGGCAAACTCCTTACATATAATAAGGCTGGCATCATATACATAGTTAATTGAAGGTAAAGAATTTACAAGGTAATTGAATTAGGAACACTTGTCATATATAGAATATGTTTTTCTTTAACTTTGATTGTCAATTCTGCTGAAGCAGCCTATAAGGCAGGCACGTTATTACTAGAATACATGATATAAAAATAATCTCCAAGTATTTTATTGATTATCTGAGCTACCCCTTTCACAATACTTTAAAAGATATTATTTAGTACCTGAACATATCTTTTGTCTATTGTTTTACAAGCCCCATTGTTATTTTATTGTAGCCAACCCAGCCAGACATCGTACTGGTTTTGTAAATTTTCTAATCCTCAGTAACACCAACAACCCAAGAATCGAACTCAGATGCATAGCCAACTGCAAATAAGTTTATAATCGCGTTTTTTATTTCATGTACTCTACAAATATACGGTTGTTAGATTTTGTCTTTTGTTTGTGCTATAAGCCATTGTTTCTTGCCAAACAATGATTCAAGAACAACGGGAAATCAAATCCAAGGGTTAAAATATGCGGCATAAACGGTCGTATCTTTTGATTACGTTAGATTTTTTCACTTGATATCTCCATGCATCCTGCAAAAAAGGTCTTGACAGACGGACATTCAGACAACGAATTGATCCTCTAAGGAGTCCTTTTGAGGAACGTAACCCTAATAACGAATGTGTCTGCTTTTAAATAGCGGGAGCTCACTTGATTGAGGTGAGTAGGGAACTTTACAAATTAGCTCGTATACACATGACTTGCAAAATGCCATTACTTTGCACTACCCTACCCTACCTACCCTACCCTACCTACCCTACCCTACCTACCCTACCCTACCTACCCTACCCTACCTACCCTACCCTACCTACCCTACCCTACCTACCCTACCCTACCTACCCTACCCTACCTACCCTACCCTACCTACCCTACCCTACCTACCCTACCCTACCTACCCTACCCTACCTACCCTACCCTACCTACCCTACCCTACCTACCCTACCCTACCTACCCTACCCTACCTACCCTACCCTACCTACCCTACCCTACCTACCCTACCCTACCTACCCTACCCTACCTACCCTACCCTACCTACCCTACCCTACCTACCCTACCCTACCTACCCTACCCTACCTACCCTACCCTACCTACCCTACCCTACCTACCCTACCCTACCTACCCTACCCTACCTACCCTACCCTACCTACCCTACCCTACCTACCCTACCCTACCTACCCTACCCTACCTACCCTACCCTACCTACCCTACCCTACCTACCCTACCCTACCTACCCTACCCTACCTACCCTACCCTACCTACCCTACCCTACCTACCCTACCCTACCTACCCTACCCTACCTACCCTACCCTACCTACCCTACCCTACCTACCCTACCTACCCTACCCTACCTACCCTACCCTACCTACCCTACCCTACCTACCCTACCCTACCTACCCTACCCTACCTACCCTACCCTACCTACCCTACCCTACCTACCCTACCCTACCTACCCTACCCTACCTACCCTACCCTACCTACCCTACCCTACCTACCCTACCCTACCTACCCTACCCTACCTACCCTACCCTACCTACCCTACCCTACCTACCCTACCCTACCTACCCTACCCTACCTACCCTACCCTACCTACCCTACCCTACCTACCCTACCCTACCTACCCTACCCTACCTACCCTACCCTACCTACCCTACCCTACCTACCCTACCCTACCTACCCTACCCTACCTACCCTACCCTACCTACCCTACCCTACCTACCCTACCCTACCTACCCTACCCTACCTACCCTACCCTACCTACCCTACCCTACCTACCCTACCCTACCTACCCTACCCTACCTACCCTACCCTACCTACCCTACCCTACCTACCCTACCCTACCTACCCTACCCTACCTACCCTACCCTACCTACCCTACCCTACCTACCCTACCCTACCTACCCTACCCTACCTACCCTACCCTACCTACCCTACCCTACCTACCCTACCCTACCTACCCTACCCTACCTACCCTACCCTACCTACCCTACCTACCCTACCCTACCTACCCTACCCTACCTACCCTACCCTACCTACCCTACCCTACCTACCCTACCCTACCTACCCTACCCTACCTACCCTACCCTACCTACCCTACCCTACCTACCCTACCCTACCTACCCTACCCTACCTACCCTACCCTACCTACCCTACCCTACCTACCCTACCCTACCTACCCTACCCTACCTACCCTACCCTACCTACCCTACCCTACCTACCCTACCCTACCTACCCTACCCTACCTACCCTACCCTACCTACCCTACCCTACCTACCCTACCCTACCTACCCTACCCTACCTACCCTACCCTACCTACCCTACCCTACCTACCCTACCCTACCTACCCTACCCTACCTACCCTACCCTACCTACCCTACCCTACCTACCCTACCCTACCTACCCTACCCTACCTACCCTACCCTACCTACCCTACCCTACCTACCCTACCCTACCTACCCTACCCTACCTACCCTACCCTACCTACCCTACCCTACCTACCCTACCCTACCTACCCTACCTACCCTACCCTACCTACCCTACCCTACCTACCCTACCCTACCTACCCTACCCTACCTACCCTACCCTACCTACCCTACCCTACCTACCCTACCCTACCTACCCTACCCTACCTACCCTACCCTACCTACCCTACCCTACCTACCCTACCCTACCTACCCTACCCTACCTACCCTACCCTACCTACCCTACCCTACCTACCCTACCCTACCTACCCTACCCTACCTACCCTACCCTACCTACCCTACCCTACCTACCCTACCCTACCTACCCTACCCTACCTACCCTACCCTACCTACCCTACCCTACCTACCCTACCCTACCTACCCTACCCTACCTACCCTACCCTACCTACCCTACCCTACCTACCCTACCCTACCTACCCTACCCTACCTACCCTACCCTACCCTACCTACCCTACCCTACCTACCCTACCCTACCTACCCTACCCTACCTACCCTACCCTAATTTTCCTTTTTTTTTTTTTTTTTTGTAAATCTAAACCATTCTCGAATCTCCACGAACACACACAAAAAATTTCATCAAAATCGGTCCAGTCGTTTAGGAGGCGTTCAGTCACATACACACGCACACAAGAAATATATATATTAAGATATGGATTTGAGCTATGCCTGCCAGCATTTTTTTTTTCTTATCAAGGAGTATGTCGTTCTCACTACTTTTTGATCCCTCCTAGTATATGGACAACGGAAAATAAATAATTATGTCTAAGTGATTTTGAAATTTGTTTTTGAAGCTTTTGGCAAAGGGCTATGCAAGCAAAGGCAATACAGATGAAGTTTTAAAGTATTCCTACAGCTGAATTTACAATGTAATGGCATTTTGCAAGTCATGTGTGTACGAGCTAATTTGTAAAGTTCCCCGCTCACCTCAATCAAGTGAGCTCCCGCTATTTAAAAGCAAACACATTCGTTTTTAGGGTTACGTTCCTCAAAAGGACTCCTTACAGGATCAATTCGTTTTCCATCTGTCAAGACCATCAAGTGAAAAATCAAACATCTAAATCGACGTAATCAATAGATACGGCCGCTAATGCCGCATATTTTAACACTCGCAATTGATTCAAAACCTATAGGGTATTTCCCGTTGACCTAGCATTATGAGAGAGAAATGGCCATATCTTAGCTGACATAAATTTGAGCGATCTCAAGCTTCTGACTACCCGTAACGACTGTCAAAGATCTTTAAATGACAGCCGGGAACAACGGCTTAACGTGCTTTCCGAGGCATGGAGGAAACTCGGGATGTTGAAATGGTCACCCATCCACGGACCGACCTTGTCAAGCGTTGCTTAACCTTGATGATCGACCCGTGCGGCTGTTATTATTTAGCCACGAGCTCCTCCCAAAACGAAAATTTAATAATAGATTTTAATTTTTTTATACTACAATCATTATACAAAAATGGCGCTCGATATTTTATTTTCCAAACTGAGTTATGATTATGACTGTTGCTAATCATGAAATCAAATATTTGGGCGTACCAACAAGTTTTAAGTTAGCAAATATAGGTTAGAATAAGAATTAAATGACCTCAGAGCTAACTAGTTATAACAATCAGTTTGTATGGACGGTGGTCCCCAAACTAGTTCAAATCTTTTATCATGGACCTGAGTGGTCAATCAAATGTTTAAAATTTAACATAATTGTAAAATAAAGTTAATGCCTTAGAAAAACAATGTTTAATATCATATTTGTACCAAGTGCAACCCCACTTGTTGTGTCCATTCTATGTCTGTTCCTTCTAGCTGTCCTGGAAGAGATCGCTGAATGCGATAAGTATTTTTTTCTTATTTTGAAGTTTCCTTTATATCTTGTTTTTATCTTGGTGTTGGAAAATAAATTAGTTGGTGTGTTAGTTGTGCATGTGTAGGTGCTTATGTCTAACAGGGAAAGACTAATATAATTAAAAAATATTTTAATCGTCAAGAAATTTATTTTCAAAGATAAAAATTTACATGGTGTGTAAAATACTTAATTAACTATAACTACATTTTGTATACACTCAAATCAAAAACTACTAACTAAGTTTAAAAGTTATGACTTAACCATAATCACACTAAACATAACCAGTCTTCAAAATCAATTTTGCTTCCTTAGCCTACAGTCTTCGCGCTCTCACGAGTTCCCCTCCGGTCACAGCAGCTGCATCAACGTTGCCCACGGTTATACGTGTATGCCTCTTGAACGTGGTGGCTCCCCATACACTGCCCAGAATGCGTAGATCACGTATAAAAGATATGTGATGACCCTGGGTATACCGGGAGCTGGTGTTGTGAGCCAATTGAAAATTTCTTCTCTCTGATTTTGATGATCATTGTAGAACGTGACCAACCCTTGCAACAAATCTAGATCAAGTGACTGGGTGAAATGGTTCCTGTCACCTTTTATATATCTCCATCTTATATGGTCAAGGTTTTTCAATATCGTCTTGTGCTTTTTGACCTCGTTGACGTGTTGTGCCTCGAATTTCTTCCAGCTTGCCAATGCCGCATAGTTATTTAAGCCCAGGAACGCCCTTTTCCACTGCTCTGCTTTGTTCTTGAGATCCCGTATGTACTCAGGGACATATAGCAGCTGGACTTCTTCGAGGTCGGCGTCCGGCAATTCGCGAGTTAGCGCACTCGCGAAAAAATCGAAACACACGCCTTCTTTCGATTCACGGACACAAGGTAAAAGCTCCATAGTAATTGCAACTTGGAAACGATGTGTTCACTTTGAAGGTTAGCAAGAAACTGCATAAAGCAGCAAGGGATATCCTGATTTTATATACCATGAGAGGTGGTAATGATGGCTGTGACTGGTGACTCAGGTAAACAATACTGGCTTTTCGAAATATGATTAGATAACGATCAGAGGACGGTTCACATTTTATTTTTGGACTACACAATTACCTATTGTGATTTACTAAGTGGTGTATTTATGATATTATTGTCCGATACTAAGAAAACAATTAGTACTAAATCGGCGGTAGGTAAGTTGTCAAATATTTTAAATGACTTACAATGGATCTCTGATAAGATGAACAATGGTAAGGAACCAAATACCTTTAACATTCACAATAGAGCTTATAGCGCTAGGTATGTTTACGAACTTGTCGGATACATTGTATTTTGCGTGGAATATCGAGAATTCCCCATCTTTAAAATGATTACATATAGAGCGGTGTTTTATAACAAAATATAAGTAAACGTATTCTATATAACTATAAGAATATTAGTTACCGCCCACGGCTCGTCCCACGTTAAATTATTACTATAGGTAAAGTGTTATCAAAATCCGGTCAGTAGTTTTTGCATGAAAGATTACGAACATCCATACTCACAAATTTTCAAATTCATATAGTTATAGTAGGAAGTTAATGTAATTTGGATTTATATTTAAGAGTTGTCCTATTTATTTAATGATTCTACGAATTTTAATAACGATAACTACTCAAAAATAATCTAAGTCAGTTATTTTATTATACTTATTTTAAGTCAGTCGAACGTGCCATAAAGTGATCTATAAAAATCACTGCTAAACTCACTCAAGCGCATCATAATTCGAAAGCGAACTTATTCGTTTTTATTAGGTTTCCGTTTCTTAAAACATGGGATCACTTCGTTGTCTGTCTATCAGGACCTTTTTTCCAGAACGCGTGGAGGTGTCAAGTGAAAAACAAACTTCTAAATTAATGTAAACAAAAAAAACGGCCGTTTATGCCGCACATTTTTGACACTCGCAAGGGAATCAAAACCTATAGGATACTACCCGTTGACCTAGAATCATGAAATTTGGCAAAAAACAATGGCTTATAGCACAAAAGAGGATGAAATCCAATAACCGTACATTTGTACCTACTTCAAATAAAAAACGCGATTATAAACTTATTTGCAGTTGGCTATGCACCTGAATTCGATCCTTGGGTGGTCGGTGTTACTGAGGATTAGAACATTTACAAAACCAGTACGATATCTGGCTGGGTTGGCAACAATAAAATAACAAAGGGGCTGTAAAACAATAGACAAAGATAGGTGCAGGTACTAAGTACATTAGTCCATCCTTTTGAAGAATACAAGCTCAATGATTTTGTAATGCGAAAAACTCACAAAATTAACTTGCCAACTCGATATTCGGGAAGTTCTTCTAATTGTAAACTAACAATAATACCAGCCTGATTATGTAGCACTGCAGGTCAATCACGCGAGTTGGCTATTTCAAACTTGTATCCAAACTAATATAATAAGCGCGAAACTAACTCTGTTTGGTACCTTTTCACGACTCAATGGCTGAACTAGAGTTTGAGACCCTGGGAAATATATAAAAGTTTTATCGCGGTAGGGTATTCCCTTGGGATGATAAAAAAGCCGCGGGCAGAAGCTACATAACGATACATACATCACGATCAAGACTGCAGGCTAAGGTGTAATCAATCTGCCCTGGGCTTTCCCAACGATGTTGAGCTTGGCTTCGAGTCTAACAATGCAGCGTAATGTGTGTTAATGTTAAATGTTGTACTTACATGGCGCAAGTGTCTATCTGACCTCTATAAACTAGTGACTGGGTAACGATACCCCTTGTAATATTTTTTTTATGTAGTAAAACTTGTGTCAGATTCTAATTTAGGTTAAGTTGTAACTATGATATTTTTAGGCTAAGTTAGTAAGTAGTTTTTGATTTTAGTGTATTTAAATGTAGTTATAGTATTTTATCAACTGTAAATATTGTATCTATGTAAATAAATATTGTTAACTAATGAATAAAGATTTTGTAATATAAAATATGTTTTTGATTCATTTTAACTACGCTTCTGTATAAGAATCTATAAAAATCTTAAGATTGATACTTGAGTGAAGTCGTTTGTGTAGCTCAGGAGGGACTCGAGAGAGTTGCTATCTGGCTGCAAAATAATCTACTGACCCTGAACGTTGGTAAAACTAAGGCGATGTGTTTTAGTGTGACTGATCGGTCAGCGCCAGGCCGAGATCTGCAAATAAAACTGCATGTTTGTGGTAATACCAATGACGAAAATTGTGACTGCTCGAAAATGGAACAAGTCACGAATACAAAATACCTAGGGATACTGATCGATGAGCACCTAACTTGGGAAAAGTTAGGTGCTCATCGATCATCATCGATCATCATCAGAAATAGACGCACTTGTGAAGCGAACCAGGAAACTCTCACATATATTTAAAAAAGTTAAGTCCATCGCAACTCCTAAACTGATCCGTATGTTGTACTTTACCCTGTGCCAATCACTACTAAGTACTGTGTATCGGTCTGGGGAGCAGCGAACAAAACCAATTTGCTTAGGTTGGAGAGAGCACAACGAGCTATTTTGAATATAGCGTACAAAAAACCCTAGCGGTACTCAACTGATGTTCTTTATTCGGAATGTAGCGTCCTCCGTGTGAGGCAACTGTTTATCGTTTCAATACTAATACGCTTGCACAGAGATGCCAAAGAACTGGCCCGCCATTCATACAGAATGTTAAAATGGGATCAGTCTTGTTTTACACGCAGATCTTTTGAATTTCTTGGGACCTTCCTCTATTCAAAACTATACTCTCACAATAGAACTATAGTTGCCTTAACTTACAGACGTTAAACTACAGCCAAACGGAAAACCTTTTGCACGTACAGTCGCAAATTTGGGACATAATAGCATCACTTAAGCATGCAATCACCCACCTATATACTCTACACACATACTCATACACACACGCATACACTCACCCAAAAGCAACTTAAACTCTATTCATATATTATCTACATTACAATCATGTTTTATCTCTGTGTAATTAGTTATACTACCTAGTAAACATGTTTTCCTTACCTACCTAGGAAGAGACTGGACCGCGCAACACAGGGAATCCTAGTGTGTGGTCCAGGGAATTTGTTAACACCTAGCACTTCAGGCCCTCTGTGTATGTATTATTGGTTAACTATAGTATTGTATAAAAGATGAATGGAATAAAGATAATGTTAGTTATTTTTTAAGATACTTAATAATAATCATATAATCCTTATTCATAAAAACACCACACACACACACGAACACATGTGTAAACTAAGTTACAATCAGTTTACTTATAAACAAAGCTGTACACATATGTTTGGGAGAACTTTACCTACTCTGCAATATTACAGAAATACCCAATCACATCGAACTTCAGAGTAGTTTCTGCCTTAAACTTATTTTCATTACATTCTAACTTAACTTGACTTCATAAAGACGATCCTTTTTTCAAAATTAATATTTCAGAATTCCTACTATAGGTACAAAAAGATTTCTCACGTACACTTGGACCTTCCCTCTGAGTCTACAGATTTACGTTTATTCAACTTTGCTTCCCTTTTATATTTAAAAACAAACAAAGGTTAACAAATAAGGGTAACATTTTAATTTTTGAAACAATAACCGCACTTACTCTCATAGTTTTAATACACTCATATAATTTCAAGCGTTTATTTAGTTAAGAGAACTGTGCTCGCCCAGTGGTTACGGCCCCGACTTACGAGTCGTGAAGAAACCGACATGTCCTAGAACTAAAAATTCAAAGATTCATTCAATTACTCGCACCACACTAGGCCTACGAATTAGATAACGGCCCTTTCCCTCTCAAAGAGAGAATACCTATGTCATAGCAAATGCATTTTTCGGGATAGGTACAATGCTAAGAAGTGATAGTGTAATTTTCCATCAGTAAAAGTATTCTGATAATCCGATCAGAGTACCTTTTACAAACCTTAAAAAAAAACAAACGGTTTAACATTTTTGTATTTGTTTAAGCATCGTGTGGCAACCTGGACTTATAACTAACTACATAGTTTCTGCCCGCGGCTTCGCCCGCGTATAAAGTGTTTTATAATCCCAAGGGAAAATTACCGGCATAAAAAAATCTATGTCTTTTCCAGAGTCTCAAACTCTAGTTCAGCCAAACAAAAAGGTAACAAACCGAGTAACTTTGCATTTATAATATTAGTTTGGATATAAGTTTACGATGCCACACCGTAGCCAGTGCTATGCTCGTAGAATTTCAATAATGTACTACCTTCTGCCAGTGACTTCGCCCGCGTGAAACTCGGTAATTATCCCAAGGGAACGCACTCCCGAGATTAAAATTATCTTATATCCTTTTCTTAGGTACAATCTTGACAATATCTCTAGACCAGGCATAAAAACGTTTCAAACAAATAAACAGACAGTTAGTTTTGCATTATTGTAGTGTTTTGATTTTATTGAAATTAAGGGTAACTTTTGTTCATTGTAAAAGAAATTCATGAATACACAATTATAACTTTTACTAAAGGATCAACTCTGAAATATGAAAATAAATACAAAATTATCAAAATGGCATATAGTGATAATTGTTCGTATTCCTTAGCTGCACTCCATGAAATATGGCCAAATTATTAGATTTTGTAGTTTGTGTTTCATAAGGCTTCTGTCATAGGTAGCTATGTAGGTACTTAAAACAGTAGTTCTAGTCTTATCACATAAATAATTTAGACTTAAGACATATTATATCCCATAAAATACAGTCATCATCATCATCAGCCTTTTAATGTTCCCACTGTTGGGATAAAGGCCAAATCTCTGTGAGACTTGTGATACGGAATGGGCCTTAATCCACCACGCAGGCCCAGTGCGGGTTGGTAGATGTCACATGTCTTCAAATTTTTGGTTCTAGGACGTGCCGGTTTCCTCACGATGTTTTCTTCCACCGTTATGAGAGCAGTGGTGATGAAATAATTTACACAAAGTAAAGCGCCTGCCTGGGTTCGAACTCACGATATACAACTTGTAAGTCGCGGCCACTGCCACTAGGCCACCACTGCTGTCACTGAAATACAGTACATACTTACTTTTCTTCGTCATGCAGGGTTAGTTTAAAATTTACTAGGGTATAAGGGGTTCAACTGTGGCTTGGTGATAAAGGTATTAGAACACATGTGACTTAAAATGCTTACATTGACAATGCAGCTGTAGTAATTATTAATAACTTTATTTATATCACCTAAGTATACACTGCGCTTTGCCACAAACCCCAAAATAAAGTTTTAAAATTTCTTATCCACGGAGTAGTTATCAACGAAATATTTTACATTGACTATTTACAACAATGAACTACTTAACAATGAAACAGACCTCTACCTAATAACATTCCAATGGGTTCTTATCTTTCACTATGCATTATTGCCTGTACCTACCAGTATTTTTTTACCTGCGACCATTACGACATTGTCAATATCATTGTTTCATTGTTAAAAAGAGATGGAGCTATAGATTACGTATAGCGCCATCCCCTTTTCGTTATACGCCACGCCCAGCTTGTAAAATCATGACATGTTTGTAACGAGTATTTTCTTCAGTCGCATATTAGCCTCTACAGTGTTCACATCTCAACTTTGTTAATCGTAATACGTCATTAAACGTTATTAACGATCATGGAGTCTTCAGTAGCCGATATATCTGACTTGCAGCTGGAAGTAAAGTACAAGCGCTACCGGCAAATTCTGCAGAACCTTGTCACCCTGCATCATCCAGAGAAGAAAACGGAATGGTCGTTGCTGGAAGATATTACAGAAAATCATTTCACAAAGGAAACTGATGAAGAGCACGAGAGACAAGAGAGAAATCAACTGGAATCAAGGATATCACACACTGAGCTCGAGGATGTGCAATTACGATACATCCCTGATAACATTAGGAAACTAAGGAACAAACGAGACCATTGGGAGAGGGAATACCATCTGTGCAGTGACCCGATATCTGACAAGAATTGGAAACAATATGAGAAGCAGCTGAATAATGAAATTATTAAGCACAAGACAGTTATCAAGAATTTAGACAAAGCGCAAAAAAAAGGCAAAGTGCGTTTTAATCTTTCGAATTCGCTCGACCCGGAACGTGTGCAAAGTTTGGTGGATTACATCGAGAAGAAAGAAACTAACGACAAGGTTCTTGAAGCTTTGATGTCGGCTGCTATTTTCAGCTTTGATTTGGAACAATATGCGTATGTCCAATACGCAATATATGCAAGGTACGGAGAGTACATAATACGGCCATCACGATCAAGACTGCAGGCTTAGGTGTAATCAATCTGCCCAGGGCTTTCCCAACGATGTTGAGGTTGGCTTCGAGTCTAACGATGCAGCGTTATGTGTGCTAGTGTTCAGTGTTGTACTTACATGGAGCAAGTGTCTATCTGACCTCCATAAACTAGTGACTGGGTAACGATACCCCTTGTTATATTTTTTTTATGTAGTAAAACTTGTGTTAGGTTAAGTTGTAACTATGATATTTTTAGGCTTAGTTAGTAAGTAGTTTTTGGTTTAAGTGTATTTGAATGTAGTTATAGTATTTTATAAACTGTAAATATTGGATCTATGTAAATAAATATGTAATATTGTTTATTAATGAATAAAGATTTTGTAATATTAAATATATCGGAGGAAGGTAAATGATTAGTAATAAATATCCCTTGTAAACTTATTACTTCAGGTTTGTTTAATTGGCAACATTTAGCTTCTGATCAGTTCTCAGTTCGATTTTATTCGATTGACAACACTTTATTTTTCTTATGTCAAAATACTCGATTTGGATTGGATAATACAAGCAGTAATTTGCCGGAAGAGATTCTCTTAGCCAATAAAAAGCAGGAGTGTCATAGAGGCACTCTGAGTGGGTTCTCCCGCCATATTGGGTCGTGAAGTTAGAAGAGATTCGCGCGGACGCGCTGTTTTGGAGTTGAAAAGAGTTGTGAGAAAAAGGAGTTGAGAAGTAGCCTAAAGTGGCGTGTGTGAACTTGAACAAGTGTGTTTAAGTTGGGAAAAAGCGAAACGATTGGTGGCCGAATCCGCTGCTTTGATAAAATTGGAACAAGAACTATCTCTAAAACGGCATAAGTTACCTGCTTTGTGCATCGCATACCCACGATATGCCCACAGACCGAGGGTATTATTGAAGATAGCCCTCCTATCTCCGTTATCAGAAGTGAAAACAATGCACGCACAAAGCGATAATGGACCAAATGAGACGAGTAATGGTTGGCGCGCTCTGGTGCGCGAAAATTAGCATGGAAGTACCTTCCTACGTACCTAATGGAGATGTTTTGCAACTTGCCGGCTACTAGAGACAGGAATATCATGTTGCGACCGCATACCAACCGTATAGTGTGGCCTATCCTAGACAATATGCGAAGTCGAGTTGCAGATAATGATGAAGTTAATGATGACATCGATGCCCAATCCTGACTAGATACTTGGGAAACGCAACTGTGGTGGTGATGTTCAGGGAAGTATAAACTTAAGTATTCCGACAATAATAAGTACCAATCTAATGCCTTATGAAGTTTAGCCACAATATTGTTTTTCTTGGTTTATAGTGGCTAAAATTTAAAATAAATTGTTATTTTCG